>JASVEL010012159.1:0-1263525 GCA_032618575.1 Nicotiana noctiflora
TAGCTCTGCCACCTAGCTTATCAGCCGTGCATCCAGTTTTTCATGTATCTATGCTTCGGAGGTACCACGGCGATCCCACACATGTGTTAGACTTCGGTACTGTCCAATTGGACAATGATCTATCCTACGAGGAGGATCCGGTGGCTATTCTAGACCGGCAGGTTCGACAGTTGAGGTCGAAGAGTTACCTATCTGTGCGTGTTCAGTGGAGAGGTCAGCCTCCTAAGGCATCAACTTGGGTGTCCGAGTCTGATATGCGGAGCCGCTACCCACATTTGTTCCCCGACTCAGGTACTTCCTTCTCTTGTCCGTTCGAGGACGAACGGTTGTTTTAGTGGTGGAGGATGTAACGACCCAATGGGGTCATCACTTGTATTCCTCATTTGTTCTACACTTCTGAGGCCTTGAAAACCTCATTTTGTGTTATCTCGAATTACGTGCACGATCCGGGCATGTAGCCGGAAAGATTTTGTGATAGAAAATATGAATTCTATGAAGAATTTGGAGAAAAATGATACTCCCTCCATTTCAATTTATGTGAACCCATTTGACTGGGCACGGAGTTTAAGAAAAGAGAGAAGACTTTAGATCTTGTGGTGTAGAATGAGGCACATTTATTTTGTGTGGCTATAAATCATTGCATAAAGGTAAATTTTTTCCAAATAAGGAAAGGGGTCATTCTTTTTGGCACGGACTAAAAAGGAAATAGGTTCACATAAATTGAAACGGAGGGAGTATTAATATTGATATAGTTGACTTCGGTCAATATTTTTGGTAAACGGACCCGAACCCGAGATTGGACGGTCCCGAAAGGTCCGTAGGAAAATATGGGACTTTGACATGCGTCCGGAGTCGAAATCTGAGGCCTAGAGCCCAAGTTATGAATTTTTCTGTGAAATTGTTTTTGTTGTAATTATTAAAGGAAAATAAATTAAATGACCATGGTATCGGGCTCGTATTTTGGTTCCAACGCTCGGTACAAGTCTTAAATATTATATATGTGCTTTCTACAAAGTTTGGTGACATTCGGATGTAATTTGATATGTTTTGGACCTTGAGTTCCAAGTTTGAAAATTTGAAAACCAAAAGTATGAAAATCATGAACTTGAGGCTTGATTTGATGAAAACGATTTTATATTGGCAATGTGATCGCACGAACAAGTTTGTAATATATTTTTGATGTTGTGTACATGTTTGGTTGGGAGCCCGGGGGGCTCGGGTAAAGATTTGATAGGCCGTTGGACCAATTTCTGAATTTTTGCACTGGTGGTTTTTCACCCAGCTGTTGGCTTCGCATTTGCGAACAAATCCTCGCAAATGCGAAGAGACAGGTCAAGGCTGGGTTCGTAAATGCGAACCCTTGATCGCAAATGCGAAGTCTGCCAATATCATGCCAGGTTCGCAAATGCGAACAAAATGTCGCAAATGCAAAAAGGGCCTCAAATGGCCAGTGTTCGCAAATGCGAATAAAGGGTCGCAAATGCGATCCTGAGCAATGAGGCCTCACCTTCGCAAATGCGAAGGAAATCTCGCAAATGCGAGACTGGCAGACCTGGGCCAGAGTTCGCAAATGCGAACTTTCTCTCGCAAATGCGAGAACAGCAGGCCCCAGACCTGTAGCATTCGCAATTGCGAACACATGTTCGCAATTGCGATATCCGCAGCTGTGTAATTCTACACTTAAACAAATTTTTCAGTTCATTCTTCACTTTTTCAAAAACCCTCACACCACACACGAGCTCTCAAGGCCAAATTCACTCCAAAGCAATTGTAAGTCACTTTTTACTTAATTCTCTCAATTCCTAACAACATTAAACATGTTTTTTAATAAGAATCAAAGGTTTTCATGGTAGAAATCCATGTTTTTGGGTAGAACCTGGGCTTTTCATGAATTGGGCAATTGGACCTCGAATTATGGTCCGATTTTGAAACAAATCATAAAATTGAACTCGTGGTGGAATGGGTAACCAGAATTTGGTCCGAACCCCGAGTTCCGACCACGTGGGGCCAGGGGCATTTTGGGAAATTTTGGGGTAAACTTTGAGAAAACCATTTTTAAGCATTCAAACCAAGTTAATTAGTGATTATTAATATAATGGAACCAATTGTGATTAGATTCGAGCTAGGTGAAAGTGGAATTTCATGGAAGGAGCTATAATTGAAGCATAATTTGGACTTCAAGGCTAGAGGTAAGTGTTTGTTCTATCATAGCTTGAGGGAATAGGATTATGTGCTATGTGCTATGTGATCGAGTGCGGTGTATGAGCTGTGGTGACGAGCATCCATACACTGGCGTCTAGCATGACCGTGAGTCGTTATTTATACTTGTTGTGAGACATATTTGAAGTTAAATTGTTGAACCCTTGCAGGGTTGTAGAATTTCTATTGATTGCCCTTGCCGGGACTTTGTTGTGATGATTATTGTGTCCCTTGCTGGGACGGTTCATGATTTACTGTTTTCATTCTCTGCCCTTAACTGTGATTGTTATTTGGGTAAGGAAGAGTGATAATGCACGAAGGGTGATGCCGTGCTTTGATTTATTGTTTATGCACGAAGGTTAATGTCATGCCTTGTTATTGATTATGCACGAAGGTTAATGTCGTGCCATGTTTTATTGATTATGCACGAAAGATCATGCCGTGCCTTGTTATTGGACCATATGCGTAGGATCATGCCGTATCATGGATGTGAGGATGAGAGTAAAAGCACGAAGGGTGATGCCGTGAACTTTATTTTCTTACTTGGTGAGGATGAGAGTAAAAGCACGAAGGGTGATGCCGTGCACTTCATTTGCTATTTCATTGACTTAATATTACTTGTTTCTCATTATACTTGTTTTCCTTGTTGATTTAATGATTATTGTTAACTGTTGAGTTCTTCTGTGATATTCCTTATTGCGTTGTTACTTGATTATTTCTCGTTATCTTGTGGTATACACATATATAGAATTGCATAGGTTTATGTGGGTGTCTGGTCTTAGGCTTGTCACTACTTCGCCGGGATAGGCCAGGCACTTACCAGCACATGGGGTCGGTTTGTGCTGATATTGCACTTCTGTGCGTTTTCGCACAGGTCTAGGATTCGATCAGGAGCAGCAGCAGTAGATCTTTTGCGTGGGAGTTGATCATATTTGAGACCGAGGTAGCTTGCAGGCGTCCGCAAGCCCGGCGTCTCTCCTTTTTTACTTATGTTATTAGCTGTAGTCTCCTTATTCCGAGACAAACAGATTATGTTACATTTCTTTCAGACCTTTATGTGTAGTATTCATATAGTAGTTCGTGAGTTGGTGACTCCACGTCTTGGGTAGAGGATTTCAGTATTATTTTACCTTGAAACGGCTTATTACTATTTTTATAAAGACTTTCGCACTTGTTTAATTAATGTTATGGTTTTGGTTGTTAAATTAAATATGAATTATTGTTAAAAACAGGGTAGTGTGAATAAAGAGGCTTGCCTAGCTACCACGAGTAGGCGCCATTACGATCCCGATGTTGGGGGAAAATCCGGGTCGTGACAGTGCAGCAGAATATTTACTCTATGTGATTGCGAAAGGCTTTCCATGATCAAGATTCACTGGCCCGTTTCTCACATTTTACTCATCGCGACCATGAACCATTCCCTGTGATCGCATAGAACAATGTTATAGCCAAAAACCAGCATTTATAAATGGCCTGGAAATGGTCTGAAACCACCCCGAAACTCACCTGAGCCCCTCGGGACCCCATCCGAACGTGCCAACAAGTCTGGAAACATATCACAGACTTAGTCAAGGCTTCAAATCATATCAAACAACGTCGAAATCACGAATCGCGCCAAAATTCACCTTTATGAAGTTTGAAATTTCTAACTTTCACATCCGATGCCGAAACCTATCAAATCACGTCCGATTGACCTCAAATTTTGCATACAAGTCATATTCGACATAACGGACCTACTCCAACTGTCAAAATCGGATTCTGACCCCGATATCAAAAAGTCCACCTCCGTTCAAACTTCCAAAAACATTCAAATTTTTATCTTTAGCCAAGTGGCTTCAAAATGACCTACGGGCCTCCGAATTCAGTTCCGATCTTGCTCCCAACTCCAGAATTACCATACAGAGCTATTCCTAGACTCAGAATCCAAACGGACATCGATAATAGTGAAATGCACTTCAAGCCAAACTTTAAGAAATTTCTTCAAGAATGTTAACTTCCACAATAGGCGCCAAAATGCTCCCGGATTATCCAAAATCCGATCCAGGCATACGCCCAAATCCAAAATCATCATACGAACCTGCTGGAACTTTCAGATCCTGATTCTGAGGTCGTGTACTCAAAATTCCAATCCTAGTTGATTCCTTAAACTTTAATCTTACGAAATGAGAATTCTCTTTTCAAATCAACTCTGAGTTCTCAAAATTCAATTCTAACCATGCGTATAGGTCATAATGCCTGAAATGAAGTTGTTCATGGCCCCAGACTACTAAGCAATATGCTAGAGCTCAAAACGACCAGTCGAATCATTATAATTTGCCCAGAAACCGAAATTAAATTCCTTCTAATAAAAAGTACATATATTTCTTCCTTTAGATTAATGTCTTATCACTTAAAGAAAATTTTAACAAGTAATATGACATACTACATAAAGTCATTGTGGAGTTGAGATAAAAATATTAAATATATCATAATAAGCCAAAACATTGAGTAATAAAATTCAGATTTCATTCAATATTTTATATACATACATGCATTTCGAATAATATATTTCGATGGGAAAAGAATCATTCATGCAACATATATTATATAATGTATGAATTATACAATCCAAAAATAAATAGAACCAACTCGGATGGAGAGTATACTATTATTTTTAATCAATTGTATATAACTTTTTAGTACAGAAATTTAAACACACTACACATATATGTCATGCATCTTAGATAGCAATTTTGATGGAAAAACAATTACTCATGCAACATACATATGTAATGCCAGATTATTCACTCCATTAATTAAAACAGACCCAACTCAGATGGAGAGTATACTGTTAGTTTAAGTCAAGTGAACATCATTTTTAATAGCTCGAGTTCCATTGATCCAACATGTATACTTAGATGGAGAGTAAGTACACGATATCAATTACTAGTATTTCACCTGGTGAGCTTACAATAAATTTATCCGATATGTCGGAACACATAAATTCAACGCATAAATTTATTACTCACTTGAAATTAATAGTAGAATATCATAGAAATTTATTTCTATCACCACTTAATCAGATTGTATTTTAGTTATAAAATTGATTCAACCCTTAAACTCAGATAGAGAGCTAATACAGGTTATCAATAACTAATAACTATATCCAGTAAGTTTATAATAAATTTGTGATAAAGTGATGATAGGAATTAACCCCTATGATCTTCATCTTTTATTTATAGTGAGATAATAAATTTATATGTTGGCGTTAGGTCTTCCTCCATATCGGATAACCACAAACTTTTCTCTAAGGATTAAGTGCCATAATTACAAAAATGCTCAAAACCGCATTTAAGTCTAAAAAAAATGCTAAAATTAATTTTTTCACTGCATAGCAAGGAGTATTGTTCAGCGGGCTATTTCTAGTAAGCCTACCAGATTTCACATCAATCGAAGATCGTTAAAATTACAATCTCCAAAAATGCGAACAAATTTGGAAAATTACCATTTAAAGCATTTTTTAACAATTTAAAAATTGACCTACATTCTTATTATATATCAATTTATGTCAAATTAACATGTGTTATCATGTTCCAGATTAGACATAAATAAAATGATAGAAAGAATGGCTTTTCGTATATAGATTATATTTTCATCCGCCAGATCTTCAATAAACTCATCTAAACGATCCCAAATCGTCAAAATACGATGTGATTCACTGCTTTGTGGTGAGATTTTCTTATATGATCGTTCTCGATGATCCTACCGAATTTCAGGTCATTCGGAGCTTGTGAAATTCACGATCGCCAAGACTAGACCAAATTTGAATAAATTATTTTTGGTGTATTTAGGATTAAGTCCATGTGATTTACATTTTTGTAATATATCATATCAAGTTAAACCGTCATGTTTCAGATTTAACACAAATATAGATGATATATAAAGAATAATTTTTTATATTTATAACGAATTCAATTTAATAAACTGCCTGAAAACCTATCTAAACGACCTCAAAATGCCGAAAAATAGCACGGTTCACTGCTTAGCTGTGAGTTTTTCTCACTAGATCATTTTCGATGAACCTACCAAGTTTCAGGTCAATCGGAGTTCATCAAATTTATGTCTACCAACGTGTAACCAAACTCAGAGAATAACCGTTTTAAGAAGTTTCATGAATTAAAATAAATATAATATTGATTTTCATTATCCTTATAATTATACTATGAGCTCAAGGCATATATTATGTTCTTCCTATTTCTAAGATGCACAATATCTTTTGCAATAAATTATCCTTGTATTAAATACACAAGAACCTAAGATATTATATTTTCTCTCGTTCAGCGAAAACCCCAATATCTCTTCTCATGGGGTGGAGTTGGTCTCACTAATACCCAAAGATAAAATTATTTTCCTAGTTAGGAACCTCCACCACTAATGTAGATTTATCACGAATAATTTTCACATTGTACATTAAGCAGATTTTCACGACTCAAATAAATAGACCATCTTGTGGATCCTACTTATTAATCATAATGCTCATGTGACGACCCAAAGGGTCATCACTTATTTAATTAATCATTTCGAGCTTCTGAGGCCTTGAAAACCTCATTCTATGTTGCCTCGATTTACGTGCACAGTCCGGGCACAAAGCTGAAAAATATTTATGTTGAAATATGTGAAATATGTGAAAAAGTAGAAGAATTTTGATATTAATATTGATATGGTTGACTTTGGTCAACATTTTTGGTAAACGGACCCGGATCCGTGAATTGACTATTTCAGAAAATCCGTAGAAAAATATGGAACTTGGGCATATGTCCGGAATTGAAATCCGAGGTCTAGAACCCCGGTAAAAGAATTTTTTCTGTTAAATTGTTTTCTGAAAATGTTTAAGGAAAATGAAACTGATTTTTATTAAAAAGTACTGGTATCGGGCTCGTATTTTGGTTCCGACGCCCGTTACATGTCATATATATTGGTTAAGCGCTTCCTGTAAAGTTTGGTTGGAAACGGACGTCGTTTGACGTGTTTCGGCCTTAAATTGGAAAGTTTGGAAGTTATGAAATTTTGAAAGAATTCTTGAGATTTAAGGCTAAATTCCTTGATGTTGATGTTATTTTGGTGATTTGATCGCGCGAGCAAGTTCGTATGATATTTTTGAGTCAGTGTACATACTTGGTTTGAATCCCCGAGGGCTCGGGTGAGTTTCGGATAGGTAACGGGGTGGTTTGAACTTGAAAATTTCAGCAGAAACTCTGCAATTTTTGCACAGAGATTTTCTTCTATGCGATCGCATAGGTGTAGCTGCGATCGCATAGAGCAAAGATCAGAGGTCCCAAAAATCCTTCTGTGCGATCGCAATAGAGCCCATGCGATCGCATAACTTCCATTGTTCCTCCTATGCGATCGCATACTATCCTTCGCGATCGCATAGAGTAAGACTGAGGCCCAGAATTTCCTTCTATGCGATCGCGTACCATTCCCTGCGATCGCATAGAGTAATTTCAGTTCATCCATTTCCTTCTATGCGATCGCATTTGTCCTCCGCGATCGCATAGAGCAATTTTGTTGTCCCCTTATTTTCTTCTATGCGATCGCATCACAGGCCCTGCGATCGCATAGAGTAAATTTGCCCAGTGATTTTAAGTTCTGCAAAAACAGAACAGACGGGATAAAATCCCATTTCTCTCAACTCTCTCTTCTCCAAGCAACTTATTGGGGCGATTCTTGGGCGATTTTCATCAAAACTTCTTGGGTAAGTGATTCTTAACTCGTTTTCTTCATTTTCCATCAATATTATTTGAATTCCTAAGCCTAAATAGGTGTAAATGGGTAGAAAAATTGAGAATTTAGTATAGTAAGGGTTTTAAATGAATTTGCGATTTAGACCTCGTTTTGGAGTCGAACTTAAGAACAAATTGTATATTTGAACTCATGGAAGATTGGGTGAACTTATTTTGGTTCGAAACTTGAGTTTCGATTATGTGGGCTCGGGGTCGGTTTTTACTATTCCGGGCAGAATGTTGTAAAAACCACATTTAGCAATATGAACTAGTTTGTTGAGTAGAATTGATGATATTAAATCAATTGTGTATAGATACGATTGGATTGGAGTCAAATTCAAAAGGAAAAGGCATTGCTACGGATTGAATCGTTCGTAAACTTTCGAGGTAAGTGTTTGTTCTATTCTAGCTTGAGGGAATAGGATTATGTGTTATGTGTTATGTGATCGAGTGCGGTGTATGGGCTGTGGTGACGAGCATCCATACACTGGCGTCTAGTATGACCGTGAGTCGTTGGAAAATGATTATTTTGAGATATATTACAGATGAATTATTATTGTTCTCCCTTGTTGGGACTTGTTGTGAAGATAATTATTGATTGCCCTTGATGGATGGTTTATGAATTACTGTTTCTTCCTTTGCCCTTAACTGTGATTGTTATTTGGGGGAGGAAGAGAGATAATGCACGAAGGGTGATGCCGTGCCATGTTTATTTATTTATGCACGAAGGTTAATGCCGTGCCCTATTATTGATTATGCACGAAGGTTAATGTCGTGCCATGTTTATTTATTGATTATGCACGAAGGATCATGCCGTGCCCTATTATTGATTATGCACGAAGGTTAATGCCGTGCCATGTTTATTTATTGATTATGCACGAAGGATAATGCTGTGCCCTATTATTGATTATGCACGAAGGATCATGCCGTGCTCTGTTATTGAACCATGTACGAAGGATCATGCCGTACTATGGATGTGAGGATGAGAGTAAAAGCACGAAGGGTGATGCCGTGCAACTGCTTGCTATTTCTTGAAGTGATATTACTTGTTTTTCCATTATATTTTATTTGGGTGATGCCGTGCAACTAATTGCCATTCCTTGACTTGATATTACTTTTGTTTCCATTATACCTTGTTTTCCTTGTGAACTTATTAACTGTTGTTAATTGGTTGAGTTCTTTGAGATATTCCTTATTGTGTTATTACTTGGTTAATTCTTGTTATTGGTGGTAATATATATATTAAAGAATTGGGATCGGGTGGTACGCCTACCACAAGATATAATTATTGATACAATGAGATCGGGTGGTATGCCTACCACAAGATATAATTTATTGATACAGTTGGGAGCGGGTGGTACGCCTACCACGAGATATGAAAAGAAAAATAAAGAATTGAGACACGAAAGTAAGATTTAATTATGTGGATTAGATTAATGTGGATATTATGAGTTATTGATTGTTATTGTAGGGTAGAGTATTTCCTTATAAATGTTTATGTACATATATATATACATTGAATTGCACAGGTTTATGTGAGTGTCTGGTCCTAGGCTTGTCACTACTTCGCCGGGATAGGCCAGACACTTACCAGCACATGGGGTCGGTTGTGCTGATACTACACTTCTGTGTGTTTTTGCACAGGTCCAGGTTACGATCAGGAGCAGCAGCAGTAAATCGATTGCGTGGAAGTTAATCACATTTGAGACCGAGGTAGCTTGCGGACGTCCGCAAGCCCGGCGTCTCTCTCTTTACTTATGTTTTAGCTGTAGTCTCTTTGTTCCGAGACACACAGATTATGTTATATTTCTTTCAGACTTTTATGTGTAGTATTCAGTAGTAGTTCGTGAGTTGGTGACTCCACGTCTTGGGTAGAGGATTTCAGTATGGTTTTACCTTGAAACTGCTTAATACTATTTCTATAAAGTATTCCGCATTTATTTAATAGAAATTGTGTTAAAAACAGGATAGTATGAATACAGTGGCTTGCCTAGCTACCACGAGTAGGCGCCATCGCGATCCCGATGTTGGGGGAAAATCCGGGTCGTGACAAGTTGGTATCAGAGCTCTAGGTTACATAGGTCTCACCACTCACGAACAAGCTTAGTAGAGTTTGAGAGGTAGGTACGGAGACGTCTGTACTTGTCCTCCAGAGTCTATTGAGTTAGGAAAGAGTCTCTTATTTGTTCTTTCTTATCGTGCGAATTTGTTCTTCAAAGTGTTAAGTTAAATTTCCACTCTTGTCTTCCCACGAATGGCGTAGTCACGTACTGCTTATCCAGCCGAACAATGGCACAGGCCGGTGATAGATCAACTATGCCTTCAAAAGTTTTACGGAGGACAGATAGGTTTCACCAAAGTCTTCGCTGCCACCTTCAGCGGTGCATCTTTTGAGAACCCACGAGATTGTGCTTGACGGTTCTTATGAGGAATTACAGAACGTGGGAATAGTCGAATGCGAGGAGTTCATTTTACTGTGCTACAGAAGGCACACAGAAATAGTGGGAAGATAATGTATTTACCACATCGGTTATGGTCCCAACGGAAGATGCAATTATATCAGGAGATCACCTAATAAATCGTGTTGGGTTTCAACGGACCTTGACGTCCGGTCGATGTGTTGGAGTTGTGAAGGACAAATATGGTGAGTTATTGGACTATATATATATGGTATAGAAAGGTCCTCTAAATAATTTATACATATTTAAGGTTGGTTCATTTCATGGGGTAAGAAATCGCCCCAGAAGAATAACGAAGAGTTTGTGAGTAAACGGGGTAGCTCAACGGTGTTAAGCCAACATAGCAAAAGAGGAAATTGGCCATCAATGTTTGTGACAAGATTACCAAGAGGGCAAGCCGGCCAATGCAACTCTATCTACTAAACTCTATTTTTAGAAAATGTTATGAAGACGTCACCCCGAGATTCTCTGCAATATGTGGTATGTGCGATCTGAACGGTTGTACCAGGTCACAATGACTGTGTCCGAATATATATTGCCATGAGCAATAAGTTAACTGATCCTTCAAGGAATTGCTGTGAATGTGGAATATTGGAGAAATACAATTTTAGGAAAGCACTCGGGCTACACGCTCCATTGCAGTTAATAATTATCCTACATGGCCAGCCAGATGTAGAGGTTATGATGTTAGAGGTGGAGGTGAAAATCCTAGAGGTGGAGACCCGACCATTGATATAATTTTTATGATATGAGGGAGGTCACTACACCAAATGTGGTCATCACACGTATAATTCAGATTGTTATAGACAGAACAATTTTTCCCTTAATTTAATTTGGTTTTTGAAAGAAAATTTAGGCGAGTCCTTTTAACATGCTCCATTCATGAGCGAGCATCGTAATCATCAAACCTACTTAGGGAAATACTCACGTTGAGATATTACATGAGGATAGACATCCCTATTATTAGGTGTTAGTCACTAAAATATCCATGAGGCTAAGAGTGACTTTATATTACTTATTACAGTGGGTTTTGATATAATTTTTGGGATAACTAATTTTAATCGTTAATTGTGCTCCCTATCAGTATGAGGGCTTATTTTATGTCGTGATTATCTTTGACGGACAATTATTGAAAGGAACAAAGAAAGGAAATGAAAAATTTCAGATGATATGATGTGCAAGCACTGTGATTCAGAGTTGAGGATGAGATCCTCCAATTTTTGGCATAATGTGAAATATTTCTAAGCCGAGCTTCAAGCTGCGGTGGATATCATATGAGGAATGGGTCCTGGTAGTAAGAGTTTATGTGTTTAAAATTCTTCTTTTATGAAATTAATATTTTCGTATTGCATTCGTAAATAAGAGTCATGCCCGTTAGGACTATTTGACAATTCTTGTATAGTTTCTGTTCATATTTAGCCATTTCTATTTTGAAACCGTTGAGCTTAGCCCTTGAGACGAGCACCGGGTAAGGATAAATATGACGCATTAATTCGGGAAAATAATCACGAGGTCACGATACCTCATTCTGAGTAAAGTGGGATTTGTAGAATAAGGTATTTGATAACAGGGTTAATTGACAATGTTGTAATTTAAGAACAACTCTTATGGCCAGACTTTAGAGTCATGGATATGTGCATACGCATGAGGTGTTCGTGCCTTATTTAGACTTGTTCGTTGTAGTCTTCATTGTTTCCATATTGACCTACTCCTGCAGTCATGAGGAGCATGCACAACATCTCAGAGTGGCCTTACAGACTCTGAAAGATAGCCAGCTATATGCAAAATTTTCAAAGTGTGAATTTTGGCTAAGTTCGGTTGCATTCCTGGGTCATATTGTGACGGCAGCAGGTATTCAGGTTGATCCGAAGAAAATTGAGGCAGTCAAGAGCTGGCCTAGACCGACATCAGCCAGAGATATTCGGAGTTTCTTGGGGTTAGCGGGCTATTATCGCCGATTCGTAGAAGGATTTTCGTCTATTGCAACCCCACTGACCAGATTGACCCGGAAGGGTGTTCAATTTGAATGGTCCGATGAATGTGAGGCGAGCTTTCAAAAGCTCAAGACAACCTTGACCACAGCACCGGTATTGGTTTTACCCACAGGTACGGGACCTTACACTGCTTATTGTGATGCTTCCCGAATTGGGCTTGGTGCAGTGTTAATGCAGGATGGCAAGGTTATTGCCTATGCTTCGAGGCAGTTGAAGATTCATGAGAAGAACTATCTAGTGCATGATCTAGAATTGGCGGCGATTATTCACGCATTGAAGATCCGGAGGCATTATTTGTATGGTGTAGCATGTGAAGTATACACCGATCATAAGAGTCTTCAGTATTTGTTTAAGCAGAAAGAGTTGAATATGAGGCAGAGAAGATGGTTAGAGTTGCTAAAAGACTATGATGTTACTATCTTATATCACCCAGGTAAGGCCAATGTGGTGGCCGATGCATTGAGTAGAAAGTATGCCGGCATGGGTAGTCTTGCATACATTCCGGTCAATCAGAGACCATTAGCTCTAGATGTCCAGGCCTTAGCCAACCGGTTCGTGAGATTAGACATTTCTGAGCCTAGCAGAGTGTTAGCCTGCACGGTCGCTCGTTATTCCTTATTAGAGCGTATCCGTGAGAAGCAATTTGATGATCCTCATTTGCGTGAGTTGAGAGATACAGTACAGCGGGGAGGTGCCACACAGGTAAATATAGATGATGATAGGGTATTGAGATTGCTGGGCCGAGTTTGTGTGCCCAATGTCGAAGGGATTCGAGAGTTGATCTTAGTGTAGGCCCACAGTTCGCGGTATTCTATTCACCCGGGCGCCGCGAAGATGTACCGGGACTTACGGCAGCACTATTGGTGGCGCAGAATGAAGAAAGATATCGTTGCGTATGTCGCTCGGTGTCTAAATTGTCAGCAGGTGAAATATGAGCACCAGAGACCTGGTGGTGTGTTCCGGAGGATTGAAATTCCCGAGTGGAAATGGGAGCGGATCACTATGGACTTCGTTACTGGACTTCCTTTGACTCGGAGGAAATTTGATGCTATTTGGGTCATTGTTGATAGGCTGACCAAGTCAGCACACTTTATTCCAATATTTGTCTCCTACTCGTCGGAGAGGTTAGCGGAGGTTTACATTAGGGAGATTGTTCGTCTCCATGGAGTGCCAGTATCTATTATCTCTGATCGGGGTACGCAGTTTACCTCGCGGTTCTGGAGAGCGGTCCAGCGGGAGTTAGGCACCCAGGTTCAGTTGAGTACAGCATTTCATCCTCAGACGGATGGCCAGTCCGAGAGGACTATTCAGATTCTAGAGGACATGCTTCGAGCTTGTGTTATTGATTTTGGAGGCTCGTGGGACCAGTTTCTGCCATTAGCAGAGTTCGCCTACAACAACAGCTACCAGTCTAGCATCCAGATGGCCCCGTATGAGGGCGTTGTATGGTAGGCGATGTCGATCTCCAGTTGGATGGTTTGAACCGGGAGAGTCTCGGTTGTTGGGTACAGATTTAGTTCGAGAGGCCTTGGATAAGGTCAAGACTATTCAGGAGAGATTGCGTTCAGCTCAGTCCAGACAGAAGACTTATGCGGATCGTAAGGTTCGAGATGTAGATTTCATGGTTGGTGAACGAGTATTGCTCCGAGTGTCGCCTATGAAGGGCGTGATGAGGTTTGGGAAGAAGGGCAAGCTCAGCCCTAGGTATATTGGCCCATTTGAGATTCTAGACAGAGTGGGAGGGGTGGCTTACAGATTAGCTTTGCCGCCTAGCTTATCAGCCGTGCATCCAGTCTTTCATGTATCTATGCTTCGGAGATACCACGGCGATCCCACACATGTGTTAGACTTCAGTACTGTCCAATTGGACAATGGTGAAGCTTCTGAGAAGCCGGTAGCTATTCTAGACCGGTAGGATCGTTAGTTGAGATTCAAGGTTTCCCTGTGTTCGTGTTTAGTGGAGAGGTCAGGCCCCCGAGGCATCGACATGGGAATTCGAGTCTGATATGAGGAGCCGTTATCCTCATCTATTTTTGGACTTAGGTACTTCTTTCTTTTGTCTGTTTGAGGAGGAACAATTGTTTTAGAGGTGGAGATTGTGACGACCCAAAGGGTCATCACTTATTTAATTAATCATTTCGAGCTTCTGAGGCCTTGAAAACCTCATTCTATGTTGCCTCGATTTGCGTGCACAATCCGGGCACAAAGCTGAAAAATATTTATGTTGAAATATGTGAAATATGTGAAAAAGTAGAAGAATTTTGATATTAATATTGATATGGTTGACTTTGGTCAACATTTTTGGTAAACGGACCCGGATCCGTGAATTGACTATTTCAGAAAATCCGTAGAAAAATATGGAACTTGGGCATATGTCCGGAATTGAAATCCGAGGTCTAGAACCCCGATAAAAGAATTTTTCTGTTAAATTGTTTTCTGAAAATGTTTAAGGAAAATGAAACTGATTTTTATTAAAAAGTACTGGTATCGGGCTCGTATTTTGGTTCCGACGCCCGGTACAGGTCATATATATTGGTTAAGCGCTTCCTGTAAAGTTTGGTTGGAAACGGACGTCGTTTGACGTGTTTCGGCCTTAAATTGGAAAGTTTGGAAGTTATGAAATTTTGAAAGAATTCTTGAGATTTAAGGCTAAATTCCTTGATGTTGATGTTATTTTGGTGATTTGATCGCGCGAGCAAGTTCGTATGATATTTTTGAGTCAGTGTACATACTTGGTTTGAATCCCCGAGGGCTCGGGTGAGTTTCGGATAGGTAACGGGGTGGTTTGAACTTGAAAATTTCAGCAGAAACTCTGCAATTTTTGCACAGAGATTTTCTTCTATGCGATCGCATAGGTGTAGCTGCGATCGCATAGAGCAAAGATCAGAGGTCCCAAAAATCCTTCTGTGCGATCGCAATAGAGCCCATGCGATCGCATAACTTCCACTTTTTCCTCCTATGCGATCGCATACTATCCTTCGCGATCGCATAGAGTAAGACCGAGGCCCAGAATTTCCTTCTATGCGATCGCGTACCATTCCCTGCGATCGCATAGAGTAATTTCAGTTCATCCATTTCCTTTTATGCGATCGCATTTGTCCTCCGCGATCGCATAGACCAATTTTGCTGTCCCCTTATTTTCTTCTATGCGATCGCATCACAGGCCCTGCGATCGCATAGAGTAAATTTGCCCAGTGATTTTAAGTTCTGCAAAAACAGAACAGACGGGATAAAATCCCATTTCTCTCAACTCTCTCTTCTCCAAGCAGCTTATTGGGGCAATTCTTGGGCGATTTTCATCAAAACTTCTTGGGTAAGTGATTCTTAACTCGTTTTCTTCATTTTCCATCAATATTATTTGAATTCCTAAGCCTAAATAGGTGTAAATGGGTAGAAAAATTGAGAATTTAGTATAGTAAGGGTTTTAAATGAATTTGCGATTTAAACCTCGTTTTGGAGTCGAACTTAAGAACAAATTGTATATTTGAACTCATGGAAAATTGGGTGAACTTATTTTGGTTCAAAACTTGAGTTTCGATTATGTGGGCCCGGGGTCGGTTTTTACTATTCCCGGGCAGAATGTTGTAAAAACCATATTTAGCAATATGAACTAGTTTGTTGAGTAGAATTGATGATATTAAATCAATTGTGTATAGATACGATTGGATTGGAGTCAAATTCAAAAGGAAAAGGCATTGCTACGGATTGAATCGTTCGTAAACTTTCGAGGTAAGTGTTTGTTCTATCCTAGCTTGAGGGAATAGGATTATGTGTTATGTATTATGTGATCGAGTGCGGTGTATGGGCTGTGGTGACGAGCATCCATACACTGGCGTCTAGTATGACCGTGAGTCGTTGAAAAATGATTATTTTGAGATATATTACGGATGAATTGTTATTGTTCTCCCTTGTTGGGACTTGTTGTGAAGATAATTATTGATTGCCCTTGATGGGACGGTTTATGAATTACTGTTTCTTTCTTTGCCCTTAACTGTGATTGTTATTTGGGTGAGGAAGAGAGATAATGCACGAAGGGTGATGCCGTGCCATGTTTATTTATTTATGCACGAAGGTTAATGTCGTGCCCTATTATTGATTATGCACGAAGGTTAATGCCGTGCCATGTTTATTTATTGATTATGCACGAAGGATCATGCCGTGCCCTATTATTGATTATGCACGAAGGTTAATGCCGTGCCATGTTTATTTATTGATTATGCACGAAGGATCATGCCGTGCCCTATTATTGATTATGCACGAAGGATCATGCCGTGCCCTCTGTTATTGAACCATGTACGAAGGATCATGCCGTACTATGGATGTGAGGATGAGAGTAAAAGCACGAAGGGTGATGCCGTGCAACTGCTTGCTATTTCTTGAAGTGATATTACTTGTTTTTCCATTATATTTTATTTGGGTGATGCCGTGCAACTAATTGCCATTCCTTGACTTGATATTACTTTTGTTTCCATTATACCTTGTTTTCCTTGTGAACTTATTAACTGTTGTTAATTGCTGAGTTCTTTGAGATATTCCTTATTGTGTTATTACTTGGTTAATTCTTGTTATTGGTGGTAATATATATATTAAAGAATTGGGATCGGGTGGTACGCCTACCACAAGATATAATTATTGATACAATGAGATCGGGTGGTATGCCTACCACAAGATATAATTTATTGATACAGTTGGGAGCGGGTGGTACGCCTACCACGAGATATGAAAAGAAAAATAAAGAATTGAGACACGAAAGTAAGATTTAATTATGTGGATTAGATTAATGTGGATATTATGAGTTATTGATTGTTATTGCAGGGTAGAGTATTTCCTTGTAAATGTTTATGTACATATATATATACATTGAATTGCACAGGTTTATGTGAGTGTCTGGTCCTAGGCTTGTCACTACTTCGCCGGGATAGGCCGGACACTTACCAGCACATGGGGTCGGTTGTGCTGATACTACACTTCTGTGCGTTTTTGCACAGGTCCAGGTTACGATCAGGAGCAGCAGCAGTAAATCGATTGCATGGAAGTTAAATCACATTTGAGATCGAGGTAGCTTGCGGACGTCCGCAAGCCCGGCGTCTCTCTCTCTTTACTTATGTTTTAGCTGTAGTCTCTTTGTTCCGAGACACACGGATTATGTTATATTTCTTTCAGACTTTTATGTGTAGTATTCAGTAGTAGTTCGTGAGTTGGTGACTCCACGTCTTGGGTAGAGGATTTCAGTATGGTTTTACCTTGAAACTGCTTAATACTATTTCTATAAAGTATTCCGCATTTATTTAATAGAAATTGTGTTAAAAACAGGATAGTATGAATACAGTGGCTTGCCTAGCTACCACGAGTAGGTGCCATCACGATCCCGATGTTGGGAGAAAATCCGGGTCGTGACAGCTCAATCCATGAATAGACACAATTTCACATGTACAAATTTATTAAAAAAACATTATGAGTTCAAATAAACAAACCACTTTAGTGGTAACTATTTATTACTCACAAAATTCTCAATTTACAAGTGAAGATACATGTAGCTCATAAAACTATTTTATGGAAGATTATGGACCACAACTTAAAAGCCATGCCAATAATATAAAACTCATACAAAATATCGTTATATTTCACTTAATTACAACCTCCTACCAGAGAATAAAATTTTTCATCGAAGATCCAAGACCAGTAATCACGTAGAGCATGAAACATAAACTAAAATTTGAGAAGATTCTTAAGCACAAATATGCCAAACGCTTCAATCATTAATCTCACTTTCTTATAAATTAATTATATCAAGACACAATATCAATTATACCTTGTAAGACCTAGTCAATAAAATCATACACATATATTATTGAATTTAATACAACAACACATCTATTTACTAATAGCCAATGTATAAACCTATTGTATCACCAGTATTTAATCGCGGGGACCATGGGGAATCACCCCTGCCACTATTGAATTAAAAACGAATCGAAATTATTAAAAGATAATTTCCAGAAAATAGAAAACGTCCAAAACACAGTCCAACGGCCTCAAAACGCCGAAAAATATTATGATTCACTGCTAAGGCAATGAGTTTTTTCTCACCACTTCGTTTCCGATGGACCCACCAAATTGCAGCTCAATCAAAGTCCGTCAAGTTCGTTGAACTCCAAAAATACCGGCAATTCGGTCAAAATCAGGTTTTGTATTTTTCTAGAGTTTACCAAAAAGAATAATATCCAGATCACCCAATCAAATATCCATAAAAATAGATATCTCATGATTACAAGAATTATTTAAATTTTTGCACAGTTAATTCACAAAACAATAGTGGAGTTTCTCAAAAAACCACATATACATGTAATTAAAAAACGTACATAAACACGATATTCTTATTTTATGAAAACTTTAGTTATCTAATTAGATGTGAGTAGGCTCTGATACGAATTGATGGATTATTATATGCAACGGAAGCAATCCCAATATCAAAATCACATGTAATCTACACAACTAGTGTATGCGGGGTATCATGGATTACCTCTTGAATCGTGAACAAAAATCATTTATCACGTGAGCCTCCAATTCCACAGCAACTTAATGAATTCTCCACCACCCGCACTATCACGATCTTGGAACGTTCCACGGTCTTCTATTGTGTTACCCAAATAATACCCGAAAAAATAATAATTTTGTGTGGGCAAAATTTTCTAGGAAAAAAAGGCTCAAAATTTTGGCCACTATGACTACTCCATCTAGGTGGAAAACCTTATGTAGTTATAGCACAAGTTTTAAGGGTTAAAACCCTTTTCCAAAACCTGTTAGATTTTTCTTTCCGCCAGAAAAAGGATTCTTTTATTTCCTATTATATAGGCACATCAGGGACCTTAGAATTTAATTAACAAGGCTCCAGTTATGGAATTAATTTCTAATTTTCTAAATTAATATCTACCATAATAAATTACGGATTATTCCACTAAAAATCATAATTGCACCCCTTATTCAATTTCGAAATTCATCCATTAAATCTTATTTAACTCCCCATGCTAAGATTCAGATATTAATCAATTAGATTAAATTACTGACGATTTTATTTATTGATTATTTTCTTTAGACTTTCGCTTAACTTATTTCATGTGTCGGATACAAAATCCATCGGCCGGGTTTACACATTGAAACTTATAAGCTTTCATAAAGGTGTATCATCAATCTCCAACCCGAGACATGGATTCCATCAACTAACTATTACTTCGCCAATGTACATTATTTTATCCAATTTACCAAGCATATTGACCCACTAAAGAATTTTGCCTTTTAATAAATTAAAACAATAATAACCGCTAATAATAATTATATCAAGATTAAGAGTATAAGTACATTTAATGGCTAGAGAGTTTATTTTATTAAGTCGGTATAAAATACTTATCTCTACTTGGTCCGTTCAATACATACAAAAATCTACTGGCACAAGAAGTTGAAATTAAACCATTTCCATAATCAAGATAAATTATATTTAATATGCTACAATCATTCCTGATGGTTTGTCCAATTCCATCGTTAGATTGTGAACTCAAATTTTATACTTGTAAGAACCGATGATTTAATCTTTCGTGTATAAACTAAACTCTATATACTAAATCATCTACTATATAAGCAAAAGACACCGACTAATAGATGATCTATTAAAACTTTATTAAAATGGAATAAACATTATCATAATAAATACTATATCTAAACTAAATTCGTGGTTAATAATATGTATCCCAACAATATAGGCAGTCTACCCTGATGCAAGCATCAATGGCTGATTTTATTGCTCGAACCCCTAACCTTTAGGTCACATGAAGATAACCTGACTGTTGCCCCAAAGTTCACTGGAGAAGAGATAGCCGCACCCCAAGAAAGTATATACATGCATCAATGGATGATTTTACGATTCGAACCCCTGACTTTTAGGTCACATGAAGACAATCTGACTATTGCTCCAAGGCTCCCCTTCTTTATACTCCTTCCGATTCAAAATAAGTAATTTTTAAATATTTTCACACACACTAAGAAATCTACCTTTTAGCATTAATTAGCAATGCAATTGACCATATTAACCTTTACTATCTCACATAAACACTCGTAACACATATTCCAATACTATTCACTCCAAGGATAACATAGGAAAAAAATAATTAATTCGATCTGAAAAAATTACTTATTTTGGACCATAAGAAAAATGCCAAAAAATTACTTATTTTAGACCGGAGTGAGTACCTAACAAAGATTCGTCATATTACATTTTTATAAAGTAAATAATAGTGTTTATCCATTAACGTTGTATTAAAAGGCAAATAATGGGTTTTATTGTTATATTAAAAAGCCTTTAGTGGTCCAAGCCGTGAAAATAATTTCTTATAAAAATGCAGAATAAAATTGTGTATGCTAAATCTTTGTGTTTCGATCTTTTTTTGAATCCGTACATAACAGAAACTTAGTCCACACTACTGCCCTTTTATTGTTATATTAAAAAGCAAATTATGGTGTTTTCTGGTTGTTTACATGCGGACCACTGCATGCTTTAAGATATTGATTGGCAGTCTGTCAAAGAAGAGATCTTTGCCTGTGAGTGCCCTGTGACTCGCTAAGTTTCTGCTTGCTTTAGTTTAAAGTAAGACCAAGTCAACTGGACATGAATCTCTCATCTTAATCATTATTAGTAAAATAATAGTACTAAAATATAAGGATGAATTTCACTTAACTCCTTCAAAGTTGGCTAACTTTGTCCCTTGGAATATATTATGGGCCTAAAATGATCCAACTAATGAACTCTGATGGATTGAATAGGTAAAAATGTTAAAATCGCGTGGCATAGCCACTTCTATTGTTGGCTATCAAAAAATAGTTACTGTTTACGAAATCAATGAAAAATAGTCACTTTTTGCTGCAGCGGGGACCGGTCCCGTATAATTTACGGGAATTTTGGTGCATTTATATACGAACTCCAGCATATTATGCTGGACCGGTATACTTTGCTAACTCCTGTAAAATTTGCGGGAGACTGGAGTACTAGTGCTGCAAACTCCAGTATATTATACTGGATATTTATGCTTGCTGGAACTCCCGTAAAATATGGGGGAGTTCCAGCATAATTATGCGTGAACTCCCGTAAAGTTTGCGGGAGTTCCAGCATAGTTATCCTGGAAATACCGTAAAATTTGCGGGCGTATTTTCCGAATTTTGAACAGTGTTTTCGCTCAGATTTTTCTTTACTAAGTGGTTAAATTTCGATTACTTTTGAAACTTGGCTATTTTTCAACGACCATAAATCTGACTATTTTTAAATTTCTCGCGGTAAAAAGGATAAATGACACAAATAGAATGCTTTGCTCTCACTATTGATTTTTGACCCGTGTAACAAAAAATTAAGGAAAAAAAACTTATACTGCAATTTTAAAGCACTCGCCAATGGTAATCGTCAGGATTTTGTCATAAATTCTGATGGATCATCAGAATTATTGGCATCATGACTGAAAATTCCTGGTGCTTCGAAATTATGGCAATTGAAGAAAATTTTGTCCAACATGCTTTAAAAACCGTGGAGCTATTTTCTCAATTCCCGTAGAGAAGAGAGAAAAAGGTTTATTTGTTTTCATGTTTTTTGCTTGTCCCTTGCTTGAGAAATAAATTCTTTTTTAAATTAAGTCAAGGATACATTATAATTATAAAATGATAGAAAGAGAGAAAACAAAATATAAATCGAAAGAATATTGATAAAATTCAGGTAAGAAAATCTCCCAAAAAAGGTGTGATTACTTTTAATTTCCTCGTAGGAGATTTTCCTTCGCTAAATTGGACCCTAAAAGAAATGGACATCAGATATTAATATTTCTTTACAACCATGTTTTAAGTCGGAGAGCATTGTAGTATTTTTCCATTTTTTTTGTATAATCATCTCGTAGAAACTCACTAGACCGTGCATGTGACCTATAAGTTACATGCTCGTAGAAATAATCACTAATATTTTGTATTAGAGTAAGTTGTTTATATCACACACTTTAAGGTACGATCCTTCCCAAACTATGTGGGAATACCGGATGCTTTGGCTGTCCTTTTTTAGAAATTCACTAGACTGGTCAAGGATGGAAGCTATTCACCTTATAGGAGGTTGGTGGAACAGTACATGGATAAGAAGAATGATCTGCACGTGGTGTTTATTGACTTGGAGAAAGCATACAATAAGGTTCTTAGGGAGGTGCTCTGGAGATGTCTTGAGACGAAGGGCGTGCTGGTAGCCTACATAAGAGCAATCAAGGACATGTATAATAGAGCTAAGACTAAGGTTAGGACTGTGGGAGGCGACTCAGAGCATTTTCCGGTTGTTATGGGATTACACCAAGGCTCTGCGCTTAGCCCGTTCCTATTCGCCTTGGTGATGGATGCATAGACACACCATATTCAAGGGGATGTGCCATGGTGTATGTTATTTGCTGATGACATAGTTCTAATTGATGAGATGAGGGTCAGTGTTAACGAGATATTGGAGGTTTGGAGACAGACCCTCGAGTCTAAGGGTTTCAAATTGAGCAGGTCTAAGACAGAGTACCTGGAGTGTAAGTTTAGCGCTGAGTCGAGGGAAGTAGGCAGGGACGTGCGACTTAGACCACATGTCACCCGAAGAGAGATAGCTTCAAGTACCTTGGGTCGATGATTCAGGGGGAAGAGAAGATCGACGAGGACGTCACTCGCCATATAGGGGTGTACTGGATAAAATGGAGGCTTGCATTTGGAATTCTGTGTTACAAGAAAGTGCCACTCCCACTCAAAGGTAAGTTCTATAGAGTTGTGGTAAGACCGGCCATGTTGTATGGGGCAGAGTGTTGGCCAGTTAAGAACTCCCATATCCAGAGGATGAAGGTAGCAGAAATGAGGATGCCGAGGTAGATGTGCGGGCACACTAGGAGAGACAAGATTAGGAATGAAGACATTCAGAAGAAGGTAGTTGTGGCCCTTGTGAATGACAAGATGCGGGAATCAAGGCTCAGATGGTTCGGGCACGTGCAAAGGAGAAGCCTTGATGCGCCGGTAAGGAGGTGTGAGTGATTGGCCGTGGTGGGTATGAGAAGAGGTAGGGGGAGGCGTACAAAGTATTGGGAGAAGGTGATCAGGCAGGACATGGTACGACTGCGGATTTCTGAGGACATGGCCCTTGATAGGAAGGTTTGGAGGTCAAGCATTAGGGTTGTAGGTTAAGAGGTAGTAGAACTTTCCTTACTTCATTCCGAGGGTAAGGCGGGATTGGATTAGGGTTGATCTTAGATAGCTTGCAGTTTATGCTGAATACACTCTGTACTTGCTGTTTGTCTTAGCCCTGGGCCTTAGATACAGGTTACTATTATTGCACGTCTTTCATCTTTTGGTTGTTATGCTTCCATTACTATTACGGTTTATACTGGAGTTACTAATGAGTTGTCTTTTCTTGTTTTCTTGTATTTTTATTTATTTCTATTTTTCTGACCCAAAGGTGTCTATCGAAAATAACCGCTCTACCTTATCGGGTAGTGGTAAGGTCTGTGTACACATTATCCTCTCCAAACCCCACCTGATAGAATTTTACTGGATAGTTATTGTTATTGTTGTTTTGGTCAAGGATGGAAGTATTTCATTCATTCCGTCCCATCATACTTACTTTTCGTGCACAAATACATGGCCAATATTAGAATTTTTGCTAAGTTACCAGAAGATATCCTCCACCACATCCTCTATTCTCTCAATCTCAAACAAAGAGGTGTTGGAGTTGGAGTGTGGTAGTGTAAATAGGAAATGACGGAAGAAGGTAAAAAAGACAAATTTGACTTTTGCACTTTGTCCCTCATTGGTTAAAGATAAGTATTTTGTGGGGTATAAATATAGAAACACTTCCTTAAGCTCTTAGAAGGAGCTAAGAGGAAGGGCCTCGAACCATTATCGTCGTCGCTCGGCTCGGCTTCAGATTCGGCTTCGGATTTGGATTTTATCAATTGATATGATTGATTGACATAATTTTTTAGACCAACAAAATGAAAGTAATTAATTAAATATTAATAGTTTGAATGACCGTTATTTGTAACGGTAAATTAAATTAATTTTTGTCTTTAATTTTATTTAAATATTCCCGCATTAAACAGACACCAGAGAGGCTGCATTTTACGAATAGCTATCTGCAGTGTGAACAACCACTTTCATACTCTTTCAATCCAGAAATTTGTTGGCTATACATGGCCATTCCCTCAAAATTTTTATCTTGAAATCTTCTGATTCATCTCCTTCTACTTTCTGCATCATTACTTTCAAAACAAAGTAAGTCGTTCACTTGATTTGCACCATTATTTTAAGTTCGCTGATAACTTAGTAGTTTGAAGTGCCACTACCGCTAAGTTGGAAGTTTCTTATATCCTGAGAAGCATTTATCTGTTAACCTTGGGCAACAGTGAGGGGATAAAATTTTTTAAGGATACACAAGGAATTTGTGGGCTTGGGACATAATACTGCTAATTTCTGTTCATTTATTTTTCTGTTTTAGTCACTTATAAAATCAGAATTTCTAACAAGCTTAAAGAATCTTATATATATATATATATATATATATATATATATATATATATATATATCCTTGCTATTCTGATTTCAAAGTGACTGAGGAGACTAAAACCTTAGTGGCTTTCAACTCCTAACGTTACTGTTTATTGGAGATTAAAAATCTGTGTGATTTTTTTACTCCTAATCAGTTTGAAGAATAATCTATTCACTGTGTTACAATAAGTTTGAAGAATAATACTCTTCACTATATTGTCTTGGGTTGAAGAATTAAATACATCACCACTTACCGAATATTTTTATGTCATATTGACAGAAATGACTAACGGAGAGGAACAAATTGATTTTGTTGTGACTGTTACTGCTACCACAGTTTCGGGGATGCCAGGTCCTAGTCATCCTACTGCACCTACAACGGCTATGCCACCAGCGGAAAAGCTAGTGAAAGTTTCTGGTGTTTACTTTAAGAGATGGCAGCAAAAGATGTTCTTTTATCTTACCACTCTAAGTCTGCAAAGGTTCATTAAAGAGGATGCTCCAGTCGTGCCTGAAGGAACCCCTGAAAACGAGCGCTTCCTTGTTACTGAAGTTTGGAAGCACTCTGATTTCCTGTGCAAAAATTACATTTTAAGTAGGCTGGAATGTCACGACCCAAACTGGAGGACCATGACTAGCACCCGACCATACTTGCCGAGCACCAACGTACATTTTATCTAACCTTCTTTATTATCTTTTAAGGCTGACGAGACCAATATAAATGGTAGACATGGATCATGAACAACCAACAATAAAATATGGTTGCATGAACCTACATAACATGGGATAACCAGACAATCAAGAAACTATATACATATGGTACAAGCTACCACGCCAAAATGAAAGACTAATCAACAAAAACCAGCCGACAAGGCATACCAAACTATACATGAGTCGACACTTATCTATGAGCCTCTAAAGGAACATAAGTGCTGCAACATAGCCGGAACAGGGCCCCGACATACCCATAATGTCTATAACAAAAATGCATACCAAGACCAAGGCAAGTCCGGAGAAGGGATCTCGCCAATCACCGCCGAATTGGACAACCTACTGTGATGGGGGAGCTGCACCTGCCTGTCTATCAGGACCTGCAGCGTCCACAAATAAAAGGACGTCAGTACGAATAAAGTACTGAGTATGTAAGGCAGAGAACCATAAATACGAACAGTAATGTAAGCAGGGATAGAGAATATACAACCTGTAACATCTGAGTACCTCTGAGGGCTACTGACATGAAATATATGATACATATGTATAAATACAAAATCTTTTAAAACATACGCCTCTGTGGGCATCATCATCATCATATCGTACTCGGCCGTAATAGGCTCGCTAAAAACATACCCGGCCATTATAAGGCTCGGTAGAATCGTACCCGGCCACGTGGAGCTCGGTAAAACCCAACTGATCAGTGGTTGCACAATAGGTGTCGTACCCGGCCGACTATAGCGCGGCTCGGTAGAGTAAAATAGATACATATATATATTGGTTGTGATACTGGTTTGAAAAGTATTTGAAAGGTTGGTATCCTATGTACACCTTATTAGGACTAACTCTTCACTATGAACCTTATAGGAATCGGGAAGTACCAACAAGATTGATAACATAAGAATAAGAGAAGCAACATCAACATCAATCGTTCCATAAGAGGGGAAACAATGTAAGTATACTGCTAGCTTCTAAGAATAGAGTATCTTTGGAAGCTCGTTCATTACATTATGTACAATCGGAGTCGTGCAAAAGAAGGAAAGGGATAGCCTCACATACCTTGTATATACTGCCACAACCTCAAGCTATGCAAACGTCACGACTCCTTAGTCTACAATAGGAGAAATGACACTATCGTTAACGTTTAAGCGTCGCAACTATTATGTACCAATCACAACCTATTTTGTGATGAAACGGACAACACCTCCCCTATATATATGACTTCACACCATTCAAAACAATCACCAAACAGCCTAAACAACATCAATAATAAACATATTGAGCCTCCCAAAACAGTCCACACACAACCTAATCACATCATACATATGACGGCCACTATAGTCGTATCAAACGACCCAAATATATTACGAAGAACTAGCAGACCACAAACCAACATATATATGGTGTTTCTCCACACCCTGCCTCCTCTAAAACTCCACAAAACAGTAATAAAAATGCAGCCCAACAGCAACACAAAACAGTCCACAAAACAGTCCGCTACAAGTGAATAACTTGAACTCACGGCTTCCGATCACCGTCCCGTGAGTTCTTACATGTATATCAAGAATTACCATGAATTTACAGCAGAATAAATGTATGAAATATAGCAGTAAACTCACCTTAGTTGTTGGATAACTCAGCCTTTAACTTGGTTCTTCAAACTCTAGTGTTTACCCCAATTTGAACTTGAAAGAGAGGGAAAATCAATTAGGGTTTGTGGATAATTTTTGGGAGGAAGTTTGCAGGGTTTTGGGTCTGGTTATTTGTGAAATATAAAGAGGGATATATTGCAGAAGATAAGCCTTTTAATGGGCTCCTTTTCTGACCCGAAATTCCCTCTTTTGGGCCGACATTTAACCAAGTAGCTGACTCACCTACTTGCACCTAGCAGCTTGTGCAGTCTCACGAAAATGTCTATATCTCTCTATCCCAATGTCGTATTGCTAAACCGTTTAATGCGTTGGAAACTAGACTCATAGATATTCAATTTGGTGGGTAGATCACCCCGTAATTCCAAGTATATTGGGAGAAAGACTTAATAACATTTGACCTAAAGTTTAGGTAAAACTATGAACCTAAGTTGCAACAACTTTTGTCGACTTTTGTTTCATAACTCGTTTGACTTCAAGAATTATGATACGGATATTATATGATTCAAATACATTAAATCATGACCTCCTAAGTATACTAAGCATCTATAGGTTTACCCAAAAGTACGAGTTACAGAGCATCCTTGATTCGTTTAACTTCTAATACTTGTTAATCACCCTTATGCACCCTTGTATCACTTAAGATTAATCGGATTAACTTCTTATCATCTCAAGGATAATTCCTTCTTGGATTTGTGTTATCTAACTTATGTAATGAACTAATGTGTGTGGATATGGGTTGTAACACCCTCCCCCTTTAGGAACATTCGTCCTCGAATGTAAGGGTTTATGGGGAGTCCAAATCATCGTGGATTCCAACGGAAATATTTGGTGAATTTTCCCCTATAAAATGGTCACTAGCAAGATTTGCAAGCAGTGAAGCTCAATGTATGGCCTGACAAGGCTACACAAAGAATTATGGACATGGACATTATTTACATATCAAAACTTTGTATTAAGGAAGAGAGTTCTCAAGTTATTGCTTACCTCATAAAGCCATTTCACCTTCACAATGTATCTTGCGTTCCACCAACATCCTTGTTATCATCATTCAGGAATAGGTAAGGGTACTTAGACTTCATCTCTTCTTCCGCTTCCCATGTCATTTCTTTCATATTCTTGTTCCTCCACAATACTTTGACGGAAGCTACATCTTTTGTTCTCAGCTTGCGGACTTGTCGATCTAATATAGCCACTGGCACTTCTTCATATGATAGATCCTCCGTAACTTGAACATCTTTGATAGGGACAACTCGAGAAGGGTCTCCAATACATTTCCTCAACATAGATACATGGAATACCGGGTGGACAAATTCTAATTCGGATGGCAATTCTAACTCATAAGCAACTTGTCCAATTCGTTGAAGAATTTTATACGGACCGATATACCTTGGACTCAGCTTACCTTTCTTCCCAAAACGCATAACACCCTTCATTGGTGAGATCCTCAAGAAAACCCAATCACCAACCTCAAACTCTAGATCACGACGTCGAACATCAGAATAAGACTTTTGCCTGCTTTGTGCCGTCCTCAATCGTTCATGTATCACTTTCACCTTCTCAATGGCTTGGTGAATCAAATCTGGCCCATATAATTCTGTTTCACCAACTTCGAACCATCCAACTGGTGATCTACATCTCCTCCCATATAGTGCCTCATATGGGGCCATTTTAATACTGGAATGGTAGCTATTATTGTAGGAAAATTCTATGAGTGGAAGATGGACATCCCAATTTCCCTTAAAATCTAGAACACATGCTCGTAGCATATCTTCCAATGTCCGAATGGTACGTTCAGCCTGTCCGTCAGTCTGCGGATGAAATGCAGTGCTGAGATTCACCTGTGTGCCTAAACCTTTCTGAAAAGACCTCCAAAAGTTAGCGCCGTAAATTGACCTACTCGATCCGATATAATAGATACCGGCACACCATGAAGCCTAACAATCTCTTTGATATACAACTTCACATAACCTTCAGCCGAGTAAGTTGTCTTAACTGGCAGAAAATGAGCACATTTTGTAAGTCGATCAACTATCACCTAGATAGAGTCAAACTTATGATAAGATCGAGGTAATCCAATAACGAAGTCCATATTAATCACCTCCCATTTCCAGGTCGGAATCTCTATATTCTGAAGCAATCCACCGGGTTTCTGATGTTCTATCTTTACTTGTTGACAATTAGGACACTGGGCTACAAATTCTGCAATAGACCTTTTCATGTTATCCCACCAATACTGCTCCTTGACATCATGATACATCTTTGTTGAGCCAGGACGGATGGAATATCGGGATTGATGAATTTCATTCATAATCTTTTCTCGCAACCCCTGCTACATTCGGCACACATAATCGGCCCTGGTATCTCAGTGCCCCATCTCCTCCGATCTCAAAAGCCGTAATTTTACACTGCTGAATGTTCTCTCTCAATCGTAGTAAGATAGGATCTTCATTTTGCCGTGCTTTTACCTCGGCTACCAAAGATGATTCTGATGTATTCTGTACAGTAACACTTCCGTCATCAGAGTCTAACAATCTGATTCTCATATTGGCTAGCTTATGAAGCTCTTTAGTCAACCCCCATCTACCTGCATCAATATGTACTAAGCTTCCCATTGACTTACGGCTGAGAGCATCCGCCACAACATTGGCTTTACCGGGATGATACAATATCTCGACGTCGTAGTCCTTCAGTAATTCAAGCCACCTACGCTGCCTTAAATTCAACTCTTTCTGCTTGAAGATGTATTGTAGACTCTTGTGATCTGTGTAGATGTCAACATGGACGCCGTATAAGTAGTGCCGCCATATCTTCAAAGCATATATTACTGCAGCAAATTCCAAATCATGGGTTGGATAATTCTTTTCATGCTTCTTCAATTGTCTTGATGCATATGAAATCACCTTCCCATGCTGCATCAACATGCACCCCAAACCTATACCTGAGGCATCACAATATACCACATATCCTTCTGTTCCTTCAGGGAGAGTGAGCACCGGTGCGGATGTCAATCGATCCTTCGGCTCCTGAAAACTACGTTCACAAGTGTTAGACCACTGGAACTTGGTAGCTTTCTGTGTTAACTTAGTCAATGGTGCTGATATAGAGGAAAACCCTTCTACAAACCGCCTATAATATCCTGCTAGCCCTAGGAAGCTACGAACTTCTGATGGTGTTGTAGGTCTCGGCCAATTCTTTACTGCATCAATCTTCTGAGTGTCGACACTAATACCCTCGTCAGATATCACATGGCCAAGGAATGCTACCGAGTTCAGCCAGAATTCATATTTGGCGAGCTTAGCATATAACTTACGATCCTGAAGCATCCGTAATACTATCCGCAAGTGGCTCGCATGTTCCTCCTCCGAACGAGAATACACCAGAATGTCATCAATGAATACAATCACGAACACATCAAGATAGGGCATGAATACAGTATTCATGAGATCCATAAAAGCTGCTGGGGCATTTGTTAGCCCGAACGACATCACCAAGAACTCAAAGTGTCCATATCTTGTCCGAAAGGCCGTCTTTGGAATATCCTTCTCCTTAACCATCACCTGATGATACCCTGAACGTAAGTCAATCTTGGAGAAATACTTGGCACCTGGATTTGGTCAAACAGGTCGTCAATTCTTGGAAGAGGATACTTTTTCATTATAGTAAACTTATTCAACTGCCGATAGTCGATACACATCCGTAATGACCCATCTTTCTTCCGCACGAATAGGATTGGCGCACCCCAAGGTGAAGTGCTAGGCCTAATGAAGCCCTTATCCAACAACTCCTTTAACTGCGCCTTCAACTCTCGCAACTCTACCGGGGCCATTCTATATGGAGGGATAGAGATCGGTTGAGTGTCAGGCAACACATCAATGCTAAACTCAATCTCCCTTTCTGGAGGAAGGCCTGGGAGTTCATTTGGGAAAACATCCGGAAATTCATTGACCACGGGGATAGATTGTAGAGTAGGCAGCTTCGCCTCAGCATCCCTAACGCGAACAAGATGATAAATGTAACCTTTTGAGATCATTTTCCTTGCCTTAAGATAGGAAATAAACCTACCTTTCGACGTAGCAATGTTCCCCTTCCATTCAATGACGGGTTCACCAGGAAATTGAAACTTAACCATCTTCATACGACAATCAACATTTGCATAGCATGAGGCCAACCAGTCCATTCCCAGTATCACATCAAAATCAACCATTTCTAACTCAAATAAATCTGCCGAGGTTTGACGACTACAAATCATCACAATGCAACCTCTATATACCCTTCTAACAATCACAGAATCTCCTATTGGAGTAGATACCGCAAGGGGTTTACTTATCAATTCGGGTTCAATGCCAAACTTATTAGCCACAAAGGGTGTAACATATGATAATGTAGATCCCGGATCAATCAACGCATATACATCATAAGAAAACACAGATAATATACCTGTAACAACATCTGGAGACGACTCGAGATCATGTCGACCTACTAGAGCATATGTTCGATTTTGAGCACCACTCAAACTCGGCCCTGCACCTCTACCTCTACCACGACCTGTCGACTGCTGAAAACCCCGTGCTGGAGGTCGAACTGATGAGGAAGAACCAGACACAGATCTAGTCGGTTGAGCCATACCATCACCTCCCCTGTTAGGACAATCCCTCATCATATGCCCAGGCTGTCTACAAGAATAACATGCATCAGAACCTCGACGGCACAGTCCAAAGTGGGCCTTGCCGCACTGATCACAACGTGGTGTTGGGGGTTTCGTCTTGACTAGTATCCCTGTGATGTTGCGATCCAGATGCCTGCGAACTCCGACCTGGACCAGAATAGGATCGATCATATCGAGGCCTCTGAAACTGTGTAGGAGCACTAGCTACAGATGGAGCCGAACTCCTCGAAGACTGGGGCCTGGCGCTGCCTCTTAAGTCATCAAAATACCTTGCAAATCTCGCCCTCTTATGCTGGCCCCTATCCTGCTCCCTATCTGCCCTCCGCTGGCGCTTACGATCCTCTAGGGTCTGAGCATAAGCTTGAATACGGGAAATATCTATGCCTTCTACCAAGGAGGCTGTCATACACTCATTAATCGGATGGGGTCCCAACCCGTTCACGAACAAATGCACCCTATCACTCATCTCGGCCACCATATGGGGAGCATACCTTGCTAAAGAATCAAACCGCATACTATACTCTCGCACACTCATATTACCTTGTCTAAGGTTCAAGAACTTATCAGCTCTAGCTCGTCGTATCTCAACTGGCAAATAGTGACGAAGAAAGGCCTCAGAAAAATCCTTCCACACAGCTAGAGGAGCGTTCGGACCCCTGGATCTCTCCCAACTATCATACCAAAGAACCACTAAATCCCGTAGCCGATAAGAAGCCAACTCTACTGCCTCTGTATCACTAACATGCATAACCCGTAGTGTACGATGAACCTGGTCAATAAAAGTCTGCGGATCCTCCTTGGGGTCTGATCCGGTAAACACTGGAGGGTCTAAATTACTAAAATCACGAACTCTTGTCTAACTGGTTTATCAGCAGCACCTGTATTCTGCCTTTGAGCCTGAGCAACTACCAAGCTAGTCAATAACTGCAAAGCACTCCGCATATCCTGGTCTGTAGTGCCAGACGGAGGAGCTGGAGGTGCTGGGTGCCACCTAATATCCTCTGGAGGAGACGGAGTAGATGAGGTATGAGACGGCATCTCACTCCGAGCCTCACTTTGGCCTGCTCTGGCTTGGGGCACCTGACAGGTACCCTCTCCCGCAGCTCTATCAAGCCGTCTACTAATTGCTTGTTTCCTAGTCGAAGGCATCGCTGAAAGAAAACAAGGTGAATATTAGAGACGAACACTTACGACTCAACTCTATGCACGATCTAGATTCAGGAAGAAGGTAACAACCCTAGATATCATGTAGCCTCCTGATTATAAATATGGCGCGCTACACATCCATAATCAAGACTCTACTAGACATGGCTCATAGACAATCCCTAGGACAACCTGGCTCTGATACCAAGTTTGTCACGACCCAAACTGGAGGACCATGACTAGCACCCGACCATACTTGCCGAGCACCAACGTACATTTTATCTAACCTTCTTTATTATCTTTTAGGCTGACGAGACCAATATAAATGGTAGACATGGATCATGAACAACCAACAATAAAATATGGTTGCATGAACCTACATAACATGGGATGACCATAAAATCAAGAAACTATATACATATGGTACAAGCTACCACGCTAAAATGAAAGACTAATCAACAAAAACCAGCCGACAAGGCATACCAAACTATACATGAGTCGACATTTATCTATGAGCCTCTAAAGGAACATAAGTGCTGCAACATAGCCGGAACAGGGCCCCGACATACCCATAATGTCTATAACAAAAATGCATACCAAGACCAAGGCAAGTCCGGAGAAGGGATCTCGCCAATCACCGCCGAATTGGACAACCTACTGTGATGGGGGAGCTGCACCTGCCTGTCTATCAGGACCTGCAGCACGACATGCAGCATCCACAAACAAAAGGACGTCAGTACGAATAAAGTACCGAGTATGTAAGGGAGAGAACCATAAATACGAACAGTAATGTAAGTAGGGATAGAGAATATACAACCTATAACACCTGAGTACCTCTGAGGGCTACTGACATGAATTGCATGATACATATGTATAAATACATAATCTTTTAAAACATACGCCTCTGTGGGCATCATCATCATCATATCGTACCCGGCCGTAATAGGCTCGGTAAAAACATACCCGGCCATTATAAGGCTCGGTAGAATCGTACCCGGCCACGTGGAGCTCGGTAAAACCCAACTGATCAGTGGTTGCACAATAGGTGTCGTACCCGGTCGACTATAGCGCGGCTCGGTAGAGTAAAATAGATACATATATATAATGCATGTTCGACTCCTGGAAACACCTTGAAGACCTTTCGGAGTGACGTAAGGTTAGTATCCTATGTACACCTTATTAGAACTAACTCTTCACTATGAACCTTATAGGAATCAAGAAGTACCAACAAGATTGATAACATAAGAATAAGAGAAGCAACATCAACATCAATCGTTCCATAAGAGGGGAAACAATGTAAGTACTGCTAGCTTCTAAGAATATTAGTATCTGTGGAAGCTCGTTCATTACATTATGTACAATCGGAGTTGTGCAAAAGAAGGAAAGGGGTAGCCTCACATACCTTGTATATACTGCCACAACCTCAAGCTATGCAAACGTCATGACTCCTTAGTCTACAATAGGAGAAATGACACTATCGTTAACATTTAAGCGTCGCAACTATTATGTACCAATCACAACCTATTTTGTGATGAAACGGACAGCACCTCCCCTATATATATGACTTCACACCATTCAAAACAATCACCAAACAGCCTAAACAACATCAATAATAAACATATTGAGCCTCCCAAAACAGCCCACACACAACCTAATCACATCATACATATGACGGCCATTATAGTCGTATCAAACGACCCAAATATATTACGAAGAACTAGCAGACCACAAACCAACATATATATGGTGTTTCTCCACACCCTGCCTCCTCCAAAACTCCACAAAACAGTAATAAAAACGCAGCCCAACAGCAACACAAAACAGTCCACAAAACAATCTGCTACAAGTGAATAACTTGAACTCACGGCTTCCGATCACCGTCCCGTGAGTTCTTACATGTATATAACGAATTACCATGAATTTACAGCATAATAAATGTATGAAATATAGCAGTAAACTCACCTTAGTTGTTGGATAACTCAGCCTTTAACTTGGTTCTTCAAACTCTAGTGTTTACCCCCAATTTGAACTTGAAAGAGAGGGAAAATCAATTAGGGTTTGTGGATAATTTTTGGGAGGAAGTTTGCAGGGTTTTAGGTCTGGTTATTTGTGAAATATAAAGAGGGATATATTGCAGAAGATAAGCCTTTTAATGGGCTCCTTTTCTGACCCGAAATTCCCTCTTTTGGGCCGACATTTAACCAAGTAGCTGACTCACCTACTTGCACCTAGCAGCTTGTGAAGTCTCACGAAAATGTCTATATCTCTCTATCCCAATGTCGTATTGCTAAACTGTTTAATGCGTTGGAAAATAGACTCATAGATCTTCAATTTGGTGGGTAGATCACCCCGTAATTCCAAGTATATTGGGAGAAAGACTTAATAACATTTGACCTAAAGTTTAGGTAAAACTATGAACCTAAGTTGCAACAACTTTTGTCGACTTTTGTTTCATAACTCGTTTGACTTCAAGAATTATGATACGGATATTATATGATTCAAATACCTTAAATCATGACCTCCTAAGTATACTAAGCATCTATAGGTTTACCCAAAAGTACGAGTTACACAGCATCCTTGATTCGTTTAACTTCTAATACTTGTTAATCACCCTTATGCACCCTTGTATCACTTAAGATTAATCGGATTAACTTCTTATCATCTCAAGGATAATTCCTTCTTGGATTTGTGTTATCTAACTTATGGAATGAACTAATGTGTGTGGATATGGGTTGTAACATGGAAGATGACATGTACAACGTTTATAGCGTCATGAAAACATCTAGAGAATTATAGAATGCTCTTGAAAAGAAGTACAAGACTGAATATGCTGGACTAAAGATGTTTGTGGCTGCCAAATTTCTGGATTTATAAAAGGTTGACGGTAAATATGTCATAACACAAGTCCAAGAATTGGAAGTTATTATTCATGACCTCCTTGCTGAAGGTATAAAACGAGTTAACATTATTGTTCAAGATATTGATTATTGTACTAATTATAAATTTATGATTGAAGATATGGTCACAAATGAAGCGTTTTCAGTTGTGGCATTTATTGAAATGCTGCCTCCGCTGTGGAAGGACTTTAAAATTTACTTGAAATATAAGCGCAAGGAGATGACGCTTGAAGACCTTATTGTTTGTCTACGGATTGAAGAGGACAACACGGCTACTGAGCTCATAGAAATTCAACAATAATGGATGCAAATATTATTGAGGAAGCTTCAATGAGTAAAAAGAGAAAGAATCCATCTGGACCAAAGAATTATCCAAGCAAGAAGAGGTTCAAAGGTAATTGCCGCAACTGTGGAAAGGTTGGACATAAGGCTACTAAATGTCGTGCACCAAAGAAGGACAAGAAGAAAAGTCAAGAAAACATGATTGCGAAGAATGATGAAATAGACGACTTATGTGCCATGCTTTTAGAATGCAACCTAGTCGGAAATCCTAGAGAATTGTGGATTGATTTGGGAAAAACTCAATATGTTTGTTCTAACAAGGAGTTGTTTACTTCTTATGCTCCCGCTGGACCCAATGAGACACTGTTTATGGCAAACTCCGCAGCCGTAAAAATTAAAGGAATGGGAAAGGTATCTTTGAAGATGACTTCTGGAAAGTTTGTGACTCTAAAATATGTTCTTCATGTTCCTGAATGCGGAAGAATTTAGTCTCAATATCACTTCTATTCAAGAATGGCTTTAAGTATATTTTTTCTTCTAACAAGGTTGTAGTTAGTAAGAATAAAATGTATGTAGGAAAAGGTTACCTGACTGAGAGCCTTTTTAAACTCAATGTAATTGCCATTGATATGAATAAAATTTCAGCTTCTTTTTACTTACTTGAATAAAATAATTTATGGCATGAACGTTTAGGCCACGTCAACTTCAAAACTTTGCGAAAAATGATTAATTTGGAAGTATTGCCTAAGTTTGAATGCAATAAATTTAAATGTCAAATATGTGTGAAATCAAAGTATGTTAAGAATCCATATAAGCTAGTTGAAAGGAATTCAAATCATTTAGACTTAATTCATACGGATATTTGCGACATGAAGTCAATACCATCTCGCAGTGGGAAAACGTATTTCGTAACTTTCATTGACGACAGTATTAGATATTGCTATATTTACTTACTTAATAGTAAGATGATGCAATAAACACATTCAAGCAATACAAAAATGAAGTTGAAACGCAATTAAATAAAAAGATCAAACTGATAAGAAGTGATAGAGGTGGCGAATATGAATCTCCTTTTGAAGAAATATGTTTGGAAAATGGCATTATTCACCAAACAACTTCCCCTTACTCACTGCAATCTAATGGAATTGCGGAAATAAAGAATAGAACATTAAAGGAGATAATGAACACCTCTGGTTTACCTCAGAACTTGTGGGGGAAAGTTATTCTTACAGCTAATCGAATACTGAATCGAGTTCCCCATAGCAAAACACAATCCATTCCACATGAAAAATAGGAAGAAAGGAAACCCAACTTAAAATATTTTAAAGTGTGGGGGTGTTTGGCTAAGGTGCAAGTTCCTAAACCCAAAAGGGTAAAAATTGGACCAAAAACCGTTGATTGTTTTTTTGTAGGATATGCAACAAATAGTAACCCATATTGATTTCTGGTTCATAAATTAGAAAATCCAGATATTCATATTAATACTATAATTGAATCAGATAATGATGAATATTTTGAGAATATTTATCCGTATAAAGTGAAATGTGAGTCGTCTAATGAATAATCTAAGCAACCTAGGGAAGAAGCAAAGTAAAGTACATTTGATGAGGAAAATTCATGACATAGTAAACGTTAGAGGATAGCTACTTCCTTTGGACCAGATATTCCATTCTTATTGGAAAATGAGCCTCAAACGTTCAAAGAAGCAATGTCTTCCTCGGAAGCACAATATTAGAAAGAGGTAGTCAATAGTGAGATATAATCCATATTAAGTAATCATACTTAGAAATTGGTTGTTCTTTCTCTAGAAAATAAACCTTTGGGTTCTAAATGGATTTTTAAAAGGAAAATGAAAGCTGATGGTACTATTGACAAATATAAGGCAAGATTAGTTGTTAAAGGGTTTAGACAACAAGAAAGTCTTGATTACTTCGACACATACTCGCCGGTAAAAAGGATTACATCTATCTGGGTGTTAATAATGTTAGCCGCAGTGTATGGCCTTCAAATTCATCAGATGGATGTAAAGATGACCTTCTTAAATGGAGATTTAGAGGAAGAAATCTATATGGAATAACCTGAAGGGTCTGTAGTTCCAGGAAAACAAAAGAAGGTGTATCGACTTATTAACTCAATTTATAGACTAAAACAAGCACCAAAACAATGGCATGCAAAATTTGACCAAACAATATTGTCAAATGGTTTCAAGATCAATGAGTGTGACAAATGTGTTCACATTAAGAATACTCCAAATCAAATATTCATTGTTTGTTTATATGTTGTTATGATCCGGATTTCCCACCATCGAAAGTCGTGATGACTCTTACTGCCAGAGCTAGGCAAGCCAAACACACAACCCTTCGAATAAAAAATAACACAACAGTAATAACAATAGTAAACCTTTAAATGAAAGCGGAAGTCTTTTATAAAATAAATAAATGAAACTCAAAATGCGAAAGTTTAATATACCACTACCCAAGACTGGAGTCGCTATCTCACGAACTTCTAAAGAATACTACAACCAAGTCTGAATAGAACAAAATACATATGTCTGTCTCGGTACAATGGAAACAAACTGAAAACATAGGAAGGGACTCCGACATGCGAACGCCATCTAGGATACCTCGTAAATCCCTGGACTGAAACCAACTCTCGATCAAAATCCTACCACTGTGGTCCAAAAGTTACTCTGGTACCGTGATCTGTGCAAAAGAGCACAAAAGTTGCATCAGCACAACCGACTCCATGTACTGGTAAGTGCCTGGACTAACCCTAGCGAAGTAGTGACGAGGCTAGACATGACTACCAAATCAACATGTGCAGTTCGGTATACATATATATATATATATATATATATATATATATATATATATATATATATATATATATATATATATATATATTCGGATATAAAATCAATAATTTATGTAGGAAGCAGGGCATTACAGTAATTAATGAAAGTAGGAAAATCAACAATTTGCACGGCATCAACCTTCGTGCTTTTACTCTCTTTCTCACCAAAAACAATCAAACAAAGTGCATTTCATCACCCTTCGTGCTTTCTCTCACATAACTCTCATGTCATGGCATGGAATGATCCTTCGTGCAGTTATAATCAAATTAGAGCACGGAATCCACCTTCGTGCAATAAGTAGTCAAGACGTGGCACGGAATGTACCTTCGTGCATAAGTAATCAAAACATGGCACGAAATATTCTTTCGTGCATAAATAATCAAAACATGGCACAGAATGTTCCTCCGTGCATAAATAATCAAAATATGGCATGGAATGTTCCTTCATGCATAAATAATCAAAACATGGCAGGGAATGACCCTTCGTGCATTATCACTCTTCCTCACCCAAACAACAATCACAACCAAACGGGCAAAGGAAGTAAATAATAACAAGAAATATCCCGGCAAGGGAGCAACAATGACAACATTCACATCCCGGTAAGAGAGATAATCAATATACGCAAACCATCCTGGCAAGAGATTTAATCCCACCTCTTTTCAATTCTTTCATTTTTTACTTAATAGTATTATCGTTCGAGCAACGCTCCAAAGAATTAACAATTCATAATTAATCCTCAAACTCTTCACATTATGTAGAAATCATCAATTAGCTTGGAAGAGTCCCAAAATATACCAAAACAAGTACAAACAAAGACCCAAGGTCATGCTAGACACCGGTGTATAGATACTCGTCACCATGCCTATATACCGTACTCGATCATTTAGCAATTTTCAAATAAATAACACTCTAATCCTATTCCCTCAAGCCAAAGTTAGATCAAACACTTACATCGGTCCGAAAATAGTAATCAAGGCTCTAAAACCGCCTTTCCTTTAGAATCCAACTCCAAAACAAGGATATTTAGGAATAATTAATTCAATAGCATCAATAAGAGCTCAAATATATAATCCCATAGACTAGAAATGAAATTCCCATCATTTTTTCCAAAAATAGCAAAATTCGACACCGGGCCCACATGGTCCAAACACGAGGCTCGGATCAAAACCCAATCACCCATAACCCCACGAGTTCAAATATATAATTTGTTTCTATATTCGACCCCAAATTGAGGTTGAATCACCCAAAATTCCCAAAGCCCTAGTTCTACCCAATTCCCCAATGTATACCCTAATTTACATGTTTTAGGTCTAGGAATTCAAGAGATTTTGATGAAAAACGAAGAGAACGAGTTAAATAATACTTACCCAAGGAGATTTGGTGATGAAGAGCTTTAAAAATCGCCTATGTGCTGTTGGAGAAGAGAGAGTTTGAGAAATGGAATGAAAATCCCGTAAGTGTTTTGTTTTAGGCTTTTAAAAATAACTGGGCAAAATCGTTCATCGAGTTCAAGACACACTTGTCGCGTTCGCGATGAAGGATGGTCAGGTACACTATGCGAATACGAATAGACTATGCGAATGCATAGAGGAAGTCGGGGGGGGGGGAAGGGGTCCAGGTTTGGTCTACGTGTTCGCGAGGGCATGCATGCAAATGTGTTGAAGAGGGGCGTAATGCTACGCGAACGCGGGGTACTGTCCGCGAACGCGATGAAGATAGGTGCAAGTCTATGCGAACGCGAGGATGGTTCACGAACGCGAAGTATAGGAATACTAAGGCACTACGAATGCGAGCTTGGGGCCACGTTCGCAAAGAACAAATCCACTGTGTAAAATTGCAGAAAAATTTGATGTGTTTTCAAGTGAAAAACTACCCTGAACCACCTCCGAATCACTCCCGATCCCTCGGGCTCCCAACCAAACACACACACTAACTCATTATCATCCTACAAAATAACATCAAAATCAAAGAATCAAACTCCAAAACTCAAAATTTTCATTTCAAAGTTCATAAACTTCCAACTTTGGCCTCCACTTCATCCAACCCACCCCTACACTGTGTGTGACATCCTCGTCGATCTCCCTGATCTCCTGAATAACTGACCCCAGGTACTTGAAACTACTCTTGTTAGGGATGATTTGAGAGTCAAGCCTCACTTCCACTCCCGCTTCCGTTGGCCTCGCCCCAATTTTGCATTCGAGGTATTCCGTCTTTGTCCTGATCAACCTAAAACCTTTAGATTTAAGGGCATGTCTCCAAACCTCTAGCCTTTCGTTGACGCCGCGTCGTGTTTTGTCAATTAGGACTATATCATCAGCAAATAGCATGCACCATGGTACCTCCCCTTGAATATGATGTGTTATGGCATCCATCCCAGGGCAAATAGAAAAGGGCTGAGTGCAGACCCTTGGTGCAACCCCATAACAACTGGAAAATGCTCGGAATCGCCTCCTACTGTCCTAACCGGAGTCTTAGCTCCTTCATACATGTCTCTAATTTCCTTAATGTAGGCTACCAGAACCTCTTTAACCTCTATGCAGCTCCATAAGACCTCTCTAGGAACCCTATCGTACGCTTTCTCATGATCAATAAATACCATATGGAGATCCTTCTTCTTATCCTTGTATTGTTCTGTCATCCTCCTAATAAGATGGATATCTTCTGTGGTAGATCGCCCCGGCATAAACTCGAACCGGTTGTCTTAGATAGACACCATCCTTCTCACTCTCATCTCTACCACTCTCTCCCAGACATTCATGGTATGACTCAGTAATTTGATACCTCTATAGTTGTTACACCTTTGGATATCGTCTTTGTTCTTATACAATGGAACCATTTTACTCCACCTCCACTCTTCAGGCATTCTATTAGTCTTGAATATCACATTATACAACCTAGTAAGCCATTCTAATCCTGCTCTACCCACACACCTCTAAAGTTCAACCAAAATTTCGTCTGGCCCGGTAGCTCTACCCCCCTTTCCCCATCTTACGTATTGCCTTGATGACCTCATGGCCCTCAATGTCCCTACAATAAATTAATTCATGGGAGATGTCGGTGTTCCTCAATCCACCTAGTACAATATCCTGATCCCCTTTTTCATTTAGGAGTTTATGAAAATAGGTCTGCCACTTCTCTTAATCTGGTCATCCCCCGTCAAAACTTTGTTGTCCTCATTTTTTATGCACCTCACCTGGTCCAGATCCCGAGCCGCCCTCTCTCTCAGCTTAGCGAGTCGGAATAGTTTCTTCTCCCCGCCTTTGTTACCTAGTTCCTCATACAGACGAGCAAAATCTGCCGTCTTAGCCTCCGTTACTGTCATTTTCGCCTCCTTCCTAGCTACCTTATATATCTCCATGTTCGCTCTCTTCTCCTCCTCGCCATTGCTCCCTACTAACCGTAGGTAAGCTGCCTTCTTCGCTTCCACTTTACCTTGGACAATTGCATTCCACCACCAGTCTCCTTTATGGCCACCGGCGCAGCCAGAAGATAACCCCAACACATCTCTCGCCGCCTTCCTTATACAATCAACCGTCGTCGACCAAATAGTGTTTGTTTCCCCACTACTTCTCCAGGCTCCCATTTCCAATAAACTTTCCTCCCAACTCCTGAGCTTTATCCTCAGTCAAGGTGCCACACCTAATCCTCTGGCGACCTCGTATTGACCTCTTCTTCCTCCTTATCATAATGCCAAAGTCCATCACCAAAAGTCTATGTTGTGTTGCAAGGGTCTCACTCGGGATAATATTTGCAATCCACACACCACCATCTATCGCCTCTTCTGAGGAGGAGATAGTCAATCTGAGTCTTCGCCACCGAGCTTTGGTAAGTAACCAAATGCTCGTCTCGCTTCAGAAAACTTGAGTTTGCAATTACTAGATCGAATGCCTTGGCAAAGTCCAACAGCGAAGTACCCCCTCCATTTCGCTCCCCAAAACCTAAGCCGCCATGAACCTCCGTATAACTACCTATAGGCGACCCAATATGACCATTAAAATCTCCTCCTGTGAATAACCTCTCGGAAGGCGGGATACTACGAACAATGTCGTCCAACCCCTCCCAAAATCGCCTTTTAATATCCTCATCCAAGCCTACTTGCGGCGCGTATGCACTAACAACATTCAAAGTACACTCACCCACCACCGATTTAATAGTCATTAGTCTATCATACACCTACCTGACCTCTACCACCGACTCTCTAAGATGGCTATCTACCTGGATCCCCACTCCATTCTTACCCCTCATGACTCCAGAGTACCATAACTTATACCCATCCGCGTTTATCACCCTCGTTCCGACCCACCTAGTCTCCTGGACACACGCTATATTAATCTTCCTCTTCTGAAGGATCTTCGCCAACTCTATAGACTTACTCGTTAGCGAACCTATGTTCTATATCCTGATTCTCAACCTATATGCTCATTTGCCCCTATACATCCTCTGCCTCCCGTCCTACTCCCTGAACCCGACCCCACACTATGCCCCTCCCGCGGACATGCCCTTAATCTATCATTCAGGACTGCAGTCACTACTCCTACAACAAGTTAAAAGAATACTCACTAGTGCTCAATGGACAACGAGTCAAACTAGAAGGAAACACGTAACTGCAAGTACACTAGTTAAATGATCAAACTATTGCGAGCTAAAGTAACAACAATTTAGCTAACACCAAAAGGAAAACAATAGAATGGGAGGTACCAAGTCCCGAGGACCAAACCTGTGCCGAATTTTTGTAGTCGATATAGTTGTACACTAACTCACCGCTACCCACCGCTCCTTGCTGACGCTCGTCCAGGTTACTCTTCTTTACTAGTGCTCGTAGGCCTAACTTGTCTCCAACAACTTCGAGAATTTCCCTAAAAAAACAGCAAATACCCCGATCCAAAAACCAAAAAGGGCTGTCACCGCTACCACTGGTATAGACCTGACAGTAATAATGGAAATGAAGCTAGGCTTCAACAAACATGATGTTTATACAGTATATGGGCGGTAAGGAATAGAAATGTAATTCAATTTGAAATTTTGCTGTCAATGGAATTTTTCTTTTTGGAAAAATATATAAATTATAAAGATTAGTAGTAGGTACTAAATAAAGGTCAACTACACTATTGCATAGGAAAACATAGTCCCAAATAAATTAACAAAGGATAAAAAAGATACAAGAGTTAAATCAAAAGCAATAGCAGTAAGCAACGAAAACCTTAAGTTAATTTTAAAACAGTCAATAAAGAATAAAAGTAAGAGAAGAATCAAGAGAAAAAGATAGAGTGAGTCTGTACAAGAAAAAGGAAGATAAAAAGTAATGAATCAGGAGGCAAATATAGGTGAGAAAGTAGGCAAAAGAACAAAAATTGAGAAGACAGTAAAACGTCTAATACAAATGTAGAAGAGGTAATTGCCAAAAGCTGGAGATAGCAAGATATTAGGATAGTAACAATAAGATCCAAAACCAACACTAAATAATATAAACTGGCAGTAACAATAATTAAATGTCTAAATCTTATTTAAACTACGATGATGATTTTGTGTGATTGTTAAAGCATAAAGAAGCAACAAAATATGACAATCAAAATTTCAAGACTCAACATAAATGAATCCGTGAATATCCCAATTGAAAAATCTGAAAAAAAAGTAGTAATGAACATAGAGCAGAAGAGAGAACAATCCAAGAAGACCGCACTAGTGCAGTCAAACTAAAAATTACACAAACAGCGTATCATTACAAACTCCTACTATTTCAAGCCGACAGATACAGACTCTCCGGCATGAATATATAAAATGAGAAGGCTACGATTACCAGATACCTATTGGAACGACGTGGTCGCCAGCGTCGGGAAGTCACCGGCTGGGGCTGAATCTAGGTCTTGGGGAGGTGGGGGGCAGGGGTGTTTTTTGACCGTTGAAAAAAGTTAAGAGAATAAAAACTTTTTTAACAGAATTTTCACAGAATCCACATATCTTAACATAAAAACTTTCTGGCTTCATGCCCGGATTGCACACGCAAATCAAGGCAACTAAAATTGAAGTTTTCAAGGCATCAAAAGCGTGGAAAAAGGGAGAAATACATTGATGACCTTTTGGGTCGTCATATTTTGCACCTCTAAAATAACCGTTCATCCACGAACGGACAAATAAAGAAGTACCTGAGTTAGGAAATAGATAAGGGTAACGGCTCCGCATATCAAACTCGGACTCCCAGGTCGAGGCCTCAGGAGGCTGACCTCTCCACTGAACACGCACCGAAGGAAAACTCTTCGACCTCAACTATCGAACATGACTGTTTAGAATAGCTACCGGCTCCTCCTCGTAGGACAGATCCTTGTCCAACTAGACAGTGCTAAAATCTAACATGTGGGTAGGGTTGTCGTGATTCCTCCGAAGCATAGACACATGAAATTCTAGATGCACGGCTGACAATCTAGGTGGCAAGGCAAGTTTGTAAGCCACATGTCCCACGCGATCAAGAATATCAAATGGGCCAATGAACCTAGGGCTAAGCTTGCCCTTCTTCCCAAATCTCATTACGCCCTTCATAGGCGATACACAAAGCAATACTTGCTCACCAACCATGAAAGACACATCTCGAATCTTGCGGTCCACATAACTCTTTTGCCGTGACTGAGCCAAATGAAGCCTGTACTAAATGATCTTGACCTTATCCAAGGCCTCCTGGACTAAATCTGTACCCAACAACCGAGCCTTTCCCGGCTCAAACCATCTTACTAGAGACCGATATCGCCTACCATACAATGCCTCATAAGGAGCCATCTGAATGCTGGATTGGTAGCTGTTGTTGTAGGTGAACTCTACTAAAAGTAGAAACTGATCCCATGATCCTCCAAAATCAATAACAAAGGCTCGGAGCATATCCTCCAATATATGAATAGTCCTCTCGGACTGACTGTCCGTCTGAGGAGGGAATGTTGTACTCAACTAAACCTGGGTGCCTAACTCCTGCTGAACTGCTCTCCAAAAGCATGAGGTAAACTGCATACCTCAGTCTAACATAATAGATGTCGGCACCCTATAAAGGCGAACATTCTCTCGAGAATAGGTGGTGGCAATATGAATGAAATGTGCAGACTTGGTCAGCCTATCAACAATGACCCAAATAGCATCAAACTTCTTCCGGGTCACTGAAAGTCCAGTAATGAAGTCCATGGTAATCCTCTCCCACTTCCACTCGGGAAGCTCAATCCTCTGAAACACACTACCAGGCCTTTGATGCTCATATTTGACCTGCTGACAATTCAAACACCGAGCCATATATGCAACAATGTCCTTCTTTATTTTACGCCACCAATAATGCTTGCGCAAGTCCTGATACATCTTCGTGGCGCCTGGGTGAATAGAATACCGAGAACTATAGGCCTTTGCTCAGATCAACTCTCAAATCCTATCGACATTGGGCACACACACTCGCCTATGCAACCTTGAAACACCATCTGCATCTAAAGTCACATTCGTGGCACCTCCACGCTACATAGTGTCTCTCAAGACACACAAATGAGGATCATCAAACTGTCGATCACGAATACGCTGCAATAATGAAGAACGAGCGACTGTGCAAGCTAAAATTCGGCTAGGTTCAGAAATATCTAGTCTCGTATATCGATTAGCCAAGTCCTGAATATCTAAAGCAAACGGTCTCTGGCTAACCGGTATATAAGCAAGGCTACCCATGCTGGCAAACTTCCTACTCAATGCATCGGCCACCACATTGGCCTTACCCGGGTGGTACAGAATAGTAACATCATAATCCTTCAATAGCTCCAACCACTTCCACTACCTCAAGCTCAACTCCTTCTACTTGAACAAGTATTTCAGGCTCTTGTGATCAGTGTACACCTCACACATCACACCATATAATCAATGCCTCCAAATCTTCAAAGCATGAACAATGGCTGTCAACTCTATACCATAGACCGGATAATTCTTTTTGTGGATCTTAAATTGCCTCGAAGCATAAGTAATGACTCTGCCATCCTGCATCAATACAGCATCAAGCCCAATACGGGAAGCATCACAATAAATTGTATAAGGCCCTGAACTTGTGGGCAAAACCAATATCGGTGCCATAGTCAGAGCTGTCTTGAGTTTCTGAAAGCTCTTCTCGCACTCGTCTGACCACCTGAACTGGGCACCCTTGTCATTACAACTGCTATAGGTGAAAACCCCTCCATGAACCATCGATAATATCTTGCCAATCCTAAGAAACTCCGAATCACAGTCGCTGAAGCTAGTCGAGGCCAATTCTTGATTGCCTCAATCTTCTTCGGGTCTACCTGAATGCCCTATGCTGATACTACATGACCCAGAAATGCAACTGTACTCAACCAGAACTCGTACTTCGAGAACATGCCATACAACTGGTTATCCTTCAGAGTCTGAAGAACCACTCTAAGGTATTGCTCGTGCTCCTCCTGATTGCTGGAGTACACAAAAATATCATCAATAAAGACTATCACGAACAAGTCTAAATAAGGCCTAAACACTCGGTTCATCAACTCCATAAATGATGCTGGGGCATTGGTCAACCCAAATGACATGACCAAGAACTCATAATGCCCATATCAAGTGCGAAATGTTGTCTTAGGGACATCAGACGCCCTAATCCTCAGCTGGTGATAGCCCGATCTCAATTCCATCTTAGAAAACATCTTCGCACCCTGCAACTGGTCAAACAAATCATCAATCCTCGATAGTGAATACTTGTTCTTTATTGTGACCTTGTTCAGCTGCTGGTAATCAATGCACATCCTCATTGATCCATCCTTTTTCTTCACAAATAGAACTGGCGCACGCCAAGCAGAAACACTAGGCCTGATGAAGCCTTTCTTAAGAAAATCCTACAACTAATCCTTTAGCTTCTTCAGCTCTGGCAGGGCCATGCGATACAACAGGATAGAAATGGGCTGCGTGCCTGGAGCCAGATCAATACAAAAAGCAATATCTCTGTCGTGCAGCATACCCGACAGGTCTGAAGGGAAAACCTTTGGGAACTTCCGAACAATAGGAATAGAGTCAGTACAAGGAACCTCTATGCTGAAATCACGAACATATGCCAAATAGGCTAAATACCCCTTCTCGACCATGCGTCGAGCCTTAACATATGAAATAACACTGCGGGTGGCATGTCCTGGTGTCCCTCTCCACTCTAATTGGGGCAAGTCTGATAAAGCCATGGTCACGATCTTGGCGTGATAATCCAAGATCACATGATACGGGGACAACCAATGCATCCCTAATATAACATCAAAATCCACCATGTCTAGAAATCAACACGGGTCTCAAGACCCTTAAATACTACTACACAAGAACGATAGACTCTGTCGACCATTGTAATGACCCGGCCGGTCGTTTTTGAAATTTACACCCCGATCCCTAATTTAACTGTTTCCCTAAATTCATTTCTGCTATCATGATTTGCCGGGAGGGTTGGTTCTAGAATTTGGAGTGTTTTTTGGACACTTAGTCCCTAAATGAGAGCTTTGTAGTTGAAAATTGGCCCGTATTCGGAACAGTGTTAAGACGACCTCAGAACGGAAATCTGATGGTTCCATTAGCTCCTTAAGGTGGTTTCGGGGTTGGGAGCGCGTTTGGAATATATTTTGGAGGTCTGTAGCTCAATAAGGCTTGAAATGCCGAAGTTTGAAATTTTTGGAAATCCGATCGATAGGTGAGATTTTGATCCGGGTGTCGGAATGGATATCCGACAGTTTCAGTAACTTTGCTAGTGATTTTGGATATGTTTGTAAATTTTTAGGTCATTCGGATGTCGTTTGGTCGGGTTTTTGATTGAATGTGTAATTCAGAAAGTTTTAAGGAATTTAGGCTTGAATCCGATGCAAATTGTGAGTTTTGGTTTTGTTAGACGTGTTTTGACGGTTGGAGCAACTTCGAATAAGGTATTAGGATGTGTTGGTGTGATTGGATGAGGTCCCGGGGGGCCTCGGGGTGTTTTCGGGTGGTTAACCGGAAGAAAATCTTGGAAATTGCAGGTTGAACAATTCTGGTTTTGTTGTTTTTGCCCCTGCGGAAATAGAGGCGCAGAGGCGAGTCCACAGGAGCGGACTGAGGAGCGCAGAAGCGGTTGGTCGAGCAGAGGCGGAAGCTTGTCCGCTTAGGCGATGTTGCTGGTGCGAAGGGTGTGCCGCAGCGGTCTGAAGGCGGATTGGGGAGATTCGCAGAAGCGTTTAGTTAGTCGCCTAAGCGAGTCCGCAGAAGCGGACTCTGGTGCGCAGAAGCGAAGGATTTCCGCAGGAGCAGTGATGTGCACGCGGAAGCGGACGCGCGGAAACGGTCCTAGGCTCGCAGAAGTGGAAGTGGCCGGCTAGGCCTGGAATCGCAGAAGCGACTAGTTGGTCATGGATACGGGCTCTTAGGAGCGGGAATTTGTTCGCAGAAGCGGAAATCGCAGAAGGATTAATAATATCAGAAGCTAGAAATTTCAGAACATTCTAAAACATTTAGGGCTCGGACTAAAGAGGCGATTTGGGCGATTTTGAAGGGAAATTCAAAGAGATTCTTCAGGTAATCAACTATGGACTCAAATTATGGTTTTATACTAATAATTTTGCAATTAACTCATGAAATTAGAGGAATTAAGGGTGTATTATGGATGGTTTTCACCCTAGACTTGGATTATAGAAAACCAAGGATTTGAATGGGCAAATGGAGTCCGAATTTGGTAAATTTTATATGCTTAGACTCATGTTGAGACGAGGGTTCCGAATATGTGACTTTCGTAATTTTTCGAAAAGCGTACCAAAAGCCGGGTTTTGGCAACTTGTGGTTTTTTGCGTATTTTGAATTGTTTCGATTGGGTAATGCTCAATTGGTCTATTTAGACAAATTACTATTGATTTTGATCAGATACTACACCTGTGGAGGCCGATATTCGTGGAAAGAGAGTTGTCTCTTAGCGATTTTGTACCGGAGTCGAGGTAAGAGGCTTGTCTAACCTCGTGTGGGGGAACCTTCACCCCTAGGATATTATGTGACAATTTAAATGCCTTGTACGCGAGGTGATAAGCGTGTACATGTGCAAATTGTTGGAACTCACTTTACTTGAATTTTCCAATTCGTGATATTCTTGTTCTTAGTTGATTAAGTTGTGACATTTACCTGATATTCGTTAGAAAAGCATGATTAGATAGGATTTGTCTGTCTAATAGCCTAATTGTCTTACTTGAACTTCTTGATAATTGTTGGCACTAGTTTTGGTGAAGTTGTAGTTAAGCATATTATATGTTCTCTGTGCCTTTCTATTATTGTTTATGTTGGCGGACTGCGGGTTCGATTCCCGGAGATCCCAGGGCTGTGGGTTCGATTCCCAGAGACCCAGAGTGGTGTTGTTTGTGGACTGCGGGTTCGATTCCCGGAGATCAAAGGGCTGCGGGTTCGATTCCCGGAGACCCGGAGTTTATTGATATATTTATTGAGATATGGACCGCGGGTTCGATTACCGGAGATCCTGGGACATTGAGACACATCCTGAGATATTGAGACATGGGTTGCGGGTTCGATTCCCGAAGACCCGGAGATACTGATATTGGGACTGCGGGTTAAATTCTCGTAGCTCCTGGGTTGTTGAGTATAGAGAGGGACTGTGGGTTTAATTCCCACAGGTCCTGAACTTGCTGGTTTGAGTTTATGATTTGTTGGTTACTTGTAGTTAGCTAATCGTAGTCGATTGTAGTAGTTACTTCATTGTTGTTATTTCAGATTCATTCTTACTTATTCCTGCTTATTACTGCTTTGATCATTATGTTATTGTCTCTCGGTAGGGCCCTGACTTTCCTCGTCACTATTCCATCGAGGTTAGGCTTGGCACTTACTGAATACCGCCGTGGTGTACTCATGCTACTCTTCTGCACACTTTGGTTGTGCAGATCCAAGTACATCAGGACAGGCTCATCCTAGGTGATTCAGCAGCACATCCGGAGACCTCAAGGTATGATCTTCTACGTCAGCGGATCCAGATCCGGGGATACTCGCCATCTGGTTAGGCAGTGCCCCAGGCATAGGAGAGGAGCACCTCCATAGTCTTCGCAGCCTCAGTGTGGTTCACAGGGTCAACAGGCCATCATTACAGCCCCAACTGCCACTCCACCTGCCCAGCCAGCCACGGGCGGGGATCAGGGTGCTAGAGGCCGCCCTCGAGAGAGGGGTCATGCCAGATTTTATACTATTCCTAATCACGTTGCAGCTGTTGCATCTGATTTTGTTATCACGGGTATTATTTTGGATTGTCATGGAGAGGCATCGATTCTATTCGATCCTGGTTCCACTTTTTCATATGTATCCACTTATTTTGCTTCATATCTGGGTGTGCCTCAGGATTCTTTGAGTGCCCCCATTTATGTTTCCACTCCGGTGAGAGATTCTTTAGCCGTGGACCGTGTGTATCGGTCGTGCTTGGTTACTATCTGTGGTTTTGAGACCAGAGCGGATCTATTGTTGCTCGGGATGGTCGATTTTGATATTATTCTGGGCATGGACTGGTTGTCGCCCCATTATGCTATTCTTGATTGTCACGCCAAGACCGTGATGCTGGCTATGCCAGGCATTCCACGTATTGAGTGGAGTGGTACTCTAGATCACACCCCCAGCCGTGTTATTTCTTTTCTCAGAGCTCAGCGTATGGTTGAGAAGGGGTGTGCTGCTTATCTAGCTTATGTGCGGGATATTAGTATTGACACTCCTTCTATTGATTCCGTTCCAGTGGTACGTGATTTTGCTGGTGTATTTCTAGTTGATCTCTCGGGCATGCCACCCGACAGAGATATTGATTTTGCTATTGATTTGTTGCCGGGCACTCGGCCCATTTCTATTCTACCGTACCGTATGGCTCCTCCGGAGTTGAAGGAGATGAAGGATCAGTTACAGGAGTTATTGGGTAAGGGTTTCATTCGACCTAGTGTTTTGCCTTGAGGTGCTCCTGTGTTGTTTGTGAAGAAAAATGATGGTTCTATGCGTATGTGTATTGACTATCGTCAGTTGAACAAAGTTACAGTGAAGAACCGGTATCCTTTGCCATGTATTGATGATTTGTTTGACCAGCTACAGGGCGCACAAGTGTTCTCTAAGATTGATTTGCGCTCTGGTTGTCATCAGCTGAAGATTCGGGAGCCAGTTATCCGGAAGACTGCCTTCAGGACTCGGTTTGGTCACTATGAGTTCCTCGTGATGTCTTTCGGGCAGACTAATGCCCCGGCAGCCTTTATGCATTTGATGCACAGTATGTTCAGGCCATATCTGGACTCGTTCGTGATTGTTTTTATTGATGATATTCTAGTATATTCCTGGAGTCAGGAAGAGCACGAGCAGCATTTGAGGATATTGCTTCAGACTCTGAGGGAGAAGCAGCTATATGCCAAGTTCTCTAAATGTGAATTCCGGCTGAGTTCAGTTGCATTTCTAGTCCATGTAGTGTCGAGCGATGGTATTCGAGTGGATCCGAGGAAGGTAGAGGTCGTGAAGAGTTGGCCCAGGCCCTCCTCAGCTACTTAGATTCGTAGTTTCCTTGGCCTGGCGGGTTATTACCGTCGTTTCGTGGAGGGTTCTCTTCGATCGCAGCACCTATGATCAGATTGACCCAAAAGGGTGCCCTTTTCCAGTGGACAGATGAGTGTGAGGCGAGCTTTTAGAAGCTCAAGACAGCTTTGACTTCGGCCCCTATATTGATGTTGCCTACAGGTTCGGGGTCCTATACTGTATATTGTGATGCCTCACGAGTTGGACTCGGTGCGGTATTGATGCGGGACGGTAGGGTGATTGCCTACGCGTCGAGACAGCTGAAGGTGCATGAGAAGAATTAGAAGGTGCATGAGAAGATCTATCCTGTTCACGCCTTGAAGATTTGGCGTCATTACTTGTATGGGGTTCCTCGTGAGATCTACACTGATCACCAGAGCTTGCAGCACTTGCTTAAGCAGAAGAACCTGAATATGTGTCAGAGGAGATGGTTGGAGCTACTGAAGGACTATGATATTACTATTCTCTATCATCCGGGCAAGGCTAATGTGGTTGTCGATGCCTTGGGTCACCGGGCAGAGAGTTTGGGGAGTTTGGCATATCTACCAGCTTCGAAAAGGCCTATGGCGATGGATGTTCAGGCTTTAGCCAGGCAGTTTGTTAGACTGGATCTTTCGGAGCCCAGCCGGGTTATGGCTTGTGTGGTTTCTCGATCTTTTCTATTTGACCACATCAGGGAGCGTCAAGTCGACGACCCTCATTTGCTTGTCCGGTGTGGTGATGCTCGAGATGATACCATTGGGGATGATGGAGTTATGAGGATGCAGGGGCGTATTTGTGTGCCCAATGTAGATGATCTTCGAGAGCTGATTCTAGCAGAGGCCCATAGCTCGCGGTATTCCATCCATCCGGGTGCCGCGAAGATGTATCAGAACTTGAGACAGCATTACTGGTGGAGGCGGATGAAGAGGGATATAGTTGATTATGTTTCTAGGTGCCTCAACTACCAGCAGGTGAAATATAAGCATCAGCGTCCGGGTGGGTTAATGCAACATATTGAGATTCCAGAGTGGAAATGCGAGCGCATCAACATGGACTTTGTATCTGGGCTTCCACAGACTGTTAGGAAGTTTGATTCCATTTGGGTTATTGTAGATCGGCTGACCAAGTCCACCTATTTCAAACCGGTGAGCACTACTTATTCGTCGGAGCTACTGGCGGAGATCTACATCAGGGAGATAGTTCGACTGCATGGTATTCCAGTTTCCATCATTTTAGATAGAGGCATTCAGTTCACTTCACGATTCTGGATAGCCGTGCAGCAGGACTTAGGCACTCGGGTGGAGCCGAGCACAACGTTTCACCCCCAGACGGATGGCCAATCTGAGCGCACTATTCATATTTTGGAGGATATGCTCCATATGTGTGTGATTGAGTTTGGAGGTTCATGGGACCACTTCTTGCCACTAGCGGAGTTTGCTTATAACAACAGCTACCAGTCCAGTATTCAGATGGCACCGTATGAGGCCCTATATGGTAGGAGGTACAGGTCTCCCGTGGGTTGGTTCGAGCCGTGCGAGGCCAGGCTACTAGGTACTGATATGGTTCAGGATGCAATGGACAAGGTCAAGGTGATTCAGGACAGACTTCGTGCAGCCCAGTCTAGACAGAAGAGTTATGCGGACAAGAAGGTCCGCGGTGTGGCTTTTATGGTTGGCGACCAGGTTCTGCTTTGAGTCTCACCCATGAAGGGCGTTATGAGGTTTGGGAAGAAGGGGAAGCTGAGTCCTAGATTTATTAGTCCTTTTGAGATTTTGAGACGTGTTGAGGAGGTTGCTTATGAGTTGGTCTTACCTCCCAGCCTAGCCGGAGTCCATCCCGTATTTCATGTCTCTATGCTCCGGAGATTCTGTTCAGCTAGACAAGGATTTGTCTTATGTTGAGGAGCCAGTGGCCATTTTGGGCAGTCAAATCAGAAAGCTGAGGTCAAAGAACATCGCTTCTGTGAAGGTCCAGTGGCGGGGTCACCCGGCCGAGGAGGCGACTTGGGAGACCGAGCAGGATATACGCAGCCAGTACACTCATCTCTTCACCACTCCAGGTATGTTTTCTATGCTCGTTCGAGGACGAACGAATCTTTTAAGTGTTGGAAGATGTAACGACCCGGCCGGTCATTTTTTAAATTTATGCCCCGATCTCCAATTTAACTGTTTCCCTTAATTCATTTCTGCTATCGTGATTTGCCGGGAGGGCTGGTTCTAGAATTTGGAGTGTTTTTGGGACACTTAGTCCCTAAATGAGAGCTTTATAGTTGAAAAGTTTCCCGTATTCAGAACAGCATTAAGACGACCTCGGAACGAAAATATGATGGTTCCATTAGCTCCGTTAGGTGGTTTCGGGGTTGGGAGCACGTTCGGAATGTATTTTGGAGGTCTGTAGCTCAATTAGGCTTGAAATACCAAAGTTTGAAATTTTTAGAAATCCGATTGATAGGTGAGATTTTAATCCTGGCGTCGCAATGGAATTCTGACAGTTGCAGTAGCTTCGCTAGGTGATTTTGGATATGTCTGTAAATGTTCAGGTCATTTAGACGTCGTTTAATCGGGTTTTTGATTGAATGTGTAATTCTAAAAGTTATAATTAATTTAGGCTTGAATCCGATGCGAATTGTGACTTTTGGTGTTGTTAGACGTGTTTTGAGGGTTGGAGCAAATTCGAATAAGGTATTAGGATGTGTTGGTGTGATTGGATGAGGTGCCAGGGGCCTCGGGGGTGTTTTTGGGTGGTTAAACGGAAGAAAATCTTAGAAATTGCAGGTTGAACAATTCTGGTTCTGTTGTTTTCGCCCCTGCGGAAATAAGGGCGCAGAGGTGAGTCCGCAGGAGCGGACTGAGGAGCGCAGAAATGGTTGGTCGCGCAGAGGCAGAAGCTTGTCCGCTAAGGCGATGTCGCTGGTGTGAAGGGTGTGCCGCAAAAGCGGTCTGAAGGCGGATTGGGGAGATCCACAAAAGTGGTTAGTTATTCGCCTAAGCGAGTCCGCAGAAGCGAACTCTAGTGCATAGAAGCGAAGGATTTCCGTAGCAGTGGTTATGTGCACGCGGAAGCGGACGCGCGGAAGCGATCCTAGGCTCGCAGAAGCGGAAGTGGCCGGTTAGGCCTGGAATTGCAGAAGCGACCAGTTGGTCGCGGATACGGACTCGCAGGAGCGGGAATTTGTCCGCAGAAGCGGAAATCGCAGAAGGATTAATAATATCAGAAGCTAGAAATTTCAGAACATTCTAAAACATTTAGGGCTCAGACTAAAAAGGCGATTTTGGCGATTTTGAATAGAAATTCAAGGAGATTCTTTAGATAATCAACTATGGACTCAAATTATGGTTTTATACTAATAATTATGCAATTAACTCATGAAATTAGAGGAATTAAGGGTGTATTACAGATGTTTTTCACCCTAGGCTTGGATTATAGAAAACCAAGGATTTGAATGGGCAAATGGAGTCTGAATTTGGTAAATTTTATATGCTTAGACTCGTGTTGAGACGAGGGTTCCGAATATGTGATTTTTGTAATTTTTTGAAAAGCGTACCGAAAGTCGGATTTTGGCAACTTGTGATTTTTGGCGTATTTTGAATTGTTTCGATTAGGTAATGCCCAATTGGCCTATTTTGATGTATTTGTATTGATTTTGATCAGATACTACACCTGTGGAGGCAGATATTCGTGGCAAGAGAGTTGTCTCTTAGCGGTTTTGTACCGGAGTCGAGGTAAGTGGCTTGTCTAACCTCCTGTGGGGGAACCTTCACCCCTATGATATTATGTGATAATTTAAATGCCTTGTACGCGAGGTGACGGGTGTGTACATGCGCAGATTGTTGGAACTCACTTTACTTGAATTGTCCAATTCGTGATATTCTTGTTCTTAGTTGATTAAGTTGTGACATTTACCTGATATTCGTTAGAAAAGCATGATTAGATAGGATTTATCTGTCTAATTGCCTAATTGTCTTACTTGAACTTCTTGATAATTGTTCGCACTGGTTTTGGTGAAGTTGTAGTTAAGCCTATTATATGTTCTCTGTGCGTTTCTATTATTGTTGTGTTGGCGGACTGCGGGTTCGATTCCCGAAGATCCCAGGGCTGTGGGTTCGATTCCCAAAGACCCCGAGTGGTATTGTATGTGGACTGCGGGTTCGATTTCCGGAGATCCAAGGGCTGCAGGTTCGATTCCTGGAGACCCAGAGTTTATTGATATATTTATTGAGATATGGACTGCGGGTTCGATTCCCGGTGATATTGAGACATTGAGACATATCCTGAGATATTGAGACACGGGTTGCTGGTTCGATTCCCGGAGACATGGAGATACTGATATTGGGACTGCGGGTTAAATTCCCATAGCTCCTGGGTTGTTGAGTATAGAAAGGGACTATGGGTTCAATTCCCACATGTCCTGGACTTGCTGGTTTGAGTTTATGTTGTGTTGGTTACTTGTAGTTAGCTAATCGTAGTCGGTTGTAGTAATTACTTCAATGTTGTTATTTCAGATTCATTCTTACTTATTCCTGCTTATTACTGTTTTGATCATTATGTTATTGTCTCTCGGTAGGGCCCTGACTTTCCTCGTCACTAATCCATCGAGGTTAGGCTTGGCACTTACTGAATACCGCCGTGGTGTTCTCATGCTACTCTTCTGCACACTTTTGTTGGGCAGATCCAGGTACATCAGGACAGGCTCATCCTAGGTGATTCAGCAGCATATCCGGAGACCTCGAGGTATGATCTGCTACGTCCGCTGATCTGGAGGCCCTCCTTCTATTCTCATAGTGATAGAAGTTATTTTCCCTCATTTTGTTGTTTTAGACCTCTTTATGTATAGAGCCACAGTTGTATTTTCCCTTTTTAGTCCGTGTTACCCGTGGGATTCTGGGTCTTGGTAGTATGCTATATGGTGTGGTTGATGAGTGCATGTGCCAAGCGACACTTGTTACATTCCCATTATATCATTTTTCCGCTATTTTCTTATTTAATGTTCATGAACTTGTATATTTTGCATCGTGTTAGGCTTACCTAGTCGCGGAGACTGGGTGCCATCATGACAGGTTCACGATTGGTGAACTAGGATCGTGACAACCACTATAGAATCACCCACTAGTGTAGATACATATACAAAAATACCCAAGGCATAACTAGGCATAGCCAGGTAGAGTGCAAAATAGGACAACACAAACAAATACATAAACCAAGGGAAAATAGCACTGAAGGATCTCTAATACAAATCAGAATGGTACTTGTAATGTCTGCACCTGAAGATTGCCTCTGGCCTAGCTACTGGCTAGACTATGCCTCTGGCGACCTGAACTCCACCTCTAAGACATCTACCTCTACCTCTAACACCTCAACCACTGCCTCTAGCTGGCTGGGCAGGTTTTGGAACCTTCGGTGCCTGAATCATAGCACGAGAACTCTGACGCTGGAAGCAGCCATAAACTCGAGGGCAATATCTGACAATGTGCCTTGGATCATCACAAGCATGGCAAGACCTCGTCTGCTGCAGCTGAGCACTCCTCAACCTCGGGCAAACCCTCCGAAAATGACCATATTCACCACACTTATAACATTCACGCGGCTGCTGAGGGAACTAAGGCTGACCCTATCGACCTGAATGATCACCTGAAATGCCATGAGTAACACGGGAAGCTGACTGAAAGGGCCTGGGAGGATGGCCTCTACCATAAGTACCTCTACCCCCAGTCGCGGCACCACTGAACCTGCCTGCACGACGGGGCCTCTTGTCCGACCCATGTCCACTTCCCTGTGGCAGAGCTATCTTATCTTTACGGCTCATATTGGCCACCTCGTGAAAAGTGATCTCACTCCCAGCCTGAGCCGCTATACTCGGCTGACCTGCCACCACTGGTCGAACTCCTAGAAGCAAACCCGCTCGAATGACACTCTCTGTTAAGTCTACAAATCGGACTAGAGCGTCCTGAAGAACTGAGATGGCAATGAACCCCTCTGGGACCTGAGTTGGGCCCACCGGGACTGCTGGGCCTGGAACCTCCTCCTCCAAATCAACCTGAGACTCTACCACTAGTGCTTCTGCTGGGGACTCGGACTGCTGAGCGATAGATGAGGAAGCGTGTGTTCTTGCCATCTGTGGAAGAACAGAGTAGAAATTCAATTGGTATTTAAGAAGTAGGACCGCACAACAAGAAAGAACAAAGGTGAAACGTTCCTAACTCTGTAGCCTTTGGGGGATAAATACAGACGTCTTCGAACCGATCCCTCAAACTTTACCAAGTTTGTCCGTGAGTAGCGAGACCTATGCAACCTAGAGCTCTAATACCAACTTGTCACAACCTGAATTTCCCACCGTTGGAAGTCGTGATGGCACCTACTGTCGGAGCTAGGCAAGCCAAACACTCAACCCTTCAAAGAAAAAATAACACAACAATGATAACAATAGCAAACCTTTAAATGAAAGCGGAAGTCTTTTATAACATAAATGAAACCCAAAATACAGAATTTTAATATGCCACTACCCAAGACTAGAGTCGCTATCTCACAAACTACTAAAGAATACTACAACCAAGACTGAATAGAAGAAAATACATATGTCTGTCTCGGTACAATGAAAACAAACTGAAAATATAGGAAGGGACTCCGGCCTGCGAAGGCCAGCTAGGCTAACTCGTAAATGTCTAGACTGAAACCAGCTCTCGATCAAAATCCTACTGTTGTGGTCCAAAAGCTGCTCTGGTACCGTAATCTGTGCAAAAGAGCACAGAAGTATAACATCAGCACAATCGACCCCATGTGCTGGTAAGTGCCTGGCCTAACCCCAGCGAAGTAGTGACGAGGCTAGACAGGACTACCAAATCAACCTGTGCACTTCGATACATATATATACAACAAAAGGAACGAATGCTGAATTTAAACAGTTATGAGAGAGGGAAGCATACTATGGGGGAGTACCGTCCGGATATAAAATCAATAATTTAAGTAGGAAGCAGGGAATTAACAGTAATTAATGAAAGCTGGAAAATCAACAATTTGCATGGCATCAACCTTTGTGCTTTTACTCTCTTTCTCACCAAAAGCAATCAAACAAAGTGCATGGCATAACCCTTCATGCTTTGTCTCACATAACTCTCATGTCATAGCACGGAATGATCCTTCGTGCAATTATAATCAATCAAGAAATGTACCTTCATGCAATAAATAGTCAAGACATGGCACGGAATGTAAGTTCGTGCATAGGTAATAAAAATATGGCACGGAATGTTCTTTCGTGCATAAATAATCAAAACATAGCACGGAATGTTCGTTCGTGCATAAATAATCAAAACATGGTACAGAATGCTCCTTCGTGCATAAATAATCAAAACATGGCGCGGAATGACCCTTCGTGTATTATCACTCTTCCTCACCCAAACAACAATCACAACCAAATGGGCAAGGGAAGTAAACAATAACAAGAAATGTCCCAGCAAGGGAAAACACAAATAAACAACTAAATCCCACCAAGGGAGTAACAACAACAACTTTCACATTCCGGTAAGGGAGATAATCAATATACTCAAACCATCCCGGTAAGGGATTTAATCGCACCTCTTTTCAATTCTTTCATTTCTTACTCAATAGTATTTTTATCGTTCGAGTCAACGCTTTAAGGAATTCACAATTCATAATTAATCCCCAAACTCTTCACATTATGTAGAAATCATCACTTAGCTTGGAAGAGTCCCAAAAATATACCAAACAAGTACAAACAAAGACCCACAGTCATGTTAGACACCGGTGTATAGATACTCATCACCATACCTATACACCATACTTGATAATTTAGCAATTAGTAATTAATATCACTCTACATATTCCCTCAAGCCAAAGTTAGATCAAACACTTACCTCGGTCCGAAAATAGCAATCAAGGCTCTAAAACCTCCTTTCCTTTAGAATCCAACTCTGAAACAAGGATATCTAGGCATAAATTCAATAGCATCAATAAGAGCTCAAAAACATAATCCCATAGACTAGAAATGAAATTTTCATCATTCTTAAAAAAATAGCAAAATCTGACTCCAGGCCCACATGGTCCAAACACGAGGCTCTGACCAAAACCCAATCACCCATAACCCCACGAGTTCAAATATATAATTTGTTTTAATATTCGACCCCAAATTGAGGTTGAATCACCCAAAATTCCCAAATCCCTAGTTCTGCCCAATTCCCCCAATTTGTACCCTAATTTACATGTTTTAGGTCTAGGAATTCAAGAGATTTTGATGAAAAATGAAAAGAACGAGTTAGGTAGTACTTAACCAAGGAGATTTGGCAATGAAGAGCTTTAAAAATCGCCTATGTGCTGTTGGAGAAGAGAGAGTTTGAGAAATGGGATGAAAATCCCATAAGTGTTCTGTTTTAGGCTTTTAAAAATAACTAGGCAAAATCGTTCATCGCGTTCGCGATGAAGGATGGTCAGGTAAACAATACGAACACATAGAGTGTTATGCCCCAAATCGAGGGACATGAACGGTGCCTGACCAGGTAGCCCCAGTCAAGAGGACCTGGATGCCTTTACTAACCTACGTGTTACCTGTATTGTTCATTGCTTATAAACAAAAGAATTAACCAATTATAATTGAAATCATACTTTTACAAACATAACAACACGCTTAATTTTTTAACAAGTTTACAATTTACAACGCCCGACATACATTTACATAAGACCATAATCCCATATTTTACTGCCTATGGAGCCTCTAAGATACAACAGGATGACGCAATACATGCCGGTAACAAGGCTCCAGCTATACCTTACACAAAATCAAAATAAGACTCCAAAATAGAAGTGTCATGAGCCACGTAGGGCCCCGAGAGAAAAATGGCTCACTAAAACGGTCAGTGGAAGATGGAGAGTGCTATTGCCGATGAGCTGATATACCAGCTATGGATCCACCTACAATCATAACACGGATGTAGTACCCCCGTCAAAAGGGATGTCAGTACACTGGAATTGTATTGGTATGTATGGACATGCTTTGTCCCAAGTAAACTCAAGCCATAAACAAATAAGTCATGATAATAAAACAACCAAAACATACACCAAGAAATAACGAAGCGAGCCAAACACGTTCCCACACTTACTTTGTTTCAAGTAATCCTCAACCTATGTACAAATAGAGATCAACAAAGAAGGCAACAACCAAACACATACGGAAAGCACAATCAAGTCAAACAAAGGGGCAATCAGTGCCCCACAGGTTGCAAACTCTCCTGCTGTCTCCTTTCACAATTTCACATCAATGATTTCACAATTGTTTCATATCAATTTCAATAGCGATTTCAATCGCTTCCACCCTTGTTACCTCGGCCACCCTTATCACCCCAACTCACACCTTATTACTTTGTGTTGCGGCGCGCAACCCGATCCCACCGTACAGTTTCAAATCACAGCAATCACAAACAACAAACAAAAGCACTACACAAAGATCACAAACAAGGGCAATAAGCAACTTACAAATTTGTTCATGTTTTCCAAATACTTTTCAAGCTGGTACCACAACAATGTTACAATGTTTCCATATCCAAGAGTACCAATCCCATTATGTTCAACAGTTTATCAACAATTCGAGTTGTTTCATTAGTGCCCCACAAGAAGCCAAGTATACCATCACTACTATTGTCCTCAATTTCTTTTCCAATTATGACTTCATTTTTCATCATTCGGTTCACATCTCATACCACACAACACGTAGTTAAATCAATCGAACACCCAACAATTAAATCAAAAGAATTACATAACAATTCTCAAAACTATCACATACCAAATAATTTGTACACATAAGGGTAATTTCACAAGGATCAAAGTTATCCATACATACGTGGAGTCGAATTTACTTTCTTTTATCTCCTATTTTCAATTCACCCAATTGTCTTATGTTGCCAACTCCGCTTTTGTAACTCTTACTTCCATCCACTCCTTTTTACTAAATTTCAAGTTTAGAGAACATGCATGAGTGTTTAATTTCCATTTTCAAAAGCTAATTCATGAATATCTCTCTTTCCCTTTAAAATATGAAAATTAAGGAATAATGGCTAGGGTTTTTACCTTTAGAATTTGGGGAAGAAGACACTTGCCCTAGGATTTTTGTCCAAGTGATTTAGGAAACAATCCTTGAAGATGTTAGGTTTCTCTTTCAAGAATCTCTCCTCTCTCTCTCTCTCTTAGTTTGCTCAGAAAATAGGAAGAAATAAAGTTGTGGGGTGTTTTATTAAAGAAGAAATCGGGTTAAAATTTTAAAAAAATCTGGGACGAGTCAAATCTGCGGTCGCATCTGTGATCACAGAATCAACATGCGGTCCGCATAATGGACCGCAGAATTGCTCCCCAAAATCACATGCTATTACGATATGCGACAAGAATGCGGTCCGCATTCATGTTCTGTGGTCGCATATTGCACCGCAGAATTGACCCTCAAAAATCTTTAAGGAATTATGCGATGGTTTTGTGGTCTACATTTTCATTATGCGATCGCATATTGGACCGCATTTTCAATACCAATTTTGGAAAATCCTCTGTTACACTCTGCTGTAGGAATGTGGTCCACATAGCAGATCTGCGACCGCATTCTTGACCGCAAAAATGACATTTTCTAGAAAAAATTATTCTTTCGATTTTTAATGCTTAGATCACTACCAATGGTCCGAACCGCGGCTCGGAAGCTCGTCGCAAAGAATTTTACACATTACTAACACATTATTCGGACCATGACACCACGAGCTACTAGGTTTTTAAGCACAAAATTTACGGGGCCTTACATCCTCCCCCCTTAAAATCATTCGTCCTCGAATGAGGATTTTAAAAATCAGTTGGTTTTGAAAGACATGATATGCAAATTGTCCAAATTTTCACTAACTCCCATATTTTTGAAAATTTTCGCCAGAGTTTCCTTTGTATTATAGACATATCCACCTGTCAGAGAGCCCCCGAAACATATTCCCAAATAACAATACATATTTAGAACATTCTCTACAGCTTGTACACAATTCATCACCTCAGCAATTGCACATATTCTATTACATTGTTACATTTTGCACATAACTAACCACTTCAATGAGTCCCTACCTTATTTAACCATCTTAACACACCATATACACATAAACAAACAATTATCAATCTGCCCTTACCATTAGTTGTTTATTTAACACATGAATCTTTATAAGGCTTCCATTTATCAAGGAAGGTTCAAGTGACCTAAAGTAACAACAGCACATACAACGCTTGGAAAATTAAAGAAACTTCACTAACATTAAGAAGCAAGTAACTGGACATAATGATAGTTGTTTCAAAGACAGAAGGGTCACCTAATTTCTTCAAAGCTTGATTAAAAAAATGGGGATATTTTTCCTTCATTTCTTTTTCTGATTCCCACGTGGCTTCCTCAACTTGTTGACTTTGCCACAACAGTTTGACAGAGGCAACTTCCTTATTTCTCAACTTACGAACTTGCCTATCAAGGAAGGAAACTGGAACTTCTTCATATGACAAGTCTTCATTAACCTCGATATCTCGACTGGCACGATGGTGGATGGATCTCCAATTACTTTCTTCAACATGGACACATGGAACATCGGGTGCACTAGTGACATTTCAGGAGGCAACTCCAGCCTATAAGCAACTTGCTCGACCCTTTGAACGATCTGATACGGCCCGACATACCTAGGACTCAACTTCCCTTTCTTCCCGAATCGCATGACTCCCTTCATAGGAGATACCCTCAAGAACACCCAATAATTGACTTGAAATTCCAAATCTCTTCGGCGAATGTCCGCATAGGATTATGTGGCGACTCTGTGCAGTTTTCATCCTCTCCTGAATGACCTTAACTTTTTCCATAGCTTGGTACACAATATCTGTCCCTAGAAACTCCGCTTCACCCACCTCAAATCACCCAATTGGTGACCTACACCTTCTCCCGTACAATGCCTCAAACGGGGCCATCTGAATGCTAGCATGAAAGCTATTATTATAAGAAAATTCTATAAGTGGTAAGTGCTCATCCCAAATACCTTTGAAATCCAAGACACAAGCCCGCAACATATCTTCAAGCATCTGAATAGTCTGCTTGGCCTGACCATCGGTCTGCGGATGGAAAGTTATGCTTAGATTCACCTGAGTTCCCAAACCTTGCTGAAATTTCTTCCAAAATTTAGCTGTGAACTGGGCCCCTCGATCCGAGATAATAGAAAGTGGAGTGACATGAAGCCTTACTATCTCCTTCATATACAACTTAGCATACTTCTCTGCAGTATCAGTGGACTTGACTGCTAGGAAGTAAGCTGATTTGGTGAGTCGATCCATAATTATCCAAATTGAGTTGAACTTACACTGAGTGTGAGGTAACCATACCATGAAATCCATATTGATCATCTCCCATTTCCACATTGGTATTTCTATAAGCTGAGTTAATCCACCAGGTCGCTAATGCTCGGCCTTCACTTGCTGGCAATTAGGACATTTAGATACAAAGTTCTCCACATCCCTTTTCATACCGTTCCACCAATAAATCTCTTTAAGGTCATGATACATTTTCGTAGAACCTGGGTGCACAGAATACCTGGAAATATGGGCCTCTGCCATCATTCTCTCCCAAAGCTCATCCACGTTCGAGACATATAGCCTACCTTGACACCGCAATACACTGTCCTTGCCGCTGAGCAAAAATGTCGAAGTCTTGTCATTCACAACTATTTCCTTTATTTGAGCCAACGCTGGATCCTTAAACTGCTTTTCCTTGATGTCTGTCACCATTGACGATTATTCTCCATTATGCACCATAATATTTGCCTCGTCTGATGTTGAAATGCGAACCCCCAAACTGGCCATTTGGTAAACCTCCCGAGCTAGGGGTCTCTGATCCACCCCCAAATGAGCCAAACTACCTATGGATTTTATACTAAGAGCGTCGGCCACCACGTTTGCCTTCCCTGGATGGCATAAAATGTTCATATCATAATCCTTGAGCAATTCGAACCATCGTCGCTGCCTCAGATTCATCTCCTTCTGTTTGAATAGGTACTGGAGACTCTTGTGGTCTGAAAACACATCTACATGAACCCCATAAAGATAATGCCGCCATATTTTCAAAGCAAACACAATTGCTGCAAGCTCCAAATCATGCGTCGGATAATTCTTCTCGTGATTCTTGAGTTTCCTGGATGCATAAGCTATGACCTTTTCGTGATGCATCAATACACACCCCAAACCAACCCTGGAGGCATCATAATAAATAACAAACCCCTATGTGCCTTCTGGCAAGACCAATACTGGTACTGAGGTCAACCTTGACTTTAGTTCTTGAAAACATTTCTCACTAGCATTGGACTACTGGAACTTAACTGCTTTCTGCATCAATTTAGTCAATGGGGAGGCGAGGGTTGAGAATCCCTCCACAAACCTCTGATAGTACCCTACCAAACCCAAGAAACTACAAATCTCTATCGGGGTTGTGGGTCTAGGCCAATCCTTCACTGCTGCAATCTTCTGAGGATCCACCTGAATCCTTTCACTAGAAACAACATGACCCAGAAAGGCTACAGACTCCAACCAAAATTCACATTTAGAAAACTTGGCGTACAATTAGTGCTGGTGAAGGGTCTGCAATGCTGCTTTGAGGTGAATGGCATGATCCTCCCCACTCCGCGAGTAAATGAGGATGTTGTCAATGAATACAATCACAAAGAAATCTAGAAATGGCTTGAAAACCCGATTCATAAGGTCCATGAAAGCTACCGGGGCATAGGTTAGCCCAAAATACATGACCAAGAATTTAAAGTGACCAAAGCGATTACTGAAGGCGGTCTTAGGAATATCCTACTCTCTGATCTTCAATTGGTGGTACCCATTTTGGAGAAAAACTTTGATCCTTACAATTGGTCAAACAAATCATCTACCCGAGGCAAAAGATATTTATTCTTGATGGTGACTTTGTTAAGCTGCCGATAATCAATGTACATTCGAAGTGACCCATCCTTCTTTCTGACAAAAAGAACCGGAGCACCCCACGGCGACACACTCGGTCGTATGAACCCTTTCTCTAATAAATCCCTCAACTGCTCTTTTAACTCCCTTAACTCTGCTGGCGCCATTCTGTATATTGGCCGAGTATCTGGCAATAAATAAATCCCAAAATCAATCTCCCTATCTGGCAGGATCCCTGGAAGCTCATCCAAAAATACCTTAGGAAATTCATTCACAACTGGCACGGACTCGAGGGTAGTCACATCTGAGGTGGTATCCGTTACCTGGACCAAATGATAGATACACCCCTTCTTAATTATCTTTGAAGCCTTAAGGTAGGAAATAAACCTACCCTTTGGCACCACAACATTTTCTTTCCATTCAATAACCGGCTTGTTAGGGAACCAGCCAAGCTTGTCAAAGCACGAATAAAGCCAGTCCATCCACATGATTACATCAAAATCTACCATCCCAAGCTCAATAAGATCGGCCGTGGTAACACGACCACTCACCGTAACAACACAATCCCTATAAACTCGTAAGGTTGTAATAGAATCACCAATCGGAGTTGAAATAGAGAACGGATCATGAAACTATTCGGGTTCTATCCCAAAACTTGAAGTAATAAATGGGGTGACATAAGACAAAGAGGAGATCGGATCAATAAGAGCTTAATAATCAACAGCCTGAACAAACAAGATACGTGTAACAACATCTGGAGAAGCCTCAGCACTCTGGCGGCCACTCAAACCATAGAACCGGCTAGGTCCACCCCTACCACGAGCTCCACCCCTAACTGCACCACGCCCTGCTGGAGCTGGAGGAAGCACTGATGATGTAGCAACTGAAGAACTAGATGATTGGGCAGATCCCCTACCCATATCCAGACTGGGTACACGGCTGTCCTGCTGGATGTGACCTCTTATTCCGCACCTAAAGCATATCGAGATATCCAGATAGCAAGTCTCTGCATGAAATCTCCCACACTTAGGGCATGTGGTCCTCCCCTGCTACTTAGACCTCACTCCTAGACGATCGGACTGACGGGATCTCCTACTATCTAAACTTGGCCTTGAATGACTGCTCTGTTGATAACCGTGCACAGGTGGCGGTGCACTCGCTGAGATCTGAACATCTGACTGGGATGGCCCTGATCACCCTCTCCCTAGAACTGGTCTCCCTGAGTGACCCATTGACCGGGCCCTGCTGCTATTCTCCCTTTCTGCACGAATCTTCAACTTTCTAGCCTATGTGGCATGAGCGAACCCCACAATCTTCCCATAATTCATATATGAGTGCAAAGCTAATGTTGCAGCCTCATTCACCACCAAAGGACTAAGTCCCTGAACAAATTGCCGAACTCGAGCATCCATGGACGACACGAACTGAGTAGCATACTTGGACAATCTCACAAACTCCATGTGGTACTCCCAAACACTCATACTGCCCAGTATTTGAACCTCGAACTCAGTGGCACGGGCAGCCATTATCTCGGCAGGCAAGAAGTGGTCCATGAAGGCATCTACAAACTCATCCCATCTCGATGGAGGTCTCCCCTCATCACGGGAATCCTCCCACATCTCAAACCATGAACGCGTCGCTCCCTTCAGCCTGTATGAAGCCAACTCTACCCCCTCTATCTCTGTAGCCTTCATCACTCTAAGAGTATTATATATCTCATCAAGGAAATCCTGCGGATTGGCCTCTGGATCTGTACCTAAGAATTCTGGAGGGGCCAATCGAAGAAACTGGTGGACTATAGAACCGGAGGAATCTCCCCGTCCGCTGGAGGATGCAGGGGCGTCATGAGATCTCTGGGCATGGGCAGCCATTAACTAGGTCAACATATGGATGGCTCCTCTAAGGTCCCCATCAGAAACACCAGAATCGAAAGCTGGAACTGTATCGGAATCGGGAATACTGGTAGGAGGGATCGTGGCACCCTCTGCCGCAGCTGAAACAGGAACACTTGGGTCTGGAATAGATGGACTGAGAAGATTCAAGACCGGTGAGTCATTCTCACTCACGGTATCAGGTACATGATTCACAACCACACTTGGGGTGGCATTGGCCCCAAGGCCGAATCCAACTTTCTTCTTAGGCGCCATATTCTGAAAATTTTGGAACAAGTCACTAATTAGACATAAAAACTTCCACTTTTTCACTTTACTGCACGATATAGAATAACAAAGAAATGAGTAAATTCCTAAATGTCCGTACAGTCCCCTACTTATAGATGTGGTCGACAACACACCGATAAGAAGGGCGCTACTAGACACAGCTTCGAGACATCCTAGGACACTTTAAAACCTGGCTCTGATACCAAGTTTGTCACGCCCCAAATCTAGGGACATGGCTAGCGCCTGACCGGGTAGCCCCAGTCAAGTGGACCTGGGTGCCTTTCCTAACCCACGTGTTACCCCTGTACTGTTCATTGCTTATAAACAAAAGAATTAACGCTTTATAATTGAAATCACACTTTTACAAACATAATAACACGCCTAATTTCTTATCAAGTTTACAATTTACAACGCCCGACATACATTTACATAAGACCATAAACCCACATTTTACTGTCTAGGGAGCCTCTAAGATATAATAGGATGATGCAATATATGTCGGTAACAAGGCTCAACTTGTAACTTACACAAAATCAAAATAAGACTCCAAAATGGAAGTGGCATGAGCCACGCAGGGCCCCGAGAGAAAATGGGCTCACCAAAACGGGCAGTGGAAGGAGAAGGATACTACTGCCGATGAGCTGAAGTGCCTGCTATCGATCCACCTACAATCATAACACGAATGTAGCGTCCCCGGCAAAAGGGACGTCAGTACACTTGAATTGTACTGGCATGTATGGACAAACTTTGTCCCAAGTAAACTCAAGCCATAAACAAATAAGTCACGATAATAAAACAACCAACAGATACACCAAGAAATAATGAAGCGAGCCAAACACGTTCCCACACTTACTTTGTTTCAAGTAGTCCTCAACCCATGTACAAATAGAGATCAACAAAGAAGGCAACAACCAAACACACACAGAAAGCACAATCAAGTTAAACAAAGGGTCAATCAGTGCCCCACAAGTTGCAAACTCTCCTGTTGTCTCCTTTCACAATTTCATATCAATGATTTCACAATTGTATTTATATCAATTTCAATGGCGATTTCGATCGCTTCCACCCCTATTACCTCGGCCACCCTTATCACCCCAACTCACACCTTATTACTTTGTGTTGCGGCGCGCAACCCGATCCCACCATACAGTTTAAAATCACAGTAATCACAACAATCACAAACAACAAACAAAAGCACTGCACAAAGATCACAAACAAGGGCAATAAGCAACTTACAAATTTGTTCATGTTTTCCAAATACTTTTCAAGCCGGTACCACAACAATGTTTCCATATCCAAGAGTACCAATCCCATTATGTTCAATATTTTATCAACAATTCGAGTTGTTTCATTAGTTCCCCACAAGAAGCCAAGTATGCCATCACTACTATTGTCCTCAATTTTTTCACAATTTATGATTTTTTTTTTCATCATTCGGTTCACATCTCATACCACACAACACACAGTTAAATCAATCGAACACCCTACAACTAAATAAAAAGAATTACACAACAATTCTCATAACTATCACATACCAAATAATTTGTAAACATAAGGGCGATTTCACAAGGATCAAAGTTAGCCATACATACCTGGAGTCGAATTTACTTTCTTTTATCTCCTATTTTCAATTCACCCAATTGTCTTATGTTGCCAACTCCGCTTTTGTAACTCTTACTTCCATCCACTCCATTTTACTAAATTTCAAGTTTAGAGAACATGCATGAGTGTTTAATTTCCATTTTCAAAAGATAATGCATGAATATCTTTCTTTCCCTTTAAAATCTGAAAATTAAGGAAAAATGGCTAGGGCTTTTACCTTTAGAATTTGGGGAAGAAGACACTTGCCCTAGGATTTTTTATCCAATCTATTTAGGAAACAATCCTTGAAGATGTTAGGTTTCTCTCTCAAGAATCTCTCCTCCCTCTCTCTTATTTTGCTCAGAAAATATGAAGAAATAAAGTTTTGGGGTGTATTATTAAAGAAGAGATCAGGTTAAAATTTTAGAAAAATCTAGGCCGAGTCAAATCTACGGTCGCATCTACGATCGCAGAATCAACATGCGGTCCGCATAATGGACCACATAATTGCTCCCCAAAAATCACATGTTCTGTTACGATATGCGACAAGAATGCGGTCCGCATTCATGTTCTACGGTCGCATATTGCACCGCAGAATTGACCCTAAAAAATCCTTAAGGAATTATGCGATAGTTTTGCGGTCCGCATTTTCATTATGTGATCGCATATTGGACCATATTTTCAACACTAATTTTGGAAAATCTTCTGTTCTACTCTACGGTAGGAATACGGTCCACATAGCATATCTGCGACCTCATTCTTCACCGCAAAAAAAGATATTTTCTAGAAAAATTTATTCTTTAAAGCTTAGATCACTACCAAGGGTCTGAACCGCGGCTCGAAAGCTCGTCGCGAAGAATTATACACATTCCTAACACATTATTTGGACCATGACACCACGAGCTACTAGGTTTTTAAGCACAAAAATTTACGGGGCCTTACATAGAGGAAGTCTGGGGGGAGGGGTCCAGGTTTGGTCTACGCGTTCGCGAGGGCATGCATGCGAACGCGTTGAAGAGGGGCGTAATGCTACGCAAATGCGGGGTACTGTCTGCGAACGCGATGAAGAGAGGTGCATGTCTATGCGAATGCAAGGACGGTTCGCGAACGCGAAGCAGAGGAATACTAAGGCACTACGAACGCGAGCCTGGGGCCGCGTTCGCGAAGAACAAGTCCACTGTGTAAAATTGCAAAAACATCTGATGTGTTTTCAAGTGCAAAACTACCCCGAATCACTCCCGAGCCCTCGGGGCTCCCAACCAAACACACACACTTACTCAATATCATCCTACGAACTTGCTCGAGCAATCAAATCGCTAAAATAACATCAAAATTAAAGAATCAAACCCCAAAACTCAAAATTTTCATTTCAAAGTTGATAAACTTCCAACTTTAGCTATTTAGGTCCGAAACACGTCAAATGACGTCCGATTTTGACCTAATTTCACAGAAAGCGCTTAATGCATATTTAAGACTTGTACCGGGCATCGGAACTAAAATACGAGCCCAATACCTATATTTTCTAACTCATTTTTATTTCCATTTTTCCTTAATAATTTCATAAAACAATTTAACAGAAAACTTCTTTTACCGGAGTTCTGGACCTCGGATTTCGACTTCGGGCACATGCCCAAGTCTAATATTTTTCAACGGACCTCTCGGGACAGTCACATCTCATGTCCGGGTCAGTTTACCCAAAATATTGACCAAAGTCAACTATATCAATATTAATACCATAATTCTTCAAATTTTTCACAGAATTCGCATATTTTAACATAAAAACTTTTCGGCTTCACACTCGAACTGTGCACGCAAACCAAGGCAACTAAAATCGAGTTTTTCAAGGCCTCGGAAGCGCAGAAAAGGGAGAAATATGATAATGACCCTTTGGGTCGTCACATATGTGGATGATATGTCGATAATGCGTAATGATATGCTGACATAAATGCTACTAAGCGCATGCTTACTAGTAAATTTGATATGAAAGACTTAGGAGTTGTCGGTTTAATTTTGGGAATTAAGATCCTACGGACTCCTCAAGGTCTAGCTTTGTCTCAATCTCATTATATTAAAATGGTTCTTGAAAAGTTCAAATATTTGGATAAAGAAGCAAAAATGCCAATTGATTTAAACCATACTCTTGTAAAGAATAAAGGTCAAAGCAAATCTCAATTGGAATATGCTCGAGTGTTGGGAAGTTTGATGTACATTATGAATTGTACACGACCTGATATAGCTTGTGAAATAAGCAAGAATAGTCGATACACAAGTAATCCTAACCAAGCTCATTAGATAGCAATGAAACGAGTTTTGGAATTTTTGAAATGTACTCAAGACTATGCATTGCATTAACAATAATTATCCCGCAGTTGTTGAGGAATATAGTGATGCAAATTGGATCACCGGATCAACTGAAACAAAATTCACAAGTGGATACGTTTTTACTATTGGTGGAGGAGCAGTGTCTTGGAAGTTATCCAAACAGACATGCATTGCTCTCTCTACAATGGAGTCTGAGTTTATAGCTTTAGACAAGGCCGGTGAAGAAGCTGAATGGATCCGAAATTTCTTAGAAGACATTCCTTTTTGGCCCAAACCTTTGGCACTTGTATGCATACATTGTGACAGTCAAGCAGCAATAGGAAGGGCTGGAAGCATTATATCACATTCGACGAAGGCATAATACCGTTAGACAACTACTCTCTAGTGGAATTATCACAATTGACTATGTAAAGTCAAAAGATAATGTATCAGATCTACTTACAAAAGGCCTAGTTAGAGAGGCGGCTGAGAAGTCATCAAAGGGAATGGGACTATGACCGAGGACAAGTCACTATGGCGGTAACTCTACCTAGAAGACTAGAGACCCCGAGATCTAGGTTCAAGGAGATCAAACAAAATCATTAGTGACGGTTCGATATTGTCAAACCAAATATTTTTTGGTCCATTCTCATGTTGAGACAATGTTCAATACCAAGGATAAAGCATTATAGCTTTTTAGCGATTTATAAGTTTGATATGGGGTATATCAAATAGTGTATCTACGAGATAAACGTTTAGGAATCGCCTATATAAGTGTGACATGTAAGCCGTTTCAAGGAGAATGTTGTAAGGCCAGTTCTCTGCGCGCTTATGAAACCAGGCGGTGTTCATGGCTAAAACGAACACAACAATGAGAACCAAAAGATGGATAAGGATTAATTATGTGACATATGTTGTCTAGGTATACACTAAGGCTCGATGGTTCAAAGATATCATATCTACCGATTGACCGAGTATATCCGATATATGCTCACTACGAAAAATTCAAAGGGAAACCTACTTATCCCGATGCAATTAGTCCTTAGTTGCGAATCACATAAAAATTTTCATGCATGTTCATCATTCCTCATTCATGTGGGGGATTGTTGGGGTTGGAGAGTGGTAGTGTGAATGAGAAATGAGGGAAGAAGGTAAAAAGGCAACTTTGACTTTTGCACTTTGTCCCTCATTGGTTAAAGACAAGTATTTTGTTGGGTATAAATATAGAAGCACTTCCTTAAGCTCTTAAAAGGAGCTAAGAGGAAGGGGACTCACCCCGTTATCATCGTTCCTCGCTCGGCTCGGCTTCGGCTTCGAATTTGGATTTGATCAATTGATATGATTGATTGACTTAATTTTTGGACCAACAAAATAAAATTAATTAATTAAATATTAATATTTTATATTAATATTTTGAGTGACTGTTATTTGTAATAGTAAATTAAATTAATTTTTGTCTTTAATTTTATTTTAAATATTCCCGCGTTAAATAGCCACCAGAGAGGCTGCATTTCACGAAGAGCCACCTGCAGTGTGAACAATCACTTTCACACCCTTTCAATCCAAAAATTCGTTGGCTATAAATAGGCAGTCATTCCTTCAGAATTTTTTATCCTGAAATCATCTAATTCATCTCCTTCTTCTTTTTGCATCATTACTTTCAAAACAAAGTAAGTCGGTTGTATGATTTGCACCATTATTTTGAGTTCGCTGATAACCTGGTGGTTTGAAGTGCCGCTACCGCTAAGTTGGAAGTTCCGTTCTATCCCGAGAAGAATTTATCCGTTAATCTTGGGCAATAGTGAGGAGATAAAATTCTTTAAAGACACACAAGGAATTTATGGGCTCGGGACATTATACTGCCAATTTCTATTCATTTTTTTTATTTTTATTTAGCCACTTATAAAATTAGAGTTTTTAACAAGAGCAACAACGTAACTTCACTTGTTTGCAACATTTGGAGTCACATTGTTGCATCATTAGATAACAACAACTTTGCACAAATAATAGTTTCTACAAACATATAATGTAAATATTGCGACTGTAAACAAATTTTCAACCCTACATACTCATGTTGGTTCAGCACTAGTGTCCGCCCTATTGTCAAACTTGCCACTGATAATCATTATAGTTTCACAGAATTTTATTTGTTCGTAATACGTAGTTACACTTCATATGTGCCCACAACTATTTTAGATGATTATTAACAGTTGTGCATTTGTGAGATTGCAAATTTGTGGAGAGACACTTGTTACGCGACGTGTATTATCAAAATTAACACTGTTAAGGAAAAACAAGAGGGAGAAGAAATAGAATATATAATTTCGAGTTCACAATTTGCTTGTGTGTCCTTAAGGAATTTTAACCCCCTCACAGTTGCCAAGGTAATGGATTAAATCCTCTCAGGATAAAACGGAATAACCTTCCTGCGACAGTGGCAATACAAGAAGCAAGATACCAACGAACTCAAAGAGCGGAGCGAATCACACTTACGGTTTTCAAGGAACGAGAAAGCTCAAGAATTTTTGGATTAATGAACTTGAAGAGAGGGAAAGAATTTCTGAATTTCTGAATTTTTGAATTTCTGAATTTCTGAATTTCTGAATTTCTGAATTTCTGAATGTCTAGAATAGAAGCCATGCCTGAATTTATAGGCAATTGTTGGCTTTGTGAAAAGGTATGGTGCCTCGTCATGGTGTCTGTTCATTGTGAATAGACACCTGATAGGAAGATACGTTCTTTCAACGTTATTTATTAACTGGGTCAACTAGTTTGGGCCAAATTTTGAAGCTCAATCCAGTCCATTTAATTTCCCACCATTACCCAATTCACATTACTCATCTTTAAAGCCCAATGGCTTAAAAGTCCAACAATCCCCCACATGAATGGGGAATGGCTATATAGAAAAAAACATGGAAATTGTGTGATTCACAAGAAAAGATCGATCGCATCCGGATAAGTAGGTTTCCCTTTGAACTTTCCATAGTGAACATATGTCGGATATACTCGGTCAATCGGTAGATTTGATATCTTTGAACCGTCGAACTTTGGTGTATACCTAGACAACCATATGTCACACAATCGACCCTTAACCGTCTTTTGGTTCTCATTATTGTGTTCGTTTCAGCCATGAACACCGCCTGGTCTCATAAGTGCATAGAGAATTGGCCTTACAGAATTCTCCTTGAAGCGGCTTACACTTCACACTTACATAGGTGATTCCTAAACATGTAATCCTTTAGATTGACATCATTTGATAGATACCTCATCAAATTTAGGTAATCATTAAAGAACGTGTAAAGTTCTATCCTTGTTACTGAACATTGTCTTCATCACGAGAATGGACCAAAGATTTTATTTTGACAATGTTGAACCGGTCAATCACAACTTTGTTTGAGCTCCTTGAACCTAGATCTCGGAACATCCAAAATTCTAGGTAGAGTTACCGCTATGTTGACTTGTCCTCGGCCATAGTCCCATTCCCTTAGATGATTTCTCAACTCCCTCTCTAGTTAAGCCTTTTGTAAGCGGATCCACAACATTATCCTTTGATCTTACATAATCAATAGTGATAATTCCACTAGAAAGTAGTTGTCTAACGGTATTATGTCTTCGCCGTATATGACGAGACTTTCCGTTATACATAACGCTCACCGCCCGTCCTATTGCAGCCTCACTATCGCAATGTATGCAAATAGGAGCCAAAGGTTTTGGCCAGAACGGAATGTCTTCTAAAAAATTCCGAAGCCATTCAGCTTCTTCACCGGCTTTATCCAATGCTATAAACTCTGATTCCATTGTAGAGCGAGCAATACACGTCTGTTTAGAAGACTTCCAAGATATTGCTCCTCCACCAACCGTAAACACATATCCACTTGTGGACTTTGTTTCTATTGAGCCGGTTATCCAATTTGCATCACTATATCCTTCGATAACTGCAGGATATTTATTATAGTGCAAAGCGTAGTCTTGAGTATACTCCAAGTATCCCAGAACTCATTTCATTGCCACCCAGTGATGTTTGTTGGGATTACTTGTGAATCGACTAAGTTTACTTATCGCACAAGCTATATCAGGTCGTGTACAGTTCATGATGTACATTAAGCTTCCTAACACACGAGCATACTCCAATTGAGATGTACTTTCACCTTTATTCTTCATAAGATGATGGTTTAAGTCAATTGGAGTCCTTGCACTTCTAAATTCCAAATGTTTGAATTTTTCAAGTACCATTTTCACGTAATGTGATTGAGACAAAGCTAGACCTTGAGGAGTCCTTTTGATTTTAATTCCTAGAATTATATCGGCAACTCCTAAGTCTTTCATATCAAACTTACTAGCAAGCATGCGCTTAGTAGTTTGAATGTCGGCAACGTCTTTGCTCATTATTAGCATATCATCAACATATAAGCAAACAATGACTATATGATTTGGAACGTTTTTAATGTAAACACATTTATCACATTCATTAATCTTAAATCCATTTGACAACATTGTTTGGTCAAATTTCGCATGCCATTGCTTGGGTGCTTGTTTTAGTCCATAAAGGGACTTAACAAGTCGACACACCTTCTTTTCTTTTCCCGGAACCACAAACCCCTCGGGTTGGTCCATGTAGATTTCTTCCTCTAAATCACCATTTAAGAAGGCTGTTTTCACATCCATTTGATGGATTTGAAGATCATACAAGGCGCCTAACGCGATTAGCATCCGAATGGATGTAATTATTGTTACCGGTGAGTATGTGTCAAAATAGTCAAGACCTTCTCGTTGTCTAAATCCTTTGACGACAAGTCTTGCCTTGTATTTGTCAATAGTACCATCGTCTTTCATTTTCTTCTTGAAAATCCATTTAGAACCCAACGTTTTATTACCTGGAGGAAGATCAACCAATTCCCAAGTATGGTTGCTCAATATGGATTCTATTTCACTATTGACAGCTTCTTTCCAATATTGTGCCTCTGAGGAAGACATTGCTTCCTTGAAGGTACGAGGCACATTTTCTAACAAAAAAGTCAAAAAATCTGGACCGAATGAAGTAGATGTCCTTTGACGTTTACTTCTTCTCGGATTTTCTTCATTAGGCATACCATCCGTTATTTCCTCCCGAGGTCGTTTTGACTTTTGGCAGGTCACTTCACTTTCCTTTTTATACGGATAAATAGTTTCAAAGAATTCAGCATTATCTGATTCTATTATCGTATTAATGTGAATCTCAAGATTTTCTGATTTATGAACCAGAAAACGATATGCCTTGCTATTGGTTACATATCCAATAAATACACAATCAACCGTTTTTGGACCTATCTTAACCCTTTTAGGTTTAGGAACTTGTACCTTAGCTAAACACCCCCACACTTTGAAGTATTTCAAGCTAGGCTTCCTTCCTTTCCACTTTTCATAAGGAATGGATTGTGTTTTACTATGAGGTACACGGTTGATTATCCGATTAGTTGTAAGTATAGCTTCCCCCCACAAGTTCTGTGGTAAGCCAGAACTTATTAGCAATGCATTCATCATCTCCTTCAACGTTCGATTCTTCCTCTCCGCAATTCCATTAGATTGTGGAGAGTAAGAGGCAGTTGTTTGGTGAATAATGCCATTTTTCAAACATATTTCTTCAAAAGGAGATTCATATTCGCCACCCCTATCACTTCTTATCATTTTGATCTTTTTGTTTAGTTGCGTTTCAACTTCACTCTTGTATTGCTTGAAAGCATCAATTGCCTCATCTTTACTATTAAGTAAATAAACATAGCAAGTATCTCGTGCTATCGTCAATAAAAGTAATAAAATACTTTTTTCCACCGCGACATGGTGTTGACTTAATGTCGCAAATATCCGTGTGAATTAAGTCTAAAGGACTTGAATTCCTTTCAACGGACTTATAAGGATGCTTAGCATACTTTGATTCCACACATATTTGACATTTAGAGTTAATGCAATCAAAATTTGGCAATACTTCTAGATTTATCATCTTTCGCAATGTTTTGAAGTTTACGTGACCTAAACGCGCATGCCATAAAGTGTTTGACTCAAGCAAGTAAGAAGAAGCATTCACTTTATTGATTGGAACTGCTATTACATTTAGCTTGAAAAGGCCATCGCTTAGGTAACCTTTTCCAACATACAAATCGTTCTTACTAATTACAACACTATTAGAAACAAAAATACATTTGAATCCATTCTTGACAAGAAGTGAGGTAGACACAAGATTCTTGCGAATTTCTGGAACATGGAGGACTTGGTTTAGAGTCACTATTTTTCCAGACGTCATCTTCAACGCAATCTTGCCAACTCCTTCAATTTTGGCCGTAGATGAATTTCCCATGAAGATAGTCTCGTCGGGACCTGCGGGGACATAAGAAGAAAATAATTCCTTGTTAGCACAAACATGGCGGGTGGCTCCAGAATCTATCCACCATTCTTTCGGATTTCCTACCAAGTTGCATTCAGACAACATGGCACACAAGTCTTCCATTTCATCTTCAACCATGTTGGCTTGATTCTTTTTCTTCCTATCATTCTTTGGCGCACGACAATCTGTCGCCTTATGCCCAATTGTTCCACAGTTGTGGCAATTACCCTTGAACTTCTTCTTGCTTGGGTAATTCTTTGGTCCAGAAGCTTTCTTCCTCTTCTTATTTTGTGGTGCCTCCTCAACAATGTTTGTCCCCACAATTGTCGAGTTTCCACGTGACTTCTTTTCAGCATTTTTGTTGTCCTCTTCTATCCTCAAACGAACAATCAAGTCTTCTAGAGTCATCTCCTTCCGTTTGTGTTTAAGATAATTCTTAAAATCCTTCCACAACGAAGGTAGCTTCTCAATGAAAGCAACAACTTGAAAGGCCTCATTAATGACCATACCTTCAATAACAAATTCAGAGTTAATAATAAGATAAATCTTATTAATAGAATTATTGATTTGGGTCATACCTTCAACAAGGAGGTCATGTACAATGACTTGTAGTTCTTGGACTTGTGTTATGACCGACCTAGTGTCAATCATCTTGAAATCCAGGAACCTTGCAGCCACAAACTTCTTAAGTCATGCATCCTCGGTCTTGTACTTTTTCTCAAGCGCATTCCATAACGCTTTTGAAGTTTCCATGACAATATAGACATTGTACAAACCATCTTCCAAACAACTTAAAATATAATTTTTGCATAAGAAATCAGAATGTTTCCATGCTTCAGTTACAACAAGTCGTTCATTGTCCGGAGTATCCTCAACCATGGCCGGAGGATCCTCCTTGATAAAACGTTGCAAACTCAACGTAGTAAGATAGAAGAGCATCTTCATTTGCCAGCGTTTGAAGTCAATACCGGAAAATTTTCCGGGTTTTTCTGCCGGTGCCATAGCATGGGCCGGAGTAGAACGGCTTGACGATGCAACCACACTCGTCATAGTAGCACCCGTTCCCGCAACATTTCCATTAGTTTGGTTTTCATTCGTCATATTTCTGTAAAGTCAAAAATAATACAGAACTTTATTAAATCAGTGAAGTTTTTATATCTTCAAACTGAATACCAAACCAAACATACAACACATAACAATGGTGAAGTTTTTATATACTTCAAACCCGTACGTTTATTGTTCCAGCAAAGTTTTTATGTACTTTAAACCGAAGAGAAATAATTAATGGAGTAGAAAGCAACAAGACTTTAGTCTCCAAGTTAATGTAAAACAATGCCGGAAAAAAAAATACAGAACTTTATTAAATCAGTGAAGTTTTTATATCTTCAAACTGAATACCAAACCAAACATAAAACACGTAACAATGGTGAAGTTTTTATATACTTCAAACCCGTACGTTTATTATTATTATTTTTTTCTTTAGAATTCCTTAAGATGTTAGGCGACGTGTATTATCAAAATTAACACTATTAAGGAAAAACAAGAGGGAGAAAAAATAGAATATATAATTCCGAGTTCACAATTTGCTTGTGTGTCCTTAAGGAATTTTAACCCCCTCACAGTTGCCAAGGTAATGGATTAAATCCTCCCAGGATAAAACGGAATAACCTTCCTGCGACAGTGGCAATACAAGAAGCAGGATACCAACGAACTCAAAGAGCGGAGCGAATCACACTTACGGTTTTCAAGGAACAAGAAAGCTCAAGAATTTTTGGATTAATGAACTTGGAGAGAGGGAAAGAATTTCTGAATTTCTGAATTTCTGAATTTCTGAATGTCTAGAATGGAAGCCATGCCTGAAATTATAGGCAATTGTTGGCTTTGTGAAAAGGTATGGTGCCTCTTCATGGTGTCTGTTCATTGTGAATAGACACCTGATAGGAAGATACGTTCTTTCAACGTTATTTATTAAACTGGGTCAACTAGTTTGGGCCAAATTTTGAAGCCCAATCCAGTCCATTAATTTCTCACCATTACCCAATTCACATTACTCATCTTTAAAGCTCAATGGCTTAAAAGTCCAACAACACTTTGTGATATTAAGGAGTTGCCTGTATTGAAAGGATATATTTTGGTTGCGTTTTGTATAAATATTGTAATTATATGTGTTGACGCAATTTCTTGAAAAGCGTAATATATACAGAGATATTTAAAGTTGGCACGATCTTTCACTTAGACACTTAAACTAGGTCTCTTTTCAATTAGACACATTTCTTAGGCAATTCTCATACCAATTAGACACTTAAATTAGACTCTAACCCATGACTTTTTATGGATAATATAACAAATCCCTACAAATATCCTTACAAATAAACTTAACTTCATAATTAAATTTAGAGCACCTCCAAAACTATTTTCTCGTTTCCTCTCCATTCCATTTCTTATGCCAATTAAATCATATATGCCTGACACACATCCTAAATTCAGTATTGGGTAAAACTTCATTCAAAGCTACAGCAAATTCCTACACAATAATTAATAAGCCAGTAAAAATGTGTCTAATTTGTATGAGAATTGCCTAAGAAACGTGTCTAATTGAAAAAAAAAAAGCCTAATTTAAGTATCTAAGTAAAAAGTTATGCCAACTTTAGATGTCTCCGTATATATTTCCCCTTTCTTAAAAAGTTTTAAGATACTCGAATTATAAGATTGGAGTTCCAATGCTAATTTCCTCATAACATACATTTGCTATTTGCTTTCTATATTTAACAACAATAATATTGAAATTAAAATGCGAAATGACTTCCTGGCCACTCAAACTTGGGATCGATTTTAAAGCCGATATACGAACTTTAAATTTTTAACATGGCTAAAATGTGTGCAAATCACCAAAGCACAACAACAACAACAACAACAACAACAACAACTACCCAGTGTGCAAATCACCAAAGCACGTGAATAGTATTAATTTTAATTAAAAATTAAAATTAAAATAAAATATAAATAAATAAATAAATAAAAAGACTTTTCCCTTCCCTTCCCTTCTCTCTCCTCCCTCAAATTCTTTCTTCCCAGCAAAATTTTCACTCAATTTTTTCATTTCTCTCTGTTTTTTTCCCTTCATCTTCCCCTTCAATGTCTTATAGAACTACAATTGTACTATGAAAATCTTGAATCGTTAAGAGTTGTTGTGGAGAAATCCTATATAATAACACGATCTTGAGGCATTGGCAGACTTGCGAAGAGAAATCACAGAGAGAGCTGGGATCTTTGAGATGTCGATTACTCACAAGTAAAATTATTTACTTTTGTTTTCAACTCTTGTAAGAGAAAGGAGAAGAATTTTAAAAAAAATCCTTAATACATTTTTTATGTTAAAAACCCATGTAGTAGGTTTTATCACCAAACGATATGCAGAAGATCGTGGTCGGCACCAAAAATGTATAAATATTTTGATCAGGTTTCGTCGAGCAAGCAAGTAATAATGAAGAAAAAGAGAATGAAGAAAAAGAGAAATAAGAAGAAAGAACAATAAAGAAAGTAAGGAAGGAGGGTGAACAAAAAAGAAGATAGTGGTTGGGTACAGGGTATGTTTTAGGCATTTTTTCTTTTTCTTTTTTGTATTTGTAACTTTCTTTTCTAATTTCATATTTAAAAATAGGACCCAAAAATGACAAGCCATAAATAGCTTAGCATGATGTGTTGTACATGTCATTACAATTAATATACATGTTCTGGTGGATGTGTTTATTACTACTAGTATTGTCAAGTTTGAGTGTTCAAATGAAAAAATTTAAAGTTCGTGTATCGACTTTAAAATCCGCCGCAAGTTTGAGTGGCCAGGAAGCCATTTCGCCGAATTAAAATACAACTTATTAAATTTTTGGCGAAATACATAGACGGACCCTTTAAGTTGTCCTCAACGATCAACTAGACATCTCAATTGATCACATTTTCAGTTTGACACTTTTTCTCCACTAAAGTACGACCTCGTGAACCCTTCACGCTGACATGGCAAAGTGTGTGTTTTATACTTAATTCTAAGCGAATGAAACGCTCAAAATTAATTTTTTTTAATTTAACTTTGTTTTATGTGGGTCCCACTGCATTTTATTTTTTCTAATTACACTTTCTTCGCAAAATATTCCATCTTCACAAACCTTTTCCTTCCACCATTAACTTCTATGTACATGTTTTGATAGAAAACGATAGTGATTTTCTTTTATCAAAATTCCTATTTTTTTTATCAATCTTGCAAAGACTTGGAAAAGCAAACAGAGAAAATCTTTTATTCTAACAAAAAATGAGGAGGAAAAAAACAAAAAAAACAAAAAAAAAAAAAAGCAAGATTAGGACTTTGAGAAGACAACCCAAAATATGAAGCGAGGTTCATTTTTTTCGGTGGAACCTGATTCGGCTTTTGCAGTGACTTGAAGGCAAATTGCGAATTTTGCCGAAAATGCCTATTTTCATCATCCCCTTCCAAACCCCAAAATTCTGAAAGCTTAGCCTTAAATGTAAAAGGCCCAAGGTCCCAAATTGCTCGTCTTTGCTTCAAATCAGTAGTCGGCACAAAATGGATGAACACAGTGATTTTGATTCTTAAATTTTCTGTTGGGTATCAACAGGCTCGATACAAATTTCACAGGTGAAATTTTGATGTTCATTTAGTAATTCTATCACTACAATTTCTTGTGCTTGGTTTTGTTCTAAATTATTTCGGCCATGTTTCTGCAGTATGTTTCCCATTATTAGCGTGAGTGGTGTGTTTGATTTGTTTTTTTTTTGTTGCAATTTTCCTCTTGCAAAATAGTTGATGGAGAAAACTAGAGACGAGGAGGAAGGCTGGAGACGAGGTGTAAAGCTGGCGATGATTCATAGATATATTGATTAAAGGAGCTTTTTTCATAATTATTGTTTTCTTTCTTTTTTAAATTATTATTATTATTGCTTTTTTTTGTTTTATAATAGGTGGCAATTTTTTTGATTAATTACACATGGCATTTTCTCATTTGTTCATTTGACATAGATATGAGAGTGTATTTCACGCGAGGTTAGCTCAGGTCGGGTGTTTAATTGACCCACTTTATTGAAGGCTTGAAGTGTCCAACTGAAAATGTGATCAGTTAAGGTGTCTGGCTGATCGTTGATGACAACTTGATGGGGCCGTTTATGTATATCGCCTAATTTTTTGATAAAACCTTACAAGTTATAATTTTTTTTTGTTAATTTTCTATTGTGAAATTCTAGTAGTTAATTTTCAGAAAAAAGGGGCTGGTCTTAACATCTCTTTCCCGGTCTCCATATGAAATAAGTCGTATAAGAAATTTGAATATACTGCATGTATTCAAATCTTCGTCATCGTCATCTATTTTATTATTTGAAAATCGGAAAAGGTCCAAATACCCCCCTCCATAATTTGCGAAAATGGCTAAATATACCCTTCGTTAAAAGTTTGGCTCATATCCAACCTTGCCGTTACATTATTGGCCCGGATACCCCCTAGACTTTACGATAAGGTCTATATATAACCCTTATTTTTTATCAATTTTTTTTTTGTAAAAACTGAAAATTATTTGTTGAAATTTTTTTTCAGTTCTTAAAAAACGACAAATATTTTGTTAAAAAACTATTTTTTTCCTTTTTTACAACAACAAAAAAATAGTTTTTACAAATTTGTTTTTCCAGTTTTTACAAAAAAAGTTTTAAAAAACTAAATAATGAAGAAAAAAATATTTTTCAAAAGCAAAAATAATTTGTTGAAAATATTTTATTCAGTTTTTAAAAAATAAAAATATTTTTGTAAAAATTAAAAATGTTCTAATTCCACTGTTTTTACATTTTTTACAAATATGTTTTTACAAAAAAATATTTTGTTAAAAAAAATGATTTTTGCAATTTTTTTAAAGTTTTACAAAAAGAAATTAGAACATTTCCAAAAGAAAAAGACATTTCTTTTTGTGAAACTTTAAACAAATTGCAAAAATTATTTTTTTAACAAAATATTTTATTTTGTAAAAACTGAAAAAAAATATAAAAAACAGAGGAATTAAAACATTTTTAGTTTTTAACAAAATATTTTTATTTTTTAAAAACTGAATAAAATATTTTTAACAAATTATTTTCGCTCTTGAACAATATTTTTTTTCTTCATTTTTCTATTTTTTTAAAGTTTTATAAAACTTAAAAAATGGAAAAACTAATTTGTAAATTTTTTTTTTAAACCCAGAAAAAAAATATTTTTTAACAAAATATTTTCGTTTTTTAAGAATTGAAGAAATTATTTTCAATAAAATAGTTTGAGTTTTTACAAATAAAAAAATATTTTGTTAAAAAAATGAGGGCTATATATAAACCTTATCGTAAAGTCCAGGGGTATTTGGCTCCATTTAAAGTTTAGGGGTATCCGGACCAATAATGTAATGGCAAGGTTGAATATGAGCCAAACTTTTAATGAGGAGTATATTTGACCATTTTCGCAAAGTATAGGAGGTATTTGGACATTTTCCATTTAAAAATTCACGGACAACAACAACAATAACAACAACAACAACAACCTAGTATATTCCCACAAGGTGGGGTCTGGGGAGTGTAATATGCAGACAGACCTTACCTCTACCCGAGAGGGCAGAGAGGCTGTTTCCAATCGACCCTCGGCGCATTGAAAAGAAAGGCAAACAAAAACAAAACCGCATTAGATATACCAGCATACATCGCAAAAAAATTATCTAAACATAAAAGACATAAATACCATCAATAAGCAGATATGCATGCAATGATATTAAAACAGTAACTACCTTAAAAATTCACGGAATTCCTTAGAAATAAAAAAAGTTAATAATTCGTTCCAACTACTTTTCAAAACTGTAATTTTAGCCCAATAGTTTTCCCTCTTCTCCAATGGCAGAGTCCCGTAAAGTAGCAGTAATCGGAGCCGGAGTAGCTGGCTTAGTCACGGCGCGTGAGCTACAACGATCAGGCCACAAAGTTACAGTCTTCGAAAAATCAAACCATCTGGGCGGAACTTGGGCTTACAATCCCAAAATCGAAACCGATCCATTGGGCCTTGACCCGAACAGAGAAATTATCCACAGCAGTCTTTACAAATCCCTTCGTACGAATTTACCTCGACAATTAATGAGTTTTAGTGATTATCCTTTCAATAATGAAAATGGGAAGTTAATTAATTTTCCTGGACATGAAGAAGTGTTGAAGTTTTTGACTGAGTTTGCTAAGGATTTTGGTATTACTGAGTTGATCCGATTTAACGCGGAAGTTGTACGAGTTAGGCGAGTTCAGTATGAGGAAGATCGTTGGGTTGTTGAGTGGAAATCGGATGAGTTAAGCTCAGAAGAGGAGGTGTTTGATTCTGTAGTTATTTGTAATGGTCACTATACTATACCCAAAGTTGCAAATATTCCAGGTAAATTAATGTGCAGTATTCATTTTAAGTGATTCAAGTTAATTAATCTATTGTTTGAACAATGACGACTGATTTGTTTGTGAGAAGTATAAGAAATTATTGACTTTAAGTTCTATGCACTGATTGATCAATAATTTGGAATAAATTACATGAATGGTGTAAAAAATCATTAAAATGTTGGTTTATGTAACTTAAATTCGAAATTATATAAAAAGTATATGAGTTAGATGAAATTGTTGTCAGAAAATTTTACTAGGCAAATATCTAGGAAAGCTCTTATATTTACTAGTCCTTAGTTTAAGATAATGAAATTTGAGTATCATCCTAAAATAATTTTTTTTAAACATTTTGTTATGAGGATATTTTATAGATTACAAATATCTAAACTTTAAATGAGCTTAAATGGAGCGACTTGATCAATGAGAATTCTATATATATATATAGAGAGAGCCAGCTGACTTCAACTTGCTTGGGATTGTGGCTTCTTGTTGTTGTATGAATATCTCATTTTATTTTAGCAAGTTTAGTTAATTTAGTCTAATTTAACTTCAAAGATTAGTGAAACTGAACCTTGTCGAACAAATTGGGAAGGTGTGAGTTAACAGAGAAACTGTCTCACCTTCCAGTACTCATAATTATTGTGAGAGAAATGAGATCGATAGGTTGTACTTTGAACTAATTATTGTTTGTTAATATCCAAAGGCATAAACAACTGTCCTGGAAAAATGCATAGCCACAATTATCGAGTCCCTGGGCCATTTAAGGATCAGGCAAGCTCCCTTTCTACTCTATTTGCATATTCAGTTCTTAAAGTTCTGCGTCCACGCTTTGGTCTAGTATTAAGAGCGCAACGCTGATGTATCGACTAGGCACACGTCATGGATTCAGAATGTGTCGCAAACAAATGCATGGTATTTATGTGAAGAAGGACATAGTGGAGGACCCATTATCCATTGAGTTTTGGAACGTGCGCCACTAACCCTTCGGGATTTCTCGGTTATAAAAGAAGAAAAAAGTTATTTATGCAAGTCTATGCTTCCTGTTTTACAGAACCTTCTCACTTGTTAATTGATTTGTATTCAGATTGTAGTTGTAATTGGAGATGGACCAAGTGGGCTTGATATTTCCCGAGACATAGCTACGGTAGCCAAACAAGTTCATCTTTCGACAAGATCTTCTGACATTGAAGTTTCAAAATTGGACAATAGTGCAAATCTTTGGAACCATTCAAAGGTATATCGCTGTACAAAGTTTCTTGACTGTGCATTGGAAGATATATAAAGGGATCTGATTTTGGAGTTATTTTTCAGATTGATCATGTTAATGAAAGTGGTGAAGTGATTTTCTTGGATGGATCTTCTGTTCATCCTGATATAATTCTCCACTGTACAGGGTTAGTTCAAATCTTGATTCTTTTTGCTGCATTTCCTTGATGAACTAGCCGAGGGTCTATCGAAACAGCCTTTCTGCCCTCCCATGGTAGGGGTAAGGATGTGTACATCTTACCCACACATACTCTACTTCTGGGAATTCACTGGATTTGTTGTTGTTTTTGTTTCTTGATGAAATACATAAGTTTATCATTATTGTTGTTGTTGTTGTTGTTGTTGTTGTTTTTTCACGCAGATACAAGTATGATTTCCCATTTCTTGAAACAAATGGAATAGTTTGTGTTGATGACAACCGTGTTGGACCATTATACAAGCATGTCTTTCCTCCAAAGCTTTCCCCCTGTCTCTCCTTTGTTGGTATACCTTATCAGGTAAGCTAATTGTATGGTAATATCATATTTCATTGGATAGTATACCTTATCAGGTAAGCTAATTGTATGGTAATATCATATTTCATTGTGTTATTATCCAACTATCTATTGGAAAGAGGTCAAGTTTGTTTCTGTACTCTTCGAATTTGAGTAACTTCATCCACTGTTATACTTTGGTCTAATCTTACCCTAGACCTTAGGAAATTTTTTGTTTTTGTGCATGGCACTAATAGAGCTTCACCCTGTGGGTAATTTCAAACCATAACTACAAGTTTTCTCGAAGTATTTTGACACTTTAAATCCACCCATTTCATGCTGGAGTTCCATTGATGGTAAGGGTAAATACAACGAAACAAGAATCTAACAACAAGGCTATGAACAGACCCAAAGTATAACAGAGGATAGAATTGAGCTATTTCGGATTGCATAAGAGAAAATTTTGACCTTTCCCTTCATTTGTTTTCTGAGTTATTACAGCCCTCTCAACTTCTTCGACATTGTATTGTGCTCTTGACCATTTTGTACTATTGAAAGAAATGACAAAGTAGACTTTTCTCTGTGATGATCAGACAATTATCTTTCTCATGTTTGAATTGCAAGCCAAATGGATAGCACAAGTTTTGTCTGGAAAAGTGCTTTTACCATCAGAAGAGGAAATGTTAACTGATGTTGAGGATCACAATATGCACCTTGAGGTAGCCGGGGTCCCAAAACATCACACTCATCGCCTTCACCCCCGCGAGGTTTTCCCGGTAACCTTTTTTTTTGTGATTTTATTGTTATACCGAGTAAAGTTTAGTAACTTCTGAGTTGATGGTCTCTCAGAAACAATCACTCTAACTTCACAAGGTGGTGTGCGTACACACTACCCTTCCTAGACCCCTCTTGTGGGATTACACTGGGATTGTGATTGTTGTTGTTGAGTAAAGTCCAATAACTATACAAGAACATTAACACTGGATTTGTATGTCTCGAATTGAACCGAGGGTCTGTCGGTTTCCGACAATCTCTCTACCTTCACAAGGTAGGGGTAAGGTTTGCGTATACACTACCCTCCCCATACCCCACATGTAGGATTACACCGTATTGTTGTTGTTGCTGCTGAATTGAATATCCTAAAACAGCTCAAGTACAACTTTAATGTTTGCTTCTGATTATATTTATCAAACACTTTCTGAATCTTCATTTTTTAACACTGAAATTAGAGGGATGACATGATTTTCTTGGCAGATAGAGTACATGGATTGGTTAGCAGCTCAAGTGGGAATGCCACCAGTTGGTGCTAGCCTAAAGGAAATGTATTGGAATCTTTACAAATTTATTGGTGAAGCAGGGTTTATTGGCTACAGGGATTTGTGGGACTTCGAGAATTTGAGTTAATAATTTCTGATACTTATGTAATATCATATCTATTCCTCATATGTATTGTAATTCTTCCAAATACATTTGCTATGTAAGTACTGACTATAAGAACAAAAAACGTAATAAAAAGGAAATATTATGCTTTAATTTAAAGAAAACAGAAAAATATCAGAGTAGACTTACTTTCGGTTACTGAGATTTAGTGATAACTTACTAAGATTATTAGAGTTGTTTTGGTAAGAAGTGCTTTACCTCCAATATAGGATTTCTTGACGCTAGCCGAATTAATCGGGCCTAAAAGCGTGTACCAGAAACCGGACAGAAGAAGAGTGACTTATGTAAACGTTGGCATATTTCGAATTACAGCAGAGAAGCTTAACTTTTCAACAATAGTTAATATTGTTTGTTTCTTATTGCAGATAGATATAGTTAGGGGTGTGTGACGACCCGAAGGGTCATCACTTATTTAATTAATCATTTCGAGCTTCTGAGGCCTTGAAAACCTCATTCTATGTTGCCTCGATTTACGTGCACGATCCGAGTATGTAGCCGGAAAGATTTTGTGATAGAAAATATGAATTCTATGAGAAATTTGGATAAAAATAATATTAATATTGATATGGTTGACTTCGGTCAACATTTTTGGTAAACGGATCCGGACCCGAGATTGGATGGTCCCGAGAGGTCCGTAGAAAAATATGGGACTTGGACATGCGTCCGAAGTCGAATTCTGAGGCCTAGAGCCCAAGTTATGAATTTTTATGTGAAATTGTTTTTGATGTAATTATTAAAGGAAATAAATTAATTGACCTTGGTATCGGACTCATATTTTGGTTCCGACGCCCGGTACAAGTCTTAAATATTATATATGTGATTTCTGTAAAGTTTGGTGACATTTGGATGTCGTTTGAGATGTTTTGGACCTTGAGTTCCAAGTTACGAAGTTTTGAAAATCAAAAGTATGAAAATCATGAGTTTGAGGCTTGATTTGATTAAAACGAAGTGATATTGGCGATGTGATCGCACGAACAAGTCCATAATGTGTTTTTGAGGTTATGTACATGTTTGGTTTGGAGCCCGGGAGGCTCGGGTAAAGATTTGATAGGCCGTTGGATGAAATCCTGAATTTTTGAACTGCTGGTTTTTCACCCAGCTGTTGGCTTCGCAATTGCGAAGAATTTCTCGCAATTGCGAAGGGGACAGTGTAAGGCAAGGCTCGCAAATGCGAACCTTCATCGCAAATGCGAAGCCCCCTTTGACCCAGCCTTGTTCGCAAATGCGAACAATTGTTCGCATTTGCGAAGGTCCCCAGTGCCTGCTTATGTTCGCAAATGCGAACAAAAGTTCGCAAATGCGATCATTCCCCATACTGTCTTGGTTCGCAAATGCGAACTATTGTTCGCAAATGCGAACACTGCCTTATACAACATGTGTTCGCAAATGCGAACATTAGTTCGCAAATGCGAACATATGTTCGCAAATGCGAACAAATGTTCGCAAATGCGAACTTCCCAGCTTTAGCTTATTTTTCAAACTCCAGAAATTGGTCGGGGTTCGCAATTGCGAACCCATGTTCGCAAATGCGAACACAGAGACCTGAAAAACACGAATTTCAGTCATTTCTTCACTTTTTACAAAACCAAAACACCTATTTGCGATTCTTCAAGGATTTCTTCTTCATCAAACGATTGTAAGTCACTTTTTACTTAATTCTTTCAATTCCTAACATCATTAAACATGTTTTTCATAAGAAATCAATGATTTTCATGGTAGAATTCTTGTTTTTGTTAGAAAATAGGGTTTTTCATAAATTGGGGAATTGGACCTCGAATTGAGGTCCGATTTTGAAACAAATCATATACATGAACTCGTGGGGGATGGGTAACCGGATTTTGGTCCTAACCCCGAATTCCGACCATGTGGGCCCGGGGTTGAAATTCACTATTCCGGGCAGAATGTTGTAAAAGTTGTATTTGGTCTTAAGAATTAGTTTGTTGAGTAGAATTGATGATATTAAATCAATTGTGTATAGATACGGTTGGATTGGAGCCAAATTGAAAGAAAAGACATTTTCACGGATTGAATTGTTCATAAGCATTCGAGGTAAGTGTTTGTTCTATCCTAGCTTGAGGGAATAGGATTATGTGTTATGTGTTATGTGATCGAGTGCGGTGTATGGGCTGTGGTGACGAGCATCCATACACTGGCATCTAGTATGACCGTGAGTCGTTGGAAAATGATTATTTTGAGATATATTACAGATGAATTGTTATTGTTCTCCCTTGTTGGGACTTGTTGTGATGATAATTATTGATTGCCCTTGATGGGACGGTTTATGAATTATTGTTTCTTTCTTTGCCCTTAACTGTGATTGTTATTTGGGTGAGAAAGAGTGATAATGCACAAAGGGTGATGCCGTGCCATATTTATTTATTTATGCACGAAGGTTAATGACGTGCCATGTTTATTTATTGATTATGCACGAAGGATCATGCTGTGCCCTGTTATTGAACCATGTACGAAGGATCATACCGTACTATGGATGTGAGGATGAGAGTAAAAGCACGAAGGGTGATGCGTGTACTTTATTTGTTTATTTGGTGAGGATGAGAGTAAAAGCACGAAGGGTGATGCCGTGCAATTGTTTGCTATTTCTTGAATTGATATTACTTGTGTTTACATTATATCTTGTTTTTCCTTGTGAATTTATTAACTGTGGTTAATTGTTGAATTCTTTGAGATATTCTTTATTGTGTTAATACTTGGTTATTTCTTGTTATTTTGTGGTATGTACATATATATATATTGAATTGCACAGGTCTATGTGAGTGTCTGGTCCTAGGCTTGTCACTACTTCACCGGGATAGGCCAGGCACTTACCAGCACATGGGGTCGGTTGTGTTGATACTACACTTCTGTGCGTTTTTGCACAGGTCCAGGTTACGATCAGGAGCAGCAGCAGTAAATCGATTGCGTGGGAGTTAATCACATTTGAGACCGAGGTAGCTTGCAGACGTCCGCAGGCCCGGCGTCTCTCTCTTTATTTATGTTACTAGCTGTAGTCTCTTTGTTCCGAGACAAACAGAATTATGTTATATTTCCTTCGGACTTTTATGTGTAGTATTCCATAGTAGTTCGTGAGTTGGTGACTCCACGTCTTGGGTAGAGGATTTCAGTATGATTTTCACTTTATAATTTGTTATTTCCATTTCGATAAAGTATTCCGCATTTATTTAATTAAAATTGTGTTAAAAACAGGATAGTATGAATATAGTGGCTTGCCTAGCTACCACGAGTAGGCGCCATCACGATCCCGATATTGGGGGAAAAATCCGGGTCGTGACAGGGTGTCAATGATTCGTTGCTGACGGTTATTTTATGAAATTTGTATCATATCAATTTTTATGGTTATCCTATTATGTATAACCAAAACTAGACTTTTTGAAACCATCCCATTCAGGTCGGTTTCACTTCGAAATCAGTACGATTCGGTTAATTTTTAATATTTCTGTAAATATCATGTAACATTTACTAGTAGAAGTAGAATGCAATAACATATGTTCTTTTACAGGACTTACCAAAACTTTCTAGACATTTTTACTATTTAAAAAGTGATGAATTAAAAAAAATGTGGTTAGAGTATAGGTCCATCAACTATTCGACAACAACGTAAAATACAAGTAAAAGCAAAGAAAATATAATTACACGAGTGAAAAGATGTTAACCAAGTCGGGAGTCGAGAATAAAGTTTATATTAAATATTCAAAAAGATAAATCTAAACCGTATGAACTGAAAACATGTTAACACATAGTAGTTTTCTACTCATAATCGCTAGAAGACTTTGTGTCTTGCTAATAAAGATACTTGAAATAACTTAGTTTAAGTATAAGTAAAATAACAAATTTTAGGAATTAGTATTTTGAGTTTAATTACTTGTTTGCTTGTAACAATTTGATAATTCCAAGACCAAATGAAAAATTTAATGCTTTATTCGTTTTAAACTTACTATATAAATATATTTTCTACATATAAAATTTATTTGGTATGGTTCTATATTTTTTCGGTTTATTTTTATAAAATAAAAATCTACACCAATTATCGGTACGGTTATAGATTTATATAAAAATCTACGATTTATTTAAAAGAAACCTAAAAATTGGTTCCCTGCGGTACAGTTCGATCGATTTTTAAATATACATTGAAGATCTTTACCGCGGGAGATTGGTGCCCCTTGAGAGTCCGGAACCTAATTAATGCTTTTTTTAATATAAAAGACATTTTTAATGTTTAAAAAAGTTACTTTTCTACCTATTTCGCAGTTATATACTGCGAATTGACTTAACCGAATTTCTGTCGTTAAGGCAATTCGCAGTATACAACTGCGAAATATTAAAAAAAAAATTATAATTCGCAGTTGTATACTGCGAAATGTGTGAAATGGGCCCAGGTATTTTTGAACAACTATTTCGCAGTTGTATACTATGAATTTGGGTAAATCACAGTATATAACTGTGAAATAGGTTCATTTTTGGCCCCACTTTCATTGACATAACAATAATTCAAATTCATAAAATGATGTATACTACTGCGAATTTCAGTTGTACACCTCAAGGTCGGACTTGCCTTATTTATAGGTGCTTGAATTTTATAAAAATTCATTCAGCACTTAAACTTCAAACATACATTTATTCTCTCTTCTCCTTATCAATCAATTTTTTACAATGTCTGGAGTACCAAAAATAAGGATTTCATTGTATTGGGGGGGAGGGAGGGGGGTGAGGTTGTGGTGGAGAATAACTTTGTGAGGTATAGCTCTCCTCTACAGTGTCATGTTAAATTGCCGCTTAATATGGAGTACGATACTTTGGTATTGTTGTTACGTAAAAAAATGAGTGAGCGGAGGCGTTCGGTTAGCCTTAAAGTAACTGGTAGATTTCCTTTGCTTATTATTCTGAGTTTAACATCAAGGATGATGAAACTCTTAGAGATTTTTTTGCGGGTTCCGGACGAATATAGGGAATACATTGTAATAAAATTATTAGAAATATATGTGAAAGTGGAAGACCTTAGTAGTAATGAGGGCGTGCGTACCAGCGATAACCCCCAGTCATCGGGTGGTTATTTTGGGGCAGCGTTTGCCGGTTAGATTGGAGATGGAATGTAACGACCCGAGTACGCCCCAATCCCTAATTTAACTGTTCCCCTAAGTTCATTTTCTGCTATTGTGGGTTGCCGGGAGAGTTGGTTCCAAAAAATTTGAGCATTTTGGGACACTTAGTCCCTAAATAAGAGCTTTGAAACTAGAAAACGGTCCGTAGCCGGAACAGTGTTAAGACGATCTCGGAACGGAAATCCGATGGTTCCATTAGCTCCGTTAGGTGATTTCGGGGTTAGGAGCGCGTTCGGAATGTATTTTGGAGGTCCGTAGCTCTATTAGGCTTGAAATGCCGAAGGTTGAAATTTTGGCGAATCCGATCGATAGGTGAGATTTCGATCCGGGGGTCGGAATGGAATTCCGACAATTTCTGTAGCTTCGTTATGAGATTTTTGATATGTCCGCAAATTTTCAGGTCATTCGGACGTCGTTTGGACGGGTTTTTGATCGAATATGCAATTCGGAAAGTTTTAAGAAATTTAGGCTTGAATTCGATGAGAATTATGGGTTTTGATGTTGTTAGACGTGTTTTGAGGATTTGAGCAAGTTCGAATTAGGTATTAAGATGTGTTGGTATGTTTAGATGAGGTCCCGGGGGCCTCGGGGTGTTTTCGGATGGTTAATCGGGAGAAAAACATGGAAAATTGCAGAACTGGTGCACTGCTTCTGTTGTTTCCGCTCCTGCGGACTTTTGGACGCAGGAGCGAGTCCGCAGAAGCGGACGAGGTGCGCAGGAGCGGGTGGTTCCGCAGAAGCGGAAGAATTTCCGCTGAAGCGGGGTCGCTGGTGCGAGCCTGGGATCGCAGAAGCGGACGAGAGAAATTGGGCATGGTCCGCAGAAGCGGACGTTTTTCCGTTTGGGCGAGACCGCAGAGGCGGTCAGTGATGCGCAGAGGCGGATTTGTCCGCGAAGCGTAGGCTTCTTCGCGAGGCGGGTCCGCCGAAGCGGCCCTTTATTCGCGAGAGCGGAAATGGCCGGCTAGGCCCGTAACCGCCGAAGCGACCCTTGGTCGCGGATACGGGAGCGTAGAAGCGGAAAATGTTCCGCAGAAGCGAAAATCGCTGTAAGTAAGTGTATCAGAAGTTAGAAAATTTCAGAAACATTTTAACATTTGGGGGTCTCGGCTTAAGGGCGATTTTGGGCGATTTTGAGGAGGAAATCAAGGGAAATCACCAGGTAATCAACTATGAACTCATATTATGATTAGTATTGATAATATCATGCAATTATATCATGAAAATGGAGGAATTTGGGGTAATTATGGAGGGTTTAGCCCTAGTCTTGGACTTTAGAAAATCAAGGTTTTGAATGGGCAAATGGAGTCCGATTTTGGTAAAATTGATATGCTCAGACTCGTATTGAGATAAGGAACCCGAATATATATTTTTCGTGATTTTTCGATAAGCGTACCGAAAGTCGGGTTTTGGCAACTTGTGGGTTTTGGTGAATTTTGAGTTAATTTGATTGGGTAATGCCCAATTGGCCTATTTTGATGTGATTCTATTGATTTTTATCGGATTCTACACTTGTGGAGGCCGACATTCGTGGCAAGAGGGTTATTGCTTAGCGGTTTTGTACCGGAATTGAGGTAAGTGGCTTGTCTAACCTCGTGTGGGGGAATTTTCACCCCTAGGATATTATGTGATAGTTTAAATGCCTTGTACGCGAGGTGACGGGCGTGTACATGCGCTGGTTGTTGAACACGTACTTTATTCAAATGTTCGATGAGCGATATCCTTGTCTTGGTTGTTAATTTGATATTTTACCGGTAGTGGTTAGAAGAGCATGATTAGGTAGCACTTAACTGTTTAGTTGCCTAATTGCCTTATTTGAACTCCTTGTTAATTATTGGCACTATTTTTCGGTGAAGTTATAGTTGAGCGTAATTATTTCTCTCTGTGGATTTCCTTAATTGGCTGTGCTTGTGGACTGCGGGTTCGATTCCCGGAGACCCAGGGCTGTGGGTTCGATTCCCAGAGACCCGATGTGATATTGGTAGGGACTACGGGTTCGATTCCCGAGATCCTGAGTTATTGGTAGGGACTACGGGTTCGATTCCCGAGATCCTGAGTTATTAGTAGGGACTACGGGTTCGATTCCCGAGATCCTGAGTTATTCCCGGAGACCCGGAGTTTATTGATATATTATTGAGATATGGAATGCGGGTTCGATTCCCGGAGATCCTGAGATCATTGAGACACATCCTGAGATATTGAGACACGGGCTGTGGGTTTGATTCTCGAAGACCCAGAGATACTGATATTGGGACTGCGGGTTAAATTCCCATAGTTCCTGGGTTGTTGATTATAGAGTGGGACTGTGGGTTCAATTCCCACAGGTCCTGGACTTGCTGGTTTGAGTTTTGTTGTGTTGGTTACTTGTAGTTAGTTAATCGTAGTTGGTTGTAGTAATTACCTTATTTTTGTTATTTCAGATTCATTCTTACTTATTTCTGCTTATTACTGTTTTGATCATTATGTTATTGTTCTCTCGGTAGGGCCCTGACCTTCCTCGTCACTACTCCATCGAGGTTAGGCTTGGCACTTACCGAGTACCGCCGTGGTGTACTCATGCTACTCTTCTGCACACTTTTGTTGTGCAGATCCAGGTACATCAGGACAGGCTCATCCTAGGTGATTCTGCAGCTTTCTGGGAGACTTCGAGGTATGATCTGCTACGTCCGCGGATCCGGAGGCTTCCCTTCTATTCTAGTATTTCTAGTTGACATTTTTCCTCATTTCGTTGTTAGAAACTCTTTATACATAGAGCCCCAGTTGTATTTCTCTTTTAGTCTGTGTTACCGTGGGGTTCCGGATCTTGGTAGTGTTTTATTTATTTTGTGACGGATGTATGTGCCAAGCGGCACGGATTACATATCTTTTATGTTATTTTCCGTTGTTTCCTATTTAAGTGTTTATAATTTATGGATTCCGCAACGTGTTAGGCTTACCTAGTCGTGGGGACTGGGTGCCATCACGACATGTTCACAATTGGTGAACTAGGGTCGTGACAAGTTGGTATCCGAGCTCTAGGTTCATAGGAGTCACGGGACACAGACCGGTTACTTAGAGTCTCGCTGATCGATACGGAGACGTCTGTATTTATCTACGAGGGGCTATGTAACCGTTTAGGAAACTCTTCATTTCTTTTGGATTCCTTGTCGTGCGACATTTTTGGCATCAAAAATCTAAACTACTGCTTTCTATTCTCTCACAGATGGTGAGGACACGAGCTACTCGCGATGATCTGGCACCTGCGCCCCCTGTTGCTACCGTCAGAGGCCGGGGTCGAGGTAGAGGACGAGGACGCGCCCGAGGTGCAGCCACGACACCCGCGCGCGCTGCCGCTGAGGTACCACAGGTAGACCAGGTTGGAGCGCAGGCACCTGGTACACCGACTACAGCTACCACTACTCCAGCACTCCAGAGAGTCGCCAGAGCTGTCACACCTCCCTTTTTACTACCCCACATAAGCATATAAATACGCTCGTAGGGTATACCCGACGCTCAAATATCCGAAACGGATAAAATAACGTAAGGGAAGGAGTTTTTCCAATTAAAGGACAATCGGTTCGGGATTTTATTGAGATTAATCAGAGTCGCCACTTGGGAATGATAATGGTGTCCCAAGTCACCGGTTAATCCCGAATCCGAGGAATTTTGACTCTTGAAAATGTCTGCGAAGCAAAGATCCGGATAAGGAACTCTGTTAACCCGGGAGAAGGTGTTAGGCATTCCCGGGTTCCGTGGTTTTAGCACGGTCGCTCAATTGTCGTTCCCGACTCTTGTTTGACTCAATTATAGATTTTAAACAACATGTAATGCTTTTTACATTAGGTATTATTTTTAAGGAATTTGCGACATCGCGAAAACACGCCTCGAGTCATACCGCAACCAGTACGCCTATGACTTTCGGTGTATTTCGGCTTTGCCGAGATTTGGATTTGAGTCGCACCAAGTGCACACTCGTTCAATGGAAAGTACATTAAAATCGTGCCCTAAATGGTCTATCGGCTTTTAATCGTTTTGGGTAAGACTATGGAATTAACTAGTAGTCTTCCCGAGTCTAATTATGTTAAACCATTACTAAATGGGGGCCCCGGTGTTTGTTATTCGGGCGAGGCTCGTCCCAATTTTCATTAAAGGATTCAATACTAGTATTTGGCTATGTTTTCTATATTTTGTTTTTTCCTTAATCGTATTTCTAATATTAAGCATTCCAGGCCCGTCGATTTTATTGCTTGTTTGGGCCTGGATTCTTCAATCGTTTAAACAGACCCGTAAAGGGCCAGCCCAGGCCTCAAAGCCCAGACGGTCTTCGAGCCTTCAATCAGTAGACTAAGCAATTTCATAGAACAGTTCAGGCCCAACGTTACACAGGGCCCAAACCAGATGAAAATAATAAAGGCAAGAATAGAAAATGTAAAATCCACAGTACACATGATTAAGGAATCAAATACTTTTATTAATCAGAAAGAGAAAAATCAATACACGAGGGTACTAATTCTAATCAAATATCTATATACATGATTGCTTATTAAACTAGCCATCTTCAATTCTGACCTTCACTAATGAATTTTGTGGTCATTTTGATTATTTACTAATTGAGAGACTGTGAAGCTAACTATATGTAAAGATATAAAACTATTTAAAAGGTAAGATGAGTAGTTTATGACCACATTGTTAACCTACTAATTTCAATACAGATTTAAGCCTATTTGATAGTTTCTAAACACGTTGATTACACGAACATGATTCGTAATTTTAATTACTGGATTGTAATAACCTGAATATCCATATTTAAATGATTCAATGCTTAGACACAACTATTCCCCTGATTTTATTAAGATTAAACTCCTACTTGTGTTCATGTACAAATCTACGACAGTATAGTTAACTGTGTGATTTTGTTTTTACGAAAAGCTTACTGTGAAAGATTAATTAGTGATTTTTGAAGAAAAGTGATATGCTAACTTATATTTTAGGAGTTTTACCTAATTAAACTGGGTGATATGCTACTTCTACGATTATACTACTACTACTACTAGCTATTACATGATTTTTATTTGGTCTTTCTATTTTTAGCTACTACATACTACTACAATGTATAAATCACAAACTTAAACCAGTAATATCGAACTATAACTACATGACAACATATAATAATCTAAATCTTCATCTTTATTTGATCAAAGTCACCAGTACAGCTTCAGTTGTAAGAAAAGTGTACCTGGTATTGAAAAGACGGGGAAGATGGAAAATCAACAGGCCGGTGAAAGTACAGCAACAACAACAGTAACAACCAGCAATAGCTTCAACACCTCAATCCCGAAAATCCCAGCAATACGGAGAAAAACAAAAACCAGTAAAAAATAGAAAAGAAAAATATATTCCATATTTTCTCTTTGTTTTGTCTTTCTAGCTTTGAACTCTTTTCAATTCTCAAAAGAAACTCTCAAAAATTGAATTTTTCGCCATGTATACTTCTGTGTCCAGAATGTATATCGAGTGTATACTACAGCAGGAAATTTTTTTATTTTTACTTCTCTTCCTATTTTTCCTCTCTTTTTTTCCACCACTTTTTTTCATAAATCTTCTCTTCTATTTATAGGCAAGAATTTCGAAAATTTTCAGATTTTTTATTAAAAAGAAAATATTTTTTTAATTTAAAGAAAACCCACTAATCCATGTTTTCCTCTACTTGTTTTCTTCCTTGATTTCCTTGCCCCCCACTACTTTATGTCATGTAATTATGATTATTTTTTGCTAAAAAAATCTGAAATTTTCTTCTTGGGCCAAGGAGTTTTGGGTTGGGTAAGGGTTCTTAGGATTAGGCTTGTAACATAATTTGCAAGATGGCCCAATCCAAATTTTTTCCAATTTGTTCTTCTCCATTATTCAACTTCCTAATTAATAAAGCCCAAAATACTAAGATTAATTTATAAAAACTAAAATTATCTTGAAATACTAATCTCATAATAATAATTGTCACCTAATTTTAAATGGTAATTAAAATACAATCACACAATTTGGACATTAAAGGCTAAAATGCAAAAGATGCCTATTTTTTGTGATTTTCATTTTTGTAAGATAAAATTAATTACTCCTAATTATAGAATTAAATCCTAAATGCAAATGCGATACATATATATATATATATTGTCATTAAATCCTAAATGCAAATGCGATATATATATATATATATATATAGTCATTATTTTTAAAAATGACACTAAATTCACAACAATTGCAAACAACACAAAACTCTTTTATTTTAAATTTTTGGGAGTAATTCTCATATAGGGCAAAAATCACGTGCTCACAATAGACTCTCTTTCTCAAGAAGAGTCAAGACCCACTTAGCTAGACGAGCGATTTTTGCCCGTTTGAGCACTCCGTGAGAAGCATTTTTTTTTTCAAAATTTTGACCGAACCTTTGCTTCAAAAGGTTTCCTACATATCCCTGGCTAAAAGGGAATCAAGTCAATGTAGTTCGGAAAATTTTGGTAGTTGGGACTACCAATGAAACTGCGATTTTTTGCTGTTACTGTTGCTGCTGTTGCGGTTCTGCTTGTTGACCTCCTTATTACACCGGGGGGAATGTAAAATGAAGAAGTTATTCTAAGCTATGATTCTACAATTACAATTATTCCTATCCTAGCTTTTGTTTGCTTCTCCTTGTCTCTTTTCTTTGATTTTTTGAGATGCTCACTCTCCTTTTTTGTTGATTTTCTTTCTTGTTTTCCTCTTCTTCTTTTTTTGATTTTCAATGGTACTTCTTGCCCTCGAGTTGAACCTGATCAAAACAAAAACAACAAACTACTTTTTTTCTTTTTCTATCCGAGTGTGGGCTTTTAGCTATATAAACCATGATGTGCCAGAAATATATTCCCGTATTTAAAGGTGGGCGCCTAACGTAAATTAAACGTGCAATGCAAATGCGAAATATATTCCCGTATTTGAAGGTGGGCACCGACGGAAATTAAACGTGCAATGCGATGCGAGAAAAGTATTCCCGTATTCGAAGGTGGGCACCCAACAGAATTTAAACGTGCAATGCGATGCGGAAAAATATTCCCGTATTCGAAGGTGGGCACCTAACGAAAATTAAACGAACGTGCAATGCGAGAAAAGTATTCCCGTATTCGAAGGTGGGCACCTAACGAATTTAAACGTGCAATGCGATGCGGAAAAATATTCCCGTATTCGAAGGTGGGCGCCTAACGGAATTTAAACGTGCAATGCGAATGCAGAAAATATTCCCGTATTTGAAGGTGGGCGCCTAACGAAATTAAACGTGCAATGCGAATGCAGAAAATATTCCCGTATTTGAAGGTGGGCGCCTAACGGAAATTAAACGTGCAATGCGAATGCGCAGAAAATATTCCCGTATTTGAAGGTGGGCGCCTAACGGAAATTAAACGTGCAATGCGAATGCGAGAAAATATTCCCGTATTTGAAGGTGGGCGCCTAACGTAAATTTAAACGTGCAATGCGAATGCGAGAAAATATTCCCGTATTTGAAGGTGGGCGCCTAACGAAATTTAAACGTGCAATGCGAATGCGCAGAAAATATTCCCGTATTTGAAGGTGGGCGCCTAACGAAATTTAAACGTGCAATGCGAATGCGCAGAAAAATATTCCCGTATTTGAAGGTGGGCGCCTAACGGAATTTAAACGTGCAATGCGAATGCAGAAAATATTCCCGTATTTGAAGGTGGGGCCTAACAGAAATTAAACGTGCAATGCAAATGCAGAAAATATTCCCGCAGCCTGAGGACCGGGGAGTGGATTTTAAAAGATGTTACCTTCCTCTTTTTGGTATTTTCTTTTACCAACTTATCTCTCGCCTGTGAATTTCTCCACTTATTCGGCAGACTTTCTCTTTTTGGTATTTTAAATTTTCCACATTGGTCACATTCACTTTAAAGTGATTAGTGACAATTTGTTCCTCCATGAAACAAAATTTATTAGATATAAGCTGCTGGCAACTGGCATCTGCCGTCCCCACTTCTTATTGCTTCCTTTGTTTTTGCTTTCTCATGTTGCATGGCTTTTGACTTCTCGTCCCTTGCAGACTCTTTTTTTTGTATTTTTCTCATTTCTCCATTTTTGTTTTGTTTTCTTTTCCTTTGGCCATGTTTGCCAAGCTTCTTTATTTCTTTCCCCAATCTTCCATCCTTTCCGATCCAGTGTTATTTCAACTTCCGTTATCAGGAGCTGGTAGTTAGCTCTCAAAAAGGTAAACAATGAAATGCAGAAAAATGAAAGAAAGGTAAGGGTATTTTGGAGAGATGACAGAACTTATCTGGGTATTTGCTGGCTGATTCCGCTGACCATGCCATGTATTTAAACTCTGACCCAGTTCGTTCCAATCATTATTCTGACTCTGAATTGCCTTTGACCCAAACCGAACTCTTTTTTGTTGCCTTTTCTCTTTTCTGATAGTCCTCACGATCGCCTTACGGTGCCTCGAAAGGTTTTCACCAATAAGACTCTCTCATTTATTCTCTCAACCTCACAATCATCTCACGGTGCCGATTAAGGTTTTCACTGATGAGACTCTCTCATTTTATTTCTCTCAACCTCACAATCGTCTCACAGTGCCGGCTAAGGTTTTCACCGATGAGACTCTCTCATTTTTATTATTTTTTCCATTTTTCCTTTTTGTATTTTGTTTTCTGTACCACGGGTATTATCCGATGCTTCGCTCCTCCTTACGTAGTATCTTTTGACCGCATCTGAATTGATAGCAGTCTCTACGCACTTTCCTTCAACATCTGTTAAATATAACGCTCCATTGGACAACACCCGTGATACCACGAACGGTCCCTGCCAATTCGGCGCAAACTTTCTTTTTGCCTCTGCCCAATGTGGTAAAATACGCATCGCAACCAAAATGAGCCTATGCCTATTGGAAGTTGTTGGCTCTATCGGACCAATAACATTTATGCCCCTGTTTCAAAGCAAAGAAAAATATGTTAGTTTAAATGCGGTGGTTGGTTGTGGCCTTGAACTTTGATGGCGACCGCTTTCCACCCGAGCGCCTTGCTTGTTCACCGACTATCCATTTTCACTTTTTGTTCAAAATCCAACTCTCTTTAGGTATGTATATTGTCCCTTTCTTGACGGATACCACAAACTTCGATCTCGATTCCTTTGATGACTCCACTTGGCAACCTTTGGTCTTTCTCTTGTCAGAAGATATACCCCCTCTCTATTTGCTATATTTTCGCTGAGTTGGCACCTTGCCGACCCTTGTGTCTTGCATGATCCTCATTGCACATGTTGCTCTTGTGGGCTTAAATTACCGGCCTTGTCATTCCTTGACCTACGACAATTGTCGTGTTGGCTAAATCCCATCTTGTGTAATTGGAAAACTTGGTGGCAAATTTTGGAATCATTTCTATACTTGTTATGACCTGACTGACTCGATAAGAGGGAGGGTAAAACAAGGTATGAAGAATAGAAAGAAAAGAAAACATAATTCCTAACAAGAAACCTACAGAAGAATGACCTATCGGATTTTGAATACCGACTCTAGCGACCTTATCATGCACTTCAGCCTTCTTTGTGTAGCAAATTTGATGTTCAACTCTTGTTGCAAGTTCTGCCGTGAAACCGGTCTTCAACACTTCATTTGATCCTTAGTTGACTTGTAGTGCCCATCGGGTTTTCACCATCAAGCCTCTCTCATTTGCTTTTTCTTTTCTCTCGACTTACCGTCGCCTTACGGTGCCCATGAGGGTTTTCACCGATAAGACTCTCTCATTTGATTTCTCTCATCGTGGAGTCTCGTGGTGGTTGTTATCATCTTGAATTCTTCATTCTCCTTTGTTCGGACTCGAGTGTTGCCCTTGATGTGATTCACCTTTGCTCGTTTGACTCGGCATTTCTTGAAGATTGATCGGAAGGTCTTCCTTTGGACCGTAATGCAGGCTTTTGGATGGGGTAAGAAAAAGGATATAAAGGCTCAAAAATATTTCATCGTGGGTTAAAATTACAACCTTCGGAATCTTATTTACTCAATAACCATAACTTCTGCCCCAGTTTCCTCCGTGGGGGATTTTTTAGATTTTCAGATTTTTCCTTTATGCTGACTGAACCTCAGTGAGGCTGCCTACGTACCCTTTCGGGATCAAGTCAGACGTAGTTCAGACTACGTCCGTATTCATTGTTGCATCTTGACTTCTCCCGATTTCTCTTTTTTTCTTTTTCTTTTTCTTTTTTTTTCTTTTTCTTCTCTTTTTCTCGGTTTTTTTTTTCTTTTCTTTTGTTTCTCGCTCAATCCTCAATTTTTGTTGTTGATTCCGAAAGAGGGAAATGAAAGAAAATATAATATGGCTCAAAGGGGTAGCAATGGACGAAGTGTTTGGATAGACGAACGAAATGCCTTCGTCATTCCAATCTTCAAAACCTACCAAGCACAAACTACACGGTTAAACACCTTTGATTGATTCACATACTTGCCTTGACGACTCTCAGTGCCATTGGGCAACAATCTCGACACCACGAATGGTTCCTTTAGCTTTGGGGTACTTTCGACGATGCATTTCCAAGGCATTTCTTTATGTTACGCTTTTCCCCCAGTATTCACTTGATTCCGGCTTCACAGCATTCCAATATGTTTTTATTTCTTCCGAGTATCATTACATCTTCAACATTGTTTCATTGACTCTTAAAATCAGGCTTAGAATTATGTGCATGTCATGTTGCTAAAACAAGTATGAGAAGAATTGCAAAGTGATTAGAAATGGAATGACTAGGAATGATGGGAAACAGAGAGTTGTATTAAACCGATGGGTTGAAACAACAAGATGAACAACAAAACGAACAGACTAGACTAGAATTACAAACCTAGACAACACTAAACAAATTTATTACTAAACAAAGCAAAGTGGAAAGATAGAAGGGTTTTGACTCTCAAATCAACGTTTGGATTACAACCCTGAAATAACCCGGGCAAAAGATATGAGACCAAAATATACCACCAAAACTCCAAGAGACGGCAAGTGAGCATCGGGGAACATACATAGATCTACTTCTTGCGTGTTTTTCATCCGTTGTTCTAATTTCTTCGATCTTTGGGCCATTTCTTCTTGTACCTTCTTTCGGGTAGATTTCTCAATGTTTGTAGGAAGATCAAACGCGTATGAGTGGTACTCGGGAGAGTGGTACTGTTCTTGCTGTATATCAAACTGTGACTCTTGAGAAGGCTGTCCCTGACCATTGGCCCATGCTTGACGCATTTTGGTCATTTGTCGTTTCAGTGTTCTATTTTCCTCAACCACGGTTGACCCTTGTTGAACTCTGTGACCCTGAGTCTCTTCGACACTCGTAACAGCTTCGGTTATCATTTTCCTTGAATCTTGTTTACCACAACCAACCACCTCAACTTTCTGAACAAAACGAAACCACCATGTTAGCGTTAAGGTATTTCGCTTATTGATTTTTTTTCTTTTCTTTTCCCTTTTTGTGGTCTTTTTCTTTCTTTTTTTCTTTTTTGTAGTTTTTCATTTTTTTTCTTTTTGGTTATGGAAATGGTCGAATCCTATGTGGATTGCCTACGTATCATGACCCCGCATGAATCAGACCGAGCGTAGTTCTTGCAAATTAATGCAAGAAATAAAGAGATGCTTATTCGATTTTCTTTTTCTTTTTCTTTGAAGGAAAATTATAGAAGCCGACTCCAACTGTAAACTTGTGCAGGAGATTTCTACAAGAATAAGAATATTTTTGGCGTCAATTATGACTATTTCTACAAAATTGGCCACATAATGGCTTGTTTTACAAAATGACTATTTTTGCAAAATTTATTTAAGAAAGATAAACTTGAAAATTTCATATCCTGTGGCTCATGGGGCATCGTTCGGCATCACCATAAACCAACACAAGACTATTTTCATAAATTGGCCATATAATGGCTTATTTAGACAAAATGGCTCTTTTGTTTTCAAATGTTTTTATCCTGGGGGCCTATGGGGCATCGTTCAGCACCGACACAGGCCAACACAAGACTGAGGAAGTTAAAATGCAAAAATGTGGCTATTTCAGCAAAATTCCGGCCATGTAATGGCTTATTTGATAAAGTGGATATTTTTGAAAAGTTGAGCAATGACTCAAACTTAATTTTGCGGATACAACCTTTCGACATTTCCGCGAGAGAATATTTCAAGGCTATGCCCGCAAATTATTTAAAATGACTCAAAGTGGCTATTCTTGCAAAAACGGCCTTCCGGCGTCCTTTTGAGGGATATTCGGCTTATTTTAAGCAAGAATAGCATCACCCGACTTATTTATAATAAAAATAAAAAATTTGACATTTTTTGTTATTTTTGCAAAAGGGGTGTGAACCCGAACTTGATTTTGCGGCTACGGCCTTGCAACATTTCCACAAGGAATATTTCAAGGCCATTATTCAAAAAGAAAAAGAAAATACTTCAAAGTGGCCATTTTTGCAAAAACAGCCTTCCGGCGTCCTTACGGAACATTCGACTATTTTCAAAAACGGCATCACTTTGATTTTATAGACAAAATTAAACACACATTTTTTTTATTTTTCGAAAGGGGTGGTTGGACCCGATGAGGGTTGCCTACGTATCCCACCTAATGGCGAGAATCAAACCTGCGTAGTTCGGTCAGATTAATCGACCAATTTATTTCAACAACAAAACCATTTTTTCAATTTTTTTTTTTTTTTGATACCCATTTTCACTAACTCTTATTTCTCTCTTTTTTTTTTTCAATAATTTTTCTACCCTTGGGATTTTTGCCGGTCCGCATAATGATCAAGGACAATTAAAAATGCAACACATAATATGCTCGGTCTTAATTACCGGGTCACCTGTCCTAGACGGACCCAACCCCTATGTTGAGTCCCCTAAGTCAGATATGATGCAAATAAACGTCCTAAATCTAGGCTCAATATCCCGATGTTTTCAATGGTACTAGACCGTGTACCCGAGCGGACAACTCGGATCGAGGAGGGGGCTACGTACCGGTGACCCGCGGAGTCAATCGGCTTTGTAACTTATCCGGCCTCTGTTTTCTTAATTTAAGGTGACATTTAACAGAAAGGGGAGTCTCAACCAGTAAGCACATCCCCGGAGGAGAAGAGAGAAGGGTTTTCGGCACAATTTTATATACAGTCCAGATAATATCAAAGCGATAAAACACATAGCATGTTGTTCAAATCATATAATGAAGTCAAACAAAAGCGCAAACGGCAGTTCTAAGGAGCTCGAGTTCTTAAACCCTGAAATCGAAATTCAGGGTTGGATCCCCAGCAGAGTCGCCAGAGCTGTCACACCTCCCTTTTTACTACCCCACATAAGCATATAAATACGCTCGTAGGGTATACCCGACGCTCAAATATCCGAAACGGATAAAATAACGTAAGGGAAGGAGTTTTTCCAATTAAAGGACAATCGGTTCGGGATTTTATTGAGATTAATCAGAGTCGCCACTTGGGAATGATAATGGTGTCCCAAGTCACCGGTTAATCCCGAATCCGAGGAATTTTGACTCTTGAAAATGTCTGCGAAGCAAAGATCCGGATAAGGAACTCTGTTAACCCGGGAGAAGGTGTTAGGCATTCCCGGGTTCCGTGGTTTTAGCACGGTCGCTCAATTGTCGTTCCCGACTCTTGTTTGACTCAATTATAGATTTTAAACAACATGTAATGCTTTTTACATTAGGTATTATTTTTAAGGAATTTGCGACATCGCGAAAACACGCCTTGAGTCATACCGCAACCAGTACGCCTATGACTTTCGGTGTATTTCGGCTTTGCCGAGATTTGGATTTGAGTCGCACCAAGTGCACACTCGTTCAATGGAAAGTACATTAAAATCGTGCCCTAAATGGTCTATCGGCTTTTAATCATTTTGGGTAAGACTATGGAATTAACTAGTAGTCTTCCCGAGTCTAATTATGTTAAACCATTACTAAATGGGGCCCCCGGTGTTTGTTATTCGGGCGAGGCTCATCCCAATTTTCATTAAAGGATTCAATACTAGTATTTGGCTATGTTTTCTATATTTTGTTTTTTCCTTAATCGTATTTCTAATATTAAGCATTCCAGGCCCGTCGATTTTATTGCTTGTTTGGGCCTGGATTCTTCAATCGTTTAAACAGACCCGTAAAGGGCCAGCCCAGGCCTCAAAGCCCAGACGGTCTTCGAGCCTTCAATCAGTAGACTAAGCAATTTCATAGAACAGTTCAGCCCAACGTTACACAGGGCCCAAACCAGATGAAAATAATAAAGGCAAGAATAGAAAATGTAAAATCCACAGTACACATGATTAAGGAATCAAATACTTTTATTAATCAGAAAGAGAAAAATCAATACACGAGGGTACTAATTCTAATCAAATATCTATATACATGATTGCTTATTAAACTAGCCATCTTCAATTCTGACCTTCACTAATGAATTTTGTGGTCATTTTGATTATTTACTAATTGAGAGACTGTGAAGCTAACTATATGTAAAGATATAAAACTATTTAAAAGGTAAGATGAGTAGTTTATGACCACATTGTTAACCTACTAATTTCAATACAGATTTAAGCCTATTTGATAGTTTCTAAACACGTTGATTACACGAACATGATTCGTAATTTTAATTACTGGATTGTAATAACCTGAATATCCATATTTAAATGATTCAATGCTTAGACACAACTATTCCCCTGATTTTATTAAGATTAAACTCCTACTTGTGTTCATGTACAAATCTACGACAGTATAGTTAACTATGTGATTTTGTTTTTACGAAAAGCTTACTGTGAAAGATTAATTAGTGATTTTTGAAGAAAAGTGATATGCTAACTTATATTTTAGGAGTTTTACCTAATTAAACTGGGTGATATGCTACTTCTACGATTATACTACTACTACTACTAGCTATTATATGATTTTTGTTTGGTCTTTCTATTTTTAGCTACTACATACTACTACAATGTATAAATCACAAACTTAAACCAATAATATCAAACTATAACTACATGACAGCATATAATAATCTAAATCTTCATCTTTATTTGATCAAAGTCACCAGTACAGCTTCAGTTGTAAGAAAAGTGTACCTGGTATTGAAAAGAAGGGGAAGATGGAAAATCAACAGGCCGGTAAAAGTACAGCAACAACAACAGTAACAACCAACAGTAGCTTCAACACCTCAATCCCGAAAATCCCAGCAATACGGAGAAAAACAAAAACCAGTAAAAAATAGAAAAGAAAAATATATTCCATATTTTCTCTTTGTTTTGTCTTTCTAGCTTTGAACTCTTTTCAATTCTCAAAAGAAACTCTCAAAAATTGAATTTTTCGCCATGTATACTTCTGTGTCCAGAATGTATATCGAGTGTATACTACAGCAGGAAATTTTTTTATTTTTACTTCTCTTCCTATTTTTCCTCTCTTTTTTTCCACCACTTTTTTTCATAAATCTTCTCTTCTATTTATAGGCAAGAATTTCGAAAATTTTCAGATTTTTTATTAAAAAGAAAATATTTTTTTAATTTAAAGAAAACCCACTAATCCATGTTTTCCTCTCCTTGTTTTCTTCCTTGATTTCCTTGCCCCCCACTACTTTATGTCATGTAATTATGATTATTTTTTGCTAAAAAAATCTGAAATTTTCTTCTTGGGCCAAGGAGTTTTGGGTTGGGTAAGGGTTCTTAGGATTGGGCTTGTAACATAATTTGCAAGATGGCCCAATCCAAATTTTTTCCAATTTGTTCTTCTCCATTATTCAACTTCCTAATTAATAAAGCCCAAAATACTAAGATTAATTTATAAAAACTAAAATTATCTTGAAATACTAATCTCATAATAATAATTGTCACCTAATTTTAAATGGTAATTAAAATACAATCACACAATTTGGACATTAAAGGCTAAAATGCAAAAGATGCCTATTTTTTGTGATTTTCATTTTTGTAAGATAAAATTAATTACTCCTAATTGTAGAATTAAATCCTAAATGCAAATGCGATATATATATATATATATATATATATATATATATATATATATATATATATATATATATATATATATATATATATATATATATATATATATATATATATATATATATATATATATATATATATAGTCATTATTTTTAAAAATGACACTAAATTCACAACAATTGCAAACAACACAAAACTCTTTTATTTTAAATTTTTGGGAGTAATTCTCATATAGGGCAAAAATCACGTGCTCACATATACCACTTTGGCCCAGGCAGGATTGCTTCCTCTTGTTGCAGCTACATCTCAGGCCGGGGGAGGGGCCCGGACTCCCGTAGCCGTTACTCAGGAGCAGCGTGTGCCAGTGGGACATGTTCCAGATGTTTTGGTTATGCCTCCTGCCGCCCCAGCACAACCAGGAGGTGGACCAGCTGCCTCTGAGGACGAGCAGCGTAGATTGGAGAGGTTCAAGAAATATGACCCTCCAGTGTTTAGTGGTTTAGCTTCAGATAATGCATTGGGTTTTCTGGAGGAGTGTCATCGTATTCTTCGTACTATGGGGGTTGTGGAGACCGGCGGGGTTTCCTTCACTGCTTTTCAGTTTCGTGGGGCCGCTTATGATTGGTGGCACACGTATGAGTTGGATAGTCCAGAGGAGTCTGCTTCATTGACTTGGACGTAGTTTTCAGATCTGTTTTTAAGGGAGTTTGTTCCACAGAGCCTTAGGGATTCTTGGCGCTCGGAGTTTGAGCGGTTGCGACGGGGCTCCATGTCAGTATCGGAGTATGCCATCAGTTTCACCCGTCTGGCCAGGCATGCACCGGCCTTGGTAGCCACGGTTCGGGAGAGAGTACGGAGATTTATTGAGGGCCTTGTTCCGCCTATCCGATCCAGCATGGCCAGAGAGCTTGAGACAGATATATCTTAACAGCAGGCAGTTAGCATTGCCAAGAGGATCGAGAGTATGCTCCCTAGAGAGCGGAGGGAGAGAGAGGCCAAGAGGTCTCGTGAGTCGGGCCATTTCTCTGGTGCCCGCACTTCATCAGCCGGTCGTTTTGGCGGGGGTTATTCCGGTCGACCAGTTCACTCGGCATTGCCCGCAGCCGGTAGTACTCCAGGTCTTCCAGCACCTCAGGAGCCTTATTATGCTCCCCCAGTTTCCAGTGCACCTCCTGCGCGGGGTCCTTCCAGGGGTCAGGCTAGTGGGGGAGAGGCCGGTCAGTCACAGTCACCGTGTCCTCCCAGAGCTTGCTTTGGGTGCGGGGATACTCGCCATCTGGTGAGGGAGTGCCCCAGGCGTAGGAGGGGGGCACCTCACCAGTCTTCGCAGCATCAGCGTGGCTCTCAGGGTCAGCAGGCTATCATTCCAGCTCCAGCTGCTATTCCACCTGCCCAGGTCATCCAGGGGCGGGGGTCAGGGTTCCAGAGGCCGCCCTCGAGAGGGGGGACAGGCCAGATTCTATGCTATTCATGATCGCGCTGCGGCTGTTGCATCTGACTCTGTTATCACAGGTATTATTATGGTTAGTCACAGGGAGGCATCGGTTCTATTCGACCCTGGTTCCACTTTTTCATATGTGTCTTCTTACTTTGCTTCTCATCCGGGTGTGCCTCGGGATTCTTTGAGTGCCCCCATTTATGTTTCCACTCCGGTGGGTGATTCTTTGGTAGTGGACCGCGTATATCGGTCGTGTTTGGTTACCATTTGTGATTTTGAGACCAGAGCGGATCTATTGCTGCTCGGGATGGTCGATTTTGATATAATTCTGGGCATGGACTGGTTGTCGCCCCATTATGCTATTCTTGATTGTCACGCCAAGACCGTGACGCTGGCTATGCCAGGCATTCCACGTATTGAGTGGAGTGGTACTCTAGATCACACCCCTAGCCGTGTTATTTCTTTTCTCGGAGCTCAGCGTATGGTTGAGAAGGGGTGTGCTGCTTATCTTGCCTATGTGCGGGACGTCAGTATTGACCCTCCCTCTATTGATTCTGTTCCTGTGGTACGTGACTTTGCTGATGTATTTCCAGCTGATCTTCCGGGCATGCCGCCTGACAGAGACATTGACTTTGCTATTGACTTGTTGCCGGGCACTCGGCCCATTTCTATTCCACCGTACCGTATGGCTCCTCCTGAATTAAAGGAGTTGAAGGATCAGTTACAGGAGTTATTGGGCAAGGGTTTTATTCGACCCAGTGTTTCGCCTTGGGGTGCTCCTGTATTGTTTGTGAAGAAAAAGGACGGTTCTATGCGTATGTGTATTGACTATCGTCAGCTGAATAAGGTTACAGTGAAGAACCGGTATCCTTTGCCCCGTATTGATGATTTATTTGACCAGTTACAGGGCGCACAGGTGTTTTCTAAGATTGATTTGCGCTCTGGGTATCACCAGCTGAAGATTCGGGAGCCAGATATCCCGAAGAACGCCTTCAGGACCCGGTATGGTCACTATGAGTTCCTCGTGATGTCTTTTGGGCTGACAAATGCCCCAGCTGCCTTTATGCATTTGATGCACAGTGTGTTCAGGCCTTATCTGGACTCGTTCGTGATTGTCTTCATTGATGATATTCTAGTATATTCACGGAGCCGGGAAGAGCATGAGCAACATTTGAGGATAGTGCTTCAGATCCTGAGGGAGAAGCAGCTTTATGCCAAGTTCTCTAAATGTGAATTTTGGTTGAGTTCCAGTGGCATTTTTGGGCCACGTGGTGTCGAGTGATGGTATTCGAGTAGATCCGAGGAAGGTGGAGGCCGTGCAGAGTTGGCCCAGACCCTCCTCCGCTACTGAGATTCGCAGTTTCCTTGGTTTGGCGGGCTATTACCGTCGTTTCGTAGAGGGGTTCTCTTCGATTGCAGCACCTATGACTAGATTGACCCAAAAGGGTGCCCCTTTCCAGTGGACAGACGAGTGTGAGGCGAGCTTTCAGAAGCTCAAGACAGCTTTGACTTCGGCCCCTATATTGATATTGCCTACAGGTTCGGGGTCCTATACTGTATATTGTGATGCCTCACGAGTTGGACTCGGTGCAGTATTGATGCAGGACGGTAGGGTGATTGCCTACGCGTCGAGACAGCTGAAGGTGCATGAGAAGAATTACCCTGTTCATGATTTGGAGCTAGCTGCCATTGTTCACGCCTTGAAAATTTGGCGTCATTATTTATATGGGGTTCCTTGTGAGATCTACACTGATCACCGGAGCTTGCAGCACTTGCTTAAGCAGAAGGACCTGAATATGTGTCAGAGGAGATGGTTGGAGCTACTGAAGGACTATGATATTACTATTCTCTATCATCCGGGCAAGGCTAATGTGGTTGCGATGCCTTGAGTCGTCGGGCAGAGAGTTTGGGGAGTTTGGCGTATCTACCAGCTTCGGAGAGGCCTATGGCGATGGATGTTCAGGCTTTAGCCAGACAGTTTGTTAGACTGGATCTTTCGGAGCCCGGCCGGGTTCTAGCTTGTGTGGTTTCTCGGTCTTCTCTATTTGACCGCATCAAGGAGCGTCAGTTCGACGACCCTCACTTGCTTGTCCTTCAGGATAGAGTTCGGCGTGGTGATGCTCGGGATGTTACCATCGGGGAAGATGGAGTTATGAGGATGCAGGGGCGTATCTGTGTGCCCAATGTAGATGATCTTCGAGAGCTGATTCTAGCAGAGGCCCATAGTTCGCGGTATTCCATCCATCCGGGTGCCGCGAAGATGTATCAGGACTTGAAACAGCATTACTGGTGGAGGCGGATGAAGAGGGATATAGTTAATTACGTTTCTAGATGCCTCAATTGCCAGCAGGTGAAGTATGAGCATCAGCGTCCGGGTGGATTGATGCAGCGGATTGAGATTCCGGAGTGGAAATGGGAGCGCATCACCATGGACTTTGTATCTGGGCTTCCACGGACTATTAGGAAGTTTGATTCTATTTGGGTTATTGTGGATCGGCCGACCAAGTCCGCCCATTTTATACCGGTGAGCACTACTTATTCATCGGAGCGACGGCGGAGATCTATATCAAGGAGATAGTTCGGCTGCATGGTATTCCGGTTTCTATCATTTCGGATAGAGGCACTCGGTTCACTTCACGGTTCTGGAGAGGCTGTACGGCGGGAGTTAGGTACTCGGGTGGAGCCGAGCACGACATTTCACCCCCGGACCGATGGGCGGTCCGAGCGCACTATTCGGATTTTGGAGGATATGCTCCGTGCGTGCGTGATTGAGTTTGGAGGTTCGTGGGATCACTTCGCCGCCGGCGGAGTTTGCTTATAACAACGGCTACCGGTCTAGTATTCGAGATGGCACCGTACGAGGCCCATATGGTAGGAGGTGCGGGTCTCCCGTGGGTTGGTTTGAGCCGGGCGAGGCCGGGTTGCTAGGTACCGATATGGTTCGGGAGGCTATGGACAAGGTCGAGGTGATTCGGGACGGACTTCGTGCGGCCCGGTCCGGACGAGAAGAGTTATGCGGACAAAAAGGTTCGCGATGTGGCTTTTATGGTTGGTGAGCGGGTTCCGTCGCGTCTCGCCCATGAAGGGCGTTATGAGGTTTGGGAAGAAAGGGAAGCTGGGTCCTAGATTTATTGGCCCTTTTGAGATTTTGAGGCGTGTTGGGGAGGTTGCTTATGAGTTGGCCTTACCTCCCAGCCTTGCCGGAGTTCACCCCGTATTTCATGTCTCCATGCTCCGGAGATACCATGGTGACCCGTCGCATGTGTTGGATTTCACTTCTGTTCAGCTAGACAAGGATCCGTCTTATGTTGAGGAGCCGGTAGCCATTCTAGACAGGCAGGTCAGAAAGCTAAGGTCAAAGAACATCGCTTCGGTAAAGGTTCGGTGGCGGGGCCAGCCGGTCGAGGAGGCGACTTGGGAGACCGAGCAGGATATGCGCAGCCAGTACCCTCATCTTTTCACTACTCCAGGTATGTTTTCTATGCTCGTTCGAGGACGAACGAATCTTTAAGTGTGGGAAGATGTAACGACCCGACCGGTCGTTTTAGAAAATTACGCCCCAATCCCTAATTTAACTGTTCCCCTAAGTTCATTTCTGCTATTGTGGGTTGCCGGGAGAGTTGGTTCCAAAAAATTTGAGCATTTTGGGACACTTAGTCCCTAAATAAGAGCTTTGAAACTAGAAAACGGTCCGTAGCCGGAACAGTGTTAAGACGATCTCGGAACGGAAATCCGATGGTTCCATTAGCTCCGTTAGGTGATTTCGGGGTTAGGAGCGCATTCGGAATGTATTTTGGAGGTCCGTAGCTCTATTAGGCTTGAAATGCCGAAGGTTGAAATTTTGGCGAATCCGATCGATAGGTGAGATTTCGATCCGGGGGTCGGAATGGAATTCCGACAATTTCTGTAGCTTCGTTATGAGATTTTGGATATGTCCGCAAATTTTCAGGTCATTCGGACGTCGTTTGGACGGGTTTTTGATCGAATATGCAATTCGGAAAGTTTTAAGAAATTTAGGCTTGAATTCGATGAGAATTATGGGTTTTGATGTTGTTAGACGTGTTTTGAGGATTTGAGCAAGTTCGAATTAGGTATTAAGATGTGTTGGTATGTTTAGATGAGGTCCCGGGGGCCTCGGGGTGTTTTCGGATGGTTAATCGGGAGAAAAACATGGAAAATTGCAGAACTGGTGCACTGCTTCTGTTGTTTCCGCTCCTGCGGACTTTTGGACGCAGGAGCGAGTCCGCAGAAGCGGACGAGGTGCGCAAGAGCGGGTGGTTCCGCAGAAGCGGAAGAATTTCCGCTGAAGCGGGGTCGCTGGTGCGAGCCTGGGATCGCAGAAGCGGACGAGAGAAATTGGGCATGGTCCGCAGAAGCGGACGTTTTTCCGTTTGGGCGAGACCGCAGAAGCGGTCAGTGATGCGCAGAGGCGGATTTGTCCGCAGAAGCGTAGGCTTCTTCGCAGAAGCGGGTCCGCTGAAGCGGCCCTTTATTCGCAGAAGCGGAAATGGCCGGCTAGGCCTGTAACCGCTGAAGCGACCCTTTGGTCGCGGATACGGGAGCGTAGAAGCGGAAAATGTTCCGCAGAAGCGAAAATCGCTGTAAGTAAGTGTATCAGAAGTTAGAAAATTTCAGAAACATTTTAACATTTGGGGGTCTCGGCTTAAGGGCGATTTTGGGCGATTTTGAGGAGGAAATCAAGGGAAATCATCAGGTAATCAACTATGAACTCATATTATGATTAGTATTGATAATATCATGCAATTATATCATGAAAATGGAGGAATTTGGGGTAATTATGGAGGGTTTAGCCCTAGTCTTGGACTTTAGAAAATCAAGGTTTTGAATGGGCAAATGGAGTCCGATTTTGGTAAAATTGATATGCTCAGACTCGTATTGAGATAAGGAACCCGAATATATATTTTTCGTGATTTTTCGATAAGCGTACCGAAAGTCGGGTTTTGGCAACTTGTGGGTTTTGGTGAATTTTGAGTTAATTTGATTGGGTAATGCCCAATTGGCCTATTTTGATGTGATTCTATTGATTTTTATCGGATTCTACACTTGTGGAGGCCGACATTCGTGGCAAGAGGGTTATTGCTTAGCGGTTTTGTACCGGAATTGAGGTAAGTGGCTTGTCTAACCTCGTGTGGGGGAATTTTCACCCCTAGGATATTATGTGATAGTTTAAATGCCTTGTACGCGAGGTGACGGGCGTGTACATGCGCTGGTTGTTGAACACGTACTTTATTCAAATGTTCGATGAGCGATATCCTTGTCTTGGTTGTTAATTTGATATTTTACCGGTAGTGGTTAGAAGAGCATGATTAGGTAGCACTTAACTGTTTAGTTGCCTAATTGCCTTATTTGAACTCCTTGTTAATTATTGGCACTATTTTTCGGTGAAGTTATAGTTGAGCGTAATTATTTCTCTCTGTGGATTTCCTTAATTGGCTGTGCTTGTGGACTGCGGGTTCGATTCCCGGAGACCCAGGGCTGTGGGTTCGATTCCCGGAGACCCGATGTGATATTGGTAGGGACTACGGGTTCGATTCCCGAGATCCTGAGTTATTGGTAGGGACTACGGGTTTGATTCCCGAGATCCTGAGTTATTGGTAGGGACTACGGGTTCGATTCCCGAGATCCTGAGTTATTGGTAGGGACTACGGGTTCGATTCCCGAGATCCCGAGTTATTGGTAGGGACTACGGGTTCGATTCCCGAGATCCTGAGTTATTGGTAGGGACTACGGGTTCGATTCCCGAGATCCCGAGTTATTGGTAGGGACTGCGGGTTCGATTCCCGGAGATCCTGAGTTATTGTGATACTATTGAGACATGGGCTGCGGGTTCGATTCCCGGAGACCCGGGGTACTGAGAATGGGACTGTGGGTTCAATTCCCACAGATCCTGGACTTGTTTATTGAGTTGGTTATTTGTTTTTAGCTTGATTGTAGACAGTTTCAGTAAATGTTGTTATTTTGGAAATTCACTATTATTTAAACTGTTTGTCATTGTTATCATCATTATATTATTGTTCTCTCAGTAGGGCCCTGACCTTCCTCGTCACTACTCCATCGAGGTTAGGCTTGGCACTTACCGAGTACCGCCGTGGTGTACTCATGCTACTCTTCTGCACACTTTTGTTGTGCAGATCCAGGTACATCAGAGCAGGCTCGTACTAGGTGATTCTGCAGCTTTCTGGGAGACTTCGAGGTATGATCCGCTACGTCCGCGGATCCGGAGGCTTCCCTTCTATTCTAGTATTACTAGTTGACATTTTTCCTCATTTCGTTGTTAGAAACTCTTTATACATAGAGCCCCAGTTGTATTTCTCTTTTAGTCTGTGTTATCGTGGGGTTCCGGATCTTGGTAGTGTTTTATTTATTTTGTGACGGATGTATGTGCCAAGCGGCACGGATTACATATCTTTTATGTTATTTTCCACTGTTTTCCTATTTAAGTGTTTATAATTTATGGATTCCGCAACGTGTTAGGCTTACCTAGTCGTGGGGACTGGGTGCCATCACGACATGTTCACAATTGGTGAACTAGGGTCGTGACATGGAAGAGCTTGTCTTGATTTAAACTTGTCACCACAGGCGAATGAGCAGACAGAAAATAATGTTACTACTTCATATAATCAACAAGGCGACTGGTAAACTTAACTGTAGTGAATTTTTTTCTTCGTGTTTTAATTGGATTTGTATAAACACACATATTTTTATAGGGGGTACCGTCCGAATTTGAATTTTACAAGTTATGACCCCGCCCCTAGTTGGAATCTGCATATCTCTGGAGTATTGGACCACGGTGGTCCATCTGGTAGTTATCACCAACCTGAAAATATCCATCATAAAACTTCAAGACAATACGATTTATAAGTAAAGTGATATAGCGATATGTACAGTATTTTCCTTGAGTATTGGGTAACTTATATTTTTGTTTGTTTTCTGTAGTGAAAACGAGCTTCTTGAAGCTCCTGGACTAACACAATTTCCCATAGACGATATTTTTACTCGTGACTTAGCAGATCCGTAGAGTCAGGAGGATGATAGTGATTATGATAATAATGCGGATGAGTCTGGGGATGAGACACCCTTCCATGAGGAGGGTGATGATGAGAAGGAGGAAGTGAATGTGGAACCTGAGTTGACTAGGGAGCATGTTCCTCCACCTCCCGTTAGACCAAGAGTGTATGAGTCCCACGTGCCTTTTCTTGAGAGAAATATTCCCTACCTTGATAATTTTCCAATCATGCCTAACGTTGATGCCCTCACAAGGGATGATGATGAATTACGATCGATGATGGGGGATGAATCTAGACCAGCTGTTTTTACAAAGGGCATGTATTTCCCCAACAAAGCTCGCCTAGTTAGGGATGTAAAATATATAGTATAAGGGAGTGTCGTGAGATGACGGTAAGTGAGTCAACTACGGATAAATACAAGGCTATATGACATAGGTGGTTTATGGGTTGTCACTGGATGCTGCGTGCCACAAGGAAAAACTCAGGTTTGTAGAAAGTTGGTAAATTTATTAACGAGCATATATGTGAAATGGACACATTCAATAAGAACCACTTCAACTTGGATGTTGACTTGATTTCCCTTATCTTGGTTTCATTTTTGGAAAGTGTCCATTAGATTCAAGATTAAAGAGTGTATTATAGCCGTCCACCAGGAGTATGGTTGTACTATAACTAAAAGAAAGGCATATCTCGGTAACAAACGTGCCTTTGAACTTATTTATAGCGACTAGGATAAGTCTTTTTCAAACCTTCCTAGGTATATGGCTGCACTGCAACACTTTAACCGGACTGTTGTTGAATGGAGACGTGAACGAAGTCCGGACAGATCGGAATATATAATCAACTATGTATTTTGGTCATTTAAACCAGCAATAGATGGTTTTGTGCATTGTCGTCCTGTAATTTCCATAGACCGTACTCATGTCTATGGTAAGTATGATATTAAGCTTTTGATTATAGTTGTTGTAGATGCCAACGGACAAATATTTCCATTGGATTTTGCCATTTATGCCAACGAAAGTGAAGAGACGTGGACGCAGTTCTTGAACCACTTAAAGCAGCACGTTGTCACACATCGTTCAGGTATTTGTTTAATATTTGATCGGCATGGTGGTATTTTAAGTTCTGTATGTCACTTACCTAAATGGAAGGAACCACATGCATACCACCGTTACTGTTTGAGGCACCTAAAGGCCAATTTCCAGAAAAAATTTCCTTATAGGGCATTGTATGACTTAATGTGGATGGCTCCAACTGAGCACCAGCTGTGTAAATTCATGGGGCGCATTGAAGCAATCCGGCAAATAGAACCACGAGCCTATACTTGGTTGATGCAACATGACCCTCAAATGTGGACATTGCATGCTGATAGCGGCACACGATGGGGAGCCCTCACCCCAAACGTGTCAGAGTCATTCAATGGCTTGTTGAAGTCTTCCCGTGGACTGCCTGTCACTGCCATGGTCCGCATGACTTTCAAACAGAGTGCAGAGAGGTTTGTTGAAAGGCATGCAACTACATCGTCATTGATGGACAAGGGTGTTGAATTTATGCCAATACTCATGGAAAGATTTGAAAGGTATAGGAGGCGAGCACAGTGGCATTCATTTCTTCAGTACGATCATAAACAGTGTGTTTTTGAAGTTAAGACCGCTAACTATGGACACCGTGGGAATAATCTACATAAGGTGAATGAAAATAGAAGGTTATGTTCATGTGGGAAATGGACCATCTACCACATGCCATGCCCACATGCATTGAAGTGCTTTTAACAAGTTGGATATAGGGCAACAAACTACATTGATAGGCAATACAATATTGCAGCATACGTAGACACGTATAGTGAGAAGTTGCATCCATTAGGTGCTGAGCGTTATTGGCCGCCGGAACCTTGTAAGTTAGTACGTAACAAGGACTACTTGCACAAGCTAGAAGTGCAAAAGAGAACGCGTACATAGAACCAATTGGATGTTGGTGAGTCTGTTTATGCGCATAAATATAGCATATGCTCTCAAACTGGACATGACTGTCGTAAATGTCCTTCAGGTGCTGGGCGTGGTGGGGGTAATACTGTTGCAAGTTCGTCCGATGTACCCAATTATCAAGCATACCCCTCGTTCTTTATTTTGATATTATTTGTTGTAATATATGTTTGTACTGTTGTTTGACTCAATATATATGAAATAAATATATTTCTACAATCCTGTTACATTTTATTCGTATCAGGGTCATTTAATATATTATTTGTCACATAATACTACATTTTGTGGATTTGACATGTCTTGCTTAAAAAGCTGAGAAGCACGTGAAAACTCTACTTTAAGTCATGAAAATTTACTACGTAATTTGCAGTACTATACTGCGATTTTGTTTGAAATCTTGACTATAAATAACAGTTCCATGGTACTTACATTATTCATTTAACAACAACCAAAGTTTCACTATAAGAAATGTCTTTACAAAACATTTATGTCCCAAGGTGTTATTGCGGAAAAAATGCATTTTGTTCAAATATTTTCCAGAAGGTGCACGCCGCTACTGGGCATGTAAGAACAAGCACGAGCAGTTACTGGACAAGCCTACATGTGACTTTGAGGTTTGGACGGACGAACCATGTAAGCAAGACGGCTATAAAGAATGAATTTATGAGCTATATAGTCTAACTCATAGCCAAGAGAAGCGCGAGCGAAAAACCAATGAAGAACTTGAGGCGTTGAAGGCCAAACTCAACGAGGCACAAGAAGAGAAACAAAGGTTGGAAGAGCAACTCGAGTGGTTGGAGCGAATTGTAGAAAACGATCGTGATTAATAAGTAGATGGGATGTATCTTTAGTTTTCATGCTTTGTGGCATGTATCTTTAGTTTTCTGGTTTTGTGTTTGTGTTTTACTTTGAAATAAAATTCATGTTCAAATTACGTTTCTTGTTCAAATTCTCTTACAATAAAAATACAAGTGAAATATGCAACTCTAAATGTGATGTTGTGGAAATTTAAAATGTTATGTCCAAATCCATTGCCATATGTTTTGCGGTAGACGTGCATGTCTATATAATTCATAGTAAAATACTACGAATTATGTAAAAAGATGTAATTCGTAGTACAATACAACATATTATGGGATTGACCTTTCATCAGAAAAAGCTGAAAATCATATGACATTATGCTTTTCCGTGGAGTTGTCCTTTCGTCTGGAAAAGCTAAAAATCATGAGTTATCATGTCTATGTAATTCGTAGTACAATAATACATATTGTGGAGTTGTCCTTTCGTCTGAAAAGGCTTAAAATCATGTGACATTATGCTTTTCCATGGAGTTGTCCTTCGTCTGAAAAAGCTGAAAATCATGAGTTGTCATGTCTATGTAATTCGTAGTTCAATACTACGTATTGTGGAGTTGTCCTTTCGTCTAAAAATCTAAAAATATGAGTTGTCATGTCTATGTAATTCGTAGTACTATACTACGTATTGTGGAGTTGTCCTTTTGTATGAAAAAGCTAAAAATCATGAGTTGTAAAAAGATGTAATTCGTAGTACAATACCACAAATTGTGGAGTTGTGTTGTCATGTGTATGTAATTCGTATTACAATACTACGTATTATAAATTTGTAATTTGTAGTATGATCATGAACGGGGTTTTTTCGAAGTTATGACCGCTAACTATGGACATCATGGGAATAATCCACATACGGTGAATGAAAATAGAAGGTTATGTTCATGTGGAAAATGGACCATCTACCACATGACGTGCCCATATGCATTGAAGTGCTTTCAACAAGTTGGATATATGGAAACAAACTACATTGATAGGCAATACAGTGTTGCAGCATACGTAGACACGTATAGTGGGAAGTTGCATCCATTAGGTGCTGAGCATTATTGGCCGCCGGAACTTTTAAGTTAGTATGTAACAAGGACTACTTGCGCAAGCTGAAAGTGCAAAAGAGAACGCGTATACAGAACCAAATGGATGTTGGTGAGTCCGTATATGCGCGTAAATATAGCATATGCTCTCAAACTGGACATGACCATTGTAAATGTCCTTCAGGTGTTGGGCGTGGTGGGGGTAATACTGTTGCAAGTTCGTCCAATGTACCCAACTATCAAGCATACCCCTAGTTCTTTATTTTGGTATTATTTGTTGTAATATATGTTTGTACTGTTGTTTGACTCAATATATATGAAATAAATATATTTCCACAATCCTGTTACATTTTATTCGTGTTAGGGTCATTTAATATATTATTTGTTACATAATACTACGTTTTGTGGATTTGACATGTCCTGCTTAAAAGTTGAGAAGCACGTGAAAACTCTATTTTAAGTCATGAAAATTCACTACGTAATTCGCAGTACTATAATGCGATTTTGTTTGAAATCTTGACTATAAATAATAGTTCCATGGTACTTACATTCTTCATTTAACAACAACCAAAGTTTCACTATAAGAAATGTCTTCACAAAACATTTATGTCCCAAGGTGTTACTGCGGAGAAAAATGCATTTTGTTTAAATATTTTCCGAAAGGTGCCTGCCGCTATTGGTCATGTAAGAACAAGCACGAGCAGTTACTGGACAAGCCTACATGTGACTTTGAGGTTTGGAAGGACGAACCATGTAAGCAAGACGGCTACAAAGAACGAATTTATGAGCTATATTGTCTAACTCATAGCCAAGAGGAGCGCGAGCGAAAAACCAATGAATAACTTGAGGCATTGAAGGCCAAACTCAACGAGGCACAAGAAGAGAAACAAAGGCTGAAAGAGCAACTCGAGTGGTTGGAGCGAATTGTAGGAAACGATCGTGATTAATAAGTAGCTGGGATTTATCTTTAGTTTTCCTGCTTTTGTGGTATGTATCTTCAGTTTTCTTGGTTTTGTGTTTGTGTTTTACTTTGAAATAAATTCATGTTCAAATTACGTTTCTTGTTCAAATTCTCTTACAATAAAAATTCAAGCGAAATATGCAACTCAAAATGTGATGTTGTGCAAATTTAAAATGTTATGTCCAAATCCATTGCCATATGTTTTGCGGTAGACGTGCATGTCTATATAATTCGTAGTAAAATACTACGAATTATGTAAAAAGATGTAATTCGTAGTACAATACAACATATTATGGGGTTGTCCTTTCGTCTGAAAAAGCTGAAAATTATATGACATTTTGCTTTTCCGTGGAGTTGTCCTTTCGTCTGAAAAAGCTAAAAATCATGAGATGTCATGTCTATGTAATTCGTAATACAATAATATACATTGTGGAGTTGTATTTTCGTTTGAAAAAGCTTAAAATCATGTGATATTACGCTTTTCCGTGAAGTTGTCCTTTCATATGAAAAAGCTGAAAATCATGAGTTGTCATCTCTATATAATTCATCGTTCAATACTACGTATTGTGGAGTTGTCTTTTCGTCTGAAAAATCATAAAATATGAGTTGCCATGTCTATGTAATTCGTAGTACTATACTACGTATTGTGGAGTTGTCCTTTCGTCTGAAAAAGCTGAAAATCATGAGTTGTAAAAAGATGTAATTCGTAGTACAATACTGAGAATTATGGAGTTGTGTTGTCATGTGTATGTAATTTGTAGTACAATACTATGTATTTTGGATTTGTAATTTGCAGTATAATATGGCGATCTATGTTATATGTTGCCTATAAATAACAAGAACGTTCGAGTTATTTTCTATGTTTAACATCAACCTATAATCAAAATTTTCCATAAAAGAAAACTTCTGTTTAAGAAATGTCTAAATGACCCATTCGTCCCCCAAAGTGCGACTGTGGAATCAAAAGCATGATGTTCGATGATTGGGAATCTCCCTCCCCCATAAGGGGAAGATTATGGTGCGCATCCGCCCCTCAGTAGGTCCCCCGCCGGAGAATCCATCTAACAGCTAGCGGGAGAGCCGGATAGTCCTGTCCGGGCTGAAGTGCTGGTAGAGGTGGCTGCAACGGCATGATCCGCTGCCAGGTCCAAAACTAAGATCAAATGTTGATGTAAATTATGAGTCATTTCACAATATAGAATTTGTGGGTAACAAACAATATATTCAGAAATATTTTGCACCTGCATAAGGGGAAGAAAACCACAAATATCAACTGCTAGACTGACGCTCGCCCGACACATGCTCCTATAGAGGTAGGACAGAACAGTAGCTCCCCAGCTGTAATGGTGCAGCTCATCCAGGTCCTCCAGATAGTGAAGAAACGGCATACTCATTTTGTTCCCTGAGGTGTCGGGAAATAAGACACACCCGAATAGCAGGAGCAACGATATCCGAGTGTAACGAATAATCCAGAGCTGCTCTATCTCGTGTGTAATATCAGGGTGCAAAATGCCATATGATCTCTAATAAGTGATAAACGTATGCGACTGCCACCCCGGTCGCCCTTCAGTACCCCGGTTGCCCTCCGATCTCAAACCAATCATCTGCCCCATCATGTCCACCAGCTGTGCACGTGTCATGCCTCTCCACTGGTGGGGCAGTGTAAATGCGCGCCCCTCTACGCGTAGTCCATATAAAATCTGGACGTCCTGCATCGTGATAGTAGCCTCTCCAGTAAGCAAGTGAAATATATGCGTCTCCGATCGCCACCGCTCTATCAAGGACGTTATGAGCGACCAGTCAAGCTGCATCCGTCTAAGCTCAAAAATACTATATAGTCTCGTATCCTGTAGGATCTCTACTACACGCGGATGGAAAGGATGCTTCGGGATATACTCCCACAGATCATCACGCCTCCCGGGGCAGATTTGCTGCAGCGCTAGCTGGCCCTCCAAAACATAGGATGACCTATGGTCACCCTGCAGCACTAGTAGCTGATCCACCGCAGGTCCAGGGTGCGCAGGTGGAGGAAATGCCATGTCATATACTATAATTTAAAAAAAATTAATTATTTGTGTTAGTGTAATAAAATAAATAATTAAGTATAATTTTTGAAATTGAGATAATATTTGTGTATGGGTTCCATGCTTGATTTTTGAGGCCCGATACCACATAATAATTATTAATTAATATAAGTCTCAATTTTAATATTTTTAGAATTTTATTAACTTAATAAAATAAATTAAGTATGATTTTCAAATTGGAGATAATAGTTATGTATGAGTTCCACACTTGATTTTTGACGCCTGATACCACATAATAACCATTAATTAATATAAGTCTTAATTTTAATATTTTTATAATTTTATTAACTTAATAGAATAAATTAACTATGATTTTTCAAATTGGAGATAATAGTTATTTATTGGTTTCAGGCTTGATTTTTGACGGTCGATACCACATAATAATTGTTAATTAATATAAGTCTCAATTTCAATATTTTTAGAATTTTATTAACTTAATAAAATAAATTAAGTATGATTTTTCAAATTGGAGATAGTAGTTATGTATGAGTTCCATGCTTAATTTTTGACGGCCGGTACCACATAATAATTATTAATTAATATAAGTCTTAATTTCAATATTTTTATGTAATTATCTGACCCATCGTTACGGAAGTTACCGCCATATTTTCCATGTTTTGTGCTTCTACATGTTTCATTATGTGTGTTTGGAGAATTTGAAGTAATTCGGATAGAGTTCGGTTAGAAATGATACAATGAGTCTCTTTATGAGAAGGTTAATTTGGAAAAGTCAACCCCATGTTGACTTATGAGTTAGAAGGTTTAGAATGAATTTCTGATGATTCGACTAGTCTCGGAAGATGATTTATGACCCAAAATAGCAATCAGAATTGGATTTGGAGGTCCGGTGTAGAATTAGGCTTCAATTGGCTAAGGTTGGATTTAGGCGAATTCCGGATGGTAGGTGAGATTTTGATCCGAGGGTTGGAATGGAATTCTGAGAGTTTCTGTAGCTTTGATATGTAATTTGTGATGTGTGTGCAAAATTTCAGGTCATACGGACGTCGTTTGGTTTGGTTTTTTATCGAATGCGTGTTTCAGAAGTTTTTGCAGAACTTAGGCTTGAATCCGATGTGAATTGATGATTTCAGTATTGTTGGGTGTATTTTGATGATTGGGACAAGTTTGAATGGTATTTTGGGATATTTTGGTGCCTTTGGTTGAGGTCCCGGGGGCCTCGGGTGTGTTTCGGGTTGTAATCACGCTCTTATTTGATGTTTCAATTTCGTATCTTTGGATATATATGGGTACCATATTGAACAAATAAGTTTCGATTATTATTTTGAATAAAGAATTAGATTCGTATCGTAATTACGGACCCAAAGCAAAAGGAATCATCGAATTTGGACATCGTATGAGGATTTTATGGCCATTTTACTAAGGTTGCCCAGATTTTCAGGTTAATAAAGAAATTGCCCCTGATGGCGTATTAAAAACCTGCGCTATTTGCAAATCTTAAACCCTACATATCTCCTTCATTATAAGGTCAAATTGAGTGATTCAAAAGCCTAAATTCATTATAATTTCACAAGAAATCCATTGGGAGCAGTAAAACGCTTGAACAGTATACCTATAATGAGCAGGTCGAGTTTTCTTTCAATTTTGGAACGGAAATAAGCTTCTGAGGCGATTTTAATAGAGAATTCGTGGGATTTCATTAGGTATGAGTTCTTAGACTAGGATTATGTTGTTATTATGTAAAAATATAGGTTAAACACTGAAAACCCAAGGAATTAAGGGGTAAAAATGGAGGTTAGGGCTTGAAACCTAAGAAGGTGTAAAGTTAGAATTTGGGGGGTCAAACGGACTCCGATTTTGATGAACTTTATATGTACGGACTCGTAACGAGACGAGGAATCCTCTGGTATAATTTTAAGAATATTTTGAGAAGTGGGACCAGGGCTCAGGTTTTACCAACTTCGTGAATTGTTATACTTTTCGTGTAATTTTGATTGGGTTATGTTTCTTTGACCCATATTTATGTATTCGCTGTGGTATTAGCAAGATTCGACGCACGAGGAGGAAAATTCGAAAGGAAAAATTATTACGGACTTGTTCACGGCCGGTTAGAGGTGAGTGTGAGCACATGATTTTTGCACCGGGCAAATAATTCCAAAATTAAAATAAATATATTTTTGAGTGCAATTGTGTGCCTTGTTTGAAATTAGCTATACTTTGTGTGTTTGAATAATTGGAAATTAGAAAAATAAAAAAAATAGGTTAAGTAATTATCTTGTTCGAATTAATTAATTTAAAGAAGAAAATCATCAAAAAAAAGTTTTAAGTTGTGGAAAATTAGGAAAAATAGTAGAAAAATTGCAAAAAATATTAGATAATTAGAATAAGTTGGAGATTAAGTTTTTTAATAATTCATAAAAGAAAAAAGAAAAAAAATGGTATCTTATTAATTAAAATCAGAAAAAATACAAAAAAATAGTTGGGTTTAATAAGATTGGGCCAATTTGAATTGAATTAAAAGGCCCAGTCCCTTAGCCCAAAGAAACCGGTCCAGCTCATTAAGTAAGAATGGATCTCAGCCGTTCATTGCACCAAATCCAACAGCTGAGAATCAATCCGGGATTAATTTAATTAGTTAAGTGAGAGATCGAATCCCAGCCGTCCGTTTGAAATGATCTGAGGGTCAATGGCCTTGGTCTCTTTACGAGCGATACGACGTCGTTTTAGTAACGCTAATGACAGTCGTTGATCTCCATCAATTGGACGGCCTGGATTACCTATGACACATTGCCTATAAAAGGCTTGTGTCTGAACGGCCCGGCCATTTCCCTAATTTCATAACCCTAGCCGCCCCTTACTCCTTTCTTCTCTCCCTCTTCATCTCTTCTTATACCTTATGAAACCCTAGCCAGCCAATGGCGGCCACCACCCTCCACGGTGGTAGTCAGCCCCTCTAACCCCTCCTCTCTTCTTTTCCTTCTTCTTTTTCTTCTTCTCCATCAAAACTCCAAAAAACAGACCCCCTTTCTTTTGAAACTCCGGTCACCGGAACTCCACCGGTGACCACTCAAACAACGAACCACCATCCCAAACCAATGCCGATCGATCCGTCCTGACCCGATCTATCCAACCATACCACCCACGCCCCTCGAATCTGCCCCAAGCTCTTCGAATATCCCAAAAAGGGTCGCCGGAAACCTAACTCCGGCGACTCCAAAACTCGAACCTCTTCAAAGATCCACCCTTTACCCTACCCAAACACCCCCACAAACCCAAAATCCCTAAAAGGTTTCGTCTTGAAACCTAACAACAGAAAACAGAAAGAAAAAATGAGAAAAAGAAAATCACAAAAAAGAGAGAATAAAGAAGAGTCGGAAAAAGAGAGTGAAAAAGAGAGGAAATGGAAGCTCAGGGGACCGGCCCTGCAAGCTAAGTCCCCCTCTCTCTATGTGTGTTTGTTTTCTTTTTTGTCTGTTCATTTCATGTTTTTCTCGTGTCTTCTTTTGTTTCTGTCCTGATATTTTTGCCATGCTTTTCTTTTCTTTAATTTTGTGGTATGTCTGTTAGTATTAGGGTTTCTTAATTTGTTCATTTCTGTATCTCTTTCTGTTTTGTTTCGATTATGTGTAGTTTACTTAGCTTTAAAAGATATATCTCTTCTTCTTTATATTCTTGGTTAGTGGTTTCTGAGGTTCAAAGCATGATTATGATTCTTTACATGTTTAGTTGTTTAGTCATTTGCTATATCTATCTCATTTGTTTGCTTCTCTGTTTGGATTCCTGTTCTGATATCTTTCTTTTGTCTTTGTCTTTGTCCTCTGTTAGTATTAGGCCTTTCAATCTTGTTGGTCTTCGACATCTCCTTTGCATGTTTAAAGTTTTGACTCTAGTCTTCTTTGCTAGCTTTCAGTAGTTTGAATGATTCTTCTCTCCTGTTTCTTCGCACGATTAGTTATAAGGTTCTTATCTATTGATTCTTCTTTTGTTTCACATCTTTTGCCTGTGTCTCTGATGTTTAGTCATAAGGTTTCTTAACCTGTTCTTTTGAGCCTGTTAGTGATAGGATTTTGTTTATTATTTGTCTTGTTTTGATCTCATGGTTCTTTGCTCTAAGTTCAGAGATTTCATCTTTTCCTTGTCATTTTAACTATTGATTTCTCATTCACTGCAAAAAGCATGACCGTTGATCTTTGTCTTCTGTTTAGAGTCATTGATAATAATCTCAAGTTACTTTGACCACTGTTGTTGCTTTGGCTTTAATGATCTATGATAGAACTAGGCTTCCTTTTCATCTTGTTTATCTTCATGGTGTTCTTTTGTTTTGCTTGTTTCAAATCATGTTCTGTTTCTGTTGAGTCAAAAGAGTTACCTTGATTCCCTTTCCTTCTTCATCTTGTAAATATTACAGTCTTTGATCTGTTTAGCTTTTATAGTCTAGCTTTCTCCTATTGTCATGCATGCTTAGTTCTAATATTAGCTTAACTTTATTCTCTTCTCATTTTTACATTAAGTTGTTTTTGAAGTATCCTGATTGATCTTTCCTGTTTCTTTTTCACTGTTTCTCCATGTTCTTCTGTTCTTCATCTTCATCTTATCTGTCATGCACTTGTATTAGATTTAGGTTGGTATTTGGAAAAGTTTTAGATTAGTAGGTCTGGTTGATTACCATTCTTATATTACTCTGTTAGACCCATTGTTCTCATGTCTGATATAAGCCATATTTCATTTCTTGTTGACTGTTATGAAATCTAGTCTTTACTATGTCTATGTTCATGAACTCTAAATGTGCTCTGGGTCATTCAGTGAATCTTTTAACATAAAATGATTGTGACTAAGCCTGATTGATGTTAATTGACATTTTTGCTACATGAATTTGAGTTATGTGAGTTGATTAGTTAAGATTCAACATTATCAAACTCCTCTTCTGAGTTTTAATTGATTAATGAACAATATTTGGCTTCATGTGGTTATGTGTGCAATTGTATGTTGAAATGGCTAAATTTGCAATAGTCTTATGTTAGTATGAGCAGTGTTAATGCCCATTAATCTTAGGGGAATTGGTTATAGCTGTTAGTGCTAGGTTCCATAAATTGGCTAGTTTTGAAATAGTTTAAAACTGAAAATCACAAAAAATAGGCTACAAGTTAAATAAGTGACCAAGAGTGGTCAATTTTGCAATTGACCTACTCTGCTAGGTCCTTCACACACTGGCCAACACTTAAGTAGGTTAGTTGTGTAAAAATTGGCTAAGTCTGCAAATGCAGACTTGCTCAGGCTCTGTTTGAGCCCTGAACCTTAGGTGGCTAGGTCTGCAAAGACCCTAGCCCAACCTATGTTCGGTAATTGGGCTTCATTTGCCCAGGCTGAGTCTCAACTTGAGACTGGCCATTAGTTTAATAGTCTGAATGCCTTAATAAAACAGGCTAGTCCTACAAATTAGTTTAATTAACTTAAAATGAACAAAGATAGGTTATTAGGCAATAATTGACCTAAGAGTGGTCAACTTTGCAAAGGTTGACCAACTCTATAAGGTCCCAACACACCGACCCTCCTCAAAAGGGGCCAGTTGTGCAAAAGATTGGTTAAGTCTGCAAATGCAGACTCACCAAGGCTCATTTGAGCCCTGAACATTAAAGTGGCCAGGCCTTGCAAAGGCTTAGGCCCAGCCTGTGTTCAGTAATTGGGTTCAATTGCCCAAGCTAAGTCTCAACTTGAGACTGGCTAGGTTTTAAATGGTTTAATTATGGTAATAAGGCAGGTTGGTCCTGCAATTAACCTAAAAAGATTCAAAAGAGGCTATAATTGAAATAGTTCCCTAAAATAGAATTGGCCAGTCCTTAAATACCAATGCAAGGACTGGCCACTAGTTAAATATAGTCTTAAAATGCTGAAACCTGACCTAGGTAGGTCAGGTAATTCAGCAGTGCCTTTAAGGGTATAAAAGGGAACCAATTTAGTAATTTGGTAAATAATTTAGAACATAAAGGGTTAAGGGAGTCATTTGTACCCCTGATTTCTGCAATTTTGCAGAGATTAAAGGGTATAATGGTCTCCCTAAAATGGGAAATCTGTAAAAATCTTTAACCCCTAAGGTTACATTGGTAAAAGGCCCATAAAGGGAATCTTTTAGAACCTTCCAGCACATGCCGGAAGGGGTTTCATAACTGAAATAGGGGTCTAAGTGTAAGCTGGATAATTTTAAGAGGGGGAGAAGTGGGATTTAATCCCATACTTTCTCCCCAAGTCTCAGCCCTGGCCCATTCCTTTAAATACTCCCAAAAAGAGTGAAATAGGGGCTGGCTTTTGATAAGAAAAGTTCAGAGAAAAAAATACTAATATAGCAGTAGTGCTTCTGGGATTTTTTCGAGTGAGAACTTGTTGATTTCCTTTGATTTTTGGGTTCTTCGCTCGAATTTGGTCTGGATTTTCACTTGCTTTGCTGTGGGATTCCTGCTTGCTATTGCTGTGTTGTCTTGTTCCTTTGGCATTCAATTCCACTGTTGCATTACTGTCTGAGTTCATTGCTGTGCTTACTGCTTAATCCCTTAGACTCATCGGCTTCATTTTGCTTATCCAGGTACAATTTCTGTTCGAGTGAAGCTGTATTGATGATCTAGATGAAATAACATGAAGATTCTGCTTAAATTATCTTTCATTATGAATTTGTAGTTCATTTTGTGTTACTGCTTTAATAGTTTAGATCTGTAGCTTTAGTGGTAATATAGAATGTAGTAGTATAAGAACAGAAACAAAAAAATATTGTAATAGCTAGTATAATAGTAGTAATATCGTAGTAGTATAGTAGTAGTATAGTCATAGTAGTAAATCACTAATTAAATAGGTATAAAACAAGGTTAGATAACTTTAGTATGAATAAGTAGGTTCGACTCATTCACGTAGTTAATCTATTTTGAAAAGGGATATTTAGATTAGAGTAAAAGAAAAACAGGTTAAAATGAAGTGATAACTCAATTAAAGCCCAAGTTGTAGTATCAAGCAAGTTGATTGGCATTATCACATCTATGAACTCGTATATGGACTCAAATATGTTTAAAAGGGAAAAACTATTTATAGAGGTAAAGAATTAATTGCAACTGAGTATGTGATAGTAAATAAGAGCAAATCGCTGAAAAATCCAGTGATAATCTTGTGTAAATTTCATCAGTCAATTAGTTTGGTAATCTGGTAATCATTAGCAAGTAATCGAACTGTGGGAATCATGCTTCATATGTTTAAACATCTGCTCTTAGTTGTTTGGTTGAATAAACTTTCAATTTTAGTGTAAATCAGCATGTAAGAAAAGTAAGAGTGTAGGAGTAGTCGGATTTCACATACATCAAGTCATTGTAGTTTAAGGTTAACATGAATCATATTGTATAGTGATTTTCCTCTCCTGACAAATAAATAAAAGTGATTCGATTTCATTTCTAATTCTGAGTATCTATTTCTTTTTATGAATTCTGCGTTGTACTTTTTGTCATTACAATTTGGTTTGGGCCCAACATGTAACGTGGGCCTGAGCTGCAGTACGAAACTGATTGGGCCATTGAACAGAAGCCCAAAGATGGCCTGGGTCATTAAGACCCGGGTAAATCCAGTGCTCATTTGAGTGAGAGAGCAAGGGCCTAGGCCCAATGAAGGCAATGATAGTGGTCTGGGCTTAATACTGAAACTATAATATGACTAAGGAAAAACCAATATAGATAACCTAGCACGTACATGTAGGATTGGGACCTAAAAATATAATTGGGACGAGCCTCGCACAACACTAAATAGCGGGGCCCCCTTTTTTAGTAATGAAATAATTTATAATAGAATCGGGAAGGCTAATAGCGAATTCCATAGCCTCTCCTAAAAGATTTAAAAGCCGATAGACGTTATTTAGGGCACGATTTAACGTACTTTCCTATGAACGAGTGTGCACTTGGTGCAACTCAAATCCTAAGTCCCGGCAAAGCTGAAATATACCAAAAGTCACAGGCGTACTGGTTGCGGTGTGACTCGAGGCGTGTTTTCGCGATGTCGCAAATTCCGTAAATATTTAAGTAAAAAGCACTAGTTGTTGTTAAAATCTATATTGGGTCAAACAAGAGTCAAGAATGACAATTGAGCGACCGTGCTGAAACCACAGAACCTGGGAATGCCTAACACCTTCTCCCGGGTTAACAGAGTTCCTTAACCAGATCTTTGTTTCACAGACATTTTTGAAAGAGTCAATTTCCTCGGATTCGGGATTAACCGGTGACTTGGGACACCATTATTATCTCAAGTGGCGACTCTGATTATTAAAACAAAAATCCCGAACCGATTGTCCTTTAAATGGAAAAACTCCTTCCTCTATGCTATTATATCCGTTTCGGGTATTTGAGCGTCGAGGTATACCCTATAAGCGTATTATATGCTTTTCCTTGTGTGGTGCAGTAAAAAGGGAGGTGTGACAACTCTGGCGACTCTGCTGGGGAACCCAACCCCGAACTTCGGTTTCAGGGTTTAAGAACTCGAGCTCCGTAGAATTGCCGTTCGTGATATTGTTTGACTTCATTATATGATTTTAACAACATGCTATGTGCTTTTTCGCTTTGATACTTCGTGGATTGTATATAAAAATTGTGCCGAAAACCCTTCTCTTCTTCACCCCCGGGGATGTGCTTACTGGTTGAGACTCCCCTTTCTGTTAAAGTCACCTCAAATTAAGAAAATAGAGGCCGGATAAGTTACAAAGCCGATTGACTCCGCGAGTCACCGGTACGTAGCCCCCTCCCCGATTCGAGTTGTCCGCTCGGGTACACGGTCTAGCATTCTATGAAACCGTAAGATTTTGAACATAGGTCTAGGATGATTATTTGCACCATATCTGACTTAGGGGACTCAACACAGGGGTTGGGTCCGTCTAGGACAGGTGACCCGGCGTTTGAAAAAGACCGAGCATATTATGTGTTGCATTATTATTGTCCTTGATCGTTATGCGGACCGGCAAAAATCCCGAGGATAGAAAAATTGTTGAAAAGAAAAAAAAGAGAGAAATAAGAGTTAGTGAAAATGGGTATCCAGAAAATCCGAAAATGGTTTTTTGTTGTTGAAATAAGTGGTCAATTAATCTGACCGAACTACGCAGGTTTGATTCTCGCCATTAGGTGGGATACGTAGGCAACCCTTAAACGGGTCCAACCACCCTTTTAGAAAAAGACCAAAAAGATTTTTCCTTTTTAAATAATCGAAGTGATTGCTATTTTTGGAAACGGCCGAATGTTCCGAAAGGACGCCGGAAGGCTGTTTTGGCAAAAATGGCCATTTCGAGAGCTATAATCTTTCAAAAATGAAAACTTGCTTTGAAAAAGATTTTTCTCTTTTCTAAATAAAATCGCCTTAATAAATGTGCAGGACGAGCACAATGTTGATTGAACATTTCTCCTTAATGAATAAAATCCCTTTGGAGCTGAAACTGTGGTGGCAAGACATGGGAACGGAAAATCAGGACTAGGTCAAGGGTTACTTGAAAGATCTTACGGGGTTATTGGACATAATTCCCCGAGGTGACGTGATTAGAGCATTGGTCACATATTGGGACCCGGCACACAATGTATTACATCTCCCGGATTTTGAACTCACTCCTACTCTGGAGGAAATTGCTTTCTACATAGGGAAGAATGAGGTCCCTTTAAAAGGAAAATACCCGGTATCGCCAAGAACGGTAACGGTGCATCATTTTCTGGATTCTTTGAAAATTGCCAAGAATGTCCACAACAAAGATCTAGCCAACGGGTTTTGCTCCTTGAATTTCATCTATAGTAGGTATGGACACATCGGGGGTTTTAACGACTCCACAAACAAGTTATCCAGTAAGTCCAACCGAGCAAAATGGGAGGAGCATCGAAGGTTTGCTTTCTTGGTGGCATTTCTCGGAATTGTCATATTTCCGAGAAAAGATGGGAACATCAGCATAAAGGTTGCCGGGGTAGCGAGCATATTGATAGTACAAGACAATTGTACTCTAGCTCCAATGATTGCAGCTGACATCTACCGTGCTTTGACCGCATGCAAAGCCGGAGCCAACTTCTTTGAAGGGTGCAATTTGATCTTACATATTTGGTTGATTGAACATCTATGCCATCATCCTTCGTTCTCAAGTTATGGTCCGACTGGACGAACATGTCTGGAAGAATTTTGTACGAGAACAAAAGAAGTCAAATTGCCAGAGGGAGTAAAGGATTGGATCTCGCATCTCCGATCATTAACTGATGGCCAGATCGATTGGACATATGATTGGCTACCTCTTGACGAGGTAATATATATGCCGACAGAAGGGTCACCCTTTTTGATCATGGGTTTAAAAAGCATCCAACCTTACGCCCCATACAGGGCCCTGCGACAATTGGGTAGATGTCAAGTTATTCCGAGAGACGGGGACCTCAGTTCGCAAGCCATAGAAATTGGTCCGGATGGGCAATTCCCTGGAAGCAAAGATCCGGCAAATTTGGAATGAGTGCCAAAATTTGAAAGTAGATACTTGTGTGCAAAATAGAGCTCAAGGAGAAGTATCGTCTAGATATTTCACGTGGTATCGACGGGGTGTTGAGCATGAACGACTTTCGAAAAGACCTCACCTGCAAGATTTGGTGGAGCAGTCTAAGGGAAATCAGAATTGGGCGGCCAAAGAAAGAGAATACAAGGCCAAAATCAGCTTGTTGGAGGAACAATTGAGAAATCTCCAATTTGAAAGTGGTTTACAGGCAGCATCTGATGAAGGAGAGAAAAAGCAGCTGAAGAAAGAAAACGAAATGTTAAAGGCTCAAGTTGCTCAAATGAAAATTGCATCCGAGACCCCCGTTCGCTTAGACCCGGGACGAGAAATTGATTGAGACTCTCCGGCGCACAGTGAATGACTACAGCTTTGACTTGGATAAGGCCGAAAAGGAATTAGTCAGGGCTCGGAAGCAAATAACCAGAGATGCTGAGGAAAGAGCCAAGTTGGTTCGGCAGTTACAAGATAAGCACGAGTTTGAGGTAGCGCGGCTAAGAAAGAAAATAGTTTCAGCCATGGTTAAAAGTAACAAGATTATCAAGGATCTCGAAGAAGAGAGATAGCATTGTTACATAACTATGGATCGACTAGAGTTGGAGCTACAACAAATACAGAAAGATAACCAACATACCTTGGATGCTCGCACTGAACAGATAAGCCGATTGCTTCAAGAAAAAGGGGTAATTCGAGAGAAGATTGTTCGCATTGCTCAATACATCACTCGAAAGAGTCAGCTGTGTGAAGATATGTCCCGAGGAACCTTTCTATCAGCGGTGAAGTTCTTCGTGCAACAAGTCATGTCTGACCTGGATAGGCTCCAAAGGGGATTAGCATATAGGCCCGCGGCAAGACCGAACGATGTCTCGCGGGCACTAGGAGCATTAATGTATTCATATGGCATGCATCTTATTTTTTGTATTTCTTTGCATTAGCATTACAACATCATCTCGTAAACCAATGTTTTGAACTATCAATGAAAATCAAGTGTTGTTATCAATCCTTTTGCTTTATGTTATTTCTTTTAATTACGGTAGGCAAATAAATAGGAACGCAATTGTGAAATGAAAAGAAAAAAAAGAGAGAGAAAAGTGAAAAAAAAAAGAAAAGAAAAGATGAAAAAGAGATGACTCAAATAAGTAAAGGCCGGGATGATGCATGACAACTCGAGGAAAATATGTTTACTTTAAAGTCGTTGCATCTTATCTCTTCATGAGCTAACAACTAATGGGTTTTGATGCTTGTGAGCTTCAGATTTTTGTGGCAACTGGCATTCTGGCTACTCACCCTTACAACACGAGATATAAGAAAATGACAAAAGCCGTGTCGCAAGAAATTGAGGCAACTATCATGGCTCCCGCTCAAGTGGAAGAAATTGTGGATGTAGCGGGGATGAAGGAAGAGATGTACAAATTAAAACAGCAGATGGCCGAAATGTATCAAGCTTGGTCTAGAGGTCAACCCCTGCCAACTTACCCTGCCAATCCCACATACATCCCTCCAGCTAACCCCAATCCTGAACCACCCACATTGAATGCACCCTCTACGTACCCTCATTACTATCACTATTATGCTTCCACTTCCCAGGTACCACCACCTCCAACAAAACAAGTACCATCCCATCCACCCCAAGTTGCTCCAGTGTATGTGGCACCTCCACCTGCCACCCTGCACAAATCATCTAGCGAACCAGTGTTCCAAATACAAGATCCTCATTACTACCCACCGGAGCCAACCTTTCGACAACATGAATCTCATACCCCCCTGATGGACATGAGCGAAGAGAAACCTGCTAAAAATGCAGGGCAAGAGGAGATGGCTAGGAAGGTGAAAGTATGGAAAACGCCTTTCACAATATGCAAAGATTGGGAGGGCAGGTGAGCGTGGCATACAAGGATTTATGTCTGTTCCCTGAAGTGCAACTTCCGGCTGGATTTAAGTTGCCGAAGTTTGATATGTATAACGGACATGGAGACCCGGTGGCCCACCTCAGGGGTTATTGCAGTAAAATGAGAGGTGCAAGTGGCAGGGATGAGCTGTTGATGGCGTATTTTAGCCAAAGCTTAAGCGGTTCTGCTTTGGAGTGGTATACTCGACAGGATCATACCAGGTGGTTCATTTGGGACGATCTCGCGCAAGCCTTCGCGAACCATTTCCAATACAATCTGGAAATCACACCAGACAGACTATCATTCACAAAGATGGAGAAAAGGCCAGGAGAAAACTTCAGGGAGTTTGGTTTTAGGTGGAGAGAACAGGCTGCAAGAGTAGATCCGCCGATGAAGGAAGGAGAAATGGTGGATTGTTTCTTACAAGATTTGGAGCCTACTTATTATGGGCATTTAGTGTCAGCAATTGGAAAAAGTTTTAATGAGGTCGTGAAGATGGGGAGTTTTGTTGAGGAAGGTTTAAAAACAAACAAGATCATGAGTTTTTCGGCAATTAAGGCCACGAATCAAGCAATACAGACTGGGAATGGAGGAGCAATTGGAAAGAAGAAAAAAGAAGAAGTAACAGTTGTAGAAAGCAGGCCTTGGAACCGTTACCAACAACCACCAAGACCATACCGTCCATACCCACCAAACCCGTCAACTCCATACAACCCGCCAACCACATATAGCCCACCAACCCCATACAATGCACCAACCACATATAACCCACCGCCACCATATTACCCACCAACTACCCCGCACTACCACCACCCACAAGCCCAAACCTACTCACCACCACCACTACATGTGTGGAGAGCCCAAGCCCCACATAATGTCTACCACACACAAAACACATACCCTGCTTCCAGAACCTATAGAAACCCAAACAAACCCAGGCCTGACCCAGAGTGGAGGAATAAGACAAAGAAAATATTTACCCCGTTTGGGGAGTCATATACCAGCCTCTATCACAGATTAAAAGAATTGGGAATGTTGAGCCCGATTGAGCCTAAACTTCCAAACCCACCTCCAAAAAACATTGATCAATCTGTCAGGTGTGAGTATTGCTCAGGAGCACCAGGACACGATACTGAAAAGTGTTGGCATCTGAAGAGTGCTATCCAGGATCTTATTGATAGTCGGAGAATTGAAGTGCAAGCTCCGGAAGCTCCAAACATCATGCAAAACCCACTGTCGGCTCACCATGAAATGCATATGATAGAATTGGCGCACGATGAAAGCAGGCGGAAGCCGTCTCAATCTGTTATAATGATTAAGGCTAGTAGCAGAACGGAAAAAGAAGCCGAGAAAGAAAAAGTGATTATTGTGGAACCAGTAAAAAGGCAAGTAGTGGTGGAGAATTTGAAGGTTGTAGTACCAGGCGTGAAGCCGATATTAACAGTAAAAGGCACGAGTGTGGAACCAGTGATCATAAGACCGGTGGTGCAGATGCCGGTAGTAAATACGAAGACTGTACCTTAGAATTACAACAAGGTAGCAGTGATCTATAAAGGGAAAGAGATATCTGGAGAAATCAATGAAACTCAAGGTCTGACTCGGTCTGGGAGGTGTTTTGCCCCTGAATAGTTAAGAAGAATGAAAATAGTGAAAGAGAATCAGTTGAAGAGGCTAGTGTCCGAGGAAGAGGTGGGGGAATTCCTCAAAAAGATAAAAGCGCAAGATTACTCCATAGTCGAACAACTGAGGAAAAACCCTGCACAGATCTCTTTGCTCTCGTTGTTAATACACTCAGAAGAACACAGGAAAGCTCTGATGAAGATATTGAACGAGGCTCATGTCCCAGAGAAGATCTCAGTCTGTCACCTTGAAAAGATTACCAATAAGATATTTGAGTCTATTAGGATTACGTTCTCAGATAATGAATTGCTTGTTGAGGGAACCGAGCATAATAGGGCACTTTATCTTACGGTGAAGAGCGAGGAGTCGGTGGTGACCACAGTATTGATAGATAATGGTTCAAGTGCAAATATTTGCCCGTTGTCAACTTTGGGGAAGCTGAATGTCAGTCCGGATAGAATTCGAAGGAACAGTATAAATGTGAGAGGATTTGATGGTGGAGGTAAGAACACGTTGGGAGACATTGTCTTGGAAGTAACCATTGGGCCTGTGGATTTTACTATGGAATTTCAGGTGTTGGATATTGCTGTGTCCTATAATTTATTGCTAGGACAACCATGGATAAATACGGCCAAGGCAGTGCCGTCGTCTTTACACCAGATGGTCAAATTCAAATGGGAGCAGCAAGAAATTGTGGTGCATGGAGAAGAAAATACCTGCAGTGTTGTGATGCCGTTTGATGGTGCTGACGGAGATAGGGGACCTTGGGTCTACCAGGTGACAGATACCATAGCAGTAAACAAAATTGCTGAAGGAGATAAACTGCCGATCCCTACGGTAGCACCTACTGCTGTGATGGTGGCCAGGGAAATGCTTAAAAATTGGTTTGCGCCAGGAAAAGGGCTGGGCAAAGCTTTACAAGGAGTCACCCGACCGGTTCAACTGCCATAGAAAAAAGGTACTTTCGGCTTAGGGTTCAAACCCACCTATGCCGATATCCAAAGAGCCTCCAAAGCCAAAAAGAACTGGACCCTGCCTAAGCCTATACCCAAACTATCCGACACCTTCACCAAGCCTGGTACTAAATATCAAACATCTGCTGTGCAAGGTACATCGAGACCCGACCTGATGAAGAACTTCTGAGGTTTGAGAAGATATTTGGGGATGTGAATACGGTTGAGGTGGGGGAAGGCACTAGAAAAATGGATGTGCAGTTTGTGGGATCTGGCGTCATGCTGAACAATTGGGAAGCCACTCCTTTCCCTATCAGGAAGGAGTCCTGGTAGTTAGCTCTGAAATTTTTATCATCGCTTTCCCAGAAAAAAAATTGTTACTTTTCGTAGTTCTCCCACCCCCTCATGAAAAGAAAAATCAAAATGTATCCCGAACTTTGTTCATCTTTTTATCAATGAAATGCAGTTTTTCCTTTTTCTTCATTTTTGCCTTATTTTTCTTTATTTTTTCTTCTGTACAGTTCTGTATGTGTTGATTCTGATGCTATGTCATGCGTGAAGGATTCTCGACCCAGTTCTGACAGTCATATTACCATACAAGAAATTGAGGAGGATAGTGAAATAGAATGTGAGGATGAGGAAGCCCTGGAGGAAATAAGTAAGGACATGAACCAATACGAGGAAAAGCCCAAACCAAATTTGAGTGATACGGAATCCATCAATTTGGGGAGTGAAGATAATATCCGGGAAACAAAGATTAGTGTTCATTTGGAGACACCCCTCAGGGAAGAATTGATAAGGTTGTTGCATGAGTTTAAGGACATTTTTGCTTGGTCCTATGATGACATGCCCGGACTTAGCACTGATCTGGTGGTACACAAGTTGCCTATCTACCCCGAATGTCAGCCAGTAAAGCAAAAGTTATGGAAATTCAAAAGGACATTAGTGTAAGGATAAAAGAAGAGGTGAATAAGCAGTTTGAGGCGAAGGTCATACGAGTCACCAAATACCCCACCTGGTTGGCGAACGTCGTGCCGGTCCCAAAGAAAGATGGAAAAACCAGAGTGTGTGTGGACTACAGGGACCTCAACAAAGTTAGTCCAAAAGATGATTTCCCATTACCAAACATCCACATATTGATCGACAATTGCGCCAAGCATGAGATCGGTTCATTTGTAGATTGTTATGCAGGTTATCACCAGATCTTGATGGACGAAGATGACGCGGAGAAAACTGCTTTCATTACACCTTGGGGAACGTATTGTTACAGAGTGATGCCGTTTGGATTGAAGAATGTCGGGGCAACTTATATGAGGGCAATGACCACGATGTTTCATGATATGACGCACCAAGAAATTGAAGTATGTGTGGACGATGTCATCATAAAGTCCAAAAAGCAACTTGATCACGTGAGGGATTTGAGAAAGTTTTTCCAAAGACTCCGAAGGTACAATCTAAAGATCAATCCTGCGAAGTGCGCCTTCGAAGTACCTTCAGGGAAGTTGTTGGGGTTCATAGTGAGTTGGCGAGGTATTGAACTAGATCCATCAAAGATCAAAGCCATCCAAAGTCTACCTCCGCCGAAGAACAAGAAGGAGGTAATGAGCCTATTGGGGAGGTTGAATTACATTAGCCGGTTCATCGCTCAGTTGACATCAACATGTGAGCCAATCTTCAAGTTGTTAAAGAAAGATGCGGCAGTGAAATGGACCGACGAATGTCAGGAAGCCTTTGACACGATCAAGGAATATTTGGCCAATTCTCCAGTGTTAGTTCCTTCAGAGCAGGGGCGACCTCTGATTTTGTACTTGACAGTGCTTGAATACTCCTTTGGATGTGTGCTAGGCCAACACGACGAGACGGGCAAGAAGGAGCAAGCTATATATTTCCTCAGTAAGAAGTTCACATCTTACGAGGTGAAATGTACTCAGCTAGAAAGAACTTGTTGTACGTTGATCTGGGTGGCTCAGAAATTGAAGCATTATTTGTCAGCGTATACCACATACTTGATATCACGACTGGATCCTCTGAAGTACATATTTCAGAAGCCTATGCCTACAGGGAGACTTGCTAAATGGCAGATTCTGCTCATAGAATTTGACATTATCTATGTGACTCGTACGACGATGAAGGCACAAGCGATCGCGGACCACTTAGCAGAGAATCCAGTGGATGATAAGTATGAGCCATTGAAGATGTATTTTTCGGATGAGGAGGCAATGAATGTCGAGGAAATAAAACAAGATGAGAAGCCAGGATGGAAAATGTACTTCGACGGAGCCGTCAACAGCAAGGGCGTTGGTATCGGAGCAGTTCTCATTTCAGGTACGGGTTAACACTATCCCGTCACAGCTCAGCTTTGATTTTTCTGTACTAACAACATGGCCGAATATGAGGCGTGTATCTTGGGATTAAGGATGGCTATAGACATGGGTATTCGAGAGATTTTGGTCATGGGTGACTCAAATCTCTTGGTACACCAAATCCAGGGAGAATGGGAGACACGAGATTTGAAATTGATACCTTACTGGTATTGTTTGCACGAGTTGTCCCAAAGATTCCAGTTCATAGAATTCAAACATATCCCAAGAATGCACAATGAGATTGCAGATGCTTTGGCTACATTGTCCTCTATGATGCATCATCTGGATAAGACCTATATAGATCCACTCCAGATCCAAGTTCGTGATCAAAATGCTTACTGCTTTGCTGTGGAAGAAGAATTGGATGGAGAACCGTGGTATCATGACATCAGGGAATACCTGAAAGCTGGCAAATACCCGGAGCAGGCCACTAGAGATCAGAAAGAGCCATCAGACACTTAGCTAATGGATTTTTTCTCAGTGTAGGAGTCATATACAAGAGAACACCAGATCTGGGGTTATTGAGGTGTGTGGATGCACAACAAGCTGATGAGATTATGATTGAAGTACATGCTGGAGCCTGTGGACGTCACATGAGCGGATATGTCCTAGCAAAGAAGATTTTGAGAGCTGGGTATTATTGGCTCACTATGGAGCGTGATTGTATCAGATATGTGAGGAAATGTCACCAGTGCCAGGTACATGGAGATCTGATCCATTCCCCGCCTTATGAGTTGCATACAATGTCTGCACCATGGCCCTTTGTCGATTGGGGCATGGATGTTATCGGTCCGATAGATCCAGCAGCCTCCAATGGGCATAGATTCATCTTGGTTGCAATCGATTATTTCACCAAGTGGGTTGAGGAAAAAACGTTCAAGGCAGTGACGAAGAAAGCGGTGGTTGACTTTGTGCATGAAAATATTATATGCCGGTTTGGAATTCCCAAGGTGATCATCACAGATAATAGAGCCAATCTAAATAGTCACCTCATGGCGGAAGTTTGCGAGAGATTTAAGATCACACATCGCAATTCCACACCTTATAGGCCAAGGGCGAACGGGGCAGTAGAAGCGGCGAATAAGAATATCAAGAAGATCCTCAGGAAAATGGTGGAGGGATCCAGGCAATGGCATGAAAAGTTACCTTTTTCTCTCATGGGTTACCGCACGACAGTGCGTACTTCTGTCGGAAGCACACCTTACTCACTGGTGTATGGGACGGAGGCTGTCATACCCGCAGAAGTAGAAATACCGTCATTATGGATCATAGTTAAAGCTGGAATAGATGACGAAGAATGGGTAAAAGCCCGGCTGGAACAACTAAGTCTGATTGATGAAAAGAGATTGGCCGCAGTTTGCCATGGGCAGTTGTATCAACGAAGAATGGCAAGAGCATACAATACGAAGGTACTACCTCAGAAGTTTGAAGTCGGACAACTCGTATTGAGGCGTATCCTGCCGCATTGGGCCGAGGCAAAGGGAAAATTTGCGCCAAATTGGCAGGGACCGTTCGTGGTATCACGGGTGTTGTCCAATGGAGCATTATATTTAACAGATGTTGAAGGAAAGTGCGTAGAGACTGCTATCAATTCGGATGCGGTCAAAAGATACTATGTATGATTCCTTTTCAATTGTATGTTTTGTATTTTGTTGTGATTTTGGAATTGAAATGACGAAGGCGTTTTAATTCTCTATCCAAACACTTTATCCATTGACACCTCTTTTGAGCGTTAATGAATATATTCTTTCACATCCCTCTCTCGGAATCGCTTATAGCGCAATAAGGAAAATGAAGGTTAAAATTGACAAAATGGGAAGTGATGACCGAAAAAAAAAGACAAAGAAATTGGGAAAAAGTCAAAAAGAAATCCATCTAACTAATATGTTGGATGAACTACGTCTGACTTGATCCCGAAAGGGTACGTCAGCCTCTCTGAGGTTCAGTCACAAGAAAGAAAAGTTCAAAAATTCCCCACATATTGAAACTGGGGCAGAAGTTATGTTGAATAAATTTCGAGAGTTGTAAATATTTTTGAACCCTCGTAAAATTTTGAGCTGTTATACCTTTCTTTCTTAACCCATCCAAAAGCCACGTTACAGTCCAAAGAAAGACCTTCTGATCAATTCCGAGATAATAACAGATGCAATGAAGGAAGAGCAAGACATTGGACAACACCCGTGGTACCAGAAAACAAAAGACAAAAGGAAAAATGAAAAAAGAAAAATGAGAGAGTCTCATCAGTGAAAACCTTAACCGGCACTGTGAGGCAATTGTGAGGTTGAGAGAATAAATGAGAGAGTCCTATTGGTGAGAACCTTTTGAGGCACCGTAGGGCGATCATAAGGATTATCAGGAAAAGAGAAAAGGCAACAAAAATAGTATCGGTTTGGGTTGAAAACAATTCGGAGTCAGAATAATGATTGGAACGAACTGGGTCAGAGTTTAAATACATGGCATGGTCAGCAGAATCAGCCAGCAAATACCCATATAAGTTCTATCATCTCTCCAAAACACCCTTTACCCTTCTTTCATTTTTTTGCATTTCATTGTTTACCTTTTGAGAGCTAACTACCAGCTCCTGATGACAAAAGCTGAAACAACACTGGATCAGAAAGAAAGAAGAGTTGGGAAGGAAATAAAGAAGTTTGGCAAACATGGCCAAAGGAAAAGAAAACAAATCAAAAAAGGGAAAAGTAAGAAAATACAAAAAGAGTTCGCAAGAGATAGGCGGCTGAAAAGCCACACAGCAGGAGAAAAAGCAAAAAAAGAGGAAAGCAATAAGAGGCAAGGATGGCAGATGCCAGTTGCCAGCAGTTTATATCTAATAAATTTTGTTTCATGCAGGAACAAATTGTCGCTAATCACTTTAAAGTGAATGTGACCAAAGTGGAAAATAGAAAACACCAAAAAGAGAAAGTTTGCCAATAAGTGGAGAAATTCACAGGTGAGAGACAATTGGTCAAAGAAAATACCAAAAAGAGGAAGGTAGCATCTTTAAAAATCCACTCCCCAGTCATCAGGCTGAGGGAATACTTTTCTGCATTGCACGTTTAATTTCTGTTAGGCGCCCACCTTCTAACAAGGGAATACTTTTCTGCATTGCACGTTTAATTTTTGTTAGGCGCCCACCTTCTAACAAGGGAATACTTTTCTGCATTGCACGTTTAATTTCTGTTAGGCGCCCACCTTCTAACAAGGGAATACTTTTCTGCATTGCACGTTTAATTTCTGTTAGGCGCCCACCTTCTAACAAGGGAATACTTTTCTGCATTGCACATTTAATTTCTTTTAGGCGCCCACCATCTAACAAGGGAATACTTTTCTGCATTGCACGTTTAATTTCTGTTAGGCGCCCACCTTCTAACAAGGGAATACTTTTTTGCATTGCACGTTTAATTTCTGTTAGGCGCCCACCTTCTAACAAGGGAATACTTTTCCGCATTGCACGTTTAATTTCTGTTAGGCGCCCACCTTCTAACAAGGGAATACTTTTCTGCATTGCACATTTAATTTTCGTTAGGCGCCCACCTTCTAACAAGGGAATACTTTTCTGCATTGCACGTTTAATTTCTGTTAAGCGCCCACCTTCTAACAAGGGAATACTTTTCTGCATTGCACGTTTAATTTCTATTAGGGGCCCACCTTCTAACAAGGGAATATTTTTTCTGCATTGCACGTTTAATTTCTGTTAGGCGCCCACCTTCTAACAAGGGAACACTTTTCCGCATTGCATGTTTAATTTCTGTTAGGCGCCCACCTTCTAACAAGGGAATACTTTTCTGCATTGCACGTTTAATTTCTGTTAGGCGCCCACCTTCTAACAAGGGAATACTTTTCTACGTTGCACGTTTAATTTCTTAGGCGCCCACCTTCTAACACGGGAATACTTTTCTGCATTGCACGTTTAATTTCTGTTAAGCGCCCACCTTCTAACAAGGGAATACTTTTCTGCATTGCACATTTAATTTCTGTTAGGCGCCCACCTTCAAACAAGGGAATACTTTTCGCATAGCACGTTTAATTTCTGTTAGGCGCCCACCTTCTAACAAGGGAATACTTTTTCCGCATTGCACGTTTAATTTCTGTTAGGCGCCCACCTTCTAACAAGGGAATACTTTTCCGCATTGCATGTTTAATTTCTTTTAGGCACCCACCTTCTAACAATGGAATACTTTTCTGCATTGCACGTTTAATGTCTGTTAGGCGCCCACCTTCTAACAAGGGAATACTTTTCTGCATTGCACGTTTAATTTCTGTTAGGCGCCCACCTTCTAACAAGGGAATACTTTTCTCCATTGCACGTTTAATTTCTGTTAGGCGCCCACCTTCTAACAAGATAATGCTTTTCTGCATAGCATCATTTAATTTCTGTTAGGCGCCCACCTTCTAACAAGGGAATACTTTTTCTGCATTGCACGTTTAATTTCTGTTAGGCGCCCACCTTCTAACAAGGGAATACTTTTCTGCATCGCATATCAAGCACGTTTAATTTCTGTCGGGCGCCCACCTATCTAACAAGGGAATACATTTCTGCATATTTACTTCCTGCAATTTTGGTTTTTATGTTAGCTAACTGCCCACACTGGGGCAGAAGAAAAAGTTTGTTGTTTTGTTTTGTTTTGAGCAGACTTTAGCTCGAGGACATGAAGTATCATTGAAAATAAAAAAAAAGGGAAAAGCAAGAAAAGAAAATCAACAAAAAGAGGAAAACAAGAAAGAAAATCAATCAACAAAAAAGAGAGTCAGCATCACAGAAAATCAAGAAAAAAAAAGAAGAAGAAGCAAACAAAGGCTAGATTAGGAACAATTGTAATTGTAGGATCATAGCTTAGAATAGCTTCTTCATTTTACATTCCCCCCCGGTGTAATAAGGAGTAAGTCGGAAAGTCTCAACAGTGTCAATGCAACAGTGTGTCTGGTAGTTTTTAAACTGCTAGACCTTCCCGAACTACACTGACCTGATTCCTATTTAGCCCAGGATATGTAGGCAACCTCTAAAGCAGGGTGCGGTCAAAGGGTTTTTCAAAAAATGCTTTTATGGAATGTGCCAATGTGCAAAAATCTCTCTTTACCGCTCATTTGTCTTTGCACTGAAACTCTTCGTGTTCCCGAGCAAAGAGGGGTAGCTGTGAGCACATGATTTTTGCACCGGGCAAATAATTCCAAAATTAAAATTAATATATTTTTGAGTGCAATTGTGTGCCTTGTTTGAAATTAGCTATACTTTGTGTGTTTGAATAATTGAAAATTAGAAAAATAAAAAAAAATAGGTTAAGTAATTATCTTGTTTGAATTAATTAATTTAAAGAAGAAAATCATCAAAAAAGAGTTTTAAGTTGTGGAAAATTAGGAAAAATAGTAGAAAAATTGCAAAAAATATTATATAATTAGAATAAGTTGAAGAATAAGTTTTTTAATAATTCATAAAAGAAAAAAGAAAAAAATGGTATCTTATTAATTAAAATCAGAAAAAATACAAAAAAATAGTTGGTTTAATAAGATTGGGCCAATTTGAATTGAATTAAAAGGCCCAGTCCCTTAGCCCAAAGAAACCGGTCCAGCTCATAAGTAAGAATGGATCTCAGCTGTTCATTGCACCAAATCCAACGGCTTAGAATCAATCCGGGATTAATTTAATTAGTTAAGGTAGAGATCAAATCCAGCCGTCCGTTTGAAATGATCTGAGGGTCAATGGCCTTGGTCTCTTTACGAGCGATACGGTGTCGTTTTAGTAACGCTAATGACAGCCGTTGATCTCCATCAATTGGACGGCCTGGATTACCTATGACACGTTGCCTATAAAAGGCTTGTGTCTGAACGGCCGGCCATTTCCCTAATTTCATAACCCTAGCCGCCCCTTACTCCTTTCTTCTCTCCCTCTTCATCTCTTCTTCAACCTCATGAAACCCTAGCCGGCCAATGGCGGCCACCACCCTCCACGGTGGTCGCCGGTCCCCTCTACCCCCTCCTCTCTTCTTTTCCTTCTTCTTTTTCTTCTTCTCCATCAAAACTCCAAAAACAGACCCCCTTTCTTTTGAAACTCCGGTCACCGGAACTCCACCGGTGACAACTCAAACAACGAACCACCATCCCAAACCAATGCCGATCGATCCGTCCTGACCTGATCTATCCAACCATACCACCCACGCCCCTCGAATCTGCCCCAAGCTCTTCGAATATCCCAAAAAGGGTCGCCGGAAACCTAACTCCGGCGACTCCAAAACTCGAACCTCTTCAAAGATCCACCCTTTAACCTACCCAAACACCCCCATAAACCCAAAAGCCCTAAAAGGTTTCGTCTTGAAGCCTAACAACAGAAAACAGAAAGAAAAAATGAGAAAAAGAATATCACGAAAAAGAGAGAATAAAGAAGAGTCGGAAAAATAGAGGAAATGGAAGCTCAGGGGACCGGCCCTGCAAGCTAAGTCCCCCTTTCTCTATGTGTGTTTGTTTTCTTTTTTATCTGTTCATTTCATGTTTTTCTCGTGTCTTCTTTTGTTTCTGTCCTGATATTTTTTCCATGCTTTTCTTTTCTTTAATCATGTGGTATGTCTGTTAGTATTAGGGTTTCTTAATTTGTTCATTCATGTATCTCTTTCTGTTTTGTTTCGATTATGTGTAGTTTACTTAGCTTTACAAGATATATCTCTTCTTCTTTATCTTCTTGGTTAGTGGTTTCTGAGGTTCAAAAGCATGATTATGATTCTTCACATGTTTAGTAGTTTAGTCATTTGCTATATCTATCTCGTTTGTTTGCTTCTCTGTTTGGATTCCTGATCTGATATCTTTCTTTTGTCTTTGTCTTTGTCCTCTGTTAGTATTAGGCCTTTCAATCTTGTTGGTCTTCGACATCTCCTTTGCATGTTTAAAGTTTTGACTCTAGTCTTCTTTGCTAGCTTTCAGTAGTTTGAATGATTATTCTCTCTTGTTTCTTCGCACGATTAGTTATAAGGTTCTTATCTGTTGATTCTTCTTTTGTTTCACATCTTTTGCCTGTGTCTCTGATGTTTAGTCATAAGGTTTCTTAACCTGTTCTTTTGAGCCTGTTAGTGATAGGATTTTGTTTGTTATTTGTCTTGTTTTGATCTCATGGTTCTTTGCTCTAAGTTCAGAGATTTCATCTTTTCCTTGTCATTTTAACTATTGATTTCTGATTCACTGCAAAAAGCATGACTGTTGATCTTTGTCTTCTGTTTAAAGTCATTGATAATAAGCTCAAGTTACTTTGACCACTGTTGTTGCTTTGGCTTTAATGATCTATGATAGAACTAGGCTTCATTTTCATCTTGTTTATCTTCATGGTGTTCTTTTGTTTTGCTTGTTTCAAATCATGTTCTATTTCTATTGAGTCAAAAGAGTTACATTGATTCCCTTTCCTTCTTCATCTTGTAAATATTACAGTCTTTGATCTGTTTAGCTTTTATAGTCTAGCTTTCTCCTATTGTCATGCATGCTTAGTTCTAATATTAGCTTAACTTTATTCTCTTCTCATCTTTACATTAAGTTGTTTTTGAAGTATCCTGATTGATCTTTCCTGTTTCTTTTTCACTGTTTCTCCATGTTCTTCTGTTCTTCATCTTCATCTTATCTGTCATGCATTTGTATTAGATTTAGGTTGGTATTTGGAAAAGTTTTAGATTAATAGGTCTGGTTGATTACCATTCTTATGTTACTCTGTTAGACCCATTGTTCTCATGTATGATATAAGCCATATTTCATTTCTTGTTGACTGTTATGAAATCTAGTCTTTACTATGTCTATGTTCATGAACTCTAAATGTGCTCTGGGTCATTCAGTGAATCTTTTAACATAAAATGATTGTGACTAAGCCTAATTGATGTTAATTGACATTTTTGCTACATGAATTTGAGTTATGTGAGTTGATTAGTTAAGATTCAACATTATCAAACTCCTCTTCTGAGTTTTAATTGATTAATGAACAATATTTGGCTTCATGTGGTTATGTGTGCAATTGTATGTTGAAATGGCTAAGTTTGCAATAGTCTTATGTTAGTATGAGCAGTGTTAATGCCCATTAATCTTAGGGGAATTGGTTATAACTGTTAGTGCTAGGTTCCATAAATTGGCTAGTTTTGAAATAGTTTAAAACTGAAAATCACAAAAAATAGGCTACAAGTTAAATAAGTGACCAAGCGTGGTCAATTTTGCAATTGACCTACTCTGCTAGGTCCTTCACACACTGGCCAACACTTAAGTAGGTTAGTTGTGTAAAAATTGGCTAAGTCTGCAAATGCAGACTTGCTCAGGCTCTGTTTGAGCCCTGGACTTTAGGTGGCTAGGTCTGCAAAGACCTTAGCCCAGCCTATGTTCAGTAATTGGGCTTCATTTGCCCAGGCTAAGTCTAAACTTGAGACTGGCCATTAGTTTAATAGTCTGAATGCCTTAATAAAACTGGCTAGTTCTGCAAATTAGTTTAATTAACTTAAAATGAACAAAGATAGGTTATTAGGCAATAATTGACCTAAGAGTGGTCAACTTTGCAAAGGTTGACCAACTCTATAAGGTCCCAACACACCAGTCCACCTCAAAAGGGGCTGGTTGTGCAGAACTGGCTAAGTCTGCAAATGCAGACTCACCAAGGCTCATTTGAGCCCTGAACATAGGTGGCTAAGCCTGCAAAGGCTTAGGCCCAGCCTGTGTTCAGTAATTGGGTTCAATTGCCCAAGCTAAGTCTCAACTTGAGATTGGCTAGGTTTTAAATGGTTTAATTATGGTAATAAGGCAGGTTGGTCCTGCAATTAACCTAAAAAGATTCAAAAGAGGCTATAATTGAAATAGTTCCCTAAAATAGAATTGGCCAGTTCTTAAATACCAATGCAAGGACTGGCCACTAGTTAAATATAGTCTTAAAATGTTGAAACCTGACCTAGGTAGGTCAGGTAATTCAGCAGTGCCTTTAAGGGTATAAAAGGGAACCAATTTAGTAATTTGGTAAATAATTTAGAACATAAAGGGTTAAGGAAGTCATTTGTACCCCTGATTTCTGCAATTTTGCAGAGATTAAAGGGTATAATGGTCTCCCTAAAATGGGAAATCTGTAAAAATCTTTAACCCCTAAGGTTACATTGGTAAAAGGCCCATAAAGGGAATCTTTAGAACCTTCCAGCACATGCTGGAAGGGTTTTTGATAACAGAAATGTGGGTCTAAGTGTAAGTTTAATAATTTTAAGAGGGGGAGAAGTGGGATTTAATCCCATACTTTCTCCCCAAGTCTCAGCCCTGGCCCATTCCTTTAAATACTCCCAAAAAGAGTGAAATAGGGACTGGCTTTTGATAAGAAAAGTTCAGAGAAAAAAATACTAATATAGCAGTAGTGTTTCTGGGATTTTTTCGAGTGAGAACTTGTTGATTTCTTCTGATTTTTGGGTTCTTTGCTCGAATTTGGTCTGGATTTCTACTTGCTTTGCTGTGGGATTCCTGCTTGCTATTGCTGTGTTGTCTTGTTCATTTGGCATTCAATTCCACTGTTGCATTGCTATCTGAGTTCATTGCTGTGCTTACTGCTTCATCCCTTAGATTCATCGGCTTCATTTTGCTTATCCAGGTACAATTTCTATTCGAGTGAAGCTGTATTGATGATCTACATGAAATAACATGAAGATTCTGCTTAAATTATCTGTCATTATGAATTTGTAGTTCATTTTGTGTTACTGCTTTAATAGTTTAGATCTGTAGCTTTAGTGGAAATATAGAATGTAGTAGTATAAGAACAGAAACAAAAAAATATTGTAATAGCTAGTATAATAGTAGTAATATAGTAGTAGTATAGTAGTAGTATAGTCATAGTAGTAAATCACTAATTAAATAGGTATAAAACAAGGTTAGATAACTTTAGTATGAATAAGTAGGTTCGACTCATTCACGTAGTTAATCTGTTTTGAAAAGGGATATTTAGATTAGAGTAAAAGAAAAACGGGTTAAAATGAAGTGATAACTCAATTAAAGCCCAAGTTGTAGTATCAAGCAAGTTGATTGGCATTATCACATCTATGAACTCGTATATGGACTCAAATATGTTTAAAAGGGAAAAACAGTTTATAGAGGTAAAGAATCAATTGCAACTGAGTATGTGATAGTAAATAAGAGCAAATCGCAGAAAAATCCAGTAATAATCTTGTGTAAATTTCATCAGTCAATTAGTTTGGTAATCTGGTAATCATTAACAAGTAATCGAACTGTGGGAATCATGCTTCATATGTTTAAACATCTGCTCTTAGTTGTTTGGTTAAATAAACTTTCAATTTTAGTGTAAATCAGCATGTAAGAAAAGTAAGAGTGTAGGAGTAATCGGATTTCACATATATCAAGTCATTGTAGTTTAAGGTTAACATGAATCATATTGTATAGTGATTTTCCTCTCCTGACAAATAAATAAAAGTGATTCGATTTCATTTCTAATTCTGAGTATCTATTTCTTTTTATGAATTCTGCGTTGTACTTTTTGTCATTACAATTTGGTTTGGGCCCAACATGTAACGTGGGCCTGAGCTGCAGTACGAAACTGATTGGGCCATTGAACATAAGCCCAAAGATGGCCTGGGTCATTACGACCCGGGTAAATCCAGTGCTCATTTGAGTGAGAGAACAAGGGCCTAGGCGCAATGAAGGCAATGATAGTGGCATGGGCTTAATACTGAAACTATAATATGACTAAGGAAAAACCAATATAGATAACCTAGCACGTACATATAGGATTGGGACCTAAAAATATAATTGGGACGAGCCTCGCACAACACTAAATAGCGGGGTCCCCTTTTTTAGTAATGAAATAATTTATAATAGATTCGGGAAGGCTAATAGCGAATTCCATAGCCTCTCCCAAAAGATTTAAAAGCCGATAGACGTTATTTCGGACACGATTTAACGTACTTTCCTATGAACGAGTGTGCACTTGGTGCAACTCAAATCCTAAGTCCCGGCAAAGCTAAAATATACCGAAAGTCACAGGCGTACTGGTTGCGGTGTGACTCGAGGCGTGTTTTCGCGATGTCACAAATTCCGTAAATATTTAAGTAAAAAGCACTATATGTTGTTAAAATCTATATTAGGTCAAACAAGAGTCAAGAATGACAATTGAGCGACCGTGTTGAACCACGGAACCCGGGAATGCCTAACACCTTCTCCCGGGTTAACAGAGTTCCTTAACCAGATCTTTGTTTCGTAGACATTTTTGAAAGAGTCAATTTCCTCGGATTCGGGATTAGCCGGTGACTTGGGACACCATTATTATCTCAAGTGGCGACTCTGATTATTAAAACAAAAATCCCGAACCGATAGTCCTTTAAATGGGAAAACTCCTTCCTCTATGCTATTATATCCGTTTCGGGTATTTGAGCGTCGAGGTATACCCTATAAGCGTATTATATGCTTTTCCTAGTGTGGGGTAGTAAAAAGGGAGGTGTAACAGTGAGTAGTTGGTATATATGATGGCTTGAGAGTTTGAAACCCTGGCTTATCACATTGTGACGCTATTTAGGGTGTGACTCGCATCCCATGGCAGGTGCGGGATTGGTTATGACTGGGAAAGTGTGACTTGGTCCATCCCGAACAAGAATAATACTATATTGGCGACTGAAATGCACTCTGTATTGAATATATATGGGCTTTACGTTATGTTTGGGGTCTTGTGTCGACCTATAGTATCCTCAGAGGATAAATATCTTTGTGATAACATGATTTGTAAAATCATTGATCTCAGTTCTGGTTTGAAATCACTATTATGAAATTCTAAGTCACATGTTCTTGAAAAAATTAAGAAACTAAAGTATTTTCCTTATTAATGAATTGGAAACTGGAAATAAATAAATTGAACTATTATGTGACTTATATGCATATTGTGGACTGAGTATGGATCGGGCTGCACGCCGCAGCGAATGATATGAATATATTGCGCTTGGGCTGAAGGAGCCCCTCTAGAGTCTGTACATACCCCCAGTGAGCGCCGTCGACGTTAAATGGATCAGGCAACACGCCGTAGCGGTCATGTGCATTGCATTGCATTGCATTCATGCATTATTATTTGCTTGTGCTATCTGTGGTCTGCTGTTATTGTTAGTTCGTGGTAAGGTATCAGACAGTTAGACATAGCTTTACTTTGTGGCATTTCATGAATTTCTTATCTTCAGCTATTTTATATGCTTTTTACTCACTGAGTACTTAGTACTCACCCCTACTCCATGCACCTTACGTCAACGGTGGTAAAGCGCACATTCTTTCCTGAAAAATTATTATGTGTATATAAATTAGAGTTATTGAGGTAGCCGTTTGACGTTCGCAGGACCTGGCTACTCTTCCTATTTCGGTTTTATTTATATATATACATTTTTAGACTTGAGTATTCCGTTCAGATATTGTTATCCGGCTTTGTTTAGAGGCTCTAGACTCGTGACCCCAGGCCTTTCGAAAAGTATACAGTTTAGCTTCTATCTATCAGTTAAGCATTTAGCTTTATTGTTGATAATAATATTAAAGTAATTGGTTTGAGCTTCATGCTCGGGATGAGAGTGTAAATGGTCGGGCTTGCCTAGCAGTTGTGTTGGGCGCCATCATGACCGGGATTGGGGTCGTGACATTTTAGAATTTTATTAACTTAATAAAATAAATTAAGTATAATTTTTCAAATTGAAGATAATAGTTATGTATGGGTTCCATGCTTGATTTTTGATGCCCGGTACCACATAATAATCATTAATTAATATAAGTCTCAATTTTAATATTTTTACAATTTTTTTAACTTAATAAATTAAATTAAGTATGATTTTTCAAATTGGAGATAATACTTGTGTATGTGTTCCAGACTTGATTTTTGAGGCCCGGTACCACCAAATAATTCTTAATTGTTATAAGTCTCAATTTCAATATTTTTAGAATTTTATTAACTTAATAAATTAAATTAAGTATAATTTTTCAAATTGGAGATAATAGTTGTGTATGGGTTTCAGACTACATTTTTAAGGCCCGGTACCACTTAATAATCATTAATTAATATAAGTCTCTACACTAAAAGGCTCTACACTAAAAAGCTATACGCTAAAATAATATTAATAATATAAATATTATTAATCACACTAACATAACATAAACAAAATAAATCAAAGAACATATCATGTGACATGGTATATACTAATATACTAAATTAATACTAACATATACTAACATGATATATACTAATATATCAAATAATCGGGTATATACTAACATATCAAATAAAATAAACCGGGTATATAAAATAAATAAAATTAACATGAAAATATAATATATGAGTTTCGATATAAACATAGATTGAAATACCTCGATGTAAAGGCTGTGAAAGTGAGTTTTTTCACCCAAACAAAATCCAAACAACCTTTGTGTGGGTCCTATAGTTGTTGCTCTTTAGGGGGACAGGTGAGACCGATTTTTTTTAAAAACATATGGGAATGGGACAGGAAAAAACAGAAAGGGGGGGGGGGGACCAAAATTGTTTGAAAATGGCGAATGGGTTATGGGGAAGAAGAAGGGGTATATTTTATTGGTGTAATTTGCAGTAAACTACTGCGAAATGTCAGCAAAAATTAAAAACAAATATTTAATACCTATTTTGCAATTGTATATTGCGAAATAGGTAGAAAAGTGGCCTTTTTTTAACATTAAAAATATATTTTATGTTAAAATAATCATTAGTTAGGTTCTGAACTTAGTTCCCGCTCCCTTATTACAGCTGATAGACTCAAAAGTAAGTGGAGGTCTACCCCAAGATAAGACGGTTCCTGCCTTAGGTTGCGGGCCGGGTCGGGCGCAACGTAACTAAAAGAGATATAGTCATAATTATTTGGAATCATGGTATATCAGTGTCACAAATCAATTATCTGACTTATTATCAGGTTAGCAGGTCAATGATTTGTTCACAACTCTCATTTATTAATTTGTTCGTTGGACTCAGAGCATATTTATCACCAGTATGGCAATATCTCTAACTAAAAAAAACTTACTCAAATTAAACCTTCGATTAATTATTATGATGATGAGATGGAAAACAGGATTAAACGTGTTTATCATGGAAATAAAAATATTCTTACTTTAACAATGTAAGTTTTAGATGAAATGACTGTACACTTAAATATGGTATAAGAACATAGATGTTGAATTTGAGTCTCACCGTTAACATGACCAAAAATAAAAATTCATGTGCTTGATCGATGAAAAAAAATAAGGCTCGCCCGTGAGGCCAAAAATATAATTAAGTGGTATCCTTGACTCTAGGGGCGAAGCCATATGTTCGAAAGTGTGGTCAATTGACCACCCTTCGTGAGAAAATAATACTGAGTATATAGGTAAAATATTAGGTTTTATAGTTGTTTGACTCAAAAGTTATTGATTACTTTATGAATGCAAAACAATACATATAGGTTGAGGGCCAATCATAACAAGTCGTTTAAATCGAGAATCAAATAATGGAAATGATAATTGGGAGTAGTTCCTCTAATAGCCGAAAACATGGATGATCTTTATTGATGATAATATGGTGCTCTGCCTTCCCATAGGGAGGTTCAGAACCTTACAATCATATTCTCTTTTGATCTTCCATTTCTCTGGTTTATTTTCGATTCTCCCTCTCCTTGTTTTTCTTTTTTTCTTAGAGTCCCAGGGGGAAGGAGGAGGAACCCCCTTATTGGCCTCCTTTCTTGGTATTTATAGATATGAACTGTACCAGCTGACTTTTAGTGGCTGAGCCCATGTTAAGAGGTCACCTTTGACATAATGAATAGGCCATAACCTTAATGATTATATTAGACGGGCATTTGAATGTCGTTAATTAAGAAAGGTCATACCATTTATTAACCTTGCTTCTCGTTTGTTATTATAGGGTCGAATTTCGACCCATACAGTTAGTTCCTCCTCTTATCAAGGTCGTCCTGTGCTCGAGCTTGATGAGCGGACTTTGTCGACTATGATATAGATAATTTTTGAATAAGGAATAGACGACCATCGCTCGGGTTGAGGCCATGGTTTTCACGGCGATGGCCCGATTTTCCAACATCGTTTTTTCACAGAACAGGGTCGTTGGGTACCCCCTCATCATGAGGACGTATGGTGTCTTCAACATGATTATAAAGGGGTCAGAATTCGGTCTCGTTCTAATTCAAGAGTTTGCTTTGGTCATGCAGACATCATCGATGGCGGGAGGCAAACCGTATGCAATGTGTACGGGTATGATGTAAGCGGTATGTTTAGAGTTTTCAAGGCACATGGTACATTCTACCCTTATCGACAAGACTCTACGTTTACTCCGATTAGCAAGATGACGACTGCGGTCGAGTGGGCACTTTGTGGTGTTGGTCATGGCGGCGCCTATCTTGGCAGAATAGAACCATTTTTGACGGTTGGATATTCAGTTAATGATATCAATCGGTTTTCCCAAAATTATTTATGTTACCTATAAAGGTGATTTGGGGTATCAGTTTCTCGATACTCTACTGTTTATCTGATAGATTCTGGAGCTCTAGCCTTCTGCAAATTCATCGTCTCTTTTCTTGATTGCGATAAGCTTTGTCGTTTTCCACCAATTTTGATTTTTCATTCCTCTAACAACTGATTGATGGCAAGATCTTCTTCTCGTGAAGCTCTTCCGGTTAGTTTATCGGTCAATCCTCCGCCAATTGAAGGGCCATCTCCGGCAATGGGAGGAGAGGGGCTGACTGAGGCTGAGGGGATTCTGTCGGTAGACGAAATACTTCCCATATTTGAAGGTCCGATGATAGACTTCATCATTGAAAGAGGAAAGGATCCCATGGATGAAGCCCCGCTGATAGGGGAGATAGGCATGGACCGACTGCGGGAACAGGGGTTTGTACCCACTCATGTTGATATAGTTCTTACTCGGCATGAGGAAAGGGTTCACACCGATTGTGTGGGGTACTGGGTATTTTATGCGTACCTCTTCAAGCTGGGGTTTGGGTTCCGGGTTCCTCTTCCCAATTTGGTGGTGGACTTCTGCCATTATTATAGGGTCTGTCCGGGCTAGCTCACCCCCTCTCTATACAAACTCCTGGCAATGTTTTTGAAGTATGGGGAGTTGGCCGGCAGGACGGTCATGCTGCACCACATGCTTTCCCTATATAATCCTCAACGTGTGCGAGGCACCATGCTTCGGGCGAGCCCGCATGGGTCGAAAGGGCTGACGACTGCGTTGGACGATGAGGTTGAGCCTCGGCCATTTGAGCAGTTCTTTTATATCAAGACCGATCATTTAGTGGCGTCCCCTCGAGGGTTCCCGGAGGTATGGAACCATAGACGTAAGTTGCATTTATTGAAATAGCAGTTTTCATTCCCTCCTCCTTCTTTTATTGTGCTTATGTAAATACCATCTTGTTATTGCTTTCGTAGCTGAGAGGTCGTCACCGGCCTTATTTGCTGGGATACAGGGGTGGCTCGAAGCCGTACTTCCTCATATTGAGGGGGTTCGCACGTGGGCGTCCTTTTGGGAGAAGCATGGCTGGGGGAAAGCCGTGGGTAAGAAGTTTGTTCTTTGTTTTGCTTATCTCAGGGTTTTGTAGTTTCTCTGGCTAACCTTGTCTTTCTGTTGCAGGGAGAGTGAGTCGTGGCAGAGCCCCTCAACTTGCCTTTTGGCAGCCAAGTGCGATTGCTAGATTCTTTGTCGTGTACCGAGAGCAGCATCGGTTGAGTCTTCTATGGCTCCTTCTCCCTCTCGACCTTTATTTCAGGATGAAAGGCCATCGGGGGCCGTTCACCCTTGAGATGGTTCATCCTCGTGTGATGAGGAGGATAGGACCTTGATTAGGCATAGGGTTGCATTTACTCCGGCTCCTCCTACGATGGCCGCGTCTGTGCTCCCGTTATAATTAATGTGGATTCTCCTCCTTCGGAGGCATGAGAGGGTACGACTGTGGCGCATACCCTGAGGACTGGTTGAGGGAGAATGATGCTCAGGTCTTCTTAGATCGTGAAGGAAGTGCTTCCCCAACGGCCCAGTCTTTGACCCATATGGTTGAGATTGGGGAGACTCCCCTGGTGATCGTGGAGATTAGTGGGTCGAGTACCCCATCGACGGAGGCGGCGGAGGGGGAGGTTGTAGGAGATGGGTCTAGATCCGACTCGAATTTGGATTTTGAGGATGCCCGCATGTTCCGAGAGGGCATCACGAGTGCTACTATCCACCCGGAGGGGAGGCCGTGCCTCATTGAGGTTCCTATGGATTCGAATTTGTTGCTACTGGACTCGAGTCCGGTGTCGTCGTTTGGGCAACTGTGCTCAGTGATAGAGAATTGAGGAAAGTTACAGACGTCGACCTGATGAACAAAGTAGCCGTGATGGGCATGAGGGTTTGTGTTCAAAGATGAAGGCTTATTTGCTTTCCTTTTGTCCTGTTTTTATTTCTTGCCTGAACCTTTGTCTCTTGTTCTGCAGGATTTTTTGTTGCAGGTGGAGAGCCTCCGTCGAGCCAATGTTTGCTCAGGGGTATTTTTGTGAATGCTTGACAAGTGTCATCATTACCGAGACAGGTACAGAGAGATGCGTGTGTGCATGAGGAATGATCCCCGTAGCTGAGCTTTGGTTGAAAAGTTGGTGAGGGGGGAGCTTCAGGCACAACATGGTCTTGGTCGGGTGAGGGCTTTGGAGGATCAGTTATGTCGAAAGAATGAGGAGCTTGAGGCTGGAAGGAGGGCATCGGTTGAGTGTGCGCGCATGTGTTTAACCGAAGTAACAAAAGTCACATCGGAGTGGAGTGGGAAAGTGGCAGCACTAGAAGGGGAGATTGCGAGCTTAAAGCACCAATTGGCTGATGCCTCGGCCAGAGTTGATGAGTTGCAGGGGGCTGTCCGCACCGGTGAGTTCCAATTGTCATTGGTAAGGGCCACTGCTGCCTTTAGAGAGGGAAGTCTTGAAGAGCGGATTGGGGTCCTTGAGCGGGGTGCTCAGGATGCAGTCGGGCAGATTGTAATCTTATAAGAAGAGAACAAGCGTCTCCAGGAGGAGTCCGCTTTTTTAGGCCAGACCCGCGAAATTTGGGTCTATGCTGAGGCCCAGCAGGACGTATATAAGAATTAGTTTGAAGTCGGAATTGTGTCTGAAGCCACTTTTGAGGGGGCACGCCAAAGAAATCGGGAGGCCCGTATGCAGTGTAGTTTTGACGCTGCAACGCTGGGGGTTGATGATTGTGCTGGCGGGATCTTAGGGAGAGTCGTTGATAGTGTGGATGGCACGGGCGGCGGTGTAGATGGCGCAGGTGACAATGCAGACATTGCAGGCGGTGGTGCAGATGGCGCCGAATGAAAAAAATAGCTTTTTTCTCTTTTCTTTTTTTTTCTTCTTTTTCCTCGCTGTTTGGCATTCATTGTCTTGTTAGTTTCTGTTGTTGTTTTTTTTATATTGGCCGGTACTCGGCCGGATGTAAGCGGGCACAGCCCTGTGATTGTTTTATGAATAAGAAGGAATTTGCCTTTCGCCATTTGTTTAGTGTTTGTTTTGCCCGCGTTTGATAGGGCAGTTTGATTTTGATATTCGACTTCGGTAGGCATGTCAATTTTTGGGCGTTGGCGGCCCCTCTCTTCTCGACTTGGTGTGGTCGAGTCGGGCCATACTTTTGAGGGTGGTGCTGTTTAGGCTTAGTCTTGTGATTGTTTTATGAATAAGAAGGAATTTTCCTTTCGCCATTTGTATAGTGTTTGTTTTGACCGTGTTTGAGGGGGCAGTTTGATTTTGATATTCGATTTTGGTAAGTATGTCAATTTTTGGGCGTTGGAGGCCCCTCCCTTCTTGACTTAGGGTGGTCGAGTCAGGACATCCTTTTAGGGGTGGTGATGTTTAGCCTTAGTCCCAGTCCGGGCATGGTCGGGCTATTGGTCGTGAGGATGAGAACGCCACCTGGTAGCTCGGCTGAGGCCGAACTTTAACGTGCCTCTAATTTTAGTTAGAGTTGTACGTACTTACTTGGTCGGCAAGGGTGCTTGACCTGTGCCTCAATTTTATTGGTATTTTTGGCGAGTTTGTAGATGGAAGGGTTCCGTTTGGGCTTCGGCTAGACTGCACTCGAATTTTTCGGCGGAGGCATGCGGCCTGAATCCCCGTTCAACTGTTGTTGAACTTACTAAATTATTTGGAAGGTGAGGGCGCATAGCCAGAGTCCGAGTTCAACTGTCGTTGAACTTAGTTAGCGAAGGCGCATGGCTTGAGTCCCCGTTCAACTGTTGTTGAACTTTGTTGATTATTTGGGGGCGAGGGCGCATAGACCGAGTCCGAGTTCAACTGTAGTTTAAATAGTTGGCGAATGCGCATGGCCTGAATCCCAGTTCAACTGTCGTTGAACTTTTTTGATCATTTGGGGACGAGGGCGTATAGAGTCTGAGTTCAAATATAGTTGAATTAGCCGGCGAAGGCACATGGCCTGAGTCCCAGTTTAACTGTCTTTGAACTTTGTTGATTATTTGGAGGCAAGGGCGTATAGCCCGAGTTTGAGTTCAACCGTAGTTAAATTAGTTGGTGATGGCGTATGGCTTAGGTAACTTTCGTTGAACTTTGTTGATTATTTGGTGGCGAGGGCACATAGCCCGAGTACGAGTTCAACCGTAGTTGAATTTTGTTGGTGAAGGCGCATGGCTTGAGTCCCAGTTCAACTGTCGTTGTACTTTGTCGATTATTTGGAGGCGAGGGCGCATAGCCCGAGTCCGAGTTCAACTGTCGTTAAACTTTATTGGCGAAGGCACATGGCCCGAGTCCCAGTTCAACTATCGTTGAACTTTGTTGATTATTTGGAGGTGAGGGCGCATAGCCCGAGTCTGAGTTCAACTGTCGTTGAACTTCGTTGGGGAAGAGGCATGGCCTGAGTCCCAGTTAAATTGTTGTTGAACTTTGTTGATTATTTGGAGGCGAGTACGCATAGCCCGAGTTCGAGTTTCACTGCCGTTGAACTTGGTTGGCGAAGGTGCCTAGCCTGAGTCCTAGTTCAACTGTCGTTGAACTTTTACAGATTATTTGGAGGCGAGGGCGCTTAGCCCGAGTCCAAGTTCAACTGTTGTTGAACTTCGTTGGCGAAGGCGCATGGCCTGAGTCCCATTTTAACTGTCGTTGAACTTTGTAGATTTTTAGAGGCGAGGGCGCATAGCCCGAGTCCGAGTTCAACTGTCGTTGAACTTTGTTGGCGAAGACGCATGGCCTGAGTCCCCGTTCAAGTGTCGTTGAACTTTGTTGATTATTTGTAGGCGAAGGCGCATAGCCCAAGTCCGAGTTCAATCGTAGTTGAATTTGGTAATTGTTTGAAGCATTGAATGGCTAAGCTCGATTTTGATTTTGAGGCTTCGGGCGGCGTATGCCTGGTTTTCTGGGCGTGTGGGTAAGAGGGAGCAGTCTTGCTCTGGTCGGGTTGTTTTTCCCTTTTCTGACGTCCCCCTTTCCTTTTGATTTTAGGAAAAACTACGTGATTTTGCTAGGAAATCCCCTCAGACGGCGCCAAATTATTTGGCTCAAAAGTTATTGATAACTTTATGAATGCAAAACAGTACATATAGGTTGAGGGCCAATCATAGCAAGTCGTAATAAATCGAGTCAAATAATGAAAATGGTAATTGGGAGTAGTTCTTCTAATAGACGAAAATATGGATGATCTTTATTGATTATAATAGGGTGGTCTGCCTCCCTATAGGGAGGTTCAGAACCATACAATCAAATTCTCTTTTGATCTTCCTTTTCTTTGGTTTATTTCCGATTCTCCCTCTCCTTGTTTTTCTCTTTTTCTTAGAGTCCCCAGGGGGAAGGAGGAGGAACCCCCTTATTGGCCTCCTTTCTTAGTATTTATAGATATGAACTGTACCATCTGACTTTTAGTGGCTAGGCCCACGTTAAGAGGTCACCTTTGACATAATGAATATGCCATAACCTTAATGGTCATTTTAGGCGGGCACTTGAACGTCGTTAATTAAGAAAGGTCATGCCATTTATTAACCTTGCTTCTCGTCGATTATTATAAGATCGAATTCCGACCCATATAATAGGCATATAACATGTATTGAACAATTTTTGTCGGAGAATTTTTTTACTACTTTTAAGTTTGAACACCTTTGAAAAAATTATCAGTTTCGCCACTGCCTGCCTCCTTTAAATTTTAGATGAGAAGTATTGATATTTCTCTCTTAAGCTTAGCTTAATTTTTAGGGTAACATTAAGCTTTAGGTTTTAGGATCAAATGACCATTTATTGCAAATAGTAAGGACTATTTCTGTTAAGAGGTATATATCAAGGACCAAATAGTCCAGTCCTATACATTAAGGACCATTTTGATCATTCTTTATTCAATCCTTCAATTTTTTTATTATACTAGTTTTTAGTGTACGCGCGTTGCACATGCCTATCGTGTTAATCAATAAAAATATATACAAAAAGATTATTCTAGATGTACCTCATACAATTCTATAATCTAGGTAAACTAATCTTCTTAGGCCATCAGCCAAACACTCCTAATTTAATCTATTTTTTGAGTCTTAGGTTTCTTCTCATCTCTAAAATTTTCATTTAGCTCTAACTTATGTATCACATGAGAAAGTAAGAACACTCTAAAAGAACTTATTTCACCTAATCTCTTTCTAAATAATTATATTTATAGATTACATGATTATATATATAGATCAAAGTAAAAATATAACATTTCAAAATCATGTAAATAGAAAAATTATAAAAAATAGGAGAAAAGGATTCTATGTTTTTGTTTGACAAAGTTACCGAAAAATTATCCATAACAAAAGTAGAAGAGTTTCCTTTTGATGTATTGTCCTTTTTATATATGTATAGGAAAAATTAAAATTTAACATAATTTGATTCCTTCTTGAAATATATATATTTTTAATTATCTTAAGATTTTAGGAATTGAAAATATTTTAGTTCCTTCTCTAAAACGTACTTTTCTCATTTATTTATGGTAGAAATTTTAAAAATGTATTTTTTACTTTTATAAATCAAGGTCCTAAATAGAAAAGTAATTAAATTAGTATTTCTAAATACTAGGAAAGTTAATTTAATGATTAATAGTATATATAGGAAGATAATTAAATGACAATTTTGTCCAGTGCGAACTTTATTTTAAAGGGCTAAAAAAGATGAACATTTTGCTAAGGGGTGTGTTTTTATATATATATATATATATATATATATATATATATATATATATATATATATATATATATATAAGAGCCATACTTGGTCGACCGAGGGTAGAATAGTTATTTAGCTCGGTAAAACTTTACTTCATATGTTGGTGACAACAGATTGCTGGTACCTTTTATTCCAAACACAACATAGGTCTAGAAATATCCATTCCTAAGTTACCAGCAATGGCATCCTCTAAAATTTGCGATAAGGTGATGGTCGTCAATTCTTCTAATACAATCTATTTTTTCAACATTTGTGGGAAGCTTCGGTTAAACTTCCTCTGTACTAATCCCCTTTTATCAACGTTTTCATCTTAAAACCTAGGTGCATATCTCTTTTTGATTTGTTGCTCCTTTAGTATCCGATTTAATTTGCTTTTATACGTTTGGAAATTTTATTTTGTGATTCTATTTGTGGTTCAAGTATTATTTTGTTTTATTTCTACGCTGAGAGCTCTTGTTTTTTTTTTTTTGAATATTGTGCTTTTTGCAGGGTCGAATTTTATTGAATTGGGTTCTCCTTAGCTCCTGATGACTTTTTTGTTGTCAGGTTCTTGAATTGTTCTGGTAGCCCTATCATTTTATATTTTTTTTAATTTTAATTTCTGACGTACATAGACTGTAATTATTTTAGTACAAAATTACAAAATAAATTATTTAGTTGATAAAATGTACTTTGATAACTAGAAATTGGACGTGTTTGTTTCTATACCTTCCAATAATGTGAATTTTTTCATCAAATCGAAATTTCGCCCTTATGATTCACCTTTTCATCCGGCCTTATCAGATCTCCATAAACTCTGTTTTTGGTGTAGGAACAATAGGATAGAAAGTTTGTCCAATATGTTGATTTGTTTGGAATTTCAGAAACTGAACTAGTGACAATTTTATTTTAAAAACATTTTGTATGTCTTTTTGCAATACCTCCTTATTACTCCATTAGTGAAGTTTCTTATTATATCAAAAAAACAGAGAAAAGAAGTAGTATTTCCTTAGGATTACTTATTGTGGTTAGCTTTCTTATCTCCTACTTCATTCTCAATGTTTTGTATCAGGTGGAACTTTTAGTTGTAGCTCTAAAGAACCAAAATATAAGAGTGGAGTTCGTACTTCAGATTCACCTTTTCATCTGGTAAGTTATTTGTTATGTTTTTTACTTTTTGAAGTTTGATTAGACGCCTCTGCTAAACTTTGTATGGCATTGAAAATTCAAGATTTTGATGCTTTTACATATATACAATATTACTGAAATAGTATAGATCCATGTTCCTGAAAATCGGGACATAACGTGACCTCTTAGTCTCACTCACACAGGATCACCTAAGAGTTTCATTTCATTTGGATGAATCACTGGTCTTACTTTGTAAAATGAAATGGGACATTTACATGCATCATGTTAGCTGGACTTTTCTTTTTCTTTCATAAGAACCTAATTCATTTTGTATGCCACAAGTAACATTCATGCTTCATCATTGTTTAGTGCTCCTTGGATAAGACTGCCAATTTATGCTTACACTCATTGTATTCAATATACCCATCCATTGTTTAACACCATTCAAATGAGACAACATTTAATGCTTAAATTATTTTACAACTTATGCATTTTTTACTATAAGACTTATAACTTTTCTTTACTTTTCTCCTTCTCTAGATACGTCTTTGACTTTTACTATTAATACTTTCAAGGCGATTGGTTATTTTTTTTTGACTTGCACTGGGTGTCCGAGTCTTTTAGAGCCCCAGCTAATTCAGGGGGTGTACAGGCCCCGGCAAGGAGTTTCCCGCAAGTGCACCACGGTTAATTCAAGTTTTACCAGTCCGATGGACCTCAGAAATTATTTGCACCTAGTGAGTTTCGAACTTGAGACCTTGAAAGGGAGCAAACCCCAAGGCTCAAGTCAATTGCCACCAGGCCAACCCCTGAGGGTTAAGGCGATTGGTTATTATTGTAGTATTTTGACTTGGGTTAAAATTTTGTGGTTAATTTTAATGTGCTTTGTTGTAGTTTTCATACATAAAAAATGGCGATTCCCTGTGACGTAGGTTGCCACTTAATTTTTCATATTTGAACTTTAGAATAAGAGGCACAAATTAAGAAAAGTCAGGAAAGTGCCTTGATCTACACATGCTCAATTTGGCTTAGAACTTTCTCATCCATTTTTTTTTAAATAGAAAGTTTCTTTGTATATACTGTAGATCCTCAAATGAAGCATATTTGGATGCATGTTCTTTTTAGCTGGTAAGTAAAAGGAAAGCAAATGTAGGCTAAATATTTTGCTAGATCCAAGAAAGCGACATTTGACCAAGAAAAGGCCTAATCTTTTAGTCATCTCTATTTCATTCAACATTTGTTATATCCGCATGCAAGCTTTGTCATGATAAAAAGTAGGATTAATTTTATTAAGATGCATCTCTTTATTTTTTCTTAACGAATTCTTTTTTTTTCCCGTTGTTTCATGTTGTAATATATATTTATAAATGTGTTAGTTTCTATTTCCTTTTTTTCCTTCTAGCACAACCTCAGTATTCATCAAAATAATTTCGAGTATTGTTGGGATTAGTTGGATGTAAGGATGGTGTTAACAACTGATCCATAGAAGAGCATTCTTAAAGTGGGTTGAACATCATTTTGAAGGTGAGTAATAAAAGAAAGTATAATGAACTCAATACAAAAAAGGAATACTTAAGTGAGAATCCAAGCTTTGTGGGTCATACCTTGAACACTAGAATAACAAATAATTTGTTAGAATAAAAAACTAATTTGTGAACCCAAATATTTAGAATTTGAAGGATTTACAACACTAAGGCGGTTGTAGGTATTTGTAGCTAGAATATTGCGGCCACAAAGATGGCAAGGAGGACCAAAAGGAAAACAAACAAGCTTAACTATTTATGAGCTTCTCGGTGAAAATGTGCAATAAATAAGATTCTTTATAGCTAGAACAATGACACAGAGGTGTCAGAGTGGTCAATTTGTGTGTGCGCACACACTTTTTTTGTAGAAATAATATGGGGCTTGAATGCTTGATCCAAGTGCTCTACGTTACAATATTATATGTGTCTTTTTGAGGTTCTTTGGTGAATCGAAGGAAAAATGTAGCACTAAATATTGGATATCGAGTCTTGTGCAACCTTCCGATTATGCCCACATGATGATTTGATTCACCTAAAGTGAATGTGCCCTCTTTCGTTTGCTATGTCTTTTTCTTCTTATTCACTTTTATTTATAGTTTAACATTTTTGTTATCATTTTAGCTTTAGATATCTTGGTTCGGTGATTCAGGGGGACAGAGAGATCGATGAGAATGTCACTCACCGTATAGGGGCAGGGTGGTCGAAATGGAGGCTTGCATCTAGAGTGCTGTGTGACAATAAAGTACCACAGAAACTCAAGGGGAAGTTCTATAGAGCTGTGATTAGACCTGCCATGTTGTACGGGGCGGAGTGCTGGCCGGTGAAGAAATCTCATGTTCAGAGATTAAAGGTTGCGGAGATGAGGATGCTCAGGTGGATGTGCGGGCTCACCAGGTTAGATAAGATAAAGAATGAAGTTATTCGAGAGAAAGTGGGGGTGGCCCCAGTGGATGAGAAGCTGCGGGAAGCGAGGCTCAGGTGGTTTGGGCATGTGCGAAGGAGAAGCCCCGATGTCCCGGTGAGGAGTTGTGAGCGGCTAGAGGCTGTTGGCGCGAGTCGAGGCAGAGGGAGGCCAAAGCGGTATTGGGAGGGGGGGGTGATTAGGCAGGACATGGCTAGAATGCGGATTTTCGAGGACATGGCCCTTGATAGGAAAGTCTGGAGGTCTAGTATGAGGGTGGTAGGATAGGGGCTTCTGAAATTTTTCGCTTTTCTCTACGGGGGCTGGGCGGGGTTGGGTGTGTTGCTTTTGCATGCAATTGTATTTGCGGTTTACGGTCATAAAATTATCTATGTGCCCCTGTGTTTTTGTTTTTGTTTATCTTTTCCAATGATTTATGTTTACATAATTATTTATGGGATTCATGTTGGAGTTACTAATGCCTTTTTTCTTTTTCTTTTTCTTTTTCTTCTCTTCTCCTTGTCCTAAACCGACGGTCGATTGAAAACATCCTCTCTGCCCTTTCGGGCGGGATAAGGCCTGCGTACTTATTACCCTCTCCAGAACTCACCCTGTAGGACTATACTGGGTAGTTGTTATTGTTATTGTTATATTTTTGTTATCATTTTGTTGGTAGTGTTTAATGATCACTTTTTATGTGACTTGGAGCTGTAAATGTCATTGTAGGTATCACCATCACCACCAACAACCCAATATAATACCCTTAATAGTGGCCTCTGAAGACGTATTGTGTAGGTACACCTTACCTATCCTAGTAGAGAGGCTATTTCTAAATATATACTTCAAAACTCAAACTCACAAACTCTCCATTTTTTATCACCATTTCTCTAAAATTCAAGATTGGGATACGTGCTTATATAAATAACTTTGAGCTCTGCTTTGCATGTCTGAAGGGAAGCGCGGCGAGTTGCCTTATAAAAGTTGATCCTCTAGTTTTTAAATAAAAGTTTTGGAAAGCCAAAAAAGCGCGCTCTTCGTCATTCTGCACAACCCTTGCCACGGCATCAGTTCAAATTGCTGCTTGAAGCTTTTCTCCGGTACTTTTTTAATTTTAGGGTTCATTTTTTTTTTCAAATTTATTTGACAATGTCGTTCTCCCTTTTTTCCCCATAATTTTGTACATTGTCAAAATTTTCAGTTAAGTGTTGTAATTTATATTTTCTCTCGACAAAATTGCGGCAATTGTTTTCTATATTTTATACTCGAATTATACCTATATAGCCATTATGATTTGAAATCCTTGACTAGAAACCTGCTCTGTAGCTTGTAGTTGTGCAGAGAAACTCGTTCAAAATTGTCTGTTTAATGCTTTTATCGTCACAGGGAATGAAGTTTCCAAAAAAACCTACACGCTTTATATAGACTAGCAAACGACAAGGCACAATGGAAGAAAAAGATTCGTATAGTGATGAATAAGTTTTAGTGTTGTCAGTCAACTTCCAATATTATTATTACTACTGTTATTTAATATTAACATATTTTTTTTACTTTTATTTTATTTAGTGTTATGATGAGGCGTTGTTGTTACTGAACCTAATTTTCATACATGTTTTTGGTGTAACATTCTTAATCTTTATGGTTTGAAGTTGTGAAATGCTATGTTGCTGGGACTCTCCGAAAATGTTACCGTGTATGCGGATCCTCCAAAAGTAGTGCATTTTTGGAGGATCCGTGCGACAACAGTTTGAGGCGTCCGCGCAACGTATTTGAAATAAAAAACCCTAGCTGCACTAAATCTTTTGTGAAGGTTTTTTCTCCTGTTCTTTTTCTTCCCTTCGTATTTTATGTTCCACTAAAGTTATATGTTAATTAATGAAGTCTTAAATAGATAAGTATATGAATAAGTGAGTCCTCACTAACTTGAGCGATTTCGATCACCTAGTAGGCCTTTTATTTGGTACAAAACATTGCCAAAGTGTATCATCAGATTTGACTACGAAGGATGGTGAAAGAGCACCGTCATGTGTAAAAGAAAGTTGAAATAAAAAAGAAAGACGAAATAGCTGAAAAAAAAGGAAGAACGAAATAGTGGACCATCTTTCTTGATAAAGGCCCTTTCTCTCATGTCAACATTCTTATACTCCCGGTTGACAGCTCCATGTCGGGCTTCCCTCTTTCCTTGGTGCTACTCGCTCATCTATGCTTCAACCCAACAAGTGATTATTGAAAAATGATGTTTCCTTGCCTGCGTTATGATTTAAAACTTGTCGAAAAAGTGAATCCAGATCTTGATGGATCCCTATCTTTATCTGTATCCATGAAGATACTTATCTATAAGATTATAAGGATTGATCTATCTACGAGTTGGCCTAGACTATACTCTATCCGGATAGATATGTCCCTATGAGCGACTATGCCGATCTTTATATGTTTTGGCCACGTCCCTTTCCGTCAAAGAAGGTTTGGATCTTTAAATTGTGTGGTGAGGTATGCGAACATATGTTAGGTCCATAAGATACTATAGTTTTTGGTCTTTTATGATTCACCTTGAATCATTACTAGGTAGTTCGATCCTTTTATTTTTATCTTTTGCAAAACTGATGGAGGAATGCAGAGCAATAGGTTGAGTTACTAATTACTATATAAAGAAGAGTTATAAACTAAATGATTTCTTGTTTGAGTAGGAAGTTTTCAGTTTTTCTCGTTCCTTCTCTTCGATAAGAAAAGGAATTTGAAATGATACAATATCCTCTTCATTCGGTTGTGCTCAGCGAAAAAACTTCCTCAGAATACTTTTCCTGATCCAAACTTCTTTGTCTTTTGTTCTCCTTGCATAGAAGAATGCAACTGTTGGAAAAACTGGGAACTTTTGTAGTAGCCGGCGTCCTCTCTTAGTTTTCAGTAGGTGAAACCATTCAGCTTTTGTTTTTCTCCATGGGTGATCTAGAATTTTTCCTATTAATTTTTCAACCAAGATTTCGATGTAGAGGATCTCTTTATTTCTTCATTGGTTTCTCGCATCATTTTCCTGAAAGGATATATATAACCGTGGAAGAGTTTAAATTACTGAGGTATATGTCAGAAGTTAATTATTTCTCATGTCTTTGGCTGTATTGGTTTTGACAAACAAGAGGGTTAACTGCCCTTCTACAGTTTATAGTTTCTGTCCAACGTAATTTCAACCATTATTTTCTATAATTAAGGAATTATTTCTGCTTGAATTATAGCAATTTCATTACTAGTATGGTTCATTTCTGTCACCAGAGACATACTCTGTATATGTTTTGTGTATTTGATGTTTCTATTGTAAGAACTGAACATAATTTTTGTAAGGGTTTTTGGTGCAACACTCTGAATCTTTGATGGTTTGAAGTTGTGAAATGAAAAAAATCCTAGCTGCACTTACGCATCTGCGAAGAGTTTCTCTTTTTCTTTTTTCTTAACCTTCATCTTTTTACTTAAGCAGTTCCGCTAAACTAAAATGTTTATTGTTGCCGTATTAAGACCAAAGTAGTTATTTTTCATGTCTTTGGCTGTATTTGACAAACAAGTGGTTTAATATCACTTCTTCTTTCTGCATTCCCTAATTTTGAGGTTTTTCTTGCTTTTAGATGGTAACATCTGTTGTAATGACTATTAGTATCCATATAATACTTTGTGAAATTACTTGCTATATAATGTTGGTCATGGATGAAGTTATGTACTGCAGGAACTTGGAATATGATTGTTTCTAAGGAGCTTTATTTTTCTTTCTTTCGTCTTCTTTCCTAAGTGTTGTTTTGTCAGGGAGAGAGAGAGAAAGTGAGAAAGAGCGTAAAATGGATGTCGCAGAAGCAGGGTCTTCACTCGATTCTTTAGTATCATCATTCAACGCTCGCATAGCGGAGATTCAACAGCTTGTTGTAGCTCGGAACAGTAATTTATCTGCTCCACTTTTTGTTCTAAAGCTTGTCAAAGTTACTTGTTATTCCTGATCTCAATTTTTTTGCAATCTGAACAGTGTATCCAGCGAGCAGCATTTCAGATTTGTCAGCTGTTGACTCTGCACTGACGGCCTTGGAGCTACAGCTCCACAAAATAAAAATCCGAATGCGTGAAGAAACTGAAGCCATCCCCAAAGCCAAGGTATCTCTCTCTCTCTCTCTCTCTCTCTCTCTCTCAGCATATGTCTATATCGCCAATTCTATTTAAGCTAGGATTATCTTAGGCAAGCATCCATTTCCAAATCCAGAGAATTCAAGACCTTGGATGCTTTGCTGTTTCTATGTTGGAAATATTAATTGATTCCCATTACTGTTCTTTCTAAAAAAGTCCGAATTTTGTTACTGTCCAAGTTATGACTCTGTCACAATCTAGTTAGTGCATTTTATGAAAATTTTGGACTTTTTGATCGGTGTTTTCCTGAATCATACTATCAAGCTAATGCATTTGTTATAGGATATACAGTCCTCTGTGTTTTTTGTATCCAAAGTCGTGGTGTTATACATTATATCTAAGTTGTAAACAAGCGTTGTAGTTGCAATAACTCGTTGTTTTTTGGGCTGCTGCTTCTGGCTGCAGAAGCTGATAGAGGCATCGCTGCGGCAGCAAAAGAAATTGCAAAAGTTGTCTGCTGTTGTTCCATCATATGTTCCTCATAGAGTGATGAAAATAACGGAGGATGCTACTAAATGGTAACATTATATACTATGTAATGAAATATCTTTTCTAACATGCGGTCCTTACTCCTTAAGAAGATTCATTTGTTCTGACTATGAATGTGTTTCGTATAGTGTAAGTCCAGAGCCCAGCGTTGAGGATCTTGGGTTTGTATCTATGCAACTTGAGGAACCTGCACCCAAGGTAATGAGCTCTCTTAAATTCTCTAACCCTCTATATCTGCATGATTGCTTCTGTTCAAAAAATACAAGTTACTTATTATGTTTCCTCTTTAGCTTGATGAGTGGACCGTGTCCATCATATTAATTTGGTTTAGTAACAGCGAGGCCCAAGTGCAGTGTCTGATTGCATAAAGGGTGAGATTCACTTTTTTCTTTAATTGGCCAGAGTAATGGAAAATCAGATCATTCTAGAATCGGGAGTGTATTCTACTCACTCAATGAATTCATTGCGTGAGTAGGGCCTCCCAATGAGGTCTGTGCGCATAAAAGAAAAGGACTCCCAAGAGTGACACCAATTATGCACCCTGATTCTAAGATGAGATAATAGTGATCAAAGAATACAATTTATCATTCTTCATCGAGTATGAATGACGTTTACTTTATGATTCAGTTATTCACTGTTATCGACAGCTTCAAATGGATTTCTAGTACCAAAATAGGCATGCAATGATCTCACCCTGTATTTTGTTGATTTCAGGAGAAAAAAGGCCGTGCCTCCCCGCCACTGTTCTACATTAATGCTGATGAACTGAATTCAGTACCATCGTGAGTGCTTTATAACTCTTTTTTTTTTGGTTTAAATCAAGTAGAGAGAATTTCATTAAAATGCATCAGAGGATGCCAAAGATTACAGCAGCTGAGCGAAAAAAAAACTTAGCTTCTGCTTACCTGTGGATACTATACTAGTAAGTCAAGGAGCTAACAAAATCCATGAATTTATCTAAGCTATTTACATTTTCGAGTTTACTCCAATAAAAAAGATTCATTAGACATCTAGCCTTAAGCGTGTATATTGGAGAAACCACACCCTCAAAACATCTGAGGTTTCTTTCTTTCCAAATACTCCAAAAGATGTAGGCGGGTATCATTTCCATACCTGTTTAATAGCCTTCCCAGCACTCCAAAGCCCCTCGCTAACATATGCATCGTTAATGCTGTAAGGCATTACCCAGCTAACCCCTCCCCCCCCCCCCCCCCCCCCCAAAAAAAAAAAAAAAAGAAATTAAAAAGTTAGTCCACATGTCTCTGGCAACTTGACTGTGAAGGAATAGTGACTGATGTTTTCTGATTCTTGTAGACACCTATTGCATACTATTATACCCCCGTTTGAAATTTTTTCATGTGCTAGGCAAGCTTCCCCGATTGCTAATCAGCTGAAGCAGGCAATCTTTGAGGGAAGTTTTACTTTCCACACAAATTTCCAAGGCCAAATATCAACAATATTGCTGTTGGAGCATACTTCAAGTAGCATGATTTGCAGAATATGCAATGTCCTGGTTGAGTCATTTAGTGAGAACTCCTGTAATCTTTCCAGTAGCGCTCCCAAATCATCTATGCTTCTCGGTGTTTTCAAAAATGAAACTAAGTGCGTATGGGGTTTTTCAAAAGCAGTGCATTTTGGAGATCCGACACTGGTGAGACAACATTTTTGGAGAGTCTCAGCAACATAGCGGATCATCCACCTCCCAGTCTTGGGAATTCCTTCTGAATGTCAGTTTCCAAATATTTTCTTCCCTGCACTGGCTAATTGTTGCTTGGGGCAGTACACTTAGCTGGTATAGTCTCGGAAATTCTTCCTGTTTCGTACTATTGCCAGCCATCTATCTTTCCAAAATTTAATAAGTTCTCCATTTGCCAGCTCTAAAATATGTGTACCTGGAGAAGTCTTCCCAATGTCTGCTTATGTGTTTCCAGGGGCCAACACTATGAGATGCGATACTTTGGTGTGCCAGTAATCTTTCTCCCTAAAGAATCTTCTTCATTGCAATAACCCCAGTGCCATTTCGTGAGCAAACAATTATTATAGATTACCAGATTCCTCACTCCTAGGCCCTTAAACTGTATAGGTCTGATTACTTTGTGCTATCTGACCAAATGATACTTGAGTTGAGTGCCACTGCCTTCCAGGAAGAAATTCCTTCTAATGTTATCAATTTGCTTCGAAGTTTTATTGGGGATAGGGACTGAAATATGTTGGAAACTGGAATGCAATCCAACACATTGTTCAATGACATCAATCTACCTCCCATTGACAGATATTGCCTTTGCTAAGTAGGCAATCTTTTCTCTACTTTCTGCATAACACCTTGCCATGCTTGTGTTTATCTGAATTTTGCACCCAATGATAGGCCTAGATATGCTGTGGGCAGAGTACCAGACTTGTTAGCCCAAAATTTCTGATAAATCCTGCAAGTTTTGTACAGTATTGACAGGGAAAATAGAGTATTTTTGCCCATGTTAATGTGTAAGCCTGATTTAGCTTCAAAGATGAGCCATATCAAGCTTAGATAAACTTGAGAGGGATCGCTTCACTGAATATCAATGTGTCTTCTGCATAAAACAGATGGATGTTTCCTAACTTCTCTAAGGCAAGAATTCTTGTGTACCTTATACAGAAATGTAACCCCAACCCTCTACCCTCCTGCCCGATGGCCCAGAGGGAGGGAGGGAGGGATTCCTGAAGTAAAACATATGCTGATTTCTTTACTGCTTATGCATCATAAACTCTATCTCGTATATTTTCTGACAATAAGGAATGCAAATTGCAGGTATATGAAACAACGACTCACTTTGGAAAAAGTCAATGCAGCAATAGATGACATGGCTACTTACGCTGAAGCAACTGCTCAGCTTCTCAAGGCCCCTCATAGAAAGGTTGCTCTTTTGTCAATTCGATTACATAATTTCACTTGAAACTTGATATTACTCAAGTGCTGACTCCTTTATTTTTCCTTCTGAAGCTCACAGAAAATCTTGTGGAGAGAGCCATGGTTAGTAAACTGAATCTTGCCTATTTAATTTAACATTCTTATAATTTGGGACCCCACATAATCAACAGGAATTGGAAATTCGCCCTTTTAAGTTAAATCTGCAGAATTAAGCCTCACCAGTGTTCGCTGCAGTTCAATTTTCAACCAGAAATATGATTTATTCTATGTAATGTTCACATAATCACGTATTGAGAGATGGACCCTTCTTCTTTGGATATCTAATGTTGTGGCTGGTCTTACCTACCAGACAGAGTTGGCGGCTTGAGTATTCTGATCTGGATAGGGTTCTCATTCTTGTGGTCTATATATTATTGAAGGAATCACTTTGGAGAAGACCGAAACTCCTACAGAAGTGTGAATTTTCTTTGCTAGGGCACCTTTAGAATCCCGAGGCAGATGAGGGATGGAGTTGGTGATAAAACTTGTGTGGCACCCCATGAATGGAATTACTTGCAAATAGCTATGATAAAGAATGTATGTGGCACCCTTTGGATTTAGTAGTCTCGAGAAGCAAGTATTGTAGGGATGAGGTGTCTAAGACAAGATCTTATCCTTGCGACCATCAAATATTCTTATCTATGCTCTTTTTGCTTGATGCATGTGTCTGCAAGACATAATGTCTAAAAAGACCCCCTTCAGCCTTATTTCCTTTACGCGATCTAATTAAGATATTAGCTATATATGGACTATATATAACCAGTCTCGCTTATAGTATGTTATGTTCCTTGTGATTTTTTGCTGTCAGGAAGTGGACCATTTGTTGATTAAATTTGACGTGCTTGAACAACATAAAGCTACTCACCTTTTGCAGGAACTAAAAGAAGTTGCAGCAACAGAAGCAGTTAAAGGAAAGCATTTCTTTCTTGAAAGTGACATCAAAGGACCATCACTGAAGCATGACCATACAGGGAGAGCAATACTAACTGTGAGTTCTACACCAAGTGTATTTGCATTTTGACTCGAATAATTTTTCCTTCTCAATTTTCTAAAAAGAAGGTTAGCTTTTAAGTTTTTATTTAGTTAGCGCTATTCTTTTCAGGGTGAAAATATTGTTTAAGAAATCAATCTCTTAAAACTTTTTTCTATTCAAGTGTTCTGTTGCTACATCATATTTGACAAAATGATGTAGGATTGTGACTCCTTTCTGATTCATGCTTCAACAAATAATCTAAGCATTAGATTTTGTTTGATCATCAGTTTAGTGGATTTTGTAATTAGTTTTAGTGGATTTATGTTGGCTTGATTCATTCTCTTGACAATGCTTTTCGTGCCCCAGAACTGCAGCAGCTTCACATTGAAACCTATCCGATATACTTGGTTTGACCACCAATCCTAAACCCCCCCCCCCTCTCTCTCAAAATTTAATACAAGCAGCTCAAATATGCATGCTATCAACATCACTATTCTCCTGTTCAAAGCACTTTGTACAGCACCACCAATTATACATGCTTGGGTTCACAAACTAATGACTTGACCATATTTATGCTTACACTAATGTAAGTTTTCACTGGCAGGTCCTCCGACACCTTGGTCGTATAAGTGAAACGCGAGTTGGTCCTCACCGTGTGATTCTACTTTTGAGGCCCCACTGAGTTGCAACTTGATCAGGTAGTTAGGTACCCACCTGCATGCGGCGACTTCTTTTTGGCTGGCCACATTCAAGCTCTTTTGAAGTGTAGACTGGTATGCAGAGAAGCTGTTTACGGTTCAAAATTGTATGATATTACTGAATTTTACAATGCTACAATTTGAAAAATCGATTTGTGCTGAAAATTTGGTTAGTCCTTGCTTTATTTACACTCTTTCAGAGCCTAAATTTGAAGTTCTGCAATGACATCTCATTTAACCAGTATACAGTGCAGAGATCTATATAGGACTATGGATGGAATTTGATCATCTCATGCCAGATCCAGAAATGAAACATTTCATGCAATATAAACTTATGAATATCAACTCAGAACATTTTCTTAATTAATTTATCACTCTATCAACCTCAGAAGACAGTAATTTCAGAAGAATGTTTGCCTTAATATGCTTCCAGGAAATATTAACAAATTTGTACGTTCTGTATTCTGATATTTCATAATATTTCATTTAGTACTGATACAAACTGAATGAAGTATACAAGCAGAATCGACTCTCACATAGTAATTCTGTATTTATGAGAAATAATAAACTTAAACATATGAAGAAATGAAGCTCATATTACTTCCTAGCTAGATTCCTTAAAAGAACTTTAAGATCATAACAACATACATATCTAGCCTACAAATGGATTCATGTTATTTTCTTGTTTTCGTTCAAATTTTATGATAACAACCACCTCAATATCCAGTGTAGGAGTGTGAAATGGGCAGGTTGAGCTGATATTGGGCGGGTAACGACGGTTGAGTCACAAAATGGGCGGGTCATTTTACTTGAGCTGAGATGGACTGGGTCAAGATGTGCTAAAATTTGGGTTATAGCCCAATTGGCCAACTCTTATCAAGTTTTAATTAATGTTTGTTATCTTCTTATGAATGATTTAATTACTAGGTAAGATTTTTTTATGGTCATATATGATATAACAAAAAAAATGTTTTAAAGATATTTTAGCAAAGTTATAATGGATCAATTTGGGCTAATAATCAACCTAACTTTAGATGGAATGATGCGCTGGGTCAAGATGGTTGAGTCCACAATGGGCGGGTCAATGACCAGACCAACGTTGGGCGAGTTAAATGAGTTTGTGCTCAAATTGCCACCCTTACATGTTAAAATAGCACGTGCTCGCTAGTTTTCAGACTGGTCATTCAAAAATAGCCAGCGTATGCAAAGTCATTGAAAAATAGACACTACTTTACTGCAACAGGGACAAATACAACATAATATACTGGAGAGCGATGCATGTGTGTTTGAACTTCCAGCATATTATGCTGGAACTCCAACACGCGAAAAGTTCCCGCATAATAAACTGGAGATTGGAGCACCTGTGTATGAATTTTCTACATATTATACTGGACCGCTATATTATGAAACTCTAGTATATTATGTTGGAGTTTCAATATACTTTTGCTAGAACTCCATTATAATATGTTGGTGTTCCAGTATACTTATGCTGGAACTCTATTATAATATACTGAAGTTCCAGTATATGTTGGAACTCCAGCGTATTATGCTGGAGTATTTTTCGGATTTTGAACATTGTTTTTGTTAAGATTTATCTTTAAATGAAAAGTGGCTAAATTTCGATTACTTTTGAAACAACGGCTATTTTTGAATGACCACTTGTAAATCTGACTATTTTTGAATTTCTCCCCTAATCCAGCCTAGGTAGCCAACTTATGTTTTACGCAGGAAAAAATAGCTAAAGAACATTGGCTAGGGTCTACCAGTTTGAGCTACCTAGGGTCAATATAATGAACAGTGCAAATCATTGAAGACATAAAAGTAAATAAATAGAGCTATAATTACTCTAATAACTTAAGCTTTTAAATGAGATTGCCGGTTACACAATTCAATATGAAATATCGTCCTAAGTTTTGTTCTTCCTGTGCTATATATACTTGACATACAAACATTTTATGAAGCTCAAAAATGTATGTAAGATTTTTAAGGGGCTAAAGCAATAGTGTTGGTGTCATCAAATTGGTAACGCGTAGATGAATGAGCTCATAGAACTCATGCTCAATTTCCATTATAAGTCACTACTGGAAAATAGGCTTATGGCAACGGTTGATAAACCGTTGCAATTGATAGAAAAACCGTTGCCATAGAGTTATTGGAACGGTTCGACGACCGTGACATCCGCTCGCGTGCCAATAGATCTACAGCAACGGTTTTGGCAACGGTTGACAAAACCGTTGCTATAGATCAAGCTATCGCAACGGTTTTCCCTCTGTCTAAAGCAACGAATATTCATTTCAACAGCAACGGTTATAAACCGTTGCCATATACTTTATGCAATGGTTGTAAACCGTTACTATATTATTTACTACAATGGTTGGAAACTGTTACAATATAGTTTATTGCAACGGTTATTTACAGCTATTGTAACAGTTTTATAATGCTACCGTAACAGTTTTGTTTCTATTGCATCAGTTTGTCACACTTTATGGAACAGTGTGCAACACCTATCAGAACGATTCAGAATGTCTATGGCAACGACATATTAGGCTATTTTAAACGGTTAATTGATATTACCACCTAAAATTATTTGTAATTATAACCTGGATATTATATAAATAAAATAATAAAACACTACATAATCTTTCTTATCCAATAAGCTAAGAATAACGATAATAGCAAAATATTTTTAACCAAATTACATAAGTTTTACAGCTTCAAAAGTTAAAGTTTCAAATGCTATAACAAAAGACTTTAAGAATATTAACAACAACTCAAAGTTCTTTCTTATGTAAGGTCTATATATTCACTATCTCCATCATTCATTTCTTCAGTTGTTCCACCTTCTCCATCTTCCCTTTCTTCGGTTACTCCACCTATAAAAGACAATAAATAAAGTTATTAAATAAGAATAGGTATAGTAGAATTTTCTCTACTTGTAACTTTGTAAGTAGAGAATGGGTTGGTTGCATCCTCCCTTTCATTCTTCTAATCGTATAACTTTTAACCATTCTCTTGGCTTTTACAAACCAATGCCAAATATAAGGGAAAGAGCAAACGACGAAAAATTGGGAGATAGGGGGTAAATGAAAAATCCTACTGCCAAGGCAAATGAAAAGTGACAAAAACCACAAGCTAGCAGCATTGTTAAGCTGCAAGATTTAACAAGAAAAAAAACAGAATTAGATATCTTTTTGAAGAGTTTAGCTTAGTGCAGGTTGATCATGTAGATAATAGGATGTCTTTTCTATGGTTAAAAGATTTTACCTCAGGTGTAATGAATTTTCCTGTGAGCATATATTCAAAACCTAAATCTGGCACAGACGCGCTAATACGCTTGGCCGGAAACATAATCTCCTCAAATGAACAATTTCCTGAAGCAAGAAGTAACAAAAAGTGTGATAACGTAAATCCAACCAAGTGCAAAATGATAATAATGGATAGATATTCTCCTGTTATGAAAACGCACCTCTGTGTTGTCATGATCATATTGAATCACAAAGAGACATCTGCAGCCCCTTATATCATGAAATTTCTTTTGAATTTCAGTAACACACACTTTAGCATATGTAGCCTGGTCCTTCCTCTCCTAGTTAGATCAAAACAGGAAAAACAAAATATAAAGTTAAACCATCCTGCGATACACCAACATATCTGCAATTCAGAGGCTATCACTGTGCTATATTCTACCTTTTGTGATCTCATTCTTAGACCCTCTATCAATGGCGCTACCCAAGAAGTTATTTGCCCTTTTTACCCCTAGAACAACGGGAAAAGAGAGTCCATTGGAAGAAAGGTGTACCTGGAAGCACAAAACAGGATCCCCAACCCTGACTTTGTTACATTCTGAACTCTCAAGAGGTACAGATCGTTCCCGGACTGACTTTCTTACGTTTATCCACTCGTCCTCCTTTGATCCAAATCACGCGAATCTCACAAGAACTTCCTGCAGCACATTGCATTCCACCAAATGTCAAGCAACATCCACTTCTAAGTCCTAATTTGAGCAAGTATTATTTCTACCATCTCATTCAAAGGTAGAGTGCAATAAGTGACTAAGGGAAGAGACGTGAATGGATAAATGGTGGCGTTTATGTATGAGAAACGTTCGAGCCAATTGATACCACCACCATATCCATACCAGAGAGGGCAATGCCTGCTGAAAAAGATTTCAATAGAACCAAGAGCCGATCGAAGGACCTGGTGGAGACGATCTGATAGATTGATCGGTGCTGATCCTTTAAATGCCGGCCTTGTAGGTATGCAATATATGGATCTCCAGCCGTGACAATGCATTTTGAAGCCAATATATCCTCTGTGACTGAACCATATATCCAGCCAATCTGCATTTTCAAAGCAGTTGGGTAGAACGATTACATTCGTTTTGATACTTGTAGAAAGCAAGAAACTTGAAGAGATGGACCTAACTTACCTCTTTTCCTCATTCTGTTTTATCTTCATAACAACAGCTTATTACATGAATGGCCTCTTTTACCAGGGAAGCTGGACTAGCTATGTTTAATGCGACAGGTCGACTGTATAAGAGAAAAAGGTACAGAATACTACCCATGATTTGGTAAGTGATAGGTGCACACAAATGCAATATTTGTCACCACGGCTATTAGCATGTATTACTAGTCACGTGCTACTTATATGCAAGTTACTTCAGACAACTGTCTACAGAAATTAAAACCTGAAATGATTTACTCACACTTTATTTTATACAGTCAGCTAAAATGCAGTAGAATAACATTTTAACATTATAAGAAGAGAAAGCAAAAGTTGGAATTCTGAACATCAAGGTATAACTTCCCTTTCTGAACACAAAAACATTTACAACACGTAAATGTGTAATGAATTGCAAATTATTCATTCCATTTATTTCTCGCCTAAGAACATGATTTCTAAATAACCAAAAATAAAACATTTTAATTAAAACCTGATTTTTTTTAATAAATTCACATGTCTGACAAAGAGAAAAATAGCTCTAGTACTATTAACATAAGATGGTAAAGTAAGATGGGGAAGCAAGAAATGCACTCCACCAAGGGAAAAAAAGATGCATCAAATTTATCAGAAAAAATAATCCACATTAGGAAGGACCTGGAAAAACTTACTTCAAGATGCGAAGTGCTACAACTACATGAACCGAAAAAACAATAGTAAGTATTCCTCCTTTCCAGACAGTGTGGTCTCCCACCAACTTGATGAGTTGTCCAAGGAATGCAACAAGCGGAGGTGATTTCTAACCTATATTATCAAGCCTTATCTTTAGTAACCTTGTAGTTGCATCAGGTCTTCCTGTGTTTGACTGTGATTCCTTCTTTTGAAATGAGAACCTCAAAGTTCCTGAATGTAAAGGAAAGCAAACTTGATGATTAGTGTAGAAACTACTTGTAAACTACATTCTTCTGTAAATAGCCACTTTTCTATACCTCGATTAAAAATATCAATGGAATGGAAACCGTGTGTGCGTATGAGGCTATCAAATGCAATGGAATTGGAATACACAAGTATTGAGCAGTATAATTTGACAGGCCAATTTGGCAATCAAATAGACAGAGATCTCTACTAAATTGGATCATCAAAATGCTTTAGTTTGAGAAATTTTAGAGCAAACACTTGAATACTGATCTCCAATTACAAGTATTATAGCATGACAAGAAAGTAATACGACAAGTGTTATAAATAATATCTATACCACCAAAGAAGGTTCTATAGTTAAACAAGGAGGAGCATGCAAAAAAAAAAAAACAAAAAAAATGACATTAGAGAGGGATTACTTGGAGAACATTCGAGCGAAGAGAACAAAATAATTTTGCCTTAGATACAAAAACAAACTAATTATATTCAAAGGAGCAACAGGCTAGATTAAAACTATTGATTAGCATTTCCTTGTGATGTTTGTAATCACCAAAGGAACATAACTGCAAGGGAAAAAACGTAACTATGTGTAAATTCATGGACAAGAAAGTGGGGTACTATGAGAAATTAGCCAATGAGTTGTCTGAATATAAAGAAAATTGACAGCGTAGTTTTTGTTTCCCAAATAGAGTGGGAAACAGATACCTACGGAGCAAGGTTTATCAACATCACGGATACCTATTAGTACTACTTATATTTCTTTGCAATGAACACAAACATACACCAAGAAGAGAAATCCAGTCAACAGTAATAACTACAATTATGTCCCAATCCCAAAATAGTTAGGTGTCAATTATACTAATCCTTAATACATTTTGCTCCATTAAATGCACATAGTAGGGAAATTAACAAACCGAATTGACAAGATCATCAACATTTTAATCCAGATAATTACCAAATTTTTTATATTTATTCGAGGAAAACAAAAACAAAAAACTTTCTATGGATTATTATATATAGAACCAAAATTTCCTATTCAGCATTATAAATGAATCTATGAGATGACACAAGATCCAAAAGGAAGAGTTATTCAGAAGTGATTACATAATACAAATATAAACACCAAGAACAATAAGAGCGATACCAAAAAGAGCAAGACCAACGCGGGTCTCTTCACCAAGAATCAATCCAAATACAGCTGTGGCAGCGAAAATGGTGGCATTGGTTACAGGAACAGCTAAAGAAATGGGTGTATCACTGAGTATTGCAAAGAAAGTAGCTGAAGCTGACGGGTTTAGGAGAAACGACAAAGAATACTGACATATCAACACAAGTTTGCTCAACTATATTTAATCTTGATGCTACTACAACAGGGTGCTCCATTAATATATTTATATGAATTACTAATTTTCTATATAAGTAATGGTATTTGGCTCCAAAAGTAATGAGTGCTTTAGAACCCATAATTCACAATATAGATCTGCCACCGACACTATTCCTCAAAACTTATACTAACCTGCATGTACAATATAAAGAAAATTGGCAACAGTTACCTGATAACATAAATATAATATTTCTACTCAAGCAAGCAAGAACAATGGAGTGGGAATCAAATTTAAAATTAAACATAGACAAAATAACAGCAGACAATAAGTTCAGGAAATCACAATAATCGGTACTTAATCCTAAATTCTGATATTCGAAATCAATTTAACCATTCCTATCCAACAACATTATTACCAACTGAAAAGACTTACAGTCCCAAAACTTTTAAAAATAAAGAAGTGACAATTCTTGAATCTTGAATGGTCAGCAACAACGAGCTTCAATGTCTGTAAGTTGAGTTGATTTAACAAAAAAAAGGCAAGAAAAAATTCAGGTTCACAACCCTAGAGAAATCCTAAAGCAATCAATATAAATATAAATACACCAGCCCTAGTGCAATTCGACAACCTCCATGGATAGACTGAAGAGTTTAAAAAGGCATCAAAATAACTTACATGGCTAAAATTACTGGTGTTTGATTTAGGGATTTGGGGAGAGAACCTATTTTGAGGAAGTTTGCTCAGATGCCTCAAAATTTTGCCACCCCCTTCACGATACCCAAATATTTTTGCCATATCCACTGAATCATCAATTGTAAAACCTAGATCAGAGACTGAAAGAACGGAATATGATAGAGAGGAAGCTGAGAGAGAGGCGTTTGCAAGAAATTGTTGGGTTATTCATTTGGGGGTATGAGCTATAACATTTGGGGGTATCGCACGTTTAATGTGGAAAGGGCAAAAAGGTCTTTCACATAATATTGTTATTATTTAAATTATTGAAATAAAATAAATAGGGGTTGTTTTGGCGGGCTTAAAAAAATTTAGGGGGAAATAAGGAGGGAAAAATAACCGTTCCAATAGAATGTTTTACAATAAAAGCGTTCCATTAGATAATTTTATTGGGACGATTAATATAACCGTTGCGCAAGGTTAATCTATGGCAACGGTTGTTTTACAATTGCAACGGTTGTATATCTTAAGTGTGCTAATATCACCTAAATGCTATTGTAACGGTTATAACCGTTACCATAGCGGTGTTATGGCAACGGTTGTTTAACCGTTGCTAAAATAATTGTTGCCATAGGCCATATTTCTGGTAGTGAGTTGAATATAAATAATTTGTTATAGCATATTCTTAACTAAAGTTACGGGGTTGGTTCGCCTTGATAATGAAATCATTTTAGGTAAGAAACAGCTTTATCCCTAAAGCGAGACTTTCCAAAAACGAATACCATACATGCATAGTGAGGGACCAAAAATAAGATATAACCTGGCCTTCAAAGACGTGGTGCTATAAGCTGAATGTAAAAAGAGCAACAATTAATTTATATGACCCAATTTTTTTTTTAAAACATTCGTCTATTTCAACTCAAGATGAGCTTAAATAGAACGACAATGAGCTCAATTGTGAAGGGGAGGGTACGTTCTTGCTGGTAAGTAATCCAAATTATACTCTGGCTTTAAATCCTCCTTTTTCATAACCTTATTTGGCTCCTCCAAGGGTTTTACTTCCACATTCGCTGGAATGGAAAACCTATCTTGACTCGAATTCTTCTCATTCTGCAAAAAAGAACCCAACAATTTAATTTTAATCTTTACCTTTATGTGTATATATATATATATATATATATATATATATATATATATATATATATATATATATACACACACACTAACAGTGTAAAAGTATTTAGTGAGCGTTTGGACATAAGAATTGTAAAATTCCAAAACAGGGTGAAAATTTTTTCAAGTAAAAATGATATTTGAAATTTAGAGTTGTGTTTGCGCATGAACATAATTTTGAGTTATTTTTGAAGTTTTGTTAGTGATTTGAGTAAAAATTTTGAAAAATAAACTTTTGGAGTTTTTCAAAGTTTCGAAAACTTTCATCATGCGTCTTCAAGTGAAAATTAAATATTTTGTGAAAATTTTATGAAAATGCTGATTTCACAAAAAAGTGAAAGTATTTTGGAAAATATTTTCTTATGTCCAAACGGGCCCTTATACTACGAGGGTAATTTTACCTATAATAAATATTTATCATAAAGATTTACTTGTATTATTACCTAATAAATAATTTACTTGTGTGAATAATTTTTATAATATCAGTGACCATAACATTTTAAAATAAATTTGAGTTTATATAATTAACTTAAAGTCCAACAAAAATATAGACCAAAGAAAAAAATTTGGAAATTATAATTAATAGAAGTAGAACAAACCTTGTTGAGGAGTCCAAGTGACCGAGCATTACATGCATGGAAGAATAGAAGGAAAACCATTAGAAGAGATGATACGGTCATTGACATTTGAAAATAATTGTTGGCTCAAATTTGTATGAAAGATATTGATATTAACATACAAATAATTTAAGGAGCTAATGATGATTTAAGAAGAATTTAGGAGTAAGAAGGTAAAACAATAGTCCCAAAGACATGAAGATATTCAAAGAAAAGCAAAATCAGAGTTCTGCTAAATATATATATCAAGAAAAGAAACATGAGAAGAAGAAAGTAAAAGAGTCCAAAGGAGAGTTTTTCTCTTTGAATTTCAAGAAAAAATTTGAATAATTATTGAAATTATATATTTGAACGACAGATCGCTCAAAATGTTATAGAAACAAGAGAAACAAGAAAGCAAGAGCTTGTCCATTTTTGTTTCCATCGAGGTATATTTTTTTTCCACCCGATGTTCGATACTTGTGGGGGCGAATTACAGTTGGATTTTCTATGAAAAGTCATACATTCCTGACTCATTCTCAAAATTCGAATACGAACCCGAAATCTCTGATTAAGAATGAAAAAATATTTATCACTTTACCACAACTTCGCAGGTACCGAGGAATGTCAATGGCCTTGTCCTTAATTGCAAGAAGCTAAACTATGGTTTATTGGTTTTACATGGTTAGTGTCTAGCTTTGTTCCACCACTTATACCTTGAAAATCATACCAAAGATTATAATAAAGGGTAATGTCAAAAAGTGAGACACCTTTTTAGATTGACTAGGCACCAACGTTAACATGTTTGCCTATTTTGCTTGTATGTGTTCCTAGCTGCCTCTACTTGCATGCTTCATTAGCAGAATTAATTATCAATTTTGTTTTATAAAAAAATTCATTATTTTGATATGCTGGAAAATGGTGGAATCCAGTTCTATATGTTTATAAAGACTACATCAAGCCAATTATTTATACTTTGAAACAGTACCGCATGACATTGGAATAATAAGGTAGTTCAAGGCCTATATATTCAAATGAAAACCGTCTATTGAATGGAGGTATTTTTTCATCTATCCAAGCTTTAGTAGACAAAATTATACGATATATATATACTGTTGGGATGTAACACGCGTTCTGTAAAATTAGTCGAGCTAGACCCATACAAGTTACCTCGGACACTACAATTTATAAAAAAATAAAACTAGTTAGCCGACAATTGAAGAACTAGTATGTTCACTCGTACTTATTTACCGGGTTGATAAAACTAGATAGAACATATATATATATATATATATATATATATATATATATATATATATATATATATATATATATAGGGTTAGGGCTGACTAGCTGAGTTAGTGTTGAGGATATGAGTTCAACTTAATTCAATAATTTTTATCAAAATTCTATATACGATTGCACGACAAGGGTTGACAAGAGCCACAAGTTCGTGTGTCTTATTAAAGCCATGCAGTATTGGCGAGCTCATCTCCATTGTCTCCACGGTAACACTCCTTTTTTCAGCTCCTCTTTTCCTCTCAACAAGTTCCAACCTCTTGGTTGGAGAAAGAATGTATGTACTAATTAGAACCAAGTGAAAATTTTGGTCATACAAAGTAGGAATTTTTATCTCCTATAACAAATATTAACACCTTATTTATTATAAATAAATATCATTTTAAAAAATTCTATATCTTTTAAGGTTTATAGCAAAATATTTAATTTTGGTTACCTCCTAGTACTAAGCCATTAAATTCGCTAATTAGTTACATAATTTTTTTCTCTCTCTACTTTGATACATCTCATTCTCTTCCCCAATCTCTAAATAAGCTCCTGAATAAGTTTTTTCAAGTCGTTTCTTCCCACCGGAAAAGCTAGCACAGTTGCAACATAAATGGCTCATGTAGTTAAGCCTCTAATGAATTGGTCAAAATGGCATCACTATTAATACGTTCGTGCCTCATTCATTCACCTGATTCAATCACCAATTCCACTTTTCTCAAACAACAACGCCCGTCAACACCCGTTATCCATGCTATCACATTCTGCTTTTCGGCAAGATCATTTTCGTGCCGGCGCCGCTATTAAATCGAGTGAAAATTCACTTCCTTTGGATCCATCGGAGAGCGACAGTGATGATGGCATAACGAGAAAGATTTGCCGGAAATTAGGGTTTGTTCTTGAACAAAGACGACGGATTTTGGGACTGAGCAACTTAATTTTCTGTTAATATATTTCTATGTATTTTCATGTATTTCATTGTCTTTTTTTTTAATTGTAATTCAATGTATCTCGTTGTATTCCATGTATTTCATTGTATTCACTGTTTTTTTCCATTATATTTTAATTTATCCCGCTGTATTCTATGTATTTCATTATATTCACTGTCCCACTATATGCCATGAATGTATTCATTTTTTAATCAATATAATTTATGTATTCATTTGTATTATATAACTTTTCTGAAGATTGAAATATTTTTGGGTATTTTTCGGTTGAGAATCTTTTTTGTAACTGAAAATACAAAATTTGCGTGTTATAATTAAGTTTGTTGAGTTATATTAGGAGTTTATTATGTTAATCGATTTACTTTCCCTTTTAAAAACAGTGTAATCCCTTATTTCACGCCATGAATATAGTCGAATACAATAACCTGTCCAGCTGTAGTTCCATATTTTACTCCATGAATACAGTCGAATACATTCGAATACAACAACTGATTAGCTGGACTTTCATGATTCACGCCTATTTTTGCTACTGTAATCATAAATACAATAACTTAAATACATCAAATACATCTTATAACCACATAAAAGGTATCTATAATTCGTAATATAGCAAATTGTATACTAAAAGATAATACTTTATGAAAATTTCTCAATAAAGTATGCCCTCCCTTCAATTTTTCCATTTTATGTCATGTGTTTAATTGAGAACGGATTTTCCAAAAAAAAAAAGTATAAAATTAATAATTCTTAAATATTTATGGATAATAAATTAATCTCATTACGAGTAAATGCAAAATTTAAAATTAAGTCGTTTCTAAATATAAAACACTGACATTCTTTTTTGAACAATTAGGAAGAATGTATAAATACAATGAGACAGTGGGAGTAATCGTATAGATGACTCAACTATGTACCAAATAATTGTTTATGACCATTTAGAATAGTGTTAGCTGGGTCTATTCAAAATAGGGTGGGCATATATTGGGTAAAACTAATAATCCAAACCGTTAATTCTTTATTAGGTTATTGGTATTGGGTTATTGGGTTAACGGTTCGGTAACAGATTAATTTTTTTTATTGGGTTATCGGTTTGGGCTCGATTTGCATTGTTTTTATTCGGTAAAACCCGATAATCCAAAAATAAAAAAATAATTTACCGATTTACCATTAAGTATATACTAGGATTTTATTTTCTTAATTCCCACTTAGTCTTCGATCCTCTTAGTTCTCATTCTCATTTCCGCCGAAGCCCCCAAGAGTCAAGACGCAAGACTCACCACTAGTTCTCCGCCAGACGCTAGTGCCTCACCAGTTCTCCGCCAGTCACGAAGGCTCACTCCCTCACTCGTCAATCGCCTCGTGTAAGTTTTGGATCAAGATTTTTCTATTTTCTTCTTGTTAATTGTTTTGATTTTTGCTAACCTTCATATTACCCAGTAATATATATCAAGCTATCAATTATATATGTAAGTCTTGTAGTGGGAATTTTGTAGTGTTGAGTTATATTTGAGAATGATCATGCAAAATTTTATAGATACTGTACAATTTGATTTCTTCGTTTTATATATTGTAAATGTTTTTAGTTGTTTTATCTTATCGGGTAAATCGATAACGATATATAACCGATAAAACGATAACCGATAGTTAATATCTTATCGGTTTGGTTATCGGGTTATGATATTTGTAAATCGATAATCAATAGGCAAAATCGATAATGTTCAAAACCGAACCGAACCGAACCGGCCGATGCCCACCCCTAACTCATAATGCTCTCAAACATTAACTCTCCACCACCATCTTTCATCCCACCTAAACCACCAGATATCTTCACTACTCCATCTTCCCCACTATCACAGCCATCCCAAACTACCTCTTCCACAACCTTAGACAATAATATGAATATATGAAATATTAACACAATTTAAAATATCATCAATCCACCCAAAATTATCCAAACATCTTACCTCAATACTCTACTTTCAAATAATATATCACCTTCCACATCTACTTCAAATGACCCGTTAACTTTTAATCAAGTTACAAATGATGAATTAAAAGCACCTACTGATCCAAACATTTTCATTCCACTTTCTCTCGAAGAAAAAGAAAGAATTTATAAGCCATAGCAATATTCGGTGATTAAGTTGTATGGTAAAAAAATTGGACACTAATTACTAAGGCAAAAAAAAAAAAAATCGCCTTGTGGAGACCTACTGAAAATCTATAGCTTATAGATTTAGGATCAGATTTTTACTTACTTAAATTCCTAAAAAAGGAATATAAGATTCATGCTATACAAGATGGACCTTGGTTTATATTAAATCATTTCCTATCTGTTCGTCAATTGGACCCAAAGTTCATGGCTTCCGAAACAAAAATAAATTACTCTGTTATTTGGTTACGTTTACTTGAATTACCAATTGAATTTATAATTTCTAGATATTACAAAAACTGAAAAATAAAATTGAGAAATTATTAACTATTGATACTTGTACATCTTCAACAACAAGAGAACGCTATGCTAGGTTGTGTGTTCAGGTTCCTTTGGATCAACCACTATGCACTCATATTTTTATTGGATATCATAAATAAATTATTTTGTATGAGGGTCTAAATTTGTTATGCATTAAGTGTGGTCAGATGAGACATAATCAAACAGTTTGTTCTTATCAAGCCAAGCCTAACAATGAAATTCCTACACAGAAACAATCCTATATCACTAACCCTACTAACAATGCATCAAAATTATCAAATACTGAAGAATGGAAGGCTGTTAAATTTCCCACTAAGTCAGCTAGGAAAATAAACTACTCCAAAGGGACTCAACTACTCAACTATACATGACAATCATGTATGCTTGTTGATGAAATAGCTAGGATTAATACTACTAACACTCTTCCTTTTACTAAATTATCTATTAGTAATATTAACTCTCTCCCTAGTTCTAATAAGAAACAAGTTTCACCATCAAAATAATTTCTTCATAATAATTAATTTAATCAGCTTATTAATGAAAACTCCTCTGATAATTCTATAATTAATCTGGACTCAACCTCATCTCCACATAAAACAATTATAACTCAAGTATCCCTAAAACCACCTGCTCACCTGGCCTAATAAGAAATAGTCCAACCTACCAACCTACAAAAATATATGCAACAGGACACGTTAACCCCTCTCACATGCAAGATACATTCCCATACACAAATATAACACAATAAGCAATACTAAATAACCTATAACAAAATACACTCAATACAATCGATTACCCCCACTACCATATCTTAACAAAATACACACAACAAAATACCACTATGTGACGACCCTGCCCGTCGTCACTGGAATTACCACCCCGTTATTATATCAGTGTTAGAGTCTATCGGGCGAGTTAGGAGTGAATTGATTTGAAAATGAGGCATATAGCCCTTTTGAAGGAAACTTGAATATGGAAAGTCAACATGGAGTTGACTATTTAGTTAGAGGGCTCGGAATCGGATTTTGACGATTTGGTTAGTTCCGGGAGGTGATTTGTGACTTAGGGAGCGATCGGAATTAAATTTGGAGGTCCGATGTAGAAATAGGCTTGAATTGGCTAAGGTTGAATTTTGGCGAAATCCGAACAGTAGGTGAGATTTTGATCCGGCGATCGGAATGGAATTCTGATAGTTTCTGTAGCTTCGCAATGTGATTTTGGATATGTCCACAAATTTTCAGGTCATTCGGACGTCGTTTGGTCGGGTTTTAGATCGAATGCATAATTCAGAAAGTTTTAAAGAATTTAGTCTTGAATTCGATGTGAATTAGGGGTTTTGATGTTGTTAGACGTGTTTTGAGGATTTGAACAAGTTCGAATAAGGTATTAGGATGTGTTGGCGTGTTTGGATGAGGTCTCGGGGGCCTCGGGGTGTTTTCGGATGGTTAAACGGGAGAAAATATGGAAAATTGCAGACTTTGTGCACTGGTTCTGTTATTTTCGCTCATGCGGAAATGGGAGCGCAGGAGCGAGTCCGCAGGAGCGGACAAGGGGGCGCAGAAGCGGAGGCGACCGCTGAAGCGGAGCCTGGTCCGCAGGGGCGGCGTCGCTGGTGCGAGAGGGCGATCGCAGAAGCGGGCTTGAGGCATGATAGGGAAGTCCGCAGAAGCGGATTATTAATCGCCTAGGCGAGTCCGCAGGAGCGGATTCTTGTTCGTAGAAGCGGGAAATCCTGCAGGGGCGGAGGAAATTCCGCAGGAGCGATCTGTGGCTCGCAGGAGCGGAAATGTCCAAATAGGCCTGGGTTCACAGAAGCGACCAATTGGTCGCGGAGGCGGTTCCGCAGAGGCGGAAATGGTCCGCAGAAGCAAAAATCGCAGAAGGATTAAAAGTATCAGGAGTTAGAAAATTTCAGAAACATTTCAACATTTGGGGTCTCGGCTTAAGAGGCGATTTGGGCGATTTTGAAGAGAAACTCAAGGGAATTCGTCAGGTAATCAACTATTGACTTAAATTATGATTAGTATTGATAATATTATGCAATTATATCATGAAAATGGAGGAATTTGGGGTATTTTATGGAGGATTTAGCCCTAGGCTTGAACTTAAGAAAATCAAGGTTTTGAATGGGCAAATGGAGTTCGAATTAGGTAAAATTGATATGCTTAGACTCGTATTGAGATGAGGGTTCCGGATATGTGACTTTCGTAATTTTTCGAGAAGCGTACTGAAAGTCGGGTTTTGGCAACTTTGGGATTTTTGATGTAAATTGAGTTGTTTTGATTGGGTGTCGTCCCATTGGCCTAATTTGTTATGTTTCTACCATATTTGATCAGATTCTATGCGTGCGGAGCTTGATTCTCGTGGCAAGGGCGTCGCGGACTAGACGTCGAGCTGTATTGAGGTGAGTAATAGATGTGGGTGATGACCAGCGGGTTCAAAACCCCGATATACCACTTTGTGACGCTGTATAGCGGCGAGACACGTACTCTCTTGTGAGTGCGGGGTCGATTGTGATTTGGGGACTATGGCTTAGTCCGACCTGTTGGTATTGTATTATGATATTGGCTGTTCTTGAGCCGTTGAACCTCATTCTCGGATGGTTGCATATTATATTGTGATGTTGGCTACTCTTGAGCCGTTGAACCTCGTTCTTGGACGGTTGAGTATATTTGTGGGCTGTGAGCCAGTTATTTGGATCCTGCGAGGATCGTTAGCATTGTGCTGTGATATTGACATGCTAGTTTTACTACCAGTCCGTAGCTATTACTCTTATCATGATATTTCCAATCTCTGGAACTTGACATTTACTGTTTTCAACTGAAAAATGATAAAAGAGTTTTCAAAACTACTTTTGAGCCTGCGAGGCTGCATTTGCATATTAGCTGACTGGTAGTGGATCGGGCTGCGCGCCGCAGCGTATATTCATGATATTGTGCTTGGGCTGTAGGAGCCCCTCCGGAGTCTGAACCCCCACAATGAGCACGGGTACTCAAATTGGATCGGGCTATGCACCGTAGCGGTCATTTCATGCATTGCATTGCATTTAGCTACATCTGCTAGCTGTTATACTTGTTATTGATATGGTTGGCTCTCTACTGTTGATATTGAACTGTTACATGGTATTAGTTACAGCATTACATAGTGTTTTATTGTGGATTTCTTATCTACGCTGTCTTACCCCTATTTATTACCACTGAGTCTGGTAGTACTCATTTTACTCCCTGCACCTTGTGTGCAGATCCAGGTACCTCTCAGCAGACTTGATCCGGTAGCCGCTCAGAGGCATTGTGCGGGATAGTCGAGGCAGCTGCAGCGTCCGTAGGACCTAACTCTCCTTCTAGCTGTCTTTTCATTTCATGTTGTCATTTCTTTCTGCACTGAGTTTTGTTGTAAACCTTATTACACTTATGTTCCTTAGAGGCTCATGACTCTTGACCCTTCGGTCTATGAGAGTTGGTATGCGTTGGGACTTGGTTCCCCGTTTCGATATATCTATCACTGTTGTCTTATAATTTGATATGCTTAAATGGGATAAGGCGAGCTCTTAGCTCCATTATTGTCATTGATTGGTCAGGCTGGCCTAGCAGTGTGCTGGGTGCCATCACGACCGGGTTTGGGATTGTGACACATTACTTCTTCGAGCTCTTCAAACCCTACTATACCTTCCATGCAAGAAAATCATCATGATACCTTCGCTATCTGTCACGAACCAAACCCCGGTAGTGATGGCACCCAACATATCATTCGGCAAGCCCGACCATGTTATCCATTAAAACCAGCCATTTATTAATTACAGATGATCAATACAACTTAATAACATGTTTTCATATCAAACGATAAGCATGGAAGTAGAAGCACACAAAATACGGTCCCATCCAAATTGTGGTGTCACAAGTCTGAGCCTCAACAACGAAATACCCAATACAGTCTAGGCAGAATGAAAACAACAAAATGATAAGAGGGAGAGATCAGGCCCTGCGAACGTCGACAGCTACCTCGAAGTCTCCACGGGATAATAATGAATACGCAGCTGCGACAGCTCAACTGCTCTCTGGAACCTGTGAATCTGCACAAAAGGTGCAGGGGAGTGGGATGTGACGACCCAAAGGGTCATCACTTATTTTATTAATCATTTCGAGCTTTTGAGGCCTTAAAAACCTCATTCCACGTTGCCTCGATTTATGTGCACAATCCGAGCATGTAGCCGGAAAGATTTTGTGATAGAAAATATGAATTCTATGAGAAATTTGGATAAAAATGATATTAATATTGATATGGTTGACTTCGGTCAACATTTTTGGTAAACGGCTCCGGACCCGAGATTGGATGGTCCCGAGAGGTCCGTAAGAAAATATAGGACTTGGACATGCGTCCGGAGTCGAATTCTGAGACTTAAAGTCCAAGTTATGAATTTTTCTGTGAAATTGTTTTTGATATAATTGTTAAAGGAAAATGAATTAATTGACCTTGGTATCGGGCTCGTATTTTAGTTCCGACGCCCGGTACAAGTCTTAAATATTATCTATGTGATTTCTGGAAAGTTTGGTGACATTCGGATGTCGTTTGAGATGTTTTGGACCTTGAGTCCCAAGTTTGAAAGTTTTGAAAACCAAAAGTATGAAAATCATGAATTTGAGGCTTGATTTGATGAAAACGATGTGATATTGGCGATGTGATCGCACGAAAAAGTTCATAATGTGTTTTTGATGTTGTGTACATGTTTGGTTTGGAGCCCGGAGAGCTCGGGTAAAGATTGATAGGCCGTTGGATGAAATTCTGAGTTTTTGCACTGCTGGTTTTTCACCCAGCTGTTGTCTTCGCAATTGCGAAGTATTTCTCACAATTGCGAAGGTGGCAGGTCAAGGCAGGGTTCGCAAATGCGAACCCTTGGTCGCAAATGCGAAGGGTGCCCAGGACCGTTTGGGTTCGCAAATGCGAACCAAACCTCGCAATTGCGAGGACTCCAGTGAAAAGGCATGCTTCGCAAATGCGAAGGATCCCTTAGCTCAGCCTTGTTCGCATTTGCGAACAAATGTTCGCAAATGCGAAAGTCCCTGGAGGCCAGCCTGGTTCGCAAATGCGAACATATGTTCGCAAATGCGAAGCCCCCAGATTTGCCTTGGCTTCGCAAATGCGAACAAAAGTTCGCAAATGCGAACTTCCCAGCCTTAGCTTATTTTTCAAACTCCGGAAATTGGTCGGGGTTCGCAATTGCGAACCCATGTTCGCAAATGCGAACACAGAGACCTGTAAAACACGATTTTTAGTTCATTTCTTCACTTTTTACAAAACAAAAACACCCATTTGCGATTCTTCACGGATTCCTTCTTCATCAAAACAATTGTAAGTCACTTTTTACTTAATTCTTTCAATTCCTAACATCATTAAACATGTTTTTCAATAGAAATCAAAGGTTTTCACGGTAAAATTTCTTGTTTTTTTAAGAATATAGGGTTTTTCATAAATTGGGAAATTGGACCTCTAATTGAGGTCCGATTTTGAATTAAATCATATACATGAACTCGTGGGGGGATGGGTAACCGGATTTAGGTCCTAACCCCGAGTTCCGACCATGTGGGCCCGGGGTTGAAATTCACTATTCCGGGCAGAATGTTGTAAAAATTGTAATTGGCCTTAGGAATTAGCTTGTTGAGTAGTATTGATGATATTAAATCAATTATGTATAGATACGATTGGATTGGGACCAAATTTGAAAGAAAAAGACATTTCCACGGATTGAATTGTTCATAAACATTCGAGGTAAGTGTTTGTTCTATCCTAGCTTGAGGGAATAGGATTATGTGTTATGTGTTATGTGATCGAGTGCGGTGTATAGGCTGTGGTGACGAGCATCCATACACTGGCGTCTAGTATGACCGTGAGTCGTTGAAAATGCTTATTTTGAGATATATTTACAGATGAATTGTTGAACCTTTGCCAGGTTGTAGAATTGTTATTGTTCTCCCTTGTCGGGACTTGTTGTGAAGATAATTATTGATTGCCCTTGTTGGGACAGCTTATGAATTACTGTTTCTTTCTTTGCCCTTAACTGTGATTGTTATTTGGGTGAGGAAGAGTGATAAAGCACGAAGGGTGATGCCGTGCCTTGATTTATTATTTATGCACGAAGGTTAATGCCGTGCCATGTTTTATTGATTATGCACGAAGGATCATGCCGTGCCCCGTTATTGAACCATGTACGAAGGATCATGCCGTACTATGGATGTGAGGATGAGAGTAAAAGCACGAAGGGTGATGCCGTGTACTTTATTTGCTTATTTGGTGAGGATGAGCGTAAAAGCACGAAGGGTGATGCCGTGCAATTGTTTGCTATTCCTTGACTTGATATTACATGTGTTTCCATTATACTTCGTTTTTCCTTGTGAACTTATTACTGTTGTTAATTGTTGAATTCTTTGAGATATCCCTTATTGTGTTATTACTTGGTTATTTCTTGTTATTCTGTGGTATACATATATATTGAATTGCACAGGTTTATGTGGGTGTCCGGTCCTAGGCTTGTCACTACTTCGCCGGGATAGGCCAGGCACTTACCAGCACATGGGGTCGGTTGTGCTGATACTACACTTCTGTGCGTTTTTGCACAGGTCCAGGTTACGATCAGGAGCAGCAGCAGTAAATCGATTGCGTGGGAGTTGATCACGTTTGAGACCGAGGTAGCTTGCAGAAGTTTGCAAGCCCGGCGTCTCTCTCTTTACTTATGTTACTAGCTGTAGTCTCTTTGTTCCGAGACAAACAGAATTATGTTATATTTCTTTCAAAACTTATATATGTAGTATTCAATAGTAGTTCGTGAGTTGGTGACTCCACGTCTTGGGTAGAGGATTCCAGTATGATTTTTATCTTGTAATTAGTTATTTCTATTCCGATAAAGTATTCCGCATTTATTTAATTAAATTGTGTTAAAAACAGGTTAGTATGAATACAGTGGCTTGCCTAGCTACCACGAGTAGGCGCCATCACGATCCCGATGTTGGGGGAAAATCCGGGTCGTGACAAGTTGGTATCAAAGCTCTAGGTTACATAGGTCTCACCACTCACGAACAAGCTTAGTAGAGTTTGAGAGGTAGGTACGGAGACGTCCGTACTTGTCCTCCAGAGTCTATTGAGTTAGGAAAGAGTCTCTCATTTGTTCTTTCTTGTCGTGTGATTTGTTCCTCAATTACAGATTGAATTTCTACTCTGTCCTTTCGCAGATGGTGAGGACACGCGCTTCTTCGTCCACTGACCAACAGCCTGAGCCCCAGGCAGCTCCGGTGAGGGGCAGGGTCCGAGGCCGTATCGTAGGCCGTGGTAGGGGTAGAGCTCAGCCCCCGGCAGCTATTCCAAAGGTGGAGCCTCATATTGAGACTGGCGAAGAGGTTCTTGTCCCAGCAGCTCCAGTGGGCCTAGCTCAGGTCCCAGGAGAGGCTTTATTTACCCCGGATCTTCGGGATGCTTTGGTCAGAATAGCGGGATTTATGGACAGCATTGCCAGAGCGGGTTTATTATCAGTTGCACCAGCCGCTTCTCAGGCTGGAGGAGGGGCCCGGACTCCTATTGCTCGTACTCCGGAGCCAGTAGCTCCTCAGCCTCAGGCACCAGTGGTTCAGCCAGCTGTGGCCACTCAGTCAGGTACCACAGCTCATGCCAGGTGATGGAGCGGCCATGACTTCTGATTCGTTATGGAGGCTTGATCGGTTCTCCAAGCTATTTACCACTACATTCAGTGGAGCCACATCAGAGGATCCTCAGGACTTCTTATTCAGTTGCTATGAGATTCCCAAGACTATGGGGATCGTGGAGTCAAATGGAGTTGACTTCTGTACATTCAGGCTTGCAGGATCCGCCAAGACTTGGTGGAGAGATTATTGCTTGACTCGACCAGCAGGGTCCCCAGCTTTATCATGGGATCGGTTTGCGGAACTATTTATGGAGAAGTTTCTCCCTGCTACTCAGCGGGATGTACTTCGGAGGCAGTTTGAGCGCCTCCATCGGGGCACTATGACGGTTACACAGTATGAGACGAGATTTGTCGATTTGGCTCGTCATGCAGTGGTGATACTTCCCACAGAGCGGGAGAGGGTCCGCAGGTTTATAGATGGGCTTAATCAGCCAATTAGACTCCATATGGCTATGGGCGTGGGGAGTGACATATCATTTCAGGAGGCAGCAAATGCAGCACGCAGAGTTGAGATGGCTCTCGCTAGAGGAGGCGGTTATTCTTCGGATAAGAGGCCTCGTCATTCGGGTAGGTTTGGTGCTTCTTCCTCTGGTAGCAGAGAATCCTTTGATAGAGGCCAGTCCTCCAGGCCTTTTCATTCCGCCCTTCAGGCTTCACAGGGTGGACCAGGTGATCGTGGTTTTCGTGGGCATTATTCGGACCAGCCTCCTATTAATGCTCAGCCTCTTCAGAGTGTTCGTGGAGGCCATTCGAGTCGTCAGGGCCAGCAGCCCTATCAGTCTAAGAGTTGCTACGGTTGTGGTGACCCGAGTCATTTTATCAGGAATTGCCCTCTAGCAGGCGAGCAACTCTCAGCAGCGAGGTCCTCGTCCTATGATTCGGGCCCCGGCTGACCCTCAGCCTGCCCAGCAGCCAGCCAGAGGCGGGGGTAGAGATTATAGAGGTGGAAGTCGAGACCGTAGAGGTGGAGACCGTCCGGCCACAGAGGTAGAGGTCGGCCGGTTGATGGCCGTCCTAGAGACGCGGCTCGAGGGGAGGTGCGGATCCCCGATTCTATGCCTTACCGGCCGAGGCCGAGGCGAGAGGCATCGGATGCCGTGATTACGGTACTATTCTTATGTGTGGCGGAGGTGCTTCGGCATTATTTGACCCTGGATCTACATATTCCTATGTGTCTTCCTACTTCGCACCGTATTTGGCCGTGCCCAACTATGCTCTGGATATTCCGGTTTATGTGGCTACACCAGTGGGTGACTCCATTGTAGTCGATCGGGTGCATCGTTCGTGCGTAGTTATATTTGGGGGTCTTGAGACCCGTGTTGATCTGTTGCTTTTGGATATGGTAGATTTTGATGTCATATTGGGGATGGACTGGTTGTCCCCATACCATGCTATTCTAGATTGTCATGCTAAGACCGTGACCTTAGCCTTGCCAGAATCACCCCGACTAGAGTGGAAAGGTACCTCAAGCCACTCCGTTCGCACTGTTATTTCCTATGTTAAGGCTCGACGTATGGTCGAGAAGGGGTGTCTAGCTTATTTGGCTTATGTTCGTGATTCCAGCGCAGAAGTTTCTTCCATTGAGTCGGTCCCTATTGCACGGGAGTTTCCCGAGGTTTTTCCTTCAGACCTGCCGGGCATGCCACCCGACAGGGATATTGATTTCTGTATTGATTTGGCACCGGGCACTCAGCCCATCTCTATTCCACCCTATCGTATGGCCCCGCCGGAGCTAAAAGAGTTGAAAGATCAGTTGCAGGACCTTCTTGAGAAGGGCTTTATCAGGCCCGGTGTTTCCCCCTGGGGAGCACCTGTATTATTTGTAAAGAAGAAAGATGGCTCGATGCGGATGTGTATTGATTACCGGCAATTAAACAAAGTGACAATAAAGAATAAGTATCCACTGCCGAGGATTGATGATTTGTTTGACCGGCTCCAGGGAGCGAGGGTATTCTCTAAGATAGACTTGAGGTCAGGCTACCATCAGCTGAAGATCAGGGCGGCTGACATTCCTAAGACAGCCTTTCGTACTAGATATGGGCATTATGAGTTCTTGGTCATGTCCTTTGGGTTGACCAATGCCCCGGCAGCATTCATGGAGTTGATGAATCGGGTATTCAGGCCTTACTTAGATTTGTTCGTGATAGTCTTTATAGATGACATCCTGGTATACTCCCGCAGCCAGGAAGAGCACGAGCAGCACCTCAGAGTGGTTCTTCAGACTCTGAAAGATAACCAGTTATATGCCAAATTTTCTAAATGTGAGTTCTGGCTGAGTTCGGTAGCATTTCTGGGTCACATTGTATCAGTGGAAGGTATTTAGGTAGACCCAAAGAAGATTGAGGTAGTCCAGAATTGACCCCGACCAGCTTCAGTGACTGAGATCCGTAGTTTCTTGGGATTAGCAGGTTACTACCGTCGTTTTGTAGAGGGGTTTTCTTCTATTGCAGCCCCGATGACCAGGTTGACCCAGAAGGGTGTCCAGTTCCAGTGGTCAGAGGAGTGTGAGGCAAGCTTTCAGAAGCTCAAGACAGCCTTGACCACCGCACCAGTGTTGATACTACCTACAGGTGCAGGGCCTTATACAATTTATTGTGACGCATCTCGTACAGGGCTTGGAGCGGTATTGATGCAGGATGGTAAGGTTATCGCTTATGCTTCGAGGCAGTTAAAAATACATGAGAAGAATTATCCAGTTCATGATCTTGAGTTAGCAGCAGTGGTTCATGCCTTAAAGATCTGGAGGCATTATCTATATGGTGTGACATGTGAGGTGTACACTGATCACAAAAGCCTAGAGTACTTGTTCAAGCAGAAGGAGTTGAATCTACGAGAGCGGAGATGGTTAGAGTTGCTAAAAGACTATGATGTTACTATCTTATATCACCCGGGTAAGGCCAATGTGGTGGCCGATGCATTGAGTAGAAAGTATGCCGGCATGGGTAGTCTTGCATACATTCCGGTCAGTCAGAGACCATTAGCTCTAGATGTCCAGGCCTTAGCCAACCGGTTCGTGAGATTAGACATTTCTGAGCCTAGCAGGGTGTTAGCCTGCACGGTTGCTCGTTCTTCTTTATTAGAGCGTATTTGTGAGAGGCAATTTGATGATCCTCATTTGCGTGAGTTGAGAGATACAGTACAGCGGGGAGGTGCCACACAGGTAAACCTAGATGATGATGGGGTATTGAAATTGTAGGGTCGAGTTTGTGTGCCCAATGTCGAAGGGATTCGAGAGTTAATCTTAGCAGAGGCCCATAGTTCGCGGTATTCTATTCACCCAGGCGCCGCAAAGATGTACCAGGACTTACGGCAGCACTATTGGTGGCGCAGAATGAAGAAAGATATCGTTGCGTATGTCGCTCGGTGTCTAAATTGTCAGCAGGTGAAATATGAGCACCAGAGACCTGGTGGTGTGTTCCGGAGGATTGAAATTCCCGAGTGGAAATGGGAGCGGATCACTATGGACTTCGTTCATTGGACTTCCTTTGACTCGGAGGAAATTTGATGCTATTTGGGTCATTGTTGATAGGCTGACCAAGTTAGCACACTTTATTCCAATGTATCTGTCTCCTACTCGTCGAAGAGGTTAGCGGAGGTTTACATTAGGGATATTGTTCGTCTCCATGGAGTGCCGGTATCTATTATCTCCGATCGGGGTACGCGAGTTTACCTCGCGGTTTCGGAGAGCGGTCTAGGCAGGAGTTAGGCACCCGGGTTCGGTTGAGTACGGCATTTCATCCTCGGACGGATGGCCGGTCCGAGAGGACTATTCGGATTCTAGAGGATATGCTTCGAGCCCGTGTTATTGATTTTGGAGGCTCGTGGGACCGGTTTTTGCCTTTAGCAGAGTTCGCCTACAATAACAGTTACCAGTCTAGCATCCGGATGGCTCCGTATGAGGCATTGTATGGTAGGCGATGTCGATCACCGGTTGGATGGTTTGAACCGGGAGAGGCTCGGTTGTTGGGTACAGACTTAGTTCGGGAGGCCTTGGATAAGGTCAAGACTATTCAGGAGAGATTGCGTTCAGCTCAGTCCAGACAGAAGACGTATGCGGATCGTAAGGTTCGAGATGTAGATTTCATGGTTGGTGAACGAGTATTGCTCCGAGTGTCGCCTATGAAGGGCGTGATAATGTTCGGGAAGAAGGGCAAGCTCAGCCCTTGGTATATTGGTCCTTTTGAGATTCTAGACAGAGTGGGAGGGGTGGCTTACAGATTAGCTTTGCCGCCTAGCTTATCAGCCGTGCATCCGGTTTTTCACGTATCTATGCTTCGGAGATACCACGGCGATCCCACACATGTGTTAGACTTCAGTATTACTGTCCAATTGGACAATGATCTATCTTACGAGGAGGAGCCGGTGGCTATTCTAGACCGGCAGGTTCGACAGTTGAGGTCGAAGAGTTATCCTTCTGTGCGTGTTCAGTGGAGAGGTCAGCCTCCTGAGGCATCGACCTGGGAGTCCGAGTCTGATATGCGGAGCCGCTACCCACACTTGTTTCCTGACTCGGGTACTTCTTTCTTTTGTCCGTTCGAGGACGAACGGTTGTTTTAGAGGTGGAGATTGTGACGACCCAAAGGGTCATCACTTATTTTATTAATCATTTCGAGCTTCTGAGGCCTTGAAAACCTCATTCCATGTTGCCTCGATTTACGTGCATAATCCGAGCATGTAGCCGGAAAGATTTTGTGATAGAAAATATGAATTCTATGAGAAATTTGGATAAAAATGATATTAATATTGATATGGTTGACTTCGGTAAACATTTTTGGTAAACGGGTCCGGACCCGAGATTGGATGGTCCCGAGAGGTCCGTAAGAAAATATGGGACTTGGACATGCATCCGGAGTCGAATTCTGAGACTTAAAGTCCAAGTTATGAATTTTTCTGTGAAATTGTTTTTGATATAATTGTTAAAGGAAAATAAATTAATTGACCTTGGTATTGGGCTCGTATTTTGGTTCCGACGCCCGGTACAAGTCTTAAATATTATATATGTGATTTCTGGAAAGTTTGGTGACATTCGGATGTCGTTTGAGATGTTTTGGACCTTGAGTCCCAAGTTTGAAAGTTTTGAAAACCAAAAGTATGAAAATCATGAATTTGAGGCTTGATTTGATGAAAACGATGTGATATTGGCGATGTGATCGCATGAACAAGTTCATAATGTGTTTTTGATGTTGTGTACATGTTTGGTTTGGAGCCCGGGGAGCTCGGGTAAAGATTTGATAGGCCGTTGGATGAAATTCTGAATTTTTGCACTGCTGGTTTTTCACCCAGCTGTTGTCTTCGCAATTGCGAAGTATTTCTCGCAATTGCGAAGGTGGCAGGTCAAGGCAGGGTTCGCAAATGCGAACCCTTGGTCGCAAATGCGAAGGGTGCCCAGGACCGTTTGGGTTCACAAATGCGAACCAAACCTCGCAATTGCGAGGACTCCAGTGAAAAGGCATGCTTCACAAATGTGAAGCATTCTTCGCAAATGCGAAGGATCCCTCAGCTCAGCCTTGTTCGCATTTGCGAACAAATGTTCGCAAATGCGAAAGTCCCTGGAGGCCAGCCTGGTTCGCAAATGCGAACATATGTTCGCAAATGCGAAGCCCCCAGATTTGCCTTGGCTTCGCAAATGCGAACAAAAGTTCGCAAATGCGAACTTCCCAACCTTAGCTTATTTTTCAAACTCCAGAAATTGGTCGGGGTTTCGCAATTGCGAACCCATGTTCGCAAATGCGAACACGGAGACCTGTAAAACACGATTTTCAGTTCATTTCTTCACTTTTTACAAAACAAAAACACCCATTTGCGATTCTTCACGGATTCCTTCTTCATCAAAACAATTGTAAGTCACTTTTTACTTACTTCTTTCAATTCCTAACATCATTAAACATGTTTTTCAATAGAAATCAAAGGTTTTCATGGTAAAATTTCTTGTTTTTGTTAGAATATAGGGTTTTTCATAAATTGGGAAATTGGACCTCGAATTGAGGTCCGATTTTGAAACAAATCATATACATGAACGCGTGGGGGGATGGGTAACCAGATTTTGGTCCTAACCCCGAGTTCCGACCATGTGGGCTCGGGGTCGAAATTCACTATTCCAGGCAGAATGTTGTAAAAGTTGTATTTGGTCTTAGGAATTAGTTTGTTGAGTAGTATTGATGATATTAAATCAATTATGTATAGATACGATTGGATTGGAGCCAAATTTGAAAGAAAAAGACATTTCCACGGATTGAATTGTTCATAAACATTCGAGGTAAGTGTTTGTTCTATCCTAGCTTGAGGGAATAGGATTATGTGTTATGTGTTATGTGATCGAGTGCGGTGTATGGGCTGTGGTGACGAGCATCCATACATTGGCGTCTAGTATGACCGTGAGTCGTTGAAAATGCTTATTTTGAGATATATTTACAGATGGATTGTTAAACCTTTGCCAGGTTGTAGAATTGTTATTGTTCTCCCTTGTCGGGACTTGTTGTGAAGATAATTATTGATTGCCCTTGTTGGGATAGTTTATGAATTTCTGCTTCTTTCTTTGCCCTTAACTGTGATTGTTATTTGGGTGAGGAAGAGTGATAAAGCACGAAGGGTGATGCCGTGCCTTGATTTATTATTTATGCACGAAGGTTAATGCCGTGCCATGTTTTATTGATTATGCACGAAGGATCATGCCGTGCCCTGTTATTGAACCATGTACGAAGGATCATGCCGTACTATGGATGTGAGGATGAGAGTAAAAGCACGAAGGGTTAAGCCGTGTACTTTATTTTCTTATTTGGTGAGGATGAGAGTAAAAGCACGAAGGGTGATGCCGTGCAATTATTTGCTATTCCTTGACTTGATATTACATGTGTTTCCATTATACTTCATTTTTCCTTGTGAACTTATTAACTGTTGTTAATTGTTGAATTCTTTGAGAAATCCTTTATTGTGTTATTACTTGGTTATTTCTTGTTATTCTGTGGTATACATATATATTGAATTGCACAGGTTTATGTGGGTGTCCGGTCCTAGGCTTGTCACTACTTCGCCGGGATAGGCCAGGCACTTACCAGCACATGGGGTCGGTTGTGCTGATACTACACTTCTGTGCGTTTTTGCACAGGTCCAGGTTACGATCAGGAGCAGCAGCAGTAAATCGATTGCGTGGGAGTTGATCACATTTGAGACCGAGGTAGCTTGCGGACGTCCGCAGGCCCGGCGTCTCTCTCTTTATTTATGTTACTAGCTGTAGTCTCTTTGTTCCGAGACAAACAGAATTATGTTATATTTCTTTCAAACTTTTATGTGTAGTATTCAGCAGTAGTTCGTGAGTTGGTGACTCCACGTCTTGGGTAGAGGATTTCGGTATGATTTTCATCTTGTAATTAGTTATTTCTATTTCGATAAAGTATTCCGCATTTATTTAATTAAAATTGTGTTAAAAACAGGATAGTATGAATACAGTGGCTTGCCTAGCTACCACGAGTAGGCGCCATCACGATCCCGATGTTGGGGGAAAATCCGGGTCGTGACAGAATTGGTATCAGAGCTCTAGGTTACATAGGTCTCACCACTCACGAACAAGCTTAGTAGAGTTTGAGAGGTAGGTACGGAGACGTCCGTACTTGTCCTCCAGAGTCTATTGAGTTAGGAAAGAGTCTCTCATTTGTTCTTTCTTGTCGTGCGACTTGGTCCTCAATTACTGATTGAATTTCTATTCTGTCCTTTCGTAGATGGTGAGGACACGCGCTTCTTCATCCGCTGACCAGCAGCCCGAGCCCCAGGCAGCTCCCGTGAGGGGCAGGGGCCGAGGCCGTATCAAAGGCCGTGGTAGGGGTAGAGCTCAGCCCCCGGCAGCTACCCCAGAGGTGGAGCCTCATATTGAGATTGACGAGGAGGTTCCGGTCCCAGCAGCTCCAGTGGGCCCAGCTCAAGTCCCGGGAGAGGCTTTATTTACCCCGGATCTTCGGGATGCTTTGGTCGAATAGCGGGATTTATGGATAGCATTGCCGGAGCTGGTTTATTATAAGTTGCACCAGCCGCTTCTCGGGCCGGAGGAGGGGCCCGGACTCCTATCGCTCGTACTCCGGAGCCGTAGCTCCTCGGCCTCGAGCACCCGTGGTTCGGCCCACTGTGGCCACTCGGTCGGTACCACGACTCATGCGAGTGATGGAGCGGCCATGACTTCGATTCGTTATGGAGGCTTGATCGGTTCTCCAAGCTATTTACCACTACATTCGGTGGAGCCACATCAGAGGATCCTCAGGACTTCTTATTCAGTTGCCGTGAGATTCTCAAGACTATGGGGATCGTGGAGTCAAATGGAGTTGACTTCTGTACATTCAGGCTTGCAGGATCCACCAAGACTTGGTGGAGAGATTATTGCTTGACTCGACCAGCAGGGTCCCCAGCTTTATCATGGGATCGGTTTGCGGAACTATTTATGGAGAAGTTTCTCCCTGCTACTCAGCGGGATGTACTTCGGAGGCAGTTTGAGCGCCTCCATCAGGGCACTATGACAGTTACACGGTATGAGACGAGATTTGTCGATTTGGCTCGTCATGCAGTGGTGATACTTCCCACAGAGCGGGAGAGGGTCCGCGTGTTTATAGATGGGCTTAATCAGCCAATTAGACTCCAGATGGCAATGGGCGTGGGGAGTGACATATCATTTCAGGAGGCAGCAAATGCAGCACGCGGAGTTGAGATGGCTCTTGCTAGGGGAGGCGGTTATTCTTCGGATAAGAGGCCTCGTCATTCGAGCAGGTTTGGTGGTTCTTCCTCCGGTGGCGGAGAATCCTTTGATAGAGGCCGGTCTTCCGGGCCTTTTCATTCCGCCCTTCGAGGCTTCACGGGGTGGACCGGGTGATCGTGGTTTTCATGGGCATTATTCGGACCGAGCCTCCTATTAATGCTTAGCCTCTTCGCAGTGTTCGTGGAGGCCATTCGGGTCGTCGGGGCCAGCAACCCTATCAGTCTAAGAGTTGCTACGGTTGTGGTGACCCGGGTCATTTTATCAGGTATTGCCCTCTAGCAGCGGGCAACTCTCGGCAGCGAGGTCCTCGTCCTATGATTCGAGGCCCCAGCTGACCCTCAGCCTGCCCAGCCAGCCGCAGGCGGGGGTAGAGATTATAGAGGTGGAAGTCGAGACCGTAGAGGTGGAGACCGTCCAGCCAGGAGGTAGAGGTCGGCCGGTTGATGGTCGTCCTAGAGACGCGGCTCGGAGGGGAGGTGCGGATCCCCGATTCTATGCCTTACCGGCCAGGGCCGGAGGCAGAGGCATCGGATGCCGTGATTACGGGTACTATTCTTGTGTGTGGCGAGAGGTGCTTCGGCATTATTTGACCCCGGATCTACATATTCCTATGTGTCTTCCTACTTCGCACCGTATTTGTCCATGCCCAGCTATGCTCTGGATATTCCAGCTTATGTGGCTACACCAGTGGGTGACTCCATTGTAGTCGATCGGGTGCATCGTTCGTGCGTAGTTATATTTGGGGGTCTTGAGACCCGTGTTGATCTGTTGCTTTTGGATATGGTAGATTTTGATGTCATATTGGGGATGGACTGGTTGTCCCCATACCATGCTATTCTAGATTCTCATGCTAAGACTGTGACCTTAGCCTTGCCAGAATCACCACGACTAAAGTGGAAAGGTACCTCAAGCCACTCCGTTCGCACTGTTATTTCCTATGTTAAGGCTCGACGTATGGTCGAGAAGGGGTGTCTAGCTTATTTGGCTTATGTTCGTGATTCCAGCGCAGAAGTTTCTTCCATTGAGTCGGTCCCTATTGCACGGGAGTTTCCCGAGGTTTTTCCTTCAGACCTGCCGGGCATGCCACCCGACAGGGATATTGATTTCTGTATTGATCTGGCACCGGGCACTCATCCCATCTCTATTCCACCCTATCTTATGGCCCCACCGGAGCTAAAAGAGTTGAAAGATCAGTTGCAGGACCTTCTTGAGAAAGGCTTTATCAGGCCCAGTGTTTCCCCCAGGGGAGCACCTGTATTATTTATAAAGAAGAAAGATGGCTCGATGCGGATGTGTATTGATTACCGGCAGTTAAACAAGGTGACTATCAAAAATAAATATCCACTGCCGAGGATTGATGATTTGTTTGACCAGCTCCGGGGAGCGAGGGTATTCTCTAAGATAGACTTGAGGTCAGGCTACCATCAGCTGAAGATCAGGGCGGCTGACATTCCTAAGACAGAGCCTTTCGCTCTAGATATGGGCATTATGAGTTCTTGGTCATGTCCTTCGGGTTGACCAATGCCCCAGCAGCATTCATGGAGTTGATGAATCGGGTATTCATGCCTTACTTAGATCTATTCGTGATAGTCTTCATAGATGACATCCTGGTGTACTCCCGCAGCTAGGAAGAGCACGAGCAGCACCTCAGAGTGGTTCTTCAGACTCTGAAAGATAACCAGTTATATGCCAAATTTTCTAAATATGAGTTCTGGCTGAGTTCGGTAGCATTTCTGGGTCATATTGTATCAGTGAAAGGTATTTAGGTAGACCCAAAGAAGATAGAGGCAGTCCAGAATTGGCCCCGACCAGCTTCAGTGACTGAGATCCGGAGTTTCTTGGGATTAGCAGGTTACTACCGTCGTTTTGTAGAGGGGTTTTCTTCTATTGCAGCCCCGATGACCAGGTTGACCCAGAAGGGTGTCCAGTTCCAGTGGTTAGAGGAGTGTGAGGCGAGCTTTCAGAAGCTCAAGACAGCCTTGACCACCGCACCAGTGTTGATACTACCTACAGGTGCAGGGCCTTATACAGTTTATTGTGACGTATCTCGTACAGGGCTTGGAGCGGTATTGATGCAGGATGGTAAGGTTATCGCTTATGCTTCGAGGCAGTTAAAAAAACATGAGAAGAATTATCCAGTTCATGATCTTGAGTTAGCAGCAGTGGTTCATGCCTTAAAGATCTGGAGGCATTTTCTATATGGTGTGACATGTGAGGTGTACACTGATTACAAAAGCCTATAGTACTTGTTCAAGCAAAAGGAGTTGAATCTACGACAACGGAGATGGTTAGAGTTGCTAAAAGACTATGATGTTACTATCTTATATCACCCAGGTAAGGCCAATGTGGTGGCCGATGCATTGAGTAGAAAGTATGCCAACATGGGTAGTCTTGCATACATTCCGGTCAGCCAGAGACCATTAGCTCTAGATGTCCAGGCCTTAGCCAACCGGTTCGTGAGATTAGACATTTCTGAGCCTAGCAGGGTGTTAGCCTGCACGGTTACTCGTTCTTCTTTATTAGAGCGTATTTGTGAGAGGCAATTTGATAATCCTCATTTGCGTGAGTTGAGAGATACAGTACAGCGGGGAGGTGCCACATAGGTAAACCTAGATGTTGATGGGGTATTGAAATTGCAGGGTCGAGTTTGTGTACCCAATGTCGAAGGGATTCGAGAGTTGATCTTAGCAGAGGCCCACAGTTCGCGGTATTCTATTCACCCAGGCGCCGCGAAGATGTACCAGGACTTACGGCAACACTATTGGTGGCGCGGAATGAAGAAAGATATCGTTGCGTATGTCGCTCGGTGTCTAAATTGTCAGCAGGTGAAATATGAGCACCAGAGACCTGGTGGTGTGTTCCGGAGGATTGAAATTCCCGAGTGGAAATGGGAGCGGATCACTATGGACTTCGTTACTGGACTTCCTTTGACTCGGAGGAAATTTGATGCTATTTGGGTCATTGTTGATAGGTTGACCAAGTCGGCACACTTTATTCCAGTATCTATCTCCTACTCGTCGAAGAGGTTAGCGGAGGTTTACATTAGGGAGATTGTTCGTCTCCATGGAGTGCCGGTATCTATTATCTCCTGATCGGGGTACGCAGTTTACCTCGCGGTTTTGGAGAGCGGTCCAGCGGGAGTTAGGCACCCAGGTTCGGTTGAGTACGGCATTTCATCCTCGGACGGATGGCCAGTCCGAAAGGACTATTCAGATTCTAGAAGACATGCTTCAAGCCTGTGTTATTGATTTCGAAGGCTCGTGGGACCAGTTTCTGCCATTAGCAGAGTTCGCCTACAATAACAGTTACCAGTCTAGCATCCAGATGGCTCCGTATGAGGTGTTGTATGGTAGGAGATGTCGATCACCAGTGGGATGGTTTGAACCGAGAGAGGCTCGGTTGTTGGGTACAGACTTAGTTCAGGAGGCCTTGGATAAGGTCAAGACTATTCAGGAGAGATTGCGTTCAGCTCAGTCCAGGCAGAAGACGTATGCGGATCGTAAGGTTCGAGATGTAGATTTCATGGTTGGTGAACGAGTATTGCTCCGAGTGTCGCCTATGAAGGGCGTGATGAGGTTCGGGAAGAAGGGCAAGCTCGGCCCTAGGTATATTGGTCCATTTGAGATTCTAGACAGAGTGGGAGGGGTGGCTTACAGATTAGCTTTGCCGCCTAGCTTATCAGCCGTGCATCCAGTTTTTCACGTATCTATGCTTCGGAGATACCACGGCGATCCCACACATGTGTTAGACTTCAGTACTGTCCAATTGGACAATGATCTATCTTACGAGGAGGAGCCGGTAGCTATTCTAGACCGGCAGGTTCGACAGTTGAGGTCGAAGAGTTATCCTTCTGTGCGTGTTCAGTGGAGAGGTCAGCCTCCTGAGGCATCGACCTGGGAGTCCGAGTCGGATATGCGGAGCCGCTACCCACACTTGTTTCCTGACTCAGGTACTTCTTTCTTTTGTCCGTTTGAGGACGAACGGTTGTTTTAGAGGTGGAGATTGGGACGACCCAAAGGGTCATCACTTATTTTATTAATCATTTCGAGCTTCCTGAGGCCTTGAAAACCTCATTCCATGTTGCCTCGATTTACGTGCACAATCCGAGCATGTAGTCGGAAAGATTTTGTGATAGAAAATATGAATTCTATGAGAAATTTGGATAAAAATGATATTAATATTGATATGGTTGACTTCGGTCAACATTTTTGGTAAACGGATCCGGACTCGAGATTGGATGGTCCCGAGAGGTCCGTAAGAAAATATGGGACTTGGACATGCGTCCGGAGTCGAATTTTGAGGCCTAAAGTCCAAGTTATGAATTTTTCTGTGAAATTGTTTTTGATATAATTGTTAAAGGAAAATAAATTAATTGACCTTGGTATCGGGCTCGTATTTTGGTTCCGACGCCCGGTACAAGTCTTAAATATTATATATGTGATTTCTGGAAAGTTTGGTGACATTCGGATGTCGTTTGAGATGTTTTGGACCTTGAGTCCCAAGTTTGAAAGTTTTGAAAACCAAAAGTATGAAAATCATGAATTTGAGGCTTGATTTGATGAAAACGATGTGATATTGGCGATGTGATCGCACGAACAAGTTCATAATGTGTTTTTGATGTTGTGTACATGTTTGGTTTGGAGCCCGGGAGGCTCGGCTAAGATGTGATAGGCCGTTGGATTAAATTCTGAATTTTTGCACTGCTGGTTTTTCACCCAGCTGTTGTCTTAGCAATTGCGAAGTATTTCTCGCAATTGCGAAGGTGGCAGGTCAAGGCAGGGTTTGCAAATGCGAACCCTTGGTCGCAAATGCGAAGGGTGCCCAGGACCGTTTGGGTTCGCAAATGCGAACCAAACCTCGCAATTGCAAGGACTCCAGTGAAGAGGCATGCTTCGCAAATGCGAAGCATTCTTCGCAAATGCGAAGGATCCCTCAGCTCAGCCTTGTTCGCATTTGCGAACAAATGATCGCAAATGCGAAAGTCCCTGGAGGCCAGCCTGGTTCGCAAATGCGAACATATGTTCGCAAATGCGAACATATGTTCGCAAATGCGAAGCCCCCAGATTTGCCTTGGCTTCGCAAATGCGAACAAAAGTTCGCAAATGCGAACTTCCCAGCCTTAGCTTATTTTTCAAACTCCGAAAATTGGTCGGGGTTCGCAATTGCGAACCCATGTTCGCAAATGCGAACACAGAGATCTGTAAAACACGATTTTTAATTCATTTCTTCACTTTTTACAAAACAAAAACACCCATTTGCGATTCTTCACAGATTCCTTCTTCATCAAAACAATTGTAAGTTACTTTTTACTTAATTCTTTCAATTCCTAACATCATTAAACATGTTTTTCAATAGAAATCAAAGGTTTTCATGGTAAAATTTCTTGCTTTTGTTAGAATATAGGGTTTTTCATAAATTGGGAAATTGGACCTCGAATTGACGTCCAATTTTGAAACAAATCATATACATGAACTCATGGGGGGATGGGTAACCGGATTTTGGTCCTAACCCCGAGTTCCGACCATGTGGGCCCGGGGTTGAAATTCACTATTCCGAGCAAAATGTTGTAAAAGTTGTAATTGGTCTTAGGAATTAGTTTGTTGATTAGTATTGATGATATTAAATCAATTGTGTATAGATACGATTGGATTGGAGCCAAATTTGAAAGAAAAAAACATTCCCACGGATTGAATTGTTCATAAACATTCGAGGTAAGTGTTTGTTCTATCCTAGCTTGAGGGAATATGATTATGTGTTATGTGTTATGTGATCGAATGCGGTGTATGGGCTGTGGTGACGAGCATCCATACACTAGCGTCTAGTATGACCGTGAGTCGTTGAAAATGCTTATTTTGAGATATATTTACAGATGAATTGTTGAACCTTTGCCAGGTTGTAGAATTGTTATTGTTCTCCCTTGTCGGGACTTGTTGTGAAGATAATTATTGATTGCCATTGTTGGGACAGTTTATGAATTACTGCTTCTTTCTTTGCCCTTAACTGTGATTGTTATTTGGGTGAGGAAGAGTGATAAAGCACAAAGGGTGATGCCGTGCCTTGATTTATTATTTATGCACGAAGGTTATTGCCGTGCCATGTTTTATTGATTATGCACGAAGGATCATGCCATGCCCTGTTATTGAATCATGTACGAAGGATCATGCCGTACTATGGATGTGAGGATGAGAGTAAAAGCACGAAGGGTGATGCTGTGTACTTTATTTTCTTATTTGGTGAGGATGAGAGTAAAAGCATGAAGGGTGATGCCATGCAATTGTTTGCTATTCCTTGACTTGATATTACATGTGTTTCCATTATACTTCGTTTTTCCTTGTGAACTTATTAACTGTTGTTAATTGTTGTATTCTTTGAGATATTCCTTATTGTGTTATTACCTGGTTATTTCATGTTATTCTGTGGTATACATATATATTGAATTGCACAGGTTTATGTGGGTGTCTGGTCCTAGGCTTGTCACTACTTCGCGGGATAGGCCAGGCACTTACCAGCACATGGGGTCGGTTGTGCTGATACTACACTTCTGTGCGTTTTTGCACAGGTCCAGGTTACGATCAGGAGCAGCAGCAGTAAATTGATTGTGTGGAAGTTTGATCACATTTGAGACCGAGGTAGCTTGCAGACGTCCGCAAGCCCGGCGTCTCTCTCTTTACTTATGTTACTATCTGTAGTCTCTTTGTTCCGAGACAAACATAATTATGTTATATTTCTTTCAAAACTTATATGTGTAGTATTCAATAGTAGTTCGTGAGTTGGTGACTCCACGTCTTGGGTAGAGGATTTCAGTATGATTTTCATCTTGTAATTAGTTATTTCTATTTCGATAAAGTATTCCGCATTTATTTAATTAAAATTGTGTTAAAAACAGGATAGTATGAATACCAGTGGCTTGCCTAGCTACCACGAGTAGGCGCCATCACGATCCCGATGTTGGGGGAAAATCCGGGTCGTGACATGGGGTGAGTATATTTCAATTCAGTGAGTAATAATAATAAACAATAATTGAAAATAAGAACACCTGTACTATCACTAAACAGTTCTAACGGTAACCTCATAGGTAAGTCATCTCTATAGCGATAAGTCCAATTCCAGTCCATAACTGTCTCACAATGATCCCACACTGACCTAGTCCTCACTAATACTGCTGCGGCATGCAACCCGATCCAATATATATGTATGTATATATATATATATATATAATGCCGCGGCGTGCAGCCCGATCCAATATATATAGCGCTGCGGCGTGCAGCCCGATCCAATATATATAGTGTTGTGGCGTGCAACCCGATCCAATATATATAGTGTTGCGGTGTGCAGCCCGATCCATTTAACGTCGACGACGCTCACTGGGGGTGTGTATAGACTCCGGAGGGGCTCCTACAACCCAATCACAATAATACTGCGTCGTGCAGTCCGATCCACATATATATATATATATATATATATATACTGCGTCGTGCGGTCCGATCCAATATATACACCGCAGCAGTATATACATATACATGTATTGGATCGGACTGCACGCCGCAGTATTATATATATGATATATATATATATATATATATATATATATATATATATATATATATATATATATATATATATATATATATATATATATATGTATATATATATATGTATGTATAATGCTGCTGCATGCAGCCCCATCCAGTATATACATCAATACCTCACAGCGGGTCCTCGACCCTATCTCAGTCGATATAAACTTGGCCTCTCAGGTCCAATATAATATCTTATAGTGGGTCCTCGACCCTTTCTTATTCAGTATAGACTTGGCCTTTCAGGCCCACTCAGCTAGCACAGGGAATCCCATCCTAGGTAGTCTCTCTCAAAGTACACATCTAGTTCTGGCTCATGATATGCTATACAGTTATAACTACGGCTGAGTGTATGTATCCAACATGATATAAGGGTCACCTAGCTCTACAAGTTTCCCTAATACTTCTACGGATCGGCACAAGGCCCCAAACATGGCTACCGGCCCAACTACACAGTTATAAGCTCATTCACAGTCATAATACACAATAAACTATCAGTTCGGGAAGGACCATGTCCAACCCCCCAATCACAATGTCACCACGCCCGTCACTTGACGCGTGTCTCATCTCAACATAGCACTGTAAAGTGCACGTACGGGGTTTCAAAGCCTTAGTACATTATTTACTACCACCACTCACCTCGATCCAGTAGAAGTCCTAGTTTGCCTTGCGCTTGCCTCGCAAATCGATCTCCTCGGATGCCAAATCTCCTCAAAATCAATGAGAATACATTAATATAGGCTAATTAGACATAACCCATTCGAAATAACTCGATTTACACCAAAACCCACAAAGTTGTCAAAATCCAACTTTTGGCACGCTTCTTGAAAAATTACAAAAGTTACATTTTCGGAATCCTTATCTCAACGCAAGTCTATACATATAAAGTTCGTCACAATCGGACTTCATTTGCCCATTCAAATCGACGTTTATCATAACCCTGGCTTAGGGCTAAATTCCCCCATTAATCCTTCCAAATTTCAGTGAAAGAGAGAAGGATTCTAAGATAAAAATACGTATTTGCACCATAAAACTTACCTCCGATGATAACCCGGTGAAATCTCTGCAATTTCCCATCAATTTTGCTCTCTAAGACTCAACAATGGAGGTTTTTGTGGGAATGGTCGCGACTGAAATGTGCTGAACTTAAATTAACTGCCAGCCATCCTTACCCTACGCGATTGCAGCCTTTGGCATGCGATTGCAATTCACAGCTTCCCGGGCGACCAAATTTTCCTCTACAGGATCGTGTGGGTCCAGACGCGATCGCAGTGACCAGCTCAGCGACCCTACGCGATCGCAATGTACTGATCGCGATCGCACTGCTCATGAATCTTTATTTACGCGATCGCATCAATAGCCTCGCGATCACGATGCACAAACCCTTAACCTTACGCGATCGCATCCTTCCTATCGCGATCGCGAAGAACAACCTCCCAGCCTCTCTCTGATATACTACGCAATCACATGGCCAGGCCTGCGATTGCGATGAATAAAATCCTTCTACAATTCAGTGCAGTAGATCAGCTGCTCATTTTGGCTCAAAATGGTCCGTTTGGACCCCTGAATTCATCCCGAGGTCCCCGAGACCCCAACGAAAACTACCAACAAACTCCAAAACACGATACAAACTTGTTCCGATCCTAAAAATACGCCCATAAACACGAAAATCATCGAATTCAAGCGAATTCAAGCCGAAGTTTTTATTTAAACTTCCGCAACCAACATTCGATCATAAACCCGACCAAACGACTTCCGAATGACCTGAAAATTTGCAGGCATATCCAAAATCACCTAACGGAGCTACTGTAACTGCCGGAATTCCATTCCGACTCCCGGATCAAAATCTCACCTACCGTTCAGATTTCGCCAAAATTCAACCTTATCCAATTCAAGCCTAAAACTACACCGGGCCTCCACATTCATTTTCGATCGCCCTCCTAGCTCACAAATGACCTCCCAGAGTTGACCGAATCATCAGAATTCGATTCCGAGCTCTCTAACTCACAAGTCAACATCTAGTTGACTTTTCTCAACTATTCATTCTTCTAACAGACTATTTGTCTCATTTCCAACCAAACTCAACCCGAATTGACTCAAACTCACCAAAATGCATATTGAAACATTAACAACATAATACAGGGATAACAGGGTGATAACTTACATGATGACAGGCCAGGTGGATCATCACATTCTCCCCAACTTAAGAAAACGCTCGTCCTCGAGCGGGTCAAGAAACATACCCGGAGACTCAAATAGGTGAGGATATCTGCTCCGCATCTCCTGCTCGACCTCCCAAGTAGCCTTCTCCACGGGCCGACCTCTCCACTGCACCTTGACTGAAGCAATATCCTTGGACCTCAACTTTCGAACCTGTCTACCTAGGATAGCCACTGGCTTCACATCATAAGATAGATCATCATCAAGCTAAATCGTACTGAAGTCCAGCACATGAGACTGATCCTTGATATACTTTCGGAGCATAGACATATGGAATACTGGATGAACACTGGACAAACTAGGTGGCAAGACCAGCTCATATGCCACCTCTCCAACCCTCATGAGTATCTCAAAAGGACCAATGTACCTGGGACTCAGCTTCCCTTTCTTCCCGAACCGCATGACACCCTTCATGGGTGAAACCTTCAGTAATACCCTATCTCCAACCATGAAAGACAAATCTCGAACCCTACGGTCCGTATGACACTTCTAGCAAGACTGTGCTGTGTGAAGCCTCTCCTGAATCAACTTCACTCTATCCAGAGCATCCTGAACTAACTTAGTCCCTATCAATTTATCCTCACCGGGCTCAAACCATCCCACGAGAGATGTACACCGTCTGCCATACAATGCCTCATACGGGGCCATCTGAATACTCAACTAATAACTGTTATTGTAGGTAAACTTAGCAAGTGGCAAGAACTCATCCCATGAACCTCCAAAATCAATCACATATGCACGCAACATATCCTCTAGGATCTCAATAGTGCGCTCAGACTGTCCCTCTATCTGAGGATGAAATGCGGTGCTCAACTCAACCCGCATACCCGGCTCCCGCTGAAATGCCCTCCAGAACTAAGAAGTGAACTGAGTGCCTCTGTAGGATATGATAGACACTGGGACCCCATGCAACCTGACAATCTCCCGAATAAAGATCACTGCTAACCGCTCCGATGAGTAAGTAGTACATACTGGGATGAAATGTGTGGATTTGGTCAGCCGATCAACAATCACCCACACAGAATCAAACTTCCTCGAAGTCCGAGGGACCCCAGTTACAAAAATCCATGGTAATCCTCTCCCATTTCCACTCGGGAATAACCATACGCTGAAGAACATCGCCAGGTCTCTGATGCTCATACTTGACCTGCTGCAGTTGAGGCACTTGGCTACATGCCTATCAATATCCACCTTCATCCTTCTCCACCAGTAATGATGTCTCAAGTCTTGGTACATCTTTGCGGCACCTGGATGAATGGAGTACCGCGAGCTGTGAGCCTCCTCTAGTAACAACTCTCGAAGGCAATCAACATTGGGCACGCAGATGCGGCCCTGCATCCTCAGAACACCATCACTATCAATAGTCACATCTCTAGCATCATTGTGTAGAACTCTATCCTTAAGGACAAGCAAATGTGGATCATCATACTGACACTCTCTGATGCGATCATATAAAGAAGACCGATAAAAAACACAAGCGAACACTCGGCTCGGCTCAGAAATATCCAACCTCACTAGCCGATTGGCTAGAGCCTGAACATCATATGCAAATGGTCTCTCTCCAACTAGAATATAAGCTACGCTACCCATATTGACTACCTTTCCGCTCAAAGCATTGGCCACAACATTGGCCTTCCCTGGATGATATAATATAGTGATGTCATAATCCTTAAGCAACTCTAGCCACCTCCGCCGTCTCAAATTAAGGTCCTTCTGTCTGAATAGATGCCGATGACTGCGATGATCTGTATACACCTCATAAGAGACACCATACAGGTAATGTCTCCAAATCTTCAGAGCGTGAACTATGGCTGTAGGCTCCAAATCATGTACAGGGTAGTTCTTCTCATGGGGCTTCAACTGGCGAGAAGCATAAGCAATGACTCTACCCTCCTACATCAATACACAACCAATGCCAACTCCCGAGGCATCACAATACACAATATAAGGATCTGAAGCTGACGGCAGCATCAAGACTGGTGCTGTGGTTAGTGCTATCTTGAGCTTCTGAAAGCTATCCTCACACTCCTCGGACCATACGAAAGGAGCACCCTTCTAAGTCAATCTAGTCAAGGGTGAAGCAATGGAAGAGAATCCCTAAACAAATCAGTGATAATACCCTACCAATCCTAGGAAGCTACAAATCTCAGTAGCTGAGGTCGGTCTGGGACAACTCTGCACTGCCTCTACCTTCCTCGAATCCACCTGAATACCATCACTAGACACCACGTGTCCCAAGAACGCCACAAACTCAAGCTAGAACTCACACTTGGAGAACTTGGCATACAACTTCTCCTCCCGCAACCTCTGCAATACAACTCTAAGATGCTGAGCATGCTCCTCTTGGCTACGAGAGTACACTAGGATATCATCTATGAACACAATCATGAAAGAGTCCAAATATGGTCGAAATACACTGTTCATCAGATGCATGAACGCGGCTGGGGCATTGGTTAGCCCAAAAGACATCACAAGAAACTCATAGTTCCCATACCTCGTCCTGAAGGCTGTCTTCATAATATCAGACTCTCTAATCTTCAGCTGGTGGTAGCCTGAACGAAGATTAATCTTCGAGAATACCCTAGCTTCTTGGAGCTGATCAAATAAATCATCAATGCAAGGCAGAGGATTCTTGTTCTTCACTGTTACCTTGTTTAGCTGCCTATAGTCAATACACATCCTCATAGAGCCATCCTTCTTCTTAACGAACAAGACCGGTGCACCCCATAGTGACATACTCGATTGAATGAACCCCTTATCTAGGAGTTCCTAGAGCTGCTCCTTCAATTCTTTCAGCTCAGCTGGTGCCATACGATATGGAGGAATAGAAATAGGCTGGGTACCTGGCACCAAATCGATCCCGAAATTAATGTCCCTGTCCGGCGGCATGCCCGGCAGGTCTGAGGGAAATACATCAGGAAAGTCCCGCACAATGGGAACAGAATCAATACTGGGAGTCTCAGCTCCGATCTCCCGCACAAATGCCTAATAAGAAAGACATCCCTTCTCAACCATTCATTGGGCCTTGAGAAAAGATATTACCCTGCTGGGTACATAATCAGTCATGCCTCGCCACTCGATCCTCTAAATGCCCGACATAGCCAAAGTGACTGTCTTGGCATGACAGTCCAGAATAACATGACATGGAGATAGCCAATCCATGCCCAATATAACATAAAAATCAATCATGCTGAGAAGCAATAGGTCCACTCGGGTCTCCAGACCCCCAATAGTGACCAAACAGGACCGGTATACATGGTCCATAATAATAGTGTCCCCACCGGGGTAGATACATGCACTAGCAACACAAGACACCCTTGGGTCGTTCCCAAATGAGGAGCAAAATATGTAGATACATAATAATAAGTAGAACCAGGATCAAACAATACTGAGGCATCTCTGTGGCAGACAGAAATAATACCTGTAATGACAACATCAGAAGCAACGGCCTCAGATCGTCCCTAAAGAGCATAACATCTAGCCTGTCTGCGTGATCGACCTCCCCCTCGAGGGCGACCCCTAGCTGACTGACCCTCGCCCCTAGCCGGCGAGGCAGGTGCTGAAATAGAAGGACTAGATGATGAGGGTCGACCCCTCTGCAGATATGACCTGGAAACAAAACGGGGACACTCTCTGTGGATGTGCCCAAACTCTCCGCACTCGAAGCAACTCCCAGGTGCTGGGGGCTGAGATTGATGAGGACCCCTAGCACTGGAGTGTCTAGCCGATGAACTAGGCCAAGAAGAACCCTAGACAGATGGGGCCTGTGAAGAACTCTGTGCTAGCATAGCGCTGAGAGATGGCTGGCTCTGGTGCGAACCCTGATAACCCTGGCTAGAAAATGACCTACGGCAATCTGAGCGGCCCGATAGTGAAGACTTGAAAGAGCGACCTTGGCTCTGCTGACCCTGGCCTCTGGTCTGAGTGCCACTAGAAATAGCTGATCCTCGAGGCCTCTTGGACTCCCTTTCATCTCGCTCCCTGCGAAGATCTGTCTCTATGTCGCTAGCGATATCCACAGCATCCTCAAAAGTGCAGCTCAAAACCCTCTCTCGGGTCACAGTATGCGGATGCGGTAGATAAGGCCATCAACAAAGCGCCCAATCCTCTCTCGGTCGGTAGGAACCAACCACGGTGCATGTCTAGATAACTTTGTGAACCTGATCTCATACTCTGATACTGACATGTCTCCTTGGCGGAGTCACTCAAACTGCCTACACATTTCCTCTCTTTGAGATCGAGGCACCCACTTCTCCAAGAACATAGTGGAGAACTCTGACCATGATAATGGAGTTGCCCCTACTAGTCTGCGGCGCTCATAAGCCTCCCACCAAGCGAAGGCTGGTCCCTGAAACTGGAAGGTGGTAAAGGATACACCACTGGACTCTAAGATCTCTACCGTTCGGAGCATCCGACGGCACCTGTCCAGAAAACCTTGGGCGTCATCGCTCGAAGCACCACTGAAAACTGGAGGAGATAATCCGCTAAACCTCTCGAGACGACGCTGCTCGTCGTCAGTCATAGCTGGGACCCTGTCTCCCTGAACCTGAACAACTGGATGTACTGGGACCACAGGCTGAATTGAAGGAGCCTCAGGTGTCTGCAGGCCCTGCACTACTAGCTCTAGAGTGCGTGCTACGGGGTTCTGATGACCACCCCCGGTCTGTGATGCAGCTGCTACGGTGGTAACTGAAACTGCCTGTGCCAGGCCAGGGTAAATTGCTAATATCTGAGCCAGGGTCTCCTGTAGACCCGGAATAACAATAGGCACAGTTGGTGCCTGAACTGGTGTTGTTGGAGCCTCAACAACTGGAGGCTGTTTGTCAGCTGGCACTGCCTCAACTACCCTACCTCCGCCATGACCATGACCATGTCCACGACCTCTAGCAGGTGGTAATGGTGTTCGTCCACCTCGTTCGGAAGCTCGAGTTCTCGCTATCTGCGAGAGAATAGAATGTTAAAGTTCATTTTGAATCAACAAAATCGCACGACAATAATTTCAAGAATTGAAACTTTCCTAAAAGGTTTGCAGCCTCCCGAAGATAAGTACAAGCGTCCCCTCACCGATCCACAAGACTCTACTAAACCGGCTCATGACCCACGAGACCTGTTAACCTAGGCTCTGATACCAACTTCTCATGACCCAAACCCCGGTCGTGATGGCGTCCAACACATTGTTAGGCAAGCCTAACCATGTTATCCATTAAAACCGGCGATTTATTAATTACAGATGATCAATTAAACTTAATAACATGTTTTCATATCAAACGATAAGCGTGGAAGTAGAAGCACACAAAATACGGTCCTAACCAAATCGTGGTGTCACAAGTCTGAGCCTCTACAATGAAATACCATATACAATACAGTCTATGTAGAATGAAAACAACAAAATGATAAGAGGGAGAGATCAGGTCCTGCGGACGTCGGCAGCTACCTCGAAGTCTCAAAGGGATAGTAATGAATACGCAGCTGCGACAGCTCAACTGCTCTCTGGAACCTGCGAATTTGCACAAAAAGTGCAGGGGAGTGGGGTGAGTATATTTAACCTCAGTGAGTAATAATAATAAACAACAACTGAAAATAAGAACACCTGTACTATCACTAAACATTTCTAAGAGTAACCTCACAAGTAAGTCATCTCTACAGCGATAAGTCTAATTCCAGTCCACAACTGTCTCACAATGATCCCACACTGACCTAGCTCTCACTCATACTGCTGCGGCGTGCAGCCCGATCCAATATATATGTATATATACATATATGTAATGCCGCAACGTGCAGCCCGATCCAACATATATAGCGCTGCGGCGTGCAACCCGATCCAATATATATAGTGCTGCGGCGTGCAACCCGATCCAATATATATAGTGCTGCAGCGTGCGGCCCGATCCATTTAACGTCGACGGCGCTCACTGGGGGTGTGTATAGACTCCGGAGGGACTCCTACAGCCCAAACGCAATACTACTACGGCGTGCAGTCCGATCAACATATATGTTACTACGGCGTGCAATCCGATCCAATATATATAGTGCTGCGGCATGTAGCCCGATCCAATATATATATATAATGCTGTGGAGTGCAGCCCGATCCAATATATATGTATATAATGCTGCAGCGTGCAGCCCAATCCAATATATATGTATATACATGTATAATTCTGCGGCATGTAGCCCGATCCGGTATACACATCAATATCTCACAGCGGGTCCTCGACCCCATCTTAGTCGATATATACTTGGTCTCTCAGGTCCAATATAATATCTCATAGTGGGTCCTTGATAATAGGTGAATTTGACTATATTTATGCCCTAAATAATCACATTTTATTGTTGTTTTGATATTGTTTATGATGAAAAACTGCTTTTATTAGTGTTCTTAGTGTGTTATAGGTACACATGAGCTAATGAAGACTAAAAGAGCAAGTTTTGGAGTCAAACGATGGTGAAAAAGGCCAAAGTGTGGTACAAGTCAAGAACTTATGTTGAAAATAGCCGGGATGGTGTGATTCCGAGCTATATGGATGTTATGGAATGAATTTAAGTGATTTGGAGCTTTGAATTCTGAGTAAAAACTCAAGGAATTAAGCCGGGATCGAGTTCGGGGGTCAAATTTGATAGTGTAGTATAAGCGAAGAATGGATGAGGCATATTGCGCACTGTCTAGTTAATTGGACATAACGTTTCTCTCAGAACTCCATATTGACTTTATAATATATTGTTGGAAAGCTAACACAAATGGATAAAACTTTCATGTTTTGAGTTTGTCCAAAATCCCAACGGAATAGGGTGAAAAACCGCGGTTTCACCACGACCGCAGTGGAACCGCGGAAAAACAGGCCTGCAGAAGATTTTTGAAGATTCAGAGAACTGTTTTGTCCGCGGTTCGTCCTCGACTACGGAAGAACCGCGGAAGGTGCTGCAAATTTTAGTCCTAGTTTTGTACAAATTCAGTTTTTAAGCCCTAAAACCTCTATATAAACACCTAGTTCGCCCAATACAGGCAAGTTGTCTATTTTTCACTACTTTTGCGTGACAATTATTAAGAGAGAACTCTCTCAACTCATTCCTTTATTTTCTATCAAGTATTTATTTATGAATTCAAGTATTATTCTTGTTTCTTTGAGCATGAGTAGCTAAATCCTTTTCTAAGGTTTTGATGGAACCTATTGAGTGATGAACTTATCGTTTATGTGATTACAAATTGTTAGCTAGATTTCTATTTGTTCAACATCATTCTTATTGTATTTAATTGGTAGAGCTCCCAATTAGCTGTGCCTATTTAGTGTGCATAACTTGGAAAATAGTGCATATTTAGGTATATTGTTGAACAACACCACACCTAGGTTATTGGAGGACTCTATAACTTTAGGCGTAAAGACGAGGTTAGGAATAACGAAGTCTTGGGTGCAATCTTAAGTGAACTATTCAAACTAAAGCTAGCTAGGGTATCTCGGGAGAGTGCACTAGTAAATTATTGTAATTCCTCGGGAGAGGGTTACGATACAAATAACGTTCATGATTGATAGAATATATTAACAATTTTTATGAGCATAACGATAAGGGGTTCCATCAATAGGGGAAACCAATACCTTAGTCTTTCTCCATATTATTTTACCCAACATTCGATTCTTTCTTTTAAGTCTTTTTAATTCTTGCAATGGTAGTAGTTCGAAAATCCTACAAACACATACTCGAAATTTTGGAAACTTGATTCGGAAGTACTCTTGGGTTTTGAAAGTTATAATTGGTAGGTTAATTCCCTGTGGGATCAATTCTGGGCTTATTAGACTTGGTTATATTAACTACGACCGTTGCTTGGACGTGAATCAATTTTGGCGCCGTTGCCGGGGAATTAACAGAATTATCAATTGCCATTGACAGAACTTCCAGATTCTTGTGTAGTCGGGTTCTTTCTACACTTTACATTGAATATTTTGACGGTTGTTGATTTGGGTACTCAGGTGCATGCCTAGAAAATCTGCAAGGACTGGAGAACTAATTGAAGGACTCTCAGACCCCGAGCAAACTTTCCGGGCACGTAACAGGGCTATCAAACAAATTCAGTAGTCTCAGCAACCAATCAAATTAGGCTTCGACATGGGTGACGTGAACGACCTAAACCAGCAAGCTAGGTTAAATATGCAAGCGGCGCAGGAGGCACAGGAAGGTGCACTATATGACTGGGCACAACCCACATCGGATAATCTGGCAATTGCCATCGTTGTGCCAGCAATTCAAGCTGAGTCTTTCCAGATTACTAAAAACATGCTACACTTGTTGCAAAACAAGGGATTATTCTCTGGGTCTCAGGTTAAAGATGCATAACAACACCTGAAGAACGTTCTCTCGATATGCAAGATATATAGGCAACCAAATGTGACTCCGAAAGCCATCCGACTAGTGCTCTTTTCGTTCTCAGTTAAAGGGACTGCACATGTATGGCTAAACTCACTCCCCATAAACTCTATTGCAACTTGGGATGAGTTAGTCAAGCAATTCCATAACAAGTTTCATCCACCTAACAAGACATCTTAACAAATTGATGAGATTGTAAGCTTCAAGCAGAAACCAATGGAGACATTACATGAAACTTGGGGCAGATTCAAGGGTATGCTTGTTATGTGTCCTCATCATGGTATTCCTGAGCAGATGTTGTGTCAAAGGTTATACATGGGGATCTCAGATAGTATGAAGAACATTGTAGATGCTTCAGCAGGTGGGGATTTTCTTAGCAAGACTTGGAGAGAGGGCCAGAATTTGCTAGACAAGATGGCTCAAAATTCTGGGTGGACGACCAGGAATGCTCCTATCACACCAGTGGTACACTCTGTACCTCTAAATACATCCAGCACTATGGAGGAGAACATGGCAACTTTATTGACACAAATGAGCATCATGACAAAGAAGGTGGAAGAATCTGGGGTTAAGCAGCAGGTTCACATTGTAGATACTACCAATGGTGGTTTATGCACATCTTGCTTTAGCCAACCCATAGGTAATCCATGGGATGCAGACCAAGAACATCATCATCAGCATGAAGATATGAACTATGTAGCAAATTATGGAGGGCAGAGACAGGGTAATCCGAGTTGGGGGCAGTAGGCTCCACAGTAGTACAAGCCTCCACAACTACAGTATAAAGCAGCAGGTATGAGGCCACCACACAACATGGCTCCATATCCTAGACCTCGGAATTTCGGCAATCAGCAGCATGGATATCATCCACCTCCACCACAGCATGGGGGTAGACATGACGATGGGTTCGCAAGGTTGGAAGCTATGATGCAGCAGGTAATTGGGTCAAATGCCAAAACCAATGAGAGGATAGATGCACATGATGCAGCCATCAAGAATATTGAAGTAGAGGTGGGCCAGATTGCTATGTCTCTCAACAATTGTCCTCAAGGGACATTGCCTGCAGATACACAAACAAACCCAAAAGACCAAGTCCCAAAGCAGATGATAGCAGTGACTCTGAGAAGTAGTAGAGATCTTGATGCTGAGAAAAAAAGAGAGAATAGAAACACACATGCTGAGACACTCACTCCAGTGCCCATTGAACTATATGAGTCCACATGGTTGAAAGAAGTTACAGTCCAGCTAGTTGCTGAAAATAAAGAGGCCCAACAGGGAACGGAGAAAGTAGCTGAACAGGTAGAGCAGCAAGTTGAAGAGAAAGTGATAGAGAAAGAAAAGTCCCAAGTCATTAGGAAGAAGAGGCCTTCACCACCATTCCCCTAAAGGTTGGCCAAACACCAGAAAGAAGAGCAATACAAAAAGTTCTTTGATATGCTCAAGCAAATCCAAGTAAACATTCCCTTAATTGAATCTTAAAAGAGAGGCCTCGGTATGCTAAGAGGATGAAAGACTTGATGTCGTGGAAATTTGATTTCCAAGACTTGGCCACCGTGACCCTTACCCAGACTTGTAGTACAGTGGTCTCCAGACCCATTGCTGAGAAGCTATCTGATCTAGGTAGCTTCACCATTCCATGCACTATAGGAAATTGTGCCTTTGCAAAGGCATTGTGTGATTTGGGGGCGAGCATTAATCTCATGCCCTTGGTTATTTATAAGAGGCTAGGCATTGTGAGAGCCAGGCCTACCTCTATGTTATTACAGCTTGCTGACAGGATGGTTAAGCGTCCATTTGGTATTTTAGATGATGTGCTTATCCAGGTAGGGAAGTTCGTGTTTCCCGCCGATTTTGTGATTCTTGGCTGCAAGGTGGACGAGAAAATTCCTATAATCTTAGGAAGACCATTCCTAGCCACTGGGAGAGCTCTAATTGATTGTGAGACTGGGGAAATCAAGATGAGGTTGAATGATGAGGAGAGCATACTCAATGTGCAAAAATCCATGAGGCGCCCTAGTGAGTTCGTGAATTGCTCGCTTATTGATGTGGTTGATGTGATAGTGGAGACAGACGATGCAGAGTTGACCATAGAAGATCCACTTCAAAAGCATGCCTGATGAACTTGGAAGAGGTAAATGGTGAAAGTCTAGCAGAATGGGTACTATCTCTGGAAGGCAAGGGGTTTTGGGAGAGAGAGCTTGAATTCAAGCCTCTACATTTAGAGAAAAGAGAGACCCCTCATGCAAATACATCCATAGAAGAGCCACCAAAGTTGGAGCTTAAACCACTACATCTCATCTTAGGTATGAATTTCTAGGTCCTAACTCCATATTACTTGTTATTACTTCATCTGGTTTGCTAGATGTGCAGGCTCAAAAGCCATTACAGGTACTCAAGGAATATAAAACTGCCATTGGTTGGACCATGGCAGACATAAAGGGGATCAGCCTTGCATACTGCATGCACAAGATTCTCCTGGAAGAGGGACACAAACCCTCCAGGAAACGCTAAAGAAGGCTAAACCCAAATATGAATGATATAGTGAAAAAGAAAGTGATAAAGTGGCTAGACACGAGGTAGGTCCCAGGTAAGTTTTCTCGCCCTTTTGAGCTACATTTTAATTATTATGTCATGAGGACATGACATGATTTTAAGTGTGGGGTGGGAAACTTATCTTGTATATGTTGTACATAGTAGTTGTAGTTGTAAATAATATTAGCTGGCTTGACCCGATGATGAACACTTGGCGACAGGTTTCTTAAGGGTCTAAGTCGGAATAAAAAAACACAAAAAAATCAAAAATTTGAAAAAATCCAAAAATATTAGTAGATGACTCTTCCTGATGACGGACTATTTAGGACAAGTACTCTTGAGGGAAATAGTCCACGTAGGAAATTTTATTTCTTTTATTTTCCTTTTCTAGGTAGTGTATCACCTCCCCTTGGTTTTTCTTTTGACCACGGTTCTTTTCCAAGGGTTTTTATTGAACCAGGTTATGTAGATTTTTCTTTTCTTAGAATTATAGGAAAAAGGGTAACATGTAACCCCAAGTATGCACATTAGCAAAATTGAACTTGAGAATGTATTTTCTAAGGTTGAGTGTAGAATCTAAATATGCCTTAAATTTGCACAATAATGCTTGCTTGAACATCGATAGGACTTTGTAGATGAACCGAATTCCAAATGAGTTGCATGCTATGTGTGTGTGAGGTTTTACTTACATTGTATGCTTTACATGATACCTAGAACTTGCCCTGTGTGTTTGCAAAGCGAAATAGAAGTTGTTTGGTTGTAGAGAGGATAGAGGCATTTCTTTGCGTAACCACATAAATCAATAGACATGAATTCACCCGTACATAATATCCTAGTTAACCCCTTTGAGCTTAAAGCCTATTCTTTGATAACCCTTGAATGTTCATAAAAAAATCAAAATCTTATATTGTTCTACTTTACCTCCTAGAAGCACTTGTATTGTAGTGAATATTCAAAAGTATAAGTGTGGGGTGAAGGGAAATTGAAAAAGGAAAAATCAAGAATGAATGGTAGAAAATAGTGAACTGGCCAAAATAATGTAAATGTGTTGCAAAGCAATGAAAAAAAGAAGATATTCTCAGAAAAAGAGCTATATCAATGTATATATGAAAATTAGAAAGGTCAGTTACACCAACAAAAGACAAGTGGGGATTCAAAGTAAATAAAGGTGAATGAATGTTTAGGGGAGACATAAGGAAGAAAACGAAAAGGGAAGTTGTAAAAAGGAAAAGAAAAGTTCTTAGGGAGGTTAGTCACTATAACCAAAAGTATCCTACCCGTCCCGTAGCCAACATTACAACCCTTAAATACATCTTGATCTATGATTGAATAACTCGATTAGTGGAGTATTACACTAGGGGAAAGCCTATAGTGTGTCTGTATGCATATGAATGTTCTTTGTTGAGAGTGAGTGAATTTTTCGATATTTATAAGTTCCATGTTTTGAATTGTTTATGTGTGGGAACTTCTCTCAATAAACTATGCGAGGGTGTGTAACTCAAGAGGAAGAAGGTAAATTTGTAAGTTTTTGGTAATAATTAGAGTAAGCAATAATATGCTGGCATGAGAGTTTACGGTTAGGTAAGGATTGTGCATATCTTAGGTTAATCATGAAAAATAGCCTTTGTGACATAATTTGGGGGAGATATAAATAAAATTGTCCTAAAGTGTGATTAAGGATGCTCGAGGACGAGCAAAGGTTTAAGTGTGGGATATTGATAATAGGTGAATTTGACTATATTTATGCCCTAAATAATCACGCTTTATTGTTGTTTTGATATTGTTTATGATGAAAAAATGCTTTTATTAGTGTTCTTAGTGTGTTATAGGTACACATGAGCTAATGAAGACTAAAAGAGCAAGTTTTGGAGTCAAAAGATGGTGAAAAAGGCCAAAGTGTGGTACAAGTCAAGAACTTATGTTGAAAATAGCCGGGAAGGTGTGATTCCGAGCTATATGGATGTTATGGAATGAATTTAAGTGATTTGGAGCTTTGAATTCTGAGTAAAAACTCAAGGAATTAAGCCGAGATCGAGTTCGGGGGTCAAATTTGATAGTGTAGTATAAGCGAAGAATGGACGAGGCATATTGCGCACTATCTAGTAAATTGGACATAAAGTTTCTCTCAGAACTCCATATTAACTTTATAATATATGGTTGGAAAGCTAACACAAAGGGATACAACTTTCATGTTTCGAGTTTGTCCAAAATCCCAACGGAACAGGGTGAAATACCGTGGTTTCACCGCGACCGCAGTGGAACCGTGGAAAAACAGGCCTGCAGAAGATTTTTGAAGATTCAGAGAATTGTTCTGTCCGCGGTTCGTCCTCGACTGCGGAAAAACCGCGGAAGTTGCCGCAAATTTTAGTCCTAGTTTTGTACAAATTCAGTTTTTAAGCCCTAAAACCTCTATATAAACACCTAGTTCGCCCAATAGAGGCAAGTTGTCTATTTTTCACTACTTTTGCAAGACAATTATTAAGAGAGAACTCTCTCAACTCATTCCTTTATTTTATATCAAGTATTTATTTATGAATTCAAGTATTATTCTTGTTTCTTTGAGCATGAGTAGCTAAATCCTTTTCTAAGGTTTTTATGGAACCTATTGAGTGATGAACTTATCGTTTATGTGATTACAAATTGTTAGCTAGATTTCTATTTGTTCAACTTCATTCTTATTGTATTTAATTGGTAGAGCTCCCAATTAGCTGTGCCTATTTAGTGTGCATAACTTGGTAAATAGTGCATATTTAGGTATATTGTTGAACAACACCACACCTAGGTTAATGGAGGACTCTATAACTTTAGGCGTAAAGACGAGGTTAGGAATAACGAAGTCTTGGGTGCAATCTTAAGTGAACTATTCAAACTAAAGCTAGCTAGGGTATCTCGGGAGAGTGCACTAGTAAATTATTGTAATTCCTCGGGAGAGGGTTACGATACAAATAACATTCATGATTGATAGAATATATTAACAATTTTTATGAGCATAACGATAAGGGGTTCCATCAATAGGGAAAATCAATACCTTAGTCTTTCTCCATATTATTTTACCCAACATTCAATTCTTTCTTTTAAGCCTTTTTAATTCTTGCAATGGTAGTAGTTCGAAAATCCTACAAACACATACTCGAAATTTTGGGAACTTGATTCGTTAGTACTCTCGGGTTGTGAAAGTTGTAATTGGTAGGTTAATTCCCTGTGGGATCGATTCTGGGCTTATTAGACTTGGTTATATTAACTACGACCGTTGCTTGGACGTGAATCAGTCCTCGATCCTATCTTAGTCAGTATAGACTTGGCCTGTCAAGCCCACTCAGCTAGCACATAGAATCCCACCCTAGGTAGTCTCTCTCAAAGTACACATCTAGTACTAGCTCATGATACACTATACAGTTATAACTACGGCTGAGTGTATGTATCCAGCATGATATAAGGGTCACCTAGCTCCACAGGTTTCCCTAATACCACTATAGACCAGCACAATGCCCCAAACATGGCTACCACCCAACTACACAGTTATAAGCTCATTCACACTCATAATACATAATAAACCATAAGTCGGGAAGGACTAAGTCCAATCCCCCAATCACAATGTCACCACGCCCGTCACATGACGCGTGTCGCATCTCAACATAGCACTGTAAAGTGCAAGTACGGAGTTTCAAACCCTTAGTACATTATTTACTACCACCACTCACCTCGATCCGGTAGATGTCCTGGTTCGCCTTGCGCTTGCCTCGCAAATCAATCTCTTCGGATGCCAAATCAGCTCAAAATCAATGAGAATACATTAATATAGGCTAATTAGACATAACCCATTCGAAATAACTCGATTTACACCAAAACCCACAAAGTTGTCAAAATTTGACTTTTGGCACGCTTCTCAAAAAATTACAAAAGTTACATTTTCAGAATCCTTATCTTAACACGAGTCCATACATATAAAGTTCGTCACAATCGGACTCCGTTTGCCAATTCAAATCGACGTTTTATCATAACCTTAGCTTAGGGCTAAATTCCCCCATTAAATCTTCAAAAAATTAGTGAAATAGAGAAGGATTCTAAGATAAAAACACGTATTTGCACCATAAAACTAACCTCCGATGATAACCCGGTGAAATCGCTGCAATTTCCTGTCAATTTTGCTCTCTAAGACTCAACAATGGATGTTTTTGTGTAAATGGCCGCGACTGAAATGTTCTGGACTTAAATTAACTGCCAGCCATCCTTACCCTACGCGATCGCAACCCATGGCATGCGATCGTGATTCACAGCTTCCTGGGTGACCAAATTTTCCTCTACGTGATCGCGTGGGTACAGACACGATCGCAGTGACTAGCTCAGCGACTCTACGCGAGCGCAATGTACTGACCGCGATCGCACTGCTCATTAATCTTTTCTTACGCGATCACATCAATAGCCTCGCGATCGCAATGCAGAAACCCTTAACCTTACGCGATTGCATCCTTCCTATCGCGATCGCGAAGAACAACCTCCCAGCCTCTCTCCGATACACTACGCGATCGCATGGCCAGGCCTGCGATCGCGATGAATAAAATCCTTCTGCAATTTAGTGCAGTAGATCAGCTGCTCATTTTGGCTCAAAATGGCCCGTTTGGACCCCCGAATTCATCCCGAGGCCCGAGACCCCAACAAAAACCACCAACATACTCCAAAACACGATACAAACTTGTTCCGATCCTAAAAACACACCCTTAAACACGGAAATCATCGAATCCAAGCGAATTCAAGCCTATGTTTTCATTTAAACTTACGCAACCAACATTCGATCATAAAACCGACCAAGCGACTTCCGAATGACCTGAAAATTTGCATGCACATCCAAAATCACCTAACGGAGCTACTGCAACTGTCGGAATTCCATTCCGACTCCCGGATCAAAATCTCACCTACCATTCAGATTTCTCTAAAATTCAACCTTAGCCAATTCAAGCCTAAAACTACACCGATCCTCCAAATTCCCTTCCGATCGCCCTCCTAGCTCATAAATGACCTCCCGGAGCTGACCGAGTCATCAGAATTCGATTTGGAGCTCTCTAACTCACAAGTCGACATCCAATTGACTTTTCTCAACTATTCCTTCTTCTAAGAGACTATTTGTCTCATTTCCAACCAAACTCAACCCGAATTGACTCCAACTCACCAAACATGCATATTGAAATATTAACAAGCATAATACGGGGATAACGGGGTGATAACTCACATGATGACGGGCCGGGTCATCACACTATCACATCTCAATCTCATTCAAACACACAAACTCCAACTCCATCAATCAAACCACCCATATCATCTACTCACATTACTTCTCCTATCTTGCATAGTTGAAATTCAGATAAATACTGTGAGCACGTGATTTTTGTCCCAAGAAAATTATTCTAAAATATAGGCAAAAATGATTTTTGAAGTTGTGTGGCAATTTTTTAGTAATTATTTGCTTAATAATAACTCATAAAAGAAGTAGAAATCAGGATTTATTTTTGAAAGAAAAACAAAACAAAGAAAAATCAAAATATCATACATTTTCTATTAATTAGAAAATACCAAAAATAGAAATTAATTACTAGAAAAATCGAAAAATTAAAAGAAAATACAAGAAATAATAAATACAAGAGTAAAATATAAAAATACAAAAAAAGAAAATAAATAAAAAATATATAATACAAAAATACAAAAAATACAATGTATAATACAATATACAAATACAATATACAAAGAATTGGGCCAATTACAATTCATTGGCCCAAATGATATAACACACAGACCAAGCCCAAATGAAATATGGCCGGTTGGCCTTAATACCAAACAAAACGACATCGTCCAACATAATTGAATCTAGACCGTTGAAGTTTAATCAAACAGTCCAAAGCAATGGTTGTCTAATAAGTAAAACGATGTCGCCTAATAGAATCAATCCGAACCATCGGTAACTTTAATCTAAGGGGTTAAGGGTATAAAAGGCAATACTGCCTGGTTCGCGGGTAAATGATTGAAGGATAAAGGGTATTCTGGGTATAATGAAAGGGTAAATAGGTAAAAATTGAAAGCAAGTGAGGGTAACAGGGATAATTAAGGGTAATTAGAATAATATAGATGCCACTAGAACCTTCTAGCAGGGGTTCTAGTGCATTTACGGATAAACTAGGAGTATTAACTTGAAAATAATTCCTAAGATAGGGGGGTGGAAAATTTGAATATTAATTTCAAAATTCCCTCCCATTTTTTTTCTATAAAGAGACCTCCTTAGGCCATATTTTAAGAGTTTCAGAAGTTTTAGAAGTTTAAAAATACTCAGAAATTAAGCAATTCTAGGGTTAGAAAGTTCTGAAAAAGCTTAATAGTCCCAATTTCATAATACTATACTGTTCTATTGGTTTTGACTCAATTTCGAGTGGAAATCTCTTGAGTTCTGGTGTTTTCATCTACTGTTCTGAATCGATTGTTGAAGCTGTTGGGTTTAAATTTTGGTATCGAGTCTGGTGCTGTGTTATTGCTGTGGATTTACTGGTTATTGCTTGAAGTCTTGTCATTGCTGATGTTCTTCCTCTATTTTTGCCATAGACCCATTGAGTTTATCTCACTTTTGTCCAGGTACATTTCTGAACTTTCAAAGATGTAACCAAAATTTCTGAAGATATAAAACTATTAGATTAGTTTTGTTAGTTCTAATTCTTTTTATGTTGTAGATATAGAATTCTATAGATCTATATGTAATTTGTTAGGTTAATTGTATGTATAATTTGGACTATGGACTGTATTAACTACGGACTTGAACTAATAATTCCTTAAAGTAGTTAGTTTAGATATCATGTAGAAATCACATGAAGTAAATCAGTAGAAAACAAGTTACTTAGATTATAGATTAGAAAACCTGTTAAAGCTCGTTAAATTGAGACTTTCAGATCTTCATTTGTTATTAAACCATGAAATGTAATTGAAATGCCATTGTTAGTTTAAATTCCGTATTAACAGTTGATAATTCTAAAAGTATGAGTTAGTTAGATTTAAATTTCGGTAATGGCCCTGAGTTGTTTAATTTAGTTTTGGTTTTGGTTTTTAAACTCATATTAAACTCATTAGCATGATGCGAAATAGGAATTTAAATAAGAACAAGCCTTAACTCGAATATGTTTACTGTAGCTTTAGTTTAATGTGTCCAGTCGAGCAAAAAATGATAATGCAATTTTATATCTGAATAATTAGTGCTTCAACTGATAACTAATAGCACGAATCAGTGAATCAGGATAGTTAATATACAAGTTGTTTAACAACAAAAGTGTCAAAAACTTGAATGATTTCATAGCAATAATGCACGAATAGAAACTCAGTACTTTTGCCTTTTGGAAATTTTTGATAATGTGCTACTAAAAGCTTTATGTGTAGACTAATAGTTTAACAACCATGTTGAGATTGTTCTTCTAATTTCGTCCATAATTTGGGCCTAATCGGGCAAAAAGGCCCCGAATCAATAATCATAGTCCTTGATGCTCCAATGAACAAATCAGTATACACGAGTTGGGCTAAGACGAGCCTTATGCACAGTTGTGCATTACCCCTTTGCTGGACCAATCTCCAGGCCCAAATCGCATGAAGGCCTAGGCATTTTAATATTAAACCATAACTATATAGCATTAGTCAAGGCAAAAACAATGATAAAACATGTAGTACAGTATAGGCTTGACCTTAAAAAATGAAATGAGATGAACCTCGTTAGAAGAAAAAATGCACGGGGCCCTCAAATAATTATTATAAAATCCTTAGATTCAGAAGGACTGTTTAGTTAATTTTCATGGTCTTTCCCGAAGTAATAAGGCGTAGATATTTTAGGTGCAATTTTAATATACATTCTCAAGTACGGGTGCACATTTATGTGACCCAAATTTTATTCTCAATGAAGTCGAAATGTATTAAGAGCACATGCGTACTCGTACGGTGTGGTTCAAAAAATGCATTTTCACGATGTTGCAATTCTTTAAAATTGATAAAGTGGAATACTTAATGCACATAATTGAAATATATAAATCAGATAAAAGCAAATACAACAGTTGAGCGACCGTGCTAGAACCACGGAATTCGGGAGTGCCTAACACCTTCTCTCGATTAACAGAATACCTTATCTGAATTTCTAGTTTGCAGACTGTAATAGAGTCAAACTTTCCTCGGTTCGGAATTAATTCGGTGACTTGGGACACCATTATATTCTCAAGTGGTGATTCTGAAAAACATAAATAATTAATCCCGTTCCGATTGTCCTTAAAGTGGAAAAACTCCTTTCCCTTCTTTATTATATCCTTTCCCGGGGTGTAGTAAAATAAGCAGTGCTTCCTAGTAAAAGGTAAGCGATAATAAAAAGAGGTGTGACAGCTCTAGCGACTCTGGGGGGATAAGAATCCCAAAACTTCTGTTCAGGGTTTAAGAATTTGAGATCAGTTAAATTGCTGTATTTGTTTATATCTGATTTCCCTATATGTTTTTGATTAATGTGCTATATGTTTACCGCTTTGATATTACGTGAACTGTATGTAAAATTGTGCCGAAAACCCTTCTCTTCTTACCTCCGGGGATGTACTTATTGGTTGAGACTCCCCATTCTGTTAGTGTCATACCTAAATAAGGAAAGACGGTGGACAAGTTACCAAGCCCGACGATCCCGCGGGTCCCCGGTACATAGCCCCTCCTCGACTCGAGTCGTCCGCTCGGGTGCACAGTCTAGAACCACAAAACCAGGATATTGAGCCTAGAATTAGGATGATTATTTACATCACATCTAACTTAGGAGACTCAACATAGGGGTTGGGTCCGTCTAGGATAGGTGACCTGAATATGAAAAGACCGGCACGATTATACGTTACATTTATTTGTCTTGGTCCATTATGCTGACCGACTAAAGAAAATTGAGGGAAAGAAAAGAGAAAATAGTAATTATCAATGTCAAAATACTGTCGAAACTCCTTCAATACTTTAAGGAAATTGTTATAAAAAAATAGCTGGAATAAGTCGATGTTGTTAAAATTAAAAATAGTTGGTCTAAAAAATAATTTGACCGAACTCTGTTGGTTTGATTCTCACCACTAGGCGAGATACGTAGGCAACCCTTGACGTGTCCAACCACACCTTTTTACAAAAACAACAAAAAATGTCAATTTTGAATAAATCCAAAGTGATGCCATTTCGACAAAATAGCCGAATGTCCCGAAAGGGCGCCAGAAGACTGTTTTTGAAAAAATGACTGCTTTTGAATTTTTTCCTAAAAATGAGTACAGCCTTAAAATCTTCGATTGAAGTGCTGAAAGGCCGTATTTGCAAAATTAGGATTTTTGTTTTGAAAAATTTTTGAAAAATATATTGCCTTTTTTGGGGTCAAAATAACCTGTGATTAAATCACCATTAATAAATGTGCAGGATGAGCACAATGCAAAATGAAACTTTCTCATTAATGAATAAAATTCCTTACGAGTTACGTCTATGGTGGAATTATTTGGGTCAAGACGGACAAGACGAGGTCAAGAAATATTTGAAAGGTCTTACCGGGTTGCTTGATATTATACCCGGGGAGACATCATTAGAGCCATGGTCACCTGTTAGGATCCGACACACAATGTCCTCCATTTCTCGAACTTCAAGCTTACTCCGACACTAGAGGAGATTGCTAGTTATATTGGGAAAGATGAGGTTCCCCTGAAAGACAAATACCCGGTTGCTCCAAGATCTGTCACCACTCATAGATTCTCGGATTCCGTGAAAATAGCCCGAAGCATTCATAATGAAGATTTGACCCATGGGTTTTGCACTATGAATTTAATATACCATAGATATGGTCACATCGGAGGTTTTAATAACCCGGCGAACAAACTCTGCATCAAAGCAAACCGTTCAAAATGGGAGGAATATAGACGTTTTACTTTCACGGTGGTCTTTTTGGGTTTAATAGTGTTTCCAAGGAAAGACGGGCACACCGATATAAGAATTGCCAGAATTGTCAGTACTCTCCTCACGCAGGATAATAGTACTTTGGCACCTATGATAGTCGCTGATATCTTCCGTGCCCTTACAGCTTGTAAAGCCTGAGTAGATTTCTTCGAGGGATGCAATTTGCTATTACAAATGTGGATGATTGAGCAATTGTGAAATCGTCCTCAATTTCTAAGTTATGGGTCTTCAGAATATACTTGCATAGAAGAATTCTACATGAGGATAAAAGGGGTCAAGTTGCCAGAAGGGTTTAAGGGTTGGATCACATACTTCCGATCTCTTACTGCTAGCCAGATAGAATGGACATTCGGGTGGCTACCTGTCAATGAAATTATATACATGCCGACAGAAGGATCGCACTTTCTCTTATTGGGGCTTAAAAGTATTCAACCCTATGCTCTATATTGAGTTGTACGGCAACTCGGAAGATATTAAATACTGCCAAAATATGGGGACCTCAGCACTCAAGTAATCGAGATTAGTCCTGACGGGCAACTTCCTGAAGCAAAAGTCCGTCAAATTTGGAATGAGTGCCAATGCTTGAAATCAGAAACTTGTGTAGGGATCGGGCCAAAGGTGAAGTGTCACCTGGTTACTCTGCATGGTATAGAAGAGATTGTGAGAATGAAAGGCCAGCAAAGAGACCTTACATCCAAGAATTTGCCGAGCTATCAAAAGAGCAATTGGATTGGTTGGCTAAAGAAAACGAATACCGAGCAAAAATCAGTATGCTAGAAAGACAAGTTCAAGACCTCAAGTTCTAAAATAGCGTACATATAGCAGCTGATGAGGGTGAAAAGAAGCAACTGGTTAAAGAAAATGAGGCCCTAAGAGCTCAAATTCTGAAAATGAGAACTACAACTAAAACCTCTCTTCGAAATGCCTGGGATGAAAAATTGATTGATAATTTGCGACGAAAGGTGAACGATTATAGTTTTGACCTGGACAAAGCCGAAAAAGAGTTAACTGGGGTTCGGAAGCAATTGGTTAGGAACACAAAAGAAAGGGCCCGTATGATTCAACAAGCTGAAGGAAGAACATAATGTCGAAGTTGCTCGGTTGAGGAAAAAGATTATCACTGCTGAGATCAAGATTAGAAAACAAGTGTAAGATTTTAGTATGGAAAGAGAATATTTTTGTATAACCTTGGCACGATTAGAAATGGAACTACAACAACTTCAAGAGAAAAGCCAACAGACTCTGGATGCTCGTGCTGAAAAATAGGGAGGTTACTTCAAGAAAAGGGAATGATTAGAGAGAAGATTCTCAACATTGCTCATTATATCACTCGGAAATGCCAGATATGTGAAGATATGACCCAAACCACATTCTTCGCCTAAGCAATGATATTCGTGAAGCAAATAATGGGTGATTTAGATAAACTCCAAAAGGGACTTGCATATAGGCCTGCGGAGAGATCGAACGATGTCCCGTAGGCACTAGGGTCTTTGATGTATTCTTAGGTTAGGCATTCGAGTCTGTATTTTTTATTTTTCTGCTTTTTAGAGGATTGCAGTACAATTATCATATTAGAGTTTATCGTTGTAATCAATATTGGTTATTAATAAAATTGAAAATCCCAAAATTTGTACTTATGATCTTTTGATTTTCTTTTTTTTCAAACACCTTTGCGGTAAGCAAATTTATAGGATTGACCAAAGAAAAAAAGAGGGAACATTGGTGGTGATAAAAATGAAAAAAAATAGAAGAAAGAAGAAAAAGCCGAAACAAAAGAATTGGCAAAATGAGAAAAAAGGCAAATAAATGAAAGATAATAAAGCCGGGATGATGCACATTGCCAATCAAAATTATGTATGTGCTCCCAACATGCAATTATTTGATCAATTATGGCCTAACCGCTAACGAGTATTGTTGTTGTTGAGTCCAGACATGTGGTTCATAACTGGCATTCTGGCAACCCATCATTACAACACTCGTTCTAAAGATATGTCAAAGGCAATGTCAGGAGATTGAGGAAACAGTTGTGGACCTAGCCCGGGAAGATGAGGTGGTAGACGTGGGTGTTATTAATAAAGAGATGTACAAGCTTAAATAGGAGATGGCCGAGATGTACCAGGCCTAGGCGAAGGGATATCCTTTACCCACATACCCAACCAATCCTGCTTATATCCCTCCAACGGTCCAAGCACAAGACCCACCCACCGTGAATTCATCCTTTGCTTACCCCACATACCCACCTTACTATGAAACTACCTCACAAGCACCACCACCTCCTCCACCACCTAAGCAGATTCCACCACCACCACCACCACATGTCGCTCCCGTGTGTGTGACCCCTCCACCAGCCATATTACACAAATCATCTAGTGAACCATTGTTTCATGTTCAAGACAATTGTAATTATCCTCCATAACCTACTTTCCGACAACATGATTCTTATACTCCTCTCATTGACATAGCCGAAGAGGAAAAACCACCCAAAAATCCTGAACAGGAAGAGATGATCCAAAAAATGAAGAGTATTGAACAATCCTTCCGAAACATGCAGGGCCTTGGAGGCCAAGTTAGTGTATCTTACAAAGATTTATGTCTATTCCCAGAGGTACAGCTACCGGCAGGTTTCAAACTACCAAAATCTGATCTCTATGACACTCACGACGACCCAGTAGCATATTTGAGAGGCTTTTGCAGCAAAATGCAAGGTGCCGGTGGTAAAAATGAGTTGCTCATGGCTTATTTTAGCTAAAGTCTTAGTGGATCGTCCCTAGAGTGGTACACCAGGCAAGACCATGCTAGATGGTTTATTTGGGATGACCTGGCCCAACCATTCGCTAACCATTTCCAGTACAACTTGGAGATTGTTCCTGACATGATTTCATAACCAAAGATAGAGAAGAAGCCAGGAGAAAGTTTTCGAGAATACGGCTTTAGATGGAGAGAACAAGCTGCTCGGGTTGACCCACCTATGAAAGAAAGAGAGATGGTGGACTATTTCTTACAAGCTTTAGAGCCAACATACTATGGGCATTTAGTATCATCCGTCGGAAAACATTTAACGAAGTCGTCAAGATGGGGAGCATGGTTGAGGAAGGTTTAAGATCAAACAAGATCATGAGCTATTCAGCCATAAAAGCTACAACCCAGGCAATTCAAATAGGAACTGGTGGAGCTCTTGGGAAAAAGAAGAAAGAAGAGGTGGCAGTTGTAGAGGGGAGATCATGGTCTAGGAATCCTAATCCATACTACCATCAACCTCGCCCACATCATCAACCCTACTCACCAGCACCATATGGCCCACCACAACACTACTACCCTTCCCCTGTTCCACAATTTTCTGTACACCATGCTCAAACCTACCCACCACCACCTACACCAGGGTGAGAAGTACAAATACATCATACTACACATATCCACCACCCAAAACATATAAAAATCTTGGTGGAATAGGTTTCCATCCTAATTCCAGTGTCTGTAATGATAGGATGCAAAAGAAGAAAACATTTACTCCCTTGGGTGAATCATACAAAAGTCTTTTTCATAGACTGAGGCAACTGTGAATCCTGAACCCCATTGAATCCAAAATCCCTAACCCACCACTGAGGAACCTGGACTAGTCTGTTAGCTGTGAGTACTATTCGGGAGCTCCAGGACATGACACCAAAAAGTGTTGGATTTGAAAACCGCAATACAAGAGCTTATTGATTCAAAAAAAATTGAAGTCTAGGGTCCCAAGGCTCCCAATATCACACACACCCCTTAACTGTTCATTATGAAGCCCATATGATAGAATTGATACAAAGGGGAGGTTGCAAGAAGCCTTATCAAACTGTAATGATGATTAAGGCAAGAGGAGGCATGGAAGAGGAGAAAGTAATGGGTGAGAAAGCGGTGATTCCGGTTAAGCAAGTGGCGAATGAGCCAGTAGTGGTAACAGATACCGAGCCAGTGAATGTGATAGTTCCAGGGGCAAGTGCAAAACTTGTATTGACTGTAAAAGAGGCACAAATAGAGCCGGTCATTATCAAACTAGTTACTCAAATGAACGTTGTGAATGTTAAAGCTATGACATGGAATTACAATAAGGTAACCGTTATGTATCGAGGGAAAGAGATTAAAGATGAAATTTGTGAGACCCACAGGTTAACAAGGTCGGGGAGGTGCTTTGCTCCCGACGAATTAAGAAAAGCAAAACTCACTAGAGATAATATGGATAATGTAAAGAAAGCTATTAATGAGGAGGAGGCCGAGCAATTTTTGAAGAAAATGGAAGCGCATGACTATTCAATAGTAGAACAATTGAGAAAGACGCCATCGCAAATATCTTTGCTGTCTTTGCTGATTTACTCTGATGAACATCATAGTGCATTAATGAAATTCCTGAATGAGGCTCATATGCTGGTGAATATTACAGTGAGTCATCTTGAAAAGATCGCAAATAAAATCTTTGAGGTAAACAGGGTGACATTCTCAAATGATGAACTGCTGATAGAGGGAACGAAGCATAATAGGGCCTTGTATCTTACTGTGAAATATGAAGATTTGGTAGTGACCCGCGTGTTGATTGATATCAAGTCGAGTGCCAACATATGACCTTTGTCTACTATGGAAAAGCTCAAGATTGATAATGAAAGAATCCACAAGAACATCATTTGTGTGCATGGATTTGACAGAGGTGGAAAGAATAATGTTTGAGACATCGTGTTGGAGCTTACCATCAGACCAATAGACTTTTCAATGGAATTTCAAGTTTTGGATATTGCTGTATCCTATAATCTCCTACTGGGTTGACCATGGATTCATGCGGTGAAGGTTGTGCCATCTTCACTCCATCAGCCGGTAAAGTTCGAATGAGACCGTCAAGAAATAGTGGTCCATGGTAAAGATACTTATTGCAACACCATCACTCCTTTTGAAGATATTGAGGGAGATAAAGGCCCTGGGTATACCAAGTGGTGGATACTATATCCGTTGATAAAATTCCTGAAGGTGAGCATGTTCCGGTGCCCAAGATAGCTTCTGCTTTAGTGATGGTTGCTACGGAGATGTTGAAAAATCGGTTTCTCCTTGGGAAAGGATTGGGAGTTGCACTACAGGGAATCACACAACCGGTATCTCTTCCGGGTATCATTGACACTTTTGGGTTTGGTTTTAGGCCAACCATTGCTTATATAAAGAAGCCCGAAAACTGAAAAAGAAAGGTTGGACCCTCCCTAAGCCTATCCCCAAAATCTCCCATTCATTCGTCAGGCCTGGTACAAAGAGGTGTACAGCAACGATCATGACCAATTTAGCAGACATAAAGCCAGACAGGGAGCTGCTTGAAAGATTTAAAAAACTATTTGAAGATGTGAATAAGGTAGAAGCGGCTGAGGGCACAAGTAAAATGGATGTCCAATTTGTTGGAATCCAAACCAAGCTGAATAACTGGGAAGCTACTCCTCTTCCGACTAGAAGGGAGTTGTGGTAGTTAGCTTTGTTGTTTCATTTTAAATCTGTTTTATTTCAAGCCTGTAATATAGATATTATGTTCTGTCCAATCGGACGTGTCAAACCTTGCTATCTTTTGAAGTTTTAATGAAATGCAATTTCTTTCTTCCTTCATTCCTCATAAGCCTTTTATTATTTTTTCTATTCTTGTGCAGTCCATTTCACGCCGATTTCAATGATCTGTCATGCATAAGGAATTCCCAGCCCAGTCTTGATAATCAAATAATAATACAAGGAATTGAATGTGATAACGAGGTGGAGTATGATGACGAGGGGGTTTTGGAGGAAATTAGTAAGGATTTGAGCCAATATGAAGAAAAACCCAAATCAAACTTAAATGAGACGGAGGCCATTAATTTGGGGGATGAGGAAAATATTCGGGAAACAAAGATAAGCGTCTATTTGGAATCCTCACTCAGAGAAGACTTGATAAAGTTTCTGCATGAATACAAAGAAATATTCGCATGGTCATATGATGACATGCCGGGATTAAGTACCGATTTGGTAGTCCATAAATTGCACACTTACTCAGAATACTCGCCCATCAAATAGAAGTTGAGGAAATTCAAGACAAATATAATTTTGAAAATAAAAGAAGAATTCAATAAGCAGTTTGAAGCAAAGGTTATAAGGGTTACCAAATATCCCACCTGGTTAGCCAATGTTGTACCAGTTGATTATCGAGACCTCAACAAAGCAAGTCCAAAGGATAATTTTCCATTGCCAAACATCCACATATTAATTGACAATTGTGCCAAGCATGAAATTTCTTCTTTTGTGGATTGTTATGCGGTTATCACCAGATCTTGATGGACGAGGAAGATGTAGAAAAGATGACATTCATTACGCCTTGGGGAGCATACTTTAATAGGGTGATACCATTTGGACTAAATAAATTCCAGGGCAACATATATGAGGGCCATGACTACCATGTTTCTTGACATGATACATCGGGAATTTGAAGTTTATGTGGATGATGTCATTATCAAATCCAGAAAGCAACATGACCATGTTAAAGACCTGAGGAAATTTTTCCAAAGGCTTTGTAGATACAATCTCAAACCCAATCCAGCAAAATGTGCGTTTGGAGTGCCATCGGGGAAGTTGTTGGGGTTTGTGGTGAGTCAATGTGGTATTGAACTGGAACCGTCCAAAATCAAAGCCATTCAGGAGTTGCCTCTGCCAAAGAGCAAGAAAGATGTAATGAGTTTGCTCGGAAAATTGAATTACATCAGTAGATTAATTGCTCAGCTTACATCGACTTGTGAGCTTATTTTTAGATTGGTGAAGAAACATACTGCAGTGAAATGGACTGATGAATATCAAGCCGCATTTAATAAAATCAAGGAATACCTGGCCAATCTGCCTGTATTAGTTCCTCCAGATCCAGGAAGACCTTTAATCTTTTATTTGACGGTATTGGATAATTCCTTTGGCTGTGTATTGGGGCAGTATGATGAAATAGAAAAGAAGGAACAGGCAATTTATTATCTTAGCAAGAAATTCATGTCTTACGAGGTGAAGTATACTCAATTGGAAAGAACGTGCTGTGCTTTGACTTGGGTGGCACAGAAATAGAAGCATTATTTGCCAGCTTATACCACTTTTCTCATATCCCGTTTGGACCCGTTGAAATACATCTTTCAGAAGCCCATGCCCACAGGGAGGCTTGCTAAATGGCAAATTCTGCTCATAGAGTTTGATATTGTTTATGTAATGTGTAAAAAGGAAGTAACCGGTGGGTATCTTCTATTGATTAACGAATTGGGAATCATAGCTCGCTCTTCCTTTGCTTTGGATCTTCGAAAACTGATGTGCCGGAGAAATTAAGCACATTTACATACTAATTGCTTAGATATTAGCTTGTTTTATTGAAAAATTTAGTCCAGACTTATGTAGTTTTGTACTCTTACAGATCAAGAGGAAGAAAAGACCAAGGACACGAAAATGGAAGCAAAAAGACAAGAAAAGGGCAAAGAATTGCACAAATGCAAGTCTGCAGATCACTCTGCGGTCGCAGATCCCACATGCGGACCACATAATTGAGACTCAAATCGCAGAGCAAAACAATGTCTGGAGCTAAAAATCATGTCAAGAATGCAACGCATTCTGCGATCGCATAAGCAACATGTGGACCGCATTTCAGCCGCAAAATAAACAAGAAGAAAACCCATGGTTCAATTATGCAGTGCCATCTGCAGTGGCATAATCACAATGTGGACCGCAGATTGGCAATGCGATCGAAGAACTAGAAGCTAGGGTTTTTGATATGCGGAGCTGCTTCTCAAGATGTGGACCGCAGATCTGTTATGCAGTAGATCTGCGATCGCAAAAGTGACCTGGAAGGGAAAACTTGTCCGATTTTTGTCCGAATTTGGTCCCTCTATAAATAGTTTTTAGAATCTTGTGTGGGAACATCTTGACTACTTTTCACACTACATTCCAAGACTTTAATATCTCATCTTTTGGAAGCTTTTGGTTGAAGATTCTCTTACATTGTAAGCATTTATGACATTTAATACACTTTGTATTTTGTATTTTATCATGTGTGGCTAAACTTAAATACTAAGGTTGTGAACCCTAAATGGGTGTTATGTGAATGGGTGTTTAACATTGAATATTTGCATAATGGTTGCTTGATATTTACTTACTTCTCATTCTTCATTTATTGTTGGTGGTTGCAAACATTAACAAAAGTCATTTAAGTCTTACTTTGCATGGGAAAGTGAGTTAGATTTTGGAAGAAGTAAATAACAAAGAATCGAGGCCTTACACCTCGTTTAATAGAATCGCTTAGGGAAAAGTGGGTTTTATTTGGCATCCATTGATTGTTATTAATTGCAACTCTTAGACTTTTGGGAAAAAGCAATAGAGGAAATACTATTCAATTATTGGGAAATATTGGGTAGTTGCATAGATATCAATTGCATATCAATAACCGACCATTACAAATATATCATATTAGCATTACTCTTCATTTATGGGAACACAACCTTGGTTTAATTAATCTCATTAATTAATACATTAAAGCATTCAAATTAGTTATTGCTCTAAAACAACTCTCACTCATACTCTTGCTACTCTTGCTACATGTTCATGTTATCACTAACGGAATAGATTTGAGATTCTAGTCGGGTAACACACTAATTCTAGTAATCGTTTCACACCTATTCCCTGTGGGATTCGGTCCCAACCTTGTTGGGTTACTATATTTGATAACGACCACCTTACACTAATTATCAAAGTGTAATTTGAGCGTATCAAATTTTGGCGCCGTTGCCGGGGAATATGATTTTGATATTACTCATTAGTGTGTACTTTACTTTGTATCTAATTCTATTCCATCACACTTTTATTGCTTTGCTTGGTGTGATAGGCTTCAATGTCTGACTACGAGGACGAAGGGGAAGAAAATCCTTTTGCGGGACATCGATGAATATATCAATGACACAAATGCAATCGTACCCCCTGCTGTTGGTGCCTCAACGTTTAAGGTGGATCATGGTCTAATCCTCATGCTCAAGGCAGAAGGGTTTTTCAGGAATTCCACCGATGACGACCCAACTCAACATTTAAGGAATTTTCTGGGAGTGTGTGCTATGCACAAACAAACCAATGTCTCGAAAGATGCTTTAAGGTTGAGAGTTTTCAAATACTCATTGGCCGGTGATGCAAGGAGGTGGCTTCAAAAGTTGCCACCCAATTCAATCCGATCATGGCCCGAACTTGTCCGGGCATTCCTAGCAAAATGGTTCCCACAAAGCAAAAAGTCTGAGCTTAGAGACAAAATCTTCTTCTTTAAGCAACAACAAGGGGAGCATTTGCATGAGGCTTGGGATCACTTCAAACTCTATTTGGTGAGGTCGCCAAATCACGGATTCCTTGATTCTATCTTGCTTGAGAAGTTCTACATGGGTCTTGATCCCATGAACCAAGCCATTGCGAAGAATGCGGCGGATGGGTCATTTATGGATAAGTCTTTTGCAAGGGTAACACAAATCCTCGACAAGATGGTCAAACATAATTAAGCATGGCATTCTGAGGATACCTCCGGTGGAGTAGCATATGGGTCTCCTTCTTTGACAAATTTGATCAAGGAAAATCAAGAGAGAGACCAAATCATTGCGGGGTTATCCACAAATGTTAATGTGCTGACCAAAATGTTCACAGAAAATCAAACGAAGAAGGTCAACGTCGTTGAGGATATGACATCCATCCCTAATGAAGATTTTGAAGAAGCTAATTACATCAACAACCCTCAAGGAGGGTACCACTTGCAATACTATCAAGGTCAAGGACCGCAAAACCAATGGAGGCCAAACCTGCAAGGGCAAGGCGACCAACAATGGAGGTATGACCAAGGTAGTTCACACCAAAGAAATTGGAGCAACAACAACAAATTTTCTAACCAGAGTGAAAACCCCTATGTTCCTTCGAAAGGTCAACATTCGAACTAAGGGTCCTCTAATGATTCAAAATTGGAAGCTATGCTTGAGAGAGTGCTACAAAATCAAGAAAAGTCCGATGCTTCCATGAGGAACATGGATGAGGTTGTTGGCTATCATACCGCCTTCATCCAAAAATTGGAGATGCAAATGAGAGACCTCTCCAAGGAGCAAAATCCCAAGAAAAAAGTAACACTCCCTAGTGACACGGTTGCAAACCCAAGAGGTAGTGGAAGTGGTCCAACCTCTCACGTCATGGCAATCACTACTAGGAGTGGAAAAGTGCTAACCGGAGAGAGTGAACACATGGTTGAAGAAGTGGAGACCGAACAAAGAGTTGAGGTTGAAGAACAAAAGGTTGTTGAGGTTGAAAAACAAAAGGTTGTTGTGGTTGAAGAACCAAAGGTTGTTGAAGTTGAAAGAATTCCGGAAAAAGCTAAAGCACCACAAGAAGATCAGGGAGAGGAAAAGGAAAAGGGGAAAGAGTCATCAAAACCTCTTCCACCTATTGATAGGACTCCTCATCCATTCCCTCAAAGGCTAGCAAGAAGGATTGATGATAGCAAACTTGAAAAGTTCTACGACATTCTCAAGCAATTGACGGTGAACATTCCTTTTGTGGAAGCATTTCAAGAAATGCTAGATTTGCTAAGTACTTGAAAGATTTGATCACCAAGAAGAAAGCCAAAAATCATGAGGTGGTAAACATGACTCACTGGGTTAGTTCTATTATTGCCACAACTCCGGTCCAAAAAAAGGAAGATCCGGGAGCCTTTACCATACCTTGTACTATTGGGGCGTGTGAATTTGCAAGAGCCCTATGTGACAATGGAGCTAGAATCAACTTGATGCCACTTGCCATTTATAAGAAAGAGGGATTAGGTATGCCAAGACCAACAAGCATGAGATTGCAAATGGCCGATCGTTCCATTAAGCGACCGGTAGGAATTGTTGATGATGTACTAGTGAAAGTGGGGAAATTCCATTTGACCGCAGACTTCGTAATTCTTGATTGTGCGGTTGATAAAGAAATCCCTATCATTTTGGGGAGAACATTCTTAGACACAGGAAGAGCACTCATGGATTCGGAGCGAAATGAGATTAAATTTCGGGTGAATGATGAAGAGGTTACATTTCAAGCAAGCAAGGGCATGAAGTTGACCCATGAATATGAGAGCATTTCTACGATTGAAGCGGTTGATGAGATAGAGGATGCCGTGGAATTGAAAATGGAAGAACAACGTCTTGGTGAGGCATTGGCGGCTATCTTGGTGAATTTTGATAGGGAAGACATGGATGGGTACATAGATTCGGTAAATGCATTGGAGGGTCTTGGATCCTACACTTACACTTCGGCGAAGCTTTCTCGTGACTTAGAGAATAGATCTACTCCCCCCGCAAAGCCATCAATCATCGAACCACCGCAATTAGAGTTCAAACCACTTCCTCCACACCTAATGTATAAATTTCTTGGCTCTAATGACACTTTACCCATAATTTTTTCTTCTTTGTTGAATGATGTGCAAGTGGAACAATTATTGGAAGTCTTAAAGGAGCATAGGCAAGCTATTGGGTGGACAATTGCCGACATCCGAGGCATTCCCGCGGGCATTTGTGAGCACAAGATCCAATTGGAGAATGACACTAAGCCAAGTGTGGACCATCAAAGACGATTAAATCCTTCAATGCAAGAGGTAGTGAAGAAGGAAATCATCAAGTGGTTAGATGCCGAAGTTGTTTACCCAATTGCCGATAGCTCTTAGGTGAGCCCGGTGAAATGTGTACCAAAGAAGGGAGGCAAAACCATGATTGAAAATGAAAAAATGAACTCATACCAATAAGAACGGTGACCGGGTGGAGAGTGTGCATGGATTATCGGAAGCTCAATAGTACGACTTGCAAGGACCATTTCCCTATTCCTTTTATTGATCAAATGCTTGATCAGCTAGCGGGAAGGGCATTCTATTGTTCCCTTGACGGGTATTCTGGTTACAACAATCAACATCGCATTGGAGGATCAAGAAAAAACAATATTCACTTGTCCTTATGGGACATTTGCATTTAGTCGGATGCCATTTAGGTTGTGCAATGCTCCGGCGACCTTTCAAAGATGCATGATGTCTATTTTCTCTGACATGGTGGAGGATTTTCTAGAGGTCTTTATGGATGATTTCTCGGTTTTAGGTGATTCTTTTGAGCATTGTCTTGACAATCTTAGAAAGTGCTTAAGATATGCGAGGAGACGAATCGTGTGCTAAATTGGGAGAAATGTCACTTCATGGTGGATGAATGTATTGTGTTGGGGCATAAGATTTCTAAGCATGGAATTGAGGTTGACCGGGTAGAGATAGAGATCATTTCTAAACTTCCTCCATCCTCTTCGGTAAAAGGTGTTCGAAGCTTCTTGGGTCACGCCAGATTCTATAGAAGGTTCATCAAGGACTTCTCCAAGATTGCACACCCTATGTGCAAGCTTCTTGAGAAGGATGCAAAATTTGTGTTTGATGAAAAGTGCCTCAAGGCATTTGAGAAATTAAAGTTGAGGCTCACCACGACATTATTGTCACTCCCGATTGGACTGTTCCTTTCGAACTCATGTGTGACGCCAGTGGTGTAGAAATTGGAGAAATGCTAGGCCAACGCCACAATAAAATACTTCATCCGGTCTATTATGCAAGTAAAACTCTCAATGGGGCGAAAATGAACTACACAGTCACTAAGGAAGAGCTTCTTGCCATTGTGTATGCTTTTGAGAAGTTCTGGGCCTATTTGTTGGGGTCCAAGGTGGTGGTCTACACAGATCATGCGGCTCTTCAATATCTTATGGCGAAGAAAGATGCAAAACCTCGGCTAATTAGATGGGTTCTCTTGTTGCAGGAATTTGACTTTGAAGTCAAAGATTGCAAATTTACACAAAACCAAGTTGCGGATCACTTATCAAGGCTTGAGGAGGCAGGGAGACCTAAGAAAGAGCTTGACATAAATGATGCATTCCTCGATGAGCATATTTTGGCACTCTCCAATACCTTTGCTCCATGGTATGCCGACATTGCTAATTACTTGGTGAGCGATCTCATTCCAGAAGGGTTAGAATCTCATCAAAAGAAAAATTTCTTGAGGGATTATCGGCAATACTATTGGGAGGAGCCCTATTTATTTCGAGTGTGTGCCGACAATATCATCCGGAGGTGCGTACCAGAAGAAGAAATTATGCCAATCCTCAAGGCATGTCTCACCAGTTGGGGGACATCATGGAGGAAATAGAACGACGACAAAGATTCTTGAATGTGGTTATTATTGGCCTTCCATTTACCATGATGCAAATCAATTTGCAAAGGCTTGTGATCAATGTCAACAACAAGGTTCAAACTCCAAAAGGCATGAAATGCCAATGTAATATGTAATGGAGATAGAAATCTTTGATGTATGGGGAATTGATTTCATGGGCCCCTTTGTGGGCTCTTATGGAATGAAATACATCTTGATGGCAGTGGACTTTGTTTCCAAATGGGTTGAAGCCGTTGCCTTACCAAACAATGAGGCGATGAGTGTGACCGCATTTTTGAAGCATAACATATTCACTCGGTTTGGCACCCCTAGAGCCATTCTTAGTGATGGCGGATCACTCTTTTGCAATAAAGCGTTTGCGGGGTTACTTGAGAAGTATGGTGTCAGACACAAGGTGGCCACAGCGTATCATCTGCAGTCGAGTGGTCAAGTGGAGGTTTCCAACCGCGAGATCAAGGATATTCTAGCAAAGACTTTGAATGCAAATAGGACTGATTGGTCAAGAAGATTAGATGATGCATTGTGGGCGTACCGCACGACCTACAAAACTCCTATTGGTACTTCTCCTTACCAGCTCATTTTTGGCAAAACATGTCATCTACCCATTGACTAAGAACACAAATCCATGTGGGCATTGAAGAAATTGAATCTAGAATGGGCTGAGGCTGCAAACTTGAGGTTAACGCAACTAAATGAACTGGAAGAATTCTGGTTCCATGCTTATGAGAACGCAGCTGTGTACAAAGAACGGATGAAGTTTGTCCAGGACAAAACGATCTTGAAGAGAGAGTTCAAGGCAGGTAATTTGGTCTTGCTCTTTAACTCAAGGCTAAAATTGTTTTCGGGCAAACGTAAATCGAAATGGTCCGGCCCCTTTAAAGTGGTAAATGTCTCCCCATATGGAGCTATGGAACTAGAGACAACAGACGGGTCCCGGGCATTTAAAGTGAATGGCCAACGCTGTCACGACCCAAACTGGAGGACCATGACTAGCACCCGACCATACTTGCCAAGCACCAACGTACCTTTTATCTAACCTTCTTTATTATCTTTTAGGCTGACTAGACCAATATAAATGGTAGACATGGATCATGAACAACCAACAATAAAATATGATTGCATGAACCTACATAACATGGGATGACCAGACAATCAAGAAACATGGTACAAGCTACCACGCTAAAATGAAAGACTATACAACAAAAACCAGCCGACAAGGCATACCAAACTATACATGAGTCGACAATTGTCTATGAGCCTCTAAAGGAACATAAGTTCTGCAACATAGTCAGAACAAGGCCCCGACATACCCATAATGTCTATAACAAAAATGCATACCAAGACCAAGGCAAGTCCGGAGAAGGGATCTCGCCAATCACCGGTGAACTGGACAACCTACTGTGATGGGGGAGCTACACCTGCCTGTCTATCAGGACCTGCAGCACGACATGCAGCGTCCACAAATAAAAGGACGTCAATACGAATAAAGTACTGAGTATGTAAGGCAGAGAACCATAAATATGAACAGCAATGTGAGCAGGGATAGAGAATATACAACCTGTAACATCTGAGTACCTCTGAGGGCTACTGACATGAAATACATGATACATATGTATAAATACATAATCTTTTAAAACATACGCCTCTGTGGGCATCATCATTATCATATCGTACCCGGCCGTAATAGGCTCGGTAAAAACATACCCGGCCATTATAAGGCTCGGTAGAATCGTACCCGGCCACGTGGAGCTCGGTAAAACCCAACTGATCAGTGGTTGCACAATAGGTGCCGTACCCGGCCGACTATAGCGCGGCTCGGTAGAGTAAAATAGATACATATATATAATGCATGCTCGACTCATGGAAACACCTTGTAGACCTTTCGGAGTGACGTAAGCTCGGTATCCTATGTACAACTTATTAGGACTAAATCTTTACTATGAACCTTATTCAGTACCAACAAGATTGATAACATAAGAATAAGAGAAGCAACATCAACATCAATCGTTCCATAAGAGGGGAAACAATGTAAGTACTGCTTAGCTTCTAAGAATAGAGTATCTTTGGAAGCTCGTTCATTACATTATGTACAATCGGAATCGTGCAAAAGAAGGAAAGGGATAGCCACAGATACCTTGTATATACTGCCACAACCTCAAGCTATGCAAACGTCACGACTCCTTAGTCTACAATAGGAGAAATGACACTATCGTTAACGTTTAAGCGTCGCAACTATTATGTACCAATCACAACTTATTTTGTGATGAAACGGACAGCACCTTCCCTATATATATGACTTCACACCATTCAAAACAATCACCAAACAGCCTAAACAACATCAATAATAAACATACTGAGCCTCCCAAAATAGTCCACACACAACCTAATCACATCATACATATGACGGCCACTATAGTCGTACCAAATGACCCAAAAATATTACGAAGAACTAGCAGACCACAACCCAACATATATATGGTGTTTCTCCACACCCTGCCTCCTCCAAAACTCCACAAAACAGTAATAAAAACACAGCCCAACAACAACACAAAACAGTCCACAAAACAGTCCGCTACAAGTGAATAACTTGAACTCACGGCTTCCGATCACCGTCCCGTGAGTTCTTACATGTATATAACGAATTGCCATGAATTTACAGCAGAATAAATGTATGAAATATAGCAGTAAACTCACCTTTGTTGTTGGATAACTCAGCCTTTAACTTGGTTCTTCAAACTCCAGTGTTTACCCCCAATTTGAACTTGAAAGAGAGGGAAAATCAATTAGGGTTTGTGGATAATTTTTGGGAGGAACTTTGTAGGGTCTTAGGTCTGGTTATTTGTGAAATATAAAGAGGTATATATTGCAGAAGATAAGCCTTTTAATGGGCTGCTTTTCTGACCCGAAATTCCCTCTTTTGGGCCGACATTTAACCAAGTAGGTGACTCACCTACTTGCACCTAGCAGCTTGTGCAGTCTCACGAAAATGTCTATATCTCTCCATTCCAATATCGTATTGCTAAACCGTTTAATGCGTTGGAAACTAGACTCATAGATCTTCAATTTGGTGGGTAGATCACCCCGTAATTCCAAGTATATTGGGATAAATACTTAATAACATTTGACCTAAAGTTTAGGTAAAACTATGAACCTAAGTTGCAACAACTTTTGTCGACTTTTGTTTCATAACTCGTTTGACTTCAAGAATTATGATACGGATATTATATGATTCAAATACCTTAAATCATGACCTCCTAAGTATACTAAGCATCTATAGGTTTACCGAAAAGTACGAGTTACAGCATCCTTGATTCGTTTAACTTCTAATACTTGTTAATCACCCTTATGCACCCTTGTATCACTTAAGATTAATCGGATTAACTTCTTATCATCTCAAGGATAATTCCTTCTTGGATTTGTGTTATCTAACTTATGGAATGAACTAACGTGTGTGGATATGGGTTGTAACAAACGCATCAAGCATTACTTGGGCATTGATGGTGAAAAGAATGTAGTGGAGCAGCTGGCTCTCAAGGATGGTCCTTGCCCATCCAATGGGTGAAATTGAATAAATCAATCCCGTTGTGCCGCGACGTTAAATCAAGCGCTGCGTGGGAAGAAACCCATGGGTGGTAACACCTTCTTTCTCTTTGCATTTTCTTTATTTATTTTTCTTCTTTAAAACATCTGTTGAAGTGTAGGGAGTCCAAAAGATCTCAATACTTAGTGGAAATGCATGAACAAAAGAAGGGACAGCATTTTGAGAAAGATGCGGCGGAAATGCGGTCGCAGAATTGATCTGCGGTCCGTAGATCCACCGTAGAATGAAACATAGACTTGGCCAAAGTGGGTGATCAAATGCGACCATTCTGCGGTCCGCATGTCAGCTCTGCGATCGCAGAATGGACCGCAAAACAAAACAGAGAATTGGCTATATTAGATGTTCAAATGCGACCATTCTGCGGTCCGCGGGTCAGATCTACAACCGCATAATGGTCCGCAGATTGAGCCATCGTAATTTTGCATATCTCCCAGGTACGTCCCTAAACCATACGCTTCAGTTCAGAACAAAAAAAAAAGAGAAAAAGAAAAAGAAAAAAAAAGTGGCGAGATCGAACCCATGTAAGGGCAAATCACCAAGTTCTCCCACCACGCTCTCACTGACCTTCACGCTCTATTTCTGGTATGTATTTTCTCTTCCATCTTTGTCGTTAAAGTTTGGAGCAAAAATTTGGGGGATTAGTCGTTGGTTTGATTGAATGTTGCTAAAATATGGTAAAACTTGGTCTAATCATGTTGTGGGAAAGGAATTGATAGAAGGATAGGGTAGCCTTGGATGGAAAAATAGGATCCATGTCTTAGAAAGATTGGTTTTGCGGTCCGCATGTCTGATAAGCGGACCACATTTTCATCACAAACCTAACCTTAGGTCAGCTGGGGACGATGACGTCTGCGGTCATTTTGCGATCGCAGAGTTGCTTTGCGGTCCGCAGAATGACCGCATACTCGTCACCTGTGGCAAAAATGCGGTGGAGAATGCGGTCGCAGACCTGATCTGCGGTCCGCAGACCCACCACAAAATAAAATAGAGACCTAGGAAATTTTTGAACTTCAGATGCTCATTCTGCGATACGTTTGCGGTCTATTTCATCGCAGATTGATCCCTCTTGTTAAGCATACATTTCTACGATGACTCTACGGTCCGCAGAGTGGTTCTGCGATCGCAGAGTTCACCGCAGTTATGCATACACAGCTAATTTCTTTCCTATTTCTTCTCCTAGTGTGTGTACTAACATTTCACCATTTGCAGATATGACTCCCCGACCTAAACGACTAGCAACCAAGCCCCCTCCGGCCAAAAGACAAAAAGTGGACCCGCCACAAGAATCAACCTCCCAACCTGAAGAAGCAGACATTGGGCCTGAGGTTGATATACAAGCCAAAGCCAGAAGAAAACAAGCAGCCGAAGGCACTGTGTACCATCTCCGCTGGGCTATTGAGGGCTCAAGGGAAAAATACAAATCCGGGCTCGACCGAAGATCACTCCTTCCGGAAAAGCAATTGAGTCTCAATGGACTGAAGGACAAATACCCGCACATCCTTGCCAATCTTAAGTGGGGGAAATGGATGGGTTTCACTGAACCCCCTGCTGCATACAATGAGTCACTAGTCCTAGAGTTCTATGCAAACTGCGGAGCTTCCCGAACCTACCTTGACAAGGTGGACGTTCGGGGCTTCACAGTCAAGTGCAGTGCCAAGGCCATCAATCAAATTCTTGTCCCAGACTGGGAAGATGGCACATCCACAGCGGAGTACAAAGCCAAATTTGCCAACAAGGAGGGTCAAAGAAGCTGGATTGCCTCCGTCATTGCTATTGGGACCCCTGCATGGATACCACCAGGGCATAAAATTCACAAGGAGAGCTCTCACGAGAGGGTAGATAGTGGCTTGTATTTCTTTCATCTAGGCTGATCCCGACCTATCATGAAATTGATATTGCCATTGAGAAGGCCCTCTTGATTGCTTGTATAATGCAGGGAATCAAAGTTAACGTGGGAGAGATAATCTTTCAAGAGATGGATAGATGAGCAATGCAAGATGCTACATCTCTCCAATTCCCAGCCTTGATCACTGCCCTATGTCATGCTGCTCAAGTTCCCATTGATCTCCGGAGGGACGCTACAGGTCAGGAGCAACGGATCAAAGATATCATCTGCCTTGGTGATGCTGTGATACCCCATGCGGTAGTAGTTCAGGTGGACCTCCTTTCATCCCAGCCTCCTGTCACTCAGGCTGATGCTGCACAGTCCTCCACTCCTCCGCCGGCTCCCACTTCTACCACTGCTCAGACGTCACAGGCTACTCCGACAGTCTCAAAGCATGGTTTGTTAGCTCAACATGCATATTCCAAGGTTGACCAGCTTGTGAAGACTTTGCCCAATTTTAATTTTCTTTACCTTTCCATTTTCTTACCCTAATTGAGAGAAAACCCCTCAAAAAAATTCCACCACTACTTATCGTCATCCCTTTTGCCGGCGGTGACACTGTTGTAATTCATTCCATGGCTCTTTGTTTAATTGCAAAGAATCCAAATACCGGTGAGTATCCTTGTTCTCTAATTTTTGTGTTTATATAAATAAGTATTAGTTTTTCCTACTCCAAACAAAAGGGGTGATTCCAAATCTAAAATGCCATTTTTTCTCTAAAAAATCAACCAAAAGCAAAACCAAGAAAAATGTCACAGACACATAGATCTACGGAGATAGAGCCCTAAATTTTATTAGGTTATCTCTATTCTCTAAACAATGATTCCGGCAAATCGTCTTGGCAGCATCATTGACATTATCGTCATTTGCGGAAGATTTATAATTTCGTATATTAGCAGTTTGATTATCTTGATATCGGTTAGAATCTAATATCTCATTCATCTCTTACAATTTTTTTTAATAATGACCAGCCTTTAAAATCCCTAATTTTAGGAATTTTTTTAGATTATTTATTTATGTGTATATATAAGTAAATAGATAGAGTAAAAGACTTAGGTAGTCCTTAGTCAATTCCGCTGAACAGATATATGTCTATATTTTGTTGTTAATTGGGAATTGAAAATAAATTATGGCTTTCTTTATTTTTGAGAAACAATTGTTTTCTTGAATTAGGACAATTTGCTGATTGGTTATAAAGTTCCTATGTATATTTTTTTGGTTGTATCCATGCTGCTTTCCAGAAAATTGTGAGTTATAGTTTTGGCATGATATTATCTACCTTAGCTACCTTAGCATGTGCTATGTGATTTAACTGGAGTAGATATTGAATTCGAATTGAACAGGTTGGTGGTCCTCTAAGTTTTATAAAGCAAATTCAGAGAATCCAGAGCAGGTAAGTGATCCTCTAAGTGTTCACATTTATCTAGAGAGAAGAATATTATGACTTTTCAAAGGAGGGGATATGCCATCTTCATATTTTGCTATGGTACTTGAGTTATCTTTGGGAGCAGTAGTGCTTCAAATTTAATTGTAATCAATTGTATAAATATTTAAATACATATTTTTTATGTCTCTTTGGGGAGTGATGATCAGATGAAAGAAATATTTAGCATATAATAATCAGATGAAATTAGACAAAGCTAATAGCCTTGGATAAAATTGCCATGTCATTATGGAGATATTTGTAAAAATGTTTCCTCCCAATGATCTCTCGTTACAAAATGCCATATGTATGTAGTGTCTTTAGTTTATCTTTGGGTTTGCTTTGAATTTGAATTTGAATTTGGAAAACTTTAATGACTACTTTGAGTGTTCTTTAGTACTCAAATTGCACTTTCAAAGTTTTACTAAAATATTTATTTTCATCTCTACAGATGGATTGAATGAGCAAAGAATGAATAAAGCGGCGAAGGCACTACTTAGAGTCATGGGATAGTTCTTGAAATTATTCGTGTATTACAATATTTAGGAAAATTTTATGTTGTTGTATGCTTTTGAATTGTACAATGTTATAAATTTATTTTTATACAAAGAAATAAAAATCGTTGCAATAGCATCCATAGATTGTTTCAATAGTATCAAAAAACCGTTGCAATAGCCTTATAAATTGATGCAGTAGTTCCTAATAACAATTTCAATCGGTAATTCAAATTGTTGCAATAGCATAATAAATTTGTTGCAATAGCGTAACAAAACCGTTGCAATAGCATAATTAATTTGTTGCAATAGCATAACAAAACCGTTGCAATAGCCTGATAAACCGTTGCATAAACTGATATTGCAACGGGCTATAACTGTTCCATTTGAATGAAAAACCATTGCAGTAGATAAGCCTATTGCGACCGCTATCGAACCGTTGCCACAGGTCTCCTATTGTAACGGCTATATGAACCGTTGCAAAAACCGTTGCCGTAGATCTATTGGCACGGGATCTGATGTAACGGTCTCTAAACCGTTGCAATTGGTCTATTGCAACGGTTTTCCTGCCTATTGCAACGTTTTGGCAACCGTTGCCATAGTCATATTTTCTAGTAGTGTGTATTCCCCTCAGACCTGCCGGGTATGCCACCGGACAGGGATATTGATTTTGGCATTGACTTGGTGCCAGGCACTCAGTCCATTTCTATTCCTCCTTATCGGATGGCACCAGCTGAGCTGAAGGTATTGAAAGAACAACTTCAGGATCTTTTGGATAAGGGATTTATTCGCCCTAGTGTGTCCCCGTGGGGTGCACCGGTGTTATTTGTTAAGAAGAAAGATGGTTCCATGTGGATGTGTATTGATTTTAGGCAATTGAACCATGTAACAGTGAATAACAAGTACCCTCTACCGTACATTGATGATTTGTTTGATAAATTACAGGGAGCGAGAGTGTTTTCTAAGATTGATCTTCGTTAAGGCTATCATCAGCTGATGATCAGGGACTCTGATTTTATGAAGACCGCATTCAAGACTAGATATGGCCACTATGAGTTCCTTGTGATGTCTTTTGGGCTGACCAAAGCCCCAGCATCATTCATGCATCTGATGAACAGCGTGTTCAGGCCGTATTTGGATTCATTCGTGATCGTGTTCATTATGACATTCTAGTCTACTACTCCCATAGTCACGACGAGCATGCTCAGTATTTGAGTATTGTGTTGCAGGGATTGAGGGAGGAGAAGCTGTATGCTAAATTCTCCAAGTGCGAGTTTTGGCTCGAGTCAGTAGCATTTCTGGGTCATGTGGTGTCTCGTGATGGTATTCAGGTTGATCTGAAGAAGATAGAGGCGGTGCAGAGTTGGCCTAGACCTTCCTCAGCTTCATAGATCAGGAGTTTTCTTGGTTTGGCGGGGTATTATCGCTAGTTTGTTCAGGGATTTTCATCCATTTCTTCTTCTTTGACTAAGTTGACTCAGAAGGGTGCACCATTCGTGTGGTCGGATGAGTGCGAGGAGAGCTTTCAGAAGCTCAAGATAGCTTTGACCATAGCTCCAGTGTTAGTATTGCCATTAGCTTCAGGTTCATATACTGTATATTGTGATGCCTCGAGAGTGGGGATAGGTTGTGTATTGATGTAGGAGGGTAAAGTAATTGCTTATGCTTCTCGACAGTTGAAGCCTCATGAGAAGAACTACCCTATTCATTATTTGGAGCTAGTTTCCATAGTTCATGCCTTAAAGATTTGGAGGCACTATTTGTACGACGTGTCCTGTGAGGTGTATACCGATCATCGTAGTCTCCAACATTTGTTCAAACAGAAGGATCTTAATTTGAGATAGCAGAGATGGCTTGAGTTGCTTAAGGATTATGACATTACTATTCTATATCATCCGGGGAAGGCCAATGTGGTGGCCGATGCTTTGAGCCGGAAGGCGGTCAATATGGACAGCTTGGTATATATTCCAGCTGAGGAGAGATCATTTGCTTGTGATGTCCAGGCGCTAGCCAATCGGCTAGTGAGGTTAGACATTTCGGAGCCCAGCAGGGTGTTGGCTTGTGTTGTATCTCGGTCTTCTTTATATGATCGTATTCATGAGCGCAAGTATGATGATCACAAAGTTCAGCATGATGATGCTAGAGATGTTACTATTGATAGTGACGGTGTATTGAGGATGCAGGGCCGGATATGTGTGCCCAATGTTGATGGCCTTCATGAGTTGATATTGGAGGAGGCCCATAGCTCGCGGTATTTCTATCTATCCAGGGGCCGCGAAGATGTACCAAGACTTGAAAAAGCATTATTGGTGGAGGAAAATGAAGATGGACATTGTTAGACATGTAGCACGGTGCCTCAACTGTCAGCAGGTTAAGTATGAGCATCAGAGGCCCGGTGGCGTGTTTCGGCGTATTGATATTCCCGAGTGGAAGTGGGAAAGGATCACTATGGACTTTGTTACTGGATTCCCTCGGACAACGAGGAAGTTTGATTCTGTTTGGGTGATTGTGGATAGGCTGACCAAGTTAGCTCACTTCATTCCTATGTGTACTACGTACTCCTCGGAGCGGTTAGCTGAGATATTCATTCGGGAGATTGTTAGATTGCATGAAGTTCCAGTTTCTATCATATAAGACTGAGATACTTAGTTTTCTTCGCAGTTCTGGAGGACATTTCAGCGTCAGTTGGGCTCTCAGGTTGAGTTGAGTCCTGCATTACATCCTCAGAGGGACGGACACTCCGAGCATACTATTCAGATCATAGAGGATATGTTGAGAGCTTTTGTTATTGACTTCGGTGGTTCATGGGCTGATTATTTTCCTGTCGTAGAGTTTGCCTATAACAACAACTACCAATCCAGTATTCAGATGGCGTCGTATGAGGCTCTAAATGGGAGACGATGTAGATCTCCAGTTGGTTGGTTTGAGCCCGATGAGGCGAGGTTATTGCAGATAGAGTTAGTCCAGGATGCTTTGGATAGGGTGAAGGTTATTTAGGAGAGACTTGCACAGCTCAGTCGCACAAGAAGAGTTTTGCGGACTGGAAGGTTCGGGATGTGTCTTTTTCTATGGGTGAGAAAGTCTTGTTGAAGGTTTCACCTATGAAAGGCATCATGAGATTAGGGAAGAAAGGAAAGCTCAATTCGAGATTCATTGGCCCTTTTGAGATCCTCAGGAGGATTGGAGAGGTGACATATATGCTGGCTTTGCCACCCAGTCTATCGGGAGTTCATCCAGTGTTTCACGTATCCATGCTCCGGAAATATGTTGGCGACCCATCGAATGTGTTGGACTTTAGTACAATTCAGCTTGATGATGACTTGACCTATGATGTGGACCCTATAGCTATATTGGGTCGTCAGGTGAGGAGATTGTGGTCCAAGGAAATTGCATCAGTTAAGGTTCTGTGGAGAGGTCGACTCGTGGAGGAGGCCACTTGGGAGATCGAGCGGGAGATGCAGAGCAAATATCCTCACTTATTTGAGTCTTCAGGTATGTTTCTTGACCCGCTCGAGGATGAGCGTTTGCTTAAGTGGGGGAGAATGTGACGACCCGGCCCGTCGTCATGGGTATTACCACCCTGTTACCTTTCATTTATATGTTTCATGTTTCTATATTGGTGTTAGAGTCTATTGGGTGAGTTAGGAGTGATTCTGGTTGAAAAAGACGCAAATAGCCTTTTGAAATGAAGCTTGATTATGAAGAGTCAACCTGGAGTTGACTATACGGTTAGATGGTCCAGAATTGAATTCTGATGATTTGGTTAGTTCCGGGAGGTGATTTGTGACTTAGGGGAGCAATCGGAATTGAATTTGGAGGTCCGGTGTAGAAATAGGCTTGAATTGGCTAAGGTTGAATTTTGGTGAAATCCGAATGGTAGGTGAGATTTTGATCCGGGAGTCGGAATGGAATTCCGACAATTCCTGTAGCTTCGTTATGTGATTTTGGATATGTCTGCAAATTTTCAGGTCATTCGGACGTCGTTTGGTCGAGTTTTTGATTGAATGTTAGTTTCGGAAGTTTGAGTTGAATCATAGGCTTGAATACGCTATAATTCGATGAATTCTATGTTTAAGGGCGTGTTTTTATGATTGGAACAAGTTTGTATCATGTTTTGGAGTGGGTTGGTGGTTTTCGTTAGGGTCCCGGGGGCCTTGGGATGAATCCGGGGGTCCAAACAGACCATTTTGTGCCAAATGCACAGCTGTTTCTACTGCAATAAATGCAGAACATTTTTGCTCTTTGCGATTGCGGAGGGGCCCATGCAATCGCGTAGGGTTGTGTTTGGATACATCGCGATTGCGATGATTTGTATGCGATCGCGTAAGTCTGGAATTTAAAGCAATTTGTTCGTGGGTAGTCGCATGCGATCGCGTAGGGTTGAGGTCGGAAGCAGTGCGATCGCGTAAGGTATGTCACGATCGCATAGAGCATTTTTGGAGCCTGGAAAGTTTGTTCATCGCGATCGCGAGCCAGTGGCTGCGATCGCATAGAGATAACTAGCAGTTAGTATATTAAAATATCAGAACAGTCTATTCGCGAACCTCATACCCATAACCTCCATTTTTGAGTTCTAAGAGTGCATATTGACGGGAATTGAAAGGAATTTCACCGGGTAATCATCGGAGGTAATTTTTATGGCCTAGTTACATTATTTTATCATGGAATCTTCGAGTATTTCACCGTTAATGGAAGATTAATGGGAGATTTTAGCCCTAGGCCTGGGTTATGGAAAATCATTGATTTGAATGGGCAAACGGAGTGTGATTTTAATAATTTTTATATGCATGGACTCGTGTTGAGATAAGGATTCCGAATATGTGACTTTCGTAATTTTTCAAGAAGCGTACCAAAAGTCAGGTTTTGGCAACTTTGTAGTTTTTGGTGTAATTTGAATTTCTTTGACTGGGTAACGTTCTGTTGGCCCATTTTGATGTATTTCTATTGAATTTGATCGTATTCTACACCTGTGGATGCCCATTCTCGTGGCAAGGGCACCGCGGACAAGTCGTCGAGCCGAGTCGAGGTGAGTAATAGAAGTGGGTGATGACCAGCAGGTTCAAAACCCCAATATACCATTTTGTGATGCTGTATTGACGCGAGACACGTACTCTCCCGTAAGTGCGGGGTCGAATGTGATTGGGGGCTATGGCTTAGTCCGACCTGTTTATACTATACAATGTTTTAGGCTACTATTGAGCCGGTGAACCTCCTACTTGGATGGTTGTGTACATTTTGGGCTGTGAGCCAGTTATTGGGATCCTGCGAGGATCGTTATTATTGTTTCTGTGATACTGACATGCTATTTTACTACCAGTCCTGAGCTATTACTGTCATAATGGTTTTCCAAACTCTGGAATTTCTGATATACTTTTTTCTACTTAAAAATGATAAAAAGAGTTTTCAATACTACTTTTGAGGTTGTGAGGCTGCATTGCATATTAGCTGGTTGGTAGTGGATCGGGCTGCACGCCGCAGTGTATCATGATATTGTGCTTGGGCTGTAGGAGCCCCTGCGGAGTCTAAACCTCCACAGTGAGTACGGGTACCCAAATGGATCGGGCTACGCACCGTAGCGATCATATTCATGCATTGCATTGCATTTAGCTACACCTGTTAGCTGTTATTTTGTTAGCTATTATGCTGTTAGCTGGTATTGCTGGTATAGATACTGTTCATGTTGATACTGTTGCATGGTATTTGTTTATAGCTTTACTTAGTGCTATATTAGGTATTCTTACCTTCGCGGTCTTACCCCTGCTTATTACCACCGAGTCTCGAAGTACTCACTTTACTCTCTACACCTTGTGTGCAGATCCAGGTACATCGCAGCAGACCTGAACCCGTAGCTGCTCGGAGTTATTTTCTGGATAGTCAAGGTAGCTGCCGCGTCCGCAGGACCTGACTCTCTTTCCAGCTTACTTTTATTCATGTTGTTATGTATTTCTGTACTTGAGCACCGTTGTAGACACTATTACACTTTATATACTCTGTAGAGTCTCATGACTCGTGACTCCTCGTCTGTGGGAGGATTTATTGGTTTGGGACATGATCCCTGTATTTGGTTATTCCATTACTGTTGTTCTATCTTTGTTTATGCCTAAAGTGATTAAAAATGAGCTAATAGCTCCGCGAGTTCTGTTGATTGGTCGGGCTGGCCTAGCAGTGTGCTGGGCGCCCTCACGATCGGGTTTGGGGTCGTGACAGGCGCCCACCTGAAGAATAAAGGAATATCTTTTCAAAGTTCAGCAATCAGGCGCCCACCTGGAGAATAAGGTAATAAGAGAATATCTTTTCAAAGTTCAGCAATCAGTCGCCCACCTGAAGTATAAGAGAATATCTTTTCAAAGTTTAGCAATTAGGCGCCCACCTGAAGAATAAGGGAATATCTTTTCAAAATATATCAAGTAGGTGCCCACTTAAAGAATAAGGGAATATTTTTTCAAATTTTGGAAATCAGGCACCCACTTGAAGAATATGGGAATATTTTTCAAAGTTTGGCAATCAGGCGCCCACCTGAAGAATAAGGGAATATCTTTTCAAAGTTCAGCAATCAGGCGCCCACCTAAAGAATAAGGGAATATCTTTTCAAAGTTCAGCAATCAGGCGCCCACCTGAAGAATAGGGGAATATCTTTTCAAAGTTCAGCAATCAGGCACCCACCTCAAGAATAAGGGAATATCTTTTCAAAGTTCAGCAAGAAGGCGCCCACCTAAAGAATAAAGGAATATCTTTCAAAGTTTAGCAAGCAGGCGCCCACCTGAAGAATAAGGGAATATCATTCAAAGTTTAGCAAGCAGGCGCCCACCTAAAAAATAAGGGAATATCTTTTCAAGCTTGGCAATCAGGCGCCCACCTGAAGAACAAGGGAATATTTTTCAAGATTAGCAGTCAGGCACCCACCTGGAAAATAAGGGAAAGTACAGCACAATTTTATCACAAGTCAATATTCAGCAACATCCTACACCCAGTTACCATATTGGGGCAGAATATTTTCTTTGTTTCTTAAGCAGGCACCCACCTGAAGAATAAAAGGAATATCTTTGCAAAAGTTCAACAAGCAGGCGCCCACCTAAAGAACAAGGGAATACATTTTTTGCAAGTTGTAAGGAGGCACCCATATGAAGAATAAGGAAATACATTTCAAGCAAGCTGTAAGCAGGCGCCCACCTGAAAAATAAGGGAATACATTTCTAGCAAGCTGTAAGCAGGCGCCCACCTAAAGAACAAGGGAATACATTTCAAGTAAGCTGTAAGCAGGCACCCATCTGAAGAACAAGGGAATACTTTTTCAACAAATAGTAAGAAGGAGTCCACCGGAAGAATGGACACAATCAAAGTTATGCAAGATACAAGTTCAACACAAGAACAAGCTGGAAGACATAGATAGGATTTTTGTAAATCATAGAGCATAGCTTATGCTAGCTTCTTTTATCTTTACCACGGTGTAATAAGGGGATCAACAAGCAGCGACAACAAGCAACAACAATAAGATCACATCTCCCTAGTAGTCCCAACTACCAGGCATTCCTAAACTACACAGACCCGATTCCTATTTAGCTTAGGATATGTAGGCAATCCATGAAGCAGGATGCAGTCAAAAACTTTCAAAAATGCTTCACATGGAATATGCGAATGGGCAAAAATCCCTCATTACTGCTCACTTATCTTTGCACTAAAACTCTGTGTGTTCCCGAGCAAAGAGGGACAGCTGTGAGCACGTGATTTTTGCCCCAAGTAAATTATTCCAAAATATAAGCAAAAGTGATTTTTGAATTTGTGTGGTAATTTGTGGATAATTGTTATCTTAATAATAACTCATGAAATAAGTAGAAATACTAGGATTTATTTTTGGAAAAAAAAAATCAAAATATCATACATTTTGTATTAATTAGAAAATACCAAAAATAGAAATTAATTACTAGAAAAATTAGAAAATTAAAAGAAAATACAAGGAATAATAAATACAAGAGTAAAATATAAAAATACATAAAATAAAATAAAAACAAAAATATATATATATATATATATATATAATACGAAAATACAAAAAATTGAATGTATAATACAAAGCACAAATACAATATACAAAGAATTGGGCCAATTACAATTCATTGGCCCAAATGATATAACACACAGACCAAGCCCAATGAAATATGGCCGGTTGGCCTTAATACCAAACAAAATGACATCGTCCAACATAATTGAATCTGGACCGTTGAAAGTTTAATCAAATGTCCAAAGCAATGGTTGTCTAATAAGTAAAACGACATCGCCTAATAGAATTAATCTGAACCGTTGGTAGCTTTCATCTAATGGTCACAATTAAGCGACCATTTAATTAAAATGGCATCGTAATTAGGGCAATTGAATATGAGTCGTTGGTACATTTAATCCAACGGTCTAAGATCAATCAAAGGTTAAATACCTAAAAAAGTTACACTTCATTTCATTTCACCTATCATCTCCAAATAAAAAACCCTAGCCGCTCAGCTATGCTCTCTACCATCACCGGAACCCTACTGGTGGTGGTTCACCACCTCCACCAATCTGTCCGCCATTAACACCCCTTCACCGTCTCCCTCTCCTCTTTCACCCTACCCTGTCAAATCCCCCAGAAAACCCCAGGAAAACCTCGAATATTAAAAAAGGTATCACTGGAACCCTACTCCGGCGACCACCACTTATGAACCAGGGTGTGATGACCCGGCCCGTCATCATGTGAGTTATCACCTTGTTATCCCCATTAAATGCTTGTTAATGTTTCAATATGCAGGTTTGGCGAGTTTGAGTCAATTCGGGATGAGTTTAGTTGGAAATGAGACAAAAAGTCTCTTAGAAGAAGGGATAGTTGTGAAAAGTCAACTGGATGTTGACTTGTGGGTTAGAAAGCTCGGAATCGAATTCTGATGATTTGGTCAGCTCCGGGAGGTCATTTGCGAGCTAGGAGAGTGATCGGAAGTGAATTTGAAGGTCCGGTGTAGTTTTAGGCTTGAATTGGCCAAAGTTGAATTTCGACGATATCCGATTGATAGGTGAAATTTTGATCTGGGAGTCGAAACGGAATTCCGACAGTTGCAGTAGTTTCGTTGTGTGATTTTGGATGTGCCTGCAAAATTTCAGGTCATTCGGACGTCGTTTGGTCGGGTTTTTGATCGAGTGTTAGTTTCGGAAGTTTTGAAGAAACTTAGGCTTGAATCCGTGCGTAATTGGTGATTTTGATGTTTAGGATGGTGTTTTTATGATTGGAACAAGTTTGAATCGTGTTATGGAGTATGTTGGTAGTTTTCGTTGGGGTCCCGGGGGCCTCGGGATGAATTCGGGGGTCCAAACGGACCATTTTTGGCCTAAGACAGCAGCTAAATTGCTGCTGTGTCTGCAGAAGGAAATCCTTCATCGCGTTCGCGATGAAGGACACGCGTCCGCGAAGGTCAGCAAAGGTATGCATCGCGTTCGCGATGGTCTGGACGCGAACGCATAGGGTCAGGATCGGAGGCTTCGCGTTCGCGTGGAGCTGGAACGCGTTCGCGTAGGTTTGTCAGGGTGTGCATCACATCCGCGTGAGGGATATCGCGAACGCGTTGAAGGAAAAATAGGCGGCTGGGAGCTAGTGCATCGCGAACGCGTTGGGGAAGGTCGTGTTCGCGGAGGTTAATCCGGGCTGGGCATCGCGAACGCGTGGCAGGGAACGCGAACGCGTAGAGCAATCGACCCAGGCAGTGAATTAAAAACCAGAAACATTTCACATACGAGTTCATTTGCAAAACCCTCCATTGTTGAGCTCTAGAGTGAGAAAATGACGGGAAATAGCTGGGAGATCATCGGGATATTGTTGGAGGTACGTTTTGTGGTTTAATTACACGCTTTTATCATGAAATCATGAATTATTTCTATGAAAATGGAGGATTAAATGTGGGTTTAAGCCCTAGGCCTAAAATTGTAGAAAAATACCGATTTGAGCGGGCAAATAGAGTCCGAATTTGGTAAATTTGATATGACTAGACTCTTATTGAGATGAGGGTTCCGAATATGTAACTTTTATAATTTTTCGAGAAGCGCACCAAAAGTCGGGTTTTGACAACTTTGTGGGGTTTGATAAAATTTGGGTTGTTTCGAATGAATTGTGTAAAATTAACATATATTGATGCATTCTCTATGATTTTGAGCAGATTTGGCATCCGAGGAGATTGAATTGCGAGGCAAGCGCAAGGTGGATTGAAGCTTCTACCGGTTCGAGGTGAGTGGTAGTAGTAAATATTGTACTGAGGGTTTGAAACTCCGTACTAGCACTTTACAGTGCTATGTTGAGTTGAGATGTGCGTCTTGTGACGGGCGTGGTGTCATTGTGATTGGGGACTTGGACTTGGTCCTTCCCGGCTTATAGAATACTGTGTATTAGGACTATTGATGAGATTATAACTGTGCAATTGGGCTAATAGCCATGTTTGGGGCCTTGTGCCGATCTGTAGAGCATTAGGAGACCTGTAGAGCTAGGTGACCTTTATACCGTGTTGGAAACTTGCACTCGGCCGTAAAACTAGCTGGATAGCCTATTAAGAGCCAGTACTAGATGTGTACTGTGAGAGATAGATTACTTAGGGTGGAAGTTCCCTGATTTAACTGAGTGGGCCTAAAAGGCCAATCCTATACTAATTAGACAGAGTCGAGGACCCGTTAGGAGGTATTATATATATATATATATATATATATATATATATATATATATATATATATATATATATATATATATATATATGTATATATATATATATATATATATATATATATATATATATATATATATATAATAATATATGTGTGGATCGGACTGCACGCCGCAGTATCATAGCGCTTGGGCCTAGAGAGCCCCTCCGAAGTATGTACACACCCCCAGTGAGCGCCGTCGACGTTAAATGGAGCGGGCTGCACGCCGCAGCGGTATATGTATTAGAGCGGGCTGCACACCGCAGCATTATACTTATTCATATTCATATATATACTAAAATATTTATATGTTATAGATAGATGTATATGTCTCCATATATTGAGATGGAGGTATACCGTAGTGGTACGAGCGAGGATGTGGTCAGTGTGGGACCTAGATGAGATAGATGTGGACTAGTGATCAGAGTACTCATTATAGTGATGACTAACCTGTGAGGGTTGCCTTAGAACTGTTTAGTGATAGTACAAGAGTTCTTATTTTCAGTTATTGTTTATTATTGTTACTCACTGAGTTGAAATATACTCACCCCACTCCCCTGCACTTTTTGTGCAGATATACAGGTTCAGGAGGGCGGTTGAGCTATCGCAACTGCTTTATTATCCCCATTCTGTGGAGACTTCGAGGTAGCTGCCAACGTCCGCAGTACCTGACCTCTTTCTTTTTATCATTTTGTTGTCTCCATTCTGGTTAGACTTGATTGTGTAGTAGATCTCATTTGTAGAGGCTCAGACTTGTGACACCACGATATGTTGGGACCGTACTTCGTATGCTGTTACCATCATGCTTATCATTTGATATGGTCACTTGTTTTTTAAGTTTAATTTGATTAATAATTGGCCGGTTTAAGAGATAATACGGTCGGGCTTGCCTAGCATTATGTTGGGCGCCATCACAACCGGGGTTTGGTTCGTGACAAGTTGGTATCAGAGCCTAGGTTAATAGGTCTCGCGAGTCATGAGCCGGTTGGTAGAGTCTCGTGGATCGGTACGGGGACGCCTGTACTTATCCTCGGGAGGCTGCAACCCTTTAGGAAAGTTTCAAATTCTTGAAATTCTCATCGTGCGTGTTTGATTCAGCTTGAAATGTAATTCTTGAAATTCCTCTTGTACATTGATGCGCGCACTCGAGTGCTTAGTGATAAATTTGCCTTGATGGCTTATGATTCCCCAATCGAGGGATGAGATATAATCTCTATGAGTTCATATTGGTCTTGTCTGGAGGACTTGAGGCCAAATCCTTGTCTATGGCTTGAGCACCAAGGTGCTAATTGCGCGAGCCGGTATTATGAAATTCATACGAACGGTATTGATCTTAATTATGGAAACGGCAGTTTGATAATGGGGGAGCTGCAAGGTATTCAATACTTATTGTGATATGTAACGTAGCCCTAGCTATGGGCGTGGTGAGTATGTTCAATGCCTCTTAGCGGAAATGTAAAGTGCACTACGTGTGGTAGTATGAGTTCAGACTCAAGGAAACTGAATTGGTCGTGCTATGAGTATTGAGATTTATGTTGTTGATATGCATTGTGATGTTTTGTCGAGTTGCCGATGTATTGTTAGGATGATTTTGGTGATTCTCTGGCAGGTGGATAGGCCAAATTACAAAGGAAACTCTGTCGAAATTTTGGAAAAATTTGGGACTTAGAAAAGATTTTGTCACCTAAAGAATGGGCTTAGCTGTTTGGTGTGAATAAATACAAGAATTTCAAAAGAGTTAAGATGCGTGATGATTCAAATCTCCGCTGAAGCTTGTAAATGACCCGAGTCTAATCTAACTAGAACATTGTGGCATCATTTGAGTAAGAACGCTATGAGTGGCTGAACGTTCTTTGATATATGGCTCCGAGCCAAGTTGGAGAGGTTGTTACTGAGTAGCCGATTGCACTTGTTGTGGGCTATGTAGGTCATGTCTCTAAGTATATTGGGAAATTTTGATAAAGGTTATGGTGCTTCGTAGATGTGAAGAAATACTAGGATGTTCGAACTTATGTTGGCAAAGAATGTTCGGGGTATAGAAAAGAAAGATAGCTAATTGTATCTGAATATAATCATGTTCTGCGGTGTCAGAGTTCTAGTAAGGCACGAGTGGTTCTGTTCAATGAGGCAGTTGAATTATAACTGGTTAAGGGTGAATGACGCCCGAGGATAGCCTTGCGGTGTTCAAGATTTACGCTTGCAACAGTCAGCTGTCTTAAGATTGTGCATGTGGCTAAAGACTGTGGTTTTGTTAGATGAAATCGAGACTTTCGTTATGTTATGTGAATGATGAGATTCTATGAATCTATATTGGAGAGCAATGATAACGAATTCAAAACTGCAGGAAGTTCTTCAAGGTAAGTGTTGTAGATTGTGGTACCTCTGGGAAACATTGAGGGAGTTTTCAGCGGCCTATGAGTCTTAGATGATGTGGTCTTATGTACGAGTCTCGTGTGGTAACATGAGCTGATGTATTATGGTGCTACAGTAAGGGCTAATATTCAATTAAAGATGAATCAGAAAGGAAACTAGGTAAATGGAACAACTTGTTAGTAAATTGGGACAATATGAAAAGGGCACGGATAACTCCTGGTGTGTGTTCGAGGTAATGAGCCTTGCAGTTATGGTGCAACAAAGCTCTTGATGAGCTGGCAGTTGCATAGCTCGGTGTGGGTAAAAAGACTCAGTCCTGGCAGTTAAGCTTATGCAATGAATGGGAAGAAAGAGTTGTGATGTGTTTTATCATAGTTTGAAAATGAGTATATTCCCGTCGGTATGCAAAGCGTGGAATATGTAATGATTTTTCTTCTATATGGGATCATGAAGGTTCTTGACTAGTTGAGTGCGCCGATGTTTGCGGCGTAGGAAAGGAATATGAATTTCCATGTTATCTTAGTGTGGTATGGTATATGCGATGTGTTATGAAAAGTTGATAATGGCATATTCAAGGCTTTGAGATTTGTTCATATTATATGGGAAGTCATTAAAAATCCCCAAGCAGCGTGGGCAGCTGTAGATAATCTGAGAATCAAACTTCCTGGTGATTGAGGAAAATGGTACTACTATCCTAGTGATTTGGCAGAGTATATGGTCAAAAGGGCAAGGTGATGTAGACTGATAATATCTAGTGGTATTGTGGTATCCTCCGGTTGGATGGACAATGATGATTGAGTTGTTGTTGGCATAGGGAAATTTCTGAATGGCATACGTGGTATGAATGGATGCTTGATGTGTGTTACGTGTTCGTACGGTGGAAAGTGGGATCAGACATAGTGATCCATGTGTTACATATGTGTTGGAGACTAGAAGTTCTCGTAATCCGCCTACACATTGGTGGTATATCGTGTGTATCGGCACCGTTTAGCGGTTATTGGAAATTGGAAGCCCTAGTGGCTATTTTGTTACGTGATATGACAAATTTGAATAATGATATATGATTGCAGGCTGGTTGTCATAAGTCAGGTTGTCTAGACTAATATGATATGGACTATATCAGAGAAATGTCACAACTGCGTGGCAGAGCGCATCCGATCATGCTCCAGTAGGGTGGATGTACCCTAGGGCCAACGGACGACTGGTAGGTATTGCTTTGTCAGTTGGGCCTTCGTGGAGGATATCATTGTAGAGGTATCTACCATTGATTCAACTCCAGTATTGAGGAACTTTGTCGGATGCGTTTCATGTGGCCGAGCTTGAGGCTATATATATATGTTTGTTGCAATGAGCAACTTGACTCGATGTGCATTTTCCTTGCTAGATGAATTTGTGGATCGGGTGGCACGCCGCCACAGATCTAATATTTGGATCGGGTGGCACGCCGCCACATGTATGGTATCAGGATCGGGTGGCACGCCGCCACGGGTATGTTATTGGAACGGGTTGCGCGCCGCAACAGTGTGACGTGGAAAATATAGCTTCCTATATGTTACCTTGTATACAATACTTCCTAGATTCTAAGGAATAGTCCGTATTGGGTATCGCTCGAGGAATAGCACATCAGTTGTGTCCTTTCAAGATTTGATAGCTTACATCAATTGTATCACCGTAGGTGTGATTGATTGCTTGGGTCCAGACCTAGATCTGTGCGTGGATGACCGCTCTGAGCATGGTGACTTGAGGTGCTTCGTGAGTAATAGTGTTTGGATAGAATCATGAGTCATGGAAAGGCCACGTGATGTTATGACCTTTCGAGAATGAGTCATGTACTCTATTCCTATGATGTGAGACGGGATCTCAGTTTTATGATATGATGGTACAGAGGAATTGAATTACAGCTCTGTTGTTGGAGTCAGTTGTCATTATTTGATTATGTTCAGACGTTTCCTGTTAGAGCTTGTGTTGTGCTTGTCGCGGCCTAGGCCGGTGTTGAGGCATCATATCACCAGTGAGGTGTGTTATGACCTAAATGATCATTTGAGTCATTAATGAGTGCGAGAATGTATGATTTCAGTTGGTTAGAATGGTAATATCGAGATTTGGCTTCGAATTCTGTTGTAGTATCAATTAAAAGGAAATGGATTCATGAATGGTTGACCTGAGAGATGAGTTCTATATATCGCGTGTGCGGTTGCCGTGGGCAGGATATGAAGGTGTTGGAATAGGACTCTATCTAATGAGAAAGGTCCTTTCTGCTAGTATTTGGTTATTGTGGCCAGTTGTTGCGATTAGAGACTATCGTCTCGAGTGATTGGGTTGTTTGATACATCATGTGATCTCACCCGGAGTGGCGAGTTTGGCTATTACAGTTGGATCGTGTGTACTCTGAGTATAGATGTGGGATTCAGATTTGATATATGATTTCGGAAAGTGCAATGTGGTTTATGGTTCAGATAGACTGTGGAAATTCAGCTATACTATGTTATCGTACTTATGAAAGATAGGGTGAAGTGGTATCACCCCGAGTATATGCTTGGTGAGGTCATTCAGCTATTGTGTTGAATCTAGTACAACTCTGGGTCCGCTCGAGGACGAGCGTTTGCTTAAGTTGGGGAGAATGTGATGACCCGGCCCGTCATCATGTGAGTTATCACCTCGTTATCCCCGTTAAATGCTTGTTAATGTTTCAATATGCATGTTTGGCGAGTTTGAGTCAATTCGGGTTGAATTTAGTTGGAAATGAGACAAAAAGTCTCTTAGAAGAAGGGATAGTTGTGAAAAGTCAACTGGACGTTGACTTGTGAGTTAGAGAGCTCGAAATCAAATTCTGATGATTCGGTCAGCTCCGGGAGGTCATTTGCGAGCTAGGAGAGCGATCGGAAGTGAATTTGGAGGTCCGGTGTAGTTTTAGGCTTGAATTGGCCAAAGTTGAATTTCGGCGATATCCGATCGATAGGTGAAATTTTGATCCGGGAGTCGGAACGGAATTCCGACAGTTGCAGTAGTTCCGTTGTGTGATTTTGGATGTGCCTGCAAAATTTCAGGTCATTCGGACGTCGTTTGGTCGGGTTTTTGATCGAGTGTTAGTTTCGGAAGTTTTGAAGAAACTTAGGCTTGAATCCGTGCGTAATTGGTGATTTTGATGTTTAGGATGGTGTTTTTATGATTGGAACAAGTTTGAATCGTGTTATGGAGTATGTTGGTAGTTTTCGTTGGGGTCCCGGGGGCCTCGGGATGAATTCGGGGGTCCAAACGGACCATTTTTGGCCTAAGACAGCAACTAAATTTTTGCTGTGTCTGCAGAAGGAAATCCTTCATTGCGTTCGCGATGAAGGGCACGCGTCCGCGAAGGTCAGCAAGGGTATGCATCGCGTTCGCGATGGTCTGGACGCGAACGCGTAGAGTCAGGATCGGAGGCTTCGCGTTCGCGTGGAGCTGGAACGCATTCGCGTAGGTTTGTCAGGGTGTGCATCGCGTCCGCGTGAGGGATATCGCGAACGCGTAGAAGGAAAAATAGGCGGCTGGGAGCTAGTGCATCGCGAACGCGTTGGGGAAGGTCGCGTTCGCGAAGGTTAATCCGGGCTGGGCATCGCGAACGCGTGGCAGGCCTGTCGCGAACGCGTAGAGCAATCGACCCAGGCGGTGAATTAAAACCAGAAACATTTCACATACGGGTTCATTTGCAAAACCCTCCATTGTTGAGCTCTAGAGTGAGAAAGTGACGGGAAATAGCTGGGAGATCATCGGGATATTGTCGGAGGTACGTTTTGTGGTTTAATTACACGCTTTTATCATGAAATCATGAATTATTTCTATGAAAATGGAGGATTAAATGTGGGTTTAAGCCCTAGGCCTAAAATTGTAGAAAAATACCGATTTGAGCGGGCAAATGGAGTCCGAATTTGATAAATTTGATATGCCTAGACTCGTATTGAGACGAGGGTTCCGAATATGTAACTTTTATAATTTTTCGAGAAGCGCACCAAAAGTCGGGTTTTGACAACTTTGTGGGTTTTGATAAAATTTGGGTTGTTTCGAATGAATTGCGTGAAATTAACATATATTGATGCATTCTCTATGATTTTGAGCAGATTTGGCATCCGAGGAGATTGAATTGCGAGGCAAGCGCAAGGTGGATTGAAGCTTCTACCGGTTCGAGGTGAGTGGTAGTAGTAAATAATGTACTGAGGGTTTGAAACCCCGTACTAGCACTTTACAGTGCTATGTTGAGTTGAGATGTGCGTCTTGTGACGGGCGTGGTGTCATTGTGATTGGGGACTTGGACTTGGTCTTTCCCGGCTTATAGAATACTGTGTATTAGGACTATTGATGAGATTATAACTGTGCAATTGGGCTAATAGCCATGTTTGGGGCCTTGTGCCGATCTGTAGAGCATTAGGAGACCTGTAGAGCTAGGTGACCCTTATACCGTGTTGGAAACTTGCACTCAGCCGTAAAACTAGCTGGATAGCCTATTAAGAGCTAGTACTAGATGTGTACTGTGAGAGATAGATTACTTAGGGTGGAAGTTCCACGATTTAACTGAGTGGGCCTGAAAGGCCAATCCTATACTAATTAAGACAGAGTCGAGGACCCGGGTTGTATGCCGCAATAGTATATATATTGGATCGGGCTGCACGCCGCATCAGTATTTATGTTGGATCGGGCTGCACACCGCAGCAGCATATATATTGGATCGGGCTGCACGCTACAGTAGTATATATGTTGGATCGGACTGCACGCCGCGGTATTATTGCGCTTGGGCTGTAGGAGCCCCTTCAAAGTTTGAGTCTGCACACATTCTCAGTGAGCGCTGGTGTATATATAAATGTATATATATATATATATATATATATATATATATATATATATATATATATATATATATTGGATCGGACTGCACGCCGCAGTAATATATGTGTGGATCGGACTGCACGCCGCAATATCATAGCGCTTGGGCCTAGAGAGCCCCTCCGAAGTCTGTACACACCCCCAGTGAGCGCCGTCGATGTTAAATGGAGCGGGCTGCGCGCCGCAGCGGTATATGTATTGGAGCGGGCAGCGCGCCGCAGCATTATACTTATTCATATTCATATATATACTGAAATATTTATATGTTATAGACGGATGTATATGTCTCCATATATTGAGATGGCTGTATACCGTAGTGGTACGAGCGAGGATGTGGTCAGTGTGGGACCTAGATGAGATTGATGTGGACTGGAGATCAGAGTACTCATTATAGTGATGACTATCTTGTGGGGGTTGCCTTAGAACTGTTTAGTGATAGTACAGGAGTTCTTATTTTGAGTTATTGTTTATTATTGTTACTCACTGAGTTGAAATATACTCACCCCACTCCCTTGCACTTTTGTGCAGATATACAGGTTCAGGAGGGCGGTTGAGCTATCGCAACTGCTTTATTATCCCCGTTTTGTAGAGACTTCGAGGTAGCTGCCGACGTCCGCAGTACCTGACATCTTTCTTTTTATCATTTTGTTGTCTCCATTCTGGTTAGACTTGATTGTGTAGTAGATCTCATTTGTAGAGGCTCAGACTTGTGACACCACGATTTGTTGGGACCGTACTTCGTATGCTGTTACTATCACGCTTATCATTTGATATGGTCACTTGTTGTTTAAGTTTAATTTGATTGTGTTTGGCGTCATCACGACCGGGGTTTGGGTCGTGATACAGGATTTGTCATTAACACCATATGACCGTCTGCTCAGCCTCTTCAACCCCTACTATGTAGTTTTCCACGAATAAACCCCAAACCCTTTGAATATTAAAAAATGTTTCGCCGGAACCCTACTCCGGCGAACACTCCTAGTCCTAAAAATCACCCAGTTAAACCCCTATCCCTATTCCTGAGAGTCTTTTCCCAAAAGACTCGATGAGTCTGCTCAAGGATCAAATATCCAAGAAAAGAGACTTCTGAACTTCTGATGCTGGAAAATCAAGAAAAGAAAAGAAAAATGAAAAAAAAGAAAATAGAAGAAAGAAAGAAATAAAAGAAAGAAACAAGAATGAAAAGCTAAGTACCCTAATCCTGGTTTTTCTATTTTTGCATGTCTCTTTCCTGATCTTTTCTATTTTTTCTATTTTTTTTGCATCTCTGATTATTCTTTGAGTTTTATTACATGTTTAACTGCCTTCTGATTGTGCTTAGTTATGAAAAGCATGCCTGTAACCGTGTAGTTTTCTGATCTTTTCTACTTTGGAATCACATGGCTATGGTTTTTTTTCCTGATAAAAGTGCTTAGTCAAAAAATTGCATGTTTTGTAGTTCATAGCCACATTTAGATTTTTTGGGTTCTTACTTGATAAGTTCAAAATTATTGATTGAGTATTCTGTTGATTAGATTCTACCTATGATTAATTTGTTTCCTTGAATCTTGTTAATTGAATACTTTGTCTTAATGTGACTATATCTGTAAAGCCATCTATTGTTGGCTATTTTTGCAATTCGATTTTTACTTTGACTTTTTAAGTTTCTGATTGAATAAGGGGGTTAAATGGGTAAATAAAAGAAAATAATGCACGAATAGAAACTCAGTACTTTTGCCCTTTGGAAATTTTTGACAATGTGCTACTAAAAGCTTTATGTGTAGACTAATAGTTTAACAACCATGTTGAGACCGTTCTTCTGATTTCGTCTATAATTTGGGGCTAATCGGGCAAAAAGGCCACGAATCAATAATCATAGCCCTTGATGCTCATATGAGCAAATCAGTATACACGAGTTGGGCAAAACGAGCCATATGCACAGTTGTGCATTACCCCTTTGCTGGACAAATTTCCAGGCCCAAATCGCATGAAGGCCTGGGCATATTAATATTAAACCATAATTAGATAGCATTAGTCAAGGCAAAAACAACGATAGAAAACGTATTACACTATAGGCTTAACCTTAAAAAATAAAATGAGATGAGCCTCGTTAGAAGACAAAATGCACGGGGCCCTCAAATAATTATTATAAAATCCTTAGATTCGGAAGGACCGTTTAGTTAATTTCATGGTCTTTCCTAAAGTAATAAGACATAGATATTTTGGGTGCAATTTTAATATACATTCCCAAGTACGGGTGCACATTTATGTGACCCAAATCTTATTGTCAACGAAGTCAAAATGTATTTAAGGCCACATGCGCACTGGTACTGTGTTGTTCAAAAAATATATTTTCACGACGTTACAATTCTTTAAAATTGATAAAGCAGAATACTAATAATGCACATAATTAAAATATATAAATCAGATAAAAGTAAATACAATAGTTGAGCGACCGTGCTAGAACCACGGAGTTCGGGAGTGCCTAACACCTTCTCCCGGATTAACAGAATTCGTTATCCAGATTTCTAGTTTGCAGACTGTAACAGAGTCAAACTTTCCTCGGTTCGGGATTAATTTGGTGACTTGGGACACCACTATATTCTCAAGTGGCGACTCTGAAAATCATAAATAACTAATCCCGTTCCGATCGTCCTTAAAGTAGAAAAACTCCTTTCCCTTCTTTATTATATCTCTTCCCGGGGTATAGTAAAATAAGCAGGGCTTCCTAGTAAAAGGTAAGCGGTAAAAAAGGAGGTGTGACAAATCCCAATCAATCACTCCTTAACAACTTTCAAACAATTCACAACATGTTTTCAAACAATCTCAATTATCTAAGAAGGACACAAAATAACCCATAAAGCCAGAATATCTACTGGATACAATACACTGAAACTCCACACTCATTTCCTCCATCACACCTGATCATGGAGCCTAATACGATTATTTACACTGCTTAGACACCACAAGAACCATCAAATCTTACATATCGGCTAGAGACGTAGCTTCAAAACCTTTCCTCTACATTCACAACGAAAGTCAATCACCAAGAAGTGATAATTCTAATCAACAATCTACGAGACCTTACTCAAATAATAGCGGAAGGGATGCAACTAGGGACGAAAATATTTGGAAGATACCATTGGTCAATGATGCAAGCACCTCATCTCTAACCATACCACCTGTCACACCTCCCTTTTTACTTATAGAGCTCTACTGGATAAGAAAAATGTGTATTTCTACACTTTACCCGTGAGGGCTCAGAAGGAGTTTTTCCACTTTAAGAACAATGAGAACGAGATTAGTTATTTAAATTTTCAGAGTCACCACTTGAGAATATAAAGGTGTCTCAAGTCACCGGTTTAATCCTGAACCGAGGAAAGTTTGACTCTGTTATAGTCCGCGAACTAGAAATCCGGATAAGGAATTCTGTTAGCCCGAGAGAAGGTATTAGGCACTCCCGGATTCCGTTGTTCTAGCACGGTCGCTCAACTGTTGTTTTGATTTTATCCGATTTTAAATTATATATTTTAATTATGTGCAAGTATACCACTTTTGAATTTTATGAATTTGCAACGTCGTGAAAATACATCCTTGACCAAACTGTACCAGTATGCCTGTGGCTTTGAATATATTTCGAATTCGTTGAGAGTAGGAATTGGGTCACATAATTGTGCATCCGTTCAAAGGAATGTATATTAAATTACACCTAATGATGTCTATTGTTGTTACATTTGGGAAAGATCGTGAAATTATCTGATCGATCCTTCCGGATCTAAAGTTTTATAGTTATTATTTGGGGGCCCCGTGTGTTTTTATTCTTGTAACGAGTCTCATCCCATTTCATTTTAAAAGGCTTAGCCTATTTGTATACTATATTTTCTAATACTGTTTTCCCCCCTAATATAACTGTTTATGAACGATTTTTATATCATTTTTATACCACCCTCTATTTGGATTCAAGCCCTTTATACGTTATTGGGCCTGAAATCTAGGCTATCTCACACCGTTGCACCAAGGTACAACTGGACATTTATAGTCCAGCTAATACTTCTATTTCTGTCCAAAGGCAAGAATGCCATATTAATTAGATCTGGGCCTGTATTCACGGCTAGGCCCTGATTACTTACATCTAAAGTAGGTTTACAGGAGATTAGCATTTTTTATGAACAAATCATCACTATAAGCAAATATTATACAGTAGTGGTAATTAACTATTTCTACTAATGCCAATCGATATTTGAACACTACTAGTTTCAATATTATCAACTAACTAAGAACGTTGACACACAGTTTCAATCAACTCATTATTGTTTAACTTCTGATTTAATAGGGTCTGATCTACAAGTTATTTATTGGTTGAAATACTACTTGCAGAATTATTTTGCTGTTTTTGTTTAACTAGAAAATAGTATTCCTCAATCTTCAACTAAGACTCATTCGAATTGCAAATTGAATATTATTCATACTTTGACTTATGTTTTACACCATACATTTAAATTTGAACACGGATTTCATAGCTAGCCCAGTTTCAGCAATGCTGAGAAATTAACATGATTTAGAACTCAACTACTCATGCTTTTCGAATTAATTGATTCTGATTCAGAACTTAATTATCAAAATGTCTAAATCTAGTGTTATACGTCTAATTTCAGAATAGTTATAAAACTAGGTGATTTGACTAAGTTTAGGCCAGTTTTAGTTTTAGATTTAGGTAATCGTTATAACTAACCTATTTAATCTATCTTCTATATCGTTATCTACTATTACTATAATTTGAATTAGGTTCGTTCAGTCCAGTACTTATTACAACCAATTCCTAATGAATTATATAAAATCTAAGTATCTATAACCACAAAACAGAAAAACAAATGTACAATTGCAAATTGAAAACTAATCGATATTTGTCATTCCTTCAAAAGCATTTCAATTACATCTTCTAGGAAGTAGTAGTGTACCTGATTCAAATGAAGGAAACAATGAGTTCTAATGTTGAAGGAGAAGAGAATTCAGCAATAGCAGCAAGCAAATATCAACAACAGTAGAGGCAAATTATCATAACAGCAAATTCGACTTTGGAATAGAGGACTCAACAATTTCAACCAAGCACATAGGTAAAACCCAGCAAAACTCGATCAAAACAAGTAGAAAACCCAGCAAACTTAATCAACAGACGTAGAACAATGATCAGAGGTTCCAGAATACCACTCGAACTAACAGCAATTAAACAATAACAGTATTTTAATATCTATTTAGTATATTTCAATGTATAAAATCCTCGGAACCTTTGAAATAAGGCATGAAGGGGCCTATTTATAGAGTTGAATGGGAGTAAAATTTAAATTAATTATTCAGATTTCCCACCCTACTCTTTTTGATGTATTTCAGTTAAGTCTAAGCTATTTTTGATAAGAATACACTTGAACCCCTACTAGAAGGCTCTAGGGTATTCTATATTATTCTTTTAGGCGTTAATACCTTTATTACCCTCACTTATTAAGGTATATTACCTATTTACCATTTAACTCTACCTGAATTGCCCCTTATTATTCAGCTAATTACACCAAAACCATGCCCAATTGTCTTTTATGCCCTTATTATTTCTAAATAATCTTCAGAATACCACTTTCTATTCCTCTTTTACCCCCTGTGTCTTATAAGTATTTACCCGACCTATCCTTAGGTCTGTTAAGACCCTGAGTAGTCAACAATATTTAAAAAATAACCCATGAGACTTAAGCTTTATATTATAACCAATTTAGACTAAGCAAACCCTTTTAGAATTAACCACTTTTACAAATATAACCACAAATAACCTTTTACAAGTCAGAAATCCAACTGTGTTGTAATGATAGCCATATTAAACATTTGCAAACATAGCCCTCATAAGACTAAGTACTCAAAAGTTCAGAAGAGCCAAACATGTAAACCGTATTGCAATAATAGCCAGTTTTAAGTAATCTTGCAAATATAACACTAATTACGACTAAGTTTTTAATTAATCTGAATTCAGAGAAACAAATTGATTATGGTTGAATCCTAGTTAACCAAAACATTTAATCGAACAAGGATCTATCAATCAAGAATACTAAACGACTAACAACATGTGATTTAACAAATGGCTACAATCGGAACAAGAGAGTATTCAGACAATTTCAAGTATACATAGAGAGATTTTCTAACATGCAGTAGGCCTAGGCTAACAAATAATCGAATACAAAAAGAGTGAAGCACAGTAGAGACAAGAATGGGTTCAGGGTACTTAGCTTTTGCTGTTTCTTTTCCTTTTTCTTTCTTTCTTCTTTTTTTCTTCTTTTTCCTTTTGTCTTGGTTTTCCGGTGGTTCAGAGGCCTTGATCCTCTTTTTGACGGTTGATCTTCTAGGCAGACTCTTGGAGTCTCGTTTAGATGTTAAAGAACGGTATTTTAGGGACTAGGATTTTATTTGGAAAGGTTTTGGGTATCCGCCGGAGTAGGGTTCCGGTAGAATATTTTTTTAATATTCGAGCAGCGGGGGTAATATTCGAGGGGTGGGACTTAGATGGGGTGATAGAGAAATTTAAGGCGGTCTTAGGGTGAAAAGGAGGAAGACTGGTCCGTTGGTTGGTGGTCGCCGGGTAGGGTTCCGGCGACCGGAGTTTCAAGATCTGGGGAAGAAGAAGGGTATATGGATAGGGCTGGTGTGATAAGGTGGTAGAAGAGGAGGAGTAGGTTCAAGGCTGAAGGGCTTGGCCGGAGAAGATAGACAGTGGCAGACTACCGGTAGGGTTGCGGTGGCCTGTGGAGAGGAGGAAGGGGAATGAGGGCGGCTAGGGTTTGTCTCTGAGAGGGTAAATGTGTATAATGAGAGATTAAACATGTGAGAGTATAGATATATATCAAAAGTGTGATATTGATTCTCAGCCATTAGATTAGCTTGGATGAGCGGCTAGGATTTAATTGCCCTTAAACGATGTCATATGATTTTAATGAAATTCTCTTCTCGTCTATTAGATTAATTAGATGGATGGCCCCGATTACTTCGAGTAACGGTGTCGTTTTTCTTAAGTGAGGCCCCTCTTTATCCGTTAGATCACTTAATTGGATGGCTGTGATCGTTTCATTTAACGACGTCGTTTTGTTTAGTAGGCAACCGTTCACTTTGGCCCGTCTGATTTACTTTATCAACCGTCCAGATTTATTCTCCTATACATCATCGTTTGGTATATTATATGGGCAACCAGTATTATTTCTTTGGGCCATGACTTATTTGGGTATTAATTGGGCTATGCATTTTGTAATTTGGCCCAAATACCTTGTATTTTTTTTATATTTCTTGTATTTTAACTTGTTTTGTATTTTTCAAATTGTATTTATTTATTTATTATTTTTTGTATTTTCTGGTATTTTATATTTGTTTTCCTTAGTATTTATTCCCAATGTATTTATCCCTTTTATTTTGTGTTTTTGTATTTTTTTTCTTTGATTTTTAATTTCTTAGTAATTATCTTACATTTTTGGTATTTTCTAATTAATTCAGATTTATATATATTTTTTAATTTGCTTCACTTTATTTCCAATAAATAAAAACAAACACCGATTTTTTTACACAATAATCAACAAATTTCAATCAAAAATCATTTTTGTTTATTTTGGACTTATTTGCTTGGGGCAAAATTCATGTGCTCACAGCTGCCTCTCTTTGCTCGGGAACACGAAGAGTTTCAGTGCAAAGACATGTGAGTAGTAATGAGGAATTTTTTCCCACTTGCATGTTTCGTGTGAAGAATTTTTAAAATTTTTGACCGCATGCTACTTCAAAGATTGCCTACATATCCTGGGTTAAATAGGAATCAGATCAGTATAGTTCAGGAATATCCTGTAGTTGAAACTACCAGAGAGCTGTGACTCTATTGTTGTTGCTTGTATTGCTGCTTGCTGATCTCCTTATTACACCTTGGTAAAAAGAAAATAAGCCAATCTATGCTCTATCTTTTACATAATCCTAACTATATCTTTCAACTGATTCCTGTTTTTCATTTGCATTTTCCATTCTTTTGAGAAGACTCTTGCTTGCAACTTGCTTCAAATATATTTCCTTGTTCTTCAGGTGAGCGCCTGCTTGCAAAACTTTGAAAAGTATTCCCTAGTTCTTCAGGTGGGCGCCTACTTGAAAAACTATGAAAAGTATTCCCTTTTTCTTCAGGTTGGTGCATGCTTACTACAAAAGTAAAGAAAATTATCTGCCCCAATATGGGGCTTTAGATCTATCATGCTATTAAATGTTAGCTTAAAAGAAGAATTTCATTTTGAAAAATATTCCTTTGTTATCCAGATGGGCGCCTGATTGCACAAATTTAAGAAAAATAATCCCTTGTTATCCAGGTGGGTGCCTAATTGCAAATATTTAAGAAAATATATTCCCTTGTTATCCAGGTGGGCACCTGATTGCAAAAACTAAGAAAAATATCCCCTTGTTATCCAGATGGGTGCCTGATTACAAAAACTAAGAAAAATATTCCCTTGTTATCCAGGTGGGCGCCTGATTGCAAAAACAAATAAAAACATTCCCTTGTTATCCCGGTGGGCGCCTGATTGTAAAATCTAAGAAACATAATCCCTTGTTATCCAGGTGGGTGCCTGATTGCTAAAATTTAAGAAAAATATTCCCTTGTTATCCAGGTGGGCGCCTAATTGCAAAAAGTTAAAAAAATATTCCCTTGTTATACAGGTGGGCGCCTGATTGCAAAATTTTAAGAAAAATATGCCCTTGTTATCCAGATGGGCACCTGATTGCAATAACTAAGAAAAATATTCCCTTGTTATCCAGGTAGGCACCTGATTACAAAAACTAAGAAAAACATTCCCTTGTTATCCAGGTGGGCGCCTGATTGCAAAAAAATTAAGAAAAATATTCCCTTGCTATCTAGGTGGGCTCCTGATTGAAAAAACTAAGAAAAATATTCCCTTGTTATCCAGGTGGGCACCTGATTGCAAAAATTTAAGAAAAATATTTCCTTGTTATCTAGGTGGGCGACTGATTGCAAAAACAAAGAAAAATATTCACTTGTTATCCAGGTGGGCGCCTGATTGCAAAAACTAAGAAAAATATTCCCTTGTTATCCAGGTAGGCGCCTGATTGCAAAAATTTAAGAAAAATATTCCCTTGTTATCCAGGTGGGCGACTGATTGCAATAACTAAGAAAAATATTCCCTTGTTATCCAGGTGGGCGCCTGATTGCAGACATTTAAGAAAAATATTCCCTTGTTATCCAGGTGGGCGCCTGATTGCAAAAACTAAGAAAAATATTCCATTGTTATCCAGTGGGCGCCTGATTACCGGTTTTTATCGTAGATTCCGTCATCCATCGTTGCTTCCTTTGGATTGTTTTCCCTTATTTTCCAGGTGGGTGCCTGATTTTGCCAAACTCTGCGCTCCGCTGTGTGTCCATATTGGTCACATTCACTTTAAAGTGATTAGTAAGAATTTGAATCTTTTGTCCCTATTCCAATCAATGAACAACCAGTTAGTATAAAATGGTGGTTAGCAGCTGGCATTCTTGTTGGCTTTTCTTCCACTCTTGAATTTGTTTCAGCTTGCTTTTGTACTGCCTTGCTGTAACTCTTTGTTGTTTTCCACAACTTTCTGACTCAATTTTGCATTGTAATTCCCTTTTTGTTATTTTTTTCTTTTACTTTCCTTCTGCTGTATGACCGCCATATGTTGTTTTATTTCTCCTGTCCTTTGAAGGACCCAATCTTATTGTGCCATTTAACTGAGAAGCTGGTAATTAGTGTACAACTGGCAATGTCTTGTTGATAGATTTTAAGAAAAATGAAATGCAATGACCCTGAATTTTGAGGGTAGGAATATTTTCAAAGTAAAAGGAAAAGACTTATCTGAGTGGGAAAGCTAATTCCTTTGATCATGCCATGCATTCGGCTAACCAACCCAGTCTGTCAAACCATATTTCTTGCCAACATTATTTTCTCTTTTTCTCCAAACTCGAACTTTACTTGATTTGCCACTTTCCCTCCCCAAAATCATTTCTCACTTTCGCCTTATGGTGCCCGTGAGGGTTTTCACCAGTAAGACTCTCTCATTTTATTTTTTTTCAACTCACGTCGCCTTATGGTGCCCGTGAAGGTTTTCACCAATAAGACTCTGTCATTTTATTTCTCTCAGCTTACGACGCCTTACGGTGCCTGTGAGGGTTTTCACCAATAAGATTGTCTCATTTTTATTATTGTCATTTCCTCCATCTTCAATTACCCGAGTGTTCTCAATATTATGCCTTTCTTCTCTTACTTGTACTGTCATTTTCTTGAAATTAATCAGAATATCATTATTTGGACCGTAATGTGGCTTTTGGATGGGTTTTAGAAAGAAACATATAAAGGCTCAAATTTTAAACCTGGGTTTCAAAATTACAACTTTCGGAATCATGTCCTTCAGAATGACCATAACTTCTGCCCCAGTTTCAGTTTTTGGGGAACCTTGGACTTTCTTTCTACTGTTACTGAACCTCAGTGAGGCTGCCTACGTACCCTTTCGGGATCAAGTCAAAACGTAGTTCGGATCATAAGATCGCTTCATTATTGCGATTTGACTTTTTACCAATTTTCTTCTTTTCTTTTCTTTTGTTATTTTTCACAGTTTTTTTCCAGCTTTTCTTTCTTTTTCTTTTTCTTTTTCTTTTCTTTGTCATTCTGTCATTCATAATTTGACTTCATTGTTGATACCGAAAGAGGGGGTATGATAGAATAATATAACAAGGCTCAAAGGGATAGCAAAGGGTAAAGTGTTTAGATAGAGAAATAAAATTCCTTCATCATTTCAATTTCAAAAAATATGACAAATACAATTAGATACATGAAATAAATCATACATAGTATCTTTTGACTGCATCAGAGTTAATGGCAGTCTCTACGCATTTTGTCACGACCCAAACCCTGGTCGTGATGGCGCCCAACACAATGCTAGGCAAGCCCGACCATATTATCCCTTAAACCAGCCAGTTATTAACCAAATTAAACTTAAACAGTAAATGATCATATCAATTGATAAGCGAAATGTAAAGCATACAAAATACGGTCCCAACCATATCGTAGTGTCACGAGACTGAGCCTCTACAGATTAATATCCTAATACAAACAAGTCTAGGCAAAAGGAATCAACAAGATGATAAAAAAGGAGAAAATAGGCCATGCGGACGCTGGCAGCTACCTCGTAATCTTCTCAAAAGTAGACAAGGATCAGCAGCTACAATGTTTCAACTGCTCTCGGGCACCTGTGGATCTGCACAGAAAGTGCAGGGGAGTGGGGTGAGTATATTTCAACTCAGTGAGTAACAATAATAAATAATAACTAAAAGTAAGAACTCATGTGCTATCACTTAGCAGTTCTAAGGCAACCCTCACAGGTACGTCATCACTATGGTAGTACTCTAATCTCCAATCCACATTTATCTCTACAAGGTTCCACGCTGATCCAACCCTCACTCGTACCCTTACGGTGTACGACCATCTCAATATATAAAGACACATACATATGTCTAAAATGTATAAGTATTTAAGTAGTAGTATGATATGAATAAGTTTAACACTGCGGCGTGCAGCCCGCTCCAATACATTTACCGTTGCGGCGCGCAGCCCGCTCCATTTAACGTCGACGGCGCTCACTGGGGGTGTGTACAGACTTCGGAGGGGTTCCCTATATATATGTGCAGTCCGATCCAATATTTATATGTATATATATTTATACTGCTGCGGCGCGCAGCCCGATCCCATAATATACACCAATGCTCACTGAGAATGTGTGCAGACTCAGACTCCGAAGGGGCTCCTACAGCCCAAGCGCAATAATACTGCGGCGTGCAGTCCGTCCCACATGTATATTACATGTATATTACTGCGGCGTGCAGTCCGATCCAATATATATACTGCTGCGGCGTGCAGCCCGATCCATATATACTGCTGCTGCGGCGCGCAGCCCGATCCAATATAGGTATACCTACAATACCTCATAATGGGTCCTCGACCCTATCCCAGTCAGTATATGCTTGGCCTCTCAGGCCCAATATAATATGTCTCAGTGGGTCCTCGACCCTAACTCAGTCAATATAGACCCGGCCTCTCAGGCTCACTCAGCTAGAATAGGGAATTCCACCCTAGGCAGTATCTTTCTAAGTACACATCTAGTACGGCTCATATTATGCTATACAGCTAGAGCTACGGCTGAGTGTATGTTTCCAACACGATATAAGGGCCACCTAGCTCTATAGGTCCCCTAATGTTCTACAGATCGGCATAAGGCCCCAAACATGGCTATTAGTCCGATTGTACAGTTTTAACCTCATTAATAGTCATACAACACAGTATTCTATTAGCCGGGAGGGGCCAAGTCCAAGTCCCTAATCACAATGTCACCACGCCCGTCACAAGACGCGTGTCTCAACTCAATATAGCACTGTGAAGTGCTAGTACGGGGTTTCAAACCCTCAGTACATTGTTTACTACTACCACTCACCTCGAACCGGTGGACACTTCAATCCGCCTTACGCTTGCCTCGCAAATCAATCTCCTTGGATGCCAAATCTGCTCAAAATCATAGAGAATGCATCAACATATGCTAATTTTACGCAATTCATTCAAAATAACCCAAATTGTGTCAAAACCCACAAAGTTGTCAAAACTCGACTTTTGGGTGCGCTTCTCGAAAAATCACGAAAGTCATATATGCGGAACCCTCATCTCGATACGAGTCTAAGCATATCAGTTTTAGCAAATTCGGACTCTATTTACCCATTCAAAACCTTGATTTTCTAAAGTTCAAGCCTAGTGCTAAATCCCCCATAAATTACCCCAAATTCCTCCATTTCATGATATAATTGCATAATATTATCAATACTAATCATAGTTAAGTCCATAGTTGATTACCCTGATGATTTCCCTTGAGTTTCTCTTCAAAATCGCCCAAATCGCCTCTAAAGCCGAGACCCAAATGTGTGAAATGTTTCTGAAATTTTCTAACTTCTGATACACTTAACTCACTGCGATTTTCTCTTCGGCGGATAAAATTCCGCTCCTACGAGTCCGTATCCGCGATCAAATGGTCGCTTTTGCGAACCCAGGCCTATTTGGCCATTTCCGTACCTACGATCCAAGGACCGCTCCTGCGGGTCCACTCCTGCGATATCCCCTCCGCCCTTGCGGTCTTTCCCGCATCTGCAGACAAGAGTCCGCTCCTGCGGACTCGCCTATGCGACCAGCAATCCGCTTCTGCGGACTCCTCCATCATACCTCTTTCCCGCTTCTGCGATCGCCCTCTCGCACCAGCGAAGCTGCCCCTGCGGGTCAGGCTCCGCTTCAGCGGTCACCTCTGCTTCTGCGCCTTGTTGTCCGCTGCTGCGGACTCGCTCCTGTGCTCCCCTTTTCCGCAGGAGCGAAAACAACAGAACAGAATCACAAACCTGCAATTTTCCACATTTTCTCCCGTTTAGCCATCCGAAAATAGCCCGAGGCCCCCGGGACCTCATCCAAACACACCAACACATCCTAATACCTTATTCGAACTTGTTCCAATCATAAAAACACCATCCTAAACATCAAAATCACTAATTACACATGGATTCAAGCCTAAGTTTCTTCAAAACTTCCGAAACCGACATCCGATCAAAAACTCAACCAAACGACCTCCGAATGATCTGAAATTTTGCAGGCAAATCCACAATCGCCTAACGGAGCTATTGAAATTGTCGGAATTCTATTCCGACTCCCGGATCAAAATCTCACCTACCGTTCGGATTTCGCCAAAATTCAACCTTGGCTAATTCAAGCCTATTTCTACACCGGACCTCCAAATTCAATTCCGATTGTTCCCCTAAGTCATAAATCACTTCCCGGAACTAACCGAATCATTAGAATCCGATTCCGAGCTCTCTAACTAAATAGTCAACTCCGGGTTGACTTTCCTTATTCAAGTTTCCTTCAAAAAGGCTATATGCCTCATTTTCAATCCAATTCACTCCTAACTTCCCCGATAGACTCTAACACTAATATAAAAGCAGGGAATATGCAATTACCACATAACAGGGTGGAAATTCCCGTGACGACGGGCCGGGTCATCACATTCTCCCCCTCTTAGGCAAACGCTCGTCCTCGAGCGTGTCAAGAAACATACCTGAAGTCTCAAACAAGTGAGGATATCGGCTACGCATCTCCTGCTCAACCTCCCAAGTAGCCTCCTCTACAGGTCGACCTCTCCACTGAACCTTAACTGATGCAATCTCCTTCGACCTCAATTTTCTTACCTGGCGACCCAAAATAGCAATAGGCTCCACATCATATGATATATCGCCATCAAGCTGAATGGTACTGAAGTCTAATACATGAGACGGATCCCCGATATACTTCCGGAGCATAGACACATGGAATACCGGATGAACGCCGGATAAACTGGGTGGCAAGGCCAACTCATACGCCACCTCTCCAACCCTCCTGAGTATCTCAAAAGGACCAATGTACCTGGGACTCAGCTTCCCTTTCTTCCCAAACCTCATGACACCCTTCATGGGTGAAACCTTTAACAATACTCTGTCACCAACCATAAAAGACAACTCTCGAACTCTACGGTCCGCATAACTCTTCTGGCGAGACTGTGCTGTACGAAGCCTCTCCTGGATCAACTTTGCTCTATCCAGAGCATCCTGGACTAACTCGGTCCCTATCAATCTATCCTCACCAGGCTCAAACCATCCCACGGGGGATCTACACCGCCTTCCATACAATGCCTCATACGGGGCCATCTGAATACTCGACTGGATAACTGTTGTTGTAGGCAAACTCAACAAGTGGCAAGAACTCATCCCATGAACCACCAAAGTCAATCACACACGCCCGCAACATATCCTCCAGGATCTGAATAGTGCACTCTGGCTGCCCATTTGTCTGGGGGTGAAATGTGGTGCTCAACTCAACCCGCGTACCCATCTCTCACTGAAATGCTCTCCAAAACTGAGAAGTGAACTGAGTGCCTCGGTCAGATATAATAGACACTTGGACACCATGCAACCCGACAATCTCCCAAATAAAGATCGCCGCCAACCGCTCAGATGAGTAAGTAGTACTAACTGGGATGAAATGTGCGGACTTGGTCAGTCGATCGACAATCACCCATACAGAATCAAACTTCCTCGCTGTTCGAGGGAGTCCAGTAACAAATCCATGGTGATCCTCTACCATTTCCACTCGGGAATGACCATACACTGAAGAACACCGCCCGGTCTCTGATGCTCATATTTGACCTGCTGGCAATTGAGGCACTTAGCTACATGCCTAACAATATCCATCTTCATTCTCCTCCACCAGTAGTGTTGTCTCAAGTCTTGGTACATCTTTGCGGCACCTGGGTGAATAGAGTACCGCGAACTGTATGCCTCCTCAAGTATCAACTCCCACAAACCATCAACATTAGGCACGCATAAACGACCCTGCATCCTCAGAACACCATCACTGTCGATAGTCACATCTCTAGCATCATTATGCAGCACTCTGTCCTTAGGGACAAGCAAATGTGGGTCATCATACTGTCGCTCCCTGGTGCGATCATATAAGGAAGATCGAGAAACAAAACAAGCCAACACTCGACTCGGCTCCGAAATATCTAATCTCACTAGCCGATTGGCTAGGGCCTGAACATCATAAGCAAATGGCCTCTCCCTAACTGGGATGAAAGCTAGGCTGCCCATACTAACTGCCTTCCGACTCAAAGCATCGGCCACAACATTTGCCTTCCCGGATGATACAAAATAGTGATGTCATAATCCTTAAGCAACTCCAACCACCTCCGCTGTCTCAAATTAAGGTCCTTCTGTCTGAATAAGTGCTGAAGGCTGCGATGATCCGTGAACACCTCACAGGAGACACCATACGGGTAATGCCTCCAAATCTTCAAAGCATGAACTATGGCTGCTAGCTCCAAATCATGAACAGGGTAGTTCTTCTCGTGGGGCTTCAACTGACGAGAAGCATAAGCAATGACCCTACCCTCCTGCATTAACACACAACCAATGACAACTCCTGAGGCATCACAATACACAGTATAAGGGTCTGAAGCTGACGGCAGAATCAAAACTGGTGTTGTGGTCAGTGCTGTCTTGAGCTTCTGAAAGCTCTCCTCGCACTCCTCGGACCATAAGAAAGGAACACCCTTCTGAGTCAATCTAGTCAAGCATGAAGCAATGGAAGAGAATCCCTGAACGAATCAGTGATAATACCCTATCCAATCCCAGAAAGCTACGGATCTCAGTAACTGAGGTCGGTCGGGGCCAATTCTGCACTGCCTCGACCTTCTTCGGATCTACTTGAATACCATCACGGGACACCACGTGTCCTAAGAATGCCACGGTCTCAAGCCAGAACTCACATTTGGAGAACTTGGCATACAACTTCTTCTCTCTCAATTTCTGCAACACAATACTCAAGTGTCGAGCATGCTCCTCCTGGCTACGAGAGTAGACTAGTATGTCATCAATGAATACGATCACAAATGAATCAAGATAGCGCCTGAACACACTGTTCATCAGATGCATAAATGCTGCTGGGGCGTTGGTCAGCCCAAAAGACATTACAAGGAACTCATAGTGACCATATCTGGTCCTGAATGCAGTCTTCATAATGTCAGACTCTCTAATCTTCAGCTGATGGTATCCTGAACGAAGATCAATCTTTGAGAACACCCTAGCTCCCTGTACCTGATCAAATAAATCATCAATACAAGGCAGAGGATACTTATTCTTCAGTGTAACTTTATTCAGCTGCCTGTAGTCAATACACATTCTCATAGAGCCATCTTTCTTCTTAACAAATAGGACCGGTGCACCCCACGGTGACACACTCGGCCGAATGATCCCCTTATCTAGGAGTTCCTGGAGCTGCTCCTTCAATTCCTTCAGCTCAGCTGGCGCCATCCGATACGGAGGAATAGAAATAGGCTGAGTGCCTGGCACCAAATCGATCACAAAATCAATATCCCTGTCCGGCGGCATGCCCGGCAGGTCTGAGGGAAACACATCAGGAAAGTCTCGCACAATGGGAACAGAATCAATACTGGGAGTCCGGGCCTCGACCTCCCGCACAAATGCTAAATAAGAGAGACATCCCTTCCCAACCATTCGTTGGGCCTTGAGGAAAGATATTACCATGCTAGGTACATACTCAGTCGTGCCTTGCCACTCGATCCTCTGAATACCCGGCATAGCCAAGGTGACTGTCTTAGCATGACAGTCCAGAATAGCATGACATGGAGATAGCCAGTCCATGCCCAATATAACATCAAAATCAATCATGCTGAGAAGCAACAGGTCCACTCGGGTCTCCAGACCCCCAATAGTGACCAAACAGGACCGGTATACGTGGTCCACAACAATAGTATCCCCTACCGGGGTAGATACATGCACTGGCAGCTCAAGACTCCATCGGGTCGTGCCCAAATGAGGAGCAAAATATGTAGACACATAAGAATAAGTAGAACCGAGATCAAACAATACTGAGGCATCTCTGTGGCAGACTGAGATAATACCTGTAATGACAGCATCAGAAGCAACAGCCTCAGATCGGCCCTGCAAAGCATAGCATCTAGCATGTCCGCCTGATCGGCCTTCCCCTCGAGGGCGACCCCTAGCTGACTGACCGTCACCCCTAGTTGGCGGGGCGGGTGCTGAAGTAGAAGGACCAGATGACGAGGGCTGCCCCTCTGCTGATAAGATCTGGAAACAAGATGGGGACACTCCCTACGGTGGTGCCCAAACTCTCCGCACTCGTAGCAACTCCCCGGTGCTGGGTACTGAGACTGATAAGGACCTCTGGCGCTGGAGTGGCCAGCTGATGAACTAGGCCGAGATGAACCCTGAGCGGATGGGGCCTGTGAAGAACTCTGAGCTGGCATGGCATTGAGAGATGGCTGGCTCTGGTGCGAACCCTGATAACCCTGTCTAGGAGACCATCTGCGACGATCTGAGCGACCCGACTGCGAAGACCTGAAAGAGCGACCTCGGCTCTGCTGACTCTGGCCTCTGGTCTGAGTGCCACTGGAACTAGCTGCTCCTCGAGGCCTCTTGGCCTCCCTCTCATCCCGCTCCCTGCGACGATCTGTCTCTATGTCGCGAGCAATATCCATAGCATCCTCAAATGTACGACTCAAAACCCTCTCCCGAGTCATCAGAATACGAATGGGATAAATGAGGCCGTCCACGAAGCGCCCAATCCTCTCTCTGTCGGAATGAACTAACCACGGTGCATATCTGGACAACTCTGTAAACCTGATCTCATACTCTGACACTGACATGTCCCCCCGACGGAGACCCTCAAACTGCCTACGCATCTCCTCTCTCTGAGATCGAGGCACCCATTTCTCCAAGAACATAGTGGAGAACTCTGGCCAAGATAGTGGTGCTGCTCCGGCTAGCCTGCGACGCTCATAAGCCTCCCACCAAGCGAAGGCTGGCCCCTGAAACTGAAAGGTAGTGAAAGATACCCCACTAGACTCCAAGATCCCTGCCGTACAAAGCATCCGACGACACTTATCCAGAAAACCTTGGGCGTCCTCGCCCGGAGCACCAGTGAACACTGGAGGAGATAACCCGGTGAACCTCTCGAGACGACGCTGCTCATCGTCTGTCATAGCTGGGACCCTGTCCCCCTGAACCTGATCTGCTGGCTGAACCGGAACCACAGGCTGAACTGGAGGAGCCTCTGGTGTCCGTATGCCCTGCACTGCTGGCTCTGGAGTGCGTATTGCGGGGGTCTAATGACCACCCCCAATCCCCGATGCAGCTGCTGCAGTAGTAACTGAAACCGCCTGTGCTAGGCCAGTGCAGACTGCTAGTATCTGAGCCAAGGTCTCCTGTAGACCCGGTATGACAATGGGCACAGCTGGTGCCTGATCTGGTGCTGCTGGCACCTCTGCAACTGGGGGCTGTGGGTCAGCTGGCACTGCCTCAGCTGCCCTAACTCCGTCACGACTACGGCCACGTCCTCGGCCTCTAGCAGGTGGTAGTGGTGGTCGTCCTCGACATCCAGATGATCGAGTTCTCGCCATCTGCGAGAGAATAGAATGTCAAAGTTCAGTTCAAGTCAAAAGTAATCGCACGACAAGAATTACAAGAATTGAAACTTTCCTAAAAGGTTTGCAGCCTCCCGAGGATAAGTACAAGCATCCCCGTACCGATCCACGAGACTCTACTAAACCGGCTCAAGACTCGCGAGACCTGTTAACCTAGGCTCTGATACCAACTTTCCACGACCCAAACCGTGGTCGTGATGGCGCCCAACAGAATGCTAGGCAAGCCCGACCATATTATCCCTTAAACCAGCCAGTTATTAACCAGATTAAACTTAAACAGAAAATGATCATATCAAGTGATAAGCGAAATGTAAAGCATACAAAATACGGTCCCAACCATATCGTAGTGTCACGAGACTGAGCCTCTACAGATTAACATCCTAATACAAACAAGTCTAGGCAAAAGGAATCAACAAGATGATAAAGAAGGAGAAAACAGGCCCTGCGGACGCTGGCAGCTACCTCGTAATCTCCGCAAAAGTAGACAATGATCAGCAGCTACAATGTCTCAACTGCTCTCGGGCACCTGTGGATCTGCACAGAAAGTGCAGGGGAGTGGGGTGAGTATATTTCAACTTAGTGAGTAACAATAATAAATAATAACTGAAAGTAAGAACTCCTGTGCTATCACTTAGCAGTTCTAAGGCAACCCTCACAGGTACGTCATCACTATGGTAGTACTCTAATCTCCAATCCACATTTATCTCTACAAGATTCCACGCTGATCCAACCCTCACTCGTACCCTTACGGTGTACGACCATCTCAATATATATAGACACATACCTATGTCTAAAATGTATAAGTATTTAAGTAGTAGTAGGATATGAATAAGTTTAATACTGCGGTGTGCAGCCCGCTCCAATACATTTACTGCTGAGGCACGCAGCCCGCTCCATTTAACATCGACGGCGCTCACTGGGGTGTATACAGACTTCAGAGGGGCTCCCTAGGCCCAAGCATTATTATACTACGGTGTGCAACCCGATCCACACATGAATTACTGCAACGTGCAGTCCGATCCAATATATATATATATATATATATATATACATATATCTCTATACTGCTGTGGCGCGCAGCCCGATCCCATAATACACCAGTGCTCACTGAGAATGTGTGCAGACTCAGACTCCGAAGGGGCTCCTACAGCCCTAGCGCAATAATACTGCGGCGTGCTATCCGTCCCACATGTATATTACATGTATATTACTGCAGCGTGCAGTCCGATCCAATATATATATATATATATATATATGTATATATCTCAATACTGTTGTGGCGCGCAGCCCTATCCAATATAGGTATACCTACAATACCTCATAATGGGTCCTCGACCCTATCCCAGTCAGTATATGCCTGACCTCTCAGGCCCAATATAATATGTCTCAATGGGTCCTCGACCCTAACTCAGTCAATACAGACCCGGCCTCTCAGGCTCACTCAGCTAGAATAGGGAATTCCACCCTAGGTAGTATCTTTCTAACTACACATCTAGTACGGCTCATATTATGCTATACAGCTAGAGCTACGGCTGAGTGTATGTTTCCAACACGATATAAGGGTCACCTAGCTCTATAGGTCCCCTAATGTTCTACAGATCGGCACAAGGCCCCAAACATGGCTATTAGTCAAATTGTACAGTTTTAACCTCATTAATAGTCATACAACACAGTATTCTATTAGCCGGGAGGGACCAAGTCCAAGTCCCTAATCATAATGTCACCACGCCCGTCACAAGATGCGTGTCTCAACTCAATATAGCACTGTGAAGTGCTAGTACGGGGTTTCAAACCCTCAGTACATTATTTACTATCACCACTCACCTCAAACCGGTGGAAGCTTCAATTTGCCTTACGCTTGCCTGGCAAATCAATCTCCTTGGATGCCAAATCTGCTCAAAATCATAGAGAATGCATCAACATATGCTAATTTTATGCAATTCATTCAAAATAACCCAAATTGTGTCAAAACCCACAAAGTTGTCAAAACCCGACTTTTGGGTGCGCTTCTCGAAAAATCACGAAAGTCACATATGCAGAACCCTCATCTCGATGCGAGTCTAAGCATATCAATTTTACCAAATTCGGACTCCATTTACCCATTCAAAACCTTGATTTTCTAAAGTTCATGCCTAGGGCTAAATCCCCCATAAATTACCCCAAATTCCTTCATTTTCATTTTCGCTTATGCGGACCATTTTCTTATGCGGACCATTTTCCGCCCCTGCGAAACCGCTTCTGCGACCAAATGGTCGCTTCTGCGAACCCAGGCCTACTTGGCCATTTCCGCACCTACGATCCCATTGACAGCTCTTGCGGGTCCGCTCCTGCGCATTCCCCTCCGCCCCTGCAGTCCTTCCCGCTTCTGCGGACAAGAGTCCGCTCCCGCGGACTCGCCTATGCGATCAACTATCCGCTTCTGCGGACTCCTACATCACGCCTCTTTCCCGCTTCTGCGATCGTCCTCTCGCACCAGCGAAGCCGCCCCTGCGGGCCAGGCTCCGCTTCAGTGATCACCTCCACTTCTACGCCTTCTTGTCCGCTCCTGCGGACTTGCTCCTGCGCCCCATTTCCGCAGGAGCGAAAACAACAGAACAGAATCACAAACCTGCAATTTTCCACGTTTTCTCCCGTTTAGCCTTCCGAAAACACCCCGAGGCCCCCGGGACCTCATCCAAACACACCAACACATCCTAATAACTTATTCGAACTTGTTCCAATCATAAAAACACCATCCTAAACATCAAAATCACTAATTACACACGGATTCAAGCCTAAGTTTCTTCAAAACTTCCGAAACCGACATCCGATCAAAAACTCGACCAAACGACCTCCGAATGACCTGAAATTTTGCAGGCACATCCACAATCGCCTAACGGAGCTACTGAATTTGTCGGAATTCTATTCCGACTCCCAGATCAAAATCTCACCTACCGTTCGGATTTCGCCAAAATTCAACCTTGGCCAATTCAAGCCTATTTCTGCACCGGACCTCCAAATTCAATTCCGATTGTTCCCCTAAGTCACAAATCACTTCCCCGAACTAACCGAATCATCAGAATCCGATTCCGAGCTCTCTAACTAAATAGTCAACTCCGAGTTGACTTTCCTTGTTCAAGTTTCCTTCAAAAAGGCTATATGCCTCATTTTCAATCCAATTCACTCCTAACTTCCCCGATAGACTCTAACACTAATATAAAAGTAGGGAATATGCAATTACCACATAACGGGGTGGAAATTCCCATGACGACGGGCCGGGTCGTCACACATTTCCTTTCTATGTCTGTCAAATATAATGCTCCATTGGACAACACCCGAGATACCACAAATGGTCCTTTCCAATTACGGGCGAACTTCCCTTTTGCTTCCGCCCAATAAGGTAAGATACACCTTAGCACCAATTGTTCAACTTCAAATTTCCGTGGACGTACTTTCTTATTATATGCTCTAGCCATTTTCTGTTGATACAGTTGTCCATGACATACTGCTGCTAGTCTTTTCTAGTCAATTAAACTCAGTTGTTCTAACGGGGCTTTTACCCATTCATCATCATCAATCTCAGCCTCCGCAATGATTCGAAAGGAGGGTATTTCAACTTCCGTAGGTATCACTGTCTCCGTGACATACACCAATGAATAAGGGGCTGCACCAATGGAAGTGCGCACAGTAGTGCCATAACCCATTAAAGTAAAGGGTAATTTCTCATGCCATTGGCTCGACCCTTCTATCATTTTCTGAAGGATTTTCTTGATATTCTTATTTGCGGCTTCAACTGCTCCATTTGCTTTGGGCCGATAAGGTGTAGAATTACGATGAATAATTTTAAAACTTTGACATGTCTCCACCATAAGATGACTGTTAAGGTTCGCTCCATTATCTGTAATAATCACCTTTGGAATTACGTAACGACAAATGTTGTTTGCATGTACGAAATCCACCACTGCCTTCTTTGTTACTGCTTTGAATGTCTTCGCCTCTACCCATTTGGTAAAATAATCAATGGCAACTAGAAGAAACCTGTGCCCATTAGATGCTGCTGGCTCTATTGGATCAATGACATCTATGCCCCAAGCAACGAAAGGCCATGGTGCCGATAATGTATGCAATTCATATGGCGCAGAATGAATCAAATCCCCATGTATCTGACACTGATGACATTTCCGTACATATCTGATACAATCTCGTTCCATGGTGAGCCAGTAATATCCAGTCCTGAGTATTTTCTTTGCTAAAACATACCCGCTCAAATGGGGTACACAAGCTCATGCGTGTACCTCAGTCATGATTGTAGTAGCCTACTTTGCATCTATACATCTTAACAACCCAAATCCGGGGTCCTTTTTTATAAAACCCCTCCACTGAAGAAAAATTCACTCGCCAATCATCTTATGGCTCTTTTCTAATCCCCTGTAGCTTGTACCATGTATATCCCCATTCTTAAATTCTCTCTGATATCATGGAACCATGGTTCGCCATCAAGTTCCTTTTCTACTGTATAACAATAAGCATTTTGATCATGAACTTGGATTTGTAATGGATCCATATAAGCCTTATCTGTATGGTGTAACATAGATGATAGAGTAGCCAGAGCATCGGCAACTTCATTGTGCATTCTTGGGATATGTTTAAACTCTATGGATTGAAACCGGTGACATAGTTCATGTAGACACTGTCGGTACAGTATGAGTTTCAAATCCCGTGTCTCCCATTCTCCTCGAATTTGATGTATCAAGAGATCCGAGTCATCCATGACCAAAATCTCTTGAACACCCATGTCTATTGCCATTCTTAATACCAACATACACACTTCATATTTAGCCATATTGTTGGTACGGAAAAAGTGGAGTTGAGCGGTAACCGGATAATGCTGACCCGTTTCTGAGATGAGTACAACTCCAATTCCAACTCCTTTGTTGTTGACAGCCCCTTCAAAGTATAATTTCCAGCCTGACTTTTCGTCTTGTTCCAGTTCTTCAATATTTATTGCCTCCTCATCAGGGAAATATGTTTTCAGTGGTTCATACTCATCATCGACTGGATTTTCTGCTAAGTGATCAGCAACTGCTTGTGCTTTCATCGCAGTGCGGGTTACATAAATGATATCAAACTCTGTAAGCAAAATTTTCCATTTAGCAAGTCTTCCCGTGGGCATAGGCTTCTAAAAGATGTAATTCAGCGGGTCCAAACGAGATATGAGATAAGTGGTGTAAGCCGACAGGTATTGTTTCAACTTCTACGCAACCCAGGTCAAGGCACAACATGTTATTTCCAACTGAGTGTATTTTACCTCATAAGATGTAAATTTCTTACTGAGATAGTAAATTGCTTGCTCCTTCTTCCCTGTTTCATCATACTGCCCCATTACACAGCCGAAGGAATTATCCAATACAGTCAAATAAAGGATCAAGGGCCTTCCGGGTTCTGGAGGAACCAATACAGGCGGATTGGCCAGATATTCCTTGATTTTATCAAATGCATCTTGACATTCATCGGTCCATTTTACTGCAGCATCTTTCTTCAGTAACTTGAAAATAGGCTCATAAGTTGACGTCAATTAGGCAATAAATCTGCTAATGTAGTTCAATCTGCCTAGCAAACTTATCACATCTTTCTTGCTCTTTGGCAGAGGCAACTCCTGAATAGCTTTTATCTTGGACGGGTCCAATTCAATACCACGCCAGCTTACCACAAACCTCAATAATTTCCCTGATGGAACTCCAAAAGCACATTTTGCTGGATTGAGCTTGAGATTGTACCTCTGAAGCCTTTGGAAGAACTTCCTCAGGTCTTTAACATGATCGTGTTGCTTCCTGGAATTGATAATGACATCATCCACATAAACATCAATCTCTCGATGTATCATGTCATGAAACATGGTGGTCATTGCTCTCATATATGTGGCTCCAGCATTTTTTAATCCTAACAGCATTACTCTGTAACAATATGTTCCCCAAGGTGTGATAAAGGCTGTCTTTTCTGCATCTTCTTTGTCCATTAGGATCTGATGATAACCCGCATAATAATCCATGAAAGGTTCAATCTCATGTTTGGTACAATTATCAATTAGTATGTGGATGTTTGGCAATGGAAAATTATCCTTCGGATTTGCTTTGTTGAGGTCTCAACAATCAACACACACTCTGGTTTTTCCGTCTTTCTTCAGAACAGGTACAACATTAGCTAAACAGGTGGGATATTTGGTGACCCGTATGACTTTTGCCTCAAATTATTTGTTGACTTCCTCTTTTATTTTCATGCTGACATCCGTCTTGAACTTTCTTAACTTCTGCTTGATAGGCTGGCATTCCGAATAAATGAGCAACTTATGTGCCACAAAATCAGTACTTAGCCCTGGCATGTCGTCATATGACCATGCAAATATGTATTTGTACTCGTGTAGTAACTTTATCAAGTCCTCTCTGAGTAAGGCCACCAAATGAACACTAATCTTTGTTTCTCGAATGTTTTCATCATCCCCCAAATTAATAGACTCCGTCTTATTCAAGTTTGGTTTGGGTTTCTCCTCATAGTGGCTCAGATCTTTACTAATTTCTTTCAACACTTCTTCGTCATCATACTCCACTTTATTATCGTATTCAATTTCTTGTATTACTATTTGATTATCAAGACTGGGCCGATAATTCCTTATGCATGACACATCATTGAAATCAGCGAAAATGAACTGTACAAGAAAAGAAAAGAAAATAAAATAAGGCTATCAAAATGGAGGAAGAAAGAAATTGCATTTCATTAAAATTTTGAAAGATAACAAGGTTTGACTTGTCTGATTGGATGGAACATAGAATCTGCATTACAGCCATAAAATAAAACAGATTTAAGAATAAATCATCAAAGCTAACTACCACAACTCCCTTCTGGTCGGAAGAGGAGTAACTTCACAGTTATTCATCTTGATCTGGGATCCAACAAACTGGACGTCCATTTTACTTGTGCCCTCAGCTGCCTCTACCATGTTCACATCTTCGAACAACCTCTCAAATCTTTCTAACAGCTCCTTGTCTGGCCTTATCTCTGCTCGGGTGGGCATGACCGTTGCCGGAAGCCTTTTTGTACCAGGCTTGACGAATGAATGGGAGAGTGTAGGGATAGGCTTAGAGAGGGTCCATCCTTTCTTTTTCAGTTTTCGGGCTCTTTTTATGTCGGCAATGGTTGGCTTGAAACCCAATCCGAAAGTGTCAATGTTACCCAGAAGAGATACTGGCTGTGTTATTCCTTGCAGTGCAGCTCCTAAATCTTTCCCAGGGAGAAAGCCATTTTTTAGCATCTCCGTAGCAACCATGACTGACGAAGAAGCTATCTTGGACATAGGAATGTTTTCTCCTTTATATATTTTATCCACAGATATAGTGTCCACCACTTGGTATACCCAGGGACCTTTATCACCCTCGACATCTTCAAATGGCCTGATGATATTGCAAGAATTATCTTCACCATGAACCACTATTTCTTGGCGATCCTATTCGAATTTCACTATTTGATGGAGTGAGGAGGGTACAACCTTTGCAGCATGTATCCATGGACATCCCAGTAGGAGATTATAGGACACGACAATGTCCAAAACTTGAAATTCCATGGTAAACTCAACTGGTCCGATAGTAAGTTCCAATATGATGTCTCCAACAGTGTTCTTCCCGCATCCGTCAAATCCTCTCACGCATATACTGTTCCTATGGATTCTTTCATGATCAATCTTTAGCTTGCCCAAAGTAGATAAAGGGAAGCACTTGACCCATTATCAACCAAGACACGGGTCACCACTGATTCCTCGAACTTCACCGTAAGATATAATGCTCTGTTGTGCTATGTCCCCTCCAACAGCAATTCATCATCTGAAAATGTTATCCTGTTTGCCTCAAAGATTTTATTTGTGATCTTCTCTAAATGACTCACTGTGATCTTTTCTGGTACATGGTCCTCGTTCAAGATCTTCATTAACGCGTTACGATGTTCATCAGAATGAATCAACAAGGATAGTAAAGATATCTGTGCTGGTGTTTTCCTCCGCTGCTCAACAATAGAATAATCCCAAGCTTTCATTTTCTTCAGAAATTCCTCATCTTCTTCTTCAGTGACAACTTTCTTTACATTGGCCAGATTATCTTTTTCAACTTTTACCTTCCTCAATTCATCGGGAGCAAAACATCTCCCTGACCTGGTCAAACCGTGGGTTTCACAAATCTCCTCCTTGATTTCCTTTCGTTTATACATGACGGTTACCTTGATGTAATTCCAAGGTAAAATTTTGGTGTTCACTATGGGCATTTGAGTGACTAGCTTGATAACAGCTGGCTCTAGCTACGCTCCTTTTACAGTCAATACGGGCTTTGCACTCACTATGGGCACTGTCACCTTTACAGGTTCAAGTTCTGCTACCACTGCTTGCTTGTTCACATGTGGCTTGTCTGGTATTTTCTCACTTATGACTTTCTCTTCTGTGTTGCTGCTGCTCGCTTTGATCATCATTACATCCTGAGAGGGCTTCTTGCAATTTCTTCCTTGTACCACCTCTATCATGTGGATCTCATGGTGCACAAGCAAAGGGTTTTGTGTTATATTAGGAGCCTCGGGAGCTTGAACCTCAATTATTCTAGAGTCGATAAACTCCTGTATTGCAGACTTCAGGTGCCAGCATTTTTCAGTGTCATGTCCTGGGGCTCATGAACAATATTCACAATTGACAGATTGGTCCAAGTTTCTCGGTGGTGGATTAGGGATTTTGGGCTCTATGGGGTTTAACATCCCGAGTTGTCTTAGTCTATGGAAAAGACTGGTATATGACTCACCCAAGGGAGTAAATGTTTTCTTTCTTTGGGTCCTGTCATTCTTGACTCCAGGGTTAGGGCGGAAACTTGTTCCATTGGGATTTTGTTTGTTTTTGGTGGTGGGTATGTGTTTTGGGTGTGGTAAATATTTTGAGGTGCTGGAGTTCTCCATGGAGTAGAAGGTGGTGGGTAGGTTTGGGTGTGATGTATAGAAAATTTTGGACCACGAGGAGGGTAATAGTGTTAAGGTGGGCTATTTGGCGTTGGTGGGTAGGGTTGATGCGGGCGAGGTTGATGGTAATATGGATTGGGACTCCTGGACCAAGGCCTCCATTCTATGACTTCCATCTCTTCCTTCTTTTTCTTCCTGATTGCTCCACCTATACCTGTCTGGATTGCATGGTTTGTATCTTTGATGGCTGAATAGCTCATGATTTTGTTTAACTTTAATCCTTCCTCAACCAAGCTTCCCATTTTAACTACCTCGTTGAATGTTTTTCCAATGGCAAATACCAAATGGTCATAGTATGTTTTTCCAAAGCTTGCAGAAAATAGTCTACCATCTTTGTCTCCTTCATCGGTGGGTCTACCCGAGCAGCTTGCTCCCTCCACCTAAAGCCATATTCTCGAAACCTTTCTCGCGGCTTTTTCTCCATCTTTGTCAACGTCAGTCTATCTAGAATAATTTCCAAAGTGTACTGGAAAAGGTTTGCAAATGCCTGGGCTAGATGATCCCAAATAAACCATCTGGTATGGTCTAGCCGGGTATACCATTCGAGAGCTGAATCACTGAGACTTTGGCTAAACTAAGCCATGAGTAACTCTTCTTTCCCACCGGCTCCACGCATCTTGCTGCAGAACCATCTTAAATGTGCTACTGGGTCTCCGTGGCCATTATACAAATTGAATTTTGGCAGCTTAAATCCTGCTGGCAGTGCACTTTAGAGAATAGACATAAATCCTTGTAGGCTACGCTTACTTGACCACTCAAGCACTGCATATTACAGAATGATTGCTCGAGGCTCTTCATTTTTTTAGCCATCTCTTCCTGCTCAGGATTTTTAGTTGGTTTCTCCTCTTCAACCATATCAATGAGAGGGGTATAGGAATCATTCTGTCGGAAAGTAGGTTCCGGGAGGTAATAATGGTTGTCTTGGATGTGGAATAATGGTTCACTAGATGATTTGTGCAAGGTGCCTAGTGGTGGTTCCACATATACAGGAGCAACATGTGGTGGTGGTGGTGGAACTTGTTTAGGTATTGGAGGTGGTGCTTGTGAAGTGGTTGCGTAGTTGGGTGGATATGTAGGATAAATGGAGGTTGAATTCATAATGGGTGGATCTTGTGCTGGGACTCGCGGAGGGATATATGTGGGATTGGCAAGGTAGATGGGTCAATGTTGTCCCTTCGCCCAAGCCTGGTACATCTCAGCCATTTGTTGTTTGAACTTATACATTTCCTCTTTCATGCTATTCACATCCACTACCTCATCTTCCTCCACTAGATCCATAATTGTTGCTTCAATTTCCTAAGTAATTGCCTTTGTCATATTCTTGGAACGAGTGTTGTAATTGTGAGTTTCCAGAATGCCAGTTACTAACCACTTTATATGTTACTCAACAATGACAAAACTTATTAGTGGTTACGCCATAATGGGTTAAAATTACCGGTTAAGAACACAATTTTGCCCGGAAATATGCATCATCCTGGCATTGTTGTCTTTCTTGATTTGCCAATTCTTTTGTTGTTGGCTTTCTCTTTTCCTTATATTTATTACCACCGACGTTCTTTTTCTCTTTTTTTTTCTTTCGTTTTTCACTTTTCATTTCTTTTCTTATTGTCCCCTTTTTTCATTTTTCATTGATCGGTCCAACATATTTGCCTATCGCACAAGTATTTATGGAAAATGAATAATAACGACAAATTTGGAAATTCTCAACTTCATTAATACCCAATTTTTTATTACAAAGATAACATTCTAATGATAATTGTACTACAACCTTCTAAATGCATAAATAAAAACACAAAACTCAAAATGCATGTCTTAAGAATACATTAAAGACCCTAGTGCCCGCGAGACATCGTTCGTTCTTACCGCGGGCCTATATGCTAGTCCCCGTTGGAGTTTATCTAAATCTCTCATTACTTGCTTTACAAATATCATTGCTGAAGCGGAAAATGTGGACTGGGTCACATCTTCACATATATGGCATTTTGGAGTGATATAATGAGCAATGCTGACAATTCTTTCTCTAATCATTCCTTTCTCTTGAAGCAACCTCCCTATTTGTTCGGCACGAGCGTCCAGAGTCTGTTGGCTTTTCTCTTGAAGCTACTGCAGTTCCATTTCTTACTGGGCCATGGCCATATATCAGTGTTCTCTTTCTATGTCAAACTCTTTTACTTGTTTGCTACTTTTGACCTCGGCCATGACAATCTTTTTCCTCAACTTGGAAACTTCAATATTGTGTTCTTCTTTCAATTGTTGGATCATACGAGCCCTTTCTTCAGAATTTCTAGCCAATTGCTTCCGAAGCCCGATTAGTTATTTTTCGGCTATGTCTAGATCAAAACTGTAGTCGTTCACCTTTCGCTGCAAATTATCAATTAGTTTTTCATCCCGGGCATGTCGAATAGGGGTTTCAGTTGCTGTTCTCATTTTTAGATTTTGAGCTTTTAATGCCTCATTTTCCTTAATCAGTTGTTTCTTTTCACCCTCATCGGCCGGCGCTTGTAAGCTGCTTTTGAATTTGAGGTCTTAAACTTGTTTTTCTAATATACTGATTTTGGCTTGGTATTCATTTTCCTTAGTCAACCAATCCCATTGTTCTTTTGACAGCTCGCAAACTCTTGAATGTGAGGTCTCTTCATTGTCTTTCATGCTCATAATCTCTTATGTACCATGCGGAATAACCAGGCGACACTTCACCTCTGGCCCGATCACTTACACAAGTGTCCACTTTCAAACATTGGCACTCATTCCATATTTGTCGGACTTTTGCCTCAGAAAATTTCCCATCGGGGCTAATCTCTATCACTTGAATGCTGAGATCTCCATTTTTTGGCACTATTTGATATTTTCCAAGTTGATGTAATACTCGATATGGTGCATAAGGTTGGATACTTTTAAGTCCCTTTAAAAGAAAGTGCGATCCTTCTGCTGGCATGTATATGATTTCATCGATGGGTAGCCACCCGAATGCCCATTTGATCTGACTAGCAGTAAGTGATCGGAAGTATTTGATCCAACCTTTAAACCCCTCTGACAACTTGCCCCCTTTTATCCTCATGTAGAATTCTTCTATGCAAGTCTATTATGATGATCCATAACTCAGAAATTGAGGGAGATGGCATAAGTGCTCGATCATCCACATCTGTAATAGCAAATTGCCTCCCTCGAAGAAATCTTCTCCAGCTTTACAAGTTGTGGGAGCACGACATATATCAGCCACTATCATCGGTGCCAAAGTACTGTTGTCCTGTGTAAGGAGAGTACTGAAAATCCTGGCAACTCTAATGTCAATGTTTCCGTCTTTCCTTGGAAATATTATCAAGCCCAAAAAGGCTACCATGAAAGCAAAACGCCGATATTCCTCCCAATTAGCCCGGTTTGCTTTACTACAGAGTTTGTTTGTTGGGGTGATTAAATCCTTCGATGTGACCATATCTATGGTATATGAAGTTCATAGTGCAAAACCCTTGGACCAAATCTTCATTGTGAACACTTCGGGCTATTATCAAGGAATCCAGGAATCTGTGTGCGGTGATGGCTCTTGGAGCAACCAGATATTTGTCTTTCAGAGGGACCTCATTATTACCGATGTAATTAGCAATCTCTTATAGTGTTGGAGTGAGCTCAAAGTCCGAAAAGTGGAGCACATTGTGTGCAGTATCCCAGCAGGTGACCAAGGCTCGAATAATGTCTCCCCGGGGTATGATATCAAGCAGCCCGGTAAGACCTTTCAAATATTTCTTGACCTCATCTTGTCCATTTTGACCCAAGTCATTCCACCAAAGTCGTAACTCCAAATGGATCTTATTCATTAGTGAAAAAGGTTCATTTTGCATTGTGCTCATCCTGCACATTTATTGAAGGTGATTTAACCACATATTATTTGACCTAAAAATATTTTTTAAAGGAAAATTTCTTTTCATCATTTATTCAAAAAGTCCCTATTTGCGAGTACGGCCTTTCAACACTTCTTCCGGAGATTTTAAGGCTGTATTTATTATTTAGGGAAAGTGACTCAAAAGTGGCCATTTTTTGTGCAAACGGCCTTCCAGCGTCCTTTTGGAACATTCGGCTATTTTAAAAAACAACATCACTTAATTTATTACTATTTTTGGTTAATTTTTGGAAAGGGGTGGTTGGATCCGTCAAGTGTTGCCTACATATCTCGCCTAGTGATGAGAATCAAACCAGCATAGTTTTGTCAAATTATTATTAGACCAACTATTTCGACAAAACTAACTTAATCCAACTATTTTTGTTAATTCCTTCGAAATTTTGACAGGGTTTCATTAGTATTTAGACATTAGTTATTCTAAAATTACTATTTTTCTCTTCTTTTCTTCAGGTATTTAGCCGGTCAGCATAATGGCCCAGGACAAATAAATACAAGACATAATCATACTCGATAGTTTATATCCCGGTTACCTGTCCTAGACGGACCCAATCCCTGTGTTGAGTCCCCTAAGTCATATATGATGCAAATAATAGTCCTAATTCTAGGCTCAATATCCTGATTTTTAATTGGTACTAGAATATGTACCCGAGCGGACAACTCGGGTCGATGAGTGGGCTACGTATCGGGGACCCGCAGGATCGCCCGACTTTGTAACTTTTCCGGCCTCTATTTCTTATTTGGGTATTTGACTTAACAGAAATGGGAGTATCAACCAGTAAGCACATCCTCGGAGGTAAGAAGATAAGGGTTTTCGGCGCAATTTTTATATATAATTCACGTAATATCAAAGCGGTATACATATAGCACATTAATCAAAGCATATAATGAAATCAGATATAATCAAGACAATAATTTAAATGTGCTCGAATTCTTAAACCCTGAACCGAAGTTCTGGGTTTCTTATCCCCAGCAGAGTCGCCAGAGCTGTCACACCTCCTTTTTTAATTACACGGAACTCAACTGGATAAGGAACATGTGTATCTCTACACTTTAACCATGAGGGCTCAGAAGGAGTTTTTCCACTTTAAGGACAATCGAAAGGGATGAGTTATTTAAATTTTTAGAGTCGCCACTTGAGAAAATAATGGTGTCTCAAGTCACCGGTTTAATCCTGAACCGAGGAAAGTTTGACTCTATTACAGTCCGGGAACTAGAAATCTGGATAAGGAATTCTGTTAACCCGGGAGAAGGTGTTAGGCACACCCGGATTCCGTGGTTCTAGCACGGTCGTTGAACTGTTGTTTTGATTTTATCTAATCTTAAATTATATATTTTAATTATGTTCAAGTATATCACTTTTGAATTTTACAATTTTGCAACATCGTGAAAATACATCCTCGACCACACCGTACGAGTACGCCTGTGGCTTTGAATATATTTCGACTTCATTGAGAGTAGGATTTTGGTCACATAAATGTCCCCCCGTTCAAAGGAATGTATATTAAATTATGCCTAATGATGTCTATTCTTGTTATAATTGGGAATGTTCGTGAAATTGTCTAATCAATCCTTCCGGGTCTTACGTTTTATTGTTATTATTTGGGGGCCCCGTGTGTTTTTATTCCTGTAACGAGGCTCGTCCCATTTCATTTTAAAAGGCTTAGCCAATTTATATACTATATTTTCTAATATTGTTTTCCCGAATATAACTGTTTATGAATGATTTTTATATCATTTTTATACCACCCCCTATTTGGATTCAGGCCATTTATACGTTATTGGGCCTAAAATCTAGGCTATCTCACAGTGTTGCACCAAGGTGCAACTGGACCTTTAGAGTCCAGCTAATACTTCCATTTATGTCCAAAGGCATGAATGCCATATCAATTAGATCTGGGCATGTATTCACTGCTAGGCCCGGATTACTTACATCTAAAGCAGGTTTACAGCAGATTAACATATTTTATGAACAAATCAGCACTATAAGCAAATATTATTCAGTAGTGGTAATTAACTATTTCTACTAATTCCAATCGACATTTAAACACTACATGTTTCAATATTACCAACTAACTAAGAACGTTGACACACAATCTCAATCAACTCATTATTGTTTAACTTCTGAATTAACAGAGTCTGATCTACAAGTTATTTATTGGTTGAAATACTACTTGCAGAATTATTTTGCTGTTTTTGTTTAACTAGAAAATAGGATTCCTCAATCTTCAACTAAGACCCATTCGAATTGCAAATTGAATTTTATTCATACTTTGACTTTTGTTTTACACCATACATTTAAATTTGAACACGGATTTCATAGCTAGCCCAGTTTCAGCAATGCTAAGACATTAACATGATTTAGAACACAACTACTCATGCTTTTCGAATTAATTGATTCTTATTCAGAACTTAATTAATAAAATGTCTAAATATAGTATTACACGTCTAATTTCAGAATAGTTATAAATCTAGGTGATTCGACTAAGTTTAGGCCAGTTTTAGTTTTAGATTTAGATAATTGTTATAACTAACCTATTTAATCTATCTTCTATATCATTATCTACTATTACTATAATTCAAATTAGGTTCGTTAGTCCAGTCCTTATGACAAACCAATTCCTAATGAATTACATAAAAGCTAAGTATCTATAGCTACAAAACAGAAAATCAAATATACAATTGCAAATTGAAAACAAATCAATATTTCTCATTCCTTCAAAAGCAATTCAATTACATCTTCCAGGAAGTAGTAGTGTACCTGATTCAAATGAAGGAAACAATGAGTTCTAAGGTTGAAGGAGAAGAGAAATCAGCAATAGCATCAAGCAAATATCAACAACAGTAGATGCAAATTATCACAATAGCAAATTCGACTTCGGAATAGAGGACTCAGCAAGTTCAACCAAGCAAATAGGTAAAACCCAGCAAAACTCGATCAAAATAAGTAGAAAACCTAGCAAACGTAATCAACAGTCGAAGAACAATGATCAGAGGTTCCAGAATACCAATCGAACTAACAGCAATTGAACAATAACAGTATTTCAGTATATATTTAGTGTATTTCAGTGTATAAAATCCTCAGAACCTTTGAAATAAGGCATGAAGGGGCCTATTTACAAAGTAGAATGGGAGGGAAATTTGAATTAATTATTCAGATTTCCCACCCCTATTCTTTTTTATTTAATTCAGTTAAGTCTAAGCTATTTTTTATAAGAATATACTTGAACCCCTACTAGAAGGTTCTAGGGTATTCTATATCATTCTTCTAGGCGTTAATGCCTTTATTACCCTCACTTGTTAAGGTTTATTACCTATTTACCATTTAACTCTACCTGAATTGCCCTTTATTATTCAGCTAATTCCACCTAAACCATGCCCAATCGTCTTTTATGCCCTTATTATTACTAAATAATCATCAGAATACCACTTTCTATTCCTCTTTTACCCCCATGTCTTATAAGTATTTACTCGACCTATCCTTAGGTCTGTTAAGACATTGAGTAGTCAAAAGTATTTAAAAAATAACCCCTGAGACTTAAGCTTTAAATTATAACCAATTTAGACGAAGTAAACCTTTAAGAATTAACCACGCTTACAAAGATAGACACAAATAACCTTTTACGAGTCAGAAATCCAATTGCGTTGTAATGATAGACATATTAAACATTTGCACACATAGCCCTCATATCACTAAGTACTCAGAGGTGCAAAAGAGCCAAACATTTAAACCGTATTGTAATAATAGCCAGTTTTAAGTAATTTTGCAAATAACCCTTATTACGACTAAGTCTTTAATTAATCAGAATTCAAAGAAAAAAATTGATAATGGTTGAATCCTAGTTAACCAAAACATTTAATCGAACAAGGATCTATCAATCAAGAATACTGAACGACTAACAACATGTGATTTAACAAATGGCTACAATCAAAACAAGAGAGTATTTAGACAATTTCAAATATACTCAGAGATATTTTCTAACATGCAGTAGGCCTAGGCTAAAAAATAATCGAATACAAAAAGAGTGAAGCACAGTAGAGACAAGAATGGGTTCAGGGTACTTCGCTTTTGCTGTTTCTTTTCCTTTTTCTTTCTTTCTCCCAAAGACCCGAAGTCACAAGTCATGAGCCTCTACAGAGTATATAAAGTGTAATAATGTCTACAACTGAGCTCAAGTGCGAAAATAGAATACAACATGTATAAAGGTAAGCTGGAGAGAGAGTCAGGTCATGCGGACGCAGCAACTACCTTGACTATCCTGAAATATAACTTCAAGCAGCTACGTGGTCAGGTCTGCTGCAACATACCTGGATCTACACACAAGGTGCAGGGAGTAAAGTGAGTACTTCCAGACTCAGTGGTAATAAGCAGGGGTAAGACAGCGAAGGGAATAATACACAATATAGCACTAAGTAAAGCTACAAACAAATACCCTCCAACAGTATCAACATGAACAGTATCTGTACCAACAATACCAGCTAACAACATAACAACTAACAGGTGTAGCTAAATGCAATGCAATGCATGAATATGAACGCTACGGCGCGTAGCCCGATCCATTTAGGTATCTGTGCTCACTACGGGGGTTCAGACTTCGGAGAGGCTCCTACAGCCCAAGCACAATATCATGATACGATGTGGCGCGTAGCCCGATCCACTACCAGTCAGCTAAAATGCAATGCAGCCTCACAGGCTCAAAAGTAGTATTTAAAATCTCTTTTTATCATTATTCGGTAGAAAACAGTATATCAGAAGTTCCACAATTTGGAAAACCATTATGACAGTAATAGTTCAGGACTGGTAGTAAAATAGCATGTCAATATCATAGAAACAATAATAACGATCCTCGCAGGATCCCAATAACTGGCTCACAGCCCAAAATGTACACAACCATCCAAGTAGGAGGTTCACCGGCTCAATAATAGCCAAAACACAGTACAGTATCAACAGGTCGGACTAAGCCTTGGTCCCCAATCAAATTTGACTCCACACTCACAGGATAGTACGTGTCTCGCCTCAATACAGCATCACAAAGTGGTATACCGGAGTTTCGAACCCGCTGGTTGTTACCCACACCCATTACTCACCTCGACTGGGCTCGACGACTAGTCCGCGATGCCCTTGCCACGACAATTGGCCTCCACCGGTGTAGAATCTGATCGAATTCAATAGAAATACGTCAAAATGGCAAAATGGAACGTTACCTAGTCAAAACAATTCAAATTACACCACAAACTACAAAGTTGCAAAAACCCTACTTTCGTTACGCTTCTTGAAAACTTTCAAAAGTCACATATTCGGAATCCTTATCTCAACACGAGTCCATGCATATAAAATTTACCAAAATCGGACTCCATTTGCCCATTCAAATAATTGATTTTCCATAACCCAGGCCTAGGGTTAAAACATCCATTAATACACCCCTAATTCCTCCAATTTCAGGTATAAAAACCATTATTTAGCAGGGAAATGACATAATTTAGGTCCATGAATGATTACCTGAAGAACCCCTTTGATTTCCTCTGAAAATAGCCCTTAATCTCCTTTTAGAAGATGCCTGAGCGTGTTAAAACCTTTCTGAAATTTTTAACCTTCTGATTTTTGATAACTGCTATGATTTCCGCTTCTGCGGACATAGACTCGCATCAGCGAGTCCGCTCCTGCGACAAAACTGTCGCTTTTGCAATTCGCCACTTAACCGACCAAATTCTCTTCTGCGGTCCAGGTCTCGCACCGGCGAAACCGCCTATGCGGAAACCTCTCCGCTCCTGCGATTTCTCCCCCAGCCGCCTGCCTTCGCTTCTGCGGCCTCTGGCTGCGCTGATCCTTTCGCTTCTGCGAAACTACCTGGCCAGCTCCATTTTTTATTTTGCGAGACGAATACCGCTCCTATGGTTCCCCATCCGCAAAAGCGAAAATACTGCTGCAATTTCTGACAGTAGCTTCCATAACACAAAATCCTTCCGTTTAACCTCCCGAACTCATCTCGAGGCCCCCGGGACCTCAACCAAAAATACAATTCGACTTTAAATCACCATACAAACTTGTTCCAATCATAAAAACACACCCTCAAACAAACGAATCATCAAATTATAGTGGATTCAAGCCTAGGATTCAATTCAAACTTCCGAAACTAACATTCAATCAAAAACCCGACCAAACGACGTCCGAATGACCTAAAAATTTACACACACATCCAAAATCACATAACGAAGCTATTGGAATTCCCGGAATTCCATTCCGACCCCCGGATCAAAATCTCACCTACCATTCGAATTTCGCCAAAATTCAACCTTAGCCAATTCAAGCCTATTTCTACACCAGACCTCCAAATTCAATTCTGATCGCTCCCCTAAGTCACAATTCACCTCCCGGAACTAACCAAATCATCAGAATTCGATTCCAAGCCCTCTAACTACATAGTCAACTTCAGGTTGACTTTTCATAACAAAGCTTCATTTCAAAAGGCTATTTGCCTCATTTTCAACCAGAATCAATCCTAACTTACCCGATAAACTCAAACACGATATAAAAACATGAAACATATAAATGAAAGGTAATGGGGTGGTGATTCCCGTGACGACGAGCTGGTCATCACATTCTCCCCCACTTAAGCAAATGCACATCCTTGAGCGGGTCAAGAAACATAACTGAAGACTCAAACAAGTGAGGATATCTGCTCCGCATCTCCCGCTCGATCTCCCAAGCGGCGTCCTCCATGGGTCGACCTCTCCACTGAACCTTAACTGATGCAAAGTCCTTGGACCTCAATCTCCTCACCTTACGACGCAATGTAGCTATAGGCTCCACATCATAGGTCAAGTCATCATCAAGCTGAATAGTGCTAAATTCCAACACATGCGAAGGGTCGCCAACATATTTTCGAAGCATAGATACGTGGAACACTGGATGAACTCCTGATAGACTGGGTGGCAAAGCAAGCATATACGCCACCTCTCCAATCCTCCTGAGGATCTCAAAAGGGTGAATGAATCTCGGACTAAGCTTTCCTTTCTTCCCAAATCTCATGACGCCTTTCATAGGCGAAAACTTCAGTAAGAGTTTCTAACCCACAGAATAAGACACATCCTAAACCTTCTGGTCCGCATGACTCTTCTGGCGCGACTGAGCTGTGCGAAGTCTCTCCTGAATAACCTTCACCCTATCCAAAGTATCCTGGACTAACTCTATCCCCATTAACCACGCCTCACCGGGCTCAAACCAACCAACTGGAGATCTACACCGTCTCCCATATAAAGCCTCATACGACGCCATCTGAATACTGGATTGGTAGCTGTTGTTATAGGCAAACTCCACGAGAAGCAAATAATCAGCCCATGAACCACCAAAATCGATAACACAAGCTCTCAACATATCCTCCAAGATCTGACTAGTACGCTCGGACTGTCCGTCCGTCTGAGGATGGAATGCAGTACCCAACTCAACCTGAGAGCCCAACTCCCGCTGAAATGTCCTCCAGAACTGCGAAGTAAATTGAGTACCTCTGTCTGATATGATAGAAACTGGAACTCCATGCAATCTAAAGATCTCCCGAATGAATATCACAGATAACCACTCCGAGGAGTACGTTGTACACACATGAATGAAATGAGCTGACTTGGTCAGCCTATCAACAATCACCCAAACAGAATCAAACTTCCTCGCTGTCCGAGGGAGCCCAGTAACAAAGTTTATAGTGATCCTTTCCCACTTCCACTCGGGAATATCAATACGTTGAAATACGCCACCGGGCCTCTGATGCTCATACTTAACCTGGTGACAGTTGAGGCACCGTTCTACATGTTTAACAATGTCCATCTTAATTTTTCTCCAACAATAATGTTGTTTCAAGTCTTGGTACATCTTTGCAGCTCCTGGATGAATAGAATACCGCGAGCTATGGGCCTCATCCAATATCAACTCTCTAAGGCCATCAACATTAGGCATACATATCCGGCCCGACATTCTCAATACACCGTCACTATCAATGGTAACATCTCTAGCATCATCATGTTGAACTTTGTCCTTAAGGAAAAGCAAGTGTAGATCATCATACCGGCGCTCACGAATACGATCATATAAAGAAGACCGAGATACAACACCTGCCAACACCCTGCTGGGCTCTGAAATGTCTAACCTCACTAGTCGATTGGCTAGCGCCTGAACATCATAACCAAATGATCTCTCCTCAGCTGGAATGTATGCCAAGCTACCCATATTGACCGCCTTCCGGCTCAAAGCATCGGCCACCACATTGGCCTTCCCCCGATGATATAGAATAGTAATGTCATAATCCTTGAGCAACTCAAGCCATCTCCGCTGTGTCAAATTAAGATCCCTCTGTTTGAACAAATGTTGGACACCACGATGATCGGTATACACCTCACAGGACACGCCGTACAAATAGTGCCTCCGAATCTTCAAGGCATGAACTATGGCAGCTAGCTCTAAATCATGAACAGGGTAGTTCTTCTCATAAGGCTTCAATTGCCGAGAAGCATAAACAATCACTCTACTCTCCTGCATCAATACACAACCTATCCCCACTCTCGAGGCATCACAATATACAATATATGAACCTGAAGCTGATGGCAACACTAATACTGGAGTTGTGGTCAAAGCTGTCTGGAGTTTCTGAAAGCTCCCTCGCACTCATCCGACCACACGAATGGTGCACCCTTCTGAGTCAACTTAGTCAAAGAAGAAGCAATGGATGAAAATCCCTAAAAAAACCGGCGATAATATCCCACCAAGCGAAGAAAACTCCTGATCTCTGTAGCCGATGACGGTCTAGGCCAACTCTGCACCGCCTCTATCTTCTTCGAATCAACCTGAATACCATCACGAGACACCATATCACCCAGAAATGCTACTAAATCGAGCCAAAACTCACACTTGGAGAATTTAGCATGCAACTTCTCCTCCCTCAATCTCTGCAACACAATGCTCAAATGATGAGCATGCTCCTCCTGACTACGGGAGTAGACTAGAATGTCATCAATGAATATGATCACGAAGGAATCCAAATACGGCCTGAACACGCTGTTCATCAGATGCATGAATGCTCCTAGGGCGTTGGTCACCCCAAAAGACGTCACAAGGAACTCATAGTGGCCATATCTAGTCTTGAATGCAGTCTTCACAATATCAGAGTCCCTGATCTTCAAGTGATGATAGCCTGAACGGAGATCAATCTTAGAAAACACTCTCGCACCCTGTAACTGATACAAATAAATCATAAATGCACGGTAGAGGATACTTGTTCTTCACTGTTACCTTGTTCAATTGTCTATAATCAATACACATCCGCATGGAGCCATCTTTCTTCTTAATAAATAACACCGGTGCACCCCACGGGGACACACTAGGGCGAATGAATCCCTTATCCAAAAGCTCCTGAAGCTGTTCTTTCAATTCCTTCAGCTCAGCTGGTGCCATCCGATAAGGAGGAATAGAAATGGGCTGAGTGCCCGGCACCAAGTCAATGCCAAAATCAATATCCCTGTCCGGCAGCATACCCGACAGGTCTGAGGGGAATACATCTGGAATGTCCCTCACAACAGGTACAAAATCAATGCTAGGAGACTCAGCTCCCACATCCCTCACAAATGCTAAATACGACAAACACCCATTTTCAACCATTCTTTGAGCCTTTAAGAACGAAATAACACGGCTATGGACGATATCAGTCGAACCCCGCCACTCAATCTAAGGAATACAAGGAATAGCTAATGTAACTGTCTTAGCATGACAATCCAATATAGCATGACACAGAGACAACCAGTCCATGCCCAATATCACATCAAAGTCCACCATCCCTAATAATAACAGATCCACCTAGGTCTCCAGACCCCCAATAGAAATAACACAGGATCTATAGACACGATCCACAACAATCGTATCACCCACGGGGGTGGATACATGAACGGGCAAATCAAGACTACCACGGGTCGCATCCAAGTGATGTGCAAAATAAGAAGACACGTACGAATATGTGGACCCTGGATCAAATAGAACAGAGGCATCTCTGTGACAGGCAGAAATGATACCTATAATCACTACATCGGAGGCAACTGCATCATGCATGTCATAAAGTGCATAGAATTGTTCCTGGCCTCTACTAGATCGCTGCTCGCCTCTGGGGCAACTACAAGAAAACTAACCTCCACCTCTAATAGCCTGAGATGGTGCTGAAGAGGAAGGATGATTCCTCTGCTGAGCCCTGTCCCAACGAAGTCAAGGGCACTGCCTACTCATGTGGCTAAACTCACCATACTCAAAACAGCTACCTGGTGCTGGAGAAGGGGACTGAAGGGAACCCCTCGCCGCAAATAAACCCTAGGCTGAAGAAGTAGTAGGTGTTGCACTCTGGGATGGGAGGGAACTAAGTAAAGACTGGCCCTCATGGAATCCCTGGCGACTACGACCAGAAGAAGCTCCGTTCTGCTCAGGGCGGCCTGAATGAGAAGGTCTAGATGAGCGACCTCTGCCCTGCTGGAAATGCCCTCTAGATAGAGCACCGCTGAAGCTACCAGAACCATGAGGCCTCTTGCCCTCCCTCTCCTCCCGCTCCCAGCAACGATCTGCCTTAATGGAGCATGCCATATCCACAACCTGCTCAAAAGATGATGATAGAACTCTCTCTCTAGTCATCATAATGCGAATGGAGTAGTTGAGGCTATCAATGAACCTCCTAATCCTCTCCCGATCAGTCAGGATCATCCATGTGGCGTGTCTAGCCAACTGTGTATATCTCAGCTCATACAAGGTCAATGACATGTCGCCCTATACCAACCACTCAAACTGGCGACAAAGCTCCTCACGACGGGACTGAGGTACATACTTCTTCAAAAAGAGAATAGAAAATTGCTGCCAGGTAAGAGGTGTTGCTCCCGCAGGCCTACGCCACTCAAACTCCTTCCACCAATCGAACGCTGGACCAATAAAGTGAAAAGTAGTGAATGAAACCCCGCTGGACTTAAGAACACCAGCTGTACGTAGCATCCTATGGCACTTACTTAAGAAACCCTGGGCATCCTCGCCCTCAGCGCCACTGAAATGGGGTGGCCGGAGTCTACCAAATCTCTCTAGACGACGCTGCTCGTCGTCGGGCATAGCCTGAACCATATGCTCTGGAGCTGGTGCAGCTGGAGGAATAACTGGTGCAACCACCTGAGCGGGGACCGCCTCTGGCGTCTGAAGTCCGTGTACCACCTGCTCAGGTGTGCGAGCTGCAGGGGTCTATTGACCACCCCCTGTCTGGGATGTCGCTGTAGTAGCGGTAGCTGATACTACCTGAGCCAATCCGGAACACACTGATAATATCTGGGCCAGAGTCTCCTGAAGACCAGGAATAGAAATAGACATTGTCTGGTCCTTAGTTGGGGCTTTTGGAGCATCAACCACTGGGGCTGCCCCTGAATAGGTACAATGGGTGGGTCAGCTGGCATTGCCTCAGCTGCCCTACCTCTACCTCGACCACGGCCGCGCCCACGGCCTCTAGCAGGTGGCAATGGTGGTCGTCCACCTCGTCCTGAAGCTTGAGTTCTCGCCATCTGCGAGAGAATAGAATACAAAAGCTTAGTTCTCAGGACAACAAGATAGCACGACAGACTTGAAGAAATGTGTAGTGTTTCCTAAAGGTTCGCAGTCTCCCGAGGATAAGTACAGGCGTCTCCGTAACGATCCACAACACTCTACAAACCGGCTCAAAATTCATGAGGCCTAGTAACCTAGGCTCTGATACCAACTTGTCGCGACCCCAAACCCGATCGTGATGGCGCCTAGCACACTACTAGGCCAGCCCGACCAATCAATAAAGATTCACGGAGCTAGCAGCTCATATTTAACCACTTTTAGGCATAAACATGATAGAATAATGATAAACAAAGTATCTAAATACGGGGATCACATCCCAAAACAAACAAAAATCTCCCAAAGACCAGGAGTCACAAGTCATGAGCCTCTATAGAATATATAAAGTGTAATAATGTCTACAACTGAGCTTAAGTGCAGAAATAGAATACAACATGAATAAAGGTAAGCTGGAGAGAGATTCAGGTCCTGCGGACACGACAACTACCTTGACTATCCAGAAAAATAACTCGAAGCAGCTACGGGGTCAGGTCTGCTGCGACGTACCTGGATCTGCAAACAAGGTGCAAGGAGTAAAGTGAGTACTTTCAGAATTAGTGGTAATAAGCAGGGGTACGATAGCGAAGGTAAGAATACCCAATATAGCACTAAGTAAATCTACAAACAAGTACCCTGCAACAGTATCAACATGAACAGTATCTGTACCAACAATACCAGCTAACATCATTACATCTAACAAATAACAGCTAACATGTGTAACTAAATGTAATGCAATGCATGAATATGACCGCTTCGACGCGTAGCCCAAACCATTTGGGTACCCGTGCTCACTGTGGCGGTTCATACTCCGGAGGGGCTCCTACATCCCAAGCAAAATATCATGATACGCTGCGGCGCGTAGCCCGATCCACTACCAGTCAGCTAATATGCAATGCAGCCTCACAGGCTCAACAATAGTATTTGAAAAATCTTTTTATCATTTTTTGGTAGAAAACACTATACCAGAAGTTCCAGAGTTTGGAAAACCATTATGACAGTAATAGCTCAGGACTGGTAGTAAAATAGCATGTCAGTATCACAGAAACAATAATAACAATCCTTGTAGGATCCCAATAACTGGCTCACAGCCCAAAATGTACACAACCATCCAAGTAGGAGGTTCACCGGCTCAATAGTAGCCAAAACATAGTATAGTATCAACAGGTCGGATTAAGCCATAGTCCACAATCACATTTGACCCCACACTCACAGGAGAGTACGTGTCTCGCCTCAATACAACGTCACAAAGTGGTATACCGGGGTTTCAAACCCGCTGGTCATCACCCACACCCCTTACACACCCCGACGACTAGTCCGCGATGCCCTTTCCACGATAATTGGCCTCCACCGGTGTAGAATCTGATCAAATTCAATAGAAATACGTTCAAATGGGCCAATGGAACGTTACCCAGTCAAAACAATTCAAATTACACCACAAACTACAAAGTTGCCAAAACTCGATTTTCGGTACACTTCTCAAAAAATTACAAAAGTCAGATATTCAGAATCCTTATATCAACACGATTCCATGCATATAAAATTTACCAAAATCGGACTCCATTTGACCATTCAAATCATTGATTTTCCATAACCCAGGCCTAGGGTGAAAACCTCCATTAATACACCCCTAATTCCTCCAATTTCAGGTATAAACACCATAATTTAGCAAGGAAATGACATAATTTAGGTCCATGAATGATTACCTGAAGAACCCCTTTGATTTCCTCTGAAAATCGCCCTTAATCGCCTCTTAGAAGATGCCTGAGCGTGTTAAAACATTTCTGAAAATTTTAACCTTCTGATTTCTGATAACTGATACGATTTTCGCTTCTGCGCACATAGACTCGCACCAGCGAGTCCGCATCCTGCGACAAAACTATCGCTTCTGCGATTTGCCACTTAACCGACCATATTCGCTTCTACGGTCCAGGTCTCGAACCTACGAGACCGCCTATGTGGAAACCTCTTCGCTCCTGCGATTTCTCCCACAGCCGTCTGCCTTCGCTTCTACGGTCTCTGGTTCGCAGCAGCGAGCCCGCTCCTGCGCTGCTCCATCCACTTTTGCGGAACTACCCGGCCAGCTCCATTTTCGCTTCTGCGAGATGAATTCCGCTCATGCGGTTCCACTTCTGCAGTTCCCCATCCATAGTAGCGGAAATACTGCTGCAATTTATGACAGCAGCTTCCACAACACAAAATTCTTCCGTTTAACCTCCCGAACTCATCCCAAGGCCCCCGAGACCTCAACCAAAAATACAATTCTACTCTAAATCACAAATACGAACTTGTTCCAATCATAAAAATACACCCTCAAACACACGAATCATCAAATTACAGCGGATTCAAGCCTAGGATTCAACTCAAATTCCAAAACTAACATTCAATCAAAAACTCGACCAAACGACATTCGAATGACCTCAAAATTTGCAGACATATCCAAAATCACATAACGAAGCTAATGGAATTGTCGGAATTCCATTCCAACTCCCGGATTAGAATCTCACCTACCGTTCGGATTTCGCCAAAATTCAACCTTAGCCAATTCAAGCCTATTTCTACATCGGACCTCCAAATTCAATTCCGATCGCTCTTCTAAGTCACAATTCACCTCCCGGAACTAACCAAATCATCAGAATTCGATTCCGAGCCATCTAACTACATAGTGATCTCCAGGTTGACATTTCATAACCAAGATTCATTTCAAAAGGCTATTTACCTCATTTTCAACCAGAATCACTCCTAACTCACCCGATAAACTCTAACACCGATATAAGAACATGAAACATATAAAATGAAAGGTAACAGGGTGGTAATTCGTGTGATGATGGGTCGGGTCGTCACACCTCGACAACTCCAATAAAACTATAGATCAGCGACGAGCTTAGCTAAGCTCCCAGAACCTGCATCTGCACACATGGTGCAGGGAGTAAAGTGAGTACTTCCAGCTCAGCGGTAATAAAAGTAAATAATGCTGAGATGAAGGAACCATGTAAGAGCACTATCTCATTCTATAAAATACAGTACCGCACATATTAGACAACATTATTTTCCATGAAAACACTTTATAAAACATCTAGCTCAGTTTAAAAGCCCTTTTTGAAAACATATCCTTCTTTCCTTTTTTAACAGTTATGCATGTGACATCAACATCAAGTAGTGCAAGTCTGCACACAAATCAGCCCCTCGGGCTCAACACTCATTTAACAATTTACACCAGAGTGTCTGGTCAACAAGGCAAGTAATACACGCATGCCAATAATTAAAGCTACACGATCGCATGAGTGGTTCACGCGATCGCGGAGAATTAGACTACTACTCTACGTGATCGTAGGCCAAGACACGCGATCGCGATGCATTTTATCTGGGCCAGTTTTGGGCAATTTTGACATTTCATATATTTTTCACCCCAAATCAGTTTTATACTTGTCCCAGCAGATTTTTTAGGTATTTTTGGCTAATTTTCAGTTCTTGGAACTAGAGAGAACATTTTTGGAAGCTAGGGTTCTTGCACACACACTTTGGTCTTGAAGAATTGAAGCTTGTGGATAAGGTTTTCTTACCCATTTATGTTTATTTCTTCATTTTCTTGCTTTGTATTGAATATTTGAATGTGTAGTATTTATTTCCAATATTTGAATCTTGTTTATGAGAATATTCATATTTAAAGTGTGGATTAAATACCTTGTTGTGCTTATGTATTGAATGATTATTCTATATTTATGAATTGAGTTATTGTTACTTTAATTATTCTTGTTCTTTAATGTTTCCAAAGAGAATAGCTAACTCTAGGACTCGCCCATTTACTTTGAATTAATTTTGGAAAAGATAATTCGTAGTTGGGAAAGATTAATAAAAAGAACATGAGGCGTTAACCCTCATTTTATAGATTCGACCTAGGGATAGGATTGAACTACTTGTAGCTTATCGGGTGTGCGTAATCTTCAGATTAGGGATAATTCAATTAGGAAGTCTTGTTAGTCTTCGGAAGAAGCTAATTAAGAATTATTATCCATGGCTAATTAACATAAACTCGCTCATATTTGTGAAATCGTGAAATATATTGGATCGTTACTTGAATGCAATTCCCGATGCAACCATACTTGTAGCCATTGATCATTGTACTTGCTTTCTAGGTTAGTTTACATTTCCGCATTTAGATATAAAAATATTTTCAACCAACATTCTTAGTGTTTGGCACTACGCGACTAGCGATAAATTTCTTACATTCCTAATCGCCTACACATTGTTCTCTGTGGGATTCAACCCCTACTCATAGTTGGGTAAATTATATTGCTGCGACTGTATCTATTGCTTTTTGGCGGTGGATTTGGACGTCATCATATATCACAATATGATAATGGGACAATACCCAATGGTAAAAACTCGTAAAATACTCAAAAATACGAAATTTGCAAAACCCGAGCCACAGGCCCACATTTTGAAAAATTTTGAAATTCACATTTCTGGAATCCACGCCTCACTACGAGTCTGTACATACCAAGAACTCCCAAATCGGACCATAAATGGCTCCTCAAATCCCAAATTGAACTTTTTTCTCCAAGTGCTCATTTCTTTCAATTTTGCTATGTTTTCATGAATTTCAAGGATGATTCTTCAGTAAAATCATATATTTAACTCATAAAACTTACCTCCAATAATTTCCAGTTGAAACTCCCTTCAATCCCCGTCCAAAAGCTCTCAAAATGATTGAAAATGGTAGGAAAATGGAGAATTTGCGGATGAGATGTAACCTTCTGTCCAGATTTTGTTTTATGAAATTACTGTTCACTCGTGTGTACTGTTCATGGGTACTGTTCATGGGGTGCTGTTCACAGATACTGTTACGGGTACTATTCATGTATACTGTATACGGTACTGTTCACAGTTACTATTCACGATCACTATTCACGGGTACTATTCACAATGCTGTGAAAAACAAATTGCAGCAGTTTTCTTAAGTTAAAATCGATCCGTCAGCCATCTGAAATCCACTCGACGCCCTCGGGACCTCAACAAAATGCATCAACCAGTCATAAAACATCATTAAAACTTGTTCCAATCCTCAAAACACATCGAACAACGCTAAAACCATTAAATTAGAACGGATTCAAGCCTAAATTTATCAAATTCTTTCAAAATTCACATTCAATCCGAAACCCAACCAAACAACGTCTGAATAACCTGAAATGTTGATCATCCAATGAAGTTACAGCAACTGTCGGAATTCCATTTCGACCCTCGGTTCAAAATCTCACCTATCAACCGGAAATCGCCAAAATACTAACTTCGCCAAAATAGGCTAACTTCTTCACCGGACCTCCAAAATTACTTCCAATTGCGCTCCTAAGCCTTAATCATCACCCGGAGCTAATCGTATTATCAAAATTCAATTCTGAGCCCTCTAACTCACAAGTCAATATCCGATTAACTTTTCCAATTTTAGTCTTCTTAAAAGAGACTAAGTGTCTCATTTCTTATCAAAATTACTCCAATTAAATTCTAACGTACCCAATACCGATAATAAAACATAAAGTAATACAATAAGGGCAAACGGGGCGGTAACTCACGAGATGACAGGTCGGGTCGTCACATTCTCCCCACGCTTGTCCTCGAGTGGATCCAGAGTTGTTCTAGACGTTCATCAACAACTGAACGATCTTACCAAGCATATACCCGGGGTGATCTCACGTCACCCTATCTCATATAAGTCCGACAACACAATATAGTTGAATTTTCACCATCCATCTAGTCCATAAACTTTAGAACCACATTGGACATTCCAAAATCATTCACAATGTCAGAACCTCACGTTTTCTATATCCATAATAAACCCGAACCCGTTGTAATAACTCATACCTGCAACCTCAGATGAAATCATATAATATACCACATAATCCAGACACTCGAAACGATCAACTCTATTCGCAACAACTGTCCACAATAGCCAAATACCGATAGAAAACCCTTTTATTAGCTAAATTCTTATTCCAGCACTTTCATATATTGCCAACGACAATTGCAACACGCAATAAACCATAATCATCGCTCAGATAAACCATTCATGAGGCCATGTCTCCTTTGGAAATTACCATTACAAATTTTTGAACCGAACCTCGATATATACCCAAACATGCTGAATAAATCCATTTATTTTCATTAATCATCCCCACGATCTCCTTTGACCAAGCACACCATCCTAGTTACATGACACAATCAATACAGCCTAACCACAACTTGCATATTACGCGCACCAATAAGAAATGCATCCAAAAAGTCCCTAAATACCGGAACTGGATCAATGATAGCAATATTTGCACTGATATCTATCACAAATGGCCACTTAATAAGGTACTCCTCCCCAGCTGTCCGCTGGTTCTTTAAAATATAAATCATTCTGCTAAAACATATTCTAACGCACTTCACCACTTAACCCGTGGCATTTCTGGCGTGACCCCTAATGCAATAGTTCAAAATCATCCAACACTAAGACAACGAGTCTAAATTCCAACATCACATCAAAAAATATAACATATCAGCAAATAAAGATCCACCACCACAACATAGCCTGTACATCAGAACTCCATATAACATACAAATCATCACACATGATCCCAGTTTCCACCGTGCAATACACGCATATATTTGATAATCCTTCATTGCATGACTAATACTCAATATTTACCCGTGCTACCAAGCAACCTCGAACACCACCAGTGGACCTAATAAGGACATGCCACAATAGTACTAAAATATAATCAGTTTAATCATAATACCCTTTTTTGAGACACATACTCTCGTCAGATCACTTCTACTTAGCAATACCATCTTCCCTAATCATCTGAAGCTCTCTTATCTAATCGCTTAGAAGGAATCACTACACATCCATACTCTGCATGACATACACATGTCTTGTGCATATTCGTACAATACTGACACGACGGATGAGATCTGTATACATTCTTAACCACTGTCGAAATAACAATTCATTAGTTCTATACTCTTGGCAAGAACATGCTGAATAAATAAATTTATTTTCATTAATGATCCCCATGATTTCCTTTGACCAAGCACACCATCCTGGTTACATGACACAATCAATACAGCCTAACCACAACTTGCATATCACGCGCACCAATAAGAAATACATCCGAAAAGTCCCTGAAAACCGGAACTAGATCAATGATAGCAATATCTGCACTGACATCTATCACAAATGTCCACTTAAGAAGGTACTCCTCCCCAGCTGTCTGCTGGTTCTTTAAAATATAAATCATTCTGCTAAAATATATTCTAACGCACTTCACAACTTAACCCGTGGCATTTCTGGCGTGGCCCCTAATGCAATAGTTCAAAATCATCCAACACTAAGAAAACGAGTCTGAATTCCAACATCACATCAAAAATATAACATATCATCAAATAAAGATCCACCACCACGACATAGCCTGTGCATCAGAACTCCATATAACATACAAATCATCACACATGATCCCAGTTTCCACCATGCAATACACACATATATTTAATACTCCTTCATTCCATGACTAATACTCAATATTTACCTGTGCTACCAAGCAAACTCGAACACCACCAGTGGACCTAATAAGGACATGCCACAATACTACTAAAATATAATCACTTTAATCACAATACACTTTTTTGAGACACAAACTCTCGTCAAATCACTTCTACTTAGGAATACCATCTTCCCTAATAATCTGAAGCTCTCTTATATAATTGCTTAGAAGAAATCACTACACATCCATACTCTGCATGACATACACATGTCTTGTGCATATTCGTACAATACTGACACGACGGATGAGATCTGTATACATTCTTAACCATTGTCGAAATAACAATTCATTAGTTCTATACTCTTGGCAAGAACTATCACCTCATTTTGAACCAAACAATGGTCTTAGCTCTTTTCTTTACTCCATATGCTCATATTGAACTGATCTCGAATTCAATGATCCCATCTCATCCAGTGTGAACTGCTCTGGCCATTAGCCACCTCAGATATAATCAAAAGCCAAATATGATGCCCCAATATGCCAATAGGATACTAATTCGAATGCGACACAAAAGGAAAACAAACTTTGGATGGAATTACCAATCCCACGCATTAATATAGACCTTCCTTAGAAAAAAAGAAGCAAGACATACAAAATAGTATATAGAAAACTATGTTTGACATCATATGTTGCGGCATGCAACCCGATCCAGATAACATACCTATGGCGGCGTGCAACCCGATCCACACATAGATCTCAGATAAGGAGATACACATCGAGCCAGATCTGCTCATTATAACCAAATACTGAATATCGGTATAACGACCCGGCCTATCGTTACGGGAATTACCACCCCGTCATGTTGCAATTACATGTTTTATGCTTTTATATCAGTGTTAGAGCCTATCGGGTGAGTTAGGTGTGAATTGAATTGAAAATGAAGCAAATAGCATGTTCGAAGGAAGTTTGAATATGAAAAGTCAACCTAGAGTTGACTATCGAGTTAGAGTGCTCGGAATCAGATTCTGATGATTCGACTAGTTTCGGGGGATCATTTATGACTTAGGAGAGCAATCGGAATTGAATTTAGAGGCCCGATGTAGTTTTAGGCTTGAATTGGCTTAGGTTGAATTTTGGCGAAATCCGAACGGTAGGTGAGATTTTGATTCAGCTGTTGGAATGGAATTTCGATAGTTGTAGTAGCTCCGTTAGGTGATTTTGGATATGCCTGCAAATTTTTAGGTCATTCGGACATCGTTTGGTCGGGTTTTTGATTGAATGAGCAATTCGGAAATTTTGAAGAAACTTAGGCTTGAATCCGTGTGTAATTGGTGATTTTGATGTTTAGGATGGTGTTTTTATGATTGGAACAAGTTCGTATCGTGTTTTGGAGTATGTTGGCGGTTTTCGCTGGGGCCCCGGGAGCCTCGAGATGAATTGGGGGTCCAAACGGACCAATTTGTGCCAAAGGCACTGCTGTTTCTACTGCAATTAGTGCAGAAGATTTTTGTGCTTGGCGATCACGAAGCTAGGTCTGCGATCGCGTAGGGTAAAGCAGGGAAGCTCTACGATCGCAAGGGGGAGACTGCGATCGCGTAGTGTATTGGAATGAGGCCGAAAAATTGTTTTTCGCGATCGCGTAAGGTCGACTGGTTGTGCATCGCGATCGCGATGTGTAGTGTGCGATCGTGTAAGTCTGGGATTTAGAGCAGTGTGATCGCGGGTGGTTTCACGCGATCGCATAGTATTGAGGCGTGAGTCAGTGCGATCGTGCAGGGAGTGTCGCGATCGCGTAGAGTAATTTTGGGGTCCGGTGAATTTGTTCATCGCGATCGCGAGCCTGGGGCTGCGATCGCAGAAGGTCGCCTGGCTGTGAGCTAATATGATATTGTTGCCGTAGGGATTTCTTGATTATTTGTTAGACTGATTGGGGCCGATGCCATATGTTAGGGCATGACATTCATGTGAGCATATGCATACACATGCATGGATCGGACTGCACGCCGCGGTGGTATATGGATCGGGCTGCGCGCCGCAGCAGGTGTGATATTGTTATTGTGCTTGGGCTGTAGGAGCCCCTTCAGAGTCTGGACACCCCCAGTGAGCACGGGTACCCAAAAGGATCGGGCTACACGCCGTAGCGGCCATATGCATTGTGTGGCATACATACATTGGTTTACGTGTACTACGTAGCATAACATTTTAGCACTCATACTTTGCTGGCACATGTGCATTTGTTGCTTTATTGACCAGATCTCCTGGTATAAATTGTTAAGGAGTGTTGAGCCCGAGAGACTGATTTTAGTGCTGACTTGCACTGCTTGAGATTCTCCCAGGTATTGGTATGTTATAATGAAAGAAAGTAGTTAAAAAAAATGAGATTTCTAATAATCTACTCACATATGCTGAAAAGGAATAAAATGATAGTGTTTTGAAGTTTAATGATAGTTCTGTATTGTGTAGCAAGAGATAGTGCATTGCGTGGTTTTCTTCCCTTCAGCATTATTTACTTTTATTACCGCCGAGTTGGAAGTACTCACACCCGACTCCCTGCACCTTGTGTGCAGATCCAGGTACATTACGGCAGAGCTGATTCCATTGCGGCTCGGGAGTGCTTTTGACAGTCGAGGTAGCTGCCAGCGTTCGCAGGACCTGATTCTCCAGTTTGTCTATATTTTGTTCTGATCATCCCACACTTGTGCACAGTTATATTCGCTATTTACTGTAACGACCCGACCGGTCGTTTTAGAAAATTACGCCCCAATCCCTAATTTAACTGTTTCCCTAAGTTCATTTCTGCTATTGTGGGTTGCCGGGAGAGTCGGTTCCGAAAATTTGAGCATTTTGGGACACTTAGTCCCTAAATAAGAGCTTTGAAGCTAGAAAATGGCCCGTAGCCGGAACAGTGTTAAGACGATCTCGGAACGGAAATCCGATGGTTCCATTAGCTTCGTTAGGTGATTTCGGGGTTGGGAGCGCATTCGGAATGTATTTTGGAGGTCCGTAGCTCAATTAGGCTTGAAATGCCGAAGGTTAAAATTTTGGTGAATCCGAACGGTAGGTGAGATTTTGATCCGGGGTCGGAATGGATTTCCGACAATTTCTGTAGCTTCGTTATGCGATTTTGAATATGTCCGCAAATTGTCAGGTCATTTGGACGTCGTTTGGTTGGGTTTTGGATCGAATGTTAGTTTTGAAAGTTTTGAAGAAACTTAGGCTTGAATCCGTGTGTAATTGGTGATTTTGATGTTAAGGATGATGTTTTTATGATTGGAACAAGTTTGTATCGTGTTTTGGAATATGTTGGTGGTTTTCGTTGGGGTCCCGGGGCCTCGGGAGGATTTCGGACCATCGATCGGGCATTTGAACTTGGAAAAGGCCTCCTGTAAAATTGCCGGTTTCTGCCCAGGCATTAAGCCTTCGCGTTCGCGAGGCATGGGCCGCGTTCGTGAAGGCTTGGCAGAGTAAAGCATCGCGTTCGCGATAAGGGGTGTCGCGTTCGCGTAGGCAAGGTAAGGTGAAGCTTCGCGTTCGTGTGACTTGGTGTCGCGATTGCGTAGAAGAAAAGGGTAGAGCTTCGCGTTCGCGTGGGAGTGTACGCGTTCGCGTAGGGGAAGGATCCGGCGGCTGGGAGATTGTTCATCGCGAACGCGTGATGGAGCATCGCGTTCGCGAAGGGTACTGGGGCTGAGTATCGCGAACGCGTGGGACGGCGTCGCGTTCGCGAAGAGGAAGTTGGGCTGTTCATCGCGAACGCGTGAACAGTAACGCGAACGCGATGAGCAATGGGGTCTGGCAGTGAGCTTAAGTTCAGAACATAACACCCGCGACCCCCATTCACAAAAACGCCATTTTTGAGCTCCAAGAGAGGATTTTGAAGGGGAAACGCCGGGATATCATTGGGAAATCATCGGGGGTAAGTTTCTTGACCTTAATTCGTTGGTTTATCATGAAATCCGTGATTATTTCACTGAAAATGGGGGATTAAAGGTGGGTTTGAGCCCTAGGCCTAAATGTTAGAAAATCTCCGATTTGAGTGGGCAAATGGAGTCCGATTTTGGTAAATTTTATATGCCTAGACTCGTATTGAGATAAGGAACCCGAATATATAATTTTCGTGATTTTTTGATAAGCGTACCAAAAGTCGGGTTTTGGCAACTTGTGGGTTTTGGTATATTTTGAGTTATTTTGATTGGGTAATGCCCAATTGGCCTATTTTGATGTGATTCTATTGATTTTTATCAGATACTACACTTGTGGAGGCCGACATTCGCGGCAAGAGGGTTATTTCTTAGCGGTTTCGTACCGGAATTGAGGTAAGTGGCTTGTCTAACTTCGTGTGGGGGACTTTCACCCCTAGGATATTATTGTGATACTTTAAATGCCTTGTACGCGAGGTGACGGGCGTGTACATGCGCTGGTTGTTGAACACATACTTTACTCAAAATGTTCAATGAGTGATATTCCTATTTTTAGTTGTTAAATTCGATATTCCTACCCGGTAGTAGTTAGAAAAGCATGATTAGGTAGAATCTAACTGTCTAGCTGCTTAATTGACTTACTTGAGTTTTTCGTGGTAATCGCTGGCGCTGTTCATCGGCGAAGTTATCGTTAAGCATATTATACTTCTCTCTGTGTATTCCTTTACTTGCTGTGGTTGTGGACTACGGGTTCAATTCCCGAGATCCTGAGATTATTGAAATATGGACTACGGGTTCAATTCCCGAGATCCTGAGATTATTGAAATATGGACTACGGGTTCAATTCCCGAGATCCTGAGATTATTGAAATATGGACTACGGGTTCAATTCCCGAGATCCTGAGATTATTGAAATATGGACTACGGGTTCAATTCCCGAGATCCTGAGATTATTGAAATATGGACTACGGGTTCAATTCCCGAGATCCTGAGATTATTGAAATATGGACTACGGGTTCAATTCCCGAGATCCTAAGATTATTGAAATATGGACTACGGGTTCAATTCCCGAGATCCCGAGATTATTGAAATGTGGACTACGGGTTCGATTCCCGAGATCCCTGACTTATTGGTAGGGACTGCGGGTTCGATTCCCGGAGATCCCGAGTTATTGAGATATTATTGAGACATGGGCTGCGGGTTCGATTCCCGGAGACCCAGAGGTACTGAGAATGGGACTGTGGGTTCAATTCCCACAGGTCCTGGATTTGTTTTATTGAGTTGATTATTTGTTGTTAGCTTAATTGTAGACAGTTGCGGTAATCATCTTATGATTGTTATCTCGGAAATTATTGTTATTATCTTTTAAACTGTTTATTTTGTTATCATCATATTATTATTGTTTCTCAGTAGGGCCCTGACCTTCCTCGTCACTACTCCATCGAGGTTAGGCTTGGCACTTACTAAGTACCGCCGTGGTGTACTCATGCTACTCTTCTGCACACTTTTGTTGTGCAGATCCAGGTACATCAGAGCAGGCTCGTGCTAGGTGATTCCGCAGCTTTCTGGGAGACTTCGAGGTATGATCTGCTACGTCCGCGGATCCGGAGGCTTCCCTTCTATTCTAGTATTACTAGTTGACATTTTGTATTTTTCCTTTTAGTCTGTGTTACCGTGGGGTTCCGGATCTTGGAAGTGTTTTATTCATTGTGTGACGGATGTATGTGCCAAGCGGCACGGATTACATATCTTTTATGTTATTTTTCCGCCGTTTCTTATTTAAGTATTTATAACTTATATATTCCGCAACGTGTTAGGCTTACCTAGTCTTGGGGATCGGGTGCCATCACGACATGTTCACAATTGGTGAACTAGGGTCGTGACAAGTTGGTATCGAGCTCTAGGTTCATAGGAGTCACGGGACACGGACCGGTTACTTAGAGTCTCGCCGATCGATACGGAGACGTCCGTATTTATCTACGAGGGGCTATGTAACCGTTTAGGAAACTCTTCATTTCTTTTGGATTCCTTATCGTGCGACATTTATGACATCAAAAATCTAAACTACCGATTTCTATTCTCTCACGGATGGTGAGAACACGAGCTACTCGCGATGATCGGGTACCCGCGCCCTCGTTGCCACCGTCGAGGCCGGGCCGAGGTAGAGGACGAGGACGCGCCCGAGGTGCAGCCACAAGAACCGCGCGCGCCGCCGCCGAGGTGCCACGGTAGACCGGAGTTGGAGCGCGAGCACCGGTACACCGACTACGACGCGCTACTACTCCGATACTACAGGAGACCCCGTATCGGTTCACGAGTATGTATACTACTTAGCCCGAGCAGGATCTGCTTCTCTCGTCGCAGCCTACATCTCGGGCCGGGGGAGGGGCCCGGACTCCCGCAGCCGTTACACCGGAACAGCGTGTGCCGGTGGGACGAGTTCCACATGTTTTGGTTATGCCTCCTACCGCTCCAGCAGCACAACCCGGAGGTGGACCAACCGCCTCCGAGGACGAGCAACGTAGATTGGAGAGGTTCAAGAAATATGACCCTCCGGTGTTTAGTGGTTTGGCTTCAGATGATGCATTGGGTTTCTTAGAGGAGTGTCATCGTATTCTTCGTACTATGGGGATTGTGGAGACCGGCGGGGTTTCCTTCACCTGCTTTTCCGCTTCGTGGGGCCGCTTATGATTGGTGGCGCACGTATGAGTTGGATAGTCCGGAGGAGTCTGCTTTATTGACCTGGACGCAGTTTTCGGACCTGTTTTTGAGGGAGTTTGTTCCACGGAGCCTTAAGGATTCTTGGCGCTCGGAGTTCGAGCAGGTTGCGACAGGGCTCCATGTCGGTATCGGAGTATGCTATCGTTTCACCCGTCTAGCCCGGCATGCACCGGCTTTGGTAGCCACGGTTCGGGAGAGAGTGCGGAGATTTATCGAGGGCCTTGTTCCGCCTATCCGATCCAGCATGGCCAGAGAGCTTGAGACAGATATATCTTATCAGCAAGCGGTTAGCATTGCCAAGAGGATCGAGAGTATGCTCCCTAGAGAGCGGAGAAAGAGAGAGGCCAAGAGGTCTCGTGAGTCGGGCCATTTCTCCGGTGCCCGCACTTCATCAGCCGGTCGTTTTGGCGAGGGTTATTCCGGCCGACCAGTTCACTCGGCATTGCCCGTAGCCGGTAGTAATCCAGGTCTCTTCCAGCACCTCGAGAGCCTTATTATGCTCCCCGGCTTCCAGTGCACCTCCTTGCGCGGGGTCCTTCCGGGGGTCGGACTAGTGGGGGTGAGGCCGGTCGACCACAGCCACCGCGTCCTCCCGCAGCTTGTTTTGAGTGCGGGGATACTCGCCACCTGGTTAGGGAGTGCCCCAAGCGCAGGAGAGGAACCCCTCATCAGTCATCACAGCATCCGCGTGGTTCTCAGGGCCAGCAGGCTATCATTCCAGCCCCAGCTGCCACTCCACCTGCCCAGTCAGCCAGGGGCGGGGGTCAGGGTTCTAGAGGCCGCCCTCGAGAGGGGGGACAGGCCAGATTCTATGCTATTCCTGATCGCGCCGCGGCTGTTGCATCTGACTCTGTTATCACAGGTATTATTATGGTTAGTCACAGGGAGGCATCGGTTCTATTCGACCCTGGTTCCACTTTTTCATATGTGTCTTCTTACTTTGCTTCTCATCCGGGTGTGCCTCGGGATTCTTTGAGTGCCCCCATTTATGTTTCCACTCCGATGGGTGATTCTTTGGCTGTGGACCGCGTATATCGGTCGTGTTTGGTTACTATTTGTGATTTTGAGACCAGAGCGGATCTATTGCTGCTCGGGATGGTCGATTTTGATATTATTCTGGGCATGGACCGGTTGTCGCCCCATTATGCTATTCTTGATTGTCACGCCAAGATCGTGACGCCTGGCTATGCCGGGCATTCCACGTATTGAGTGGAGTGGTACTCTAGATCACACCCCTAGCCGTGTTATTTCTTTTCTCGGAGCTCGGCGTATGGTTGAGAAGGGGTGTGCTGCTTATCTAGCCTATGTGCGGGACGTCGGTATTGACACTCCTCTATTGATTCTGTTCATGTGGTACGTGACTTTGCCGATGTATTTCCAGCCGATCTTCCGGGCATGCCGGCCCGACAAAGATATTGACTTTGCTATTGACTTGTTGCCGGCACTCAGCCCATTTCTATTCCACCGTACCGTATGGCTCCTCCCTGAGCTAAAGGAGTTAAAGGATCAGTTACAGGAGTTATTGGGGAAGGGTTTTATTCGACCCAGTGTTTCGCCTTGGGGTGCTCCGTATTGTTTGTGAAGAAAAAGGACGGTTCTATGCGTATGTGTATTGACTATCGTCGGCTGAATAAGGTTACAGTGAAGAACCGGTATCCTTTGCCCCGTATTGATGATTTATTTGACCAGCTACAGGGCGCACATGTGTTTTCTAAGATTGATTTGCGCTCCGGGTATCACCAGCTAAAGATTCGGGAGCCAGATATCCCGAAGACTGCCTTCAGGACTCGGTATGGTCACTACGAGTTCCTCGTGATGTCTTTTGGGCTGACTAATGCCCCAGCAGCCTTTATGCATTTGATGCACAGTGTGTTTAGGCCTTATCTGGACTCATTCGTGATTGTCTTCATTGATGATATTCTAGTATACTCCCGGAGCCGGGAAGAGCACGAGCAGCATTTGAGGATAGTGCTTCAGATTCTGAGAGAGAAGCAGCTTTATGCCAAGTTCTCTAAATGCGAATTCTGGTTGAGTTCAGTGGCAATTTTGGGCCACGTGGTGTCGAGTGATGGTATTCGAGTATATCCGAGGAAGGTGGAGGCCGTGCAGAGTTGGCCCAGACCCTCCTCCGCTACTGAGATTCGCAGCTTCCTTGGTTTGGCGGGCTATTACCGTCGTTTTGTAGAGGGGTTCTCTTCGATTGCAGCACCTATGACCAGATTGACCCAAAAGGGTGCCCCTTTCCAGTGGACAGACGAGTGTGAGGCGAGCTTTTAGAAGCTCAAGACAGCTTTGACTTCGGCCCCTATATTGATGTTGCCTACAGGTTCGGGGTCCTATACTGTATATTGTGATGCCTCACGAGTTGGACTCGGTGCGGTATTGATGCAGGACGGTAGGGTGATTGCCTACGCGTCGAGACAGCTGAAGGTGCATGAGAAGAATTACCCTGTTCATGATTTGGAGCTAGCCGCCATTGTTCACGCCTTAAAAATTTGGCGTCATTATTTATATGGGGTTCCTTGTGAGATCTACACTGATCACCGGAGCTTGCAGCACTTGCTTAAGCAGAAGGACCTGAATATGCGTCAGTGGAGATGGTTGGAGCTACTGAAGGACTATGATATTACTATTCTCTATCATCCGGGCAAAGCTAATGTGGTTGCCGATGCCTTGAGTCGTCGGGCAGAGAGTTTGGGGAGCTTAGCGTATCTACCAGCTTCAGAGAGGCCTATGGCGATGGATGTTCAGGCTTTAGCCAGACAGTTTGTTAGATTGGATCTTTCGGAGCCCAGCCGGGGTTCTAGCTTGTGTGGTTTCTCGGTCTTCTCTATTTGACCGCATCAGGGAGCGTCAGTTCGACGACCCTCATTTGCTTGTCCTTCGGGATAGAGTTCGGCGTGGTGATGCTCGAGATGTTACCATCGGGGATGATGGAGTTATGAGGATGCAGGGGCGTATCTGTGTGCCCAATGTAGATGATCTTCGAGAGCTAATTCTAGCAGAGGCCCATAGTTCGCGGTATTCCATCCATCCGGGTGCCGCGAAGATGTATCAGGACTTGAAACAGGCATTACTGGTGGAGGCGGATGAAGAGGGATATAGTTGATTATGTTTCCAGATGCCTCAACTGCCAGCAGGTGAAGTATGAGCATCAGCGTCCGGGTGGATTGATGCAGCAGATTGAGATTCCCGAGTGGAAATGGGAGCGCATTACCATGGACTTTGTATCCGGACTTCCACGGACGGTTAGGAAGTTTGATTCTATTTGGGTCATTGTGGATCGGCTGACCAAGTCCGCCCATTTTATACCGGTGAGCACTGCTTATTCATCGGAACGACTGGCGGAGATCTATATCAGGGAGATAGTTCGGCTGCATGGTATTCCAGTTTCCATCATTTCAGATAGAGGCACTCAGTTCACTTCACGGTTCTGGAGAGCCGTACAGCAGGAGTTAGGTACTCGGGTGGAGCTGAGCACAGCGTTTCATCCCCAGACTGATGGTCAGTCCGAGCGCACTATTCGGATTTTGGAGGATATGCTCCGTGCGTGCGTGATTGAGTTTCGAGGTTCATGGGATCACTTCTTGCCGCTGGCGAAGTTTCCTTATAACAACAGCTACCAGTCTAGTATTCAGATGGCACCGTATGAGGCCCTATATGGTAGGAGGTGCAGGTCTCTCGTGGGTTGGTTTGAGCCGGGCGAGGCCAGGCTGCTAGGTACTGATATGGTTCAGGATGCAATGGACAAGGTCAAGGTGATTCAGGATAGACTTCGTGCAGCCCAGTCTAGACGGAAGAGTTATGCGGACAAGAAGGTTCGCGATGTGACTTTTATGGTTGGTGAGCGGGTTCTGCATTGAGTCTCGCCCATGAAGGGCGTTATGAGGTTTGGGAAGAAAGGAAAGCTGAGTCCTAGATTTATTGGCCCTTTTGAGATTTTGAGGCGTGTTGGGGAGGTTGTTTATGAGTTGGCCTTACCTCCCAGCCTAGCCGGAGTTCACCCCGTATTTCATGTCTCCATGCTCCGGAGATACCATGGTGACCCGTCGCATGTGTTGGATTTCACATCTGTTCAACTAGACAAGGATCTGTCTTATGTTGAGGAGCCAGTAGCCATTTTAGACAGACAGGCCAGAAAGCTAAGGTCAAAGAATATCGCTTCGGTAAAGGTTCGGTGGCGGGGCCAGCCGGTCGAGGAGGCGACTTGGGAGACCGAGCAGGATATGCGCAGCCAGTACCCTCATCTTTTCACTACTCCGGGTATGTTTTCTATGCTCGTTCGAGGACGAACGAATCTTTAAGTGTGGGAAGATGTAACGACCCGACCGGTCGTTTTAGAAAATTACGCCCCAATCCCTAATTTAACTGTTTCCCTAAGTTCATTTCTGCTATTGTGGTTTGCCGGGAGAGTCGGTTCTGAAAATTTGAGCATTTTGGGACACTTAATCCCTAAATAAGAGCTTTGAAGCTAGAAAATGGCCCGTAGCCAGAAAAGTGTTAAGACGATCTCGGAACGGAAATCCGATGGTTCCATTAGCTCCGTTAGGTGATTTCGGGGTTGGGAGCGCATTCGGAATGTATTTTGGAGGTCCGTAGCTCAATTAGGCTTGAAATGCCGAAGGTTGAAATTTTGGTGAATCCGAACGGTAGGTGAGATTTTGATCCGGGGGTCGGAATGGATTTCCGACAATTTCTGTAGCTTCGTTATGCGATTTTGGATATGTCCGCAAATTTTCAGGTCATTTGGACGTCGTTTGGTTGGGTTTTGGATCGAATGTTAGTTTTGAAAGTTTTGAAGAAACTTAGGCTTGAATCCGTGTGTAATTGGTGATTTTGATGTTAAGGATGATGTTTTTATGATTGGAACAAGTTCGTATCGTGTTTTGGAATATGTTGGTGGTTTTCGTTGGGGTCCCGGGGGCCTCGGGAGGATTTCGGACCATCGATCGGGCATTTGAACTTGGAAAAGGCCTGCTGTAAAATTTGCAGGTTTCTGCCCAGGCATTAAGCCTTCGCGTTCGCGAGGCATGGGCCGCGTTCGCGAAGGCTTGGCAGAGTAAAGCATCGCGTTCGCGATAAGGGGTGTCGCGTTCGCGTAGGCAAGGTAAGGTGAAGCTTCGCGTTCGTGTGACTTGGTGTCGCGATTGCGTAGAAGAAAAGGGTAGAGCTTCGCGTTCGCGTGGGAGTGTACGCATTCGCGTAGGGGAAGGACCCGGCGGCTGGGAGATTGTTCGGCGGCTGGGAGATTGTTCATCGCGAACGCGTGATGGAGCGTCGCGTTCGCGAAGGGTACTGGGGCTGAGTATCGCGAACGCGTGGGACGGCGTCGCGTTCGCGAAGAGGAAGTTGGGCTGTTCATCGCGAACGCGTGAACAGTAACGCGAACGCGATGAGCAATGGGGTCTGGCAGTGAGCTTAAGTTCAGAACATAACACCCGCGACCCCCATTCACAAAAACGCCATTTTTGAGCTCCAAGAGAGGATTTTGAAGGGGAAACGCCGGGATATCATCGGGAAATCATCGGGGGTAAGTTTCTTGACCTTAATTCGTTGGTTTATCATGAAATCCGTGATTATTTCACTGAAAATGGGGGATTAAAGGTGGGTTTGAGCCCTAGGCCTAAATGTTAGAAAATCTCCGATTTGAGTGGGCAAATGGAGTCCGATTTTGGTAAATTTTATATGCCTAGACTCGTATTGAGATAAGGAACCCGAATATATAATTTTCGTGATTTTTCGATAAGCGTACCGAAAGTCGGGTTTTGGCAACTTGTGGGTTTTGGTATATTTTGAGTTATTTTGATTGGGTAATGCCCAATTGGCCTATTTTGATGTGATTCTATTGATTTTTATCAGATACTACACTTGTGGAGGCCGACATTCGCGGCAAGAGGGTTATTTCTTAGAGGTTTCGTACCGGAATTGAGGTAAGTGGCTTGTCTAACTTCGTGTGGGGGACTTTCACCCCTAGGATATTATTGTGATACTTTAAAGGCCTTGTACGCGAGGTGACGGGCGTGTACATGCGCTGGTTGTTGAACACATACTTTACTCAAAATGTTCAATGAGTGATATTCCTGTTTTTAGTTGTTAAATTCGATATCCCTACCCGGTAGTAGTTAGAAAAGCATGATTAGGTAGAATCTAACTCTCTAGCTGCTTAATTGACTTACTTGAGTTTTTCGTGGTAATCGCTGGCGCTGTTCATCGGCGAAGTTATCGTTAAGCATATTATACTTCTCTCCGTGTATTCCTTTACTTGCTGTGGTTGTGGACTACGGGTTCGATTCCCGAGATCCTGAGATTATTGAAATGTGGACTACGGGTTCGATTCCCGAGATCCTGAGATTATTGAAATGTGGACTACGGGTTCGATTCCCGAGATCCTGAGATTATTGAAATGTGGACTACGGGTTCGATTCCCGAGATCCCGAGATTATTGAAATATGGACTACGGGTTCAATTCCCGAGATCCTGAGATTATTGAAATATGGACTACGGGTTCAATTCCCGAGATCCTGAGATTATTGAAATATGGACTACGGGTTCAATTCCCGAGATCCTGAGATTATTGAAATATGGACTACGGGTTCAATTCCCGAGATCCTGAGATTATTGAAATATGGACTACGGGTTCAATTCCCGAGATCCTGAGATTATTGAAATATGGACTACGGGTTCAATTCCCGAGATCCCGAGATTATTGAAATGTGGACTACGGGTTCGATTCCCGAGATCCTGAGATTATTGAAATATGGACTACGGGTTCGATTCCCGAGATCCTGAGATTACTGAAATATGGACTACATGGGCTGCGGGTTCGATTCCCGGAGACCCAGAGGTACTGAGAATGGGACCGTGGGTTCAATTCCCACAGGTCCTGGATTTGTTTTATTGAGTTGATCATTTGTTGTTAGCTTAATTGTAGACAGTTGCGGTAATCATCTTATGATTGTTATCTCGGAAAGTATTGTTATTATCTTTTAAACTGTTTATTTTGTTATCATCATATTATTATTGTTTCTGTAAGGCCCCGTAAAATTTTTGTGCATAAAACCTAGTAGTTGTGGTGTCATGGTCCGAATAATGGTTCGGACCCTTGGTAGTGATTTAAGTTTCAAAAAGTAGAGAATAAAATTTTCCAGAAAAATGTCAAATATGCGGTCAAGAATGCGACCGCAAACCTGACATGCGGAACGCATTCTGACCGCAAATTGTTCCAGTGAGTTGCCCAAAATCGTGTCAAAAGTGCGGTCGATATGCGATCGCATGTCAAATCTGCGGTGCACTTTTGCGACCGCAGAATCAACATGCGGTCCGCATAGTGACCGCATTCCTTAACAGAACCTGCATAAACTTTGAGGCCATTTTGCGGTCACTTTGCGGACCGCATGTGGGTTCTGCGGTCGCATAGTGACCGCATATTCGACCCCGGCCCAGATTTTGTAACATTTTGACCCGATCTCTTCTTTAATATGACACACTTCTTCTTCATTTTATCATATTATCTTACCAAAAATTAGAGAGAGAAGAGAGGGTTTTTAGAGAGAGAAGTTCTTCATCTTCAAGGATTGTTTCAACTACTTAATTCCAAGGGATTCTAGGGCAAGGATTCAACTTCCCCAATATTTTCAAGGTAAAAACCCTAACTATTTTCTTGATTTTCAGTTTTAATTGGGTAAAGAGAGGTTTTCATATAATAGCTTTTAAAAGTAGAATTTTTACACTCATGCATGATTATTGAACTTGATTTCTAGTAAAAAGAAGTGAGTAGAAGTAAGAGTCTTCAAGAACAAGGTTGGCAAGAGTAGGATATCTTGGGTAATCATAAAGTAGGAAGAAAACTCATCACCAGGTATGTATGGCTAATTTTGATTCTTGTAAAATCGCCCAAATGTGTGCGAATTGTCTTGGCATGTGTCAAATTGAGAAATTTTATGTAATCCTTTGATTTCCTTGTTGAGCATTTGATTGATGTTGAACTATGTATGGTATGAAATATGAATTGAAAGATAAAAAGGTAATCGAGGTTGGTAAAGAATTGGGAATAACCATTGTGATGGCATATTTGGCTTATTGTGGAAAGACTTTGAAACACCTTAATTGTGGTGAATTGTTGAACATGATTATGTGGGCATTTTCGATTTGGAATACTTGTAACATGGTTGTGATATTGAATTGAGAAGAAATTGAGAACATGAACCAATGTGTAAGTTGCTTATTTGAACTTGTTGAAATTGTGTGTAGTACCTTATCTGCCTGTTTGAAATTGTTGTGTTTTCAACTGTAAGGCGGGGTCGTGTTGCACGCCGCAACGTGGTGAAATAAGGTGTGGGTTGGGGTGATAAGGGTGGTCGAGGTAATAAGGGTGGTCAGGGGCAATAAGGATGGAAAGCGATCGAAATCGCTATTGAAAATTGATACAAAAATCAATAATGTGAAATTGTGAAAGGAGACAACAGGAGAGTTTGCAACCTGTGGGGCACTGATTGCCCCTTTGTTTGACTACTTGTACTTTACGTGATTGATTGGTTATTGTTAAATTGGTTGATTGTAGAAAGTGCTTTGTGTTGAGAATTATTTGAATAAGAAAAATGTGGAAACATGGTTGGCTGGCTTAATTAATTGTTGATGTAATTTAATGGCTTGAGTTTACTTGGGACAAAGTTTGTCCATACATACCAGTACAATTTAAGTGTACCGACGTCCCTTTTGCCGGGGGCGCTACATTCGTGTCATGATTGTAGGTGGATCAGTAGCAGGCACTTCAGCTCATCGGCAGTAGTATCCTTCTCCTTCCACTGCCCGTTTTGGTGAGCCCCTTTCTTCCTCGGGGCCTTGTGTGGTTCTTGCCACTTCGGTTTAGATTTTCATTTTGGTTTGTAAGGTATAGCCGGAGCCTTGTTACCGGCAAGTATTGTATTTCCCTTTTGTATTCTAGAGGCTCTGTAGACATGTAAACTGTGGGACTCCAGTCTTATATATATATTGTGTTATGTCGGGCGTTGTAAAAAATTGAAATCTAGTTAATGAATCACTCGTATCGTTTTATTTGTTTAATGTGAAATCAATTATGATTAGAAATATATTTGGTTAATGAGAAACAGTCATCACAGGGGTAACGCGTGGGAATGAAAGGCACCCAGGTCCGCTTGACTGGGGTAACCCGGTCAGGCGCCGGTCATGTTCCTCGATTTGGGGCGTGACAGTTTCTCAGTAGGGCCCTGACCTTCCTCGTCACTACTCCATCGAGGTTGGGCTTGGCACTTACTGAGTACCGCCGTGGTGTACTCATGCTACTCTTCTGCACACTTTTGTTGTGCAGATCCAGGTACATCAGAGCAGGCTCGTGCTAGGTGATTCCGCAGCTTTCTGGGAGACTTCGAGGTATGATCTGCTACGTCCGCGGATCCGGAGGCTTCCCTTCTATTCTAGTATTACTAGTTGACATTTTTCTTCATTTCGTTATTAGATACTCTTTACACATAGAGTCACAGTTGTATTTTTCCTTTTAGTCTGTGTTACCGTGGGGTTCCGGATCTTGGTAGTGTTTTATTCATTGTGTGACGGATGTATGTGCCAAGCGGCACGGATTACATATCTTTTATGTTATTTTTCCGCTGTTTCTTATTTAAGAATTTATAACTTATATATTCCGCAACGTGTTAGGCTTACCTAGTCTTGGGGACTGGGTGCCATCACGACATGTTCACAATTGGTGAACTAGGGTCGTGACATTTACACACTGTATACTCTGTAGAGGCTCATGACTCTTGACCCTTCGGTCTATGGGATTTGGTATGTTTTGGGACTTGGTTCCCTGTTTGATATATATATATCACTGTTATTTATGACTTGATATGCTTAAATGGGCTAAAGAGAGCTTCTAGCTCCGTTATTGTTATTGATTGGTCAGGCTGGCTTAGCAATGTGTTGGGCGCCATCACGACCGGATTCGGGGTCGTGACAATCGGTCATAAGCATGCTAAATGCATAATATCATCCCTGAGGTACATTTAGCATTATACACTACAAAACTCAAGCACAACTGAGGTGCGATGTACAAATCTGAATTCTAAGAGCCAAGTTGCTCAGGTAACATCATTCGGATTCTCAACACATAACAATCTCACAAGTCGTTTCACAAATCACGCGGTGTAAAGCATCGCCACACGAGATATCTGACAATGAAGCATCAACCTAATTACTCCTCCATAAGGATCGCGTTACAAAGATGCACACATCTTGGCTGATATAGAGCCATTAATCACATTAAATCTATCCATTAACTTCAAGCCGATTCTGATCACACTGAACTAGTCTGATAACCTTCAAAGGTCAATATTAACTCCCCTTTTTCTCATAACGCACAAGAACAACCATCGCAACCTTCATATTTGGTTTACATCACTAATTTGATATTCTCTCTTATTGTAGCATTACAATGCCTCAATTCAGGCTCACCAAAGGAGATTCAAACATAAGGCCACATTGTTTAATACTCGTAAGCCACTGAATACTTTCTCGAATGTCTCCATAAATATCATATTCCATAATATTTTGTTTTGAAGAACTTCTTGAAAATCTGAATTCGTTACCACTACTTTCATGATACTGATACTTAGGATCTCGTAGTTAACATAATATACCACAAGTCTTGATCCTTTTTAATGAAAACACTGTCTTTAGTCAAATACACCATCTTAGAACACATGATTATTACGTATAACATTTTGAACATCTTAAACCATTCTCAAGATTCATTCACTCTATTCAACATGCATTTAGCATGCTCAGCTAATAAAACCACATGTGCCTCATTGGCACTCTAACGTCGAAGGATATGACCTCCTTTCAATACATACAAACATCTTCCTTCTCTATACACTGAGCATTTTTTTGTTTTCTCAAATCTACGAAAGCACCACATAACCTTTGTCAAAATTTTGTTTCACTCGTGCCATTCTCGGCTCAATTTCTGCAACAAGAACTAGTTCACCAGTATACTTTAAGACAACACCAACATGGCACATAACTGCGCAATCAGCTAATTTATGGAAACCTCCCCAACTTAGCTCGAAGCCATATATATCACAACACATATATTCTATTGTTGTCGTAATATCATGGTGAGATTAAACTCACTCTTTCACAAGCTTGTGGAGACACGAATCATCAGAAATTTTAACCCTTCTGCAATTCTTGCATTCATTCACACAACTGTTAAGCCCACTCTTTTGGCGACAAAATATTTTCTATGTCACAAAGTTTTAAAAATTTTCGGCAGAGTTTCCTCTATAATAGGGCCTATCCACCTGCAAGAGAATCACCAAAACTAAGAGCTTGAGTGCGCATACAAACGTGTGGAAGGAATTTCAAAAATTACATCTCACACTGAATCAAGTATGCACGATAAGAATTCCAAGAATGTGAAGTGTTTCCTAAAGGTTCTGCAGCCTCCCGAAGATAAATACAGACGTCTCTATACTAATCCGCGAGACACTACTAACCAGCTCATGACTAATGAGGCCTAGTAACCTAGGCTCTGATATCAACTTGTCATGACCCCAAACTCGGTCATGATGGCACCCAACACAACTGCTAGGCAAGTCCGACCATTTACTCACTCAACCCGAGCATAAAGCTCAAAATCAACTATTTGAATCTTATTTAAATAGAATCATAATTAATAGCTACCCAAGATCTGGGTGTCATGAGTCTATAGCCTCTAACAATATACAGTAATAAAAATCCAATAATACAACGATCAAAATAGTGTAAAATGACAAAGAAATAGGGAAGGAGTCGGGTCCTGCGAATGTGAGACAGCTACCTTGACAACTCAAATAAAACTATAGATCAGTGACGAGCTCAACTAAGCTCCCAAAACCTACATATGCACACATGGTGCAGGGAGTAAAGCGAGTACTTCTAACTCAGCGATAATAAAAGTAAATAATACTGAGAAGAAGGAACCACGTAAGAGAACTATCTCATGCTATAAAATACAGTACCGCACATATTAGACAATAATATTTTCCATGAAAATCCTTTATAAAACATCTAGCTCAATTTAAAAACCCCTTTTTGAAAACATATCCTTCTTTCCCTTTTTAACAGTTAAGCATATGACATCAATAACAAGTAGTGCAAGTCTGCACACAAATCAGCCCCTCGGGCTCAGCACTCATTTAACAATTTACACCAGAGTGTCTGGTCAACAAGGCAAGTAATACATGCATGCCAATAATATATATGAGTGCTAAATATCATGCCAAGTAGTACAAAAAACAACCAATGCATGAATGCAATGCAATGCACATGACCACTACGGCGCGTAGCCCGATCCAACTGGGCGCCTGATGCTCACTGTAGGGGGTTAAGACTCCGGAGGGGCTCACATCCCGCTACGGTGTTGTAATGACCCGACTCTTCGTTACGGGAATTATCACCATATTTTCTTCATTTAACACTTCAATATACTTATTTATATGTGTTCGAAAAGTTAGAAGCAAATCGGAAGGAATTTGGATAGAAATGAGGTCATATGCCTCTTTATAAAAAAGGATAGTTTGGAAAAGTCAACCAAATATTGACCTATGAGTTAGACAACTCGAAATTGAATTTTGATGATTCGCCTAGTTTTAGGGGATCATTTATGACTTAGGAGAGTAGTCGGAATCCAATTCGGAGGTCCGGTATAGTTTTAGGCTTGAATTGGCTAAGGTTGAATTTTGGCGAAATCCGAATGGTAGGTGAGATTTTGATCCAGGGGTCGGAATGGAATTCCGAGAGTTTCAGTAGCTCTGTTAGGTGATTTTGGATACGCGTGCAAAATTTCAGGTCTTTCGGAGGTGTTTAGGTCGGGTTTTGGATCGAATGTTAGTTTGGAAAGTTTTGAAGAAACTTAGGCTTGAATCCCTGTGAAATGGGTGATTGTGATGTTTATGATGTTGTCTTTATGTTACGAGAAAGTTTGAGTGAGGTAATGTGATGTATTGGTGGCTTTGGTTGAGGTCCCGGGGGTCTCGGGATCATTTCGGATGGCCAACGGGCAAGTTTTGATCATAAAATTTCTGTAGAAAATTGCAGAAAGTTGTTACTCTATGCGATCTCATAGACAGGATTGCGATCGTATAGAAGAGTCTGGAGGGGCAAAAAATTAATGCTATGCGATCGCGTGAAATGCATTGCGATCGCATAGGTTTCTTAGGCTATGCAGTGCGATCGCGTAAGCTGTGATGCGATCGCGAAGAGTAAGGGCGCGAAGCTATGCGGTCGCATGGCTAGGCCTGCGATCACAGAGAAGAAAAATCGAGGCCTGGAAAACTTTCTCTATGCGATCGCAATAGTGGGCCTGCGATCGCATAGAAGGCGACAGCTGTGCAGAAACAGATTAATTAAAAACCAGTCGCGACCCTAATCATTATTTCACTAATTTCACTTCGTTTAGATAGGGTTTTGGGTGTTGTGAAGAAAGGAATCGATGGGGTAACATCGGAGGTAAGATTCTTGACTCAAAAACACAATTATATGTAAGAATTAACATCAAACTTCATGAATTTGGGTAGAAATTGTGCAGAATTAGGGCCAAGGTTTTGAAAACAAAATTTTGACTTTTGAAAGGCCATTCGAACTCCGATTTCAATTAATTTTTTATGCACGGACTCGTGGCGAGATGAGGAAAACTTTGGTATGAATTTCGAATTTTTTCGAGAAACGGGCTCGGGGTCCGGGTTTTACCAAGTTAGTGCATTATCGCGCTTTTCGTGTAAATTGTATTGGGTTATGATTCTTTGACCCGTATTTGATATAATTGTTGTGGTTTGATTAGAATGCAAGAGGTGGAAAATTCAAAAGGAAAAGGCATCGCGGATGAGTCTACGGCCGGCTAGAGGTGAGTAGTTGGTTTATATGGTAGCCTGAGGGTTCGAAACCCCGGCTTAGCACATTGTGACGCTAGTAGAGCATGGCTCGCACCCCGTGGCACGTGCGAGATTGATTGGGATGGGGGATTAAGACTTAGTCCATCCCGAATAAGAATAACATGATATATGCGGTTGGAAAACACTGTGTTTGACATATTTTGTGGGTTGTAAGCCATATTTGGGGCCTTGTGCCGACCTGTAATATCCCTAGTGGATTGTTATATATATGATAGATCTATTTGCTTAATCATTGATCTCAGTCCTAGATTGATATCGCCATGTTGAAATGCTAAGTCACCTGCTTTTGGAAAATTACATAACAGTTAAAGTATTTTCATAATTAATGATCTGGAACCTGGAACTTAATAAATTGAGCTGTTGTATGACTCATATGAATGTTGTGGACTGGGGATGGATCGGGGTGCACGCCGCAGCAGTTGAAATGAGGATCGGGCTGCAAGCCATAGCATTTTGTGGTTGGGCTGTACGAGCCCCTCTGGAGTCTGTACACACCCCCACTGAGCACCGTCGACGTTAAATGGATCGGGCTACACGCCGTTGCGGTCATATACATTGCATTGCATCTTTATCTGTTTAATTTTCTGTGATAATTGTATTATACTGTTGTTGCTAGTTCGTAGGAGGATCAGACTGTAGTTTAGCTTCATTATGTGGTATTATGTGGATTTCGTACTTTCAACTATTTATATATATTTATTACTCACTGAGTACTTAGTACTCACCCCTGCACCCTGTACCTTTGTGTGCAGATTCAGGTACTTATGAGAGATAGACGAGCACTCCAGCTTATACAGAGTCATACCAAGTTGCTGAGGTAGCTGCCGACGTTCGCAGAACCTAGCTTCTCATCTCATTTCAGTTATTAATTTATGCTTCAGATTTGATTATTTCCCACGGTATTCTCTATTACTATTCGATTTTGTTTAGAGGCTCTAGACTTGTGAACCCAGATCTTTGGGAGTGTTAGTTTATTTTCGCACTTCTCTGTATTTATTCATATTATTATTATTGGAGTTCCTTTGACTCATATATTCTTTTTGAGTTGTCCATTTGGAACTGATATTTATCTGTGAAAAACAATTATTGGTGTAGCTTAATTGTTAGGCGGCATCACGACCGGATTTGGGTCGTGACAAGTTGGTATCAGAGCCTAGGTTACTAGGACTCGCGAGTCATGAGCTGGTTTAGTAGGCTTTCATGGATCGGTATGTAGATGTCCGTATCTATCCTCGGGAGGCTATAGGACTTTAGGAAAAACTTCATTTTTCTTGGATTCATATCGTGCGGTTTGTGTTATCGTGAAACTAAAGTTTTCCGTAGTCTATTCTCTCGCAGATGGCGAGAACACGTGCTAGCGGACGTGGCGGATGACCACCATTGGCACCTAGAGGCCATGGTCGTGGTAGAGGTAGGGCAGCAGTATCAACACCTGCTAACCCACCAGCTGACCAGACTCAGGGTCAGATTCTAGCGTTGGTGGCCCAGGTTCAGGATCAGGTTCCAGCTGCAGGCATCCCAGCAGCTCAGGTGCAGGCACCGGTAGTTTCTACCGAGATACCGGGTCCTCAGGAGACTTTGGCCCAAATTCTATCAGTATGCACTGGCTTAGCTCAGGTGGTTGCAGCCTCTACTACATCGGCTTCTTCACAGGCAGTGGAGGAAATCAAACCCCTATGGCTCGCATACCCGAGCCGGTAGTTTAGGGTTTACAGGCTCCTGGGCAGCTCCAGCCCATCCAGCTGCACTTTTTACACCTGCCCCAGCTGATGTGGTTCTAGAAATACCTGATGATGAGCAGCATCGGTTGGAGAGGTTTGAGAGGCTACAGCCTCCGGCATTCAGTGGTGCTGAGGGCGAGGACGCCCAGGGTTTTCTTGATAGGTGTCAGTGTATGCTTCAAAATGCGGGTATTCTGGAGTCCAGCGGTGTTTCATTCACCACCTTTCAGTTCACAGGTCTAGCATCTTAGTGGTGGGAGGATTTTGAAAGGCGTAGGCTTGCTGGGGTAGCGCCCCTCACTTGGCAGCAGTTCTCCATTGTATATTTGGAGAAGTATGTGCCTCACTCCCAGAGAGAGGAGCTTCGTTGTCAGTTTGAGTGGCTGAAGCAGGGAGATATTTTGGTAACTCAATATGAGTTGAGATTTACACAGCTAGCCCGTCATGCCATGTGGATGATTCCGACGGACCGAGAGAGGATCAGGAGATTTATAGATGGTCTCATCTATCCCATCCGTATATTGATGGCCAAAGAGAGGGCTTCGGCAGTTACCTTTGAGGAGGTGGTTTATGCGGCTCGCTAGATTAAGACAGATCACCGCAGAGAGAGTGAGGAGAGGGAGGCTAAGAGGCCACGTGGTACTGGTAGTTACAGTGGTGCTCCGTCTAGGGGCTAGCCTCAGCACAATAGGGGTCGTTCTTTCAGGTCTCCTCAGTCAGGACATGCAGAGTCTAGTGGAGCCTCATCAGATCGTGGTCACCAGGGCCATCAGGGCCGTGAGGGTCAGCAGGGTCGTCAGCAGAGCCAGCCTGCATTGAGCACCCTTCCAGCTCAGAGCTCTGCTCCTGCTTGTTCAGCTCAGGATTCATCTACAGTAAGGGGTCCTCAGCAGTCCCTTCCTCCAGCTTCAGGTCGTTGCTTTGAGTGTGGCAAGTTTGGCCATATCAGGAGAGAGTGTCCTCAGTGGCTGCGTAAGCGGTCTCAGCAGAGGGATCAGCCCTTGTCTTCTGCTCCTGTTTCTTCAGCACTAGCACAGTCAGCTAGGACTAGTGGCTAGGTAGCCAGAGGTCACCCTTGGGGTGAGTATCGTATAGGTGGAGGCCATGCTCGTTTCTATGCTCTTCCGGATAGGAAGGACGCTATTGCATCAGATGCTGTCATTTCAGGTATTATCTCAATCTGCCACAGGGATGCTTCTGTCTTATTTGATCCCGGATCCACCTATTCCTATGTTTCTTCATATTTTGCACACTATTTGGGTATGACCCGTGGTATTCTTCCCTTTCTCGTGCATGTGTCTACCCTGGTGGGTGATACCGTTGTTGTGGATCAGGTATATCGATCCTGTCTTATTACTATTGGGGCTCTGGAGACCCGAGTTGACTTGTTGCTATTGGGCATGGTGGATTTCGATGTGATTCTAGGTATGGATTGGTTATTTCCTTACCATGTGGTTCTGGACTGTCATGCCAAGACAGTCACACTAGCTATTCCAGGTAATCCGAGGATCGAGTGGCATGGCGTGACTGATTATGTTTCCGACACTGCGATTTCCTATATAAAAGCCCAAAGATTGATTAGGAAGGGTTGTTTATCTTATTTGGCCTTCATTAGGGATGTTGAGGCTGAGACACCCAGTCTTGATTCGGTTCCCGTTGTAAGGGATTTCCCGGATGTATTTCCAGCAGACTTGCCGGGCATGACGCCTGACAGGGATATTGAATTTGGTATTGACTTGGTGCTGGGCACTCAGCCCATTTCTATTCCTCCCTATCGCATGACACCAGCTGAGTTAAAACAATTGAAAGAACAACTCCAGGAATTCTTAGATAAGGGGTTCATTCGCCCGAGTGTGTCATCTTGGGGTGCACCAGTATTATTCGTGAAGATGAAAGATGGCACGATGAGAATATGCATTGATTACAGGCAGTTGGACAAAGTAATAGTGAAGAATAAGTACCTATTGCCTCGTATTGAGGACTTGTTTGATCAGCTCCAGGGAGCTAGTGTATTCTCTAAGATTGATCTTCGATCGGGCTATCATCCGTTGAAGATTAAGGATTCAGACATTATGAAAATAGCGTTCAGAACGAGATATGGGCACCATGAATTTCTGGTGATGTCTTTCGGGATGACCAATGGCCCATCCGCATTCATGCACTTGATGAATAGTGTATTTTGGCCGTACCTTGATTCTTTCATGATCGTGTTTATCGATGATATCCTGTTGTATTCACGCAGCCAGGAGGAGCATGCACATCACTTGAGGGTGGTATTGTGGAGGTTGAGAGAAGAAAAGTTTTATGCAAAATTCTCTAAGTGTGAGTTCTAGCTTGATACTGTGACTTTTCTGGGACATGTAGTGTCCAGTAATGGTATTCAGGTTGACCCACAGAAGGTCGAGGCGGTGCAGAATTGGCCTAGACCTTCCTCAGCTACTGAGATTCGGAGTTTCCTTGGCTTGGCAGGCTATTACCGCACTTTGTTCAGGGTTTTTCATCTATTGCTTCACCTTTGACTAAGTTGACACAGAAGAATGCTCCATTTGTGTCGTCTGATGAATGTGAGGAGAGCTTTCAGAAGCTCAAGGCGGCTTTGACCATAACTTCGGTACTTGTGTTGCCATCAGCTTTAGGGTCTTATACGATGTATTGTGATGCTTCTAGAGTTGGGATCTGTTGTGTATTGATGCAGGAGGGTAGAGTTATTGCATATGCTTCCCGTCAACTAAATCCCCATGAGAAGAACTACCCTGTTCACGACTTAGAGTTAGCTGCTATTGTTCATGCCTTGAAAATTTGGAGGCATTACTTGTATGGTGTATCTTGTGATGTATATACAGACTACTGCAGTCTTCAGCATTTGTATAAGCAGAAAGATCTCAATTTGAGGCAGCGGAGGTGGCTTGAATTGCTTAAGGACTATGATATTACCATTTTGTACCATCCCGGGAAGGCCAATGTAGTGGCCGATGCATTGAGCCGGAAGGCTATTAGTATGGGCAGCTTGGGGTACATTCTAGTTGGGGAGAGACCCCTTGCAGTTGATGTTCAGGCGTTAGCTAATCAGATGGTGAGGCTAGATATTTCTAAGCCCAGTCGGGTTATGGCTTGCGTGGTAGCTCGGCCTTCTTTATATGACCGTATTTGAGAGCGCCAGCATGATGATCCAAACTTACTTCTCCTTAAGGACAGAGTTCAGCATGATGATGCAAGACATGTCACAATTGATAGTGATGGTGTGTTACGGATGCATGGCCGGATATGCGTGCCCAATGTTGATGGCCTTCCTGAGTTAATATTAGATGAGGCCCACAGCTCGCGATATTCTATTCATCCAGGTGCCAGAAAGATGTATCAGGATTTGAGGCAGCATTACTGGTGGAGAAAGATGAAGGAATATATTGTGAATGATGTGGCACGGTGCCTAAACTGTCAGCAGGTAAAGTATGAGCATCAGAGGCCTGGAGGTGTGTTCCAGCGTATTGATATTCCCTAATAGAAGTGGGAAAGGATCACTATGGACTTTTTTAGTGGACTCCCTCGGACAGCGGGGAAGTTTGATTCAGTTTGGGTGGTTGTGGATAGGCTGACCAAGTCAGCTCACTTCATTCTAGTGTGTACTACATACTCCTCGAAGCGCCTGGCAGAGATATTCATCCGCGAGATTGTGAGACTGTATGGAGTTCCCATTTCTATTATATCAGACGGAGGTACCCAGTTCACTTTGCAGTATTGGAGGACATTTCAGCGAGAGTAGGGTTCACAGGTAGAGCTGAGCATAGCATTTCATCCACAGACGGATGGGCAGTCCGAGCGTACTATTCAGATACTGGAGGACGTGTTGTGTGCTTGTGTCATTGATTTCGGTGGTTCATGGGCTGATTACTTGCCTCTTGCAGAGTTTGCTTATAATAATAGCTATCACTCCAGCATTCAGATGGCACCGTATGAAGCTTTATATGGGAGGCGGTATAGGTCTCCAGTCGGTTGGTTTGAGCCCGGCGAGGCTAGAATGTTGGGGAAAGAGTTAGTTCAGGATGTCTTAGACAAGGTGAAGGTGATTCAGGAGAGACTTATCTCAGCTCAGTTGCGTCAGAAGAGTTATGCGGACCGGAATGTCCGAGATGTGTCTTATTCAGTGGGTGAGAAGGTGTTGCTGAAGGTTTCGCCTATGAAGGGCGTTATGAGGTTTAGAAAGAAAGGAAAGTTGAGTCCAAGGTTCATTGGACCTTTTGAGGTGCTTAGAAAAGTTGGGGAGGTGGCCTATATGGTTGCATTCCTACCCAGTTTGTCGGGAGTTCACCCGGTATTCCATGTATCTATGCTCCTAAAGTATGTTGGAGACCCGTCGCATGTGTTAGACTTCAGCACGATACAGTTAGATGAGGACTTGACCTATGATGTGGAGCCGGTAGCCATTTTGGGTCGACAGGTTCGTAAGCTGAGATCCAAGGACATAGCTTCAGTGAAAGTGCAGTGGAGAGGTCGTCCCGTGGAGAAAGCAACTTGGGAGACCGAACAGGAGATGCAGAGAGGATATCCACAAATATTTGAGACTCCAGGTATGTTTCTTAACATGCTCGCAGACGAGCGTTTGTTTAAGTTGGGGAGAATATAACGACCCGACTCGTCGTTACGGGAATTATCGCCTTGTTTTCTTCATTTAACAGTTCAATATACTTATTTATATGTGTTCGGAAAGTTAGAAGGAAATCGGAAGGAATTTAGATAGAAATGAGGTCATATGCCTCTTTATGAAAATGATAGTTTGGAAAAGTCAACCGAATGTTGACCGATGAGTTAGACAGCTCGGAATTGAATTCTGATGATTCGACTTGTTCCGGGGGATCATTTATGACTTAGGAGAGCAATCGAAATCGAATTCGGAGGTCCGGTGTAGTTTTAGGCTTGAATTGGCAAAGGTTGAATTTTGGCAAAATCCGAACGGTAGGTGAGATTTCGATCCAGGGCTTGAAATGGAATTCCGAGAGTTTTAGTATCTCCGTTAGGTGATTTTGGATATGCGTGAAAAATTTAAGGTCATTTGGAGGTGTTTAGGTCGGGTTTTGGATCAAATGTTGGTTTCGAAAGTTGTGAAGAAACTTAGGCTTGAATCCCTATGAAATGAGTGATTTTGATGTTTACGATGGTGTTTTTATGTTACGAGAAAGTTTGAATGAGGTAATGTGATGTATTGATGGCTTTGGTTGAGGTTTCGGGGGTCTCGGGATCATTTCGGATGGCCAATGGGCAAGTTTTGATCATAAAATTTCAGCAAAAAATTGCAGATAGTTGTTACTCTATGCGATCGCATAGACAGGATTGCGATCGCATAGAAGAGTCTGGAGGGGCGAAAAATTGATGTTATGCGATCGCGTGAAATGCATAGCGATCGCATAGGTTGCTTAGGCTATGCAGTGCGATCGCGTAAGCTGGGATGCGATCGCGAAGAGTAAGGGGCGAATCTATGCGATCGCATGGCTAGGCCTGCGATCGCAGAGAAGAAAAATCAAGGCCTGGAAAACTTGCTCTATGCGATCGCAATAGTGGGTCTGCAATCGCATAAAATGCGACAACTGTGCAAAAACAGATTAATTAAAAACCAGTCGCAACCCTAATCATTATTTCACTAATTTCACTTCGTTTAGAGAGGTTTTTGGGTGCTGTGAAGAGAGGAATCGACGGGGTAACATCGGAGGTAAGATTCTTGACTCAAAAACACAATTATATGGTAGAATTAACATCAAACTTCATGAATTTGGGTAGAAATTGTGAAGAATTAGGGCCTAGGTTTTGAAAATGAAAATTTGACTTTTGAATGGCCATTCGAACTCCGATTTTGATAAATTCTATATGCACGGACTCGTGGCGAGACGAGGAACACGTTGGTATGAATTTTGGAATTTTTTGAGAAGTGGGCCCAGGGTCCGGGTTTTACCAACTTAGTGCATTATCGCGTTTTTCGTGTAAACTGAATTGGGTTATGATTCTTTGACCCGTATTTGATATAAATGTTGTGGTTTGATTAGATTCTTTGCACAAGAAGGCGAATTCAATAGGAAAAGGCATCGCGGACGAGTCTACGACCGGCTAGAGATGAGTAGTTTGTGTATATGGTAGCCTGAGGGTTTGAAACACCGACTTAGCACATTGTGATGCTAGTAGGGGGTGGCTCGCACCCCGTGGCAGGTGCGGGAATGATTTTGACTGGGGATTGAGACTTAGTCCATCCCGAATAAGAATAACATGATATATGTGGTTGAAAAACACTGTGTTTGACATATGTTGTGGGCTGTAAGCTATGTTTGGGGCCTTGTGCCGACCTGTAGTATCCCTAGGGGATAATTATATATGTGATAGCTCTATTTGCTTAATCACTAATCTCAGTCCTGAATTGATATCGCCATGTTGAAATGCTAAGTCACCTAATTTTTGAAAATTAAATAAAAGTTAAAGTATTTTCATAATTAATGATCTAGAACCTGGAATTTAATAAATTGAGTTGTTGTATGACTCATATGCATGTTGTGGACAGAGGATGGATCGGGCTGCACGCCACAGCAGTTGATATGAGGATCGGGCTGCACGCCGCAACATTTTGCGCTTGGGCTGTATGAGCCCCTTCAGAGTCTGTACACATCCCAGTGAGCGCCGTCGACGTTAAATGGATAGGCCTACATGCCGTAACGGTCATGTGCATTGCATTGCATCTTTATCTGTTAATTGTCTGTGATAATTGTATTATACTATTGTTGCTAGTTCGTAGGAGGATCGGATTGTAGTTTAGCTTCATTATGTGGTATTCTGTGGATTTCTTACATTCAGCTATTAATATGTATTTATTATTCACTGAGTACTTAGTACTCACCCCTACTCCCTGCACCTTTGTGTGCAGATTCAGGTACTCAGGAGAGATAGACGAGCACTCCAGCTTTTACAGAGTCATACCGAGTTGCTGAGGTAGCTGCTGATGTTCGCAGAACCTAGCTTCTCATCTCATTTCAGTTATTACTTTATGCTTCAGATTTGAGTATTTCGCACAGTATTCTCTATTACTATTTGGTTTTGTTTAGAGGCTATAGACTTGTGACCCCAGATTTTTGGGAGTGTTAGTTCATTTTCGCACTTCTCAGTATTCATTCTTATTATTATTATTATTATTGGAGTTTCTTTGACTCATATATTCTTTTTGAGTTGTCCATTTGGGACTGATATTTATCTATGAAAAATAATTGTTGGTTTGGCTGGCCTAGCTTAATTGTTGGGCGCCATCACGATCGGATTTGGGTCATGACAGGCATGTAGCCCGATCCATGCATAGTCATGGATGCACATAAGCCTCTTGGGCATCAATAGCACAACAGTTCTCAGCTAACATGTCAGTAAAATATAGATTTAAGTTTTCAAATCTTAGAAAGATGGATGAGTTTGCAAAATAATATGTTTAAACCTTGGTTCGAGACAAAAGCATATTCAGTAATGCAAAAATAATGACTTAATCCCTAAAGGATTCAAATATTCGGCACGAAGCCCAAAATATGACCTTCAGTCCAAATCATGATAGCTAATACCTTTAACATGATATCAATTTAAATCAAACAAATTAGTAATAATTTTATTAAGAGGGACGGACCAAGTCACAATCTCCAATAGTGTTCTACCCTATGCCCATCATCCGGCGTGCAAGTCACCTCAATATAGCACTATAATGTGCAAGTACAGGGTTTCAAACCCTCGGGATATCATTTACAAATATTACTCACCTCGAATCAGCGAGAATTCTAGCACGCGACGCCTTTGCCCCTCAAACTAGCCTCCACGCGCGTCCAATCTAACCAAAATCAAGTCAAATATATCACAATATGATACTGGGACAATACCCAATTGAAAAAACTCGTAAAATACTCAAAAATACAAAATTGGCAAAACCCGAGCCACGGGCCCACATTTCGAAAAATTTTGAAATTCACATTTCCGGAATCCTCGTCTCGCTACAAGTAGGTACATGCCAAGAACTCCCAAATCGGACCCCAAATGGCCCCCTAAATCCCAAATTGAAGTTTTTACTCCAAGCCCTCATTTCTTTCAATTTTGCTATGTTTCATGAATTTCAAGGATGATTTTTCAATAAAATCATTTATTTAACTCATAAAACTTACCTCCAATGATTCCTAGTTGAAAATCTCTTCAATCCTCGTCCAAAATCTCTCAAAATAACTGAAAATGGTGGAAAAATGGAGCATTCGCGGATGAGATGTAACATTCTGTCCAAATTTTATTTTACGAAATTACTGTTCACCCGTGTTACTGTGCACCCATGTGTACTGTTCATGGGTACTGTTCACTGGGGTTCTGTTCATAGATACTATTACGGTACTGTTCATGTATACTGCATATGGTACTGTTCACACTTGCTATTCACGATCACTATTTACGGGTACTATTCACAGTGCTGTGAAAAACAAATTGCAGCAGTTTTCTTAAGTTAAAATCGATCAGTTAGCTTTCCGAAATCCACCCGAGGCCCTTGGGACCTCAACAAAATGCATCAACTAGTCATAAAACATCATTAAAACTTTCTCCAATCCTCAAAACACATCGAACAATGCTAAAACCATTAAATTAGAACGGATTCAAGCCTAAATTTATCAAATTCTTTCAAAACTCACATTCAATCTGAAACCCAACCAAACATCGTCTAAATTAGCTAAAATTTGGCGGGCATGTCCAAAATCATCTAACAAAGCTACAACAACTCTCGGAATTCCATTGCGACCCATGGATCAAAATCTTACCTATCAACCGGAAATCGCCAAAATACTAACTTCCTCAACTTACTAACTTCGCCAAAATAGGCTAACTTCTTCACCGGACCTCCAAAATTACTTCTGATTGTGCTCCTAAGCCTTAAATCATCACCCCGAGCTAATCGAATTATTAAAAATTTAATTCCGAGCCCTCTAACTCACAAGTCAATATCCGGTTGACTTTTCCAATTTAAATCTTCTTAAAAGAGACTAAGTGTCTCATTTCTTATCAAAATTACTCCAATTAAATTCTAACATACCCAATACCGATAATAAGACATAAAACAATACAATAAGGGAAAAACGGGGCGGTAACTCATGAGACGACAGGTCAGATCGTCACATAGGGTGGTAGAACAGGAGAAGGAGGTCCAGAGGTGAAGGGCTTGGCCGGAAAAGCGAAACACTGGCAGACAATCGGTAGGGTTCCGGTGGCCTGTGGGGAGGAGGAAGGGAAATAGGGGCGGCCAGGGTTTGTCTCTGAGAGGGTGAGTGTGTATAATGAGAGATTAAACGTGTGAGAGTGTAGATATATATCAAAAGTGTAATATTGATTCTCAGCCATTAGATTAGCATGGATGAGCGGCTAGGATTTGATTGCCCTTAAATGATGTCGTATGGTTTTAATGAAATTCTATTCTCGTCCTTTAGATTAATTAGATGGACGACCCTGATTACTTTGATTAATCGTGTCGTTTTGCTTAAGTGAGGCCCCCCTTTATCCGTTAGATCACTTAATTTGATGGTTGTGATCATTTCGTTTAACGATGTCGTTTTGTTTAGTAGGCAACCATCCACTTTGGTCCGTCTGATTTAGTTTATCAACGGTCCAGATTTATTCTCCTCTACGTTGTTGTTTGGTATATTATATGGGCAGTCGGTATTATTTCTTTGGGCTAGGTATTATTTGGGTATTAATTGGGCTATGCATTTTGTAATTTGGCCCAAATACCTTGTATTTTTTTGAATTTCTTGTATTTTATCTTTTTTGTATTTTTCAAATTTTATTTATTTATTATTTTCTGTATTTTCTTGTATTATATATTTGTTTTCCTTAGTATTTATTCCCAATGTATTTATCCCTTTTATTTTGTATTTTTGTATTTTTTTCATTGATTTTCTAATTTCTTAGTAATTATCTTACATTATTGGTATTTTTTAATTAATTCAGATTAATATTTTTTATTTCAATTTTATTTACTTTATTTACAACAAATAAACACAAACACTGATGTTTTTACACAATAATCAACAAATTTCAATCAAAAATTATTTTTTATTTATTTTGGACTTAATTGCTTGGGGAAAAAATTACGTGCTCACACCACCCTCTTACTCATCCAACATCATATTATATTGTTCCGTATAAGGGATTCCTACCTTCTCCTTCCCGCTGCACTAAATAACTTGGCCCAGAATTTATGCCCGAAATTAGGTTCTAAAGGCACTAGTCCCTATGAGAAATTACGACTTGAGTATCTTCCGGAGATAGGTCAACAATTGTTGGCTTATCTGAAACTAGATATTCGTCTCTTAGGTGGCGTTATGCTGAAGGCACAAGATATTTTTTGGAATCTGTACAAAATAGACATCGTTGATACAATAACATTGTCATCGCTAGCTCTATCAATCTTTCGTATGCACTATTACGACCCAAAGTGTTGGCCCATCCATATACCAACTCGAAACCAATAACACTTCATTCGGCATGGTTATTATGGAGGACATGGCGATGTCTATAAGACCTATGGTTAAAATTTAGACTATTACGATGTGAACTCCTTATATCCATTTATAATGAAAACTTTTCCGATGCCAGGCGAACGGGGCTCCCAGGCCGGGATGTCTGGCACAATAATTTAAAAAGGCGGAATTGGATAACTTCTTTGGCTTTATTGAGGCTTTTGTTGTGTGTCCTCTCTACAATAGAGAAAGCCTTCTTACCCTATAAGGATAGACATAATGCTTTAACCTTCCCAACAGGTAAATTCGTAGGCGTCTATTTTAGCGAAGAATTTTTTTATGCCCGAAACTTGGGTTATAGAATTTTCCCACTAAGGGGCTATTTGTATGAGAAAAAGAAGAGTCCTTTCGAAGGCTTTGTATCAGACATCTTCGCTAGAAGACAAGAAGAAAAGATAAAGAATGATGCAGCTATGGTATATATCTCCAAGATACTAATGAACTCTCTCTACGGTCGATTTGGTATAAACCCAGAAGTTATTAAAACCGCCCCCGTCAATTCCTTTGAGTTTCATTCTTGCAAACGTACTCCCCAGGCGGGATACTTAACGTGTTAGCTATAGCACTGCATGGATCGATATGCACAATGCCTAGTTTGGTAGGGCGACGAAAGGCTACTTCAATGACGGAAACAGTCGGTAACTCGAGAGGGTCGCCTTTGGAGAAGCGTTTGTCGGTAACCAAAAGGCGGTACCCCTATCACAACAAGGCAAGTTCAGTTGGCGGACTGTATCCCACTTACATTCATCCACATTTTCCTCATATGCCTTATTATCTAGCACCAACTCCAGCAATACCATGGATTCAACTATATATGAATCCACAACCACCTCTCCCACTGTTGGAATCAATAAGTTCACCAACTTACACTTCATCGCCATCCCACTCACCACCACACAGTCCCAATCAAGTAGAACAAGACACGAATTTTTAGAGAATAAAATCAGCAGTCGTATACATAGGGTAACACGACCAATAGGTGCATGGCTCGATGGAATGTAGGTATTTGTCCATAAGGAGGAATATGAAAGAAAAACATTCATAAGGTGCCCGCCAAACCTAATGACAATATCCTTTCTTCTAAGGCCAACCACAAATCCAGATGTAGGAAAGTATGCAATGCTTCTCCTACCAATATTTTGCCTACGTCCAGGGGAGAGCAGGAGAAATTGGAGGAATACAAGGAGCAGTCCAAGTCCTGAACCAATCAAAAACCATATAATTTTATCATTTAGAATTGTAGAGAAGCTCTTTCCACTGATTTTAGATGAAATTTTAGGTCTTTACTTGATTACAATAGGCTAGCAATGCTTGTTCTCTTGGATACACACTGTCAAAGCTATCTAAGTTTGAAGGAAGATTTCAATTTCACTAGAATGATTGAGGTTGCTGCAATAGGACACTCTGGAGGAGTTGTAATATTATGCCTATCCAATGTTCTTACTGTTGATCCAGTGGTCACTACTGCACAAGAAATCCATTGCCATGTCCAGGTTCAACCTTTTCCTTTTAAATTCTTATTCACTGCCATATATGTTAGTACTGACATGACTAATAGACAATACTTATGGGAAAATCTTATGTTTGTCTATGATCATTACAAATGACTTTGGATTATTGGGGGAGACTTGAATGAAATAACACACGCTGGAAATAAATTTGGTTGACTTCCTATTAATAATTCACATTCACATAAGTTCATGGACTGCCTATACTTGGACTAATGGAAGGAATAATAATTTTAACATACTCGAACGTATTGATCGTATAGTTGCTAATTATGAATGTCTTAATGAATACACTGAAGCTCTTGTGACACGCCTTCCCCGTACACACTCAGATCATTGACCAATTCAATTAGAGCTACATCATTGTCCTTTACCTAGAAAACATTATTTAGATCCGAGACAATATGGACTACTCACCCTTCTTTCACTACTGTTGTTAAACAAGCTTGGACGGATAATTTACCATTGATACATGCCATAAATAGCTTTACAACTATAATGCAAGAATGGAACAAGACTACCTTTGATAATATTTTTAAAAAAAGGGGAATATTTGTTATACCACATTTTAACACGGGTCAAACTAGAGTATAACATATTTTTAATTCTGAAGGTTTAATTAATTAAAGAGAGTCGCCACCTAATTATTTTAACAGTGAATTAGGACACCAATTTTAGCTACATAGTGCTTAAATTAAGCTATATTTTATGGTCTGTTTAACCTTAAAAATTCTAAGTAAGGGTTATAGTTAATCCTATAGGGAAGGTTGTTAAAGGACCCTATATGATCCTCTAATTACGGTTAATTGGACAAACTTAGGTTAATTAATTTAATAAATTTGTAAAATATAAGTACACTTTTACGTATTTATAAGTTAAAAATAACTCATAGCTACATGTCAATACCTAGATTATTATTAAATGATCAAAAATCGGATAAGAAAGTAGTGACTTAATAGCCAAGTAACAAGTAGGAGTAAGATTTTCAGATAAGTTTTCTTTTTGTTAAAAATAAGTAATAAACTTCCTGTCATTTTATCTTGACAAAATCACCGCTTTGTTAGGTGATTGAAATCAGCTTCCAAAGATAGACTCAATAAGTATGTTAAAAAATCATTTTTCATATATTTACTTCTAGTAAACCAATTTGACTTATCATATAAAAAGAAGTGTTTGAAGTATAATATTAAGTTTACGAGAAAATGAATACTCTAACGGCAAATAAGTAAAAAAAAGATTATTAGATTTCCGATCTGAGATTCATTATTCTAATTACCAAATCATATGTAATAGAATGAAAAACGTAAATAATTAAATCCAAACTTGAGGTAAAAGTCAAATACACAAGCAAATTAACAATCATAGGATTTAGATATAATGAGAGGCAAAAGAATTAAAAGAAGAAGAATGCCATAGGCGTCCCCAAGTGTTTCGCTTGTTTTCTTGCTATCCGATGCTCTAAGGAAGACGGGATATGACAAATTCATGCTTGGGTAGTGCAGAGTCTCGGGTGAGACTCCATTTTTTCTCCAAGTGGATATGCAAATAAAATAAATAAACGGAAATAGGATTAGAGGAGAAACCTTTATGCTTAATGGAATAGATAGTAAATCAAAGATATGTACAATGGCTACCTATAAGCCATAGCTACAGCATGTTCATAGAGACTTAAGCAAATTTCTTTGCATTCCAGTTGATCAAACTCATACTAGACTTACATTTAAATGTATTCGCTGCTTCTTAAATTAGTGACTTATATCACAAAAAAAGATATATTTACTAGGTGGGTTTAGTACACTGCAGTCAATAACTTTATTTATATGAGAAACAAAGCAGTACAAATACACTGGAATGAATCAACACAAGACAATAAGATTGAATAGTCCTCCTAGATAACATGACTTCTATATCATGCAAACAAATGATAGAGGATACATGAATACCTCAACAAAATGTCTCATTTACTAAACTTTTGGATGAATAGAGTGTACATTAGTCTTAAACTTATCACCATGCCACCTTAACTAACTCTTTCTAAAAATAGTTCCATTTATAAATAGCTAGTGGAAATAAAGTCTTTCTATAATTATGGCTTCTAAACTCCAATAAAATCTGAAGTTAAGCTTCCTTTATCTTGCATAAATATGAAAGCCCCAACATCAATACTATATCGATTAATAGAGTTGTTTGCTTTCAGTTATAATGAAGAACTCTACTGATAATATTTTCATTCCTCGGACAGCTAGATAAAAATAAGACACAAGATAAATGGAACACATAATCAAGAAGTTATACAATCAAACATATCTTAGCTCTACAAATCATTCCGATAAGTCATTTGTTCAGTTCATGGTCTCCACGACTTATTAAGACTTAGTCAAGACTTAAAAAAAAATATCCAAAGATTGCGTAGTACATGATATCTAGTGTATGGACAAGAACTAGAAAATTGTCGACGTATGATTTTTACATAAACGATGAACATAGAGCAATAACAGGACACATTGTTATGACATGTTAAACAAAAAAAAGACATAATATTTACGATGCGAACACAAACACATTTTATTCTAGAATCGAATGAGAAGAAGAGTCACTGACCTTTTGTAGGGCAGTAAACTGAGGTGCGGATCTTAGATGCACTATCGAACTCCGATTTTAAGCTCGCTCCTTCTTCTCAGACAAAAGCGGATTCGACTAAAATAAATACATATAACCAATTTTATGAAAGGGTAAATACCTAACAGAACAACACGGGGACCAAAGGAGCATCTTATACATCGATTCAAACAAACTATAGGCAAAGAATGAAGGATTTTTTGTCTTTCTACAATGAATTAAACTATAGGCAACAGAATAAAGGGTACCTTGTCCTCATCTGGATTATTTCCCTTTTATTGATTATTCAAGAACATCAATGTGCCCATGTAAACAACTGTAAGCAAGGGAATAAAGGGGTTTACTTCTTTAATGGATTTAGCATTTATACACAAAATATTTGAATACTATGGCAAGACCGGCTTTGGCATCACTAGAACACAATGCACAAATGGCCTACAAACTTGTATAATTCCTAATAACTGATCATATAATAAAAGTGGCGGTTGAAAATACATGAATACTTGTATTTTCTGAGATGAATAACAATTAATAGGAAAAAAATGATTTATAGAGGGAAAGAGCGGCGACTCGAAATTTTGTTTTGAAGGGTGAAGGCAGTGGCTAAAAAAACCTCTATTTTTTGGAGTAAAATAGCGGCTGAAGGACTTCTAGGGGGAAAGGTGCGGCTCCAAACCCTGTCCTACATGGACTCTAAGTGCTGATTTTTATAGGTGAAAATCTAGGGTTCTTGGTTTGGGCGGGATTTCAAAATTGAGTGAAAAGCTCTTGAATGTTTGAAATTTGAACGTTGATGTTCCAGAAAATTAAATGAGGTGCAGATATTCTTGTTCAAAAATGGTAATGGCAGGTCTGCCATGGCTGAGCAACAATGGAGTTTGTGAAAACAAAATGAAAGAGAAGAAGCGTGTTTTTTGGAGAGAGAATGAAAGAAATTAAAATGCTAATTGTGTCTAGGTCTTTGAAGAATGAAAGAATGAATTTCAACCGTTGGTTTAAGAGCTTATACGGCCGAGATTAAAGTCTGAAATATTAGTCAAAACGACGTCGTTTTGATGAGGTTCTAGAGTGTTCTATAGTTGGGCTGAAGTGAAGGATTTTGAACTGCTTGTTGGGCAGATTTGGGTTGACTTAGGCTTGGGCTAACTGATCGAGAAGATAATATTTGGGTTTTTAGCATTCTTATCTTCTTGGGTATTTCTTTGGGCTTCTAATTAATCTACAATAATAATAATATTAATATTAAAACAATCAAGTAACTAACTTATTTATTATACCTAATTATAATTACTAACGTTTAAATAAAATACTAATCATAAGATGCCGCAAGATTTATTAAATATAAAATTTCATAATATTTAAAGCTTATTGCAAAAAAATGTTCTCTCTTAGTGAGATAAAAGAAATAAAAATACTTTTCATGAAAGGTAACAATAAATACGATTAAGGTACGAATGATAAAGACAATAGCAATAGCATTAATAATAATAATAATAATAATAATAATAATAATAATAATAATAATAATAATAATAATAATAATAATAATAATAATAACTAGTTTGTACTAAAAATGGTAAAATAATTATTCTTACATTATTAGTGATTTTAGAAGCTCAAGTGAAATTTGGAAGAAAAGAGGGACAAAATTGGATGTCAATAATATTCTTGCTATATTAAGTGGCATTCAGTCGTCTGTTCACTATCCAACTAGTATTTTCTTACAAAAATAGAAAATTTGTTAACAATTGAATTTAATAAAATACTTATGTTGGAAGTTTTGGAAGCTAAAATCACGTATTAACTAGTTAAATGATGGTGATACTAATACTAAATTTTTTCACCTAAGTACTATTAATCGTAGAAGAAAAGAGAATAACTGCTATTCAAGATTTGGGGGGGGGGAGGAGGGGGGGGGGAATTGGATAACAAATTCTAATAAAAAACATGATAATATTACTCACTGTTATAAGACTCTATTCACAACTCAAAAAACTGTTTCCTATTCAAAAACTAACCTACTTCCTTTTAATATTATCACAACTGCTAATCAGCCCTCCCTAACACAACCATTACAAGATTACAAAATTATTAATGCTATAAAATCATTCGAGACTATGAAAGCACCTGGACCAGATGGCCTCCACCCTCTTTTTTACCAAAATTACTGGGCGACTATAGGCGACTTTGTTAAATATTTTTGTCACAAAGTTTTTACTGACTATGAGATTGACCCCTATATAAATTCAACTTTCATATGTATTATTCCCAAAATAATAATGCATCAATAATTTCTCAATATAGATATATTAGTCTTTGTAATACTATTTATAAAGTTATTTTTAAAGTAATAGTAAATAGATTAAAGCCAATACTGGAACATATTATTCATCCCACACAAACCAGTTTTCAGAAAAATAAAAGAGCTGCTGATAATGCTATAATTGTACAAGAAATTATTAGCAAATTTCAAAAAATAAAGGGTAATAATTTACATATGCTTCTTAAGCTAGATCTTGAAAAAGCTTTTGATAAATTAAAATAGTCTTTCATTCATAATACATTAGTAACATTAAATTTCCCTACAAACATTATAATTATGTCATGTATTACCACCACTACGACTTCAATTTTAATCAATGGTAGTCCAACTGAATATTTCAGCCCCAACAGAGGCGTTAGTCAGGGTGACCCTTTATCAGCTTATCTATTTATGCCTAAAAATGTTGTCCAGAAAAATAAATAATGCAGTTGACTATCAGTTGTGGAACCTAATTTCACTATCAAGAAATGGAACTCAATTATTTCATTTATTCTTGCTGATGATATTATTCTCACTGGAAAAGTTACTGCTAATACACTTCAATCAATAGTCAATACAATAACACAATTTACACACCAATCATGACAATTTATAAATTTTGAGAAATCGAAAATTTATTTCTCAAAGAATTGACAACCAATACAAAACACATTATTCTTCAAATATTCCACATGAATGAAGGAAAAAGCTTTGAAAAGTTCTTAGGATTCTCTATTTTTATAAATAAACCTTGAAAAAAAAGACTATCAATTCTTAATAGATAATTTTAAAACTAAGTTAGCAGGCTGGAAAATAATTTTTTTATCAAAAGCGAAGGGACTTACTTTAATCAAATATACACTAAACCACCTTCCTAATCAGTTGATGCAATATATAAAAACCCCTTCTTATATATTATCATGACTAAAACCCGGTCGTGATGGCGCCCAACCCTAAAGCTAGGCAAGCCAGACCAACAACTGTTTCATATTTAACAAGAAGTCCCAATAGGATAAATTCAAGGAGAATATATGAGTCAATAAATACTCCAATAATAATAGTATGAATAAATACTCAGAAGTGCGAAATCGAAATAACGCTCCCAAAGATCTGGGGTCACGAGTCTAGAGCCTCTAAACAAAACTAAATAGTAATAGAAATACTGAATGAAATACGCAAGTCTGAAACATATAGTAATAACTGAATGGAAAGAAAAGCTAGGTTTTGCGAATGCTGGCAGCTACCTCAACAACTCGAAATAACTCTGATATAAGCTGGAGTGCTCGTCTAGCCATCCTCTGTACCTGAATCTGCACATAAGGTGCAGGGAGTAGGGGTGAGTACTAAGTACTCAGTGAGTAAAAAGTATATATTAATAGCTGAAAGCAGGAAATCTATAGAATACCACAAAGTAAAGCTAAACTACAGTCCGATACCTACCACGAACTAACAACAACAACAAGTCACAATTAGCACAGATAATTCAACAGATAAAAATGCAATGCAATGCATATGACCGCTACGGCGAGTAGCCCGATCCATTTAACGTCGATGGCGCTCACTAGGGGTGTGTACAGACTCCGGAGGAGCTCCTTCAGCCCAAGCGCAATATATTCATATCATTCGCTGCGGTGTGCAGCCCGATCCATCATCAGTCCACAACATGCATATGAGTCACACAATAGTTCAATTTATTTATTTCTAGATTCCAGTTCATTAACAATGAAAAATACTTTAATCTTATTTCATTTTCCAAGAACATGTCACTTAGCATTTCATAATAGTGATTTCAAGCCAGGAATGAGATCAATGATTTTCCAAATCAAGCTATCACATAGATATCTATCACCTAGGGATACTACAGGTCGGCACAAGGCCCCAAACATGGCTTATAGTCACATATATACTTGACACATGGTGTGTTTCAACCGCCAATATAGTATTATTCATATTCGGGATAGACCAAGTCTCAATCCCGAGTTATAACCAATCTCGCACCTGCCATGGGGTGCGAGCCACGCCCTAATAGCGTCACAATGTGCTAAGCCGGGGTTTCAAACCCTCAGGCTACCATATACACTAACTACTCATCTCTAACAGGCCGTGGACTCGTCCGCAATACCTTTTCCCTTAAAATTTTTTGCCTCATGCATCGAATCTAATTAAAACCACAGCAATATACATAAATATGGGTCAAAGAAACATAACCCAATCAAAATTACTTGAAAAACGCAATAACACACGAAGTTGGTAAAACCCGAGCCCCGGGCCCACTTCTCGAAAAATTCTGAAATTCATACCAATCGATTCCTCGTCTCTCCGCGAGTCCGTGCATATAAAATTTATCAAAATCAGAGTCTGTTTGACCCCTCAAATTCCAACTTTACACTTTCTTAGGTTTCAAGACCTAACCTTCATTTTTACCCTTTAAATCCTTTGTTTTTCAGTGTTTAATAAATGTTTTTATATCATAACAACATAATCTGAGTCTAAGAACTCTTATCTTATGAAATCCCACAGATTCTCTCTTAAAAATCGCCTCAGAAGCTTCTTCCCGTTCCAAAATTTGAAGAAAACTCGACCTGCTCATTATAGGTATATGTTTCACGCGTTTTATTGCTCCCAATGGATTCCTTGTGAAATTCTAGTAAATTTAGGCTTTGGAATCACTCAATTGGACCTCATAATGAAGGAGATATATAGGTTTTACGATTTGTAAATAGTGCAGATTTTTAATGCGCCGTCGGGAGCAATTTCGTCATTAACCTAAAAATCTAGGCAAACTTAGTAAAATGGCCATAAATTCCTCATATGATATCCAAATTCGATGATTCTTTTTGCTACGGGTCCCTAATTACGATACTGAGCTAATGATTCTTTTAAAACAGTAATCAGAGCTCATTTGTTCAATGTGATACCCTTTATGTCCAAAGATACGATGCTGAAATATCAAAATAGAGCGTGATCACAACCCGAAACACACCTGAGGCCCCCGGGACCTCAATCAAAGGCACCAACATATCCCAAAACATCATCCAAAATTTTTCCAATCATCAAAACACACCTAACAACACTGAAATCATCAATTCACAATGGATTCAAGTCTAAGATCTTCAAAAACTTCCGAAACTAACATTTGGTCTAAAACCCAGCCTAAACACCTCCGAATGATCTGACATTTTGCACACATATACAAAATCACCTAACGGAGCTACTTCTACTATAGGAATTTCATTCCGAGCCCCGGATCAAAATCTCGCCTACTGTCCGGAATTCGCCAAAATTCAACCTTAGCCAATTCAAGCCTAAATCTACACTGGACCTCCGAACTCAATTCCGATTGCTCTCCTAAGCCATAAATCATCAACCGAAACTAGTCAAATTATCAAAATTCCATTTCGAGCTGTCTAACTCATCGGTCAACATCCGATTGACTTTTCCAAACTAACCTTCCCAAAAAGAGGTTTATTGCCTTATTTCTAACTGGATTTCATCCAATTTACTTCTAACTCTCCAAACTCATATAAATGAACATATTAAAGTATAAAATGGAGAAAACGGGCGGTAACTTCCGTAAAAATGGGTCGGGTCGTTACATTCTCCCCAGCTTAAACAAATGCTCGTCCTCGAGCGTATCGAGAGTTGTTCTAGAAGCCATCCAGTAGCTGAATGATCTTACCAATCATATACCCGGGGTGATCCCTCGTCACCCTATCTTGCATGGACCCGATAACACACTACATCCAAACTTTCACAGTCCATTTAATCTATAACCAAACCATAGAACCACATTGTACTTTCCAAAGATCATACACCCGATCAGAAATTCACGTTCGTACTCAGAGTAAGCCCGAACCAGCTGTAATAACCCATCCTTGCACCCTCGGGTGAAAACATATGATATACCGCCCAAACCAAATACTTGGATCCATAACTTCTATTCACAGCAGTTGTCCCCACCAACCAATTACCGGCAGGGAACCTCTTATTAGCTAAAGCCTTTTTCCAACACTTTCATATACTGCCAACGATGAATGAAACATGCTATAAATCATAATAATCTCTCAGAGCAACCATTCTTGAAACCACTTCCCATTGACTGATATCAAAACACATTTCCGGGTCAAACCTCAATACTACCTTCCTAACAAGCTGAGATCAAATCTGTCAGTATTCATTAATGAACCCAACAATCACCTCGAATCCAACACCACTCCGATAATATGATACCTCAATACAAGTCTAAATCACATCTTGCATAATACACGCACCAGTAAGAAACGATCTGAACACACTCAAATCATGATAAATGACTCAAACGAAAGAGCCGTAGCTCAAGCTCATCAATGCCATTACAATACAAGGCTGAGACCCCATCTCACATCATAGAAATAGAATGCCTGAATCTACTCCGAAAGGTCATAACTTCCGTAGCCTCACTACAATGCGTAATCCTGTCCCAATACCGTTACACCTGAAGCACCTCAAGCCGCTATGCTCAAAATCAACAACCACACACATGTGATGTCTGAAACCAACGCAATTCATTACAACCACGGTGAAACATAGAAACAACAACACACAACCCGATAGACCATAACCAATTCTCCATACACCGAGCAACACTCAATTACTCTTCCCACTCGACTTTCTCTATGAATTCTCAATAGAACCGCACCACACGTGCCCAGAACTAACAAATCACATTGTCTCACAACATCGAAAAAAATAACTCAGGGTCAACCAAGCTAACTCAAGCTAAATGCGTAGCCATATCGGCCCGCCAACGAACTCGGTACCAAGAAGCCTAAAAATGTTTCTCCCACTTCTATAACTCCTGCTGAAGGCACCAAATAAATACTGAAATCCACAAGATCACCCAGTTACATGCTCGGCAACACGAAACGCATCCGAAAAGTCCCTAAATAATGGAACAGAATCAATGGTAGCAACCTCTGTACTGACATCTATCACAAATGCCCAATTAAGAAAGTACTTCTCCCCAGTTGTCCGCTGATTTTTTGAAATATAATCACTCTGCTAAAATATATTCTAACGCACTTTACCATTAACGTGTAGCATTTCTGGCGTAGCCCCTAATGTAATAGGTCAAAATCACCCAATACTAAGACAACCAGTCTGAATTCCAACATCTCATCCAAAATATAACATAGCAGCAAATAAAGTTCCACCACCATAACATAGTGTCACGACCCCAATCCCGGTCGTGATGACGCCCAACACAACTGCTAGGCAAGCCCGACCATTTACACTCTCATCCCGAGCATGAAGCTCAAATCAATTACCTGAATATTATTATCAACAATAAAGCTAAACTGAATAATCACCCAAAGACTAGGGTCACGAGTCTAGAGCCTCTATACATGATTGGATAACAATATCCAAACCAATACTCAAATCTGAATAATGTGTATATAAAGGAAAATTGGAATAAGAAGAGAAGCCAGGTCTTGCGAACGCCGGCAGCTACCTCAGCAACTCGGATAAACACTGCTAAAAGCTAGAGTGCTCGTCTATCCCTCATGTGTACCTGAATCTTCACACAAAGGTGCAGGGAGTAGGGGTGAGTACTAAGTACTCAGTGAGTAATAAATATATACAAGTAGCTCAAAGTAAGAAATCCACAAAATATCACATAATTAAGCTAAACTACAGTCCGCTTCCTCCTACGAACTATCAACAACAACAGTACGTTACCACTATCACAGATAATTCACATACAAAGATGCAATGTAATGCACATAACCGCTGCAGCGTGTAGCCCGATCCATTTAACGTCGACGGCGCTCACTGGGGGTGTGTACAGACTCCGGAGGGGCTCCTACAGGTGTACAGACTCCGGAAGGCCTACAGCCCAAGTGCAATACCGTTGCGGCGTGCAGCCCGATCCTCATATCAACCGCTGCGGCGTGCAGCCCGATCCATCCTCGGTCCACAACATGCATATGAGTCACACAACAACTCAACTTATTTATTTCCAGGTTACAATTCATTTAATTATGAAAATACTTTAATGCTTATTTAATTTTCCAAAACAGGTGACTTAGCATTTCAATACAGAGATTTCAAACCAGGACTGAGATCAGTGATTAAGCAAACAGAGCTATCACATATATAACTATCCCCTAGGGATACTACAGGTCGGCACAAGGCCCCAAACATGGCTTACAGCCCACAAATATATCAAACACAGTGTGTTTCAACCACATATATCATGTTATTCATACCCGGGATGGACTTAGTCTCAATCCCCAGTCACAATAAATCTCGCACCTGCCACGGTGTGCGAGCCACGCCCTACTAGTGTCACAATGTGCTAAGCCGGGGTTTCGAACCCTCAGGCTACCATATACACAAACTACTCACCTCTAGTCGGCCATAGACTTGTCCGCAATGCCTTTTCCTTTTGAAATTGCCTCCTCGTGCGTAGAATCTAATTAAACCACAAAAATTATATCAAATACGGGTCAAAAAAAACATAACCCAATTCAATTTATACGAAATTCATGATATTACACCAAGTTGGTAAAACCCGACTCCGGGCCCGCTGTTCGAGAAATTCCGAAATTACAACCAACGCGATTCTCATCTCGCAACGAGTCCGTGCATATAAAATTTATCGAAATCAGAGTTCGAATGGCCTTTCAAAAGTCAAATTCTCGTTTTCAAAACCTAGGCCCTAATTCTTCACAATTTCAACCCAATTTCATGAAGTTTGATGTTAATTCTACTATATAATTGTGTTTTTGAGTCAAGAAACTTACCTCCGATGTTACTTGGTTGATTACTCTCTTCACAGCACCCAAAACCCTCTCTAAACGAAGTGGAATAAATGAAAAACTGATTAGGGTCGCGACTGGTTTTTATTAAATCTGTTTCTGCTCAGCCACCTCCTTCTATGCGATCGCAATGGCCTTACACGATCGCATAGAGTTAAGTTTTTCTGCCATTATTCCCTTCTATGCGATCGCAATACATCTATGCGATCGTATAGCACAAACTCCCAGGCCTCATTTTGTTTCTCTACGATCGCAACACCGGGTATGCGAACGCACTGTGCAGTCTAATAAGCCTATGCGATCGCACCCCTTGCTATGCGATCGCATAGCACATTTTCTCACCCCTCCAGGCTCTTCTATGCGATCGCAATGACTCAATGCGATCGCATAGAGCAATCACTAACTGCAATTTTCTGCTGCAATTTTATGATCAAAACTTGCCCGTTGAGCATCCGAATTGATCCCGAGACCCCGGGACCTCATCCAAAACCACCAATGCATCACATTACCTCATTCAAACTTGCTCGTAACATAAAAACACCATCATAAACATCAAAATCACCATTTTTACACGGATTCAAGCCTAAGTTTCTTCAATACTTCCGAAACTATCATTCAATCCAAAACCTGACCTAAACACCTCCGAATGACCTGAAATTTTGCACGCATATCCAAAATCACCTAACGGAGCTACTGCAACCCTCGGAATTTCATTCCGAGCCCCGGAAAAAAATCTCACCTATCGTTCTGATTTCGCCAAAATTCAACCTTAGCCAATTCCAACCTAAAACTACACCGGACCTCCGAATTTGATTCTGATTGCTCTTCTAAGTCATAAATGATTCCCCGAAACTAGTCGAATCATCAGAATTCAATTTCGAGCTGTCTAACTCATCGGTTAACATTCGGTTGACTTTTCCAACCTATTCTTCTCATAAAGAGGCTTATGGCCTCATTTATCTAAATTTCTTCCGATTTGCTTCTAACTTTCCGAACACATATAAATTAGCATATTGAAGTATTAAATAAAGAAAACGGGGCGATAACTCCCGTAACGATGGGTCAGGTCATTACATTCTCCCCAACTTAAATAAACGCTCGTCCTCGAGCGTACCAGAGTTGTACTAGAAGCAACCCAATAGCTGAATGACCTTAGCAAGCATATATTCGGGGTGATACCACGTCACCCTATCTATCATATTTCCGTTAACACAATATAGCTGAACCTCCACAGTCCATCTGAACCATAGACCACATTGCACTTTCCGTAATCATATACCAAATTCGAATCCCACATCTATACTCAGAATACACTCGAACCAACTGTAATAGCCTATACTTGCCACTCCGGGTGAGATCTTATGGTGTACCAAACAACCCAATCACTCGAGACAATGCCCTCTAATCACAACAATTTCCCGCGATAACCAAATACTAACTGAAAAACCTTTTTTCCATTAGCTTAAGTCTTATTCCAACACCTTCATATATTGCCCATGGCAACCAAACACACGATATGTCGAATCTATATCTCAGGTCATCCATTCATGGATCCATTTCCCTTTTAACTGATACCACAATAGATTTCAGAGCCAAACCTCGATATTACCTTTCTAACCAGTTGAAACCATATATGCCTACACTCATTAATGACTCCAACGATCATTTCGATTATAACTCACCGCACTGGTGATATGACACCTCAACACCGGCCTAAGCCACAATGAGCACAACATAGGCTCAAATAAGAAACTTCTGAACATACTCAAATCATGACAACTAACTCAAACACAAAAGCTGTAATTCAATTCATCCGTACCATCGTAATATAGGACTGAGATCGAGTCTCGCATTATAGAAATAGAGTACCTGAATTCTCCTCGAAAAGTCATAACATCATATGGCCTTGCCACAACTTATGATTCCATCCAAACACTATTACCCATGAAGCACCTCAAGTCAACTCATCATGCTCAAAAGAGTTAGCCACGCACAAATTTAGGTCTGAACTCAACAATCAATCACACCCACGGTGAACCAGTTAATACATGCCATCATATCTTGTAAAGACACAACTGATGCGCCATTTGCTGAGCGACACCCAACACTGACTTTCCTCAAAGACTAGGAAGTATTGTACACAAGGTAACCTATAGAAAAAACAACTATGCTCCATATTACACGGTGGCGGCGTGTAACCTGCTCAAAATGACATACCCGTGGCGGCGTGCCACCCGATCCAGATACCATATCCATGGCGGCGTGCCACCCAATCCAAATAACCCGTGGCGGCATGCCATCCGATCCACGCAAAACTCTCGCAAAAAGGAATGCACACCGAGTCAGATTGCTCATACAACAAACATATATAGCCTCAAGCTCGGCAACAAGATACGCATCCGAAAAAGTTCCCCAATATCGGAACTGAATTAATAGTAGAAACCTCTGTACTAATATCCGCCCCGAAGGCCCCACTGACAAAGCAATACCTACCAGCCGTCCGCTGGTCCTGGGTACAACAACCCTGTTAGAGCATACTCTGATGCACTCTGCTACGCAATTTGTGCCATTTCCGACATAGTCCATATCACATTAGTTTAGGCAACCTGACTTATGACAACCAGTTTGCAATCAAGTCTCATAACCCAAATTCATCATATCAAGCTAAGAGAGAGCCACTAGGGCTTCAAATTTCCAGTAATCGCTAAACGGTGACGATATACACGATATACAACCATTGCATAGGCGGATTATCAGTTTACAGCACCTTGTCCCTTTTTTACCATATACCTTGCCAAATCACTAGAATAGCAGTGTCATTTTTCCTTAATAACCAGAAAGATCGATTCTTAAATTACCTGCAGCTGCCCGCGCTGCTCATTAATTTTTAATGACTTCCCATATATTATGAACTGATCTCAAAACCTTGAACATGCCATTATCAACTTTCCATAACACATTGCATATACCATACTACACTAAGATAACATGAAAACTTCTATCCCTTTTCTGCGCCGCAAACATCGACGCACTCAACTAGTCAAGGACTTTCATGATTCCATATAGAGGAAAACTCATTACACATTCCCAGCTTCGCATATTAATAGGAAATACACTCATTTTCAAACCACGGTAAAACACATCACAAACTCTTCCTCCTCATTCATTGCATAGTTTAACTATCAGGACTGAGTCCTTCTACCCACATCGAGTTACACAACTGCCAGCACTCAAGAGCTTGGTTGCACCATAGTAGCAAGACTCATTACTTCAAACACATACCAGGAGTTAGTCGTATCCTTTTCATACTGTTTTAGCTTATCAACAAGTTGCTCCATTCACTCAATTTCCTTTCTAAACCATCTTTAACTTAGTATTAGCCTTTACTGTAGCACTACAATAACTCAACTCATGTTACCACACGAGACTCATACACAAGACCACACGGTCTAAAACACATAGGCCACTGAATGCTTTCTTAATGTTTCCCAGAAGTACCACATTCTACAATACTTGTTTTGGAGAACTTCTTGCGATTTTTGAATTCGTTATCATTACTCTCCAATATAGATACATAGAATCTCATCATTCACATATCATTACACAAGTCTTGATCCCTTTTAACGAAACCACCGTCTTTAGCCACATACACAATCATAAGACACCTTATCGTTACAAGCAAAATCTTGAACACCGCAGGACTATTCTCGGGCATCATTCACCCTTATTCAATTATCATTCAACTGTCTTATTGGACAGAACCACTCGTGCCTTGTTAGAACTTTGACAACAGCAGAACATGATTACATACAGATGCACTTAGCTATCTTTCTTTTCTATACACCGAACATTCTTTACCAATAGTTGTTCAAATCATCCTAGGAATTTATTTTTTTTCACATCTACGAAGCACCATAACCTTTATCAGAATTTTCCCAACATACTTAGAGACAGAACCAACATAGCACACAACAAGTGCAATCAGTTAATCAATAACAACCTCCCCAGCTTGGCTCGGAGCCGTACATCAAAGCAATTTTATCCACCTATGTCATTCTTACTCAAATGATGCCACAATGTTATCGTGAGATTAAACTCAAGTCATTTACAAGCTTGACAGAGACTCGAATCATCAGAGACCTTAACTCTTCTACAATTCTTGTATTTATTCACACTCAACATTTAAGCCTACTCTCCATGTGACAGAAATATTTTTCTAAGTCCCAAATTTTTCAAAAGTTTCGACAGAGTTTCCTTTGTAATTTGGCCTATCCACCTGTCAGAGAATCACCAAAACATCCTAACAATATTTCGACAGAGTTTCCTTTGTAATTTGGCCTATCCACCTGTCAGAGAATCACCAAAACATCCTAACAATACGTCCACAACTCGACAAGACACCACAATGTATATCAACAACATTAGTCTCAATATTATACGAATAATATTATCACAATTGATACCTGGACATGCGCTGCACCTGCTCGAATCATAACATATATCAAGGACCCTTCAATTACACATCAGAATCAACCCACCTATTTTGCCTCAATCTAGTATTTCAGTACAACACCTTCCACCAGGATATACATAGCATAATCACTTTAGTCTTCCTAAGTCTAAACTCATTTTACTACACGTAAGGCACTTTACCTTCCAACTAAGTGATATGATAAATTCACCACGCCCATAGCTCGGGGCTACTCAACAGATTACAATAAGGATCTAACACCTGACAGCTCGTACATTATTAAGCTACCATTTCCACAGTTAGGTACTATACCGACCATATATGTTTCATAATACTAGCTCAAAAAAAATCAGCACCTTGGTGCTCATGTCATAGACAATGATCTGGCCTCAAGTCCTCCCGACTGGCCCAACATGAACTCACAGAGATTATATCTCGCCCCTCGACCAGGGAATCACAAGTTATCAAGGCAATTATATTACTGAGCGTTCAAGTGCGCGTACAGGCGTATGGAAGGAATTTCCAAGAATTATATCTCAAGCTGAATCAAGTACGCACGATAAGAATTCCAAGAAATGTGAAGTGTTTCCTAAAGGTTTGCCACCTCCCGAGGAAAAATACAGGCATCCCCGTACCGATCCACGAGACTCTACCGACCGGCTCAAGACTCATGGGGCCTAGTAACCTAGGCTTTGATACCAACTTTTCACAACCCCAATCACGGTCGTGATGGTGCTCTACACAACTGCTAGGCAAGCCCCGCCATTTACACTCTCATCCCGAGCATGAAGCTCAAATCAATTACCTGAATATTATTATCAATAATAAAGCTAAACTGAATAATCACTCAAAAATCTAGGGTCACGAGTCTAGAGCCTCTATACATGATTGGATAACAATATCCAAACCAATACTCAAATTTGAATAATGTATATACAAAGGAAAACTGGAATAAGAAGAGAAGCTAGGTCCTGCGAATGCCGGCAGCTACCTCAGCAACTCGGATAAACACTACTAAAAGCTGGAGTGCTTGTCTATCCCTCCTGTGTACCTGAAGCAGGGAGTAGGGGTGAGTACTAATTACTCAGTGAGTAATAAATGTATACAAGTAGCTGAAAGTAAGAAATCCATAGAATACCACATAATGAAGCTAAACTACAGTCCGTTTCCTCCTACGAACTATCAACAACAATAGTACATTACCACTATCACAGATAATTCACAGACAAATATGCAATGCAATGCACATAACCGCTAAGGCGTGTAGCCCGATCCATTTAACGTCGATGGCGCTCAATCGGGGTGTGTACTGACTCCGAAGGGGCTCCTACAGCCCAAGCGCAATACCGATGCGGCGTACAGCCCGATCTTCATATCAACCGCTGCGGCGTGCAGACCGATCCTCATATCAACCGCTGCAGCGTGCAGCACGATCCATCCTCAGTCCACAACATGCATATGAGTCACACAACAGCTCAATTTATTTATTTCCAGGTTCCAATTCATTTAATTATGAAAATACTTTAATGCTTATTTAATTTTCCAAAACAGGTGACTTAGCATTTCAATACGGTGATTTCAAACCAGGACTGAGATCAGTGATTAAGCAAACAAAGCTATCACGTATATAACTATCCCCTAGGGATACTACAGGTCGACACAAGGCCCCAAACATGACTTACAGCCCACAAATATATCAAACATAATGTGTTTCAACCACATATATCATGTTATTCATACCCGGGATGGGCTAAGTCTCAATCACCATTCACAATCAATCCCGCACCTGCCACGGTGTGCGAGCCACGCCCTACTAGTGTCACAATGTGCTAAGCTGGGGTGAACCCTCGGCTACCATATACACAAACTACTCACCTCTAGTCGGCCGTAGACATGTCCGCGATGCCTTTTCCATTTGAATTTGCTGCCTCGTGCATATAATCTAATCAAACCACAACAATTATATCAAATACGGGTCGAAAAAAACATAACCCAATTCAATTTATACGAAATAAGCGATATTACACCAAGTTTGTAAAACCTGACGCTAGGCCCCCTGTTCGAAAAATTCTGAAATTAGTACCAACGCGATCCTAGTCTCGCCACGAGTCTGTGCATATAAAATTTTTCGAAATCGGAGTTCAAATGACGTTTCAAAAGTCAAATTCTCGTTTTCAAAATCTAGGCCCTAATTCTTCACAATTTCAACTCAATTTCATGAAGTTTGATGTTAATTCTACCATATAATTGTGTTTTTGAGTCAAGAAACTTACCTTCGATGTTACCCGGTTGATTCCTCTCTCCACAGCACCCAAAACCCTCTCTAAACGAAGTGGAATAAATGAAAAACTGATTAGGGTCGCGACTGGTTTTTATTAATTCTGTTTCTGCTCATCCGCCTCCTTCTATGCGATCGCAATGGCCTTACGCGATCGCATAGAGTTAAATTTTTCTGCCATTATTCCCTTCTATGCGATCGCATTACATCTATGCGATCGCATAGCACAAACTCCCAGGCCTCATTTTTTTCTTCTCTGCGATCGGAACACCGGGTATGCTATCGCACTGTGCAGTCTAATAAGCCTATGCGATCACACCCCTTGCTATGCGATCGCATAGCACATTTTCTCACCCCTCCAGGCTCTTCTATGTGATCGCATTGACTCTATGCGATCGCATAGAACAATCATTAACTGCAACTTTCTGCTGCAATTTTATGATCAAAACTTGCCTGTTGAGCATCCGAAATGATCCCGAGACCCCGGGACCTCAACCAAAACCACCAATGCATCACATTACCTCATTCAAACTTGCTCGTAATATAAAACCACTATCATAAACATCAAAATCACCATTTTTACACGGATTCAAGCCTAAGTTTCTTCAAAACGTCCGAAACTAACATTCAATCCAAAACCCGACCTAAACACTTTTCGAATGACTTGAAATTTTGCACGCATATCCAAAATCACCTAACGAAGCTACTGCAGCCCTCAGAATTTCATTCCGAGCCCCGGATCAAAATCTCACCTACCGTTCCGATTTTACATAAATTCAACCTTAGCCAATTCAAGCCTAAAACTACACCGGACCTCCAAATTTGATTTCGATTGCTCTTCTAAGTCATAAATGATCCTCCAAAACTAGTCGCATCATTAGAATTAAATTCCGAGCTGTCTAACTCAACGGTAAACATTCGGTTGACTTTTCCAACCTATTCTTCTCATAAAGAGGTTTATGGCCTCATTTATCTAAATTTCTTCCGATTTGCTTCTAACTTTCCGAACACATATAAATTAGCATATTGAAGTGTTAAATGAAGAAAAAGGGGCGATAACTCCCGTAACGATGGGTCGGCTCATTAAACATAGCCTGTACATCAGAACTCCACATAACACACAAATCATCATACCTGATCCCAGTTTCCACCGTGCGAATACATACCCCCAATTTGATACCTAATCATTCCACGACAGATATTCAATATTTACCTGTGCTACCAAGCTAACCCAAATACTTCTAGTGGAACCAACAAGAACATGTCGTAATACTATTGAAATATCATCAATTTAATCACATTACCTTTTTCTGAAACACATACTCGTGTCAAATCACTTCCACTTAGCAATACCATCTTCCCTAACCATCTGAAGCTCTCTTATATAATCGCTTAGAGGGAATCACTAAACATACCATGTTCTGCAAGATATACACATGCCTTGTGCAAATTTTACAATGCTGATATGACGGATGAGATCCGTATACATTCTTAGCCATCGTCGAGACAACAATTCATTAGTTTTATACTCTTGGCAAGGACTATCACCTTATTTTAAACCAAACAATGGTCTTAGCTCTTTACCATACTTCATATACTCAGATTTCACTGATCTCGAATTCAATGATCTCGTCTCACTCAGTACAAACTGCTCGGGCAATAAGCCACTCCAGACATAATTAAATGTCTCATGTGATGCCCCAATGTGCCAATGGGTTACCGATTCAAATGCGGTACTAAAGAAAACGAGCCTTGAAAGGATTTATTAAATCCTACGCACTAACACAGACTTTTCTTGGAAAACAGGAAGCAAGACATATCAAGATGGCATATAGACGTCTATACTCGATATCACACTGTTGCGGCATGCAACCCGCTCCAGATAACATAGCCGTGGCAGCGTGCCACCGGATCTACACGTAGATCTCACATAAGGAGATGCACATCGAGCCAAATTTGCTCATTACAATATAATACCGAGTATCGGTCGTACGCATTCTAAGTGCATGATATCATCTCTGAGGATTATATAGCATTATAACTACAAAACTCAAGCACAACTGAGGTGGGACATACAATTGGAATTTCAAAAGCCAAGATGCTCATATAACGTCATTCCTACGCGGATTCTTAACACATAGCAATTTTCTCAAGTCGTCTCACAACTCGCACAATGCAATGCATCGCTACGCAAAATATCTGACAAAGAAACATCAACCTAACTACTCCTCCACGAGGTCCGCATTACAAAGATGCACACATCTGGCCTAATATAAAGCCATTATTCACATTAATCTATCTACCGACTTCAAGCCGATTCTGATCATACTGACTAGTCTAATAACCTTTCAAAGGTCCATAATAACTCCCATTTTCTCATAACACACAAGAACAACCATAATATTCAGAGTAATCCTCCCCAGTTCACAATCCAATATGCTAAGTGCCATCCAGTTCTTTAATTTAACGATATCATCTCAAACTTCATACTTGGTTTATATCTTTAATCAGTCAAGTGAATGCATGCCACACTTATATAATCTTCTAGTGGGACACACTTCCATAACCTACCGCAACAATATTTGGGGCGTTCCACCAAATAACCGGTCGTACTAATGCTGAAGACAATATTAACTTATCTTAACCATCGAAACTTCCTTCCCACTCATCCGATCTCTTGACATCTTGTCAAAAATATTCCTTCACTCGTGTCATTCTTGACTCAATTTCTACAACCAGAACTGGTTCGCCAGTATACTTTAAGATAGAATCAACATAGCACAAAATCGTGCGATCCGCTAATCAACAACGACCTCCCCAACTTAGCTCGAATCCATATATCACAACCCATTATACTCATAACACGTAAGCTCTATTACTGTCATATTACCATAGTGAGGTTAAACTCGCTCTTCCAAAAGCTTGTGGAAACACAAATCATCTGAAGTTTTAACTCTTCTGCCATTTTCTTGCATTAACCCACATAACAGTTAAGCCTATTCTCTAGGTGTCCAAAATTTTACTAAGTCCCAAATTTTTCAAAAAATTTTGGCAGAGTATCCTTTGTAATTGGGCCTATCCACCTGCCAAAGAATCACCAAAACCATCCTAACATCACGGCTACAACTTAACAAAACATCAAAAATGTATATCAACAACATTAATCCCAATACTACTTTTATTATATTATCAAAATCGATAAAGGGACATGCGTTGCACTTGTTTGAATCATAGCACATATAAATTATCGCCAATTTAGTCATTCTGAGTCTGAACTCATACCTCCACATGTATTGCACTTAACTTTCCATCTAGGAGATATGATAATATTCTTCAGGTGCCCATAACTTGGGGCTACACAATAGATTGCAATAGAAACAAACCGCTTAACAGTTCATCTGTTATCCCACAAACTTCTTTGTCACTACCAAGATTACATAGATACACCTCACAACGCTAACTTACTCATCACGTGGATATCTGACCGCCATCCCGGCTAATAATGACATTACCGAACACATAAATTCAAGCACTTGCTCACATAATCAGCACTTCGGTGCCCATGCCATAGGCGAAGATTCGGCCTCGAGTCCTCCTGACTGGCCCATCATGAACTCACGGAAATTACTTCTCGCTCCACGATCAGGAAATCTCCAGCCATCGATGCAGATGTATTACTGAATGCTCGCGTGCATGTACAGACGGGTGGAAGGAATTTCAAGAGTTATTTCTCGAGCAGGATCAAATACGCACGATAAGAATTTCAAGAAAGTGAAGTGTTTCCTAAAGGTTCTGTAGCCTCCCGAGGATAGATACGAACGTCTACGTACCGATCCGCGAGAGCCTACCAAATCGGCTCATGGCTCGCGAGGCCTAGTAACCTAGGCTCTGATACCAACTTGTCACGACCCAAACTCGATCGTGATGGCGCCCAACCCTAAAGCTAGGCAAGCCACACCAACAACTGTTTCATATTTAACAAGTTCCAAAAGGACAAATTCAAGGAGAATTTCTGAGTCAATAAATACTCTAATAATAATAGTATGAATAAATACTGAGAAGTGCGAAATCGAAATAACGCTCCCAAAGATCTGGGGTGACGAGTCTAGAGCCTCTAAACAAAACTAAATAATAATAGAAATACTGAATGAAATACGCAAGGCTGAAACATATAGTAATAACTAAATGGAAAGAGAAGCTAGGTTCTGCGAACGCCGACAGCTACCTCAACAACTCGAAATAACTCTGATATAAGCTGGAGTGCTCGTCTAGCCTTCCTCTGTACCTGAATCTGCACATAAGGTGCAGGGAGTAGGGGTGAGTACTAAGTACTCAGTGAGTAAAAAGTATATATTAATAGCTGAAAGCAGGAAATCCATAAAAAATACCACAGAGTAAAGCTAAACTATAGTCCGATACCTACCACGAACTAACAACAACAGCAAGTCACAATTTGCATAGATAATTCAACATATAAAAATGCAATGCAATGCATATGACCGCTACGGTGTGTAGCCCGATTCGTTTAACGTCGACGGCGCTCACTGGGGTGTGTACAGACTCCGGAGGGGCTTTTTCAGCCCAAGCGCAATATATTTATATCATTTGCTGCGGCGTGCAGCCCGATCCATCCTCAGTCCACAACATGCATATGAGTCACACAATAGTTTAATTTATTTATTTCCAGATTCCAGTTCATTAACAATGAAAAATACTTTAATCTTATTTTATTTTCCAAGAACAGGTGACTTAGCATTTCATAATAGTGATTTCAACCCAGGACTGATATCAATAATTTTACAAATCAAGCTATCACATAGATATCTATCCCCTAAGGATACTACAGGTCGGCACAAGGCCCCTAATATGGCTTATAGCTCAGATATATACTTGACACATGGTGCGTTTCAACTGCCAATATAGTATTATTCATATTCGGAATGGACCAAGTCTCAATCCCCAGTTATAACCAATCTCGCACCTGCCATGGGGAGCGAGCCACACCCTAATATCGTCACAAAGTGCTAAGCCAGGGTTTCAAACCCTCAGGCTATCATATACACTAACTACTCACCTCTAACCGGTCGTGGACTCGTCCGCGATACCTTTTCCCTTCAAATTTTCTGCCTCGTGTGTCGAATCTAATCAAAACCACAGCAATATACATAAATATGGGTTAAAGAAACATAACCCAATCAAAATTACTTGAAAAACGCAATAACACACGAAGTTGGTAAAACCCGAGCCACGGGACCACTTCTCGAGAAATTCTGAAATTCATACCAACAGATTCCTCGTCTCTCCACGAGTCCGTACATACAAAAAAAATTAATCGAAATCGGAGTCTGTTTGACCCCTCAAATTCCAACTTTACACTTTCTTAGGATTAAAGCCCTAACCTCCATTTTTACCCTTTAAACCCTTGATTTTTCAGTGTTTAATATATGTTTTTATATCATAACAACAAAATCTGAGTCTAAGAACTCTTACCTTATGAAATACCATGGATTCTCTCTTAAAAATCACCTTAGAGGCTTCTTCCTGTTCCAAAATTGGAAGAAAACTCGACCTGTTCATTATAGGTATATTTTTCACGCGTTGCTCCCAATGGATTCCTTGTGAAATTCTAATAAATTTAGGATTTTGATTCACTGAATTTGACCTTGTAATGAAGGAGATATGTTGGTTTTAAGATTTGCAAATAATGCAGGTTTTTAATACGCCGTTAGGTGCAATTTCGTCATTAACCTAAAAATCTGGGCAACCTTAGTAAAATGACCATACAATCCTCATACGATATCCAAATTTGATGATTCTTTTTGCTACGGGTCTGGAATTACGATACAGATCTAATGCGTCTTTTAAAACAGTAATTAGAGCTTATTTGATCAATATGGTACTCTTTATGTCCAAAGATACGACGTTGAAACATCAAATAAGAGCGTGATCACAACTCGAAAATCACCCGAGGCCCTCGGGACCTCAATCAAAGGCACCAACATATCCCAAAATATCTTCCAAACTTGTTCCAATCATCAAAATACACCTAAGAACAATGAAATCATCAATTCACATCGGATTCAAGCCTAAGTTCTTTAAAAACTTCCGAAACTAACATTTGATCTAAAACCCGACCTAAACACCTCTGAATGATCTGAAATTTTGCACGCATATCTAAAATTACCTAACGGAGCTACTGCAACTCTCGGAATTTCATTCCGAGCCCCGGATCAAAATCTCGCCTACCATCCGCAATTTGCCAAAGTTCAACCTTAGCCAATTAAAGCCTAAATCTACACTGGACCTCCGAACTCGATTCTGATTGCTCTCTTATGACATAATTATCCCCCAAAACTAGTCGAATCATCAAAATTCTTTTCCAAGCTGTATAACTCATCGGTCAATATCCGGTTGACTTTTCCAAACTAACCTTCCCATAAAGAGGTTTATTGCCTTATTTCTAATTGGATTCCATCCAATTTACTTCTAACTCTCCAAACACATATAAATGAACATATTAAAGTATAAAATGGAGAAAACAGGGCGGTAACTTCCGTAACAACGGGTCGGATCGTTACATATATTAAGCTATCTCAATCGTTATCAAAGAAATATTCTCTAGGGAACCTCAGAAGATAAAAATTACATCTCATTAGGTGGTCTACAATAACAAAACCTTTAGATCAAGGGGGCTTAGGTATACAACGGTTGTGGGCAAAAGTTTTAAATAATTATGTACACCCGCAGTCTTTAACAAATATCAAACTTTAAGTAAATGGCTTAATATAATGAATGGACGGACTACAGTCGATTAGGTTATAAATGGAATATTACGACGGATAGCACGTCAAATTTTGAAATGATCCTTAGCTCAACCATAATTTTATAATTCTAAACTATATTGATGGATCTATGCCTCATTCTAAGGAAAATAAATTAATTTCTAATTATTATTACAAGCATATGTAGCACTTAGATAAAGTAACTTTTAGCTTACCTCCGCATATAATTTCCTTAATTAATATTTATATGCCAATTGCTTCCACAACTTGTAATAAAATCTATTGGGACCTAATAGAAAATGGTATATTTACTGTTAACTAAATGTACAAGTACTTAATAAATGTCACACCAATGTTTTACCAAAACCTTTCACTTAATCCTCTTAAATAAATAAAAAGATTTAGTAAAAAAACCTGAAAAGGATTTTCTAATTAGAAAGTGACAAAATTGTGTGTTCAAAAAGGAAAAATTCAGAGTCACCACCTGACATTGGTTTCGGTGTGCCAGGCCACCGTTTTTAAAATGACTTTCCTTTTAAAACACTTGAGACTCCAAAACTAAGTCTGCACCAGAGATTCGGGTAAGGGGATTCATTTGACTCGGGGAGAAGGTGATAGGCATTCTCTAAGTCCCATGAAGGTCACAGTTGCGTACTCGATCAAGTTGGCTTTAAAATATTCAATTGAGGTAAAAACAACACACAAAAGCAAAACAAGTAAACACATATGAGGCTCGAAATTGTCCCCGCCTAATAAAAAAAATAAAAATGAAAAACTACAAACACTACTACTGACCTCCAAATACAAGTACTTCGGGGCATACCCCGGATAAATATATACAAGTCCTTTGGGGCATTCCCCGAATAAATGTAACTACGGGAACGACCTCTCACCTCGAAACCAACCAAATCCTAAGGCTTGCCTACCCGAGTGTTGCCAGCCTGGCATGCTCCTAGCGTTTGCCTAGTATTCTGTTAATTATGAAATAGCAATGAACATACCATTTACTGTCTAATTCTTTAATTCCATTTGAGTTCCCAAATGCCAAATCCAATTTAGTCATGCTACCTCCCTATGGTATTTACTGTTCCTATTCACACTTAGTTGTAAAAATGTATTCATGAGACAAATTCACAAATTGTCTTTAATTAAAAGCTCAATCAACGATTCAAACCAAATGGATCCAAAACGGGGAAATCAAAAATCATTAACAAAGCAACAATTAAAATATGGTGTGCAAACAAACATAGACTAATGCAAAAGAAAAGGATAACGTGGGAAAGAATGAACCTCAGGAAGTGATTTAATAACAACAGTGATACGGACAAAGCGGGACCGGAAAAGCTCAAGCACCAGAACAAACTCAATGAAACTCCGTCGGGTTCCATGGTTTCAAAATCAAAGAAGAAGAAACAACAGAATTTTTAGACTGGAATCATGAAATTAAAACCTCGACCAATATCTAGCGCTCTCATCTCCAAACGAATCTCGCACACGAGCTCCGAAATAGGCTCAAATTAACGAAACTTCAGCAGCAAAATGAGGCTTAAGAACTGAAATTGTTTTCCGATTAATAGAACTTCAAACAACGATAGAAACTGAAATCAAACTTTTAATTGATGAAATTTTCAGTGATACAAGGACATAAATCGAGCGAATGTCACAACCAAAAATTGAGTAAACAATCAAACTCAAACGGGATCGAGAACCACACTACGAACGACACCTCTAGCTCGATCGAACTCCATGTTTGAAAATCCAAAACATTAGAAGAAGAAGACTCTTTGTTGATTTTTTTTTTGCTATAATCTCTCTTTGTGTTTTACCGGATCTCCTCTCTTTATGTGTGTGTGAGCATGTTTATCAGCAAAATCATCGCTGGCTAGGTGAGGAGGTAAAATCCATGGGCAAGATGAAGGAAATTTGATGGGGAAGGGGTCTATTCGTTTATGGCTGCTGGAGACGGCAGTGAGAAGATGCGGTGGTCATCTCTCTTGGGTTCTAGTGTTGAACGGCGGCTGCTGGCTATGGCTGGTCAGCGGCGGCTAAAGGGTATGAGGGTACAGATGGGCTGGGCAGCTGGTGTGGTTGTGGAAGGGAGGGCGGCGACTAGTGTATATTTTCTGCTAGGTTTCTTTTCTTGTTGTCTTTGTTGTTTTATGAAGAATAAGAAGGGTTAAGGTTAAGGGTTGGGAAAATGGGTCAAGGGATTAAGGATTGGGCTGCCATATTTGCGCCTCTTCTTACCTGAAATTGGGCCACAATTGTGGGGCTTTAACCCTTTTAAATCTACCAATTAAGAAAACTTAAACCTTTCTTTTGTATAAAATAATTTAAATTAATTATGACTAATTAAAGTAAAATATATCATAGTATGAAACTATATATATTTTTATATATCATTTTTTTATTGAATTATTACATGCAAAAATAAGAATAAAAATTATAGTTAAACAAAAGATATTGCTATAAAATACTAATGGCCTTAAGTTAAAAATAAGAAAATATATAATGAAACTATTTTTGTATTTTTTTCAATTTTATTATAAAAATAATGTAAAAGAGTTAAAATTAGTGTAAATAACTATATGACACCTAAATTAAATATTCTACGCTAAAACGGGTGAAATTTCGGGGAGGGTCAAAAATTACGTGTCTACAGCTGCCCCTCTTTGACTGAAAATAATGTATTTTCAGACAAAGAACGACTAGACAGGATTTTTGACCTGACCTTCATTTAAAAGACCAACTAGAAGAAAAGAGAATGTGACCGAGCTCTGGTATCTGAGCTGCCTACATATCCTCGGCTATAGAGGAATCAGGCCACATCTAGTTCAGAAGTGAATAAGATGATGGAGTGTCCGAGGTGGAGAGTCGAGTCGAGTGCCGTCGAGATTTTGATATACGGTATTGTTATCATCAAAATCAGAAAATGAAAAAGACTAACTAAACCTGTTAACTATGAGTTACAAGATTCCTATCTATAAGTCTTCTGAAGCTTGATCTTGAGTCTTGAATGGTTCTTCATGTAGACTTTAGATCTGAACCTTGACGCTCGCTAGATGTAGGTGTTAGTTCATTCTCTTCTACTTTTCGGATCAAAACCGGACATACAATGCTTGTGACTTTAGTCATGTCTTGAGCGATCCATCTTTTGTCTTGGCCTCTGCATTTTGGACTCACCTCAATTTTTTTCTCTTTTTTTTTTGTTTTTCTTCTCTATTCTGGATTAAAATTACTTATGTTGATCACCCCGGTTGTTGACTCGCATTCTTCCCAAGAGCTTCTGCTACTTCTAGCATGAACTGATTTCTGAAATGATTTCCCTCATTATCCAGGTGGGCGCCTGACATTACAACAAAACAAACAAAACAAAAGAAATTTTTCTGCCCCAGTTTGGGATTCGGGCATAAATGTGAATGTTAATTGGATCATGCTACCTACGAAGCTCTCAGAGTTTGAAAGTTAGATCCCATTATCCAGGAGGGTCCTGAAAATTCTAAAATTAAATCCCATTATACATGAGGGTCCTGAGAATTATAAAATTAAATCCCATTATCCAGGAGGGTCCTCAGAACTCTAAAATTAAATCCCATTAACCAGGAGGGTCCTGAAAATTTTAAAATTAATCCCATTATCCAGGAGGGTCCTGAAAATTCTAAAATTAAATCCCATTATCCAGGAGGGTCCTGAGAACTTCAAATTAAATCCCATTATCCAGGAGGGTCCTGAAAATTCTAAAATTAAATCCCATTATCCAGGAGGGTCCTGAAAATTCTAACATTAAATTCCATTATCCAGGAGGGTCCTGAAAACTTTTCAAATTAAATCCCATTATACAGGAGGGTCCTGAGAACTCTAAAATTAAATCCCATTATCTAGGAGGGTCCGGAGAACTTTGAACTAAATCCCATTCTCCAGGAGGGTCCTGAGAACTTTTGAAGTTAAATCCCATTATCCAGGAGGGTCCTGAGAATTCTATATTAAATCCTGTTATCCAGGAGGGTCCTAAGAACTTTTGAAGTTATATCCCATTATCCAGGAGGGTCCTGAGAACTCTAAACTAAATCTCATTATCCAGGAGGGTCCTGAAAATTCTAAAATTAAATCCCATTATTCAGGAGGGTCCTGAGAACTTCAAATTAAATCCCATTATCCAGGAGGGTCCTGAGAACTTTTAAAATTAAATCTCATTATCCAGGAGGGTCCTGAGAACTCTAAACTAAATTCCAATATCCAGGAGGGTCCTAAAATTCTAAAATTAAATCCCATTATCCAGGAGGGTCCTGAAATTTTTTTAAATTAAATCCCATTATCTAGGAGGGTCCTGAGAACTTTAAACTAAATCCCATTATCCAGGAGGGTCCTGAAAATTATAAAATTAAATCCCATTATCCAGGAGGGTCCTGAGAACTTTAAATTAAATCCCATTATCCAGGAGGGTCCTGAAAATTCTAAATTAAATCCCATTATCTGGGAGGGTCCTGAGAACTTTAAAATTAAATCCCATTATCCAGAATGGTCTTGAGAACTCTAAAATTAAATCCCATTATCCAGGAGGGTCCTGAGAAGTGTAAAACTAAATCTCATTATCCAGGAGGGTCCTGAGAATTCTAAAATTAATGTCATTATCCAGGAGGGTCCTGAAAATTCTAAAATTAAATCCCATTATCTAGGAGGGTCCTGAGAATTCTAAAACTAAATACCATTATTCAGGTGGGTCCTGAAAATTCTAAAATTAAATCCAATTATTCAGGAGAGTCCTGAGAACTTTAAACTAAATCCCATTATCCATGAGGGTCTTGAGAACTTTAAACTAAAATCCGATTATCCAGGAGGGTAATGAAAACTTTTAAAATTAATCTCATTATCCAGTAGGGTCCTGAGAACTTTTAAAATTAAATTCCATTATCCAGGAGGGTCCTAAAAATTCTAAAATTAAATCCCATTATCCAGTAGGGTCCTGAGAATTCTAAATTAAATCCTATTATCCAGGAGGGTCCTGAAAACTTTTAAAATAAAATCCCATTATCCAAGAGGGTCCTGAGAATTCTAAATTAAATCCCATTATCCAAGAGGGTCCAGACAACTCTAAACTAAATCTCAATATCCAGGAGGGTCCTGAAAATTCTAAAATTAAATCCCAATTTCCAGGAGGGTCCTGAGAGCTCTAAAATTAAATCCCATTATCTAGGAGGATCCTAAGAACTCTAAAATTAAATTCCATTATCCCGGAGGGTCCTGAGAACATTAGATTAAATCGCATTATCCAGGAGGGTCCTGAAAACTTTTCAAATTAAATCCCATTATCCAGGAGGGTCCTGAGAACTTTAAACTAAATCCCATTATCCAAGAGGGTCCTGAGAACTCTAAAATTGAATCTCATTATCCAGGAGGGTCTTGAGAACTTTTAAAATAAATCACATTATCCAGGAGGGTCCTCAATACTTTTAAAATTAATCCCATTATCCAGGAGGGTCCTGAAAATTCTAAAACTAAATTCCATTATCCAGGAGGGTCCTGAGAAATCTAAATTAAATCCCATTATCCAGGAGGGTCCTGAAAATTCTAAAATTAAATCCCATTATCCAGGAGGGTCCTGAGAACTTTTAAAAATTATATCCCATTATCCAGGAGGGTCCTGAGAACTCTAAACTAAATCCCATTATCCGGAAGGGTCCTGAAAATTCTAAAATTAAATCCCATTATCCAAGGAGGGTCCTGAGAACTTTTAAAAATTAAATCCAATTATCTAGGAGGGTCCTGAGAATTCTTAAAAATTAAATCCCATTATCCAAGAGGGTCCTGAGAACTGAGAATGAACTTACCTGAGCCACGCTCCCATTTTGGAGGATTCTGAATAGAATTTTGCTCCCTGAACCATGCTTTTTCATGGGAGGTCCCTGTGGACTTAAAAATTTCTTGCCCGTGCTTCAGACAAATAAAATCTTGTTAGTTTGAAAATGTGGTGGTTAGTTTGTGGCATCATTGCTGAGCGTCTGCTTCCGCCACTGTCATGCTTCATCTTGATTAGCTGCTTCAGGCTAGCAAGGAGTTGTTTGACCCTTTGATTTGAATTAGACCACAAAACCTTTGACTTGAATCTCTCACATTCACTTGTTGCATTGTGTTTTTATTTTGAGAGTTGCTGAATCTTTGTATTTTCTCAAAATTCAAGATCTGCTCAACTGCCTAAGCCTCAGTTATCACCATACTTCTTACTCTAAATTATGTCAATTGTGATGTGCATGTCCGAACTCTGCTTTGTGCAATTGGAAAGTTGGTGGCAAATTTTAAAGTTATTTCTCACTTGTTCTGACCAAACAGACCCAAGAAGGGACTCAAACAAAACAAGAGGAACAAAATAAGGGACAAGGGAAAGAGATGATACTTAACAAGAAAATTACGAAGTACAAACTTATCAGAGGATACCAACTCCAATGACCATGACATGCACCTTTGGACTAAGTGGCATAATCTCTCAAGCAAGTCTAATATCCAACTCTTGTTGCACCTCTTCGCTGTGAAACTGGGCTTCAGTGCTTCAATTGTCCCATTTGATCCACAATCCTCAGTCGTCTTGTAGTGCCTTGAAGGGTTTCATCATCAAGCCTCTCTCATTTTGCTCTTTTTTTCAACTCACCGTCGCCTTACGGTGCCCGTGAGGGTTTTCACCGATAAGACTCTCTCATTTTATCATTTTCTCTCATTGTTTTGAGAATGAAGGTATTACCCATGATGTAGGGAGATCATACTTTCACCAACACTTGATATGGCATCCTCAATGATTGGTCGGAAGGTCTTTCTTTGGACCGTAATGTAGGCTTTTGGACTGGGTTAGAAAGAAAGGGTAGCATGAAGGCTCAAAGTAATTCAAGATGAAATTGTTCAAAATTACAACTTTTGGAATCAGGTCTTTTGGCAAAATTAAAACTTCTACCCCCGTTTCATGAAGTTTGGGGAATGTTTTTTGGATTTTTCTTTGATGGGATTTCTTAGAAAATCTGCCCCAGTATTGATTTCGGGAAATTATGAAATATTTTATTTGGTGTGACCAAACCGTAAGGCTGCCTACGTATCTTGTGGTGACAAGAATCAGGTCGAACATAGTTCAAAGGACTACTTTTTGTTACTATTTCAGTGACGACCCAAAGGGTCATCACTTATTTAATTAATCATTTCGAGCTTTCCGAGGCCTTGAAAACCTCATTCTATGTTGCCTCGATTTACGTGCACGATCCGAGCATGTAGCCGGAAAGATTTTGTGATAGAAAATATGAATTCTATGAGAAATTTGGATAAAAATGATATTAATATTGATATGGTTGACTTCGGTCAACATTTTTGGTAAACGGATCCGGACCCGAGATTGGATGGTCTCGAGAGGTCCGTAGAAAAATATGGGACTTGGACATGCGTCCGGAGTCGAATTCCGAGGCCTAGAGCCCAAGTTATGAATTTTTATGTGAAATTGTTTTTGATGTAATTATTAAAGGAAATAAATTAATTGACCTTGGTATCGGGCTCGTATTTTGGTTCCGACGCCCGGTACAAGTCTTAAATATTATATATGTGATTTCTGTAAAGTTTGGTGACATTTGGATGTCGTTTGAGATGTTTTGGACCTTGTGTTCCAAGTTAAGAAGTTTTGAAAATCAAAAGTATGAAAATCATGAGTTTGAGGCTTGAATTGATTAAAACGAAGTGATATTGGCGATGTGATCGCACGAACAAGTCCATAATGTGTTTTTGAGGTTATGTACATGTTTGGTTTGGAGCCCGGGAGGCTCGGGTAAAGATTTGATAGGCCGTTGGATGAAATTCTGAATTTTTGAACCGCTGGTTTTTCACTCAGCTGTTGGCTTCGCAATTGCGAAGAATTTCTCGCAATTGCGAAGGGGACGGTGTAAGGCAAGGCTCGCAAATGCGAACCTTTATCGCAAATGCGAAGCCCCCTTTGACCCAGCCTTGTTCGCATTTGCGAAGGTCCCCAGTGCCTGCCTATGTTCGCAAATGCGAACAAATGTTCGCAAATGCGAACATTCCCCATACTGCCTTGGTTCGCAAATGCGAAACATTGTTCGCAAATGCGAACACTGCCTTATACAGCATGTGTTCGCAAATGCGTACATTAGTTCGCAAATGCGAACATCCCTTTGACTGCCAGTGTTCGCACATGCCAACAAATGTTCGCAAATGCGAACTTCCCAGTCTTGGCTTATTTTTCAAACTCCAGAAATTGGTCGGGGTTCGCAATTGCGAACCCATGTTCGCAAATGCGAACACAGAGACCTGATAAACACGAATTTCGGTCATTTCTTCACTTTTTACAAAACCAAAACACCCATTTGCGATTCTTCAAGGATTTCTTCTTCATCAAAACGATTGTAAGTCACTTTTTACTTAATTCTTTCAATTCCTAACATCATTAAACATGTTTTTCATTAAAAATCAATGATTTTCATGGTAAAAATTCTTGTTTTTGTTAGAAAATAGGTTTTTCATAAATTGGGGAATTGGACCTCGAATTGAGGTCCGATTTTGAAACAAATTATATACATGAACTCGTGGGGGATGGGTAACCGGATTTTGGTCCTAACCCCGAGTTCCGACCATGTGGGCCCGAGGTTGAAATTCAATATTCCGGGCAGAATGTTGTGAAAGTTGTATTTGGTCTTAAGAATTAGTTTGTTGAGTAGAATTGATGATATTAAATCAATTGTGTATAAATACGGTTGGATTGGAGCCAAGTTGAAAGAAAAAGACATTTCCACGGATTGAATTGTTCATAAGCATTCGAGGTAAGTGTTTGTTCTATCCTAGCTTGAGGGAATAGGATTATGTGCTATGTGTTATGTGATCTAGTGCGGTGTATGGGCTGTGGTGACGAGCATCCATACACACTGGCGTCTAGTATGACCGTGAGTCGTTGAAAAATGATTATTTTGAGATACATTACAGATGAATTGTTATTGTCCTCCCTTGTTGGGACTTGTTGTGAAGATAATTATTGATTGCCCTTGATGGGACGGTTTATGAATTACTGTTTCTTTCTTTGCCCTTAACTGTGATTGTTATTTGGGTGAGGAAGAGTGATAATGCACGAAGGGTGATGCCGTGCCATGTTTATTTATTTATGCACGAAGGTTAATGCCGTGCCATGCTTATTTATTGATTATGCATGAAGGATCATGCCGTGCCCCGTTATTGAACCATGTACGAAGGATCATGCCGTACTATGGATGTGAGGATGAGAGTAAAAGCACGAAGGGTGATGCCGTGTACTTTATTTGTTTATTTGGTGAGGATGAGAGTAAAAGCACGAAGGGTGATGCCGTGCAACTGTTTGTTATTTCTTGAATTGATATTACTTGTGTTTACATTATACTTTGTTTTTCCTTGTGAATTTATTAACTATGGTTAATTGTTGAATTCTTTGAGATATTCCTTATTGTGTTATTACCTGATTATTTCTTGTTATTCTGTGGTATACATAGATATTGAATTGCACAGGTTTATGTGGGTGTCTGGTCCTAGGCTTGTCACTACTTCGCCGGGATAGGCCAGGCACTTACCAGCACATGGGGTCGGTTGTGCTGATACTACACTTCTGTGCGTTTTTGCACAGGTCCAGGTTACGATCAGGAGCAGCAGCAGCAGTAAATCGATTTCGTGGGAGTTGATCATATTTGAGACTGAGGTAGCTTGCAGACGTCCGCAGGCCCGGCATCTCTCTCTTTATTTATGTTATTAGCTGTGGTCTCTTTGTTCCGGGACAAATAGAATTATGTTATATTTCCTTGAGACTTTTATGTGTAGTATTCCATAGTAGTTTGTGAGTTGGTGACTCCACGTCTTGGGTAGAGGAATTCAGTATGATTTTTACTTTGTATTTAGTTGTTTCTATTTCGATAAAGTTTCCGCATTTATTTAATTACAACTGTGTTAAAAATAGGATAGTATGAATACAGTGGCTTGCCTAGCTACCACGAGTAGGCGCCATCATGATCCTGATGTTGGGGGGAAATCCGGGTCGTGACAAGTTGGTATCAGAGCTCTAGGTTACATAGGTCTCACCACTCACGAACAAGCTTAGTAGAGTTTGAGAGGTAGGTACGGAGACGTCCGTACTTGTCCTCCAGAGTCTATTGAGTTAGGAAAGAGTCTCTCATTTGTTCTTTCTTGTCGTGCGACTTGTTCCTCAATTACCGATTGAATTTCTATTCTGTCCTTTCGCAGATGGTGAGGACACGCGCTTCTTCGTCCGCCGACCAACAGCCCTAGCCCTAGGCAGTTCCTTTGAGGGGCAGGGGCCAAGGCCGTATCAGAGGCCGTGGTAGGGGTAGAGCTCAGCCCCAGAGGCAGCTACCCCAGAGGTGGAGCCTCATATTGAGATTGACGAGGAGGTTCCGGTTCCAGCAGCTCCGGTGGGCCCAGCTCAGGTCCCAGGAGAGGCTTTATTTACCCGGATCTCCGGGATGCTTTGGTCGGGATAGCGGGATTCATGGACGAGCATTGCCGGAGTGGGTTTATTATCGGCTGCCCCGACCACTTCTCGGCCGGAGGAGGGGCCCGCACTCCTATTGCTCATACTATGGAGCCGGTAGCTCCTCGACCTCGAGCACCGGTAATCCGGCCCGACCGTGGCCACTCGGTCGGTACCACGACTCATGCCGGTGATGGAGCGGCCATGACTTCCGATTCGTTATGGAGGCTTGATCGGTTCTCCAAGCTATTTACCACTACATTCGGTGGAGCCGCATCAGAGGATCCTCAGGACTTTTTATTCGGTTGCCATGAGATTCTCAAGACTATGGGGATCGTGGAGACAAACGGAGTTGATTTCTGTACCTTCAGACTTGCAGGATCCGCCAAGACTTGGTGGAGAGATTATTGCTTGACTCGACCAGCAGGGTCCCCAGCTTTATCATGGGATCAGTTTGCGGAACTATTTATGGAGAAGTTTCTCCTTGCTACTCAGAGGGATGTACTTCGGAGGCAGTTTGAGCGCCTCCATCAGGGCACTATGACAGTTACAGAGTATGAGACGAGATTTATTGACTTGGCTCGTCGTGCAGTGGTGATACTTCCCACGGAGCGGGAGAGGGTCCGCGGATTTATAGATGGGCTCAATCAGCCGATTAGACTCCGGATGGCTATGGGTGTGGGGAGTGACATATCATTTCGGGAGGCAGCCAATGCAACACGCAGAGTTGAGATGGCTCTTGCTAGGGGAGGCGATTATTCTTCGGATAAGAGGCCTCGTCATACAGAGGCAGGTTTGGTGGTTCTTCCTCCGGTAGCAGAGAATCCTTTGATAGAGGCCGGTCCTCCAGGCCTTTTCATTCCGCCCTTCGGGCTTCACGGGGTGGATCAGGTGATCGTGGTTCTCGGGGGCATTATTCGGACCGGTCTCCTATTAATGCTCGGCCTCTTCGCAGTGTTCGTGGAGGCCATTCGGGTCGTCGGGGCCAGCAGCCCCATCAGCCCAAGAGTTGCTACGGTTGTGGTGACCCGAGTCATTTTATCGGAATTGCCCTCTAGCAGCGGGCAACTCTCAGCAGCGGGGTCCTCGTCCTATGATTCGAGGCCCCAGCTGACCCTCAGCCTGCCCAGCCAGCCACAGGCGGGGGTAGAGATTATAGAGGTGGAGGTCGAGACCGTAGAGGTGGAGACCGTCCGGCGAGAGGTAGAGGTCAGCCAGTTGAGGGTCGTCTTAGAGACGCAGAGCTCGGAGGGGAGGTGCGGATCCCCGATTCTATGCTTTACCAGCCAGGCCAGAGGCAGAGGCATCAGATGCCATGATTACAGGTACTATTCTTGTGTGTGGTAGAGGTGCTTCAGTATTATTTGACCCTGGATCTACATATTCCTATGTGTCTTCCTACTTCGCACCGTATTTGGTCGTGCTCAGCTATGCTCTGGATATTCCAGTTTATGTGGCTACACCAGTGGGCGACTCCATTGTAGTCAATCGGATGCATCGTTCGTGCGTAGTTATATTTGGGGGTCTTGAGACCCGTGTTGATCTGTTGCTTTTGGATATGGTAGATTTTGATGTCATATTGGGGATGGACTGGTTGTCCCCATACCATGCTATTCTTGATTGCCATGCTAAGACGGTGACTTTAGCCTTGCCAGAATCACCCCGACTTGAGTGGAAAGGTACCTCAAGCCACTCCGTTCGCACTGTTATTTCTTACGTTAAGGCTCGACGCATGATCGAGAAGGGGTGTCTAGCTTATCTGGCTTATGTTCGTGATTCAAGCGCAGAAGTTCCTTCCATTGAGTCGGTCCCTATTGCACGGGAGTTTCCTGAGGTTTTTCCTTCAGACCTGTCGGGCATGCCACCCGACAGGGATATTGATTTCTGTATTGATCTGGCACCGGGCACTCGACCCATCTCTATTCCACCCTATCGTATGGCCCCGCCGGAGCTAAAAGAGCTGAAAGATCAGTTGCAAGACCTTCTTGAGAAGGGCTTTATCAGGCCCAGTGTTTCCCCCTGGGGAGCACCTGTATTATTTGTAAAGAAGAAGGATGGCTCGATGCGGATGTGTATTAATTACCGGCAGTTAAACAGGGTGACTATCAAAAATAAATATCCACTGCCGAGGATTGATGATTTGTTTGACCAACTCCAGGGAGCGAGGGTATTCTCTAAGATAGACTTGAGGTCAGGCTACCATCAGCTGAAGATCAGGGCGGCTGACATTGCTAAGACAACCTTTCGCTCTAGATATGGGCATTACGAGTTCTTGGTCATGTCCTTCGGGTTGACCAATGCCCCAGGTAGCATTCATGGAGTTGATGAATCGGGTATTCAGGCCTTACTTAGATCTGTTCGTTATAGTCTTCATAGATGACATCCTAGTGTACTCCCGCAGCCAGGAAGAGCACGGGCAGCACCTCAGAGTGGTTCTTCAGACTCTGAAAGATAACCAGCTATATGCCAAATTTTCTAAATGTGAGTTCTGGCTGAGTTCGGTAGCATTTCTGGGTCACATTGTATCGGTGGAAGGTATTCAGGTAGACCCAAAGAAGATTGAGGCAGTCCAGAATTGGCCTCGACCAGCTTCAATGACTGAGATCCGGAGTTTCTTGGGATTAGCAGGTTACTACCGTCGTTTTGTAGAGGGGTTTTCTTCTATCGCAGCCCCGATGACCAGGTTGACCCAAAAGAGTGTCCAGTTTCAGTGGTCAGAGGAGTGTGAGGCGAGCTTTCAGAAGCTCAAGACAGCCTTGACCACCGCACCGGTGTTGATACTACCTACGGGTACAGGGCCTTATACAGTTTATTGTGACGCCTCTCGTACAGGGCTTGGAGCGGTATTGATGCAGGATGGTAAGGTTATCGCTTATGCTTCGAGGCGGTTAAAGATACATGAGAAGAATTATCCAGTTCATGATCTTGAGTTAGCAGCAGTGGTTCATGCCTTAAAGATCTGGAGGCATTACCTATATGGTGTAACATGTGAGGTGTACACTGATCACAAAAGCCTACAGTACTTGTTCAAACAGAAGGAGTTGAATCTACGACAGCGGATATGGTTAGAGTTGCTAAAAGATTATGATGTTACTATATTATATCACCCAGGTAAGGCCAATGTGGTGGCCGATGCATTGTGTCACGGCCCGGATTTTTCCCCCAATATCGAGATCGTGATGGCGCCTACTCGTGGTAGCTAGGCAAGCCACTGAATTCGTACGATCCTGTTTCTGACATAATTTTAATTAAATAAATGCGGAATACTTTATCGAAATGAAAATGATAAATCACACTGTAGAAATCATACTGAAATCCTCTACCCAAGACTTGGAGTCACCAACTCACAAACTACTCTGGAATACTACACATAAAAGTCTGAAGAAAATATAACATAATTCTGTTCGTCTCGGAATAATGAGACTACAGCTATAAACATAAATAGAGAAAGAGACGCCGGGCCTGCGAACGTCTGCAAGCTACCTCGGTCTCAAATGTAATCAACTCCCACGCAATCTATTTACTGCTGCTGCTCCTGATCGTAACCTGGACCTGTGCAAAAACGCACAGAAGTGTAGCATCAGCACAACCGACCCCATGTGCTGGTAAGTGCCTGGCCTATCCCGGCGAAGTAGTGACAAGCCTAGGACCAGACACCCACATAAACCTGTGCAGTTGCAATATATATATATATATAACACATTTATAAGGAAATACTCTGCTCTGAAATAATATTCAATAACTCACGATATCTAAAATAATCTAATCAACATAATAAATCTGACTTTCATGTCTCAATTCCTCTCTCATTTCATATCTCGTGGTAGGCGTACCACCCGCTCCCAACTATCACAGTAATTATATCTTGTGGTAGGCGTACCACCCGCTCCCAAATATATCAATAATCATATCTTGTGGTAGGCGTACCACCCGCTCCCAAATATATCAATAATCATATCTTGTGGTAGGCGTACCACCCGCTCCCAATTATATCAATAATCATATCTTGTGGTAGGCGTACCACCCGCTCCCAAATATATCAATAATCATATCTTGTGGTAGGCGTACCACCCGCTCCCAATTATATCAATAATCATATCTTGTGGTAGGCGTACCACCCGCTCCCAAATATATCAATAATCATATCTTGTGGTAGGCGTACCACCCGCTCCCAATTATATCAATAATCATATCTTGTGGTAGGCGTACCACCCGCTCCCAAATATTTCAATAATCATATCTTGTGGTAGGCGTACCACCCGCTCCCAATTATTTCAATAATCATATTACCACAATTAACAAGAATTAACCAAGTAATAACACAATAAGGAATATCTCAAAGAACTCAATAATTAACAACAGTTAATAAGTTCACAAGGAAAACAAGGTATAATGGAAACACAAGTAATATCAAGTCAAGGAATGGCAAATAGTTGCACGTCATCACCCAAATAAAATATAATGGAAAAACAAGTAATATCAAGTCAAGGAATAGCAAATAGTTGCACGGCATCACCCTTCGTGCTTTTACTCTCATCCTCACATCCATAGTGCGGCATGATCCTTCGTACATGGTTCAATAATAGGGCACGGCATGATCCTTCGTGCATAATCAATAATAAACATGGCACGGCATGATCCTTCGTGCATAATCAATAATAAACATGGCACGGCATGATCCTTCGTGCATAATCAATAATAAACATGGCACGGCATGATCCTTCGTGCATAATCAATAATAAACATGGCACGGCATGATCCTTCGTGCATAATCAATAATAAACATGGCACGGCATTAACCTTCGTGCATAAATAAATAAACATGGCACGGCATCACCCTTCGTGCATTATCACTCTTCCTCACCCAAATAACAATCACAGTTAAGGGCAGAGAAAGAAACAACAATTCATAAATCGTCCCATCAAGGGCAATCAATAATTATCTTCACAACAAGTCCCAACAAGGGAGAACAATAACGATTCACATGTAATATATCTCAAAATATCATTTTTCAACGACTCACGGTCATACTAGACGCCAATGTATGGATGCTCGTCACCACAGCCCATACACCGCACTCGATCACAAAACACATAACACATAATCCTATTCCCTCAAGCTAGGATAGAACAAACACTTACCTCGAGTGCTTATGAACAATTCAATCCGTGGATATGTCTTTTCTTTCAATTTGGCTCCAATTTAACCGTATCTATACACAATTGATTTAATATCATCAATTCTACTCAACAACTAATTCTTAACACCAAATAACACTTTTACAACATTCTGCCATGAATAGTAAATTTCAACCCCGGGCCCACATGATCGGAATTCGGGGTTAGGACCAAAATCCGGTTACCCATCCCCCCACGAGTTCATGTATATAATTTGTTTCAAAATCGGACCTCAATTCGAGGTCCAATTCCCTAATTTATGAAAAACCCTATTTTCTAACAAAAACAAGAATTTTACCATGAAAACATTTGATTTCTAATGAAAAACATGTTTAATGATGTTAGGAATTGAAAGAATTAAGTAAAAAGTGACTTACAATCGTTTTGGTGAAGAAGAAATCCTTGAAGAGTCGCAAATGGGTGTTTTGGTTTTGTGAAAAAATGAAGAAATGACTGAAATTCGTGTTTTTCAGGTCTCTGTGTTCGCATTTGCGAACATGGGTTCGCAATTGCGAACCCCGACCAATTTCTGGAGTTTGAAAAATAAGCTAAGGGTGGGAAGTTCGCATTTGCGACAAAAGGTTCGCATTTGCGAACAAGGCTCTTCGCATTTGCGAAGAAATCTTCGCATTTGCGAAGCTTGGCTGGGCAGGCATCCTTCGCATTTGCGAAGAAAGCTTCGCATTTGCGAAGCCTGGCTGGGCAGGCATCCTTCGCATTTGCGAAGAAAGCTTCGCATTTGCGAAGCCAAGCTTCCTGGACGCCCTTCGCATTTGCGATCAAGGGTTCGCATTTGCGAACCCTGCCTTGGTCTGTCACCTTCGCAATTGCGAGAAATTCTTCGCAATTGCGAAGCCAACAGCTGGGTGAAAAAAACCAGCAGTTCAAAATTCAGATTTTCATCCAACGGCCTATCAAATCTTTACCCGAGCCCCCGGGCTCCAAACCAAACATGTACACAACCTCTAAAACACATTATGGACTTGTTCGTGCGATCATATCGCCAATATCACTTCGTTTCAATCAAATCAAGCCCCAAACTCATGGTTTTCATAGTTTTGATTTTCAAAACTTCTTAACTTGGAACTCAAGGTCCAAAACATCTCAAACGACATCCAAATGTCACCAAACTTTACAGAAATCACATATATAATATTTAAGACTTGTACCGGGCGTCGGAACCAAAATACGAGCCCGATACCAATGTCTATCATTTTATTTCCTTTAATAATTGTATCAAAAACAATTTCACATAAAAATTCATAACTTGGGCTCTAGGCCTCAGAATTCGACTCCGGACACATGTCCAAGTCCCATATTTTCCTACGGACCTCTCGGGACCATCCAATCTCGGGTCCGGATCCGTTTACCGAAAATGTTGACCGAAGTCAACCATATCAATATTAATATCATTTTTATCCACATTTCTCATAAAATTCATATTTTCTATCACAAAATCTTTCCGGCTACATGCTCGGATCGTGCACGTAAATCGAGGCAACATAGAATGAGGTTTACAAGGCCTCAGAAGCTCGAAATTATTAATAAAATAAGTGATGACCCTTTGGGTCGTCACAATCTCCACCTCTAAAACAACCGTTCGTCCTCGAACGGACAAAAGAAAGAAGTACCGAGTCAGGAAACAAGTGTGGGTAACGGCTCCGCATATCAGACTCGGACTCCCAGGTCGATGCCTCAGGAGGCTGACCTCTCCACTGAACACGCACAGAAGGATAACTCTTCGACTTCAACTGTCGAATCTGCCGGTCTAGAATAGCCACCGGCTCTTCCTCGTAGGATAGATCATTGTCCAATTGGACAGTACTGAAGTCTAACACATGTGTGGGATCGCCGTGGTATCTCCGAAGCATAGATACGTGAAAAACTGGATGCACGGCTGATAAGCTAGGCGGCAAAGCTAATCTGTAAGCCACCCCTCCCACTCTGCCTAGAATCTCAAATGGACCAATATACCTAGGGTTGAGCTTGCCCTTCTTCCCAAACCTCATCACGCCCTTCATAGGCGACACTCGGAGCAATACTCGTTCACCAACCATGAAATCTACATCTCGAACCTTACGATCCGCATAAGTCTTTTGCCTAGGCTGAGCTGAACGCAATCTCTCCTGAATAGTCTTGACCTTATCTAAGGCCTCCTGAACTAAGTCTGTACCCAACAACCGAGCTTTTCCCGGTTCAAACCATCCAACTGGTGATCGACATCGCCTACCAATAGTGTTGCCGTAAGTCCTGGTACATCTTCGCGGCGCCTGGATGAATAGAATACCGCGAACTGTGGGCCTCTGCTAAGATTAACTCTCGAATCCCTTCGACATTGGGCACACAAACTCGACCCTGCAATTTCAATACCCCATCATCATCTAGATTACCTGTGTGGCACCTCCCCGCTGTTCTGTATCTCTCAACTCACGCAAATGAGGATCATCAAATTGCCTCTCACGGATACGCTCTAATAAAGAAGAACGAGCGACCGTGCGGGCTAACACCCTGCTAGGCTCAGAAATGTCTAATCTCACGAACCGGTTGGCTAAGGCCTGAACATCTAGAGCTAATGGTCTCTGACTGACCGGAATATATGCAAGACTACCCATGTTGGCATACTTTCTACTCAAAGCGTCAGCCACCACGTTTGCTCTTTCCCTGATGATATAAAAAGGTGACATCATAATCTTTCCGCAATTCCAGCCACCTTCTCTGCCTCAAATTCAACTCTTTTGTTTAAACAAATACCGAAGACTCTTATGATCGGTGTATACTTCACATACTACACCATACAATTAATGCCTCTAGATCTTCAATGCGTGAATAATCGCCGCAAATTCTAGATCATGCACTGGGTAATTCTTTTCATGCATCTTCAATTGCCTCGAAGCATAGGCAATAACCTTGCCATCCTGCATTAACACTGCACCAAGCCCAATACGGAAAGCATCACAATAATCAGTATAAGGTCCCGCACTTGTGGGTAAAATCAATACCGGTGCTGTAGTCATGGCTGTCTTGAGCTTTTGAAAGCTCGTCTCAAAGGCTAAGCTCAAAGGTTTCAAAATAGAAATGGCTAATATGAATAGAAACTATACAAGAATTGTCAAATAGTCCTAACGGGCATGACTCTTATTTACGAATGCAATACGAAAATATTAATTTCATAAAAGAAGAATTTTAAACACATAAACTCTTACTACCAGGACCCAGTCCTCATATGATATCCACCGCAGCTTGAAGCTCGGCTTAGAAATATTTCACATTATGCCAAAAATTGGAGGATCTCATCCTCAACTCTGAATCACAGTGCTTGCACATCATATAATCTGAAATTTTTCATTTCATTTCTTTCTTCCTTTCAATAATTGTCCGTCAAAGATAATCATGACACAAAATGAACCCCCATACTGATAGGGCACACAATTAACGATTAAAATTAGTTATCCCGAAAATTATATCAAAACCCACTGTAATAAGTAATATAAAGTCACTCTTAGCCTCATGGATATTTTAGTGACTAACACCTAATAATAGGGATGTCTATCCTCATGTAATATCTCAACGTGAGTATTTCCCTAAGTAGGTTTGATGATTACGATGCTCGCTCATGAATGGAGCATGTTAAAAGGACTCGCCTAAATTTTCTTTCAAAAACCAAATTAAATTAAGGGAAAAATTATTCTGTCTATAACAATCTGAATTATACGTGTGATGACCACATTTGGTGTAGTGACCTCCCTCATATCATAAAAATTATATCAATGGTCGGGTCTCCACCTCTAGGATTTTCACCTCCACCTCTAACATCATAACCTCTACATCCTGGCTGGCCATGTAGGATAATTATTAACTGCAATGGAGCGTGTAGCCTGAGTGTTTTCCTAAAATTGTATTTCTCCAAAAATTCCACATTCACAGCAATTCCTTTAAGGCTCAGTTAACTTGTTGTTCATGACAATATATATTCGAACACGGTCATTGTGACTTGGTACAACCGTTCAGATCACACATACTACATATTGCAGAGAATCTCGGGGTGACGTCTTCGGAACATTTTCTTAAAATAGAGTTTAGTAGATAGCGTTGCGTTGGCCGGCTTGCCCTCTTCGTAGGCTTGACACAAACATTGACGGCCAATTCTTAACACTGTTGAGCTACCCCATTTACTCATATACTCTTCGTCATTCTCCGGGGGCGATCCTTACCCCATGAAAAGAACCAACCTTAAATATGTATAAATTATTTGGAGGACATTTCCATACCATATATATATACATTCCAATAACTCATCATATTTGTCCTTCACAACTCCAACACATCGACCGGACGTCAAGGTCCGTTGAAACCCAACACGATTTATTAGGTGATCTCCCGATATAATTGCGTCTTCCGTTGGGACCATAACTTGTGTGGTAAATACATTATCTTCCCACTACTTCTGTGTGCCTTCCGTAGCACAATAAAATGAACTCCTCGCATTCGACTATTCCCACGTTCTGTAATTCCTCATAAGAACTGTCAAGCACAATCTCGTGGGTTCTCAAAAGATGCACCGCTGAAGGTGGCAGCGAAGACTTTGGTGAAACTTGTCCTCCGTAAAACTTTTGAAGGAATAGTTGATCTATCACCAGCCTGTGCCATTGTTCGGCTGGATAAGCGGTACGTGACTACGCCATTCGTGGGAAGACAAGAGTGGAAATTTAACTTAACACTTTGAAGAACAAATTCGCATGATAAGAAAGAACAAATGAGAGACTCTTTCCTAACTCAATAGACTCTGGAGGACAAGTACGGACGTCTCCGTACCTACCTCTCAAACTCTACTAAGCTTGTTCGTGAGTGGTGAGACCTATGTAACCTAGAGCTCTGATACCAACTTGTCACGACCCGGATTTTTCCCCCAATATCGGGATCGTGATGGCGCCTACTCGTGGTAGCTAGGCAAGCCACTGAATTCGTACGATCCTGTTTCTGACATAATTTTAATTAAATAAATGCGGAATACTTTATCGAAATGAAAATGATAAATCACACTTGTAGAAATCATACTGAAATCCTCTACCCAAGACTTGGAGTCACCAACTCACAAACTACTATGGAATACTACACATAAAAGTCTGAAGGAAATATAACATAATTCTGTTTGTCTCGGAACAATGAGACTACAGCTATTAACATAAATAAAGAAAGAGACGCCGGGCCTGCGGACGTCTTCAAGCTACCTCGGTCTCAAATGTGATCAACTCCCACGCAATCTATTTACTGCTGCTGCTGCTCCTGATCGTAACCTGGACCTGTGCAAAAACGCACGGAAGTGTAGCATCAGCACAACCGACCCCATGTGCTGGTAAGTGCCTGGCCTATCCCGGCGAAGTAGTGACAAGCCTAGGACCAGACACCCACATAAACCTGTGCAGTTGCAATATATATATATATATATATGTACATAAACATTTATAAGGAAATACTCTACTCTGCAATAACAATCAATAACTCACGATATCCAAAATAATCTAATCAACATAATAAATCTTACTTTCATGTCTCAATTCCTCTCTCATTTCATATCTCGTGGTAGGCGTACCACCCGCTCCCAACTATCACAGTAATTATATCTTGTGGTAGGCGTACCACCCGCTCCCAAATATATCAATAATCATATCTTGTGGTAGGCGTACCACCCGCTCCCAAATATATCAATAATCATATCTTGTGGTAGGCGTACCACCCGCTCCCAATTATATCAATAATCATATCTTGTGGTAGGCGTACCACCCGCTCCCAAATATATCAATAATCATATCTTGTGGTAGGCGTACCACCCGCTCCCAATTATATCAATAATCATATCTTGTGGTAGGCGTACCACCCGCTCCCAAATATATCAATAATCATATCTTGTGGTAGGCGTACCACCCGCTCCCAATTATATCAATAATCATATCTTGTGGTAGGCGTACCACCCGCTCCCAAATATTTCAATAATCATATCTTGTGGTAGGCGTACCACCCGCTCCCAATTATTTCAATAATCATATTACCACAATTAACAAGAATTAACCAAGTAATAACACAATAAGGAATATCTCAAAGAACTCAATAATTAACAACAGTTAATAAGTTCACAAGGAAAACAAGGTATAATGGAAACACAAGTAATATCAAGTCAAGGAATGGCAAATAGTTGCACGTCATCACCCAAATAAAATATAATGGAAAAACAAGTAATATCAAGTCAAGGAATAGCAAATAGTTGCACGGCATCACCCTTCGTGCTTTTACTCTCATCCTCACATCCATAGTACGGCATGATCCTTCGTACATGGTTCAATAATAGGGCACGGCATGATCCTTCGTGCATAATCAATAATAAACATGGCACGGCATGATCCTTCGTGCATAATCAATAATAAACATGGCACGGCATGATCCTTCGTGCATAATCAATAATAAACATGGCACGGCATGATCCTTCGTGCATAATCAATAATAAACATGGCACGGCATGATCCTTCGTGCATAATCAATAATAAACATGGCACGGCATTAACCTTCGTGCATAAATAAATAAACATGGCACGGCATCACCCTTCGTGCATTATCACTCTTCCTCACCCAAATAACAATCACAGTTAAGGGCAGAGAAAGAAACAACAATTCATAAATCGTCCCATCAAGGGCAATCAATAATTATCTTCACAACAAGTCGCAACAAGGGAGAACAATAACGATTCACATGTAATATATCTCAAAATATCATTTTTCAACGACTCACGGTCATACTAGACGCCAATGTATGGATGCTCGTCACCACAGCCCATACACCGCACTCGATCACAAAACACATAACACATAATCCTATTCCCTCAAGCTAGGATAGAACAAACACTTACCTCGAGTGCTTATGAACAATTCAATCCGTGGATATGTCTTTTCTTTCAATTTGGCTCCAATTCAACCGTATCTATACACAATTGATTTAATATCATCAATTCTACTCAACAACTAATTCTTAACACCAAATAACACTTTTACAACATTCTTCCATGAATAGTAAATTTCAACCCCGGGCCCACATGATCGGAATTCGGGGTTAGGACCAAAATCCGGTTACCCATCCCCCACGAGTTCACGTATATAATTTGTTTCAAAATCGGACCTCAATTCGAGGTCCAATTCCCCAATTTATGAAAAACCCTATTTTCTAACAAAAACAAGAATTTTACCATGAAAACATTTGATTTCTAATGAAAAACATGTTTAATGATGTTAGGAATTGAAAGAATTAAGTAAAAAGTGACTTACAATCGTTTTGGTGAAGAAGAAATCCTTGAAGAGTCGCAAATGGGTGTTTTGGTTTTGTGAAAAAATGAAGAAATGACTGAAATTCGTGTTTTTCAGGTCTCTGTGTTCGCATTTGCGAACATGGGTTCGCAATTGCGAACCCCGACCAATTTCGGAGTTTGAAAAATAAGCTAAGGGTGGGAAGTTCGCATTTGCGACAAAAGGTTCGCATTTGCGAACAAGGCTCTTCGCATTTGCGAAGAAATCTTCGCATTTGCGAAGCCTGGCTGGGCAGGCATCCTTCGCATTTGCGAAGAAAGCTTCGCATTTGCGAAGCCTGGCTGGGCAGGCATCCTTCGCATTTGCGAAGAAAGCTTCGCATTTGCGAAGCATGGCTGGGCAGGCTCCTTCGCATTTGCGATCAGGGGTTCGCATTTGCGAACCCTGCCTTGGTCCGTCACCTTCGCAATTGCGAGAAATTCTTCGCAATTGCGAAGCCAACAGCTGGGTGAAAAAAACCAGCGCAGTTCAAAATTCAGATTTTCATCCAACGGCCTATCAAATCTTTACCCGAGCCCCCGGGCTCCAAACCAAACATGTACACAACCTCTAAAACACATTATGGACTTGTTCGTGCGATCATATCGCCAATATCACTTCGTTTCAATCAAATCAAGCCCCAAACTCATGGTTTTCATAGTTTTGATTTTCAAAACTTCTTAACTTGGAACTCAAGGTCCAAAACATCTCAAACGACATCCAAATGTCACCAAACTTTACAGAAATCACATATATAATATTTAAGACTTGTACCGGGCGTCGGAACCAAAATACGAGCCCGATACCAATGTCTATCAATTTATTTCCTTTAATAATTGTATCAAAACAATTTCACATAAAAATTCATAACTTAGGCTCTAGGCCTGAGAATTCGACTCCGGACACATGTCCAAGTCCCATATTTTCCTACGGACCTCTCGGGACCATCCAATCTCGGGTCCGGATCCGTTTACCGAAAATGTTGACCGAAGTCAACCATATCAATATTAATATCATTTTTATCCACATTTCTCATAAAATTCATATTTTCTATCACAAAATCTTTCCGGCTACATGCTCGGATCGTGCACGTAAATCGAGGCAACATAGAATAAGGTTTACAAGGCCTCAGAAGCTCGAAATTATTAATAAAATAAGTGATGACCCTTTGGGTCGTCACACATTGAGTAGAAAGTATGCCAGCATGGGTAGTCTTGCATATATTCCGATCAATCAGAGACCATTAGCTCTAGATGTCCAGGCCTTAGCCAACCGGTTCGTGAGATTAGATATTTCTGAGCCTAGCAGAGTGTTAGCCTGCACGGTCGCTCGTTCTTCTTTATTAGAGCGTATTCGTGAGAGGCAATTTGATGATCCTCATTTGTGTGAGTTGAGAGATACAGTACAGCGGGGAGGTGCCACACAGGTAAACCTAGATGATGATGGGGTATTGAAATTGCGGGGTCGAGTTTGTGTACCCAATGTCGAAGGGATTCGAGAGTTGATCTTAGCAGAGGCCCACAGTTCGCGGTATTCTATTCACCCAGGCGCCGCGAAGATGTACCAGGACTTACGGCAACACTATTGGTGGCGCAGAATGAAGAAAGATATCGTTGCGTATGTCGCTCGGTGTCTAAATTGTCAGCAGGTGAAATATGAGCACCAGAGACCTGGTGGTGTATTCCAGAGGATTGAAATTCCCGAGTGGAAATGGGAGCGGATCACTATGGACTTCGTTACCGGACTTCCTTTGACTCGGAGGAAATTTGATGCTATTTGGGTCATTGTTGATAGGCTGACCAAGTCAGCACACTTTATTCCAGTATCTGTCTCCTACTCGTCGGAGAGGTTAGCGGAGGTTTACATTAGGGAGATTGTTCGTCTTCATGGGGTACCGGTATCTATTATCTCAGATCGGGGTACGCAGTTTACCTCACGGTTCTAGAAAGCGGTCCTGCAGGAGTTAGGCACCCAGGTTCAGTTGAGTACAACTTTTCATCCTCAGACGGACGGCCAGTCCGAGAGGACTATTCAGATTCTAGAAGACATGCTTCGAGCCTGTGTAATTGATTTTGGAGGCTCGTGGGACCAGTTTCTACCATTAGCAGAGTTCGCCTGCAATAACAACTACCAGTCTAGCATTCAGATGGCCCCGTCTGAGGCATTGTATGGTAGGCAATGTCGATCTCCAGTTGGATGTTTTGAGCCGGGAGAGGCTCGGTTGTTGGGTACGGACTTAGTTCGGGAGGCCTTGGACAAGGTCAAGACTATCCAAGAGAGATTGTTCAGCTCAGTCCAGGCAGAAGACTTATGCGGATCGTAAGGTTCGAGATGTAGATTTCATGGTTGGTGAACGAGTATTGCTCCGAGTGTCGCCTATGAAGGGCGTGATGAGGTTCGGGAGGAAGGGCAAGCTCAGCCCTAGGTATATTGGTCCATTTGGGATTCTAGACAGAGTGGGAGGGGTGGCTTACAAATTAGCTTTGCCGCCTAGCTTATCAGCCGTGCATCCAGTTTTTCATGTATCTATGCTTCGGAGATACCACGGCGATCCCACACATGTGTTAGACTTCAGTATTGTCCAATTGGACAATGATCTATCTTACGAGGAGGAGCCGGTGGCTATTCTAGACCGGCAGGTTCGACAGTTGAGGTCGAAGAGTTATCCTTCTGTGCGTGTTCAGTGGAGAGGTCAGCCTCCTGAGGCATCGACCTGGGAGTCCGAGTCTGATATGCGGAGCCGTTACCCACACTTGTTTCCTGACTCGGTACTTCTTTCTTTTGTCCGTTCGAGGACGAACGGTTGTTTTAGAGGTGGAGATTGTGACGACCCAAAGGGTCATCACTTATTTTATTAATAATTTCGAGCTTCTGAGGCCTTGAAAACCTCATTCTATGTTGCCTCGATTTACGTGCACGATCCGAGCATGTAGTGGGAAAGATTTTGTGATAGAAAATATGAATTCTATGAGAAATTTGGATAAAAATGATATTAATATTGATATGGTTGACTTCGGTCAACATTTTTGGTAAACGGATCCGGACTCGAGATTGGATGGTCCCGAGAGGTCCGTAGAAAAATATGGGACTTGGACATGCGTCCGGAGTCGAATTCTGAGGCCTAGAGCCTATGAATTTTTATGTGAAATTGTTTTTGATGTAATTATTAAAGGAAATAAATTAATTGACCTTGGTATCGGGCTCGTATTTTGGTTCCGATGCCTGGTACAAGTCTTAAATATTATATATGTGATTTCTGTAAAGTTTGGTGACATTTGGATGTCGTTTGAGATGTTTTGGACCTTGAGTTCCAAGTTAAGAAGTTTTGAAAATCAAAAGTATGAAAATCATGAGTTTGAGGCTTGAATTGATTAAAACGAAGTGATATTGGCGATGTGATCGCACGAACAAGTCCATAATGTGTTTTTGAGGTTATGTACATGTTTGGTTTGGAGCCCGGGAGGCTCGGGTAAAGATTTGATAGGCCGTTGGATGAAATTCTGAATTTTTGAACTGCTGGTTTTTCACCCAGCTGTTGGCTTCGCAATTGCGAAGAATTTCTCGCAATTACGAAGGGGACAGTGTAAGGCAAGGCTCGCAAATGCGAACCTTCATCGCAAATGCGAAGCCCCCTTGTTCGCAAATGCGAACAATTGTTCGCATTTGCGAAGGTCCCCAGTGCCTGCCTATGTTCGCAAATGCGAACAAATGTTCGCAAATGCGAACATTCCCCATACTGCCTTGGTTCGCAAATGCGTAACATTGTTCGCAAATGCGAACACTGCCTTATAAAGCATGTGTTCGCAAATGCGAACATTAGTTCGCAAATGCGAACATCCCTTTGACTGCCAGTGTTCGCAAATGCGAACAAATGTTCGCAAATGCGAACTTCCCAGCCTTAGCTTATTTTTCAAACTCCAGAAATTGGTCGGGGTTCGCAATTGTGAACCCATGTTCGCAAATGCGAACAGAGAGACCTGAAAAACACGAATTTCAGTCATTTCTTCACTTTTTACAAAACGAAAACACCCATTTGCGATTCTTCAAGGATTTCTTCTTCATCAAAACGATTGTAAGTCACTTTTTACTTAATTCTTTCAATTCCTAACATCATTAAACATGTTTTTCATTAAAAATCAATGATTTTCATGGTAAAAATTCTTGTTTTTGTTAGAAAATAGGTTTTTCATAAATTGGGGAATTGGACCTCGAATTGAGGTCCGATTTTGAAACAAATTATATACATGAACTCGTGGGGGATGGGTAACCGGATTTTGGTCCTAACCCCGAGTTCCGACCATGTGGGCCCGGGGTTGAAATTCAATATTCCGGGCAGAATGTTGTGAAAGTTGTATTTGGTCTTAAGAATTAGTTTGTTGAGTAGAATTGATGATATTAAATCAATTGTGTATAGATACGGTTGGATTGGAGCCAAGTTGAAAGAAAAAGACATTTCCACGGATTGAATTGTTCATAAGCATTCGAGGTAAGTGTTTGTTCTATCCTAGCTTGAGGGAATAGGATTATGTGCTATGTGTTATGTGATCGAGTGCGGTGTATGGGCTATGGTGACGAGCATCCATACACTGGCGTCTAGTATGACCGTGAGTCGTTGAAAAATGATTATTTTGAGATACATTACAGATGAATTGTTATTGTCCTCCCTTGTTGGGACTTGTTGTGAAGATAATTATTGATTGCCCTTGATGGGACGGTTTATGAATTACTGTTTCTTTCTTTGCCCTTAACTGTGATTGTTATTTGGGTGAGGAAGAGTGATAATGCACGAAGGGTGATGCCGTGCCATGTTTATTTATTTATGCACGAAGGTTAATGCCGTGCCATGCTTATTTATTGATTATGCACGAAAGATCATGTCGTGCCCCGTTATTGAACCATGTACGAAGGATCATGCCGTACTATGGATGTGAGGATGAGAGTAAAAGCACGAAGGGTGATGCCGTGTACTTTATTTGTTTATTTGGTGAGGATGAGAGTAAAAGCACGAAGGGTGATGCCATGCAACTGTTTGCTATTTCTTGAATTGATATTACTTGTGTTTACATTATACTTTGTTTTTCCTTGTGAATTTATTAACTGTTATTAATTGTTGAATTCTTTGAGATATTCCTTATTGTGTTATTACCTGATTATTTCTTGTTATTCTGTGGTATACATAGATATTGAATTGCACAGGTTTATGTGGGTGTCTGGTCCAAGGCTTGTCACTACTTCGCCGGGATAGTCCAGGCACTTACCAGCACATGGGGTCGGTTGTGCTGATATTACACTTCTGTGCGTTTTTGCACAGGTCCAGGTTACGATCAGGAGCAACAACAGCAGTAAATCGATTTCGTGGGAGTTGATCATATTTGAGACCGAGGTAGCTTGCAGACGTCCGCAGGCCCGGCGTCTCTCTCTTTATTTATGTTATTAGCTGTGGTCTCTTTGTTCCGGGACAAATAGAATTATGTTATATTTCCTTGAGACTTTTATGTGTAGTATTCCATAGTAGTTTGTGAGTTGGTGACTCCACGTCTTGGGTAGAGGAATTCAGTATGATTTTTACTTTGTATTTAGTTGTTTCTATTTCGATAAAGTATTCCGCATTTATTTAATTACAATTGTGTTAAAAATAGGGTAGTATGAATACAGTGGCTTGCCTAGCTACCACGAGTAGGCGCCATCACGATCCTGATGTTGGGGGAAAATCCGGGTCGTGACAATTTCTTTTTCTCTTCTTTTTTTCTTCTTCTTTTTTTTTTGTTTTTTTTTACTTTTTCTCTTTTCCGCTTTTTTTTCTTCTTTTTCTCTTTTTCTTTTTATTTTCTAGGTCCTGAATATATTTCTGATTCCAAAAGAGGGGTACAAAACAAAAAATTAGGGCTCAAAATGGGTAGCAAAGGATAAAAGTGTTTGGGTAGCAGAATAAAAAGCCTTCGTCAAACCAAACTTTGAGAATGCCAAGTACAAGCGTGCAATTGAAGATAAGCAAAGAAATCATGCACAGTATCTATTGATGGCATCATCATAAACAAAAAGTGCCAACAGGCAATACCTTTGTCCCAATGAATGATCCTTGCCAATTCAAAACAAACTTGATTCAACCTTACCTTGCTGTGGAATAATTTATTTCAGCACTGACCGATTTACCTCAAGCTTAAGAATCATTTCCTTGTTGTATGCTTCTTATCAAACTCTTGATTTCCAGACATACTGCCTCGGTTCCTCAATTCAAACTTTAGTTTATCTCAGAATGCGTGAATCTTTACTTGTTTCCTCAAATGCCTCTTTTGTCATGTTCAAAAATGTACCATTGCTTCACGATCAGACTAGCTTTCAATATCAGCCTGAGAATTATGCGTGCATGTCATGTCACTTGAGTTAGGACGAAGAGAACTATAAGAGAAAAAGTAACCTAAGCAAAAACTAACCAAAACTAACAGAAAACATGAGATTGCATTAGACAGATAGTGAAAAGGGTTTGAAGAAAACAAGCAAAACAGACATGGGTTGCAACCCTGGAACAATCCTAAAGAACACTAGACGAGTTACTATAACTAAACAAACTAGACAAGATGAGAAGAAGAGTTTGAGCCACAAGATAATATCCAGATTACAACCTAAAAATAAACCGGACAAGCAGAAATGACAATAAAATAAACCACCAAAACTCCTCCCGGCCAATCAAGAAAGGAGTATATTTCCAATTACCAAGCTCAACATATTAGCCACTAGATTGCACATCAAAATTATCGAGACCTTCACCAATATTAATATCATTAACTTCAGATAGCAACTTCCCCAGAGGACTTTCATACTCCATGTCACCATGCATTTTTTCCATAAAGCTTGCATCATCATGTGCAGGTAAAGAATTCTGTGCAATATTTGGGTATCTGGAGCTGGGAATGCGGTTGTTTTGACTGGTGGAGCATGTAAAGTTTGGGAGGCAGCGCCAGGGTAATTGTGGTAAGGGTTGAAGCCTGGTGCGTATTGTGGGAAAAGATCAACGGTAGTAGGAACCTGGACTTGTGATAATGGTGGAATGGAGGCATGATTTTCTATATAGTTGGTAGGGAATGATGGTGGCGGATGTCCCTTAATCCAGGCTTGTTACATCTTCGCCATCTGTTGTTTCAATCTTTGGACCTCATATTTCAATTCAGACTGCGACATCTCAACCTCCCTCGACCAGCCATGGCTTCCTTGCTTTTTGACATTCTGTTTTATGGATGAATTTCCCAAGTACCACAAACTAACCACCCTCTGTTATGGCAACAATGAAAGTAGCAAAGAGGAGCAAAACAAAGCCAACACGTTAGCGTTAGAGCATTAATCATATAAAAATATCACATTGCATGCAATGCCCTAGCAACAATTAATGGTTCTAGAATGGCTTCGAGGGTCAAAAGATCATTTGGCATCATCCCAATTTTGTTCACTTCAACCTTCCTTTTCTTTCTTTTCCAGCACTTCTTGGATTGTTCATTGTACTTCCTTTCCTTTTCTCTTTAATTGCCACTCTTTTCTTTTCTCTCATTCCTCACATTCACAATTCATTCTCTTTTTTTCTTTTTTCTTTTTTCCTTTACTTTTTTTTAGTTTTTCAGAAAAAAAATGACTTGATCGAACCCTATGTAGGTTGCCTACGTATCATGCCCCCCATGAATCAGATCAAGCGTAGTTCTTGAAAAGTAATGGATAAAATAAAATAAGAATAAAATCTTTTTGGATTTTCATTTATAATTTTTTTTTTCAAATACAAAACAAGAAGTACTATAATAAAGACTAGACAATCTTAACTAGACTGACAGACTTGATACTACTGTACAAGACTAAATTGTAAACACAACATAAGATAGACCAAAATAAATGAAAATTCTCAAGCAGCTCGTGCATTTAATAGTCTTGACTAGAATCATGAGGTATTTATCATGCTCAAACTCTATATAATTGCTCCATACCTGAATGGAAAAAATAAGATGAAATAAAGTTAGTGACTCAAGACACATGCAAGAAATGATTGGGCTATTTTTGAAATTAATCACATGGTTAAGAGTGGCTATTAGTACAAACTCAACAAATATGACCTCTAAGACATGGAAATATACCTCATTAAGGCTTACAAGAGCTCAAACTCCCAATGATCATAGCCCAAAAATTAATTTGAAGAAATAACTCATTTTGCAAAAGTGGCAGATATGGCTAGATGTGGCTAAATATGCAAACACAAAAGGGAAGGACCTTAAATTAATATGACTCCTAGTTGCATACTCAAAATCCTAATATATGAGTAATTGAACCACTTTTGCGAAAATAACCCCATTTTGCAAGAATGGCCGATGTGGCCAAAAGTGGCTAAAGATGCAAACTAAAAAAAGGGCGGACCCTAAAGAAACATGACTCCTAGTTGTAGACGCAAATCCTAATATATGAGTAATTGAATCACTTTTGCGAAAATAACCCCATTTTGCAAGAATGACCGATGTGACCAAAAGTGGCTAAACATGCAAACTCGAAAAGGAAAGACCTTAAATTAATATGATACCTAGTTGTGGACTCAAATTCCTAAGACATGAGTTTATTGAAAATCTTTCACAAAAATGACCCCATTTTGCAAGAATAGCCGATGTGGCCAAAAGTGGCTAAACATGCAAACTCGAAAAGGAAAGACCTTAAATTGATATGATACCTAATTGTGGACTCAAAATCCTAAGACATTGGTTTATTGAACCACTTTCGCAAAAATGACCCCATTTTGCAAGAATGACCGATGTGCCCAAAAGTGGCTAGACATGCAAGATTTGGCTAAGACCCCGCAAAACTAAGAACCTAAGACGCTAGGAAGACCGGACCCTATGTGGGTTGCCTACGTATCTCGCCCCGAGAGACGAGAATCAAGTTCGCGTAGTTCGGGAAAAGTAATTAATTTGAAAAAAAAAAGAAGCTATATTTTGTCATTTTGAAAAATGATGAAAAATGCAAAAATCATTTTGGATTTTTATTTTCAAATTTTTTTTTGAATTTTTTGAAAAAAGATGAAAAGTGTAAAATCTTTTTTTGGATTTTCCATTTTCAATTTTTTTGAATTTTTGGAAAATAATGGAAAAGTGTAAAATCTTTTTTGATTTTCTTTATCTTTTTTTTTCTTGAAAAAGTTGTGAAAGAAAAATGTAACCGGGCTCCATTTTTTCATTTTTGTCACCCTTCTTTTCCAAACATCGGTCCGCCAAATGACCTTTTTACCCTCAAAGATGCGATATTTAGCACATAGGAAGATTACATGTCATTTTGGGCCACGGGCCCATTTTGACCAAATTTGGACAAGTTTCCTACAAAGGGACACGGTACCTGGGATCGAGCCCTGCTAGGTCCAAATGACATGATGCAAAAATGACCTAAAGGCTGACCTAAGTTTGGGTTCACTAACAAGGCGATTCGGGGGAGCGTATAGTCGATGGTGGTTGCTCAAGCTTTCCACTCACTCCATACGTCCGACACCCCCCTCCCCCCTCCTAAATTAAGGGTGACTCAACAAAGAGTTTGTGCACGCGACGCGAGCTCTGAGACTTGTTGCAGAAAGAATTGACCGGGTAATGCATATGATGACAGTTTTAAAGCAGTAAAGAGATAAAGTAAGAACTATAAACAAATAAGCAACTAGCAAATAACAAAAATATAAAAACATAATAAAAATCAAGTAAAGCTAATGAAAAGACATAAAAATCTCAACCAAATATTCCAAAAGCCAACAAAATCAAGTACTAGCTCGAACCCGCAACGTCCCCAGCAGAGTCACCAGAGATGTCATACCCTTTTTTTACCAAAACCTTTCACTTAATCCTCTTAAATAAATAAAAAGATTTAGTAAAAAAGCTTGAAAAGGATTTTCTAATTAGAAAGTGACAAAATTGTGTGTTCAAAAAGAAAAAACTCAGAGTCGCCACCTTACATAGGTTTCTGTGTGCCAGGCCACCGTTTCTAAAATGACTTTCCTTTTAAAGCACTTGAGACTCCAAAACTAAGTCTGCACCAGAGATTCGAGTAAGGGGGTTTGACTCGGGGAAAAGGTGTTAGGCATTCCCCCAGTCCCGTGAAGGTCGGGGTTGCGTACTCGATCAAGTTGGATTTAAAATATTCAATTGAGGTAAAAACAACACACAAAAGCAAAACAAGTAAACACATACGAGGCTCGAGATCGTCCCCACCTAATAAAAAAATAAAAATAAAAAACTACAAACACTACTACCGACCTCCAAATACAAGTACTTCGGGGCATACCCCGGATAAATATATACAAGTCCTTTGGGGCATTCCCCAGATAAATGTAACTACGGAAACGACCTCTCACCTCAAAACCAACCAAATCCTAAGGCTTGCCTACCCGAGTGTTGCCGGCCTGGCATGCTCCTAGCGTTCGCCTAGTATTCTAGTAATTACGAAATAGCAATGAAGCATACCATGTACTGTCTAATTCTTTAATTTTATTTGAGTTCCCAAAGGCCAAATCCAATTTAGTCATGATACCTCCCTATGGTATTTACTGTTCCTATTCACACTTAGTTGTAAAAATGTATTCATGCGACAAATTCACAAATTGTCTTTAATTAAAAGCTCAATCAACGATTCAAACCAAATGGGTCCAAAACGGGGAAACCAAACATCATTAACAAAACAACAATTAAAACATGGCGTGCAAACAAACATAGACAAATGAAAAAGAAAAGGAAAACAGGGGAAAGAATGAACCTCAAGAAGTGATTTAATAACAACAGTGATACGGATAAAGCCGGGACCGGAAAAGCTCAAGCACCGGAACGAACTCAATGAAACTCCATCGGGTTCCATGGTTTCGAAATCAAAGAAGAAGAAACAGCATCATTTTTAGACTGGAATCATGAACTTAAAACCTCGACCAATATCTAGCGCTCCCATATCTAAAGAATCTCGCACACGAGCTTCGAAATGGGCTCAAATTAGCGAAACTTCAGCAGCAAAATGAGGCTTAAGAACTAAAATTGTTTTCCGATTAATAGAACTTCAAACAACGATAGAAACTGAAATCAAACTTTTAATTGATGAAATTTTCAGTGATACAAGGACATAAATCGAGCGAATGTCACAACCAAAACTTGAGAAAACAATCAAACTCAAATGGGATCGAGAACCACAATCCGAACGACACCTCTAGCTCGATCGAACTCCATGTTTGAAAATCCAAAACATTAGAAGAAGAAGACTCTTTGTTGTTTTTTTTTGGCTATCATCTCTCTTTGTGTTTTACCAGATCTCCTCCCTTTATGTGTGTGTGAGCGTGTTTATCAGCGAAATCGTCGCTGGCTAGGTGAGGAGGCGAAATCCATGGGCAAGATGAAGGATATTTGACGGGGAAAGGGTCTGTTCGTTTATAGCTGCTGGAGACGGCAGTGAGAAGATGGGGTGGTCGTCTCTCTTGGGTTCTAGTGTTGAACGGCGGCTGCTGGCTATGGCTGGTCGGCGGCGGCTAAAGGGTATGAGGGGAGATGGGCTGGGCGGCTGCTCTCTTTTGGAGAAGCTGATTTGCGGCTGGTGTGGTTGTGGAAGGGAGGGGTGGCGGCTAATGTATGTTTTCTGCTAGGGTTTTTTTCTTGTTGTCTTTGTTGTTTTATGAAGAATAAGAAGGGTTAAGGTTTAGGGTTGGGAAAATGGGTCAAGGGATTGGGGATTGGGCTGCCATATTTGGGCTTACCCGAAATTGGGCCACAATTGTGGGGCTTTAACCCTTTTAAATCTATCAATTAAGAAAACTTAAACCTTTCTTTTGTATAAAATAATTTAAATTAATTATGACTAATTAAAGTAAAATGTATCATAGTGTGAAACTATATATATTTTTATATATTATTTTTATATTGAATTATTACATGCAAAAATAAGAATAAAAACTATAGTTAAACAAAAGATATTGCTATAAAATACTAATGGCCTTAAGTTAAAAATAAGAAAATATATAATGAAACTATTTTTATATTTTTTTCAATTTTATGATAAAAATAATGTAAAAGAGTTAAAATTAGTGTAAATAACTATTTGACACCTAAATTAAATATTCTACGCTAAAACGGATGAAATTTCGGGATGGGTCAAAAATTACGTGTCTACCGTAAACATTACTAATCCTAGCGGTACGTACACCAACACCTCCTACAAGTGGATTTGAAAACATTCAATTCTTCCTAAATTTTTTTTTCCTTTGGCTAATTTGTTATGATAGACTTCCAATGGCTGTGTATCTCACACGACTAGGTATTATCAGTTCGGCAACATGTCCTCGGTGTAATGTTAACACTGAAACAATTACCCACTTATTTCAACAATGTCCCAATGCATTACAGCTTTGGAATGTCCTTAGGGTTCCAGTTATAGCTAATACTTTTTCAACACCACAAAATGATACTATGAGTTGGTTGTACCAACTTATATATACCCCTCTAGTATCAACACCCCACAAAATTTCATATACATCTCTTATTCCATTTATTTTATGGAAACTATAGAGTATAAGAAACGAACTTACTTTAGAACAACAAAAAATTGTTTTAAATATACCTTTAATATTAAAAAGGGTAACTGAATATTACTTCTTAACAAATCATACTGTTAAAAATTAATCTATCTCACCTCTCTATATATAATGGCATCTACGAAATCAAACCATTTAAAAATTAAACATTAATGGATCTTGCTCCCCTATTCGAAACAATTATGATATTGGTGGATTCTTCCGCAATCACCACGATAATTGGATTATTGGCTTGCAGGATCTGTGAAAGAAGGAACCAGTGTTCAAATAAAACTTCTTGCACTCCTCAAGGGATTGCAAATTGTTGTATAGAAATATCTCATACCAATCATCATCGAGACAGGTGCACGTGCAATAATCGGTATGTTCAAATCACCTGCAACGCATTTTACAAATATTATTAATGATTGCAGGTTATTGCTCCAACAACTGGATAGTTCACCATTACAAGTTATCTACAGAGAGCATAATTGTGTTGCAGGTAGTTTAATTAGATATGAAGCCATGCATGCAATTGATTTGGAAGAAGACTTGTTCTTGGAAAATTTGCCTAAGTGTGTTTGGGTTTGAGTAAATAAGAAAAAATGGGGTTCAAAATCGGTTAAGTATAAATTTGCAGGTCTCTTATATGGAAAATGCGAACAGGGGTTGGAAATTGCGAACCTCGACCTGCTAAATTGGGAACTGCGAAGATATTGTTTGCATTTGCGAGCACTGACGGAATCCTTAACTTTCGCATTTGCGAAATTTCCGTCGCATTTGCGATACCTCAGCTTCCCAGCCATCATCGCATTTGCGAGAGGCTGGTCGCAATTGCGAATTCGCTTTTGTGATGGTGAGGTAGCATTTGCGACCAAGGCTGCCAGTCCCCAAATTCGCAATTGCGATTAATGTGTCGCATTTGCCGGCTCGCAATCGCGAGTGCATAGCCAGTAGGTCAGTTCATACCAATAAATTTTAAGTTAAAAATGCACCTCGTGGCCTATCCAAAACTCACCCCGAGCCCTCGGGGCTCCAAACCAAATATACACACAACCTCAAAAATATCCTATGGACTAATTCGTGCGATCAAATTGTCAAAATAACATTGTAAACATCAAATTTAACCTCAAAATCCAAGAATTCTTTCAAACTTCATAAAACATCAAATTTTCTAATTTAGGTCCGAATAACGTCAATGGATTCCTTTTTGTACCAAACTTCACAGAAACATCTTAAATCACGTATAAGATCTGTACCAGGCACCGAAACCAAAATAGGGGTTCGATACCAACAGGTTCTAATCAAATATCATTTCAAAACCTTATAAATAATTTTAGAAAATAATTTATTTCAAAAATTTATTTCTTAGGTTTGGGATCTCGGAATTCGATTTCGGGCATACTCCCAAGTCTCATATATACCTACGGACCCTCCGGGACCTTCAAATCTCGTTCCAAAACATTGACCAAGGTTAAATTAGTTTATTTTATAGTCAAAACTTATTATTTTTTTTATACAATTTCTTGTTTAAGCTTCCGGCTACGCGTTCGGACTGCGCACGCAAATTGAGATGACTCTAAATTAAATTTTTAAGACCTTAGAGTCATAGAATTTAATTTAAAATAAGTGATTACCGTTTGGGTGATCACAGGTTGAAAGCTTCGTGATAGATGAATACACTTTTGATACTAGTATTTTGTCTAACATGTAATGTTAGGTTAATGGTCAGCTCTATATTAAAATTAAGTTCAATATTTTGTGCAATTTGGCTTATTTTGACATGAGGACTTTTCTATGGCGAAGGGAATTTAAAAGAAGAAACGCTTGTTATAATTTTCGTTAAACAAAATCTGATAATTATAATTGACAGGCAATGAATGCAAAGGCAATTAGGCAAATGTATAATGAAGTTAATCCTCTTCACCAACTTCTGAAAGTAGAGACATTTCTTGACTGATTATATTAAATTTAATCAACTGCTTTTAATGTCAAAAACAGTGGCTGCTTTTTGCTTAATTTTTTTCCTTTAATTTTCAGTCAAATATCTTTTCCTAATTAAGTGCACGGCTTCTATATATGTGACGACCCGACCCGACCCAACCCGTCGTCTCAGGTACTACCGTCCCGTTTCTCCCTTATTGTGTTGTATTATATTTCATTATCGGTATTGGGTGCGTTAGAATTTAATTAGAGTGATTTTATTAAGAAATGAGACACCTAGTCTCTTTTAAGAAGACTTAAATTGGAAAAGTCAACAGGATGTTGACTTATGAGTTAGAGGGCTCAAAATTGAATTCCGATGCTTCGGCTAGTTTTAGGGGATGATTTAAGGCTTAGGAGCGCAATCGGAAGTAATTTTGGAGGTCCGGTGAAAAAGTTAGCCTATTTTGGCGAAGTTAGCATTTTGGCAATTTCCGATTGATATGTGAAATTTTAATCTGGAAGTCGGAATGGAATTCCGAAAATTAATGTAGCTTCGTTATGTTATTTTGGACTTGTGTGCAAAATTTAAAGTCAAACAATGATTTAATAGGTTTCGGCATCGGAAATAGAAGTTGGAAACTCTAAAGCTCTTCAAGCTTGAATTGAGGTATAGGTCGTGGTTTTAGCGTTGTTTGCTGTGATTTGAGGCCTCGAGTAAGTCCATAATGTATTTTGGACTGGTTGGCGTTATTGTTCGAGGGTCCCGGGGGCCTCAGGTGTGTTTTGGATGCCCAACGGGTCATTTTTGGAAGATTTTTGTCGTTTTGAGCATAAATGTAATTATCCAAAGGTTCATTTTTAGTTCTAGAGATCCAAATTTGTTTCAGGACTTCCAGAATCTAAATCATGAATTATAGGACACATCTAAAAATTTTGTTTAATTTCATCAAGTCGCAATTGGGTTTTTGACGCGAAATATGAGTTATTGTTTAACGAGTAAAATGGGTATTGAACTGGGCAAATAAGCTCCGAATTTAGTTTCGATTGAAGGGTTGTGTTCGTATTTATTTGTGACTCATAGGAATTAGAATCGTTGAATTCTGAGTTCGTATGATGGAGTTAGAGCCATTTTAGTAAAAATGGTTGTGCTGCAATTTCTTTAATTGCTACTGCATTTTTCTGCAGCGTGAACAGTACCCTCGCACATGAACAGTAACCGCGGGGTGAACACTGTCAACGCGTATGAATAGTAAACCCGCGCGTGAAAAGTAACCGCGCGGGTGAACAGTGGCGACGCGCATGAACAGTACCTTCGTGAACAGTGACCAAAAAAAATTAGTAAGTTTATAAAATCAATTTTGGGTCATTTTTCCACCATTTTTTTTATCATTTTGAGAGCTTCTTGGTGGAGATTAAAGAGGATTCAAAGGGGAAACGACTTGAGGTAAGTTTCTTGGAGTTAGAACTCATTTTTATTGTGAATTCCACCTAGAGATTCATGAAAATTTAGCCAAATTGTAAGAATTTAGGGCTTTGAGAAAAAATCTTAAAATGAAGATTTGAGGGGCCATTTGTGGTCCGAATTGGGAGTTCTTAGTATGTACGGACTCGTGGCGAGACATGGAGTCCGGAATTGTAAATTTCAGAATTTTCAAGATGTGGACCGCAGGCTCGGGTTTTGCCAATTTCGTATTTTTGAGTATTTTTCGAGTTCTTTCGATTGGATTATGTCCCATTAGCATATTATGATGTATTACTTATGATTTTGGCTAGTTTCCACGCGCGTGGAGGCCGGTTCGAGGAGTTAAGGCGTCGCGGGCTTTAGTTTTCGCCGGATCGAGGTGGGTAATACTTGTAAATGATGTCTTAAGGGTTAGTAAACCCCGGACTTGCATATCCTAGTGTGTTATTGAGGTGACTTGTACGTCGGATAATAAGCCTGGGGTAGAGCACCATTGGGGATCATGACATGGTTCGTCCCACTTAATAAAAATACTACCTAATTGCTTAAAATTGTATTGACACCCCTATACATATATTAATTATCATGTTTTGGGCTTCGTGCCGAATATTTGATTCCTTCAGGGATTAGTATCACTGTCTTGGTAATACTATACATATTTTTATCTCAATCTAAGATTTTAAACTAGTATTTTGCTACTCAGCATTTTTATAAGATTTGAAAAACTTGAACAAGATTTTGATGACATTTTAGCTGTGGGCTGATATAATAATGTTGCCCAAGGGGCTTATATGCATTCATGACTATGCATGGATCGGGCTGCAAGCCGCAACAGGAGTGATATTGATATTGCGCTTGGGTTGTAGGAGCCCCTCCGGAGTCTGAACCCCCACAGTGAGCGCGGGCGTCTTTACATGGATTGGGTTGTACGCCACATCGTCATATGCATTGCATTTCATACATACATTTGTATACTTATACTACGTGGCATGATATTTAGCACTCATATATTGCTGGCATACATGTGTTATCTGCCTTATTGACCAGATACCCTACTGGAAATTGTTAAAGAGTATTGAGCCCAAAGGGCTGATTTGAGTGCAGACTTGTACTGTTTGAGGTTGTACCCAGGTATTGATCTGGTATAATGAAAGGAAGAGATGTTAAAAAAATATTTCTAAATAATCTACTCACATATGTTAAAAAGGAATACCCTGAAAGTGTACTTCATTTTAAAAGATGATTCTGTATGTTTATAGCATGAGATAGTGCCTTGTGTCGTTTTCTTTCCTTTAGTATAATTTACTTTTATTACCGTTGTGTTGGAAGTACTCACTCAACTCCCTGCACCATGTGTGCAGATCCAGGTACTTGGGAGCTTAGCTGAGCTTGAAGCTGATATAGAGCTCCATTTGGGATCGTCGAGGTAGCTGCCTGGCGTGCGCAGGACCCGACACTTCCCCTTGTTACTCTGTCATTGCTTGTTTAATTCTTAGTACTCTTAGACTTGTAGAGTATTTACAGTATTTATTGATATTCTGATAGAGGCTCTTGGCTCGTGACCCCAGATCTTAGGGACGTTACATTGTATTTTTGGGAGATTTCTAGATATTCTTAATACTATCAGTTTGATCTTGTTTTCCTTCACCGTTAATGTCTTAAAATAAATTATTTTGAGCTCTAAGCTCGGGATGAGAGTGTATTTGGTCGGGCTGGCCTAGCAATATGCTGGGCGCCATCACGATCGGATTTTGGGGTCGTGACAAGTAGGTATCAGAGCCTAGGTTACTAGGCCTCAAGAGTATTGAGCTGGTTAGTAGAGTCTCACGGATCGGTACAGAGATGTTTGTATTTATCCTCGGGAGGCTGCAGACCTTTTAGGAAACACTTCATATTCTTGGAATTCTTGTCGTGCGTACTTGATTCAGCTTGAAGATGTAATTCTTGAAATTCCTTCCACACGTCTGTATGCGCACTCGAGCACTTAGTAATAAATTTGCCTTGATGGCTAGTGATTCCCCGATCGAGAGATGAGATGTAATCTCTATAATTTTCACGTTGGGCCAGTCTGGAGGACTTGAGGTCGAGTCTTTGTCGATGGCTTGAGCACCGAGGTGCTGATATTGCGAGCTGGTATTATGAATTTATACGATCAGTATTGTCCTTAATCGTGGAAATGGCGGCTTGATAATGGGTGAGTTGTCAAGTGTTCGATTCTTATTGTGACCTGTTGTGTAGCCGAGCTACGGGTGTGGAGAATATTTTTATTTCTCTTAGTGGAAAGGTAAAGTGCATTATGTGCGGTGGTATGAGTTCAGACTCAGGAAGACTAATTAATTGTGCTATGTGTATCATGGTGGAAGGAATGCTGAAATACTGAATTGAGGCGAAGCAGGTGGGTTATCTCTTGCGGAGTGCCTTAGTTGGGTTGATTCTTATGTGTAATTAAAAGGTACTGTATATGTGTTATGATTCGAGCAGGTGCAACGCATGTCCATGTAACAATTTTGATGATATAATTTGTGTAGTATTGAGATTAATTTTGTTAATATACATTGTGATGTCTTGTTGAGTTGTGGAGGTGTTGTTAGGATGGTTTTGGTGATTCTCTGGCAGGTCGATTGGGCAAATTACAAAGGAAACTCTGTCAAAATTTTTGGAAAATTTGGGACTTAGAAATGATTTTGTCACTGAAAGAGTGGGCTTAACTGTTGCGTGTGAATGAATGCAACAATTGCAGAAGAGTTAAAATTTCTGATGATTCGTGTCTCCACAAGCTGGTGAAAGAGTGAGTTTAATTTCACCATGTTATTACGACACCTATAGAGTATATGTGTTGGGATATATATGGCTTCGAGCTAAGTTGGGGAGGTTGCCAATGATTAGCTGAATGCGCCGTTATGTGCTATATTGGTTCTGTCTTAAAGTATACTACCAAACCAGTTCTGGTTGCAGAAATTGAGCCGAGAATGGCACGAGTGAAGCAAAATTTTGACAAAGGTTATGTGGTGCTTTCGTAGATGTGAGAAAATAAAAGAATGCTCAGTGTATAGAGAAGGAAGATGCTTGTATGTATCGAAAGGAGATCATATCCTTTGACATTAGAGTGCCAAAGGGGCACATGTGGTTTTATTAACAGAGCAGGCTAAATGCAAGTTGAATAGAGTGAATGACTCTTGAGAATGGTTTAAGATGTTCAAAATTTTACACGTAATAATCATGTGTTCTAAGATGGTGTATGTAACCAAAGACAGTGTTTTCATTAGAAAAGATCAAGACTTGTGGTATTTTGTGTTAACTACGGGATCCTAAGTATCAGTATCAGTAAAGTAGTGATACCGAATTCAGATTCACAAGAAGTGCTTCAAAATAAAGTATTATGGAATGTGATATTTCTGGGAGACATTGGAGAAAGTATTCAGTGGCCTACGAGTATTAAACAATGTGGCCTTATGTTTGAATCTCTTAGTGTGAGCCTGAATTGAGGCATTGTAGTGCTACAACAAGAAAGAAAATCAAATTAATGATGTAAACCAAGTACGAAGGTTATGATGGTTGTTCTTGTGCGTTATGAGAAAAATGGAAGTTATTATGAACCTTTGAAATGTTATCAGACTAGTTCAGTGTGATCAGAATCGGCTTGAAGTCGATGAAGATTTAATGTGAATAATGGCTCTATATCAGGCCAAATGTGTGCATCTTTATGACGCGGTCCTCGTGGAGGAGTAGTTAGGTTGATGCTTCATTGTCTGATATCTCGTGTGGTGATGAATTATGCCGTGTGATTTGTGAAACTGCTCAAGAAATTGCTATGTGGTTGGAATCCGCATAGGAATGATATTGCCTGAGCAACTTGGCTCTTGAAATTCAGATTTGCACATCACACCTCAGTTGTGCTTGCGTTTTGTAGTTTATAACGCTAAATATCCCTTAGGGATGATATTATGCACCTAGCATGCTGATGACCGATATTCGGTATTTGATTATAATGAGCAGATTTGGCTCGAGGTGTGTCTCCTTATGTGAGACTATATGTGGATCGGGTGGCACGCCGCCATGGGTATGTTAGCTGGAACGGGTTGCACGCCGCAACAATGTGAAATCGAGTATAGTTTTTCTATATACTATATTGTATACCTTGCTTCATGTTTTCTATGGAAAGTCTGTATTAATGTGTGGGATTGATAATTCCCTCCAGGGTTCGTTTTCTTTTGTATTACGTTTGAATTGGTAGCCTATTGGCACATTGGGGCATCATATGCGATTTATAACTATGTCTGGAGTGGCTTATTGCCAGGACATTTCGTACTAGGAAAGACGAGATCATTGAAGTTGAGATTAGTGCAATCTGAGTATGTAAAGTGAAATTATAGAGCTAAGACCATTGTTTGGCTTAGAATGAGGTTATAGTTCTTGTCAAGAGTATAGAACTAATGAATTGTTGTTTCGGTGGTAGTTATGAATGTGTTCAGGTCTCATCCGCTGTCTCAGCATTGTAAGAATTTGAACAAGACCTATGTATGTCATGCAGAACATGTGACGTATAGTGATTCCTTCCAAGTGATTAGTTAAAGGATCTTCGGATGATTAAGAAAAAAATAGTATTGCTAAGTGAAAGTGATTTGACGAGAGTATGTGTCCCAGAAAAAGATAATGTTATTAAACTGGTGATATTTCAGTAGTATTGCGGCATGTTCTTGTTGGGTCCATTGGTGGTATTCGGGTTTGTTCGGTATCAAAGGTAAATATTGAGCACCTGTCAGGGAATAAATGAGTATCAAATGTGGGCATGTATTGCATTAATGAAGGATAGGAAGATTCGATCGTTATTGATCTTGCTAGTGATTTGGGGAGACCCATAAGTTATTTTTGGTGTTGTGAGATGTCATGATTTGTTGGATATAGGTACATGTGGTACGGTTCTATAGAGGATTCGTGGAGAAAGTCGAGCGGGAAGAGTAGTTGAATGTCGCTCGATAATGGGGAATTAATTATGACCTTTCGGAGTAGATTCATGTGTTCTATTCTATGATGTGAGACAGGGTCTCAGCTTTGTGAAGTAATGGTATTGATGAGCTTTTCTGTTTGAGTCAATTGTTCCGATTTGAGTATGTTCAGACTACTCCTTAATGGTACGTGTATTATGCAGGTTATGGTTAGGCCGTGATTGTGTCATGTCACCAAGATGGTGTGTTTGGTCAAAGGAGATCGTGAGGATCATTAATGAATATAAACAGAATTGATTTCAGCATATTTGATGGGTAAATATCGAGATTCGGTTCAGAAATTTGTTATGGTAATTGCTAGAGGAGAAATGGCCTCATGAATGGGTGACCTGAGGAATGGATATGGTTTATCGCGTGTTTTATTTACCATTGGCAATATATGAACGTGTTGGAATAAGTCTCTAGCTAATAAAAGGGTTTTCCATCGACATTTGGTTATCGTGGGCAGTTGTTGTGAATGGAAGTTATCACTGCATGTGTTTGAGTTATGCGATATAATATATGATTTCACCTGAGGTTGCACGTATGGATTATTACAGCTGGTTCGAGTTTATTCTGAGTAAAAATGTGAGGTTCTGATCTTGTGTAAGATTTCATAAGGTGAAATGTAGTTCTATGGTGAAATTTCAGCTGAGTTGTGTTGTCAGACCTATATGAGATAGGGTAACGTTTGTCAGACCTATATGAGATAGGGTAACGTGGGATCATCGCGGGTTATATACACGGTAGACTTATTCAATTATTGGTGAATTTCTAGAACAACTATGGGTCCGCTCGAGGACGAACGTTTGTTTAAGTTGGGGAAAATGTGACGACCCGACCTGTCGTCTCAGGTACTACCATCCCGTTTCTCCCTTATTGTGGTGCATTATGTTTCATTATAGGTATTGGATGCGTTATAATATAATTGGAGTGATTTTATTAATAAATTAGACACCTAGTCTCTTTTTAGAAGACTTAAATTGGAAAAGTCAACTGGACGTTGGCTCATGAGTTAGAGGGCTCGAAATTGAATTCCGATGATTCGGATAGTTTTGGGGGATGATTTAAGGCTTAGGAGTGCAATCGGAAGTAATTTTGGAGGTCCGGTGAAGAAATTGGCCTATTTTGGTGAAGTTTGTATTTTGGCGATTTCCGATTGATATGTGAAATTTTGATCCGGGAGTCGGAATGGAATTCCAAGAATTTTTGTAGCTTCGTTATGTTATTTTGGACTTGTGTGCAAAATTTGAAGTCAAACAGACGTGATTTAATAGGTTTCGGCATCGAAAATAGAAGTTGGAAACTCTAAAGCTCTTCAAGCTTGAATTGAGGTGTAAGTCGTGGTTTTGGCGTTGTTTGCTGTTATTTGAGGCCTCGAACAAGTCCATAATGTATTTTGGAACTAGTTGGTTTTATTGGTCGGGGGTCCCGAGGGTTTCGGGTGTGCTTTGGATGCCCAACGGGTCATTTTTGGAAGATTTTTGCCGTTTTGAGCATAAATGTAATGATCTAAAGGTTCCTTTTTAGTTCTAGAGATCCAAATTTGATTTGAAGACTTCCAGAATTTAAATCATGAATTATAGGGCTGATCTGAAAATTTTGGTTTAATTTCATCAAGTCGCGAATGAGTTTTTGATGCGAAATATGAGTTAATTGTTTAACGAGCAAAATGAATATAGAACTGGGAAAATAAGCTCCGAATTCAGTTTCGATTAAAGGGTTGTGTTCGTATTATTATTTTTGACTCATAGGAACAAGAATCGTCGAATTCTGAGTTTGTATGATGGAGTTAGAGCCATTTTAGTAAAAATGGTTGTGTTGCAATTTCTTTAATTGCTGCTGCATTTTTCTGCAGCGTGAACAGTACCCACGTACTTGAACAGTATCCGCGGTGGTGAACAGTGACAACGCGTATGAATAGTAACTTCGCGCGTGAATAGTAACCGCGCGGGAGAACAGTGACGACGCGCATGAACAGTACCTCTGTGAACAGTGATTTCGAAAAACAAATCAGTAAGTTTATAAAATCGATTTTGGGTTATTTTTCCACCGGTTTTGATCATTTTGAGAGCTTCTTGGTGGAGATTAAAGAGGATTCAAAGGGGAAACGACTTGCGGTAAGTTTCTTGGAGTTAGAACTCATTTTTATTGTGAGTTCCACCTAGAGATTCATGAAAATTTAGCCAAATTGTAAGAATTTAGGGCTTTGAGCAAAAATCATAAAATGAAGATTTGAGGGTCCATTTGTGGTTCAAATTAGGAGTTCTTGGTATATAAGGACTCGTGGCGAGACGAGGAGTCCGGGAATGTAAATTTCGGAATTTTTCGAGATGTGGGCCCCAGGCTCGGGTTTTGCCAATTTCGTATTTTTGAGTGTTTTTCGAGTTCTTTCGATTGGGTTATGTCCCATTTGCATATTATGATGTATTACTTATGATTTTGTTTTGTTTCGATGCACGTGGAGGCCGGTTCGAGGAGCTAAGGCTTCGCGAGCTTGAGTTTTTCTCGGATCGAGGTGGGTAATACTTGTAAATGATGTCGTGAGGGTTAGTAAACCCCAGACTTGCACATCCTAGTGCTGTATTGAGGTGACTTGCACATTGGATAATGGACGTGGGGTAGAGCACCAATGAGGATCATGACATGGTCCGTCCCGCTTAATAAAAATACTACCTAATTTCTTGAAATTTTATTGACACCCCAATAAAAATATTAATTATCATGTTCTGGGCTTCATGCCGAATATTTGATTCCATCAGGGATTGGTATCACTGTCTTGGTAATACTTTGCTTATTTTATCTCAGTCTATGGTTTTAAACTGGTGTTGTGCTACTCAGCATTTTTATAAGATTTGAAAAACTTGAACAAGGTTTTGATGACATCTTAGTTGTGAGCTGATATGATAATATTGCCCAAGGGGCTTATATGCATTCATGACTATGCATGGATCGAGCTGCACGCCGCAGCAGGAGTGATATTGATATTACGCTTGGGCTGTTGGAGCCCCTCCGGAGTCTGAACCCCTACAGTGAGCGCGTGCGCCTTTGCATGGATCGGGTTGTACGCCACAGCGTCATATGCATTGCATTGCATACATACATTGGTTTACTTGTACTACGTGAAATGACATTTAGCACTCATATATTGATGGCATACATGTGTTATCTGCCTTATTGACCAGATACCCTGCTGGAAATTGTTAAATAGTGCTGAGCCCAAGGGGCTAATTTGAGTGCAGACTTGTATTGTTTGAGGTTGTACCCAGATATTGATCTGTTATAATGAAAGGAAGAGATGTTAAAAAGAGATTTCTAAATAATCAACTCACATATGTTAAAAAGTAATACCCTGAAAGTGTACTTCAGGTTAAAAGATAATTTTGTATGTTTATAGCATGAGATAGTGCCTTGTGTGGTTTTCTTTCCCTTAGCATTATTTACTTTTGTTACCGCTGAGTTGGAAGTACTCACTTGACTCCCTGCACCACGTGTGCAGATCCAGTTACTTGGGAGCATAGCTGAGCTTGAAGCTGATATAGAGCTCCATTTGGGATCGACGATGTAGTTGCCTGGCGTCCGCAGGACCCGATACTTCCCCTTATTACTCTGTTATTACTTATTTTATTCCGCGTACTCTTAGACTTGTAGAGTATTTACAGTATTTATTGATATTCTGATAGAGGCTCTTGGCTCGTGACCCCAGATCTTTGGGAAGTTACGTTGTATTTTTGGGAGATTTCTAGATATTCTTAATACTATTAGTTTGATCTTGTTTTCCTTCACTATTGATGACTTAAAATAAATGATTTTGAGCTCTAAGCTCGGGATAAGAGTGTATTTGGTCGGGCTGGCCTAGTAATGTGATGGGCGCCATCACAACCGAGTTTTGGGATCGTGACAATATAATTAATAAAATGTAAACCACTCTTTCATAATCTCAAAGAAATGATACAATAATAGTCCAACTTGTTTAAACCAAAGATAGAATGACAAATATTCTTCAGTTAATCTCAAAAAATTAAGTAACCGCCAAAACTCCCGTAGTTGACTCTAATAAAATATTTGTATAATTGACTCTAAGAAATTAATGATCTCTAGTTTTCCACAACGACTTCATCCACCCCCCCCCCCCCCCAATTTATCATGACTACATGCATTACAGTAATAACAAAATAATTAAATTTTTCTCAGACAAGAAATTAGGCAGTGATCAAATTTGTCAGCTTTAATAATGATTTTTCGATCTTGGCTTCATCCGATGGTTAGACGAATATTTTATAAAACACGAAATTTGGTAAGTTCAACACATTATAGGAAAAAATTAACATTATGATGTGTTTGGTAGGAAGTAGGAAAAACATTTTCTACGAAATAAGTCATTTCTCGCAATCAAACGGGCAATAGGGAAGATTTCTACTAAGGGAGTTAAAAAAAAGTTAAAAAGATAAAATAAAATGTGACCCATGAAAATTGAATAAGCGACCTCACAAATATTTTGAATCTCATTTATCGTTAAGTTATACATTTTGGTTGTGTTAAGTGGATTCAAAAAATATATATAAATGCACAAAATAAATTTTGTCTTGTATGTATAATATAATTTCCGACGAAGGGAGTTCGGTGAACTCATCCACACCCTAAATCTGCCATGCAAACGAGCAACTAAATATCAAAAAGATATAGAAAAAAAAAATCTATTATAAGGGAAAAAACAACTTTCTCCGCTTATATTTTTCAGTAGTCCATTCAATATATATTCTTAATTTAATAAATTAGATATCTCTAGCCACTCTATGTTCATTTTCTTTGGGGGCCAAGAAAAAAGATTTTAAAAAAGTAAGAAATCTACCCTATACGTTGACCTTGTATTTGCATGCATGGGGGCCATATAAATGTCAACTGCCTAAGTTAGAAAATTGCAAAGATTGAATTAATTACTTTTGAAGTTCTTAAATGTTAAACTAATTGCATATTTACAGGTTACAATATAGTAATTAAAGGCAATAATATAGTCTTAGTCGTCTCCATATATGCATATGCAATCTAGATAAATGCAAGTGCAAGGAATTTTAGCATTAAGACAATTCAGAAGATGAAAAAATTATTCACTAAATGACAATTTAATTGCGCGTTTCTTTTTGGTAGTATTAATTGTGTAAATATGAAATTGACATGAAAAAGTCTGACAGAAACTTCTTCTCTTTCTCTTCTATTAGGTTTTAGATCGTTAAATGCTTAATTATATATATATATATATATATATATATATATATATATATATATATATATATATATATATATATATATATATATATATATATATATATATATTCCCAGTTGACCAAACATATTAAAGATTCTCCAATATTACTGGTTTTATACGAACCCAACCCACCAAGTGCACACATAATATCCAGAAAAAAAAAACTGTTTATTCTTAATTATCTTTGTCATGCCAATATTAAGATGGTTTTCTAAATGTCATAAAACACTATCTTTTAGTAATAATTAGTTATTTGTAGATAGCATTTGCTATATTGCGGATTATAGATACCTTTTATGTGGTTATAAGATGTATTTGATGTATTTAAGCTATTATATTCATTAGATAAGAGGTGTTGCTCTGATGGTAAGCAACACTACCCTTCCTAGACCCGAAAGTATTAGAGTGTATTCGACTGTATTCACAACGTGAAATAGGGGATTACATTGTTTTTAAAACTGAAAGTGAATCAATTAACATAATAGACTCCTCATATATCTCAACAAACTCAAGTATAACATACAAATTTTGTATTTTTAGTTATAAAAAGATTCTCAACCGAAAAATACCCAAAAAATATAACAATGTTCAGAAAAATTATATAATATATCTAAATACATAACTTATATTAATTACAAAAAGATATGAATACATTCATGGCATATAGCAAGACAGTGAACACAATGAAATACATATAATACAGTGAGATGCATTGAAATACAACAAAAAAATAATAATAAATGCAATAAAATACATGAAAATACATTGAAATATATTAACAGAAAATCAAGTTGCTCAGTCTCAAACTTTGTCGTCTTTATTTAAGAACAAACCCTAATTTCCGGCGAATCCGCCATAGCAACGTTTGAAGGTACAACATGCGACACCTTTAAGATTTGAAGGTACAACACGCGACACCTTTTTCATTACCTGCTACCCAAAAGATTCAATCTCAGTCGTCCACTGTTAGATGTTCCGTCACCGCTGCTCCATCGGCCACTGTATCCATGGCCTTCGCTAAGGTGAAACCTGTCAAAGTTCAAACATTGGTTAACTCCATTTCGCAAATCAGTTAGTTTTGGTTAGGCATTTGATTTGCTTTTAAATAGCAGTTCAATATTCGGTGCAAGAACTGATCGGAATGACCCCTAATATAACTCAACAAACTCAATTATAACACCTAAATTTTATATATTCAGTTATAAAAAAGATTCTCAACCGAAAAATATCCAAATAATATAGCAATCTTCAGAGAAATTACATAATACATCTGAATACATAAATTATATTAATTAAAAAAATATATGAATACATTCATGGCATATAGCGAAACACTAAATGCAATAAAATACATAGAATATAATGAGATATATTGAAATGCAATGAGAACAAAAGATAGTGAATACAATGAAATACATGGAATACAACGAGATACATTGAATTATAATGGAAAAAGTTAATAAATACAATAAAATATAAATACAGTGTGATACGTTGAAAATACATTAAAATAAACTAACAGAAAATCAAGTTGCTCGGCCCCAAAACCGTCGTTTTTGTTCAAGAACAAATCCTAATTTTCAGCTACTGCTATTGCAGTAGATGCAACAACAATGTCAGATGTATTTGTCACCTACTCCGAATCTCAATATCAAATCCAGGTTTCGGAGTTCTCTCGCTATATCCGCTTATGTTTCTCAAAATTGCATTTCAATGGCGGTAGCGAGTGGCTTAGCGGCCTCTTTTGTAGGTGATGGTTTTCATTGTGATAATTTTAAGTTCTACATCTTGTTCTTCGTCTCTTTCTCCTCTATGGGTTGTTTTCATCGTCAAGTTAGATTAGTGATCACGCCCAACTATGCCTTCTATAAAAGACAATGCGGTCGCAACAAATATACCCAAGTATTATACACGGGGTCGAATCCTCAGAGAGTTAACCTACCAACTACAGTCTTCAAAATCCAACAAAACTTCTGAATCAGCTTCCCAAATATTCAAATATCTCTTTGAGTGGTTTCTAATAACTACTTTTGCAAAGAACTAATTAACTAAAATAATAACTGAATGTGTTGTAAATAAGAATGAGAAAGACTAAGGTGATGATTTCCCCTATTGATGGAATCCCTTCTGTTTATGCTCATACAAATTTGTCAATATCTCTCTATCAATCATGAACACTATTTTTACCATAAATCTCTTCCGAGAAAATACAGTAATTTACTATTGCACTCTTCCGAGCTACCCTAGCTTGCTTTAATTAACATATTTCACTTTAGATTGCACCCAAGGTTTTGTTATTCCTAATACCACCTTTAAACCCACAATTATAGATTCCTCTAATAATCTAGGTATGGTGTTGTTCAACAATACCCTAAAGATGCGCTCTTTTCCAAGTTATGCACACTAAATAGGCACAACTAATTGAGGATCCTATCAATTAACTACAACAAGAACAGAGTTGAACAAATAGAAATTTAACTAACAATTTGTATTCACATAAGCCAGAAGTTCACCAACCAATAGGTTCCATTACAACCTTAGATAAGAAATTAGCTACTCATAACTATGAAAGCAAAAGATATAATAGATTTCATAATCAAGAATTCAAAATAAAATTAAGAGAGATGTTTAGAGAATCCTCTCACACTAGTTTCCTTGCAAAAGTAGTCTATAATACAAAACTTTCCTCCTTTGGGAAAATCCTAATGATATACATAGGGTTTAGGTATTAAAAATCCCGTTTTTACACTTTAGCCCTTGAATTTTCCGCCTTCTGCCGCGGTTTCACCGCGGTCGCGGTGGAACCGAGGCCAACACCCCATTCTAAATCTTCGAAACTTCAGCAGACTTGATCTACCGCAATTCTACCGCGATCGCGGTGGAATCGTGGTCAAACAGTATCTCGGTTTCTTCAGGGTTGTTCAAGCGTAGTTGCCATGATTTTTGCACAAATGGCCTTTTTCATTTCCTTTTGACTCCAAAATTGCTCTTTTAGACTTCCTCAACTATTGTGTACCTATAACACACGAAAAATACTGATAAGAGCATTTTGTCATCATATATATTATCAAAACAACATTAAAGTGTGATTATTTAGCGTATAAATATAGTAAAATTCACCTATTATTAACACCCCACACTTAAACCTTTGCTCGTCCTCGAGCAACATTAATCACACTTCTAGGCCTTTATTATCAGTGTCTCCTCTAAAATATGTCACACAAGCTATTATTTATGATTAACCTATATAATGCATAATCCTTACTCAACTTTAAACTCCAATGTCAAACACATCATTGCTCACTCTAATTACTATTACAGACTTGCAAACTTATCCTTCTCTTCCTAAGTTACATGCCCTCACAACACACAAACTGAGAGAAGTTCCCACACATATGCAATTTATAACATGGAACTTATATATATAGAAACATTTCACTCACTCTCAGCAAAGAGCATTTATATGTACACAGACACAGCATAAGCTTGCCCCCGTGTAATACTCCACTAATCGAGCCATTTAGTCAAAGATCAAGAGGTCTTTAAGGGTTGTAATAAAGGCTATGGGACGGGTAGGATACTTTTAGTTATAGTGGCTAACCTCCCTAAGCACTTCTTTTACACAACTTCCCTTCAAGCTTTTCATTATGCTCACCCTAACCATTCTTCCACCTTTTATTCACTTGTAATCCCGCTTTTCTTTTGGTGCAACTGGCTTCCTTATATATATATATATATATATATATATATATATATATATACATTTTTTTATTATTTTTTATAAGCATTTACCGTATACTGCCAGTCACCAAATCTACCATTCATTCTTGATTTCCCTTTTTCTATTTTCCCACACCCCACACTTTTACTTTTGCATGTTCATTACAATTCCAGTGCTTCTAGGAGGTAAGGTACAAAAATGTACAACATCTATTTTGTGAACATTATACGGTTATCAAAGAACAGGCTTAAGGCACAAAGGGGTTAACTAAGATATTATTCACATGTGAATTTACAGTTTTTGGTTTATGGGGTTGCACAAAGAAATGCATCTATCATCTCTATAACTAAATAACTTCTATTTCGCTTTGCACACATACATGGCAAGTTCTAGGTATCATGTGTAAACATATAATGCAGGTAAAAATCTCACACACACTTAGCATACAACTCATTCTGAATTAAGTTCATCTACAAAGTCATACAAATGTTCAAGCAAGCTACATTGTGTAATTTAAGCATATCATAGAATCTACAATCAAGCTTAGATAATACACTCTCAAGTTTATTTTAATTTTGCTAGTGTGCGTACTTGGGTTTTACATATTAACCTTCACCCATTAATCCTAAAAAAAGAAAAATCCACCTAACACGGTTCAATAAAAACCCTTGGAAAAGAACTGTGGCCAAAAGAAAAACCAAGGGGGAGGTGATACGCTACCTAAGAAAAAGAAAAGAAATAAACTAAAAATCCTACATAGACTACTTCCCTCAAGAGTACTGTCGAAGTAGTCCGTCATCAGGAAGAGACCTCTACTCATATTTTTGAATTTGTTATTTGTTTTTATTTTTACTCTGACTTTGACCCTTAAGAAACCCATCGACAAGTGTCCACCATCGGGCCAAGCCAGCTAATATACTATACAACTAAGTATATAATGTACACATACACTACAGAGTAAGTCTCCCACCCACACTTCAAATCATGGCATGTCCTCATGTCATATAAAACAAAATAAAGCATATAAGGGTTAGAAGACTTCCCTGAGACTCAATTTGAGTCGGAGACTATGGCGGGGTCGACGTTGCATGCTCGACCCAATGCTCTGAACCACGTCATGAAGCGGCTCTCAGACCTGGACTGTCGCTGTGACATTGAATCCATGCGACTGTGCAGGCCGTCCATAGAAGTGTGTAGATCCACAACTTCTTCCTCCAAAGACCTAAGCATAGGTCTGGTGGACTAGGAACAAGATAGGCCAGCTCCATAATGAGCTTGCCTAGATGGACCTGCAGAGTCAGTAGACCTCCTAGACTGGACAACTGGGACTGGGTCGTCGTCATCATCAATATCAATTGGGTCGTTGCCTCAGCCAACCCGAATACCTGAAGCTTTAAATGGAGCTTTTTGTGGCAGATCGCCATCAGTAGGTAATATGGGTGTGTGGTGGGCGAGGCAAAAAGTAGTGACCAATGAAGGGAAATAGAATTCCTTGGACTTAAGGGGTCCCCTCAGCATCATTTCATCACTAATAAGTCGGGCAATGTCAAACTCTCGCTGGGTGACGAAGCACTAAGTCAACACTGCCCTATTAAAATTCACATCAGTAGTGTTGCAGGAGGGGAGGAAACGGTTTGCAGACCACCGTGAACCAACATTTGGCTAGATGCGTAAAAGAGGTGGAATTAAGTGTGATTTGGTCCTTAATCCACAAAGGACGTCCACTTACGCATAAGGCCTCAATCATGATGTCCCAAGTGACACTAGGCCTGTCGTGATAATAATCCACGTCACTGCTATAAGCATGCAGTCTCAAGGCTTTCCTGATACTAGGCACCTTGGCATATACACGCTTACCTCGCACGAAGACCTCTCTAGCCATAATATAGGTTACATTGGCATAGAACTCCCGCACAAGCATTTTGTTGACAAGAGCAGGTTCCTGGAATAAGAACTCCATTTCCCTGTGCCGTATCTCCTCATACATGTCGGGCTTCTTCGCTCGAAGTACCATTCTGTCAATAGGAATTTCCTGCAGCCATGCCTTGGTGGCCTTAGCATGAAAGTCGTTTTCCGCCTCTTCAACCGCAAAGCGGGACTCATCGTAGGTGGGATGCCTAGATGAGCTCGCTGCTTGCCTTGAATGCTTTGGTGCCATAGTCCTGCACATAAGAAGCACAACAAAGATTTTCATTACATTAATACGTCGAATGGTTACTCAGACTTCACCATCCACTGACTACAAACGTACTCCTTTAGTGCCATCATACCATGACCCCTAATTTGCCCACTTATTTTCAACCATTTCATCCATTCTAGCCTAATGCACCCCACACTTACCCCTTTTCAATGTGAATTATATTTACATAGTCTCCATATTTACTTCATCCATCATGACAACACCACCCCACATACTTTTACACCATCTCCAAATTTACAACAACAATCCAACCAAACCTAGGCATAATATCCCCTAAAATTATACAACACAATACAATACCACATAATTGACTAAACCATGGCCCAAAATCATACTAATCCATAACAAAATATGTTAGGCCTCCAAACCACCAAAACAATGCAAAATTAAATAATAATGGAGACCTAATTTGTTCAAGTGCCACTAATCTCAAAAATTAAATATACAATAATAGCCATATACTAATTGGGCATAAATTTATGTTTTACACTAAACCTAGGTAGGGTTTAAGCAAAAACTAAATATTAACTACATTATACTAATTAAACTTGAAGAAAATTAAAGATAGAAGAAAGAGAAAAGAGAAAACTTACTTGAATAGGGGAGGGGAGGAAAGGTAGTAGTAACAATGGAGGTTGGGGGGAGGATAATGGAGGAAGAAGAAGAGAGAGTAGGATGAGAGTTGAGAGAGAAGAGAAAATTTTTGAGAGAAAAATAGAGAGGGGCGGCAGTTGTCACTGGGAATGGTGGGAATGGGTTAGTTTTTAGGGTAGATATATTAAAAAGAGGGGGGGGGCTAAAATAAAATAAAATAAAAATTGTTTTTTTTCAACAGCCGACATACTTGGGCCCGCGGTCATGGTGGAACCGTGAGCGATAGGGTTCAGAGAGTGCAATCCACCTTGGTTTGACGGCGATCGCGGTCCAACTGCGATGAGTGAGGTTCAGAGAGGGCATCTCACAGCAGTTTCACCGAGATCGCGGTGGAACCATGGTAGATGGCCTCCTCTGATTCTTTCGCCTTGCAGCTGCCTATTTTTTTTTATAGTCTAACTATAATGTTTACAATTACAACAATTTCGTGGGTTGCCTTCCACGTAGCGCCTGATTTAATGTCGCAGCATGACTCAATTTAGCGCAATTTAAGACTCGCTCAACCATTGAGGTTCATTCAAATGCAATTCAGACTTCTCTTCGGCTTCATCCATGCCCACGTACAATTTTAACCACTGTCCATTTACTCTGAAAGTGCGGGAGCCATTTTCAGTACTTATTTCCACAGCTCCAGACGATAACACTTCAACCACCCGGAATGGGCCAGACCATCTTGATTTCAATTTCCCCTGGAAGAATCGTAATCTTCAGTTGTAGAGTAATACCTTATCACCGGATTTAAAGTTACGCTCTATGATGTTTTGGTCATGCAGCCACTTCATCCTCTCCTTATATAACCTCGTGGTCTCAAAAGCCAGATATCGGAACTCTTCTAGCTCATGTAGTTCAGTGACTCTTCTTTTGCCCGCTTTTTCCCAGTTGAGATTTAGTTGTTTAAGTGCCCACCATGCTTTATGCTCCAATTCAACGGGTAGGTGACAGGCTTTCCCAAACACCAATTTGTATTGTGATATGCCAATCGGTGTCTTAAAAGCTGTCATATATGCCATAATGCATCATCCAGCTTTCTTGACCACTCGATCCTTGTGGCCTTCACTATTTTTGTTAGTACACTCTTTATTCCCTGTTGGATACCTCAACTTGCCCTCTGGTCTGCGGGTGATATGGCGTAGCCACCTTGTGCCTCACATATATTTTGCCAACAATATTTCAAATGCTCGATTACAGAAGTGAGTGCCCACGTCGCTTATAATTGCCTCGGTGTCCCAAAGCGAGTGAATATATTTTTCTTGAGAAATACCACCACCACCTTAACACCATTGGTGGGTAATGCTACAGCTTCAACCCATTTGGACACATAATCTACAACAACAAGAATATACGTATTGCCATAGGAGCTGACGAAGGGACCCATGAAATCTATCCCCTAGACATCAAATACTTCCACCTCTTGGATTAGGTTCATGGGCATCTCGTGACGCCGGGAGATATTCCTGATGCGTTGACATTCATTACAGCCTTTCACCCACAAGTGTCCATCTTTAAATACCGTTGGCTAGAAAAGTCTGGCCTCAAGTACCTTAGCTGCTGTTCGAACTCCTCCGAAATGGCCACCATATGCCGAAGCATGACAAGCCTGCAAGATAGAAGATTGTTCGATCTCGGGGACGCATCTCCGGATCATGTTATTAAGGCGAATTCTAAAAAAGTAGGGCTCATCCCAATAGTACAATTGGCTTTCACGAAAGAATCTTTTCCTCTGGACCGATGACAGGTCATAAGGAACAATACCACTGGCCAAGTAATTTGTATAGTCTGCATACTATGGCGCTTCAGGGAGAGTGGTAGCGAGCAGCTGCTCGTTTGGAAAGGTATTCAGAATTTCTTCACTTTCTTTAACATTCTCGGCTCCTTCAAGTCATGATAAGTGATCAACGACTTGATTTTCAGTGCCCTTGTGGTCACGAATTTCATGATCGAACTCTTGCAGAAGCAGCACCCAACGAATTAGGCGCGACTTAGAGTCCTTCTTTTCAATTAAATGTCTAAGTGTTGCATGGTCAGTGTATACAATTACCTTTGATCCTATAAGATAGGACCTGAACTTGTCAAAGGCAAACACTACCGCCAGCATCTCCTTCTCCGTCACAGTGTAATTTAGCTTGGATCCACTTAGTGTTCTACTAGCATAGTAGATTGGATGCATCAGCTTGTCTTTCCGGTGGCCCAGTACTGCCCCCACTTCATAGTCACTTGCATCGCACAAGAGCTCGAATGGTTGCTCCCAGTTGGGGGCAATAATGATTGGTGTTGCGACCAGTCTCGTTTTCAGTTCCTCAAATGCAATCCTGCAATCATCATAAAATACAAAAGGGTGATCATTTTCTAGTAACTTACAGAGGGGATTGGCAATTTTGGAGAAGTCTTTAATGAACCTCCGATAAAAACTGGCATGTCCAAGAAAGCTTCTAATGGCTTTAACAGACGTTGGTGGAGGCACCTTTACAATGACACCTCAATTCCCTTGCTAGAAATCTGGTACCCCAACACTATTCCTTCTTGTACCATGAAATGGCACTTTTCCCAATTTAGCACCAAGTTATTCTCAATGAACTATTTCAGCACACGCGTATGATTAATGGGGAATTCATCAAATGAATTCCCCACCACTGAGAAGTCATCCATGAACACTTCCATTATGTCTTCTACCATGTCAGTAAATATGGCCATCATGCACCTTTGGAATGTGGCAGGTGCATTGCATAGGCCAAATGACATCCTCCTGAAGGCAAAAATACCATATGGGCATGTGAAGGAGGTCTTTTCTCTATCCTCAGGGGCAATAGAGATCTGATTGTACCCTGAGTACCCATCCAAGAAACAAAAATGTGACCTCCCTGCCAACCTTTCGAGCATCAGGTCAATGAAGGGAAGTGGGAAGTGGTCCTTTCGGGTGGATAGATTTAGTTTTCGGTAGTCCATGCAGATCCTCCAGCTGGTGACGGTTCTTGTTGAGATTAACTCATTATTTTCATTTTGCACAACCGTCATGCCACCCTTCTTTGGTACACATTGAACTAGGCTAACTCACCTATTATCAGAGAATGGGAAACTAATTCCCACGTCTAGCCACTTTTTCACTTCCTTCTTCACCACTTCCTTCATATTTGGGTTCAGCCTTCTCTGGTGTTCCCTGGAAGGTTTGTGTCCTTCTTCCAGGAGAATCTTATGCATGCAGTAAGTGGGGCTGATCCCCTTTATGTCTGCCATGGTCCAACCAATGGCAGTTTTACATTCTTTGAGTACCTGTATAAGCTGTTGAGCCTTCACATCTAGCAAACCAGATAAAATAATAATAGGTAAAGTGGAGTTAGGGCCCAGGAATTCATACCTGAGATGAGTTGGTAATGGCTTGAGTTCCAACTTGGGTGGTTCTTCAATGGATGGTTTTGCTGGAGGGGTCTCTCTATTTTCTAAGTGTAGAGGTTCAAACTCCAAATTTCTATCCCAAAACCCCTTACCTTCCAGTGCTAACACCCATTCCGCCAGACTTTAACCATTTACCTCCTCTAGGTTTATTAGGCATGCCTGTAGTGGATCTTCAGCTGTCAATGTTACATCGTATGTCTCCACTATCACATCTACTGCATCGATAAGAGAGCAATTTGCGAACTCACTAGGGCGCCTCATAGATTTCTGTACATTAAATATGATCTCTTCATCGTTTAGTTTCATCTTGAGATCCCTAGTCTCACAATCGATCAAGGCTCTCCCCGTGGCTAAGAATGCTCTTCCTAAGATTATAGGAATCTCTTCATCCACCTTTCAGTCTAGAATCACAAAGTCGGCAGGAAACACAAACTTCCCCACATGAATAAGCACAACATCTAATATACCGAATGATCGTTTTACTATCCTATCAGCAAGTTGTAGTAATATTGAAGTAGTCCTGGCTCTCCCAATGCTCAGCCTCTTATAGATCACCAAGGGCATAAGATTTGTACTAGCCACCAAATCACACAATGCCTTAGTAAAGGCAAAGTTTCCTATAGTGCACGGAATAGTGAAGCTACCTGGGTTAGATAACTTATCAGCTATGGGTCTGGATACCACTGCACTACATGTCTGAGTAAGAGTAACTGTGGCCAAGTCTTGAAAATCAAACTTTCGTGACATTAAGTCCTTCATCATTTTAGCATACCCAGGCATCTCTTTTTGTCACGACCCGGATTTTCCCCCAACATCGGGATCGTGATGGCGCCTACTCGTGGTAGCTAGGCAAGCCACTGTATTCATACTATCCTGTTTTTAACACAATTTCATAATTTATTTATCAAAAAACCACAACTTTAATTAAATAAATGCGGAATACTTTATCGAAATAGAAATAACTAATTACAAGGTGAAAATCATACTGAAATCCTCTACCCAAGACATGGAGTCACCAACTCACGAACTACTATTGAATACTACACATAAAAGTTTGAAAGAAATATAACATAATTCTGTTTGTCTCCGAACAAAGAGACTACATCTAGTAACATAAGTAAAGAGAGAGAGACGTCGGGCTTGCGGACGTCTGCAAGCTACCTCGGTCTCAAATGTGATCAACTCCCACGCAATCGATTTGCTGCTACTGCTGCTCCTGATCGTAACCTGGACCTGTGCAAAAACGCACAGAAGTGTAGTATCAGCACAACCGACCCCATGTGTCGGTAAGTGCCTGGCCTATCCCGGCGAAGTAGTGACAAGACTAGGACCAGACACTCACATAAACCTGTGCAATTCAATATATATGTATACCACAGAATAACAAGAAATAACCAAGTAATAACACAATAAGGAATATCTCAAAGAACTCAACAATTAACAACAGTTAATAAGTTCACAAGGAAAACAAAGTATAATGGAAACACAAGTAATATCAAGTCAAGGAATAGCAAGCAGTTGCACGACATCACCCTTCGTGCTTTTACTCTCATCCTCACCAAATAAGCAAATAAAGTACACGACATCACCCTTCGTGCTTTTACTCTCATCCCCACATCCATAGTACGACATGATCCTTCGTACATGGTTCAATAACAGGGCACGACATGATCCTTCGTGCATAATCAATAAAACATGGCACGGCGTCACCCTTCGTGCATTATCACTCTTCCTCACCCAAATAACAATCACAGTTAAGGGAAAAGAAATAAACAGTAATTCATAAACGGTCCCAACAAGGGTAATCAATAATCATCTTCACAACAAGTCCCGACAAGGGAGAACAATAACAATTCTACAACCTGGCAAAGGTTCAACAATTCATCTGCAATTATGTCTCACAATAAGCATTATCAACGACTCACGGTCATACTAGACGCCAGTGTATGGATGCTCGTCACCACAGCCTATACACCGCACTCGATCACATAACACATAGCACATAATCCTATTCCCTCAAGCTAGGATAGAACAAACACTTACCTCGAATATTTATGAACAATTCAATCCGTGGAAATATCTTTTTCTTTCAAATTTGGCTCCAATCCAATCGTATCTATACACAATTGATTTAATATCATCAATACTACTCAACAAACTATTTCCTAAGACCAATTACAACTTTTACAACATTCTGCCCGGAATAGTGAATTTCGACCCCTGGCCCACATGGTCGGAACTCGGGGTTCGGACCAAAATCCGGTTACCCATTCCCCCACGAGTTCATATATATGATTTGTTTCAAAATCGGACCTCAATTCGAGGTCCAATTTCCCAATTTATGAAAAACCCTATATTCTAACAAAAACAAGAAATTCTACCATGAAAACCTTTGATTTCTATTGAAAAACATGTTTAATGATGTTAGGAATTGAAAGAATTAAGTAAAAAGTGACTTACAATTGTTTTGAAGAAGAAGGAATCCGTGAAGAATCGCAAATGGGTGTTTTTGGGTTGTAAAAAGTGAAGAAATGAACTTAAAATCGTGTTTTACAGGTCTCTGTGTTCGCATTTGCGAACATGGGTTCGCAATTGCGAACCCCGACCAATTTCTGGAGTTTGAAAAATAAGCTAAGGCTGGGAAGTTCGCATTTGCGAATATTTGTTCGCATTTGCAAAGTCTAGGCAGTTACTGGGGATTTCGCATTTGTGAAATAAGGTTCGCATTTGCGAACCAGCAGGCTTCTGGGATTTGTCGCAATTGCGACACATTCTTCGCAATTGCGAAGACAGGCAATTACTGAAGGCCTCGCATTTGCGAGGTTAAGTTCGCAATTGCGAACTCTGGTCCAGGTGTGCCAGCGTCGCATTTGCGACACTTTGTTCGCATTTGCGAACTAGGCTGGTTTTGGCAGGCATCGAATTTGCAATAATGGGTTCGCATTTGCGAACCCAGCCTTGAACTGCCTTCTTCGCATTTGCGAGAAATTCTTCGCAAATGCGAAGCCAACAGCTGGGTGAAAAACCAGCAGTGCATAAATTCAGAAATTGATCGTACGGCCTATCAAATCTTTACCCGAGCCCCCCGGGCTCCAAATCAAACATGTACAGAACATCAAAAACACATTATGAACTTGTTCGTGCGATCACATCGCCAATATCACATCGTTTTCATCAAATCAAGCCTCAAAATCATGATTTTCATACTTTTGGTTTTTCAAAACTTTCAAACTTGGAACTCAAGGTCCAAAACGTCTCAAACGACATCCGAATGTCACCAAACTTTATAGAAATCACATATATAATATTTAAGACTTGTACCGGGCGTCGGAACCAAAATACGAGCCCGATACCAAGGTAAATTAATTCATTTCCTTTAACATTTACATCAAAAGCAATTTCATAGAAAAATTCATAACTTGGGCTCTAGGCCTCAGAATTCGACTTCCGGACGCATGTCCAAGTCCCATATTTTCCTACGGACCTCTCGGGACCATCCAATCTCGGGTCCGGATCCATTTACCAAAAATGTTGACCGAAGTCAACCATATCAATATTAATATCATTTTTATCCAAATTTCTCATAGAATTCATATTTTCTATCACAAAAATCTTTCCGGCTACAAGCTCGGATCGTGCACGTAAATTGAGGCAACATGGAATGAGGTTTTCAAGGCCTCAGAAGCTCGAAATGATTAATAAAATAAGTGATGACCCTTTGGGTCGTCACAATCTCCACTTCTAAAACAATTGTTCGTCCTCGAACGGACAAAAGAAAGAAGTACCTGAGTCAGGAAACAAGTGTGGGTAGCGGCTCCGCATATCAGACTCGGACTCCCAGGTCAATGCCTTAGGAGGCTGACCTCTCCACTGAACACGCACAGAAGGATAACTCTTCGACCTTAACTGTCGAACCCGCCGGTCTAGAATGGCCACCGGCTCCTCCTCGTAAGATAGATCATTGTCCAATTGGACAGTACTGAAGTCTAACACATGTGTGGGATCGCCGTGGTATCTCCGAAGCATAGATACGTGAAAAACTGGATGCACGGCTGATAAGCTAGGCGGCAAAGCTAATCCGTAAGCCACCCCTCCCACTCTATCTAGAATCTCAAATGGACCAATATACCTAGGGCTGAGCTTGCCCTTCTTCCCGAACCTCATCACGCCCTTCATAGGCGACACCCGGAGCAATACTCGTTCACCAACCATGAAATCTACATCTCGAACTTTACGATCCGCATAAGTCTTTTGCTTGGACTAAGCTGAACGCAATCTCTCCTGAATAGTCTTGACCTTATCTAAGGCCTCCTGAACTAAGTCTGTACCCAACAACCGAGCCTCTCCCGGTTCAAACCATCCAACTGGTGATCGACATCGCCGACCATACAACGCCTCATACGGAGCCATCTAGATGCTAGACTGGTAACTGTTATTGTAGGCGAACTCTGCTAATGGTAGAAACTGGTCCCATGATCCTCCGAAATCAATAACGCAAGCTCGAAGCATGTCCTCTAGAATCTGAATAGTCCTCTCGGACTGGCCATCCGTCTGAGGATGAAATGCTGTACTCAACTGAACCTGGGTGCCTAACTCTTGCTGGACCGCTCTCCAGAACCGCGAGGTAAACTGCGTACCCCGATCAGAGATAATAGATACCGGCACTCCATGGAGACGAACAATCTCCCTAATGTAAACCTCCGCTAACCTCTCCGACGAGTAGGAGACAGATACTGGAATAAAGTGTGCTGACTTGGTCAGCCTATCAACAATGACCCAAATAGTATCAAATTTCCTCCGAGTCAAAGGAAGTCCAGTAATGAAGTCCATTATGATCCGCTCCCATTTCCACTCGGGAATTTCAATCCTCCGGAATACACCACCAGGTCTCCGGTGCTCATATTTCACCTGCTGACAATTTAGACACCGAGCGACATACGCAATGATATCTTTCTTCATTCCGCGCCACCAATAGTGTTGCCGTAAGTCCTGGTACATTTTCGCGGCGCCTGGGTGAATAGAATACCGCGAACTGTGGGCCTCTGCTAAGATTAACTCTCGAATCCCTTCGACATTGGGCACACAAACTCGACCCCGCAATTTCAATACCCCATCATCATCTAGATTTACCTGTGTGGCACCTCCCCGCTGTACTGTATCTCTCAACTCACGTAAATGAGGATCATCAAATTGCCTCTCACGGATACACTCTAATAAAGAAGAACGAGCGACCGTGCAGGCTAACACCCTACAAGGCTCAGAAATGTCTAATCTCACGAACCGGTTGGCTAAGGCCTGTACATCTAGAGCTAATGGTCTCTGATTGACCGGAATGTATGCAAGACTACCCATGCTGGCATACTTTCTACTCAATGCATCGGCCACCACATTGGCCTTACCTGGGTGATATAAGATAATAACATCATAGTCTTTTAGCAACTCTAACCATCTCCGCTGTTGTAGATTCAACTCCTTTTTCTTGAACAAGTACTGTAGGCTTTTGTGAGTGTACACCTCACATGTCACACCATATATATAATGCCTCCGGATCTTTAAGGCATGAACCACCGCTTGCTAACTCAAGATCATGAACTGGATAATTCTTCTCATGTATTTTTAATCGCCTCGAAGCATAAGCGATAACCTTGCCATCTCGCATCAATACCGCACCAAGCCCCGTACGAGATGCGTCATAATAAATCGTATAAGGCCCCGCACTCGTAGGTAGTATCAACACCGGTGCGGTGGTCAAGACCGTCTTGAGCTTCGAAAGCTCGCCTCACACTCCTCCGACCACTCGGAACCGGACACCCTTCTGGGTCAACCTGGTCATCGGGGCTGCAATAGAAGAAAACCCCTCTACAAATCGACGGTAGTAACCTGCTAATCCCAAGAAACTCCGAATCTCAGTCACTGAAGCTGGTCGAGGCCAATTCTGGACTGCCTCAATCTTCTTTGGGTCTACCTGAATACCTTCCACTGATATAATGTGACCCAGAAATGCTACCGAACTCAGCCAGAACTCACATTTAGAAAATTTGGCATATAGTTGGTTATCTTTCAGAGTCTGAAGAACCACTCTGAGGTGCTGCTCGTGCTCTTCCTGGCTGCGGGAATACACCAGGATGTCATCTATAAAGACTATCACAAACAGATCTAAGTAAGGCCTGAATACCCGATTCATCAACTCCATGAATGCTGCTGGGGCATTGGTCAACCCAAAGGACATGACCAAGAACTCATAATGCCCATATCTAGAGCGAAAGGCTATCTTAGGAATGTCAGCCGCCCTGATCTTCAGCTGATGGTAGCCCGACCTCAAGTCTATCTTTGAGAATACCCTCGCTCCCCGGAGCTGGTCAAACAAATCATCAATCCTCGGCAGTGGATACTTATTCTTTATTGTCACTTTGTTTAATTGCCGATAATCAATACACATCCGTATCGAGCCATCTTTCTTCTTTACAAATAATACAGGTGCTCCCCAGGAGGAAACACTGGGCCTGATAAAGCCTTTCTCAAGAAGGTCTTGCAACTGATCTTTCAACTCTATTAGCTCCGGCGGGGCCATAAGATAGGGTGGAATAGAGATGGGCTGAGTGCCCGGTGCCAGATCAATACAGAAATCAATATCCCTGTCGGGTGGCATGCTCGGCAGGTCCGAAGGAAAAACCTCAGGAAACTCCCGTGCAATAGGGACTGACTCAATGGAAGGAACCTCTGCGCTGGAATCACGAACATAAGCCGGATAAGCTAGACACCCCTTCTCGACCATGCGTCGAGCCTTAACATAGGAACTAACAGTGCGAACGGAGTGGCTTGAGGTACCTTTCCACTCTAGTCGGGGTGATTCTGGCAAGGCTAAGGTCACAGTCTTAGCATGACAATCTAGAATAGCATGGTATTGGGACAACCAGTCCATCCCCAATATGACATCAAAATCTACCATATCCAAAAGCAACAGATAAACACGGGTCTCAAGACCCCCAAATATAACTACGCACGAACGATGCACTCGGTCGACTACAATGGAGTCACCCACCGGTGTAGCCACATAAACTGGAATATCCAGAGCATAGCTGGGCACGGCCAAATACGGTGCAAAGTAGGAAGACACATATGAATATGTAGATCCGGGGTCAAATAATACTGAAGCACCTCTGCCACACACAAGAATAGTACCTACAATCACGGCATCTGATGCCTCTGCCTCTGGCCTGGCTGGTAAAGCATATAATCGGGGATCTACACCTCCCCTCTGAGCTGCGTCTCTAGGACGACCATCAACTGGTTGACCTCTACCTCTGGCTGGACGGTCTCCACCTCTACGGTCTCGACCTCCACCTCTATAATCTCTACTCCCGCCTTTGGCTGGCTGGGCAGGCTAAGGGTCAGCTGGGGCCTGAATCATAGGACGAGGACCTCGCTGCTAGGAGTTGCCCGCTGCTCGAGGGCAATACCTGATAAAATGACCTGGGTCACCACAACCGTAGCAACTCTTAGACTGATAGGGCTGCTGGCCCCGACGACCTGAATGGCCTCCACGAACACTCTGAAGAGGCTGAGCATTAATAGGAGGTTGGTCTGAATAATGCCCACGAAAACCACGATCACCTGGTCCACCCTGTGAAGCCTGAAGGGCGGAATGAAAAGGGCTGGAAGACTAGCCTCTATCAAAGGATTCGCTGCCACCAGAGGAAGAACCACTAAACCTACCTGAATGACGAGGCCTCTTGTCTGAAAAATAACCGCCTCCCCGAGTAAGAGCCATCTCAACTCGGCGTGCTGCATTAGCTGCCTCCTGAAATGATATGTCACTCCCCACGCCCATAGCCATCTGGAGTCTAATTGGCTGATTAAGCCCATCTATAAACCTGCGGACCCTCTCCCGCTCCGTGGGAAGTATCACCACTGCATGACGAGCCAAATCGACAAATCTCGTCTCATACTGTGTGACCGTCATAGAGCCCTGATGGAGGCGCTCAAACTGCCTCCGAAGTACATCCCGCTGAGTAGCAGGGAGAAACTTCTCCATAAATAGTTCCGCAAACTGATCCCATGATAAAGCTGGGGACCCCGCTGGTCGAGTCAAGCAATAATCTCTCCACCAAGTCTTGGCGGATCCTGCAAGCCTGAATGTACAGAAGTCAACTCCATTTGACTCCACGATCCCCATAGTCTTGAGAATCTCATGGCAACTGAATAAGAAGTCCTGAGGATCCTCTGATGTGGCACCGCTGAATGTAGTGGTAAATAGCTTGGAGAACCGATCAAGTCTCCAAAAAGAATCAGAAGTCATAACCGCTCCATCTCCGGCATGAGTCGTGGTGCCTGACTGGGTGGCCACAGCTGGCTGAACCACTGGTGCCTGAGGCTGAGGAGCTACCGGCTCCGGAGTACGAGCAATAGGAGTCTGGGCCCCTCCTCCAGCCCGAGAAGCGGCTAGTGCAACTGATAATAAGCCTGCTCTGGCAATGCTGTCCATAAATCCCGCTATCCTGACCAAAGCCTCCCGAAGATCCGGAGTAAATAAAGCCTCTCCTGGGACCTGAGCTGGGCCCGTTGGAGCTGCTGGGACTGGAACCTCCTCGTCAATCTCAATACGAGGCTCCACCTCTGGAGTAGCTGCTGGGGGCTGAGCTCTGCCCCTACCACGGCCTCTGATACGACCTCGGCCCCTGCCCCTCACGGGAGCTACCTGGGGCTCGGGCTGCTGGTCAACGGATGAAGAAGCGCGTGTCGTCACCATCTGCGAAAGGACAGAATAGAAATTCAATCAGTAATTGAGGAACAAGTCGCACGACAAGAAAGAACAAATGAGAGACTCTTTCCTAACTCAATAGACTATGGAGGACAAGTACAGACGTCTCCGTACCTACCTCTCAAACTCTACTAAGCTTTTTCGTGAGTGGTGAGACCTATGTAACCTAGAGCTCTGATACCAACTTGTCAAGACCCGGATTTTCCCCCAACATCGGGATCGTGATGGCGCCTACTCGTGGTATCTAGGCAAGCCATTGTATTCATACTATCCTGTTTTTAACACAATTTCATAATTTATTTATCAACAAACTACAACTTTAATTAAATAAATGCGGAATACTTTATCAAAATAGAAATAACTAATTACAAGGTGAAAATCATACTGAAATCCTCTACCCAAGACGTGGAGTCACCAACTCACGAACTACTATTGAATACTACACATAAAAGTTCGAAAGAAATATAACATAATTATGTTTGTCTCGGAACAAAGAGACTATAGCTAGTAACATAAGTAAAGAGAGAGAGAAGTCGGGCTTGCGGACGTCTGCAAGCTACCTCGGTCTCAAATGTGATCAACTCCCACGTAATCGATTTACTGCTGCTGCTCCTGATCGTAACCTGGACCTGTGCAAAAATGCACAGAAGTGTAGTATCAGCACAACCGACCCCATGTGCTGGTAAGTGCCTGGCCTATCCCGGCGAAGTAGTGACAAGCCTAGGACCAGACACCCACATAAACCTGTGCAATTCAATATATATGTATACCACAGAATAACAAGAATTAACCAAGTAATAACACAATAAGGGATATCTCAAAGAACTCAACAATTAAATACAGTTAATAAGTTCACAAGGAAAACAAAGTATAATGAAAACACAAGTAATATCATGTCAAGGAATAGCAAGCAGTTGCACGGCATCACCCTTCGTGCTTTTACTCTCATCCTCACCAAATAGGCAAATAAAGTACACGACATCACCCTTCGTGCTTTTACTCTCATCCTCACATCCATAGTACGGCATGATCCTTCGTACATGGTTTAATAACAGGGCACGGCATGATTCTTCGTGCATAATCAATAAAACATGGCACGGCATCACCCTTCGTGCATTATTACTCTTCCTCACCCAAATAACAATCACAGTTAAGGGCAAAGAAAGAAACAATAATTCATAAACCGTCCCAATAAGGGCAATCAATAATCATCTTCACAACAAGTCCCAACAAGGGAGAACAATAACAATTCTACAACCTGGCAAAGGTTCAACAATTCATCTGCAATTATGTCTCACAATAAGCATTATCAACGACTCACGGTCATACTAGACGCTAGTGTTTGGATGTTCGTCACCACAGCCCATACACCGCACTCGATCACATAACACATATTACATAATCCTATTCCCTCAAGCTAGGATAGAACAAACACTTACCTCGAATGTTTATGAACAATTCAATCCGTGAAAATGTCTTTTTCTTTCAAATTTGGGCCAATCCAATCGTATCTATACACAATTGATTTAATATCATCAATACTACTCAACAAACTAATTCCTAAGACCAATTACAACTTTTACAACATTCTGCCCGGAATAGTGAATTTCGACTCCGAGCCCACATGGTCGGAACTCGGGGTTCGGACCAAAATCCGGTTACCCATCCCCCCACGAGTTCATATATATGATTTGTTTCAAAATTGGACCTCAATTCGAGGTCCAATTTCCCAATTTATGAAAAACCCTATATTCTAACAAAAACAAGAAATTCTACCATGAAAACCTTTAATTTCTATTGAAAAACATGTTTAATGATGTTAGGAATTGAAAGAATTAAGTAAAAAATGACTTACAATTGTTTTGAAGAAGAAGGAATCCGTGAAGAATCGCAAATGGGTGTTTTTGGGTTGTAAAAAGTGAAGAAATGAACTGAAAATCGTGTTTTACATGTCTCTGTGTTCGCATTTGCGAACATGGGTTTCCAATTGCGAACCCCGACCAATTTCTGGAGTTTGCAAAATAAGCTAAGGCTGGAAAGTTCGCATTTGCGAACATTTGTTCGCATTTGCGAAGTCTAGGCAGTTACTGGGGATTTCGCATTTGCGAAATAAGGTTCACATTTGCGAACCAGCAGGCTTCTGGGCTTTGTTGCAATTGCGACACATTCTTTGCAATTGCGAAGACAGGCAATTACTGAAGGCCTAGCATTTGCGAGGTTAAGTTCGCAATTGCGAACTCTGGTCCAGGTGTGCCGGTGTCGCATTTGTGACACTTTGTTCGCATTTGCGAACTTGGCTGGTTCTGGCAGGCATCGCATTTGCGATAATGGGTTCGCATTTGCGAACCCAGCCTTGAACTTGCCTTCTTCGCATTTGCGAGAAATTCTTCGCAAATGCGAAGCCAACAGCTGGGTGAAAAACCAGCAGTGCATAAATTTAAAAATTGATCCTACGGCCTATCAAATCTTTACCCGAGCCCCCCGGGCTCCAAACCAAACATGTACAAAACATCAAAAACACATTATGAACTTGTTCGTGCGATCACATCGCCAATATCACATCGTTTTCATCAAATCAAGCCTCAAATTCATGATTTTCATAGTTTTGATTTTTCAAAACTTTCAAACTTGGAACTCAAGGTCCAAAACGTCTCAAACGACATCCGAATGTCACCAAACTTTACAGAAATCACATATATAATATTTAAGACTTGTACCGGGCGTCAGAACCAAAATACGAGCCCGATACCAAGGTCAATTAATTCATTTCCTTTAACAATTACATCAAAAGCAATTTCATAGAAAAATTCATAACTTGGGCTCTAGGCCTCAGAATTCGACTCTGGATGCTTGTCCATGTCCCATATTTTCCTACGGACCTTTCGGGACCATCCAATCTCGTGTCCGGATCCGTTTACCAAAAATGTTGACCGAAGTCAACCATATCAATATTAATATCATTTTTATCCAAATTTCTCATAGAATTCATATTTTCTATCACAAAAATCTTTCCGGCTACAAGTTCGGATCGTGCACGTAAATCGAGGCAACATGGAATGAGGTTTTCAAGGCCTCAGAAGCTCGAAATGATTAATAAAATAAGTGATGACCCTTTGGGTCGTTACACTTTCAAAGCTTCAACTAAGGGAATGTTTACCTGGATTTGCTTGAGCATTTCAAAGAACTTCTTGTATTGTTCCTCCTTCTGATGCTTGGCTAACCTTTGAGGGAATGGGCTGGAGGCCTCTTCTTCCCAATCACTTGGGATTTTTCCTTCTCTACTACCTGTTCCACAATCGGTTGTTCTATCGGTTCAGCTGCTTTCTTAGTTTCCTGCTGCACATCAATATTTTTCAGTTGCTGGCTGGACTGTAACTTTTGTCAACCCTGTGGGCTCATCCAGTTCAATGGGTACTGGAATGAGTGTCTCAGCCTTCAAGTTGCCTCTAGTTCTCTCATGTTCAGCATCAAGATCTCTACCATTTCTCAGACTCACTACCATCAGCTGCTTTGGGACTTGATCTTTTGGGTTGGTTTGAGTGTTTGCAGGTAATGTCCCTTGAGGACGCTTGTTCAGTGTCATAGCAATCTGGCCCACTTGCACCTCGATATTCTTAATAGCTGCATCGTGTGCATCTACTCATTCATTGATTTTGGCATTAGACTCAATCACCTGCTACATCATAGCTTCTAGCCTTGCGAACCCATCTTCATGTTGACCCCTGTGTTGTGTTGGAGGTGGATAATACCCCTGCTGATGATTGTTGAAAGCCTGAGGTCTAGGATATGGAGCCATATTGTTAAGTGGCCTCATACCTCCTGCATTGTATTGTGGCTGTGGGGGCCTGTATTACTGTAGGGCCTGCTGACCCCAATTCTAGTTTCCCTATCGCTGACCTCTATAATTCGCCATATAATTCATGTCTTCATGGTGATGATGATGTTCTTGATCTGCAGCCCATGGGTTACCTATGGGTTGGCTAATGCAAGATGTGCATAAACCCCCATTGGTAGTATCTACAATATGTACCTGCTGCTTAACCCCATATTCTTCCACCCTTTTGGTCAGGATGCTCATCTGTGTCAACAGAGTAGCCATGTTTTCCGCCATAGTGTTGGAAGGGTCCAGAGGTACAGAGTATACCACTGGAGTGATAGGAGCATTCCTGGTTATCCACCCTGAGTTTTGACCCATCTTGTCTAGCAAATTCTGGCATTCTCTCCAGGTTTTACTTAGAAAAGCCCCACCTGCTGAGGCATCAACTATATTCTTCATGCTATCCGAGAGCCCCATATAAAACCTTTGACCCAACATCTGTTCTGGAACACCATGGTGAGGACACATGACTAGCATACCCTTAAATCTGCCCCACGTCTCATGCAATGTCTCCATAGGTTTTTGCTTGAAGCTTACAATCTTTTCAATTTGTTGAGCTGTTTTCTTAGGTGGATGAAACTTGTTGTGAAATTGTTTGACTAACTCATCCCATGTTGATATAGAGTTGATGGGAAGTGAGTTGAGCCTTACCTGTGCAGCTCCTGTAACTGAGAATGGAAATAACAATAGCCTAATTGCTTTCGGTGTCACATCGGGTTATCTTTGCGTCTTGCATATAGAGAGGAAATTCTTCAGATGCTCCTGCGGATCTTCAACCTGAGTCCTAGAAAATAGTTCCTTATTTTGGAACAAGTGTAGCATATTGTTAGTGATCTGGAATGATTCAGCTTAAATGGGGGGCACAATAATGGCAGTTGCCAAGTTATCAGCAGTTGGTTGTGCCCAATCAAACAGTGCACCCTCAGGCGCCTCCTGCGCCTCTTCCCGTATATTCAACCCAGCTTGCTGGTTAGGATCATTTACGTCTCCCATGTCAATGTCTAGTTTTAGCATTTGCTGAAATTACTGAAGTTATTTGTTTGCCCTGTTTAGTGCCCGGAATCTTTGCTCTGGGTTTGAGAGTCCTTCAAGTAGTTCTCCAGTCCTTGTAGATTTTCTAGGCATGCACCTGAGCAACCAATTCAACAATCGTCAAAATTTTCAATCTAAAGTGTGTAGAGAGAAATCTGACTACAACAAGAATCTTGCAGTTCTGTCAATGGGATAATTCCGTTAAATCCCCGGCAACGGCGCCAAAATTTGATCATGCCCAACTATGCTTTCTATAAAGGACAATGCGGTAGCAGCAAATATACCTAAGTATTACACACGGGGTCGAATCCTCAGAGAGTTAACCTACCAACTACAGTCTTAAAACCCAATAAAACTTCCGAATCAGGTTCCCAAATATTCAAATATCTTTTTGAGTGGTTTCTAATAACTACTTTTACAATGAACTAATTAACTGAAATAATAACTGAATGTGATGTAAATAAGAATGAGAAAGACTAAGGTGATGATTTCCCCTATTGATGGAATCTCTTCTGTTTATGCGCATACAAATTTGTCAATATTCTCTATCAATCATGAACACTATTTTTACCATAAATCTCTCCCGAGAAAATACAGTAATTTACTATATTGCACTCTTCCGAGCTACCCTAGCTTGCTTTAATTATCACATTTCACTTTAGATTGCACCCAAGGTTTCGTTATTCCTAATCCCACCTTTAAACCTGCATATATAGATTCCTCTATTAATCTAGGTATGGTATTGTTAAACAATAACCTAAATATGCACTCTTTTCCAAGTTATGCACACTAAATAGGCACAGCTAATTAAGGATCCTATCAATTAACTACAACAAGAACGAAGTTGAACAAATAGAAATTTAACTAACAATTTGTATTCACATAAGCCAGAAGTTTATCAACCAATAGGTTCCATCAAAACCTTAGATAAGAAATTAGCTACTCAAAACTATGAAAGCAAAAGATAAAATAGATTTCATAATCAAGAATTCAAAATAAAAGTAAGAGACATGTTTAGAGAATTCTCTCACACTAGCTTCCTTGAAAAAGTAGTCTATAATACAAAACTTTCCTCCTTTGGACGAATCCTAATGATATATATAGGGTTTAGGTATTAAAAATCCCGTTTTTACACTTTGGCTCTTGACTTTTCTGCCTTCTGCCGCGGTTTTACCGCAGTCGCGGTGGAACCGCGGCCAACACCCCCTTCTGAATCTTCAAAACTTCAGCAGACTTGATCTACCATGGTTCTACCGTGGTTCTACCGCGATCGCGGTAGAACCGCGGTCAAACAGTATCTCGGTTTCTTCAGGGCTGCTCAAGCGTAGTTCCCATGATTTTTGCACAAATGGCCTTTTTCATTTCCTTTTGACTCCGAAATTGCTCTTTTAGCCTTCCTCAACTATTGTGTACCTATAACACACAAAAAATACTAATAAAAGCATTTTGTCATCATATATATTATCAAAACAACATTGACGTGTGATTATTTAGAGTATAAATATAGTAAAATTTACCTATTATCAATTAGCGAAAAAGAATGATGGTTTGTGCTTATTTTCTATGGGATAGGGTTGTTGTTGTTGTGCAAAAGAAGGAGGAGAGAGCAGAAATTTTAATGGGATGTGGAAAGAGAATGAGATGTATCAAAGTAGAGAGAGAAAATAAAAGTACAAATAGAAATTTAACCAACAATTTGTATTCACAAAAGCCAGAAGTTTATCAACCAATAGGTTCCATCACGACCTTAGATAAGAAATTAGCTACTCATAACTATGAAAGCAAAAGATAAAATTGATTTCATAATAAAGAATTCAAAATAAAAGTAAGAGAGATGTTTAGAGAATTCTCTCACACTAGTTTCCTTGCAAAAGTAGTCTATAATACAAAATTTTCCTCCTTTGGATGAATCCTAATGATATATATAGGGTTTATGTGACGACCCAAAGGGTCATCACTTATTTAATTAATCGTTTCGAGCTTTTGAGGCCTTGAAAACCGCATTCTATGTTGCCTCGATTTACGTGCACAATCCGAGCATGTAGCCGGAAAGATTTTGTGATAGAAAATATGAATTCTATGAGAAATTTGGATAAAAATGATATTAATATTGATATGGTTGACTTCGGTCAACATTTTTGGTAAACGGATCCGGACCCGAGATTGGATGGTCCCGAGAGGTCCGTAGGAAAATATGGGACTTGGACATGCGTCCGTAGTCGAATTCTGAGGCCTAGAGCCCAAGTTATGAATTTTTCTATGAAATTGTTTTTGATGTAATTGTTAAAGGAAATGAATTAAATGACCTTGGTATCGGGCTCGTATTTTGGTTCCGACGCCCGGTACAAGTCTTAAATATTATATATGTGATTTCTGTAAAGTTTGGTGACATTCGGATGTTGTTTGAGATGTTTTGGACCTTGAGTTCCAAGTTTGAAAGTTTTGAAAACCAAAAGTATGAAAATCATGAATTTGAGGCTTGATTTGATGAAAACGATGTGATATTGGCGATGTGATCGCACGAACAAGTTCATAACGTGTTTTTGAGGTTGTGTACATGTTTGGTTTGGAGCCCGGGGGGCTCGGGTAAAGATTTGATAGGCCGTTGGATGAAATTCTGAATTTTTGCACTGCTGGTTTTTCACCCAGCTGTTGGCTTCGCAATTGCGAAGTATTTCTCGCAATTGCGAAGGGGCAGTACAAGGCAGGGCTCGCAAATGCGAACCCTGATCGCAAATGCGAAACCCCTCATGCCCAGCCTTGTTCGCAGATGCGAACAATTGTTCGCAAATGCGAAAGTCCCCAGGGCCTGCCTATGTTCGCAAATGCGAACAATAGTTCGCAAATGCGAACAATGCCCTTTACTGCCTGTGTTCGCAAATGCGAACATTAGTTCGCAAATGCGAACACTGCCCTTTCCAGCCTGGTTCGCAAATGCGAAGCCCCCAGATTTGCCTTGGCTTCGCAAATGCGAACAAAAGTTCGCAAATGCGAACTTCCCAGCCTTAGCTTATTTTTCAAACTCCAGAAATTGGTTGGGGTTCGCAATTGCGAACCCATGTTCGCAAATGCGAACACAGAGACCTGTAAAACACGATTTTCAGTTCATTTCTTCACTTTTTACAAAACAAAAACACCCATTTGCGATTCTTCACGGATTCCTTCTTCATAAAAATAATTGTAAGTCGCTTTTTACTTAATTCTTTCAATTCCTAACATCATTAAACATGTTTTTCATTAGAAATCAAAGGTTTTCATGGTAGAATTTCTAGTTTTTGTTAGAATATAGGGTTTTTCATAAATTGGGAAATTGGACCTCGAATTGAGGTCCAATTTTGAAACAAATCATATACATGAACTCGTGGGGGGATGGGTAACCGGATTTTGGTCCTAACCCCAAGTTCCGACCATGTGAGCCCGGGGTTGAAATTCACTATTCCGGGCACAATGTTGTAAAAGTTGTATTTCGTCTTAAGAATTTGTTTGTTGAGTAGTATTGATGATATTAAATCAATTGTGTATAGATACGATTGGATTGGAGCCAAATTTGAAAGAAAAAGACTTTTCCACGGATTGAATTGTTCATAAACATTCGAGGTAAGTGTTTGTTCTATCCTAGCTTGAGGGAATAGGATTATGTGTTATGTGTTATGTGATCGAGTGCGGTGTATGGGCTGTGGTGACGAGCATCCATACACCGGCGTCTAGTATGATCGTGAGTCGTTGAAAAATGATTATTTTGAGATATATTACAGATGAATTGTTATTGTTCTCCCTTGTCGGAACTTGTTGTGAAGATGGTTATTGATTGCCCTTATTGGGACAGTTTATGAATTACTGCTTCTTTCTTTGCCCTTAACCGTGATTGTTATTTGGGTGAGGAAGAGTGATAATGCACGAAGGGTGATGCCGTGCCATGTTTATTTATTTATGCATGAAGGTTAATGTCGTGCCATGTTTTATTGATTAGGCACGAAGGATCATGTCGTGCCCCGTTATTGAACCATGTACGAAGGATCATGCCGTACTATGGATGTGAGGATGAGAGTAAAAGCACGAAGGGTGATGCCGTGTACTTTATTTGCTTATTTGGTGAGGATGAGAGTAAAAGCACGAAGGGTGATGCCGTGCAACTGCTTGCTATTCCTTGACTTGATATTACTTGTGTTTCCATTATACTTTGTTTTTCCTTGTGAATTTATTAACTGTTGTTAATTGTTGAATTCTTTGAGATATTCCTTATTGTGTTATTACCTGGTTATTTCTTGTTATTTTGTGGTATACATATATATTGAATTGCACAGGTTTATGTGGGTGTCTGGTCCTAGGCTTGTCACTACTTCGCCGGGATAGGCCAGGCACTTACCAGCACATGGGGTCGGTTGTGCTGATACTACACTTCTGTGCGTTTTTGCACAAGTCCAGGTTACGATCAGGAGCAGCAGCAGTAAATCGATTGCGTGGGAGTTGATCACATTTGAGACCGAGGTAGCTTGCAGACGTCCGCAAGCCCGGCGTCTCTCTCTCTTTATTTATGTTACTAGCTGTAGTCTCTTTGTTCCGAGACAAACAGAATTATGTTATATTTCTTTCAAACTCTTATGTGTAGTTTTCAGTAGTAGTTCGTGAGTTGGTGACTCCACGTCTTGGGTAGAGGATTTCAGTATGATTGTCATCTTGTAATTAGTTATTTCTATTTCGATAAAGTATTCCGCATTTATTTAATTAAAATTGTGTTAAAAACAGGATAGTATGAATACAGTGGCTTGCCTAGCTACCACGAGTAGGCGCCATCACGATCCCGATGTTGGGGAAAATCCGGGTCGTGACAAGTTGGTATCAGAGCTCTAGGTTACATAGGTCTCACCACTCACGAACAAGCTTAGTAGAGTTTGAGAGGTAGGTACGGAGACGTCTGTACTTGTCCTCCAGAGTCTATTGAGTTAGGAAAGAGTCTCTCATTTGTTCTTTCTTGTCGTGCGACTTGTTCCTCAATTACCGATTGAATTTCTATTCTGTCCTTTCGCAGATGGTGAGGACACGCGCTTCTTCGTCCGCTGACCAGCAGCCCGAGCCCCAGGCAGCTCCCGTGAGGGGCAGGGGCCAAGGCCGTATCGGAGGCCGTGGTAGGGGTAGAGCTCAGCCCCAGGCAGCTACCCCAGAGGTGGAGCCTCATATTGAGATTGACGAGAAGGTTCCGGTTCCAGCAGCTCCAGTGGGCCCAGCTCAGGTCCCAGGAGAGGCTTTATTTACCCCGGATCTCCGGGATGCTTTGGTCGGAATAGCGGGATTTATGGACAGCATTGCCAGAGCGGGTTTATTATCAGTTGCACCAGCCGCTTCTCAGGCTGGAGGAGGGGCCCGGACTCCTATTGCTCGTACTCCGGAGCCAGTAGCTCCTCAGCCTCAGGCACCAGTGGTTCAGCCAGCTGTGGCCACTCAGTCAGGTACCACAGCTCATGCAGGTGATGGAGCAGCCATGACTTCTGATTCGTTATGGAGGCTTGATCGGTTCTCCAAGCTATTTACCACTACATTCAGTGGAGCCGCATCAGAGGATCCTCAGGACTTCTTATTCGGTTGCCATGAGATTCTCAAGACTATGGGGATCGTGGAGTCAAATGGAGTTGACTTCTGTACATTCAGGCTTGCAGGATCCGCCAAGACTTGGTGGAGAGATTATTGCTTGACTCGACCAGCAGGGTCCCCAACTTTATCATGGGACCAGTTTGCGGAACTATTTATAGAGAAATTTCTCCCTGCTACTCAGTGGGATGTACTTCGGAGGCAGTTTGAGCGCCTCCATCAGGGCACTATGACGGTTACAGAGTATGAGACGAGATTTGTCGATTTGGCTCGTCATGCAGTGGTGATACTTCCCACAGAGCGGGAGAGGGTCCGCAGGTTTATAGATGGGCTTAATCAGCCAATTAGACTTTAGATGGCTATGGGATTGGGGAGTGATATATCATTTCAGGAGGCAGCTAATGCAGCACATAGAGTTGAGATGGCTCTTGCTCGGGGAGGTGGTTATTCTTCAGACAAGAGGCCACGTCATTCAGGCAGGTTTAGTGGTTCTTCCTCTGGTGGCAGAGAATCTTTTGACAGAGGCCAGTCTTCCAGGCCTTTCCATTCCGCCCTTCAGGCTTCATAGGGTGGACCAAGTGATCGTGGGTTTCGTGGGAAGTATTCAGATCAGCCTCCTATTAATGCTCAACCTCTTCACAGTGTTCGTGGAGGCCATTCAGGTCGTCAGGGCCAGCAGCCTTATCAGTCTAAGAGTTGCTACGGTTGTGGTGACCCAGGTCATTTTATCAGGAATTGCCCTATAGCAGCGGGCAACTCTCAGCAGCGAGGTCCTCGTCCTATGATTCAGGCCCCAGCTGACCCTCAGCCTGCCCAGCCAGCCAGAGGCGGGGGTAGAGATTATAGAGGTGGAGGTCGAGACCGTAGAGGTGGAGACCATCCAGCTAGAGGTAGAGGTCAGCCAGTTGATGGTCGTCCTAGAGACGCAGCTCGGAGGGGAGGTGCAGATCCCCGATTCTATGCTTTACCAGCCAGGCCAGAGGCAGAGGCATCAGATGCTGTGATTACAGGTACTATTCTTGTGTGTGGCAGAGGTGCTTCAGTATTATTTGACCCCGGATCTACATATTCCTATGTGTCTTCCTACTTCGCACCGTATTTGGCTGTACCCAGCTATGCTCTGGATATTCCAGCTTATGTGGCTACACCAGTGGGTGACTCCATTGTAGTCGATCGGGTGCATCGTTCGTGCGTAGTTATATTTGGGGGTCTTGAGACCCGTGTTGATCTGTTGCTTTTGGATATGGTAGATTTTGATGTCATATTGGGGATGGACTGGTTGTCCCCATACCATGCTATTCTTGATTGCCATGCTAAGACGGTGACCTTAGCCTTGCCGGAATCACCCCGACTAGAGTGGAAAGGTACCTCAAGCCACTCCGTTTGCACTGTCATTTCCTATGTTAAGGCTCGACGTATGGTCGAGAAGGGGTGTCTAGCTTATCTGGCTTATGTTCGTGATTCCAGCGCAGAGGTTCCTTCCATTGAGTCAGTCCCTATTGCACGGGAGTTTCCTGAGGTTTTTCTTTCAGACCTGTCGGGCATGCCACCCGACAGGGATATTGATTTCTGTATTGATCTGGCACCGAGCACTCAGCCCATCTCTATTCCACCCTATCGTATGGCCCCGCCGGAGCTAAAAGAGTTGAAAGATCAGTTGCAGGACCTTCTTGAGAAAGGCTTTATCAGGCCCAGTGTTTCCCCCTGGGGAGCACCTATATTATTTGTAAAGAAGAAAGATGGCTCGATGCGGATGTGTATTGATTACCGGCAATTAAACAAAGTGACATTAAAGAATAAGTATCCACTGCCGAGGATTGATGATTTGTTTGACCAGCTCCAGGGAGCGAGGGTATTCTCTAAGATAGACTTGAGGTCGGGCTACCATCAGCTGAAGATCAGGGCGGCTGACATTCCTAAGACAGCCTTTCGCTCTAGATATGGGCATTATGAGTTCTTGGTCATGTCCTTCGGGTTGACCAATGCCCCAGCAGCATTCATGGAGTTGATGAATCGGGTATTCGGGCCTTACTTAGATCTGTTCGTGATAGTCTTCATAGATGACATCCTGGTGTACTCCCGCAGCCAGGAAGAGCACGAGCAGCACCTCGGAGTGGTTCTTCAGACTCCGAAAGATAACCAGCTATATGCCAAATTTTCTAAATGTGAGTTCTGGCTGAGTTCGGTAGCATTTCTCGGTCACATTGTATCAGTGGAGGGTATTTAGGTGGACCCAAAGAAGATTGAGGCAGTCCAGAATTGGCCTCGACCAGCTTCAGTGACCGAGATCCGAAGTTTCTTGGGATTAGCAGGTTACTACCGTCGATTTGTAGAGGGGTTCTCTTTTATTGCAGCCCCGATGACCATGTTGACCCAGAAGGGTGCTCAGTTCAAGTGGTCAGATGAGTGTGAGGCGAGCATTCAGAAGCTCAAGACGGCTTTGACTACAACACCAGTGTTGATACCATCTACGGATGCAGGGCCTTATACAGTTTATTATGATGCATCCCGTACGGGGCTTGGAGCGGTATTGATGCAGGATGGTAAGATTATTGCTTATGCTTCGACACAGTTGAAAATACATGAGAGGAACTACCCGGTTTATAATCTTGAGTTAGCAGCAGTGGTTCATGCCTTAAAGATCTGGAGGCATTATCTATATGGTGTGACATGTGAGGTGTACACCGATCACAAAAGCCTACGGTACTTGTTCAAACAGAAGGAGTTGAATCTACGACAGCGGAGATGGTTAGAGTTGCTAAAAGACTATGATGTTACTATATTATATCACCCAGGTAAGGCCAATGTGGTGGCCGATGCTTTGAGTAGAAAGTATGCCAGCATGGGTAGTCTTGCATACATTCCGGTCAGTCAGAGACCATTAGCTCTAGATGTCCAGGCCTTAGCCAACCGGTTCGTGAGATTAGACATTTCTGAGCCTAGCAGGGTGTTAGCCCACACGGTCGCTCGTTCTTCTTTATTAGAGTGTATCCGTGAGAGGCAATTTGATGATCCTCATTTGCGTGAGTTGAGAGATACAGATACAGCGGGGAGGTGCCACACAGGTAAATCTAGATGATGATGGGGTATTGAAATTGCAAGGTCGAGTTTGTGTGCCCAATGTCGAAGGGATTCGAGAGTTGATCTTAGCAGAGGCCCACAGTTCGCGGTATTCTATTCACCCAGGCGCCGCGAAGATGTACCAGGACTTACGGCACCACTATTGGTGGTGCAGAATGAAGAAAGATATCGTTGCGTATGTCGCTCGGTGTCTAAATTGTCAGCAGGTGAAAAATGAGCACCAGAGACCTGGTGGTGTATTCCAGAGGATTGAAATTCCCGAGTGGAAATGGGAGCGGATCACTATGGACTTCGTTACTGGACATCCTTTGACTCGGAGGAAATTTGATGCTATTTGGGTCATTGTTGATAGGCTGACCAAGTCAGCACACTTTATTCCAGTATCTGTCTCCTACTCGTCGGAGAGGTTAGCGGAGGTTTACATTAGGGAGATTGTTCGTCTCCATGGGGTGCCGGTATCTATTATCTCTGATCGGGGTACGCAGTTTACCTCGCGGTTCTGGAGAGCGGTTCAGCAGGAGTTAGGCACCCAGGTTCAGTTGAGTACAACATTTCATCCTTAGACGGATGGCCAGTCCGAGAGGACTATTCAGATTCTTGAGGACATGCTTCGAGCCTGTGTTATTGATTTCGGAGGCTCGTGGGACCAGTTTCTGTCATTAGCAGAGTTCGCCTACAATAACAGTTACCAGTCTAGCATACAGATGGCTCCATATGAGGTGTTGTATGGTAGGCGATGTCGATCACCGGTTGGATGGTTTGAACCGGGAGAGGCTCGGTTGTTGGGTACAGACTTAGTCCAGGAGGCCTTGGATAAGGTCAAGACTATTCAGGAGAGATTGCGTTCAGCTCAGTCCAAGCAGAAGACTTATGCGGATCGTAAAGTTCGAGATGTGGATTTCATGGTTGGTGAACGAATATTGCTCCGAGTGTCGCCTATGAAGGGCGTGATGAGGTTCGGGAAGAAGGGCAAGCTCAGCCCTAGGTATATTGGTCCATTTGAGATTCTAGACCAGAGTGGGAGGGGTGGCTTACAGATTAGCTTTGCCGCCTAGCTTATCAGCCGTGCATCCAGTTTTTCATGTATCTATGCTTCGGAGATACCACGGTGATCCCACACATGTGTTAGACTTCAGTACTGTCCAATTGGACAATGATCTATCTTACGAGGAGGAGCCGGTGGCTATTCTAGACCGGCAAGTTCGACAGTTGAGGTCGAAGAGTTATCCTTCTGTGCGTGTTCAGTGGAGAGGTCAGCCTCCTGAGGCATCGACCTGGGAGTCCGAGTCTGATATGCGGAGCCGCTACCCGCACTTGTTTCCTGACTCGGTTACTTCTTTCTTTTGTCCGTTCGAGGACGAACGGTTGTTTTAGAGGTGGAGATTGTGACGACCCAAAGGGTCATCACTTATTTAGTTAATCGTTTCGAGCTTCGAGGCCTTGAAAACCTCATTCTATGTTGCCTCGATTTACGTGCACAATCCGAGCATGTAGCCGGAAAGATTTTGTGATAGAAAATATGAATTCTATGAGAAATTTGGATAAAAATGATATTAATATTGATATGGTTGACTTCGGTCAACATTTTTGGTAAATGGATCCGGACCCGAGATTGGATGGTCCCGAGAGGTCCGTAGGAAAATATGGGACTTGGACATGCGTCCGGAGTCGAATTCTGAGGCCTAGAGCCCAAGTTATGAATTATTCTATGAAATTGTTTTTGATGTAATTGTTAAAGGAAATGAATTAAATGACCTTGGTATCGGGCTCGTATTTTGGTTCCGACGCCCGGTACAAGTCTTAAATATTATATATGTGATTTCCTGTAAAGTTTGGTGACATTCGGATGTCGTTTGAGATGTTTTGGACCTTGACTTCCAAGTTTGAAAGTTTTGAAAATCAAAAGTATGAAAATCATGAATTTGAGGCTTGATTTGATGAAAACGATGTGATATTAGCGATGTGATCGCACGAACAAGTTCATAATGTGTTTTTGAGGTTGTGTACATGTTTGGTTTGGAGCCCGGGGGCTCGGGTAAAGATTTGATAGGCCGTTGGATGAAATTCTGAATTTTTGCACTGCTGGTTTTTCACCCAGCTGTTGGCTTCGCAATTGCGAAGTATTTCTCGCAATTGCGAAGGGGCAGTACAAGGCAGGGCTCGCAAATGCGAACCCTGATCGCAAATGCGAAACCCCTCATGACCCAGCCTTGTTCGCAAATGCGAACAATTGTTCGCAAATGCGAACATCCCCTTGTCCTGCCTATGTTCGCAAATGCGAACAATAGTTCGCAAATGCGAACAATGCCCTTTACTGCCTGTGTTCGCAAATGCGAACACTGCCCTTTCCAGCCTGGTTCGCAAATGCGAACATATGTTCGCAAATGCGAATCCCCCAGATTTGCCTGGGCTTCGCAAATGCGAACTTCCCAGCCTTAGCTTATTTTTCAAACTTCAGAAATTGGTCGGGGTTCGCAATTGCGAACCCATGTTCGCAAATGCGAACACAGAGACCTGTAAAATACGATTTTCAGTTCATTTCTTCACTTTTTACAAAACAAAAACACCCATTTGCGATTCTTCACGGATTCCTTCTTCATCAAAACAATTGTAAGTCGCTTTTTACTTAATTCTTTCAATTCCTAACATCATTAAACATGTTTTTCATTAGAAATCAAAGGTTTTTATGGTAGAATTTCTTGTTTTTTTAGAATATAGGGTTTTTCATAAATTGGGAAATTGGACCTCGAATTGAGGTCCGATTTTGAAACAAATCATATACATGAACTCGTGGGGGGATGGGTAACCGGATTTTGGTCCTAACCCCGAGTTCCGACCATGTGGGCTCGGGGTTGAAATTCACTATTCCGGGCAGAATGTTGTGAAAGTTGTATTTGGTCTTAAGAATTAGTTTGTTGAGTAGTATTGATGATATTAAATCAATTGTGTATAGATACGATTGGATTGGAGCCAAATTTGAAAGAAAAAGACATTTCCACGGATTGAATTGTTCATAAACATTCGAGGTAAGTGTTTGTTCTATCCTAGCTTGAGGGAATAGGATTATGTGTTATGTGTTATGTGATCGAGTGCGGTGTATGGGTCTGTGGTGACGAGCATCCATACACTGGCGTCTAGTATGACCGTGAGTCGTTGAAAAATGATTATTTTGAGATATATTACATATGAATTGTTATTGTTCTCCCTTGTCCGGACTTGTTGTGAAGATGATTATTGATTGCCCTTATTGGGACAGTTTATGAATTACTGCTTCTTTCTTTGCCCTTAACTGTGATTGTTATTTGGGTGAGGAAGAGTGATAATGCACGAAGGGTGATGACGTGCCATGTTTATTTATTTATGCACGAAGGTTAATATCGTGCCATGTTTTATTGATTATGCATGAAGGATCATGTCGTGCCCTATTATTGAACCATGTACGAAGGATCATGACGTACTATGGATGTGAGGATGAGAGTAAAAGCACGAAGGGTGATGCCGTGTACTTTATTTGCTTATTTGGTGAGGATGAGAGTAAAAGCACGAAGGGTGATGCCGTGCAACTGCTTGCTATTCCTTGACTTGATATTACTTGTGTTTCCATTATACTTTGTTTTTCCTTGTGAATTTATTAACCGTTGTTAATTGTTGAATTCTTTGAGATATTCCTTATTGTGTTATTACCTGGTTATTTCTTGTTATTCCGTGGTATACATATATATTGAATTGCACAGGTTTATGTGGGTGTCTGGTCCTAGGCTTGTCACTACTTCGCCGGGATAGGCCAGGCACTTACAAGCACATGGGGTCGGTTGTGCTGATACTACACTTCTATGCGTTTTTGCACAGGTCCAGGTTACGATCAGGAGCAACAGCAGTAAATCGATTGCGTGGGAGTTGATCACATTTGAGACCGAGGTAGCTTGCAGACGTCCGCAAGCCCGGCGTCTCTCTCTTGATTTATGTTACTAGCTGTAGTCTCTTTGTTCCGAGACAAACGGAATTATGTTATATTTCTTTCAAACTCTTATGTGTAGTATTCAGTAGTAGTTCGTGAGTTGGTGACTCCACGTCTTGGGTAGAGGATTTCAGTATGATTTTCATCTTGTAATTAGTTATTTCTATTTTGATAAAGTATTCCGCATTTATTTAATTAAAATTGTGTTAAAAACAGGATAGTATGAATACAGTGGCTTGCCTAGCTACCACGAGTAGGCGCCATCACGATCCCGATGTTGGGGGAAAATCCGGGTCGTGACAGTTTAGGTATTAAAAATCCCGTTTTTACACTTTGACTCTTGAATTTTCCGCCTTCTACCGCAGTTTCACCGCGGTCGCGGTGGAACCGCGGCCAACACCCCCTTCTGAATCTTCAATACTTCAGCAGACTTGATCTACCGCGGTTCTACCGTGATCGTGGTGGAACCGCGGTCAAACAGTATCTCGGTTTCTACAGGGCAGTTCAAGCGTAGTTCCCATGATTTTGCACAAATGGCCTTTTTCATTTCCTTTTGACTCCAAAATTGCTCTTTTAGCCTTACTCAACTATTGTGTACCTATAACACACGAAAAACTGATAAAAGCATTTTGTCATCATATATAATATCAAAACAACATTAACGTGTGATTATTTAGAGTAAAAATATAGTAAAATTTACCTATTATCAATTAGCGAAAAAGAATGATGGTTTGCGCTTATGTGGGTTAGGGTTTAATTTGTTGTTGTTGTGTATAAGAAGGAGGAGAGAGCAGAAATTTTAATGGGATGGGGAAAGAGAATGAGATGTATCAAAGTAGAGAGAGAAAATAAATGTGTAATTGATTAGCGTATTTAGTGGCTTAGCACCACGAGGTAATAAAATTTAAATATTTTGCTATAAACCTTAAAAGGTATCTATAGAATATAATTTTATCAAATGGTATTTATTTAAAACAAATAAGGTGTTAACCGTTGCTATAGAAGGTAAAATTTCCATACATTAATTTGTTTGGATCCCCACATAATTATTGTAGTTAGCTGATTGCTTAATCAGACATTACTTCCTTTATCATGGTGATAAATCAACATATTTAACCTTTAACTTAGATGTGACTAAGTTATGTTTTTTTTTTTTGCTATTTAGTAAGCGTTTGGACATAAGAATTGTAAAATTTTGAAAAAAAAGTAAAAATAAAAATTCAAGTGAAATTGTATTTGAAAATAGAGATGTGTTTGGACAAGAATATGATTTTGGGCTGTTTTGAATTTTTGTGAGCGACCTACAGTGAAAATTGGCCCTTTGGAGTTTTTAAAATTTTCAAAAAATTCCAAAATTCATTTTCAAGTAAAAATAAAAAATTTCATGGACATACACTGATTTTGAAAAAAATGAAAAAATTGTGAGGAAAAGGAGTTTTTTTATGGCCAAAGGGGCCCTTATTATTATTATAATTATTAAATTTTTTTTTGGGTCCGTTCCTAGCTCCTTTTTGTTTGCTTATAATTATAAAGGTGATAGGGCAGACGAATTCAAAACTATTTTTAATAGTTTAAACTGAAATTGACATGAAAAAGTCATTCGGAATATCTTCTCTTTCTCTCTATATATCTTGGAAATTAGTTAGGTTTTCCCAAGATTAAAATGCTCAATTAATTAGAACGTATATATTTTAATTTCCAAACTGATCAATCAAATTAATCAAAGATTCTCTAGTGTTATTGGTTTCATACGACCTCTTGGTGGGTTGGGTTAGGATCAATTACCCACCAAGTCCACACATAAAAAAAGAAAAAAAAATTGTATATTCTAATCTTTGCAATGTTAATATTAAAAGGGTTTTCTAGAGACGTACATTTGATTTGGACCGAAGCTTAATTATTGTATTAGTTGTTTGATTATTTAATTCTCGTTTTCAGAAATGAACACTTTTAACCATTGACTTCAAAGATACAACTTACCATAATTAAAACGGAAAAGAGCAATGCCACTAAACTATGCAAATTAGCACAAATATACTCGGTTCAGGCACAACATGGCCCGACTACAACTTTTTGAGGGTATGGCCCGACTGCAACTTTTTAAGGACATGGCCCTTGATAGAAATGTTTGGAGGTCAAGCATTAGGGTTGTAGGGTAGGGGTAATGAAGCTTTGCGCACTTTATTCTGGGGTTGAGGAGGGGTTGGATTAGGATTGATCTTAGATAACTTGCAGTCTATGTTGAATTCACTTTATCCTTGATCTATCTTAGCATCGGGCCTTAGTTTCTGGTTAATGTTATTGCATGTTATTTATTTGTTGGTTGTTATGCTTCTGTTACTATTATGGTTTCGACTGAAGTGACTAATGAGTTGTCTTCTTATCTTTTCCTTTTCTTTTTCTGAGCCGAGGGTCTTTCGGAAACAGCCTCTCCGCCCTTTCGGGGTAGGGGTAAGGTTTGCGTACATATTACCCTCCTCAGACCCCACTTTGTGGGATTTTACTAGGTTGTTGTTGTTTTTGTTTTTGTTGTTGTTGTTAATAGTTTGGCATATATATACCTAATTCGTCCAATACTATTGCTCATTCATGCCATTAGTTTAAAGGAACCACTATTTTATTTTTCTTAAATAAATAATAATCGGACCCTACTAATAAAATCTGCTGACCTGATCCGTTAGGACCCAACCCAACCTTATTTTAAAGATATTTTTGATATATTATTTTTGTTTGATTGGGAAATTGTGTGATAATCATATTTATTTATTTGAGTAATTTGATAATCGATTTATTTGTTTGTTATACATCTTTTCGGGAAGTAATCCTACTAAAAATAGTAACTGATATTTATTTATTATTTTAATAATATAATAATCTAATTAGTTTTTGCTTTCTTCAATTATTTTACCATCTATTTCTATTTTTCTCACAATTTATTTATATTTTTCACCAATACAAATACAAATAACTCTATGTTCACTATGGTTTAACTCGATGGATCCGTTTTGGTTGGGCATAGGGCCACGAACATAAGTCGCGCCCCCGCCGGCTATCTTTGATTGTCTTGGTTGGAAAATTGGGGTCTTTTGAGCGGGTTGTTTAGATAACTGATCATTATCAGATTGATTATTAGTTTATTGGATTATTTTCTGCATTTCAAATTTGATATGAAATATTTAATAAATTGTTAAAAAAGTGATGCTTCTATTTTCATTTTTATTAATTAATTATTTTATAACAAATATTATTTCATAGAAAGCACCACTATTTTAACGGTAAAATGGTTTCCCCCGTTGAGAAAAATAAAAATAGAAGGTAAAATGATTGAAAAAAGCACAAACTAATTCGAATATTATATTGTCAAAATAATAAATAAATATCAATTAGTACTACTTTTAGTAGGATTACTTTTCGAAATGATGTATAATAAAAAAAATTAATTATCAAATTACTCAAATAAATAAATATGATTATTACACAATTTCTCAATCAAATAAAAAGAATATATAAAAAAAATATCTTTTAAATAAGGGTCGGTTGGGTCCCAGGGGGTTAGGTCATCAGATTTTAGTTAGGTCCGGTTATTAGTTATTTAAGAAAGACAAAATAGTGATTTCGTTAAACTAAGGACATAAATGAACAGGTATTGGACGGATTGCCAAACTATTAACGACGGACATATCTGTCCTAATTCGCATAGTTTACTACACTAGCTTATGTAATCCTTTACCGTAATTAAAAACTAGCCGAACATGTTCTCTGCCATTCTTAATTCTTAATTTTTTTTGGAAAAAATGATAGATATCAAATATGATATTACATCAACCTTATGTAAATTTTGACACCCTTTGACCATTGCATTAAGAGTTTGTCTTGTGTCATGGGGTGTCTAACCCCTTGTATATATTCAATTTTTTTTAAAGAACACCTATTTACAGAGTGTTATTTTCCGGCAAATGGGTGTCAGTTGACACCCCTAGGATAAGGGTGGCTCCGCCATTGTAAATAGAGCAGTAATAATCATTACAGATTATAGCGAGGGATTTAAATATTAGCCAGAGGATTAGTTTATAAAGTATAAAATAGCCATGTAAATTTACGTAAAGATTAATTTTTTAAACTAAAAATAGCATATACGAGACTATATATTTTAGTAAAAATTACTTATATGGCCCTCATGCATGCAACCAAAGGACTCTATATGGGCAAGAACATAGAATCACTGACTGCCATTAGCCTACAAACATTAGAAAAATGCTGTGTTTGTTGGAGTTTGGTAATGCAGGAAACTTTGAATAAATTATTTTATTTAAACAGAATTAAGTAAATAATTTACATTGAACTTTGACAATTGGGTACACTCTTCTGCTTCCTACTACTATAAATATATGAACATATTTCAGTTAAAGAAGTACCGTGCCAGAAATTAGAACAATATCTTCTTCTCCCTTTTTACTGCTAATTCTTCCTTAATTACTTTTATCTAAGTGTAACTATGACTAAGATATCATTTTTACTACTAATTGTACTCCCTTTTCTTCTTGGAATAAGCTCTGCTGAGTTGACTTCAAATTTCTACTCTTCAACTTGCCCTAATGTTCTCTCTGTTATCAAAACTGCTGTGAATTCTGCTATCTCTAAAGAGTCTCGCATGGGGGCTTCTTTGCTTCGTCTTCATTTTCATGATTGTTTTGTTAATGCAAGTTTATTACCTTTGCCTTGTTTTATTCTTTTTTTATGTGACGTAGTTTTACTCAGCATATACTTTTGAAATTTATAATATTAAACATACTACTATATCATAATATCTGCGTGACTACATAACGTTTAAAACTTTGTTATTATAACTTCTCTCATTTCTTGAGTAGTAGTACTATTCATGCATGCATGCATGTGGCTTGCAAATAAAATGTAGGTTCGAGCCAATCATATATATTCTTAGGACCCGTTTGGCCATAAGAAACTTTTCATCCTTTTTGGGAAGTTTTTACTTTTTTCAGAATCAGTGTTTGGCCATGAAAATTTCAAAATTCACTTGAAGTTGAATTTTCGTATTTTTCAAAAATTTAAAAAACTCGAAAAAGCCGTTTTCAAAAATTTCACTTCAAATCACTCAAAAAAATTCAAAAAACAGCTCCAAATTGTATTTATGTTCAAATAGGGGCGGATGTAGTATTCTTCCGACGGGTTCAATTGAACCCATAACTTTGGAGTGAAAATAAGTACGTAAAAATTCATTAAAATTGCAAAAAAAGTATATGAAAACATAACTTTAAAAATATTACGGGTTCAATGCTAATAACCTTAAAAATTGAACCCATATAGTTTAAATTTATGATCCGCCTTTACGTCAAGGATACACTTTTTAAATACCATATTTACTTGAATTTTTGTTCAATTTTTGCTGGAACTTCACCTTTCTTATGTCCAAACGCTCACTTAAACAACTTACTTTAATGACAAATAAACATGTGATAAACATGGTCAGATTTACTGTCCAAAATATGAGGCACATGAACCTATATTTTATTCATTAAACTAGATATTTTATGTATGTATTTCTTTGAATTGATCTAACATTATCTGTTGGCTTTGTGATCTACCATTTTCTCCTATGTTTAATGAAATATCCATATTAAAAAAAAATTATTGATCCGTCTTTGTGTGACATGGTTACGTATTTGAATCAGGGTTGTGATGCATCTGTGTTATTAGATGATACGTCAAGTTTCACAGGAGAGAAGACTGCTAATCCAAACAGTGGATCATTAAGAGGATTTGATGTGATTGATACTATCAAAACTCAAGTGGAGTCAACATGTGCTGGAGTTGTATCTTGTGCAGATATTTTGGCTGTTGCAGCGAGAGACTCTGTCGTTAAAGTAAGCCAAACAATTCATATACTAAGGACCCGTTTGGCCATTGATAAAATTCTTCTTTCGAAAAAAAAAATATTTATTTACTTTTTCGTGATTAGCGTTTGGTCATTAAAATTGTACTTTTTTACTTGAAAATAAATTTCAAAATTTTTTAAAAGGCTGTTTTTAAATAAAAAATCACTTTGAAGAACTCAAAAAAAACTCAAAAACAGTTCCAAATTGTATTCACGTCCAAAAGGAACTCTAATTTTTAAATATCTTTTTAAACTTTATTTATTAATAATTCTTATATCTAAACGCCCACTAAAAATATTCTATGAACTTTGTGTTATTAAACTAATTTTTTGGAGGCACGTTGTCTTAAATAATCCTAACAAAGTTGATGGATATCTAAATAAATTGTTGGTTAGGAAAAAAAAAAAAAGAAAGCATGTTGACCTTTAAAAGCCAAGCACAAGTCAATGTTTGGATATACAAATTAAGTATTACATATTATTCTTAGTGTTAATTAGATGGAAAGTACACTCTAGACTGATACACTATTAGAATTTAAAATTTATGGGTTCAGGGTTCTGGTCTTTTTAAGTTACTCGATATAAAATTAATAATTTGTACATATTCAATAAAAAATTTAATACAAATACATAGAGTGGACCAAAGCGACTGGATTTGACCGAACCCATACTTAATGAGCTAGCTTCGCCCCTGACTCTTCAAGCAGTAGCTTTGATAAATACCCAGCCAAATTCACTATTTATTTTTGTTAGTTGGTCTATATATATATATATATATATATATATATATATATATATATATATATATATATATATATATATATATATATATATATTATACATAAATTATTTATATATTATATATTCGTTAATTATTTTTAGTTTAATCAATTGGGCGATCGATTATTTTAATTAATTCTTCGTCGATCATATGTACTTGATTGATTTATCAGCTTGGCGGCCCTAGTTGGAATGTTTTACTCGGCAGAAGAGACTCAACAAGTGCGAGTTTGCGTGCAGCAAACAACGACATTCCTGCACCAACTTTGAACCTAAGCGCCCTCATTTCTTCCTTCTCTAACAAAGGTTTTAATGCGAGGGAAATGGTGGTTCTCTCAGGTTTATTTTACTTCCACAAATTAATTTGTATAAGTTACAAAACACACACACACACACACACACACACACACACACATACATATATATATATATATATATATTTCCGTGTTATTACAGTGACGAAGTCAGAATTTTCGTTCAGAGAAGTCAAAATATAACGAACTATACGAAAAAGTAAAGGAGATTCAATATACCTCAAAATTATAATGAAATATATGAAGAAGTATATACAATAAAAATGTTATACGTAGTATTTTTTAGGCGAAAGAGTATAAATTGACACATCTTGGAATAAGGTGGTTGTCGATCGAGCATTTGTGGTATATAAAAAAATATTTTTCAAAAATTATCTTTCAGATATATGTATTTTCTGGTGTTTGATTTCAGTGGCGGAGCCAGCCTTGTCCGAGGTGTGTCAACCGACACCCCTTCGCCGGAAATAACATTAAGTAAATAGGTATTTTTTAGAAAAAAATTGAATATATACAAGGGGTTGACATCCCTTGACACAAGATAAACTCTTAGTGCAATGATCAAGGGTTGTCAAAATTTATAGAAGGTTGCAAGTTTATTTTGACACTCATTTATATAATTCCTGGCTACGCCACTATTTAATTTTATAAGTATTTTTAGTAAATATTTTGCATCAAAAGTGGAAAAATGACTTCCCTCACTTTTGAGGGGAAGCCGTTACATTCATAATATCTCTGCCCTTACTTTAGGTCATTACTTTAACCAGCATATAAAATATTATTATTAATATTTATTACTCAAAAATTTCAAAAAATACCAAGTTATTTTAGAAACAATGGATCTATTATACGGAAACAACTTATTATTAATTCACGAATTCTTATGAAATAGAGGTAGAATTATGACTTTAATTTGATGAGTTTAATCTTAAAACTTTTATTGGTTTATAATATAATATTTGTCGTTTTTCATATGTTTCGTGTAAAAAATACTAGGTTCAGTAAACCCGTAACTCTAAGGCTACATCTGCAAATTAAATCAAAATATTTTGGTATTATGCAGGATCTCACACAATAGGCCAAGCAAGATGTACTACTTTCCGAAACCGTCTCTACAATGAAACAAACATAAATTCATCATTTGGTACAACAATTAAAGCAAATTGTCCACAAAATGGAGGTGACAACAATCTTTCTCCACTTGACACTAGTCCAACATCATTTGACAATATTTATTACAAGAATTTGCAAAGCCAAAAGGGAATTCTTCATTCTGATCAACAACTATTTAATGGAGGCTCAACTGATTCTATAGTTAACACTTATAGTTCTAATTCAGCCACTTTTTTCACTGATTTTGCAATGGCTATGGTTAAAATGGGTAATCTTACCCCACTTACTGGTACTAATGGCCAAATCCGCAAAAATTGCAGAAAAATTAATTAATATTTCACATAAATGAGATTCTAAAATTATATCTCTAGATTTCTATGTGTTACTATATATGTTTTACTTTTTGTTTTATGGCAAAGTTTGACGTTCTATGTTTTTGGAGGTAAAGGTGGTAAAGTCCCTCTCCAATATATAACTTTCCAAGTATTGAAATAAAATAAATAATTATTCTATCTTTTATATACTACTAACATCTTGTTTAGATTGTTGGTATATATATTTTTATAATGTATCGTATAGTGTTATATTATTTGTACTGTATTATTTTGATGTAAATAATATTTAAATATATATTGTATTATTTTTTATTTTTTCATGATGTTATATAACTAACAGTATGAACAAGAAACTTGCAATATTATAAAATAAAAATAAATTGTAAGGTACAAGGTAAAAAAACGAAAGTAAAGGATAAAATATAATTATTTTAATAATGTGGAAGGGCAAGATGAGAGGAAAAAAAAAAGAGAATAATGTGACCACACCAAATCAGTCGTTCCATAAAGACACTCGTTACGTAACAACATATTTGACAACACGATACAATAATAAATAACAATGAAACCAAATATTGTATTTAAAATAACAATACGAAACAATAAAACATATAACAACCATCCAAACAAGTTGTAAACTTCATATGGCAAGAAAATCAAATGTGAGTTTCTGTATTGCACACTGAAAATTACACCTCAAGAAACGGAAAGTATACAAAATTAGAATTACAAAATTGTGAATCTATATATGGTGCCTTAGAAGAAAGGGGAAAAAAAAGATTACAAATTAACAGTATTTTTATCACTAAACAGTGAACATTCATCTGTTTGGTGACTTTATAATTACAATTTTTGTATAAAGATATATACTTGGGTGAGGAAAGGGAAAAGAAAATTACAATTAAAGGTATTAACTGCATATATATATATATATATATATATATATATATATAACTTATGAGTCAGCCTCAACTTCTGTAGTTGAACCAATCCCAACTTGTAACCAATGAGAAGGATTTTCAGAACTGGTATTCATATCCTTTAATTCACTTAGCTTAGCTAACTTCAATTTACTGTCTGCTTCATCATCTTCTACATTTTGCGTCGAACTATTATTATTGTTATTATTGTTATTATCGTTATTGTTTTTGATTTCCTCAAGGTAGTAGTTGTCACTGGAATTATCTTTAGTGTTCCATGGATGCAAATGTATTTCGGTAGAGACCTCGAAACTCAATGGATTCATAGGGTCTCGTCTAACTCGTGACATGTCTTCGTGTGATGGAATGTTAAGATCTAATGCATCACCTGATTTTCTTAAGTTTGATCGTAGATTAATTTGCTCCATATGACTATGGAAATTGTATTTCGATGAATCGGGTGAATTAGAGGTGATCCAATGGCACCTTTTGTGTCCACCTAAAGCTTGTCCTGTGGAGAAAACTCTATGGCATATTGAGCATTCATGGATTTTTGATTTCCTCATTGATTTTGAAGCTTGTAACGTGAATTCATCATGTGTGATATTCATATCTTGATCATCAATTAAGCTATCATCTAATTGATCTTGTTTGGCTGCATAACACCCTTTAACTTTTTTGTGACTTGCCCTATGTCCACCTAGGGCTTGGTGGGAATTGAAAACTTTCTTGCAAGCTTTGCATTCAAACAACCCTTTAGAAGAAACCCCTTTAGCCTTGTTGTCCAAGGGTACACGAGTAGTCACTAGTGGGGCGAGGTAGGTCATAGGGTTTCGTGCTCGCTCCTCGTCCTTGCTAGCTGAGGCGCACGACTCCTCTGGCTCAGCTAATGATGTATCAACCCTCGCGTTGGCTAAATCTATAAGGCATTTTGCAAGGAGAAGATCATCTTCCTCACTTGATGGATAAGTTGAAGTACTAAGGGTTCCTACTTTTGTTCTCAATGACCTCTTCCTTTTAGACCATCCATACCCTTTTCTTTCACCGTTAGTAATGTACTCCTCGCCCTCTGAACAGGGCGAGGATACTAGTGATTCTTCTGCATCTTCTGAGCTACATTTTCCATGCTCAAGAAAAGATTTCCAGGATGAGAATTCTTTCCCACAATTCTCACATACCCTATTGCTCTTTTGTCGATTAGGGTTTGTTCGTAATTGATACATCCTCTTATTACCTCCCTTAACACTCCCTCCAAACTTATCTTCCCAATCACTAGCTGGATCATCATCATCCAAATTTGCACCTTCATCCCCAATTCCATGAGCTCTCATATGGCCACCTAAAGCTCTTCCACACACAAAACCTTTCTTGCAAACCCTACAATAATGCTTAAATATGGGTTGTTGCTGTTGTTGTTCTTGATCTATACAAGCCATTTCTTAAATTTTATATTTTTTCATTGAATATACTACTTCGAAGTATGGTTGAGAAGAAACATAAGAAATAAGAAGCAAATGTACATGCATGGGAGAGTTTGTTCTTCTTGTACTAGAAGTTGTTGTGGACTTGTACGGTTAGAAAAAGTTAGTCCTAGTTTTTAGTTGGAGTAGTGGTTTAATTTGTGGAGGAGAGTTTAGAGGTAGAGAGAAAAATAGGAGTGTGAGTGGAAGTGAGGAGTGAGAGTTGACAAGTGGAAGGATAAGGTAGTGAAGAAGTAACTTTTTTTTTTTTTACAAACTTTTTATTAACAACCAAATGGACGGCGCAAAGGATTAATGTTACACATAATGGCGTCATTAGAGTAAAAATAATACTTAGTTTTATTTATTTTATTTTATTTTAATTGTAGATTTTCGCTGAACAGCCGCAAATAGGGGTATCAAATGGACAAATATGATTATATTTGGGCATGTTAAAATAATTTAGATCAATAAGTGAGTTGGCCTATAAACCATACAATGTTTGCTTGATCAAATTGACACGGGTCAACTTGGCTAAACATTGGGTCATATATCTAATTTAGTTGTTTGGTCTTTTGTAATTTGTTTATATAATTACCAAAATGCGAGAAGGAAGTCAAAAAAGACTCAAAGGAAAAGAGAGGGGCATTTGCAACTATACTCAGTTTTGAGGTCACAATTGAAGTTATGCCTATTTTTCACTAAAACAAATTTACAAGCATACCACTTTAGAATTTAAGGCTTATCGGATATGAAGTTAAGAAAAAAATTAGTATGAAGTACAATTAGGTCTAAAGTGCAAAAATTGCATTTAGGATGCACTTAAGACCAAATAGGCTTGAAGTGCAACAAATATTTTCATGCACTTAAGGTCAAGTAGGTTTGAAGTAAAAAAACTATACTTTATATGCACTTAAAGCCCAAAAGGTCTGAAGTTTTGCCGATATTTATTTGCACTTAAGGCATAATATATCTGAAGTGAAAATAGTATACTTCATATGCACGTAGGGTCAAATAGGTTTGACGTGCAAATTGCCAAGAAACTTAAATTTGTTCTTCAAATTTCAAAAATCCAATATACGATTTATACCTAAATCTACTCCAAATGAGCTTAATTTAAAATATAACCTCCAAATATCATCAAGAACAAACCTCAATCATCAATTTACCGAAAAAATAAAAAATAAATCTAACAAAAACATTTGCAATTAAGAAAAAAGAAGAAGAAGAAATCCTAACCAATAGTAAAAAAAAATTAAGCGACACAACAGCTCACCGCTTTAAAATATCATAAATCACCTTAAAATAAATTTGAAATAAACCATTGTTCATGATTTCTTGTTTTAGGGACTATCAAAATTGACCTAATGCACAATAGTACGGGTTTAGTTTACAGTAGGGATGCCTCAGTATTATTTGATCCAGGATCTACTTATTTGGATGTGTCATCCAACTTTGCTTTATATTTGGTTGTACCTCGTGATTCTTTAAGTGCCCTTGTATATGTGTTCATACCTGTGGGGGATTCGTTTGTTGTAGATAGTGTGTGGTTAATATTGGGAGTCTTGAGACTCGCGTAGATCTTCTACTTCTTGATATAGTTGATTTTGATGTCATTTTTGGGTATGGATTGCATGTCACTTTATCATGCTATAGTGGACTGTCACGCCTAGACCGTGACCTTATCATTGTCAGGGTTTCCTTGGTTATAGTGGAGAGGTACTCCTAGTCATTCTTCCAGTAGGGTTATAGCTTATTGAAGGCTCGTTGCATTACCGAGAATGGGTGTTTGACTTATATGGCTTATGTTCGTGATTCTAGTGAAGTGGTTACTTCCATGGATTCCATACTAGTTGTTTGGGAGGTCCCAGAGGTATTTCTCGCAGATCTACCAGGGATTCCACTTAACAGTGATATTGAATTTTGCATCGATTTGGCTCTGGGCACTCATCCCATTTCCGTTCCGCCATATTGTGTGGCCTTGCTAGAGTTGAAAGAATTAAAGGAGAGGTTGCAAGATTTGCTTGACAAGAGCTTTATTAGACCTAGTGTCTCGCATTAGGGTGCATCGGTGTTGTTTGTAAAGAAGAAGGACGGATCGATGAGGATGTGCATAGATTATCGGCAGCTGAAGTAAGTTAACATCAAGCAAAAGTATCCATTACTGAGGATTGATGATTTATTTGATCAGCTTTAGGATGCCAAAGTGTTTTTGAAGATTGATTTGAGATCCGATTAGAATCAATTGAGGATTAGGCATTCAATGTCCCTTAGACAACTTTTTGGACTTGAAATGGGTAGTATAAGTTTTAGTGATGTTATTTGGGCTGACGAATGTCCTAATAGTGTTTATGGATGTGATAAACCATGTGTTAAGGCCCTATTTTGGTTCCTTTGTGATTGTCTTCATTGAGGATATCCTGATATACTCCTGCATCCAGGAGGAGCATGAGAAACATCATAAGATCATTTTTCGTACTTTGAGAGACAACCAGTTATACGCTAAGTTTTTGAAATACGAATTTTGGTTGAGTTCATTTTCTTTCTTAGGCCATATTGTATCGGCAGAGAGTATTCACGTGGATCCAAAAAGATTGAGTTATTTAAGAACCGGCCTAGACCCATATCAGCTATTAAGATTTGTAGTTTCTTGGGATTGGCAAGCTATTATTGCTGGTTTGTAGAGGGGTTTTCATCTATAGCATTCCCTATGACCAGGTTGACCCAGAAGGGAGCCCCGTTCTTATGGTCAAACGAGTGTGAGGTGAACTTCCAAATGCTCAAGACTATTTAGACTATGGTACCAGTGCCAGTATTTCCCAAAAGTTCAGGACCTTATACTTTGTTTTAATGCATATCGTATTGTACTTAGTGCGGTATTGATGTAGGGTGGCAAGGTTATTATATATTCTTCAGGACAACTGAAGATTCACAAGAAGAATTATCTAGTTCATGACTTAGATTTGGCAGCCACTGTTCACGCGCTGAAGATTTGGATGCACTATTTATATGGTGTGTCGTGTAAAGTGTTCATGGATCATAAGAGTTTGAAGAACATATTCAAGCAAAAGGAGATCAATTTGAGGTTGAGAAGTTGGTTGGATCTTTTAAAGGTCTTGTATCATCATAGGAAGGTCAATGTGGTGGCCGATGCTTTGAGTAGGAAGTCTGCTAGTATGGGAAACCTTGCGTACATTTGTCACGACCCCAAAACCCTATCGTGATGGCACCCAGCACATTGCTAGACCAGCCCGACCAATTATTCATAACACAGATCTATCACCTCTCACTTTACCCTTTTTAGGCATAAACAACAATAATATAATGAAATGACATCTAGCACATCGGGGATATATATCCCAAAACCAGTATAAACCTCCCACCGAATCAGGAATCATAAGTCATGAGCCTCTACCATAATTTATAAGCTGTGATAGTGTGTACAACTGTGCACAAGTGTGGGATAGACTAAACAAAATAAGGATAAACTGGAGAGTCAGGTCCTGCGGACGCTGGCAGCTACCTCGACTGTCCAAATGCAACTCCCGAGCAGCTATAGAATCAACACTGCTGTGATGTACCTGGATCTGTACACAAGGTACAGGGAGTTGGGTGTGAGTAATTCCAACTCAGCGGTAATAAAAGTAAATAATCCCGAGGAAAAGAAAAACCACACAAAGCACTATCTCATGCTATATAATACAAAATTGTCTTTAAACTACAATACACGATCATTTTATTCCTCTTCAGCATATGTGAGTAGATTACTTAGAATTTTCTTTTTAACGTCTTTCCCTTTCATCATGATGGTTCAATACCTGGTACAACCTCAGACAGTGCAAGTCTGCGCTCAAATCAGCCCATTGGGCTTAGCACTCCTTAACAATTTCCACCAGGGGATCTGGTCAATAAGGCAAATAATGCATGTATGCCAGTAATGTATGAGTGCTAAATGTTATACCACGTAGTACAAGTAAGCCAATGTATGTATGCCATGCAATGCATATGACACTGTGGCGTACAGCCTGATCCATGCAAAAGCGCCCGCACTGACTGTGGGGGTTGAGACTCCGGAGGGGCTCCTACAGCCCAAGCATAATATCAATATCACACCTGCTGCGGCGTGCAGCCCGATCCATATACTACTGCGGCATGCAGTGCGATCCATGCATGTATATGCATATGCTCACTTATCATTCGAGGCTTGAAAGCCTCCCTCATATAGACCGTCATACCTCACATATGGCCCTCGGCCCCAATCGGTCCAATGAGTAATCAAAAATCCCCTCGGGCAACAGTATCATGTTAGCTCACAGCTAAAAATTGTCATTAAGACCTTGTTCAGTTTTTTTTTTCAAATCTTATAAAATATTGAGTAGCAAAATATTATTTTAAAAATCTTAGATTGAGATAAGAATATGCACAATATTATCAAGACAGTAATATCAATCCCTGAAGGATTCACATAATTGGCACAAAGCCCAAAACATGATAATCAGTCCAATTCCTGATAGTTAACATCTTTATTAGGGTGTTAATTCAATTTCAAGCAATTAGATGTTATTATTTATTAAACGGGACGGACCAAGTCATAATTCCCAATGGTGCTCTACCCCACGCCCGTTATCTGACGTGCAAGTCACCTCAATACAGCACTAGGATGTGCAAGTCTGGGGTTTACTAACCCTCAGGACACCATTTACAAGTATTACCCACCTCGATCCGGCGAAAACTCAAGCCCGCGATGCCTTAGCTCCTCGAACTGGCATCCACGCACGTCAAAACTAGCCAAGTTCAGTACAAATATATCAAAATAGGCTAATGGAACAACACCCAATCGAAAATAATCAAATTACATAAAAAACCACAAAGTTGCCAAAACGCGACTTTTGGTACACTTCTCGAAAAATTAAAAATGTTATGCTTTCATAATCCTTATCTCCTCACGAGTCCATACATATAAAGTTTATCAAAATCGGACTCCGTTTGCCCATTCAAATCGATAATTTACTATAGCCCAGGCTTAGGGCAAAAATCCTCCATTAATCCTTCCATTTTCAGTGAAATAAATGAAGATTCTAACATAAAATCGTGTATTTAGACCATAAGACATACCTCGAATGTTTTCCCGATGAAACCCCCTTCAAATCCCGTCACTTTGCTCTCTAAGAACTCAAAAATGGATGAAATGTGTTATGGGTTCGCGGATGAAATGTTCTGGACTTAACCCTTCTGCCAGTGATTTTAGTTCTATGCGATCGCAGCCTTTGGCATGCGATCGCGATGAACAAATTTAGCAGGCCTTATTTTTCCTCTACGCGATCGCGTAGACTCAGCTGTGATCGAGATGACCAGTTAAATAACTTTACGCGATCGCGACAGGGCTACTGCGATCGATATGCTTTCAAATCATGACCTTACGCGATCGCATCCAAACCTTCACGATCGTGAATGGTAAAAACCCTCAGCTCCCCAGTACTCTACGCGATCGCATGGCATTAAATGCAATCGCAGAGAGTAAATGTCTGATGCATTTATGACAGCAGACCTGCTCTTTCCTTTGGCCAAAAATGGTCCGTTTGGACCCCCGGATTCATCCCGAGGCCCCCAGGACCCCAACGAAAACCACCAACCTACTCCAAAACACGATATGAACTTGTTCCAATCATAAAAACACACCCTTCAACACGGAAATCATCAAATCAAAGCGAATTCAAGCCTAAGTTTCATCTAAGACTTCTGAAAACAACATCCGATAAAAAACCCGACCAAACGACGTCCGAATGACCTGAAAATTTGCAGACAAATCCATAATCACCTAACGGAGCTACTGAAACTATCGGAATTCCATTCCGACTCAAGGATCAAAATCTCACCTACCGTTTGGATTTCGTCAAAATTCAACCTTAGCCAATTCAAGCCTAAAACTACAACGGACTTCCAAATTCAATTCCGATCGCTCTCCTAATCCACAAATGACCTCCCGGAGCTGACCGAATCATTAGAATTCGATTCAGAGCTCTCTAACTCACAAGTCAACATCCGGTTGACTTTTCCCAACTATTCCTTCTTCTAAGAGACTATTTGTCTCAATTCCAACCAAACTCAATCCGAGTTGACTCAAACTCACCAAACATACATATTGTAACATGAACAAGTATATAACAGGGAAAACAAGGTGATAACTCAGTTGTTGACGGGCCGGGTCATCACAACATTCCAATCAGTGAGATGTCGCTTGCATTAGATGTTAAGGCTTTGGACAATCAGTTGTGAGGTTGGATGTTTTTGAGCTCAGTCACATTCTAGCTTGTATAGTGGCTTGGTCTTCCTTGTTTGAGTGTATCAAGGAGCGACATTATGTTGATCCTGATTTCTTTTCCTCAGGGACACAGTGCGGCACAGAGATACCAAGCGGGTTATGGTTGGAGATGATGGGGTTTTGAGGATGCAAGGTCATGTTTGTATGGCTATTCTAGATGGACTACATGAGTTTATTCTGGAGAAGGCTCACAGTTTTCGGTATTCTATTCATCCGGGTGCCAATAAGATATAGCGGGACTTGCGGAAGCATTATTTGTATAGGAGGATGAAGAAGGATATTGTTGTATATGCAAGAAGTAAAGTAAGAGCATTAGAGACTAGGTGGTTTGCTTCAGAAGATTGAGATGCCTGAGAAGAAGTGGGAGCGTATCACTGTGGACTTTGTTGTTGGACTTTTGCAAAATCAGAGGAAGTTCAACGCAGTTTGGTTTATTTTGGATAGGCTGACTAAGTCGACGCATTTCATTCTTGTGGCAGCTTCCTATTCTTTTGAGCGATTGGTAGATATCTATATACATGAGATCGTTCATCTCCATGGTGTGCCCATGTCTATCATTTCTGATTGAATTACGCAATTTACCTCGCATTTCTAGAGGGAATTACAGCATGATCTGGGTACACGGGTTGAGTTAAGCATATCATGTCATCCTCAGAGTGACGGACAATCCGAGCATACTATTCTAATCTTGGAGGATATGCTCTATGCTTATGTTATAAACTTTGGAGGTTTAAGGATCAGTTCTTGCTGTTAGTGGAGTTTGCCTACAACAATATTTATCAGTCGATCATCCCAATTGTTCCATATGGGACATTGCATGGTAGAAGGTGTTGATCACTTGTTGGATGATTTAAGCCGAGAGAGGCTCGATTGTAGCGTACAGATTTAGTGCAGGATGCCTTGGACAAGATTAAAGTCATTTGGGATAGGCTTCGTACATCTCAGTCCAGGCAAAAAAGTTATGACTACCGTAAGGTTTGTGATGTAGCATTCATGCTCAGAGATAGAGTGTTGCTTTGGGTGTCACCCATGAAGGGCGTGATACGGTTTGGGAAGAAGAGCAAGTTCAGCCCTAGGTTCATCGGGCCTTTTGAGATTCTTTATCGAGTGGAAGAGGTGGCCTATTGGGAGTCCGAGTCTGATATGCGAAGCAAATATCCCCATATTCTCTCTAGCTCAAGTACTCTTCTATGACCATTTAAGGATGAACGGTTGTTTTAGAGGTAGAGAATGTGATGACCAAAAAGGTCATCTTATATTTTAGAACCCAATTCGGTGTTCTGAGGCCTTTAAAATCTCATTTTATTCATCCTCTATATGTGTGCGCAATCCGCACACGTTTTCGAAAAGCCTTTATGTGGAAATTGAGAAAAAATATAGTTTGTGGCTTAAAAAGTTGATTTTAGTTGACTTTGGTCAATATTGTGCGTAAACGGACCCAGACCCGTATTTTGACGGTCTCGAAAGATTCGTAGTAAAATATGGATCAAGGCGTATGCCCGAAATCGAATTTCGAGGTCCCAAGCCCGAGAAATACATTTTATAAGAAAATTGAAAATGCTAAAAATTTAATAATTTAAAGAATTTGATCTTATTGTTATCGGCCTCATATTTTGGTTCTGAATCCCAGTATAGGTCTATTATGATATTTATACCTTATCTGTGAATCTTGGTGGAAACGAGACTGATTTGATGTGATTCAGACCTTTGGTTGGAAAGTTAGAAGTTTTAATTGAAGATTCCATGCAATTTGGTATTAAATTCGTAATTTTAGGTGTTATTTTGGCGATTTGATTGCCCGAGCAAGTTCATATGATGTGTTAAGACTTGTGACATACCTAAAAAAAATTTCGGACAATCAAATATTACCTAAGCAACAATAATCACCAGCTCGCCATGATCGTTTCTCATTTTTTGGTGTTTTAGGGGCTTGAAACTAGAATTCCTCTTGATTCCCACATTTTCCTATGCTATAGCCTACGCATTCTACATGGGCCTGGGTTACCTAACCCCGACCGCCTAAAATTTTGGGGAACCATAAAAAAACCTAAGGAACAATATTTACCACCTCGCCATGACCATTCCTCGTGTTTTGGCATTTTAAGGCCACAAAACTGGAATTTTGCTCTTCCTAAATTTTTGTGCGCCATAGCCCACGCGTTCTATATAGGCCCGGCTACCTAAATTGGACCACCTAATAGGTTTCCGGACTATCAAAATAATCTTAGTAACAATTGTCGCAGCCTATTTATGACAGTTCTTCATTTTTTGGCGTTTTAGGATCGTAAAACTAGAATTTCGCTTGATTTCCTTATTTTCCTTAAGTATAGCCCACGCCTTATGCATGGCCCAGGTCACCGGACCCCGACCACCAAAAATTTTATGTGAACATAAAAATGACCTAATGAAGAATAGCTACCACTTCTCCATGACCGTTCCTCACATTTTGACAATTTAGGGCCACATAATTGAAATTTTGCTCGATTCCCATATTTTCGTATGTTATAGCCCATGAATTCAGTGTAGGCCTCAGATATTTAACTCTGATCGCCTAAAATTTTGCTGCACCATAAAAAATAACCTAAGAAACAATAGTTATTGCATCTCCATGATCGTTCCTCAATATTTGGTGTTATAGGACCATAAATTGAAATTTCGGCTGATTCCCAAAGTATCGTGTGCTATTACCCACTACTTCAGCATGGGCCACTGAACCAGAAACTTAATTTTTTTTGGCCCATCAAAATTGACCTAAGTAACAATAGTCGATGCCTTGCAGGGATCGTTCCTCATTTTTTTGGCATTTTAGGGCGATAAAACTAGAATTCTGCCTGTTTCTCAGATTATCGTGTGTGGCTTCTACATGGGTCAGGTCACCAAACCTTGACTACCTAAAAATTTTCCAAACTATCAAAACAAACCAAGGAATAATCTTCATCGCCTCGCTATGATCGTTCCTAATTTTTTTGCATTTTGGGACCATAAATTTAGAATACCGGTTTATTCCCAGATTTTTATGTCCTATAGCCCACACCTTCTGCATGAGCTTGGGACACCAAACTTGGACTAACTAAAAAATTTTTAGACTATCAAAAACGACCTAAGAAATAAAATTCACCACAATTGCATGATCGCTCCTCATTTTTTGGAATTTTAGGATCATAAAATCGGAATTCCGCCCGATTCCCAGATTTTTGTTTGCTATAGCCCACGCCTTTTGCATGGAACTGGGACATCGGACCTGGACCCCTACAAAAATTTCTGGACCATCAAAAATGACCTGTTTAAAATTATTCACTATCTCGCCATGACCGTTCCTTATTGTTTTGCGTATAAGGGCCATAAATTGGAATTATGTCCGATTTCAAAATTGTGATGACCCGGCCCGTCATCATGTGAGTTATCACCCCGTTATCCCCGTCATATGGTTGTTAATGTTACAATATGCATGTTGGGTGAGTTTGAGCAAATCCGGGTCGAGTTTGGTTGGAAATGAGACAAATAATCTCTTAGAAGAAGGAATAGTTGAGAAAAGTCAGCTGGATATTGACTTGTGAGTTAGAGAGCTCGGAATTGAATTCTGATGATTCGGTCAACTCCAGGAGGTCATTTATGAGCTAGGAGAGCGATCGGAAGTGACTTTGGAGGTCCGGTGTAGTTTTAGGCTTGAATTGGCTAAAGTTGAATTTCGATGATATCCGATTAATAGGTGAGATTTTGATCCGGGAGTCAGAATGGAATTCTGACAGTTGCAGTAGCTCCGTTAAGTGATTTTGGATGTGCCTGCAAAATTTCAGGTCATTCGAAGGTCCTTTGGTCGGGTTCTTGATCGAATGTCGGTTGCGGAAGTTTAAATGAAAACTTAGGCTTGAATTTGCTTGGATTCGATGTTTTACGTGTTTAAGGGCATGTTTTTATGATTGGAACAAGTTTGTATTGTGTTATGGAGTATGTTGGTGGTTTTCGTTGGGATCTTGGGGGCCTCGGGCTGAATTCGGTGGTCCAAACGGACCATTTTTGGCCGAGGTGAGCAGCTGAACTGCTGCAATATCTGCAGAAAAATTTTGTTCTTCGCGTTCGCGTAGGAGTCCACGCATTAGCAAAGTGTATCGGAGAGTTGGGGATTTTTATTCATCGCGTTCGCGAGGCGAAGGACGCGAACGCGTAGGGTGCGGCCTGGGAAGCATCGCGATCGCGAAGGAAGGCACGCGTTCACGTAGGTCTGAGGCGGTTGGTCATCACGAACGTGGCTGGAAGCCACGCATTCGCGTAGAGTAAATTCGGAGGCCGCTGCGTTTGTTCATCGCGAATGCGTGAGTAGTGTCGCGTTCGCGTAGGGTAAAAGTGCTGGGCAGTGAATTTAAGACGCGGCCATTCTTACATAAAACACCATTGTTGAGTCTTAGAGAGAGAAAGTGACGGAATATTTCTGGGATTTCATTTTGTTATCATCGGAGGTAATTTTTATGGTTATTATGTGTTTTTATCTTGAAATCCTCCTCTATTTCACTAAAATTGGATGAATTAATGGGGGAATTTAACCTAAGCCAGGGTTTTGGTAAAATGTTGATTTGAGTGGGCAAATAGAGTCCGATTTTGGAAAACTTTAAATGCATAGACTCGTGTTGAGACGAGGATTACGAATATGTAAATTTCATTATTTTTCGAGAAGCATACCAAAAGTCGTGTTTTGACAACTTTGTGGGTTTTGGTGCAAATTGCGTTATTTCTTGTGGGTTTTTGTGGGTTTATGAATTGCGAGGCAAGCACAGAGCGGACTAAGGCTTCCACCGGATCGAGGTGAGTGGTGATAGTAAATAATGTACTGAGGGTTTGAAACCCCGTACTAGCACTTTACAGTGCTATGATGAGATGAGACACGCGTCATGTGACGGGCGTGGTGACATTGTGATTAGGGAATTGGACTTAGTCCTTTCCGACTAGTAGTGTATTGTGTATTGTGACTGAGAATGGGATTATAACTGTGTAATTGGGCTAGTAGCCATGTTTGGGGCCTTGCGCCGATCTGTAGAGCATTAGGAGACCTATAGAGCTAGGTGACCCCTCCATATCATGTTGGAAACTTACACTCAGCCATCAAATTAGTTGTATAGCATATCGTGGGCCAGTACTGGATGTGTACTGTGAGATATAGACTACTTAGGGTAGAAATTCCTTAATTTAGCTAAGTGGTCCTGGAAGGCCAATTCTATACTGATTGGGATAGGGTCGAGGACCCATTATGAGGTATTATATGTATATATATGCATTGGATCAGACTGCACGCCGCAGTGATGTATATGTGGATCGGACTACACGCCGCAGTAATATATACCAGTGGGACGGACTGCACGCCGCAGTATTATTGCGCTTGGGCTGTAGGAGCCCCTTCGGAGTTTGAGTCTGTACACATTCTCAGTGAGTGCTGGAGTATATTATGGGATCGGGCTGCACGCCGCAGCAGTATAGTTATATATGTATATATATATATATCGGATCAGACTACACGCCACAATAATATATGTGTGGATCGGGCTGCACGCCGCAGTATCATAGCGCTTGGGCCCAAGGAGCCCCTCTGAAGTCTGTATACACCCCAGTAAGCGTCATCGACGTTAAATGGAATGGGCTGCACACCACAGCTTTATATGTATTGGAGTGGGCTGCACGCAGCATCATTATACTTATACATATCCATATACGTACTCAAATACTTAATACATTATAGACATATGAATATATTTCCATACATTGAGTTGGCTGTACCTCGTAGCGGTACGAGTGAGCATTTTGGTTAGTGTGGGATCTTGTTGAGATAGAGGTGGACTGGAGATGAGAGTATTCGCCATAGTGATGACTTACCTGTGGGATTGCCTTAGAACTGTTTAGTGATAGTGCAGAAGTTCTTATTTTCAGTTATTGTTTATTATTGTTACTCACTGAGTTGAAATATACTCAGCCCACTCCCCTACACTTTTTGTGCAGATTCATAGGCTCTAGAGAGCAGTTGAGCTGTCGCAGCTGCTTATTCATATCTATTATGCGGAGACTACGAAATAGCTGCCAATGTCCGCATAACATATTTTCTCCTTCTTTATCATTTTGTTTCTTTCGTTGTGCCTAGACTTGTTTGTATAGGCTGTTTTATCTGTAGAGGCTCAGACTTGTGACACCACGATTTGGTTGGGACCGTATTTTGTATGCTTCTACTATTACGTTTATCATTTTAATATGAACACTTGCTATTTAAGTTGAACTTGATCACCTGAAATTAATAATTGACTGATTAATGGATAACATGGTCGGGCTTGCCTAGCACTGTGTTGGGCGCCATCACGATCGGGGTTTGGGTCATGACAAGTTGGTATCAGAGCGTAGGTTAACAGGTCTCGCAAATCATGAGCCAGTTTAGTAGAGTCTAGTGGATTGATACGGGGACGCATGTACTTATCCTCGGGAGGCTGCAAACCTTTTAGGAATGTTTCAATTCTTGGAATTCTTGTCGTGCGATTATTTTTTATTTAAACTGAACTTTGACATTCTATTCTCTCGTAGATGGCGAGAACTCGAGCTTCCGGACGAGGTGGACGCCTACCACTACCACCTGCTAGAGGCCGTGGATGTGGTCGTGGTAGTGGCGGAGGTAGGGCAGCTGAGGCAGTGCCAGCTGACCCACAGCCTCCAGTTGCTGAGGCTCCAGCAGCGCCAGTTCCGGCACCAGTTGTGCCCATTGTCATTCAGGGTCTACAGGAGTCCCTGGCATAGATATTAGCAGTTTGCACTGATCTGGCACATGCGGTTTCAGTTACCACCGCAGCAGCTACATCAGCGACCGGGGGTGGTCATCAGACCCCCGCAGCACGCACTCCAGAGCCAGCAGTGCAGGGCCTGTAGACACATGAGGCTCTTCCAGTTCAGCCTGTGGTTCCAGTTCAGCCAGCATATCAGGTTCAGGGGGACAGAGTTCCAGCTATGACTGACGATGTGCAGCGTCGTCTCGAGAGGTTTACCAGGTTATCTCCTCCAGTGTTCATTGATGCTCCGAGCGAGGACGCCCAAGGTTTTCTTGACAAGTGCCGTCGGATGCTCTGTACGGCAGGGATCTTGGAGTCCAGTGATGTATCCTTCACTACCTTTCAGTTTTAGGGACCAGCCTTCGCTTGGTGGGAGGCTTATGAGCGCCGCAGACCAGCAGGGGCAGCACCACTATCATGGCCAGAGTTCTCCACTATGTTCTTGGAGAAGTGGGTGCCCCGATCTCAGAGAGAGGAGATGTGTAGGCAGTTTGAGGGTCTCCGCTAGGGAGATATGTTTGTGTCAGAGCGTGAGATCAGATTTACAGAGTTGTCTAGATATGCACCGTGGTTGGTTCCTACCGACAGAGAGATGATTGAACGCTTTGTGGACAGCATTATCTATCCCATCCGTATTCTGACGACCCGGGAGAGGGTTTTGAGCCGTACTTTCGAGGATGCTGTGGATATCGCTCGCGACATAAAGACAGATCATCGCAGCGAGCGTGTCACGACCCTAGTTCACCAATCGTGAACATGTCATGATGGCACCCAGTCCCCGCGACTAGGTAAGCCTAACACGTTGCGGAATATACAAGCTATGAACACTTAAATAAGAAAACAGCGGAAAAATAGGATAAAAGATATGTAATCTGTACCGCTTGGCACATACATCCGTCAACACCATGAACAAAACACTACCAAGATCCGGAATCCCATGGTAACACAGACTAAAAGAGAATATACAATTGTGGCTCTATGTATAAAGAGTGTCTAACAACGGAATGAAGGAAAAATGCCAACTAGTACTATTAGAATAGAAGGAAAGCCTCTGGATCCGCGGACGTAGCAGATCATACCTCGAGGTCTCCCAAAAAGCTGCGGAATCACCTAGCACGGGCCTGCTCTGATGTACCTGGATCTGCACAACAAAAGTGTGCAGAAGAGTAGCATGAGTACACCACGGCGGTACTCACTAAGTGCCAAGCCTAACCTCGATGGAGTAGTGACGAGGGAGGTCAGGGCCCTACTGAGAAAAACAATAATATAATGACAATAATAATAATAATAAGCAGTTTAAATGATAATAATTTCCGAAATTAACAACAATAAATGATTACTGCAATCGTCTACAATTAAGCTAACAACAAATAGTCAACTCAATAAGACCAGTCCAGGACCTGTGGGAATCGAACCCACAGTCCCATTGACAGTACCTCTGGGTCTCCGGGAATCGAACCCGCAGCCCATGTCTCAATAAATAATCAATAACTCGGGATCTCCGGGAATCGAACCCGTAGTCCCTACCAATAACTCAGGATCTCGGGAATCGAACCCGTAGTCCCTACCAATAACACAGGATCTCGGGAATCGAACCCGTAGTCCCTACTAATAACTCAGGATCTCGGGAATCGAACCCGTAGTCCCTACCAATAACTCAGGATCTCGGGAATCGAACCCGTAGTCCCTACCAATAACTCGGGATCTCGGGAATCGAACCCGTAGTCCCTACCAATAACTCAGGATCTCGGGAATCGAACCCGTAGTCCCTACCAATAACTCATGATCTCGGGAATCAAACCCGTAGTCCCTACCAATAACTCGGGATCTCGGGAATCGAACCCGTAGTCCCTACCAATATCACGCCGGGTCTCTGGGAATCGAACCCACAGCCCTGGGTCTCCGGGAATAAAACCCGCAGTCCACAAGCACAGCAAATAAAGGAATACACAGAGAGAATAATTATATTTAACTATAAATTCACCGAAAATAGTGCTAATAATTATCAAGGAGTTCAAATAAGGCAATTAGGCAACTAAACAGTTAAGTGCTACCTAATCATGCTTTTCTAACCACTACCGGTAAAAATATCAAATTAACGTCCAAAGACAGGAATACCGCTCATCGAACATTTTAAATAAAGTACGTGTTCAACAACCAGCGCATGTACATGCCCGTCACCTCGCGTACAAGGCATTTAAACTATCACATAATATCCTAGGGGTGAAAATTCCCCCACACGAGGTTAGACAAGCAACTTACCTCAATTCCGGTACAAAACCGCTAAGAAATAACCCTCTTGCCGCGAATGTCGGCCTCCACAAGTGTAGTATCTGATAAAAATCAATAGAATCACATCAAATTAGGCCAATTGGGCATTACCCAATCAAAATAACTCAAAATGCACCAAAACCCACAATTTGCCAAAACCCGACTTTCGGTACGCTTATGGAAAAATCACGAAAATTATATATTCGGGTTCCTTATCTCGATACGAGTCTAGGCATATAAAATTTACCAAAATCGGACTCCATTTGCCCACTCAAATCAGAGATTTCCTAACATTTAGGCCTAGGGCTCAAACCCACCTTTAATCTTCCAATTTCAGTGAAATAATCACAGATTTCATGATAAACCAATGAATTAAGGTCAAGAAACTTACCCCCGATGATTTCCCGATGATATCCCAGCGTTTCCCCTTCAATTCCCTCTCTTGGAGCTCAAAAATGGCATTTTTGATTTATGGGTCGCGGCTGAAATGTTTCTGGACTTAAGTCACTGCCAGACATTTTTACTCTATGCGATCGCATGATCCCTGTTGCGATCGCATAGAACAAATTTTGACCCTCGCCAAACTACTCTATGCGATCGCATAGTCCTCAATGCGATCGCAATGCTCACCAAAATATACCTATGCGATCGCATGCCCTGCTCCGCGATCGCATAGAACAAAAGCTGGACCTGGGACCCCTCTTCTCTATACACTATGCGATCGCATAGGACTGTACGCGATCGCAGAGAACAACTTTCCAGAACTATGCGATCGCATATCCTTGCCCGCTATCGCATAGATTAAATACTTGGCCTCTCCAAAACCTTCTATGCGATCGCATCAGCCCATTGCGATCGCATAGAGCATTCGTCTGCAGCACACACCAGCAGTTAACAGCATTTCTAAAATGCATGAAATAGCCCGATTGGACCCCCGGATTCATCCCGAGACCCCCGGGATCCCAACGAAAACCACCAACCTATTCCAAAACATGATACGAACTTATTCTAATCATCAAAACACGTCTAGCAACATCAAAACCCATAATTCGCATCGAATTCAAGCCTAAATTTCTTAAAACTTTCCGAATTGCACATTCGATCTAAAACCCGACCAAACGACATCCGAATGACCTGAAATTTTGCGGACATATCCAAATTCACATAACGAAGCTACAGAAATTGTCGGAATTCCATTCCGACCCCCGGATCAAAATCTCACCTATTGTTCGGATTCGCCAAAATTTTAACCTTCGGCATTTCAAGCCTAATTGAGCTACGGACCTCCAAAATACATTCCGAACGCGCTCCCAACCCCGAAATCACCTAACGGAACTAATGGAACCATCGGATTTCCGTTCCGAGATCGTCTTAACACACTGTTCCGGCTACGGGCCATTTTCTAGCTTCAAAGCTCTTATTTAGGGGTAAGTGTCCCAAAATGCTCAAATTTTCAGAACCGACTCTCCCGGCAACCCAAAATGGCAGAACTGAACTTAGGGGAACAGTTAAGTTAGGGATTGGGGCGTAATTTTCTAAAACGACCGGTCGGGTCGTTACATCTTCCCACACTTAAAGATTCGTTCATCCTCGAACGAGCATAGAAAACATACCCTGGAGTAGTGAAAAGATGAGGGTACTGGCTGCGCATATCCTGCCCGATCTCCCAAGTAGCCTCCTCGACCGGCTTGCCCCGCCACTAAACCTTTACCGAAGCGATGTTCTTTGACCTTAGCTTTCTGACTTGCCTGTCTAGAATGGCTACTGGCTCCTCAACATAAGACAGATCCTTATCTAGCTGAACAGAAGTGAAATCCAACACATGCGACGGGTCACCATGGTATCTCCGGAGCATGGAGACATGAAATACGGGTGAACTCCGGCTAGGCTGGGAGGTAAGGCCAACTCATAAGCAACCTCCCCAACACGCCTCAAAATCTCAAAAGGGCCAATAAATCTAGGACTCAGCCTTTCCTTTCTTCCCAAACCTCATAACGCCCTTCATGGGCGAGACTCGAAGCAGAACCCGCTCACCAACCATAAAAGCCACATCGCGAACCTTCTTGTCCGCATAACTCTTCTCTCTAGACTGGGCTGCACGAAGTCTGTCCTGAATCACCTTGACCTTGTCCATAGCCTCCTGAACCATATCAGTACCTAGCAACCTGGCCTCGCCCGGCTCAAACCAACCCACGGGAGACCTGCACCTCCTACCATATAGGGCCTCATACGGTGCCATCTGAATACTAGACTGGTAGTTGTTGTTATAAGCAAACTCCGCCAGCGGCAAGAAGTGATCCCATGAACCTCCAAACTCAATCACGCACGCACGGAGCATATCCTCCAAAATCTGAATAGTGCGCTCGGACTGCCCATCAGTCTGGGGGTGAAAGGCTGTGCTCAGCTCTACCCGAGTACCTAACTCCTGCTGTACGGCTCTCCAGAACCGTGAAGTGAACCGAGTGCCTCTATCCGAAATGATGGAAACTGGAATACCATGCAGCCGAACTATCTCCCTGATATAGATCTCCGCCAGTCGCTCCGATGAATATGTAGAGCTCACCGGTATAAAATGGGCGGACATGGTCAGACGATCCACAATGACCCAAATGGAATCAAACTTCCTAACCGTCCGTGGAAGTCCAGATACAAAGTCCATGGTAATGCGCTCCCATTTCCACTCGGGAATCTCGATCTGCTGCATCAATCCACCCGGACGCTGATGCTCATACTTCACCTGCTGGCAGTTGAGGCATCTAGAAACATAATCAACTATATCCCTCTTCATCCGCCTCCACCAGTAATGTTGTTTCAAGTCCTGATACATCTTCGCGGCACCCGGATGGATGGAATACCGCGAACTATGGGCCTCTGCTAGAATCAGCTCTCGAAGATCATCTACATTGGGCACACAGATACGCCCCTGCATCCTCATGACTCCATCATCCCCGATGGTAACATCTCGAGCATCACCACGCCGAACTCTATCTTGAAGGACAAGCAAATGAGGGTCGTCGAACTGACGCTCCCTGATGCGGTCAAATAGAGAAGACCGAGAAACCACACAAGCTAGAACCCGGCCGGGCTCCGAAAGATCCAGTCTAACAAACTGCCTGGCCAAAGCCTGAACATCCATCGCCATAGGCCTCTCTGAAACTGGTAGATATGCTAAACTCCCCAAACTCTCTGCTCGACGACTCAAGGCATCGGCAACCACGTTAGCCTTGCCCGGATGATAAAGAATAGTAATATCATAATCCTTTAGTATCTCCAACCATCTCCTCTGACGCATATTCAGATCCTTCTGCTTAAGCAAGTGCTGCAAGCTCCGGTGATCAGTGTAGATCTCACAAGGAACCCCATATAAATAATGACGCCAAATTTTCAAGCCGTGAACAATGGCAGCTAGCTCCAAATCATGAACAAGGTAATTCTTCTCATGTACCTTCAGCTGTCTCGACGCGTAGGCAATCACCCTACCGTCCTGCATCAATACCGCACCGATTCCAACTCGTGAGGCATCACAATATACAGTATAGGACCCCGAACCTGTAGGCAACATCAATATAGGGGCCGAAGTCAAAGCTGTCTTGAGCTTCTGGAAGCTCGCCTCACACTCGTCTGTCCACTGAAAAGGGGCACCCTTTTGGGTCAATCTAGTCATAGGTGCTGCAATCGAAGAGAACCCCTCTACAAAACGACGGTAATAGCCCGCCAAGCCAAGGAAACTGCGAATCTCAGTAGCGGAGGAGGGTCTGGGCCAACTCTGCACGGCCTCCACCTTCCTCGGATCTACTCGAATACCATCACTCGACACCACGTGGCCCAAAAATGCTATTGAACTCAACCAGAATTCACATTTAGAGAACTTGGCATAAAGCTGCTTCTCCCTCAGAATCTGAAGCACTATCCTCAAATGCTGCTCGTGCTCTTCCCGTCTCCGAGAATATACTAGAATATCATCAATGAAGACAATCACGAACGAGTCCAGATAAGGCCTGAACACACTGTGCATCAAATGCATAAATGCTGCTGGGGCATTAGTCGACCCAAAAGACATCACGAGGAACTCATAGTGACCATACCGGGTCCTGAAGGCAGTCTTCGGGATATCTGGCTCCCGAATCTTCAGCTGGTGATACCCAGAGCGCAAATCAATCTTAGAAAACACATGTGCGCCCTGTAGTCGGTCAAATAAATCATCAATACGGGGCAAAGGATACCGGTTCTTCACTGTAACCTTGTTCAGCTGACGATAGTCAATACACATACGTATAGAACCGTCCTTTTTCTTCACAAATAATACAGGGAGCACCCCAAGGCGAAACACCGGGTCGAATAAAACCCTTGCCCAATAACTCCTGTAACTGATCCTTCAACTCCTTCAACTCCAGGAGGAGCCATACGGTACGGTGGAATAGAAATGGGCTGAGTGCCCGACAACAAGTCAATAGCAAAGTCAATATCTCTGTCGGGCGGCATGCCCGGGAGATCAGCTGGAAACACATCAGCAAAGTCACGTACCACAGGAACAGAATCAATAGAGGGAGTGTCAATACTGACGTCCCGCACATAGGCTAGATAAGCAGCACACCCCTTCTCAACCATACGCTGAGCTTTGAGAAAAGAAATAACACGGCTGGGGGTGTGATCTAGGGTACCACTCCACTCAATACGTGGAATGCCTGGCATAGCCAACGTCACGGTCTTGGCGTGACAATCAAGAATAGCATAATGTGGCAACAACCAGTCCATGCCCAGAATAATATCAAAATCGACCATCCCGAGCAACAATAGATCCGCTCTGGTCTCAAAATCACAAATGGTAACCAAACACGACCGATATACACGGTCCACGACCAAAGAATCACCCACCGGAGTGGAAACATAAATGGGGGCACTCAAAGAATCCCGAGGCACACCCAGATGAGAAGCAAAGTAAGAAGACACATATGAAAAAGTGGAACCAGGGTCGAATAGAATCGATGCCTCCCTGTGACTAACCAGAATAATACCTGTGATAACAGAGTCAGATGCAACAGCCGCATCGCGATCAGGAATAACATAGAATCTGGCCTGTCCCCCCTCTCGAGGGCGGCCTCTAGAACCCTGACCCCCGCCCCTGGCTGGCTGGGCAGGTGGAGTGGCAGCTGGTGCTGGAATGATAGCATGCTGGCCCTGAGAACCACGCGGATGTTGTGATGACTGATGAGGTGCTCCCCTCCTATGCCTGGGGCACTCCCTGACCAGATGGCGAGTATCCCCGCACCCAAAGCAAGCTCTGGGAGGGCACGGTGACTGCGACTGACCGGCCTCACCCTCACTAGTCTGACCCCTGGAAGGACCCCGCGCAGGAGGTGCACTGGAAACTGGGGGAGCATAATAAGGCTCCGGAGGTGCTGGAAGAGCTGGAGTACTACCGGCTGTGGGCAATGCTGAGTGAACTGGTCGGCCGGAATAACCCCTGCCAAAACGACCGGCTGCTGAAGTGCGGGCACCAGAGAAATGGCCCGACTCACGAGACCTCTTGGCCTCTCTATCTCCCCGCTCTCTGGGGAGCATACTCTCGATCCTCCTGGCAATGCTAACTGCCTGCTGATAAGATATATCTGTCTCCAACTCTCTGGCCATGCTGGACCGGATCGGCAGAATCAGGCCCTCAATAAATCTCCGCACTCTCTCCCGGACCGTGGCTACCAAAGCCGGTGCATGCCTGGCTAGACGGGTGAAACTGATAGCATACTCCGATACTGACATGGAGCCCTGTCGCAATCTCTCAAACTCCGAGCGCCAAGAATCCCTAAGGCTCTGGGGAACAAACTCCGTCAAAAACAGATTTGAAAACTGCGTCCAGGTCAACGAAGCGGACTCCTCCGGACTATCCAACTCATACGTGCGCCACCAATCATAAGCGGTCCCACGAAACTGAAACGTAGTGAAGGAAACCCCGCTGGTCTCCACAATCCCCATAGTACGAAGAATACGATGACACTCCTCTAGAAAACCCAATGCATCATCCGAAGCCAAACCACTAAACACTGGAGGGTCATATTTCTTGAACCTCTCCAATCTACGCTGCTCGTCCTCAGAGGCAGCTGGTCCACCTCCGGGCTGTGCTGGGGCGGCAGGAGGCATAACCAAAACATCTGGAACCTATCCCACTGGCACACGCTGCTCCGGTGTAACGGCTGCGGGAGTCTGGGCCCCTCCCCCGCCCTGAGATGTAGCTGCAACAAGAGGAAGCAGTCCTGCCTGGGCTAAAGTGGTATACATACTCATGAACTGAGCCAGGGTCTCCTGTAGTGCTGTTTTCTTAACCTGGCTCTGATACCAACTTGTCACGACCCTAGTTAACCAATCGTGAACATGTCGTGATGGCACCCAGTCCTCGCGACTAGGTAAGCCTAACACATTGCGGAATATACAAGCTATGAACACTTAAATAAGAAAATAGCGGAAAAATAGGATATGTAATCTGTTCCGCTTGGCACATACATCCGTCAACACCATGAATAAAACACTACCAAGATCCGGAATCCCACGGTAACACGGACTAAAAGAGAATATACAACTGTGGCTCTATGTGTAAAGAGTGTCTAACAACGAAATGAAGGAAAAATGCCAACTAGTACTATTAGAATAGAAGGAAAGCCTCCGGATCCGCGGACGTAGCGGATCATACCTCGAGGTCTCCCAAAAAGCTGCGAAATCACCTAGTACGAGCCTGATCTGATGTACCCGGATCTGCACAACAAAAGTGTGCAGAAGAGTAGCATGAGTACACCACGGCGGTACTCACTAAGTGCCAAGCCTAACCTCGATGGAGTAGTGACGAGGGAGGTCAGGGCCCTACTGAGAAATAATAATATAATGATAATAACAATAATAAGCAGTTTAAATGATAATAATTTCCGAAATTAACAACAATAAATGATTACCGCAATCGTCTACAATTAAGCTAACAACAAATAGTCAACTCAATAAAACCAGTCCAGGACCTGTGGGAATCGAACCCATAGTCCCATTGACAGTACCTCTAGGTCTCCGGGAATCGAACTCGCAGCCCATGTCTCAATAAATAATCAATAACTCAGGATCTCCGGGAATCGAACCCGCAGTCCCTACCAATAACTCGGAATCTCGGGAATCGAACCCGTAGTCCCTACCAATAACTCAGGATCTCGGGAATCGAACCCGTAGTCCCTACCAATAACTCAGGATCTCGGGAATCGAACCCGTAGTCCCTACCAATAACTCGGGATCTCGGGAATCGAACCCGTAGTCCTTACCAATAACTCAGGATCTCGGGAATCGAACCCGTAGTCCCTACCAATAAATCTCAGGATCTCCGGGAATCGAACCCGCAGTCCACATCATTATCACTCCAGGTCTCTGGGAATCGAACCCACAGCCCCTACCAATAACTCAGGATCTTGGGAATCGAACCCGTAGTCCCTACCAATATCACACCGGGTCTCTGGGAATCGAACCCACAGCCCTGGGTCTCCGGGAATCGAACCCGCAGTCCACAAGCACAGCAATAAAAGGAATACACAGAGAGAATAATTATGTTTAACTACAACTTCACCGAAAATAGTGCTAATAATTATCAAGGAGTTCAAATAAGGCAATTAGGCAACTAAACAGTTAAGTGCTACCTAATCATGCTTTTCTAACCACTACCGGTAAAAATATCAAATTAACAACCAAAGACAGGAATACCGCTCATCGAACATTTTAAATAAAGTACGTGTTCAACAACCAGCGCATGTACACGCCCGTCACCTCGCGTACAAGGCATTTAAACTATCACATAATATCCTAGGGGTGAAAATTCCCCCACACGAGGTTAGACAAGCCACTTACCTCAATTCCGGTACAAAACCGCTAAGAAATAACCCTCTTGCCGCGAATGTCGGCCTCCACAAGTGTAGTATCTGATAAAAATCAATAGAATCACATCAAATTAGGCCAATTGGGCATTACCCAATCAAAATAACTCAAAATGCACCAAAACCCACAATTTGCCAAAACCCGACTTTCGGTACGCTTATCGAAAAACCACGAAAATTATATATTCGGGTTCCTTATCTCGATACGAGTCTAGGCATATAAAATTTACCAAAATCGGACTCCATTTGCCCACTCAAATCAGAGATTTTTCTAACATTTAGGCCTAGGGCTCAAACCCATCTTTAATCTTCCAATTTCGGTGAAATAATCACAGATTTCATGATAAACCAACGAATTAAGGTCAAGAAACTTACCCCCGATGATTTCCCGATGATATCCCAGCGTTTCCCCTTCAATTCCCTCTCTTGGAGCTCAAAAATGGCGTTTTTGATTTATGGGTCGCGACTGAAATGTTTCTGGACTTAAGTCACTGCCAGACATTTTTACTCTATGCGATCGCATGATCCCCGTTGCGATCGCATAGAACAAATTTTGACCCTCGCCAAACTACTCTATGCGATCGCATAGCCCTTAATGCGATCGCAATGCTCACCAAAATATACCTATGTGACCGCATGCCCTGCTCCGCGATCGCATAGAACAAAAGCTGGACCTGGGACCCCTCTTCTCTATACACTATGCGATCGCATAGGACTGTACGCGATCGCAGAGAACAACTTTCCAGAACTATGCGATCGCATATCCTTGCCCGCGATCGCATAGATTAAATACTTGGCCTCTCCAAAACCTTCTTTGCGATCGCATCAGCCCATTGCGATCGCATAGAGCATTCGTCTGCAGCACACATCAGCAGTTAACAACATTTCTAAAATGCATGAAATAGCCCGATTGGACCCCCGGATTCATCCCGAGACCCCCGGGATCCCAACGAAAACCACCAACCTATTCCAAAACATGATACGAACTTATTCTAATCATCAAAACACGTCTAGCAACATCAAAACCCATAATTCACATCGAATTCAAGCCTAAATTTCTTAAAACTTTCCGAATTGCACATTCGATCTAAAACCCGACCAAACGACGTCCGAATGACCTGAAATTTTGCGGACATATCCAAATTCACATAACGAAGCTACAGAAATTGTCGGAATTCCATTCCGACCCCCGGATCAAAATCTCACCTATTGTTCGGATTCGCCAAAATTTTAACCTTCGGCATTTCAAGCCTAATTGTGCTACGGACCTCCAAAATACATTCCGAACGTGCTCCCAACCCCGAAATCACCTAACGGAACTAATGGAACCATCGGATTTCCGTTCCGAGATCGTCTTAACACTGTTCCGGCTACGAGCCATTTTCTAGCTTCAAAGCTCTTATTTAGGGACTAAGTGTCCCAAAATGCTCAAATTTTCAGAACCGACTCTCCCCGCAACCCAAAATGGCAGAAATGAACTTAGGGGAACAGTTAAGTTAGGGATTGGGGCGTAATTTTCTAAAACGACCGGTCGGGTCGTTACATCTTCCCACACTTAAAGATTCGTTCGTCCTCGAACGAGCATAGAAAACATACCTGGAGTAGTGAAAAGATGAGGGTACTCAGATCGCCGTAGGTGGTCTTCTAGCTAGGGTTATCAGTGTTCGCACCAGAGCCAGCCATCTCTCAACGTTATGCCAGCTCAGAGTTCTTCACAAGCCCCATTTGTCCAAGGTTCTTCTCGCCCTAGTTCATCAACTGGACACTCCAGCGCTAGGGGTCCTTATCAGTCTCAGCCCTCAGCACCGAGGAGTTGCTTCGAGTGGGGAGAGTTTGGGCACATCCGCAAAGAGTGCCCCCATCTTGTTTCCAGGTCTTATCAATAGAGGGGGCAACCCTCATCATCTGGTCCTTCTACTTTAGCACCCGACCTGCCAGCTAGGGGTGAGGGTCGTCAGCTAGGGGTCTCCCTCGAGGGGGAAGCCAATCAGGCGGATAGGCTAGATGCTATGCTCTTTAGGGCCGATCTGAGGAAGTTGCTTCTGATGTTGTCATTACAGGTAATATTTCAATCTGCCACAGAGATGTCTCAGTATTGTTCGATCTTGGTTCTACTTATTCTTATTTGTCTACATATTTTGCTCCTTATTTGGGCACTACGCGAGGGTGTCTTGAGTTGCCAGTGCATGTATCTACTCCGGTGGGGGATACTATTATTGTTGACCATGTATACCAATCCTGTCTGGTCACTATTGGGGGTCTAGAGACCCGAGTGGACCTATTGCTTCTTAGCATGATTGATTTTGATGTTATATTGGGCATGGACTGGTTATCTCCATGTCATGCTATTCTGGACTGTCATTCTAAGACAGTCACCTTGGCTATACCGGGCATTCAAAGGATCGAGTGGCGAGGCACGACTGATTATTTACCTAGCAGGGTAATATCTTTCCTCAAGACCCAATGAATGGTTGGGACGGGATGTCTTTCTTATTTGGCATTTGTGCGGGAGGTCGAAGCTTAGACTTCCAGTATTGATTCTATTCCCATTGTGACGGACTTTCCTAATGTATTTCCCTCAGACCTGCCGGGCATGCTGCCGGACAGGGATATTGATTTTGGGATCAATTTGATGTCAAGCACTTAGCCCATTTCTATTCCTCCATATCGGATGGCACCAGCTGAGCTGAAAGAATTGAAGGAGCAGCTCCAGGAACTCCTAGATAAGGGGTTCAATCATCCCAGTGTGTCGCCATTAGGTGCACTGGTCCTGTTTGTTAAGAAGAAGGATGGCTCTATGAGGATGTGTATTGACTACAAGCAGCTGAACAAGGTAACAATGAAGAATAAGTATCCTCTGCCTCGCATTGATGATTTAGTTGATCAGCTCCAGGGAGCTAGGATATTCTCGAAAATTGATCTTCGTTCAGGCTACCATCAGCTAAAGATTAGAGAGTCCGACATTATGAAGACTCCATTCAGGACCAGATATGTCCACTATGAGTTCCTTGTGATGTCTTTTTGGGCTGACCAACGCCCCAGCAACATTCATGCATCTGATGAACAATGTGTTCAGGCCCTATTTTGATTCATTTGTGATTGTGTTCATTGATGACATTCTAGTCTACTCCCGTAGCCAGGAGGATCATGCTCGGCATTTGAGTATTGTATTGCAGAGATTGAGAGAGGAGACGTTGTATGCCATGTTCTCCAAGTGTGAGTTTTGGCTTGAGTCTGTGGCATTCACAGGACACATGGTGTCCCATGATGGTATTCAGGTAGATCCGAGGAAGGTAGAGGCAGTGCAAGGTTGGCCTAGACCAACCTCAGTTACTGACATCCGCAGCTTTCTGGGATTGGCAGGGTATTATCGCTGATTCATTCAGGGATTATCTTCTATTGCTTCACCCTTGACTAGATTGACTCAGAAGGGTGTTCCTATCAAATGGTCCGAGGAGTGCGAGGAGAACTTTCAGAAGCTCAAGACAGCACTGACCTCAGCACCAGTCTTGATACTACCGTCAGCTTCAGATCCTTATATTGTGTATTGTGACGCCTCAAGAGTTCGTATTGGTTATGTATTGATGCAGGAGGGTAGGGTCATTGCTTATGCTTCTCGCCAGTTGAAGCCCCTTGAGAAGATCTACCTTGTTTATGATTTGGAGCTAGCAGCCATAGTTCACACTCTGAAGATTTGGAAGATCTACACTATCATGATGTACCGAGACTTGATATAGCACTAATGGTGGAGAAGGATGAAGATAGATATTGTGAGGCATGTAGCCAAGTGCCTCAACTGCCAGCTGGTCAAGTATGAGCATCAGAGACCGGCCGGTGTTCTTCAGCGTATGGTTATTCCTGAGTGGAAGTGGAAGAGGATCACCATGAATTTTGTTACTGGGCTCCCTCACACTTTGAGGAAGTTCGATTCTATGTGGGTGTGTTGATCGGCTGACCAAGTCTACAAATTTCATCCCAGTTTGTACTACTTACTCATCGGAGCGGTTGGCGGCGATCTTTATTCGGGAGATTGTCAGGTTGCATGGGGTCCTAGTGTCTATTATATTTGATAGAGGCACTCAATTCACTTCTCAGTTTTGGAGAGCATTTCAGCGGGAAATTGGTACGCTAGTTAAGTTGAGCACCGCATTTCACCCTCAGACAGACGGGCAGTCTGAGTGCACTATTCAGATCCTGGAGGATATGTTGCGAGCATGTGTGATTGACTTTGGTGGTTCGTGGGATGAGTTCTTGCCACTTGATGAGTTTGCCTACAACAACAGTTATCAGTCGAGTATTCAGATGGCCCCGTACGAGGCGTTGTATGGCAGACGATATAGATCTCCCGTGGGATGGTTTGATCCTAGTGAGGATAGATTGATAGGGACTGAGTTAGTCCCGGATTCTCTGGATAGAGTGAAGTTGATTCAGGAGATGCTTCACACAGCATAATCTCGCTAGAAGAGTTATGCGGACTGTAGGGTTCGAGAGTTGTCTTTCATGGTTGGTGATAGAGTATTGCTGAAGGTTTCACCCATGAAGGGTGTCATGAGGTTCGGGAATAAGGGAAAGCTGAGGACCAGGTACATTGGCCTTTTTGAGATACTTAGGAGGGTTGGAGAGGTGGCATTTGAGCTGGCCTTGCCACCCAGTTTGTACAGTGTTCATCCAGTATTCCATATGTCTGTGCTCAGGAAGTATATCGGGGATCCGTCTCATGTATTAGACTTCAGTACCATTCAGCTTGATGGTGATCTATCTTATGATGTAGAGTCAGTGGCTATTCTGGGAAGACAGGTTCGAAAGTTGAGGTCCAAGGAGATTGCTTCAGTACAGGTGCAGTGGAGACGTCGGCCTGTGGATGAGGCTACTTGGGAGGTCGATCAGGAAATGTGGAGCAGATATCCTCACCTATTTAAGTCTCCAGGTATGTTTCTTAACCCGCTCGAGGACGGGGGTTTTCTTAAGTTAGGGAGAATGTGATGACCAGGCCCGTCATCATGTAAGTTAACACCCTGTTATCCCCATCATATGCTTGTTAAGGTTACAATATGCATGTTGGGTGAGTTTGAGCCAATCTGGGTCGAGTTTGGTTGGAAATGAGACAAATAGTCTCTTAGAAGAAGGAATTGTTGAGAAAAGTTAGATGATGTTGACTTGTGAGTTAGAGAGCTTGGAATTGAATTCTGATGATTCGGTCAGCTCTAGGAGGTCATTTATGAGCTAGGAGAGCGATCGGAAGTGAATTTGGAGGTCCGGTGTAGTTTTAGGCTTGAATTGGCTAAAGTTGAATTTCGGCGATATCCGATCAATAGGTGAGATTTTGATCCGGGAGTCAGAATGAAATTTGGACAGTTTCAGTAGCTCCGTTAGGTGATTTTGGATGTGCCTGCAAAATTTCAGGTCATTCGGAGGTCGTTTGGTCGGGTTCTTGATCGAATGTCGGTTGCGGAAGTTTTAATGAAAACTTAGGCTTGAATTTGCTTGGATTCGATGTTTTTCGTGTTTAAGGGCGTGTTTGTATGATTGGAACAAGTTTGTATCATGTTATGGAGTATGTTTGTGGTTTTTGTTGGGATCCCGGGGGCCTCGGGATGAATTCGGGGGTCAAACGGACCATTTTTGGCCTAGGTGAGCAACTGATGTGCAGCAATATCTGCAGAAAAGTTTTGTTCTTGGCATTCGCGTACGTGTCCACGTGTTTGTGAAGTGTATGGGGATTTTTGTTCATCGCATTCGCGAGGCGAAGGACGCGAACGCGTAGGGTGCGGCCTGGGCAGCATCGCGATCACTAAGGAAGGCACGCGTTCGAGTAGGTCTGAGGCGGTTGGTCATCGCGAACGCGGCTGGAAGCCACGCGTTCGCGTAGAGTAACTTCGGAGGCTGCTGCATTTGTTCATCGCGTAAAATTTTGTTGGACCATGAAAAATAATCTAAGGAATAATAGTCACCACTTTTCCATGGCCGTCCCTCGTTTTATGGCGTTTTAGGTCCATAAACTGTATTCTACCTGATTCCCAGATTTTAATATGATATAGACCACGCCTTCAGCATGGGTGTCACACCTCCTTTTTACACATTCGAGAGTAGTATAAGGGAGTTTTCCAAATAAAGTGACATTATTCAAAATGGGGTATTTTAATTGGTGTCCCAAGTCACCAGTTAATTTTAAATTTCAAATCGAGGAAATTTTAACTTTCCTTTTGAAGTCTGCAAACCAAAAATTCTAAATAAGGAATTCTATTAACCCGTGAGAAGGTGTTAGGCATTCCCGGATTCCACGGTTCTAGTACGATCGCATAAACTATTATAATTGGCCTAATATCTGATTTATTACATGTTTTAGCCTATTGTGTATCTTAACTTATTAACAACAATTGATTATTTTTATTAGCTTCAACGTTACTTAAAACACGTCTTGAACCACGTCACATGAAATGCACCTGCAGTCTATGACACATTTTATTTAACGTTGTTGAGAGTTGGGTCACATGAAATGCATATCCAAATTTAGATAAATCAAGGAAATTAATTTAAAAATAGCGCGCCTAAAGAAACTACGAATTTCAAGTTTAAAACAATATTTGTGAGGGCCATAAAAAATCAACTAATGACACACCTTGATTTCTAAAGAGCTAAGATTAATTAAGTGAGGGCCATGGATAATCTAATTTTGCATTATGGCACACCTCAAGTCTAAATTGAAAGGATGTTTGGACTAATCTTTTAAGGGTCATAAATTATATCTTGCTTAATATGGCACATATCAAGCCTAATTGTTCAAATGATTTCTTATTTTTAATCACGAGCGCCATAAACTATTTGGTATTATTTAATATGGCACACCTCAACTTAGGCAAATAAATTTAAAGCCACGTAATTAAAACTATTGATTCCGTGACTACTGGTCAAAAGGGCGTTGGGCTTCTGGACTGGAATCGGCCCAAGAGAGTGAATAGGTGAAAGACAATCCATGTAGTGGAGTCTGTCCACCGACTGGGCTAGCGTTAAGCCCAACTCTTGAAACAAAATCCATGCAAAATCATTAAAACACGCGAAAAATTGAAAAATGGCCACTTTTTCGACCAGACAATGAAATATAGCCACATAATCACCGGTCAACGAAATTTAGCCATTTATTTAGTCCGGTAATATTTTGTTGACCAAATTACCCCTACTTTTATTCTTAATTTATGCGACTTCACCTTCTCTTACCTAAATTAACAACCAGCGGAGGAAAATTTTTGGCACTCAATTTGCTTTGAATTTTCGGCAGTCAATTTTCACCTTCTCTTCATAATCGTTTGCGTTCAATCGTCAATATGCAAATCGAAGTAAGTTCTATCTATAATTTGTTTGATTATTCAAAGTATCAGTAAAAAAAATTAATTTTTTGATTTTTCTGATTTGTTTTTAATTGTTTAATCTATGTTATTGTCTAATTTTCTCAATGTTGGACATATCGCCAGTATAATTCGCTGGACGATTCTAAATTAATATATAAAGAAAACATATTTCTAGTTTATTATACTAGAAATCTCATAAAAATTGATTTTTTTGTGAATGCAGTATACTTTACGGGACATCACGTCTGTGTAAGCTTTTCCTCTAATATGTTATACTAGAGAAGTTCTAAAACATAGAATATAATTTAGTATTTTTTAATTCAGAATAATTTACGGGATGTCAAATGTATCTAATATTTTTCGCCAGTATATTATACTGAATAAGTTCTAAGAATAGAATATAATTCAGTTTTGTATTAATCTAGTATATTTTATGAGACATCTAATGTGTGTAAGCTAGTGCTACAGTATTTTATACTGGTTAAGTTCAAATAATATAATATTATTGAGTTTTGTTTGAATCACGTATATCTTACGAGACATCAGTTGTGTTTAAGCTATTTTTTCAATATGTGATACTGGATAAGTTCTAAGACTAGAATATAATTGAGTTTTGTTTGAATTCAGTATATTTTACTTGATATCACCTTTGTGTAAGCTTATTGTCCAATAAGTTATGCTGGATAAGTTATATGACTACAATATAATTGGCTTTTGTTTGAATACAAAATATTTTACAGAACATCACCTGTGTGTAATATTTTTCTTCAGTAAGTTATACTGAATAAGTTCTAAGACTAGAATATAATTATGTTTTGTTTGGATCCAATATATTTTATGGCATATCGCCTGTGTGAAAGAATATTCTACAATATTTTATACTGGATAAGTTGAAAGACTAGAATATAATTGAATTTTGTTTGAATCAAGAATATTTTACGGAACATCACATGTGTGTAATATTTTTCTCCAGTATTTTATACATAATAAGTTCTAATATAATTGAGTTCCACTTGAATCTAGTTTATTTTACGGAATATCACCTTTTTATATGCTTATTCTCCAATAAGTTATACTGGATAAGTTCTAAAACTAGAAATAATTGCGTTTTGTTTGAATCCAGAATATTTTACCAGAATTAGTTTTGTATAATAATTTTTTTCAGTATGTTATACTGGATGAATTCTATTTAGTCTATAATATAGTTGAGTTCTATTTAGACTAGAATCTAATTTACTAGATGTTTCTAAATTAATATCTAAAGCGAATATATTTCCAACTTATTATATTGCAAATCTCATAAAAATTTATTGTTTTTCAGTTGAAGTATATTTCATTAATGTAGATATTATGTTATTATATAATTGAGTTTTGTTTCAATCTAGTAACTTATACGGGATATGGACTGTGTGTAAGCTTTTTCTCCAGTATGAAATACTGGATATATTCTTCAACTATTAATTTTGTATCATTACAATGTATTTTAAAGGAAATCACATGTGTTTAAAACTTTTTCCCCTATGTTATACTTCGTAAAATTATTCTTAGAGTAAAATATATTTGAGTTTTATTTGAATCCAGTATATTCTATGTGAGATCATATGTGTCAAAGCTTAAGCTGGATGAATATTATATTTTTAAACAGTATAATTTCTAAATATTTGGGTTCATTAAACACATGATGCATACAAATATCTTGCTTATCGCGTTCAACGGCAAATGGACAGCAGATTACAAGTACTTGGATCACAAAACGAAGCTTCTCCTGATAAATGATGGGACTTCATTTGAAGAATTCCTTAGAAATTTTTTTTGAAGTTATAGAGGTTGACAACAAAAGGTTTGAAGCAAATGTATGGCTGAATATCAACCTAGGTACTGCTAAGGGAATAGAAGTAACAAAAGATGAAGATCTTACTATGTGTATGATTCTTTTAAAAAGTGATCCATACTATAAAGGTTCAAAATTTGTTATTGAAATATGAGAAAGACCGGAACAACAACTAGAAGGTAATGTAATAATGGACATTGATAATTAAAAATTATTACAGCGAAACACATATCATCTAGAAGAGCAAGTCATGCTGATATCGCAAGTACAAGAAGAGCAGGAGAATCCAATTTATGATATTGCAATGGAAAAAGAAATTGTAATTCTATTGGAAGATCAGCACATTGAATCAGTACAAAGTATTGAAGAAAGAAAAAGAAAAGGAAAGGGAAAGGCAAACAATCTCCTTCAATAATATTAAAGGAAAATGCAATACTGGATGATGTAAAACTTGGGTCTGTTTTTCAAGATAAAAATTCAATGATAAAATATTTCTACTTAGCTGCTGTGATGACCCGGCCCGTTATCATGTGAGTTACCACCCCATTATCCCCGTTATATGCTTGTTAATATTTCAATATGCATGTTTGGTGAGTTTGAGTCAATTCGGATTGAATTTGGTTGGAAATGAGACAAATAGTCTCTTAGAAGAAGGAATAGTTGGGAAAAGTCAACTGGATGTTGATTTGTGAGTTAGAGAGCTCCGAATCAAATTCTGATGATTCGGTCAGCTCCGGGAGAGCATTTATGAGCTAGGAGAGCGATCGGAAGCGAATTTGGAGGACCGGTGTAGTTTTAGGCTTGAATTAGCTAAGGTTGAATTTTGGTGAAATCCAAACGGTAGGTGAGATTTTGATCCGGAAGTAGGAATGGAATTTCGACAGTTGCAGTAGCTCCGTTACATGATTTTGGATATGCTTGCAAATTTTCAAGTCATTCGAAAGTCGTTTGGTTGGGTTTTTGATCGAATGTTGGTTGCGGAAGTTTAAATGAAACTTAGGCTTGAATTCGCTTGGATTTGATGATTTCCGTGTTTAAGGGCGTGTTTTTAGGATTGGAACAAGTTTGTATCGTGTTTTGGAGTATGTTGGTGGTTTTCATTGTGGTCCCGGGGGTCGGGATGAATTCGGGGGTCCCAACGGACCATTTTGAGCCAAAATGGACAGCTGATCTGCTGCACTAAATTGCAGGAAGATTTTACTCATTACGATCGCAGGCCTGGCCATGCGATCGCGTAGTGTATCAGAGAGAGCTGGGAGGTTTGTTCTTCGCGATTGCGAGATGAGGGATGCGATCACGTAAGGTGGGGACATTGTTCATCGCGATCGCAGGGCCTTTCATGGACAATATGTTTCGACCGTAAGGCAAGACACGAGAGCAGTGTGATCGTGGACAATATGTTGCGATCGCGTAGAATGGTCAGGCTGAGCACTGCGATCGTGTCTGGGTCCATGCGATTGCGTAGAAGAAAAACTGGTCGCCTAAAAATCTGTGCATCGCGATCGCATGCCAAAGGCTGCGATCACGTAGTGTAATGAGGCCTGGCAGTAAGTTTACGTCCAGAACATTTCATCCGCGGCTCATTTCCTCAAAACCCCCATTGTTGAGTTAATAGAGAGCAAAGTGAAGGAAAATTGAAAGGATTTCACCGGGTTATCATCGGAGGTAAGTTTTATTGTCCAAATACGTGTTTTTATCTTAGATCCTCCTCTATTTTACTGAAATTGGAAGAATTGATGGGGGAATTTTGCCCTAAGCCTAGGTTACGGTAAAATGTTGATTTGAATGGGCAAACAGGGTCCAATTTTGGGAAACTTTATATGTATGGACTCGTGTTGAGATAAGGATTCCGAAAATGTAATTTGTAATTTTTTGAGAAGCGTACCAAAAGTCAGATTTTGACAACTTCGTCAATTTTGGTATAAATCGAGTTATTTCGATTGGGTTATGTCTAATTAGCCTATATTGATATATTCTTATTGATTTTGAGCAGATTTGGCATCCGAGGAGATTTATTTGCGAGGAAAGTGCAAAACGGGTTAGGACTTCTACCGGTTCGAGGTGAGTGGTGGTATTAAATAATGTACTAAGGGTTTGAAACCCCGTACTTGCACTTTACAGTGCTATGTTGAGATGAAACACGCGTCATGTGACGGGCGTGGTGGCATTGTGATTGGGTTATTGGACTTGGTCCTTCCCGACTGATAGTTTATTATGTATTATGACTAAGAATGAGCTTATAACTGTGTAGTTGGGCTGGTAGCCATATTTGGGGCCTTGTGCCGATCTGTACAGTATTATGGAAACCCGTAGAGCTAGGTGACCCTTATATTATGCGAGAAACATACACTCAACCGTAATTGTAGCTGTGTAGCATATCATGAGCCAGTACAAGATGTGTACTGTGAGAGAGACTACCTAAGGTGGGATTCCTTGTTCTAGCTGAGTGGGCCTGAGAGGCCAAGTCTATACTGACTAAGGCAGGGTCGAGGACGCACTATGAGATATTATATACATATTTATATCGGATCGGGTTGCACGCCGCGGCACTATATGTATTGGATCAGACTGCACACCGTAGTGATATATACATGTGGATCAGACTACATGCCGCAGTGATATATATGTGGATTGGACTGCACGCCGCAGTAATATACATGTGGAACGGACTGCACGCCGCAGTATTATTGCGCTTGGGCTGTAGGAGCCCCTTCGGAGTCTGTACACATTCCCAGTGGGCACTGGTATATATTATTGGATCGGGCTGCACGCCACAGCTATATATATATATATATATATATATATATATATATTGGATCGGACTGCCACAGTAATATATGTGTGGATCGGGCTGCACGCCGCAACATCATAGAGCTTGGGTCGAGGGAGCCCCTCCAAACTCTGTATACACCCCTAGTGAGCGCCGTCGACGTTAAATGGAGCGGGCTGCACACCGCAGCGTTAGATATATTGGAGAGGGCTGCATGCCACAACGTTATATATATTAGAGTAGGCTGCACGGCGCAACATTATATATATATATATATATATATATATATATATATATATATATATATATATATATATATATATATATATATATATATATATACATTGGATCGGTTGTACGCCGTAGCAGTACGAGTGAGGAGTAGGTTAGTGTGGGACCATGGTGAGATAGATGTGGACTTGAAATGGGGTGGGGATATTCACTGTAGAGATAACTTACCTTTGAGGTTACCCTTAGAACTGTTTAGTGATAGTACATGTGTTCTTATTTTCAGTTGTTGTTTATTATTATTACTCACTGAGTTGAAATATACTCACCCCACTCCCCTGCACTTTTTGTGCAGATTCACAAATTCTAGAGAGTAGTTGAGCTATCGCAGCTGCCATATCACTATTATCCCGAGGAGACTTCGAGGTAGCTACCGACGTCCGCAGGACCTGATCTCTCCCTCTTATCATTTTGTTGCTTTTATTCTGCCTAGACTTGTATTGTGTAGGATATTTTCGTTGTAGAGGTTCAGACTTGTGACACCACGATTTGGTTGGGACTGTATTGTGTATGCTTCTACTTCCGCACTTATCGATTTGATACTTTAATATGCTATTAAAGTTAACTTATCATTTGTGATTAATAATTGGCTGGTAAAAATAGGACAACATGGTCGGGCTTGCCTAGCAATATGTTGGGCACCATCATGACCAGGGTTTGGGTCATGACAAGTTTGTACCAGAGCCTAGGTTATTAGGTCTCGGGAGTCATGAGCCGGTTTAGTAGAGTCTCATGGATCAGTACGGGGACGCCTGTACTTATCCTCGGGAGGCTGCAAACCTTTTAGGAAAGTTTCAATTCTTAAAATTCTTGTCGTGCGATTTTGTTGATTCAAACTGAACTTTGACATTCTATTCTCTCACAGATGGCCAAAACTCGAGCTTCTAGACGAGGAGGACGACCACCATTACCACCTGCTAGAGGCCGTGGACCCGGCCGTGGTCGTGGCGGAGGTAGGGCAGCTGAGGCAGTGCCAACTGACCCACAACCTCCAGTTGCTGAGGCTCCAGCAACACCAGTTGTGCACCAGCTGTGCCCATTGTTATTCCAGGTCTACAGGACTCAACTATTAGCGGTTTGCACTAGCCTGGCACAGGTAGTTTCAGCTACCACCGTAGCAGCTACATCAAGGACCGGGGGTGGCCATCAGACCCCCACAGCTCGCACTCCAGAGCCAACAGTGCAGGGCCTGCACACACTCGAGGCTCCTCCAGTTCAGCCAGTGGGCCCAGTACAGCTAGCTGTTCAGGTCTAGGAGGACAGGGTCCCAGCTATGACCTACGATGAGCAGCGTTATCTTAAGAGATTCAACAGATTATCTCCTCTAGTTTTCAGTGGTGCTCTGGGCGAGGACGCCCATGGTTTTCTGGACAAGTGCCGTCGGATGCTCCGTACGGTAGGAAACTTGGAGTCCAGCGGTGTATCCTTTACTACCTTCCAGTTCTAGGGACCAGCCTTCACTTGGTGGGAGGCGTATGAGCGGCGTATACCGGCAGGGACAACACCATTATCATGGCCAGAGTTCTCCACTATGCTCTTGGAGAAGTGGGTGCCTCGATCTCAGAGAGAGGAGATGTGTAGGCAGTTTGACGGACTCCACCAGTGAGACATGTCAGTATCAGAGTATGAGATCAGATTCATAGTGTTGTCTAGATATGCACTGTGGTTGGTCCATACCGACCGAGAGAGGATTGGGCGATTTGTTGATGGCCTTCTCTATCACATCCGTATTCTGATGACCCAAGAGAGGGTTTTGAGCTGCCCTTTTGAGGATGCTGTGGATATCGCTCGAGACATAGAGACATATTGTCACAGGGAGCGAGATGAGAGGGAGGCCACGAGGCATCAGGATTAGCTAGTTCTAATGGCACTCAGACCAGAGGTCAGGGTCAGCAGAGCTGAGGTTTCTCTTTCAGGTCTTCACATTTGGGCCGCTCAGATCGTCGTGGGTCATCTACTAGCCGTGGTTATCAGGGTTTGCACAAGAGCTAGCCATCTCTCAGCGCTATGCCAGCACAGAGTTCTTCATAGGCCCCATCCGTCTAGGGTTCTTCTCGACTTAGTTCATCAGCTGGACACTCCAGTGCTAGGGGTCCTCACCAGTCTCAGCCCCCAGCACCTGGGAGTTACTTCGAGTGCTGAGAGTTTGGGCACATCCGTAGAGAGTGTCCCCATTTTGTTCCCAGGCCATATCAGCAGAAGGGGCAGCAATCATCATCTGGTCCTTCTACTTCAGCACCCGCCCCCGCCAGCTAGAGGTGAGGGTCAGTCAGCTATGGGTCTTCCTCGAGGAGGAGGCCGATCAGGCGGACAGGCTAGATGCTATGCTCTTCAGGGCCGATCTGAGGCTGTTGCTTCTGATGTTGTCATTACTGGTATTATTTCAGTCTGCCACAAAGATACCTCAGTATTGTTCGATCCTGGTTCTACTTATTCTTATGTATCTACATATTTTGCTCCCCATTTAGGCATGACTTGCCAGTTCATGTATCTACACTGGTGGGGGATACTATTGTTGTGGACCATATTTACCGGTCCTTTCTGGTCATTATTGGGGGTCTGGAGACCCGAGTGGACCTATTGCTTCTCAGCATGATTGATTTTGATGTTATATTGGGCATGGATTGGCTATCTCCATGTCATGCTATTCTGGATTGTCATGCCAAGACAGTCAATTTGGCTATGCCAAGCATTCAGAGGATCGAGTGGCAAGGCACGATTGATTATGTACCAAGCAGGGTAATATCTTTTCTCAAGGCCCAACAAATGGTTAGGAAGGGATGTCTTTCTTATTTGGAATTTGTGCGGGAGGTCGGAGCTGAGACTCCCAGTATTGATTCTGTTTCTATTGTACGGGTCTTTCCTGATGTATTTCCCTCAGACCTACCGGGCATGCCCCCGGACAGGGACATTGATATTGGGATTGATTTAGTGCCAGGCACTCAGCCTATTTCCATTCCTCCATATTGTATGGCACCAGTTGAGCTGAAGGAATTGAATGAGCATCTCCAGGAACTCCTAGATAAGGGGTTCATTCGGCCGAGTGTGTCACCGTGGGGTGCACCGGTGTTGTTTGTTAAGAAGAAGGATTGCTCTATGAGGATGTGTATTGACTATAGGAAACTGAACAGGGTAACAATGAAGAACACGTATCCTTTGCCTCGCATTGATGATATATTTGATCAACTCCAAGGAGCTAAGGCATTCTTGAAGATTGATCTTCATTCAGGCTACCACCAGATGAAGATTAGAGAGTCTGACATTATGAGGTATGGGCACTATGAGTTTCTTGTGATGTCTTTTGGGCTAACCAATGCGCCACCCGCGTTCATGCATCTGATGAACAGTGTATTTCGGCCATATTTGGACTCTTTCGTGATTGTGTTCATAGATGATATCCTGGTGTACTCTCGTAGCCAGGAGGAGCATGCTCTGCACCTTAGAGTTGTATTGCACAGGCTGCGGGAGGAGAAGTTGTATGCCAAGTTCTCCAAGTGTGAGTTCTGGCTTGAGTCCGTGGCATTCTTAGGACACGTGGTGTCTAGTGATGGTATTCACTGTAGAGATGACTTACCTGTGAGGTTACCCTTAGAACTATTTAGTGACAGTACAAGTGTTCTTATTTTTAGTTGTTATTTATTATTATTACTCACTAAATTGAAATATACTCACCCCACTCCCCTACACTTTTTGTGCAGATTCACAGGTTCCAGAGAGCAGTTGAGCTATCACAGCTGCCATATCACTACTATCCCGAGGAGACTTCGAGGTAGCTGCCGACATCCGCAGGACCTGATATCTGCCTCTTATCATTTTGTTGCGTTCATTCTACCTAGACTTGTATTGTGTAGGATATTTTCATTTTAGAGGCTCAGACTTGTGACACCATGATTTGGTTGGGACTATATTTTGTATGCTTCTACTTCCGCACTTATCATTTTGATACTTTAATATTCTATTAAAGTTAATTGATCACCTGTGATTAATAATTGGTTGGTAAAAATAGGACAACATGGTCGGGCTTACCTAGCAATGCATTGGGCGCCATCACGACCGGGGTTTGGTTCGTGACAGCTGTGATAAAGGAGCACTTTGAGTTTTATTTTAACAGGTCAAGTAACACGAGATACTGTTTGGTTTGTACTGATGAAAAGTGTGGTTGGACTTTTCGAGGTTCAAGAATTAAGGAATCGGCGCTTTTCAAAATAGTTAAATTTCAGAGAAGACATGACTGCTCAGTTGATATTCAAAAATCAGATCAAAGACAAGCAACTTCAAATGTGATTAGAGATTATGTGATTGACAACTTAAGAGACATAACTATTGAGGTAAAGCCTAAGTTTGTCATTTTAGAGATGAAAAGAGCACATGGAATTGATGATGGTTATGGAAAAGCATGGCATGATATTCAAAAGGGGTTATCTTTGTTAAGAGGAACAACTGAATAGAATTATGAGCAGCTTCCATCGTATTTGTATATGCTGGAACAAAACAATCCAGGATCATATACAAATATTGTGAGAGATAAAGAAAACATGTAAATCTTTTTTGTAAATTATACTATGTTAGTTTTCTTCAATCTATTGTATTTGATTTTGTCTAGAATATTATACAGGATTTTAGTGGTTGTCATCCAGTATATTTTACAGGATATTTGTGTTTTATAAGTTTTCTGCCCTGTATATAATATACTGTGTGAGTTCTGTTCAACCTAAAAATTTCTATTTTCAGTTTATTTCATCTTGTAAATATTACGGGACTTGTGTCTTGTATTAGCTTTATCTCCACTATATTATACTGTGTATGTTAACTGAATTGTATTTACTTTTCATTTTGTCTAGTATATTATACAGGATGTTAGTGGTTGTCATCCAGTATATTTTACAGGATATCTGTGTTTTTTAAGCTTTCTATCTTGTATAATATACTGGGTGAGTTCTGTTTAACCTAAAATTTCTATTTTCAGTTTATTTGATCCGGTAAATGTTACGGGACTTGTGGCTCTTATTAGCTTTATCTCTAGTATATTATTGTAGCGACCCGACTCATCGTTACGAGAGTTATCACTTTGTTTTCTTCATTTAACACTTTTATATACTTATTTATATGTGTTCGGAAAGTTAGAAGCAAATCGGAAGGAATTTGAATAGAAATGAGGTCATATACCTCTTTATGAAAAGGATAGTTTGGAAAAGTCAACCGAATGTTGATCGCTGAGTTAGACAGCTCGGAATTTAATTTTGATGATTCGACTAGTTTGGGGGATCATTTATGACTTAGGAGAGAAATCGGAATCGAATTCGGAGGTCCGGTGTAGTTTTAGGCTTGAAATGGCTAAGGTTGAATTTTGGCGGAATTCGAACGGTAGGTGAGATTTTGATCCGGGGCTCGAAATGAAATTCTGATAGTTTCAGTAGCTCCGTCAGGTGATTTTGGATATGCGTGCAAAATTTCAGGTCATTCGAAGGTGTTTAGGTCGGGTTTTGGATCGAATGTTAGTTTCAGAAGTTTTGAAGAAACATATGCTTGAATCTGTGTGGAAATGGTGATTTTGATGTTTACGATGGTGTTTTTATCTTACGAGCAAGTTTGAATGAGGTAATGTGATGTATTGGTGGCTTTGGTTGAGGTTCCGGGGGTCTCGGGATCATTTCGGATGTCCGACGGGCAAGTTTTGATCATAAAAATTGTAGTAGAAAATTGCAGTCAGTGATTGCTCTATGCGATCGCATAGAGTCACTGCGATCGCATAGAGTCATTGCGATCGCATAGAAGAGCCTGGAGGGTGTGTGAAAATGTTCTATGCGATCGGATAGCAAGGGGTGTGATCGCATAGGCTTATCAAACTACACAGTGCGATCGCATACCCAATGTTGCGATCGCAGAGAAGAAAAATCGAGGCCTGGGAGTTTGTGGTATGCGATCGCGGAGATATATTGCGATCGCATAAAAGGAAAAAATGGCAGAAAAATTTAACTCTATGCGATTGTATAGGGCCATTGCTATCGCATAGAAGGAGGCGTATGTGCAGAAACAGATTAATTAAAAACCAGTCGCGACCCAAATCGTTATTTCACTAATTTCACTTCGATTAGAGAGAGTTTTGGGTGCTGTGAAGAGAGAAATCAATGGGGTATCGTCGGAGGTAAGTTTCTTGACTCAAAAACACAATTATATGATAGAATTAACATCAAACTTAATGAATTTGGGTAGAAATTGTGAAGAATTATGGCCTAGGTTTTGAAAATGAAAATTTGACTTTTGAGAGGCCATTCGAACTCTGATTGTGATAAATTTTATATGCACGGACTCATGGCGAGATGAGGAACGCTTTGGCATAAATTTTGGAATTTTTTAGAAGCAGGCCCAGGGTCAGGTTTTACCAACTTAGTGCATTTATGTGTATTTCATGTAAATTGAATTCAGTTATGTTTCTTTGACCCGTAATTGACATAATTGCTGTGGTTTGACTAGATTCTACACACGAGGCGTCAAATTCAAAAGGAAAATGCATCGCGGACGAGTCTACGGCTGGCTACATGTGAGTAGTTTGTATATATGGTAGCCTGAGGGTTCCAAACCCCGGCTTAGCACGTTATGACGCTAGTATGGCGTGGCTCGCACCCCGTGGCAGATGCGGGATTGATTGTGACTGGGGATTGAGACTTAGTCCGTCCCAAATAAGGATAACATGATATATGTGATTGAAACACTCTGTGTTTGATATAATTGTGGGCTGTAAGCCATGTTTGGGGCCTTGTGCCGACCTGTAGTATCCCTAGGGGATAGTTATATATGTGATAGCTCTATTTGCTTAATCACTGATCTCATTCCTGGTTGAAATCACCGTATTGAAATTCTAAGTCACCCGCTTTTGGAAAATTAAAATAAGAATTAAAGTATTTTTATAATTGATGATTAGAACCTGGAATTTAATAAATTGAACTGTTGTGTGACTCATATTCATGTTGTGGACTGAGGATGGATCGGACTGCACGCCGCAGCGAATGATATGACTATTGCGCTTGGGCTGAAGGAGCCCCTCCGGAGTCTGTACATACCCCTAGTGAGCGTCGTCGACGTTAAATGGATCGGGCTACACACCGTAGCGGTTATGTGCATTGCATTGCATCTTTATCTGTTGAATTATCTGTGATAACTGTATTGTATTGTTGTTGCTAGTTCGTAGGAGGATCGGACTGTAGTTTAGCTTCATTATGTGGTATTCTGTGGATTTCTTGCTTTCAACTACTTGTATATATTTATTACTCACTGAGTACTTAGTACTCACCCCTACTCTCTACACCTTTGTGTGCAGATTCAGGTACTCAGGAGAGGTAGACAAGCACTCCAGCTTTTATAGATCATATCGAGTTTCGGAGGTAGCTGCCGACGTTCGCAGAACCTAGCTTCTCATCTCATTTTAGTTATTACTTTATGCTTCAGTTTTGAGTATTTCACACAGTATTCTCTATTACTATTCGGTTTTGTTTAGAGGCTCTAGACTTGTGACTCCAGATCTTTGGTAGTGTTAGTTGTTTTTGCACTTCTCAGTATTTTTTCGTAATATTATTATTGGAGTTTCTATGGCTCATATATTCTTCTTGAGTTGTCCATTTGGGACTGGTATTTATCTGTGGAATACAATTGTTGGTCTGGCTGGCCTAGATTAATTGTTAGGCGCCATCACGACCAGATTTGGGTCGTGACAAGTTGCTATCAGAGCCTAGGTTACTAGGACTCGCGAGTCATGAGCCAGTTTAGTAGGCTTTCGCGGATCGGTACGTACACGTCCATATCTAACATTAGGAAAAACTTCACTTTTCTTGGATTCATATCGTGCGGTTTGTGTTATCGTGAAACTTAACTTTTCCATATTCTATTCTTTCGCAGATGGCGAGAACACGTGCTAGCGGACGTGGCGGACGACCACCATTGGAACCTAGAGGCCGTGGTCGTGGTAGAGGTAGGGCAACAGTACCAGCACCTGCTAACCCACCAGCTGACCAGACTCAGGGTCAGATTCCAATACCAGTGGCCCAGGTTCAGGATCAGGTTCAAACTGCAAGGATCCCTGCAACTCAGGTGCAGGCACTGGCAGTTTCCATTGAGATACCGGGTATACAGGAGACTTTGGCCCAGATTCTATCAGTATGCACTGGCTTAGCTCAGGTGGATGCAGCCTCTACTATGGTGGCTTCTTCACGGGCAGGGGGAAGAAATCAGACCCCCGTGGCTCGCACACCCGAGCCGCTAGTTCAGGGTTTACAGGCTCCTGGGGCAGCTCCAGCTCAGCCAGCTGCATCTGTTGCACCAGCCCAGCTCACGTGGTTCCAGCTATGCCTGATGATGGGCAGCGTCGTTTGGAGAGGTTTGAGCGGCTACAGCCTCCTGCATTCTGTGGTGCTGAGGGCGAGGACGCCCAGGGTTTTCTGGACAAGTGTCAGCGTATGCTTCGCACTGCGGGTATTCTGGAGTCCAGTGGTGTTGCTTTCACCACCTTTCAGTTCACAGGTCCAGCATTTTAGTGGTGGGAGGATTTTGAGAGGCGTAGGCCCGTTGGGGCAACGTCCCTCACTTGGCAGTAGTTCTCCACGGTATTGTTGGAGAAGTATATGCCTCAGTCCCAGAGAGAGGAGCTGCGTCGTCAGTTTGAGTGACTGAAGCAGGGGGATATGTCGGTAACTCTGTATGAGTTGAGATTCACACAGCTAGCCCGTCATGCCATATGGATGATTCCGACGGATAGAGAGAGGATCAGGAGATTTATAGATGGTATTATCTATCCCATCCTTATATTGATGACCAGAGAGAGGGCTTCGACGGTTACCTTTGAGGAGGTGGTTGATGCGGCTCGTCAGATTGAGACAGATCGCCACAGAGAGCATGTGGTGAGGGAGGCTAAGAGGCCTCGCAGTACTAGTAGTTACAGTGGTGCTCCGTCTAGGAGCCAACCTCAACATAGAAGGGGTCGTTCATTCAGATCTCCTTAGTTAGGACGTGCAGAGTCCAGTGGAGCTTCAGCAGATCATGGTCATCAAGGCCATCAGGGTCATCAGGGTCAGCAGGATCTTCAGTAGAGTCAGCCTGCATTGAGTGCTCTTCCAGCTTAGAGCTCTGCTCCTACTTCTTCAGCTCATGACTCATCTGCAATGAGGGGTCCTCTGCAGTCCCTTCCTCTATTTTCTGGCCGTTGCTTTAAGTGTGGCGAGTTTCACCATATCAGGAGAGAGTGTCCTCAGTAGCTTCGTAAGCGGTCTTAGCAGAGGGATCCGCCCTCATCTTCTGCTCCCGTTTCTTCCACACCAGCACAGTCAGCTAGGACTGGTGGCCAGGTAGCCAGAGGTCACCCAAGGGGCGAGGATCGTACTGGCGGAGGCCAAGCTCGTTTCTATGCTCTTCCGGATATGAAGGACGCTAGTGCATCAGATGCTGTCATTTCAGGTATTATCTCAGTCTGCCACAGGGATGCTTCTGTCTTATTTGATCCTGGATCCACCTATTCCTATGTTTCTTCATATTTTTCACATCATTTGGGTATGACCCGTGGTATTCTTGCCTTGCCCGTGCATGTGTCTACTCCGGTGGGTGATACAGTTATTGTGGATCAGGTATATCGATTCTGTCTTATTACTATTTGGGGTCTGGAGAACCGAGTTGACTTGTTACTATTGGGCATGGTAGATTTCGATGTGATTCTAGGCATGGATTGGTTATCTCCTTACCTTGCGATTCTGGACTGTCATGCCAAGACAGTCACACTAGCTATTCCAGGTAGTCCGAGGATCGAGTTGCGTGGCGTGACTGATTATGTATCCGACAAGGTGATTTCCTATATAAAAGCCCAACGAATGATTGGGAAGGGTTTTTTTATCTTATTTGGCCTTCATTAGAGATGTTGAGGCTGAGACACCCAGTCTTGATTTGGTCCCCATTGTGAGGGAGTTTCCGGATGTATTTCCAGCAGACCTGCCGGGCATGCCACCTGACATGGATATTGATTTTGGTATTGACTTGGTGCCGGGCACTCAGCCCATTTCTATTCCTCCCTATCGCATGGCACCAGCGGAGTTAAAAGAATTGAAAGAACAGCTTCAAGAACTCTTAGATAAGGGTTTCATTCGCCCGAGTGTGTCACCTTGGGGTGCACCGGTATTGTTCATAAAGAAGAAAGATGGCACAATGAGAATGTGCATTGATTACAGGCAGCTGAAAGAGGTAACAGTGAAGAACAAGTACCCATTGCCTCGTATTGAGGACTTGTTTGATCAGCTCCAAGGAGCTAGTGTATTCTCTAAGATTTATCTTCGATCGGGTTATCATCAGTTGAAGATTAGGGATTCAGACATTATGAAAACAACATTCAAAACGAGATATGGGCACTATGAATTTCTGGTGATGTCTTTCGGGCTAACCAATGCCCCAGCCGCATTCATGCACTTGATGAATAGTGTATTTCGGCCGTACCTTGAATCTTTCGTGATCGTGTTTATTGATGATATCCTATTGTATTCACGAAGCCAGGAGGAGCATGCACAACACTTGAGGCTAGATTCTACATACAAGACTAGATTCTACACACGTTGGCAGCTAGCTCAAAGTCTCCACTAGATAGTAATGAATACGCAGCTGCAACAACTCAACCGCTCTCTGGAACCTGTGAATCTGCACAAAAAGTGCAGGGGAGTGGGGTGAGTATATTTCAACTCAGTGAGTAATAATAATAAACAATAACTGAAAGTAAGAACTCATGTGCTATCACTAAACAGTTCTAAGGCAAACCCCTACAGGTAAGTCATCACTATAGTAAGTACTCCGATCACCACTCCACATCTATCTCATCAAGGTTCCACACTGACTAAATCTTCACTCGTAGCACAACGGTGTACATCCATCTCAATATATGGAGACATATACATGTGTCTAAAAGGTATAAGTATCTGAATAAGTATAATGCTGCGACGTGTATAGCGCTGTGACGTGCAATCCGATCCTATATATATAGAGTGCTGCGGCGTGCAGCCCGATCCAATATATATAGTGCTATGGCGTGCAGCCCGATCCAATATATATAGTGCTGCGGCATACAGCCCGATCCATTTAATGTTGACAGCGCTCACTGTGGGTGTGTACAGACTCCGGAGGGGATCCTACAGCCCAAGCACAATAATATTGTGGCGTGCAGTCCGATCCACATATATATTACTGCGGCGTGCAGTCCGATCCAATATATATAGCGCTGCGGCGTGCAGCCTGATCCAATATATATATATATATATATATATATATATATATATATATATATATATATATATATATAATGATGCAGCGTGCAACCCGATCTAATATATATGCATACATATGTATAATGCTGCGGCATGCAGCCCGATCCGGTATGTATATCAATACCTCAGAGCGGGTCCTCGACCCCACCCTCAGTCAATATAGACTTGTCCTCTCAGGCCCACTCAGCTAGAATAGGTAATCCAACCCCAGGTAGTCTCTCTCAAAGTACACATCTAGTACTGGCTCATGATATGCTATACAGCTATGACTACGACTTAGTGTATGTGTCCAACATGATATACGGGTCACTTAGCTCTACGGGCTTCCCTAATACTCTACAGATTGGCACAAGGCCCCAAACACGGCTACTAGCCCAATTACACAGTCAAAAGATCAATCTCAGTCATTATACACAATAACTATCAGTCGGGAAGGACCAAGTCCAAATCCACAGTCACAATACCACCACGCTTGTCACATGACGCGTGTTTTATCTCAGCATAGCACTATATAGTGCAAGTACGGGGTTTCAAACCCTCAATACATCATTTATTACCACCACTCACCTCGATCCGATAGAAGTCCTAGTTCGCTTTGTGCTTGCCTCACAAATCAATCTCCTCGAATGACAAATCTGCTAAAAATCAATGAGAATACATCAATATAGGCTAATTAGACATAACCCATTCAAAATAACTCGATTTACACCAAAACCCACAAAGTTGTCAAAATCTGACTTTTGGTACGCTTCTCGAAAAATTACAAAAGTTTACATTTTCGGAATCCTTATCTCAACACGAGTCCATACATATAAATTTTGCCAAAATCGGACTCTGTTTGCCCATTCAAATCAACATTTTATCATAACCCTCACTTAGGGCTAAATTATCCCATTAATTCTTCCAATTTTAGTGAAATCGAGGAAGATTCTAAGATAAAAACACATACTTGAACCATAAAACTTACCTCCGATGAGAACCCGGTAAAATCCCTTTAATTTCCCCTCACTATGCTCTCTATCAGCTCAACAATGGAGGTTTTTAATAAATGAGCCGTGGATGAAATGTTCAGGACTTGAATTCACTGCCAGGCATCAATACCCTACGCGATCACAGCCCTTGCCTCACGATCGCGATGCACAGCTTTTGGGCGACCAATTTTTCCTCTACGCGATCACAGTGCTCAACCTGACAATACTACGCGATCACGTCATATCGACCGCGATCGCACTGCTTTCCAATAAAACCTTACGCGATCGCATCTATAACCTCGCGATCGCGATGCACAAACCCTTAACCTTATGCGACCACATCCCTTATATCGTGATCGCGAAGAGCGAACTTCCCAGCTCTCTCTGTTACACTACGCGATCGCATGGCCGGACCTGCGATCGCGATGAGTAAAATCCTTCTGCAATTTAGTGCAGCAGACCAGCTGCTCATTTTTGCTCAAAATGGTCCGTTTGGACCCTCGAATTCATCCCGAGGCCCAACGAAAACCACCAACATACTCCAAAACACAATAGAAACTTGTTCCAATCCTAAAGACATGCCCTTAAACATGTAAATCATCGAATTCAAGCCTAAGTTTCATTTAAACTTCCGCAACCAACATTCGATCAAAAACCCGACCAAACGACCTCCGAATGACCTGAAATTTTGCAAGCATATCCAAAATCACCTAACGGAGCTACTGCAACTATCAGAATTCATTCCGACGCCGGATCAAAATCTCACCTACCGTTCAAATTTTGCCAAAATTCAACCTTAGCCATTTAAAGACCAAAACCACCTCGGGCCTCCAAATTTAATTATGATCGCTCTCCTAGGCCACAAACGACCTCCTGGAGCTGACCAAATCATCAGAATTCAATTCCGAGCTCTCTAACTCACAAGTCAACATCCAGTTGTTTTTTCCCAACTATTCTTTCTTCTAAGAGATTATTTGCCTCATTGCCAACCAAATTCAATTCGAATTGACTCCAACTCACCAAAAATGCATATTGAAACATTAACAAGCATATGACGGGGATAACAGGGTGATAACTCATATGATGACGGGCCGGGTCATCACATATGTCATGTGAAATAATAATCTCCAGTATTTTATACTGGCTTAGCACAATCAAAAACTCTTATAGCTATAATAATCCAAATTTTTTTATTATAAATTTGTCCAACTTATGCAGTAAATACTGAATGTTAATAATTCTATTTATTTGAACATAGTTACTTGATTGCTTCATGTAGATTATACTGTAGCTGTATCTGTTTAAACCACTACGTCCTGTATTCAATACTGAATGTGAATAGTTCTAATTATTTCAACCTAATTTTCACGACCCAAATCCGGTCGTGATGGCGCCCAACAATTAAGCTAGGCCAGCTAGACCAACAATTGTTTATCACAAAAGAATATCAGTCTCAAATGGACATCTCAAGAAGAATATATGAGTCAAAGAACTCCAATAATAATAATAACGAACAAAATACTGAGAAGTGCGAAAACAACTTACACTCCCAAAGATCTAGAGTCGCAAGTCTAGAGCCTCTAAACAAAACCGAACAAAAGTAGAGAATACTGTATAAAAGTTCTCAAAAAATGAACATAAAGTAACAACTGAAACAGATGAGAAGCTAGGTTCTGCGAACGTCGGCAGCTACCTCAGCAGCTCTATATGACTCGGTGAAAGCTGGAAATGCTCGTCTACTTCTCCTGTGTACCTGAATCTGCACACAAAAGGTGCAGGGAGTAGGGGTAAGTACTAAGTACTCAGTGAGTAATGAATATATATAAGTAGCTGAAAGCAAGAAATCCACAGAATACCACAATATGAAGCGAAACTACAGTCCGATCCTCCTACGAACTAGCAACATCAGTATAATACAATTATCACATATAATTCAACAGATAAAGATGCAATGCAATGCACATAACCGCTACAACGTGTAGCCCGATCTATTTAACGTCGACGGCGCTCACTAGGTGTGTGTACAGACTCCGGTGGGGATCCTACAGCCCAAGTGCAATACCGCTACGGCGTGCAGCCCGATCCTCATATCATATCAACCGCTGCGGCGTGCAGCCCGATCTATCCTCAGTCCACAACAATCATTTAAGTCACAAAAACAGCTCAAGTTATTTATTTCCAGGTTCCTTTTCATTAATTATGAAAATAAGTTAACTTTTATTTAATTTTTGCAAAACAGGTGACTTAGCAATTCAATACTGTGATTTCAACCCAGGACTGAGATCAGTGATTTAAGCAAGTATAGCTATCACTTATATAACTATTCCCTAGGGATACTACAAGTCGGCACAAGGCCCCAAACACGGCTTACAGCCCACAATTATAACAAACACAGTGTTTTTCAACCATTAATATCATATTATACTCATTGAGGATGGACTAAGTCTCAATCCCCAGTCACAACCAATCCCCCGCACCTGCCACGGGGTGCAAGCCACACCCTAGTAGCGTGTGCTAAGCCGGGGTTTCAAATCCTCAGGCTACCATATACACAAACTACTTACCTCTAGCCGGTCGTAGACTCGTCCGCAATGCCTTTTCCTTTGCAATTCGCTGCCTCACACGTAAAATCTAATAAAACCACAACAATTATGTCAGTTACGGGTCAAACAAACATAACCCGACTCAATTTACAAGAAATACGCATAAACGCACTAAGTTCGTAAAACCCGACCCCAGGCGCGCTACGCGAAAAATTCTGAAATTAGTACCAACGCGATCCTTGTCTCGCCACGAGTCCGTGCATATAAAATTTATCGAAAACGGAGTTCGAGTGGCCTTTTAAAACTCAAAAATTCGTTTTCAATACCTAGACCACAATTCTTCACAGTTTCTACCCAATTTCATGAAGATTGATGTTAATTCTACCATAAAATTAAGTTTTTGAGTCAAGAAACTTACCTTCGATGATCACCCGATGAAATCCAGTGTTTTCCCGTGAGTTCTTCTCTCTAGGGTTCAAAATTTGTGTTTATGGTGCATAAACTTGCGACTGGTCTATTTCTGGTTTTGAATTTACTGCGAGACATATTTGTTCTATGCGTTTGCGATGGGGCTCAAGCGAACGCGATGCTCCGCTCACTCAACTCATCGCGAACGCGACGTCCAGTCACGCCCGCGAAGTTCATTTCCCCAGCCGCCGGATTTTCTCTTCTATGCGAACGCGTAGGTCCTCACGCGAACGCGAAGCTTCACCTGTTCCTCCTTCTCTCACGCGACCCACTCTCACGCGAACGCGATGCATTATCCTGCCTATCCTTTGCGAACACGACTGCCTTCACGCGAACGCGAAGGCTTATTTCCTGCTGCACAGACCTGCAATTTTCTTCAGGTTTTTCCAAGTCTAAAATGCCCGGATGATGGTCCGAATTCATCTAGAGGCCCCCGGGACCCCAACGAAAACCACCAACCTACTCCAAAACATAATACGGACTTGTTCCAATCACAAAAATACCATCCTAAACATCAAAATCACCATTTTCACACGGATTCAAGCCTAAGTTTCTTCAAAACTTTCGAAACTGACATTCAATCCAAAACACAATCAAACGACGTCCGAATGACCTGAAAATTTGCAGACATATCCAAAATCACATAACGAAGCTACAAAAATTGTCGGAATTCCATTCCGACCCCAGGATCAAAATCTCACCTACCATTCGGATTTCGCCAAAATTCAACCTTAGCCAATTCAAGCCTAAAACTACACCGGACCTCCGAATTCCATTCCGATTGCTCGACTAAGTCATAAATGATCCCCCGAAACTAGTCAAATCATCAGAATCCGATTCTGAGCACTATTACGAAATAGTCAACTCTAGGTTGACTTTCCATATTCAAACTTCCTTCAAAAGGATATATGCCTCATTTTCAACCCGAATCACTTCTAATACACCCGATAAACTCTAACACTGATATAAAAGCATAAATCATGTAAAAGCAAGGTAACGGGGTGGTAATTTCCCTAACAAGGGGCCGGGTCGTTACATTCTCCCCAACTTAAACAAACGCTCGTCCGCGAGCAGGTTAAGAAACATACCTGAAGTATCAAATAAGTGTAGATATCTGCTCCGCATCTCCTGCTCAGTCTCCCAAGTTGCTTCCTCAACGGGACGACCTCTCCACTACATTTTCTCTAAAGCTATGTCCTTGGATCTCAGCTTACGAACCTGTCGACCCAAAATGGCTACCGGCTCCACATCATAAGTCAAGTTCTCATCTAGCTGTATCGTGCTGAAGTCTAACATATGAGACGAATCCAACATACTTCCGGAGCATAGATATATGGAACACCAGGTGAACTCCTGACACACTAGGTGTTAAAGAAAGCATATAGGCCACCTCCCCAATTTTCCTAAGTACCTCAAAAGGTCCAATGAATCTTGGGCTCAACTTTCCTTTCTTTCCAAACCTCATAACGCCTTTCATAGGCGAAACCTTCAGCAACACCTTCTCACCTACTGAATAAGACACATCTCGGACCTTCCGGTCTGAAGAACTCTTCTGACACGACTAAGTTGTGCGTAGTCTCTCGTGAATCACCATTACTTTGTCTAAGTCATCCTAAACTAACTCTGTCCCCAACAACCTATCCTCGCTGGGCTCAAACTAACCGAGTGGAGATCTACACCGCCTCCCATATAAAGCTTCATACGGTGCCATCTAAATTCTGGACTGATAGCTATTATTATAAGCAAACTCTGCAAGAGGCAAGTAATCAGCCCATGAACCACCGAAATCAATGACACAAGCACGCAACATGTCCTCCAATATTTGAATAGTACGCTCAGATTGCCCATCCGTATGTGGATGAAATGCTTTGCTCGGCTCTACTCGTGAACCCAACTCTCACTGAAATGTCCTCCAAAACTGAGAAGTGAATTGGGTACCTCTGTCTGATATACTAAAAATGGGAACTCCATGCAATCTCACAAACTCGCGGATGAATATCTCTGCCAACTGCTCCGAAGAGTATGTAGTACACATTGGAATGAAGTGAGCTGACTTGGTCAGCCTATCCACAACACCCATCTGAATCAAATTTCCTCACTGTCCGAGGGAGTCCACTAACGAAGTCCATAGTGATCCTTTCCCACTTCCACTCGGGAATATCAATACGCTGAAACAAACCACTAGGTATCTGATGCTCATACTTGACCTGCTGACAGTTTAGGCCCCGTGCCACATGATTCACAATATCCTTCTTCATTTTTCTCCACTGGTAATACTGTCTTAAATCCTGATACATCTTTGCGGCTCCTGGAAGAATAGAATTATGCGAGCTGTGGGACTCCTCTAATATCATCTAACGAAGGTCATCAACATTGGGCACGCATATCCGGCCATGCATCCGCAACACACCATCACAGTCAATAGTGACATCTCTGGCATCATCATGCTGAACTCTGTCCTTAAGGACAAGTAAGTGTGGATCATAATACTGGCGCTCTCGAATACGATCATATAAAGAAGAACGAGCTACTACACAAGCCATAACCCGACTGGGCTCATAAATATCCAGCCTCGCCATCTGATTAGCTAACGCTTGAACATTAACTGCAAGGGGTCTCTCCCCAACTCGAATATACGCGAAGCTATCCATACTAATAGCCTTCCGGCTCAATGCATTGGCCACAACATTGGCCTTCCCGGGATGATACAAAATGGTAATATCAAAGTCCTTAAGCAATTCAAGCCATCTCCGCTGCCTCAAATTAAGATCTTTCTCCTTAAACAAATGCTGAAGGCTTCGGTGGTCTGTATATACATCACAAGATACACCATACAGGTAATGCCTCCAAATTTTCAAGGCATGAACAATAGCACCTAACTCTAAATAATGAACATGGTAGTTCTTCTCGTGGGGCTTTAGCTGCCGAGAAGCATATGCCATAACTCTACCCTCCTGCATCAATACACAACCGAGCCCAACTCTAGAAGCATCACAATACACCGTATATAACCCCGAGGCTGATGGTAACACAAGTACTGGAGCTGTGGTCAAAGCCTCCTTGAGCTTCTAGAAGCTCTCTTCACATTCATCAGACCACACAAATGGAGCATTCTTATATGTCAACTTAGTCAACGGTGAAGCAATATATGAGAAACCATGAACAAACCGGCAGTAATAGTCTGCCAAGCCGAGAAAACTCCGAATCTCAGTAGCTGAGGAAGGTCTGGGCCAATTCTGTGCTGCCTCGACCTTCTGTGGATCAACCCGAATACCATCACTGGACACTACATGTCCTAGAAAGGTCATGGTATCAAGCCAGAACTCACACTTAGTGAATTTTGCATAAAGCATTTCTTCTCTCAACCTCTGCAATACAACCCTCAAGTGTTGTGCATGCTCCTCCTGGTTGCGTGAATACACCAGGATATTATCAATAAACACGATAATGAAAGAATCAAGGTATGGCCGAAATACACTGTTCATCAAGTGCATGAATGCAGCTGGGGCATTAGTCAGCCCAAAAGACATTACCAAAAACTCGTAGTGCCCATATCGTGTTCTAAACACTATCTTCATAATATCTGAGCCCCTGATCTTCGACTGATGATAGCCCGATCGAAGATCAATCTTAGAAAACACACTAGCTCCCTGGAGCTGATCAAATAAGTCCTCTATATGAGGCAATGGGTACTTATTCTTCACTGTTACCTTGTTCAGCTGCCTGTAATCATTGTACATTCTCATTGTGCCATCCTTCTTCTTCACGAACAATACCGGCGCACCCCACGGTGACACACTTGGGAGAATGAAACCCTTATCTAAGAGTTCCTGAAGCTGCTCCTTCAATTCTTTTAACTCAGCTGGTGCCATGCGATAGGGAGGAATAGAAATGGGCTGAGTGCCCGGCACCAAGTCAATACCAAAGTCAATATCCCTGTCAGGCGGCATGCCCGACAGGTCTGCTGGAAATACATCCGAAAACTCCCTCACAACGGGGACTGATTCAAGACTGGGTGTCTCAGTCTCGACATCTCTTATGAAGGCCAAATGAGATAAACAACCCTTCCCAATCATTCGTTGGGCCTTTATATGAGAAATCATCCTGTCGGACACATAATCAGTTAAGCCACGCCACTCGATCCTCAGTTTACCTGGAATAGCTAGTGTGACTGTCTTGGCATGACAGTCCAGAATCGCATGGTAAGGAGATAACCAATCCATGCCTAGAATCACATCGAAATCTACCATGCCCAATAGCAATAAATCAACTCGGGTCTCCAGACCCCCAATAGTAATAAGACAGGATCGATATTCCTGATCCACAACAACAGTATACCCCCACCGGGGTAGACACATGTACGGACAAGGTAATAATATCACGGGTCATACCCAAATGTTGTGCAAAATAAGAAGAAACATAGGAATAGGTGAATCGGGGATCAAATAAGACAGAAGCATCCTTGTGGCAGACTAAGATAATACCTGAAATGACAGTATCAGAGGCACTAGCATCCTTCCGGTCCGGAAGAGCATAGAAATGAGCCTGGCCTCCGCCAGTACGATCCTCGCTCCTAGGGTGACCCCTGGCCACCTGGACACCACTCCTAGCTGACTGTGCTGGTGCTGAAGAAACATGAGTATAAGATGAGGGCTGATCCCTCTGCTGAGACCGCCTACGAAGCCACTAAGGACACTCTCTCTTGATATGGCCCAAATTGCCACACTCAAAACAGCGGCCTAAAGATGGAAGAAAGGACTGATGAGGACCCCTCGCTGTAGATGAATTCCTGTGCTGAGGAAGCAGGAGCAGAGCTCTAAGCTGGAAGAGCACTCAATGCATGCTGACTCTGCTGACGGCCCTGCTGACCCTGATAACCCCGATGGCCCTGACGACCACGATCTGATGACACTCCACTGGACTCTACACGCCCAGACTGATGAGATCTGAAAGAACGACCCCTGCTATGCTGAGGCTGGCCCCTAGACGGAGCACCACTGTAACTGCCTCAAAGGTAACTGCCGAAGCTCTCTCTCTGGTCATCAATATATGGATGTGATAAATAAGGCCATCTATGAATCTCCGGATCCTCTCTCTGTCTGTAGGAACCATCCACATGGCATGACGGGCCAGCTGTGTGAATCTCATCTCATACTAAGTAACCGTATGTCCCCCTGCTTCAACCACTCAAACTGACGACGCAGCTCCTCTCTCTGGGACCGAGGCACATACTTCTCCAAAAATACCGTGGAGAACTGCTGCCAAGTGAGGGTCGCTGCCCCATCGGGCCTACGCCTCTCAAAATCCTCCCACCACTGAAATGCTAGACCGGTGAACTGAAAAGTGGTAAAAACAACACCGCTGGACTCTAGAATACCTGCGGTGCAAAGCATGCACTGACATTTATCAAGAAAACCCTGGGCATCCTCGCCCTCAACACCACTGAACGTCGGAGGTTGTAGCCTCTCAAACCTCTCCAGACGACGCTGCTCATCGTCAGGCATAACTGGGACCACATGAGTAGGGGCTGGTGCAACGGGTACAGCTGGCTGAACTGGAACTGCCCCAAGTGCCTAAATACCCTCAACTACCGGCTCGGGTGTGCGAGCCACGGGGGTCTGATTCCCTCCCCCTACTTCTGAAGAAGCTACTGCAGTAGAGGCTGCAACCACCTGAGCCAAGCCAGTGCATACTGATAGAATCTGAGCCAAAGTCTTCTGAAGACCCGGTATCACAATAGGAACTGCCGGTGCCTGAACCTGAGGTGCCGGCGCGTCTGCAGCTGGAACCTGATCCTGAACTTGGGCCACCGATACTGGAATCTGACCCTCAGTCTGGTCAACTGGTGGGTCAGTAGGTGCTGGTACTGCTGCCCTACCTCTACCACGACCACGGCCTATGGGTGGCAATGGTGGTCGTCCGCCACGTCCGTTAGCACTTTTTCTCGCCATGTGCAAGAGAATAGAATATGAGAAAAATTTAGTTTCACGTTAACACAAATTGCACAATATGAATCCAAGAAAAGTGAGGTTTTTCCTAAAGTTCTGTAGCCTTTCGAGGATAGATATGGATGTCTACATACCGATCCGCGAAAGCCTACTAAACCGGCTCATGAATCGCGAGTCCTTGTAACCTAGGCTCTGATACCAACTTGTCACGACCCAAATCCGGTCGTGATGGCGCCCAACAATTAAGCTAGGCCAGCCAGACCAATAATTGTTTATCACAAAAGAATATCAGTCTCAAATGGACATCTCAAGAAGAATATATGAGTCAAAGAACTCCAATAATAATAATAACGAACAAAATACTGAGAAGTGTTAAAATAACTGACACTCCCAAAGATCTGGAGTCAAAAGTCTAGAGCCTCAAAACAAAACCGAACCAAAGTAGAGAATACTGTATGAAAGTTCTCAAAAATTGAACATAAAGTAACAACTAAAACAGAGGAGAAGCTAGGTTCTGCGAACATCGGCAGCTACCTCAGCAACTCGATATGACTCGGTAAAAGCTGGAAATGCTCGTCTATTTCTCTAAGTACCTGAATCTGCACACAAAAGATGCAGGGAGTAGGGCTGAGTACTAAGTACTTAGTGAGTAATGAATATATAAAAGTAGCTGAAAGCAAGAAATCCACAGAATACCACAATATGAAGCTAAACTACAGTCCGATCCTCCTACAAACTAGAAACATGAGTACAGTACAATTATCACAAATAATTCAACAGATAAAGATGCAATGAAATGCATATAACCACTACGGCGTGTAGCCCGATCCATTTAACATCGACGGCGCTTACTGGGGGGGAGGGTGTGTACAGACTCCGGAGGGGCTCCTACAGCCAAAGCAAAATACCACTGCGGCGTGCAGCCCGATCCTCATATCATATCAATCATTGCGGCGTGTAGCCCCATCCATCCTTAGTCCACAACAATCATATAAGTCTCAAAAACAACTCAAGTTATTTATTTCCAGGTTCCTTTTCATTAATTATGAAAATACGTTAACTTTTATTTAATTTTTGCAAAACAGGTGACTTAGCAATTCAATACTGTGATTTCAACCCAGGACTGCGATCAGTAATTTAAGCAATTATAGTTATCACATATATAACTATCCCCTAGGGATACTATAGGTCGGCACAAGGCCCCAAACACGGCTTACAACCCACAATTATAACAAACACAGTGTTTTTCAACCATTAATATCATATTATACTCATTCGGGATGGACTAAGTCTCAATCCCCAGTCACAACCAATCCCCCGCACATGCCACGGGGTGCGAGCCACGCCCTACTAGCATCACAATGTGCTAAGCCGGGGTTTTGAACTCTCAGGCTACCATATACACAAACTACTCATCTCTACCCGATCATAGACTCATCCGCAATGCCTTTTCCTTTTCAATTTGCTGCCTCGCGCGTAGAATCTAGTCAAAACACAACAATTATGTCTATTAAGGGTCAAAGAAACATAACACAACTCAATTTACATGAAATATGCATAAACGCACTAAGTTGGTAAAACCCGACCCCGGGCCCGCTGCCCGAAAAATTACAAAATTAGTACCAACGCGATCCCCGTCTCGCCACGAGTTCGTGCATATAAAATTTATCGAAAACGGAGTTCGAATGGCCTTTCAAAACTCAAAAATTCGTTTTCAATACCTAGGCCATAATTCTTCATAGTTTCTAACCAATTTCATGAAGATTGATGTTAATTCTACCATAAAATTACGTTTTTGAGTCAAGAAACTTACCTCCGATGATCACCCGATTAAATCTCAGTGTTTCCCCCTGTGAATTCTTCTCTCTAGGGTTCAAAATTTGTGTTTATGGTGTATAAACCCACGACTGGTCTATTTCTTGTTTTTAACTTACTGCCAGACATATTTGTTCTACGCGTTCACGATAGGGCTCACGCGAACGCGATGCTCTGCTTAATCAACTCATCATGAACGCGATGTCCAGTCATTCGTCCGCGAAGTTCATTTCCCCAACCGCTAGATTTTCTCTTCTATGCGAACGCGTAGGTCCTCACGCGAACGCGAAGCTTCACCTGTTCCTCCTTCGCGAACGTGACCCACTCTCATGCAAACGCGATGCATTAGCTTGCCTGGCCTTCGCGAACGCGACTGCCTTCACACGAACGCGAAGGCCTATTTTCTACTGCACAGACATGCAATTTTCTACAGGTTTTTCCAAATCTAAAATGCCCGGATGATGGTCCGAATTCATCCCGAGGCCCCCGGGACCCCAACGAAAACCACCAACCTACTCCAAAACATAATACGGACACAAAACACCATCCTAAACATTAAAATCACCATTTTCACACGGATTCAAGCCTAAGTTTCTTCAAAACTTCCAAAACTGACATTCAATCCAAAACCCGATCAAACGACGTCCGAATGACCTGAAAATTTGCAGACATATCCAAACTCACATAACGAAGCTACAGAAATTGTCGTAATTCCATTCCGACCCCCGAATAAAAATCTCACCTACCATTCGGATTTCACCAAAATTCAACCTTAGTCAATTCAAGCCTAAAACATTGCTCCCCTAAGTCATAAATGATCCCCCGAACCTAGCCGAATCATCAGAATCCGATTTCGAGCACTCTTACTAAATAGTCAACTCCAGGTTGACTTTCCATATTCAAACTTCCTTCAAAAAGGCTATATGCCTCATTTTCAACCCGAATCACTTCTAACCCACCCGATAAACTCTAACACTAATATAAAAGCATAAAGCATGTAAATGCAAGGTAACGGGGTGGTAATTCCCGTAACGACAAGCCGGATCGTTACATTAATTACTTGATTGCTTCCTGTAGATTATACTGGAGAATCTAATATGTGAAAGCATATCATCCAATAAAATTTATAGAATTGGCGTTCTTATTTTGAATGCATACTGTAATACATGCTGGAGATATGTCAAGTGAAAGAATAATCTCCAGTATTTTATACTGGCTGATAACAATTAAAAACTCTTCAGCCTATAATAATCCAATTTTTTTTATTATAAAATCATCAAACTTTTGCATATTCTTTATAAGCGAGTATATTCCAATATTAAATTATGTAATTTCAATTACTTTGAATTTATACTATATATTGTACTTGATGTTAGTGGTTGACCTCTAATAAATTTTTTTTATACCAGTAAACTTTACAGGGAACATGACTTATATAAGCTTTATCTCCAGTATATTATACTGCTGATTTCTGTATTATTAATTTTTACTTTTTAGTGATTTTTAGAATCCAGTATTAAATATGGTGTTTACTTCTTTACCAATATATTACTCAACTATAACATACAAGAAACCAAAATATTAAAATTATTTAATTCCATTTAATTACATATAGTCCATTATATTTTACATGAATTATGCCTTTTATAAGCTTTTTCTCCAGTAATTACTCCAGCAGATAGTGCTTTAACAATATAAGCATCAAGTGAAATCTACATGAAATAAAAATATATTATATTAATATAAAATAAATAACATTGCCACCATGCTCCTACGAAATACTTGCACAAACACAAACTAACAAAATCAAAAGCATAAAAATAAAAAAAAAATCATCCATATCATCAGAAGAGTCTATGAAACCATGATCTATATTTCGGACAATGCTCTCTAGCCTATTCAGCTTCTCCTTCGGTCTTCTTTTATCTTTTTCATATTTCTCAGTAAAGTCATCAAACTTTATCTCAGTTGCTTCTACGATGTCTTCTTTCAATTGTTCAACAATTGTTTTGATGGCTGCGTCCATTTTTTTTTCTTTTTCTGTTTTCTCTATTAGAATTAGATGAGTTTGTGTGTAAATGTCACGACCCGGATTTTCCACCATCGGGAGTCATGATCGCGCCTACTAGTGGAAGCTAGGCAAGCCAACTATTACTTACATTTTTCATTAGTTACCAAACTCTTCATAAGACTTTAAATTAAAAACATATAATTACAGCAGAATAATTAAACTTAGCGGAAGACTTAGTCAATTTTATCAAATATGATAAAGAAATCCAAACATGATACACTACCCAAGACTGGTGTCACAATACTCACGAACTTCTAAGAATAATACACACAATTGTCTGAAACAACTAATAACTGTTTATCTCGAATACATGAGATAACAGAATGAAATACATAGATAGAAGAGACAACGGGTCCCGCGGACGCCTGCAAGGCTACCTCGTAGTCTCAGTAGTCGGAATATCCACAATCGCTACTGCCGCTGCTGCTGTCCGTAACCTGTATCTGCGCAAAAAGTGCGCAGAGTGTAGTATCAGCACAACCGACCCCATGTGCTGGTAAGTGTCTGGCCTATCCCGGCGAAGTAGTGACGAGACTAAGGCCACCCACCCACATAAACCTGTACAGTTGAAATATATATACATATACAACAGCAGAAAACGTTATCGAACGTTTATAAGGGAAGAATCTGCTCCGAAATAACAGTCAATAACTCATAATATCCAGAGTAATCTAGTCAACGGAACAAATCTTACTTTCATGTCTCAATTCATTTTTCATTTCATATCTTGTGGTAGGCGTACCACCCGCTCCCAAATGTAACAATAAGTTATACCTTGTGGTAGGCGTACCACCCGCTCCCAAATGTATCAATAGGCTACCGGCAACTATGGCCAATGCCAAGATTTAAATCACTTTGTGGTCGGCGTGCCACACGATCCCATTTCTTATCATATAAGTGGTCGGCGCGCCACACGATCCCAATTCATTAATATATATATTACCGGCATTAAACCAATAATCTCTAATCCACAGTAAGTGTATAAAAGTATTACCGGTTTTGAACCAATAATCTTTGCTTCAACAATATTTATAATTACCGGTTTTGAACAAATAATTGATAATAAATCAACAATTTATCTCTGTTACCGGTGTGACACCAATAACTCTTAATCAACAATTCATACGTAACTAAATTCCTATTCCTTCAAGCTAGGATAGAACAAACACTTACCTTGAAAGTTTACGAACAATTCAATCCGTAGCAATGCCTTTTCCTTTCGAATTTGGCTCCGATCCAATCGTATCTATACACAATTGATTTAATATCAACAATACTACTCAACAAACTAATCCATATGGCCAATTATAACTTTTACAATATTCTGCCCGGAATAGTGAAAATCGACGCCGGCCCACATAATCGAAATTCGAGTTTCGAACCAAAATAAATTCACTCAATCATCCATGAGTTCAAATATACAATTTGTTCTTAAGTTCGACTCCAAAACGAGGTCTAGATCGCAAATTCTTTGAATACCCTTATTAAACTCATTTCTCAATTTTTCTACCCATTTACACATATTTAGGCTAAGGAATTCAAATAATATTGATGGAAAATGAAGAAAAAGAGTTAAGAATCAATTACCAAATAAGTTTGATGAAGAATCGCTCAAAAATCGCCCAAGGAGCTATGGAGAAGAGAGTTGAACAGAAATGAGATTTTTATCCCATTTCTGTTCTGTTTTCAGGCTTAAATTCATTGGGCATAAATTTGTTCATCGCGTTCGCGATACCCCGGTCGCGTTCGTGATGAAGAAGAAGTGTTACACATCGCGTTCGCGTGGGGCTTGTCACAAACGCGGAGAAGAAATTCTGGGGACTTACAGGTTGGCCTACGCGAACGCGGTCTAAGCCACGCGAACGCGTAGAGGAAAAATATGGCTGGTTCAATTTACTCTGCGCGAACGCCAGAAGGAGTCCACGATCGCGATGAAGGAAAATGCTGGGCATCGCGAACACGACCAACAGGACACGAACGCGATAAAGGAATGAAATGTGCATCGCGAACGTGACCAACACATCGCGAACGCGATGAAGAAATGCCTGCTGTAGAGTTTTCTGCAATTTTCTAAGTTCAAAACCATCCCGATGCCTATCCGCAGCTAACCCGAGCCCTCGGGGATTCAAACTCGTCATATACACTGACTTAAAAACATCATATGAAATTGCTCGCGCGATCAAATCGCCAAAACAACACCAAAATAAATGAATTGAGCCTAAAAACTCAAGAATTCTTTCAAAATTTCATAACTTTCAAAATTTCCAATTTAAGGCCGAAACATGTCAAACGACATCCGTTTTCAACTAAACTTTACAGGAAGAGCTTAACCAACATATATGACTTGTACCGGGTGTCAGAACCAAAATAGGAGCCCGATATCACTATTATTTAATCAAATTTCAGTTTCATTTTCTTTAAACATTTTCAGGAAAACAATTTAACAGAAAAATTCTTTTACCGGGGTTCTAGACCTCGGATTTCAATTCCGGGCATACGCCCAAGTTTCATATTTTTCTACGGATTTTTTGAGACCGTCAAATCATGGGACCGAGTCCGTTTACCAAAAATGTTGACCAAAGCCAACCATATCAATATTAATATCAAAATTCTTCAAATTTCTCACATATTTCATATATTTCAACATAAAAATTTTTCAGCTTCGCGCTCGAACTACGCACACAAATCGAAGCAACAATAAATGAGGTTTTGAGGACCTCAGAAGCTCGAAATGATTAATAAAATAAGTGATGACCCTTTGGGTCGTCACAGTAAATGTGATCATACTTATATAGGAAACTTCTAAAAAAATGGATATGAAAAGACAGAAGTAAATTGTTTTGAAAAATGGAAAACATGGCGTTAATATTAAATTATTTAACGCCAGTAAATTGTTCTAATTACAAAATTTCTACTATTTAATAACACAAGTAATTAGCAAAACAAGTAAGTGGTAAAAACATCTGCATTATTCAATTCCAGTAGTAATTACAGGATATAGTACTTTTACATCATAAACCACCAGTAAATTATACTGTAAAGTAAATATTGTCTGATTATTCAAAGTATTAGTAAGAAAATTTAATTTTTTGAATTTTCTGATTTGTTTTTAATTGTTTAATCTGTGTTATTATCTAATTTTCTCAATGTAGGACATATCGCCAGTATAAATTATTACTTCAATATAAAACCCTATGGTCATAAGTTTGACAAAATTATAAATCTGTATTTTTAAAATCCAGTATTAATTATAGAATATTGGTTTTACAAACATAAAACTGCAGTGTAATAAACGGGAAACTATATATTAAATTATTTAATTCTGATAAATTGTTCTACATACAAAAATTCCAATATTTATAATTTTTCTATTACAAAATATTGGAATATATGCCTTCATAAGTAGAAAATTATATTGTCCAGTAATATTTACATGATATAATGGTTTTACAATATAAATTTCTAGTAACATATACAGGAAACTAAATATTAAATTATTTAATGCCAGAAAATTATTCTAATTACAAAATTTCTACTATTTAATAACAATAAATCAAGAACACAAAATATCTACTATTTAATAACACAAGTAGTTAGCAAAACAAGTAAGTCATAAAAACTTCTGCATTATTCAATTCCAGTAGTAATTACAAGATATAGTACTTTTACAACATAAACCACCAGAAAGTTATACTGTAAAGAATTATTAAATGAATTATTTCCAGTAAATTGTAAAGTAAATTAGATGAATATAGGATAGAAAATCTGTAGTATTTTGTTCTATTACTAATTACTGGATATTGTGGTTTCTCAATATTAAACTCCACTAAAATATATGGAAACTAATTTTAAATTATTTATTTCCAACAAATTGTTCTAATTATACTAACATCGAAATTTGGAGTATTGACGTCCAGTATTAACTACAGGTCGTACAGTGTAATATTTTAAGAATATATACCTTGAGTATAATATACTATACACAAAATATTAAATTATGTAATTAAAGTTAATTATTATATATACCAAATTTCCACTATTTTGAACTTCTTCATTATAATATTTAATTCTACCATAATATATAGCACAATAATGTGTATATCAATCAAATGTATGTAGTCAATTGTTGAAAAAAACAAAAAATTATTTCTTATTCTTAATTAATATTGTCTATTATTTTTTGGTTTTTGATTTTGTAACGACCCGGCCGGTCATTTTTGAAATTTATGCCCCCATTCCCAATTTAACAGTTCCCCTAAGTTCATTTCTGCTATTGTAGTTTGCCGGGAGGTTCGGTTCTAGAATTTAGAATGTTTTGGGACACTTAGTCCCTAAATGAGAGCTTTATAGTTAAAAAATAGCTCGTATTCAGAATAGTGTTAAGATGTGACGACCCGGCCCGTTGTCACGGGAATTTCTACCCCGTTATGTTGTAATTACATATTTCCTGCTTTTATATCAGTGTTAGAGTCTATCGGGGGAGTTAGGAGTGAATTGGATTGAAAATGAGGCATATAGCCTTTTTGAAGGAAACTTGAATAAGGAAAGTCAACCCGGAGTTGACTATTTAGTTAGAGAGCTCGGAATCGAATTCTGATGATTCGGTCAGCTCCGGGAGGTCATTTGTGAGCTAGGAGAGCGATCGGAATTGAATTTGGAGGCCCGGTGTAGAAATAGGCTTGAATTGGCTAAGGTTGCATTTTGGCGAAATCCGATCGATAGGTGAGATTTTGATCCGAGAGTCGGAATGGAATTCCGACAGTTGCAGTAGCTCCGTTAGGTGATTTTGGATGTGCTTGCAAAATTTCAGGTCATTCGGACGTCGTTTTGTTGGGTTTTTGATCGAATGTCGATTTCGGAAGTTTCGAAGAAACCTAGGCTTGAATCCGTGCGTAATTGGTGATCTTGATGTTTAGGATGGTGTTTTTATGATTGGAACAAGTTTGAATTGTGTTCTGGAGTATGTTAGTGGTTTTCGTTGGGGTCCCGGGGCCTCGGGATGAATTCGGGGGTCCAAACGGACCATTTTTGGCCTAAGACAGCAGCTGAATTGCTGCTGTATCTGCAGAGGAAATTCCTTCATCGCGTTCGTGATGAAGGGCACGCGTCCGCGAAGGGTATCAAAGTTGTTCATCGCGTTCGCAATGGGCTGGACGCGAACGCGTAAGTCCAGGACCGGAGGCATCGCATTCGCGGGAGGTTGCACGCGTCCGCGTAGGGTCAGGCTTGGGAAGCATCGCGATCGCGAAGGAGTGAACACGTTCGCGTAGGTCTGAGCGGTTGGTCATCGCGAACGCGGCTGGAAGCCACGCGTTCGCGTAGATTAAATTCGGAGGCTGCTAATTTTGTTCATCGCGAACGCGTGGGTAGTGTCGCGTTCGCGAAGGGTTAAATGACTGGGCAGGTTCTTAAATTGCAGAACATTTCATTTACGGGTTTCACTCCTAGAAACCCCCATTGTTGAGCTCTAGAGTGAGAAAGTGACGGGAATTGCTGGGAGATCATCGGGATATTGTCGGAGGTAAGTTTTGTGGTTTAATTACGCGCTTTTATCATGAATTCCTTGGTTAAATCCCCGTAAATGGAAGATTAAAGGTGGGTTTGAGCCCTAGGCCTAAATTAAAGAAAAATACTGATTTGAGTGGGCAAGTGGAGTCCGATTTTGGTAAATTTTATATGCCTAGGCTCGTATCGAGATGAGGATTCCGAATATGTGATTTTTGTAATTTTTCGACAAGTGTACCAAAAGTCGAGTTTTGACAACTTGTGGGTTTTGATATAATTTGGGTTATTTCGAATGAATTTCGTGAAATTAGCATATATTGATGCATTCTATATGATTTTGAGCAGATTTGGCACCCGAGGAGATTGATTTGCGAGGCCAGCGCAAGGCGGATTGAAGCTTCTACCGGTTCGAGGTGAGTGGTGGTAGTAAATAATGTACTAAGGGTTTGAAACCCCGTACTTGCACTTTACAGTGCTATGTTGAGATGAGACACGCATCATGTGACGGGCGTGGTGGCATTGTGATTGGAGGATTGGACTTGGTCCTTCCCGACTGGTAGTGTATTGTGTATTATGACTATGAATAAGATTATAACTATGTAATTAGGCTAGTATCCATGTTTGGGGCCTTGTGCCGATCTGTAGAGCATTAGGGAACCTATAGAGCTAGGTGACCCTTATATCGTGTTGGAAACATACACTCAGCCGTAGCTCTAGCCGTATAGCATAATATGAGCCCGTACTAGATGTGTACATTGAGAGAGATTGTCTAGGGTGGAATTCCCTGTTCTAGCTGAGTGGGCCTGAAAGGCCAAGTCTATATTGACTAAGACAGGGTCAAGGACCCACTGTGATATATTATATTGGGCCTGAGAGGCCAAGTATATACTGACTGGGATAGGGTCGAGGACCCATTATGAGGTATTATATATATATATACCTATATTGGATCGGGTTGCACGCCGCAACAGTATATATATTGGATCGGACTGCACGCCGCAGTAATATACATGTAATATACATGTGGGACGGACCGCACGCCGCAGTATTATTGCGCTTGGGCTGTAGGAGCCCCTTCGGAGTCTGAGTCTACACACATTCTCAGTGAGCACTGGTGTATATTATGGGATCGGGCTGCGCGCCGCAGCAGTATAAATATATATTCATACATATAGTGGATCGGACTGCACGCCGCAGTAATACATGTGTGGATCGGGCTGCACGCCACAGTATAATAGTGCTTGGGCCTAGGGAGCCCCTCCGAAGTCTGTATACACCCCTAGTGAGCGCCGTCGATGTAAAATGGAGCGGGCTGCGCGCCGCAGCGGTATATGTATTGGAGCGGGCTGCACACGCAGCATTATACTTAATCATATCCTATTATCTACTTAAATACTTATACATTATAGACATAGGTATATGTCTTTATATGTTGAGATGGCCGTACACCGTAGGGGTACGAGTGAGGGTTGGATGAGTGTAGAATCTTGTAGAGATAAACTTGGATTGGAGATTTGAGTATTTCTACTCACTGAGTTGAAATATACTCAACCCACTCCCCTGCACTTTCTGTGCAGATCCACAGGTGCCCGAGAGCAGTTGAGACATTGTAGCTATTGATCCTTGTCTACTTCGGCGGAGATTACGAGGTAGCTGCCAGCGTCCGCAGAGCTTGTTTTCTCATTCTTTAACATCTTGTTGATTTCCTATTTGCCTAGACTTGATTGTATTAGGATGCTATTCTGTAGAGGCTCAGTCTCGTGACACCATGATATGGTTGGGACCGTATTTTGTATGTTTTACGTTTTGGTTATCACCTGATATGATCATTTACTGTTTAAGTTTAATTTGAGTAATAACTGGCTGGTTTAAGGCATAATATGGTCGGGCTTGCCTAGCATTGTGTTGGGCGCCATCACGACCAGGGTTTGGGTCGTGACATAAGACAACCTGGGAAAGGAAATTTGATGGTTCCATTAGCTTCGTTAGGTGATTTCGGGGTTGAGAGTGCGCTTAGAATGTATTTTAGAGGTCTGTAGCTCAATTAGGCTTGAATTGGCAAAATTAGTATTTTTGTGATTTTTGGTTGATATGTTAGATTTTGATCCAGGAGTCGGAATGGAATTTCGAGAGTTGTTGTAGCTTCGTTAGGTGATTTTGGACTTGTCCGCAAAATTTCAGGTCATTCGGACGTCATTTGGTTGGGTTTCGGATCGAATGTGAGTTTTGGAAGAATTTAATAAATTTAGGCTTGAATCCGTTGTGAATTGATAATTTTTATGTTTATGGACGTGTTTTGATGATTGAAACAAGTTTGAATAAGGTTATAGGAAGTGTTGGTGCTTTTGGTTTTGCTCCCGGGGGCCTCGAGTGAGTTTCGGGGTGGTTTCGGACAATTTCTAGGACAATTTTAAGTGCTGGCTTTTGGCTAAAGCAGTTCTCTACACTATCGTGGGGAATTGGTCGCGATCGCGATAAGCAGAATCTGAAAAAATGCTAATGAATCGCGATGGCGTAGTGTGCTTCGTGATCGCGAAGAAGAAATTTCTGTCGCGCAGGTCCTATTTCAAAAGATCATAGCTTTTTATCTACAAGGAATGTCGAGGTAATTCAAAAAAAAAAGTTGTAGAACATCGTGTCTAATTTTGATAAATTTAAAGAATTCTGGATTTGAAAATTTGTAGCAAAAGGTATTGACGTTACACTATAGGCCGTCCGAGAAGGATCTCTAAAACACATGAATGCATTTGGAAGCTTGTATCGCGAAATGTATAAGAATTCAGGAAATAGTCAACAAACGAAAGTTATAGCCCTATGTTTCTAATTTCCAGAACATCAAACCATTTGTCATTCGGAGTTACGCATAAAAAGTTATGACCATTTTACTGAAGCCTGTCCGGAGGAACCGGAAGTTGTTAACCGCGATCGCGAAGGTTAATTGTTGGGCCAGAAATTTGTTCTCCGCAATCTCGAAGCATTTCCAGCGATTGCGGTGAACAAAATACCAGGGAAGAATGCTTTAAAACATTTTATCCGCGAACCAAACTCATTTTTTCACCATTTTTGGTCATTCTTGAGAGGTTTTGGATGGGAATTGAAGGGGTTTTGACGAGAAGTGATTAGAGGTAAGTCCTATGAACTAAATACATGATTTTATTGAACAATCATCCTTGAAATTCATGAAAATATAGCAAAATTGTAAGAAATTAGGGCGTGGAAAGATTTTAGGATTTGAGGGGTCATTTGTGCTCCGATTTGAAAGATTTTTATATGGTTAGACTCGTGAGATTACGAGGGTTCTGAAAACGTAAAAATATTTCAATTCCGAGCCAATGGCTGTAGGGGTATTTTGGTCATTCCACCCACTTTCGCGCCGTAGCTATAATTTTATCATTGTAATTAGTTAGTTGCGATGTTATTTACACTATGTAATTGGTTTGACAAGATTCGGGCTACTCGGAGTCAGATACTCGTGGTAAGAGAGTCGTTTCTTAGCGGTTTTGTACCGGAGTCAAGGTAAGTGACTTGTCTAACCTTGCATGGGGGAAACCTTCTCCCCTAGGATATTATGTGTTGATTTAAATGCCTAGTACGCGAGGTTACGGGCATGTACTTGCGCAGATTGTTGAAAAACTACCTTACTTGTACTGTTCAAATAGTGATATCCTTGTTATTTAATTGATTAAATTGTGATATTTATCAAGTGTGAGTTAGAGAAGCATGATTAGATAGGATTATCTATCTAAGTGCCTTACTTGTCTTAATTGAATTTCCTGGAACTTGTTGATACTGTTTTGGTGTAAATTGTAGCTATGTATTTCATACTTCTCTGTGTCTTTCCTCTTATTGATTGTGTTTGTGTTTATGGACTGCGGGTTCAATTCCCGGTGATCCAAGGGTTGCGGGTTCGATTTCTAGAGACCCGGAGTTGCTGAGATACAGACTGCGGGTTCAATTCCTAGAGATTCTGAGTTATTGAGATACGGACTGCGAGTTCAATTCCCGGAGATCCTGAGATATCGAGATGTTGAGATACGGACTGCGAGTTCAATTCCCGAAGATCTGAGGGCTGCGGGTTTGATTCCCGGAGACCCAGAGATACTGATATATGGACTGCGGGTTCAATTCCCGAAGATCCCGAGTGGATGAATATAGAGAGGGATTGCGGGTTCAATTCCCGGAGATCCTGGACTCGTTGATTTGTATTTTTGGTTGTGTTTGTTACTCATGTTAGCTTAATTGTAGATGGTTGTAGTATTTACTTTGTTGCTGTTATTTCAGTCTTATACTTATTCGAACTACTCGGTATTATAATTATCATTATGTTATTATCTCTCGGTAGGGCCCTGACCCTCCTCGTCACTACTCCATCGAGGTTAGGCTTGGCACTTATTGAGTACCGTTGTGGTGTACTCATACTACTCTTCTGCACACTTTTGTTGTGCAGATCCAGGTACATCAGAGCAGGCACATTACAGGTGATTTAGGAGCACTTTCAGGAGACTTGAGGTATGATCTGCTACGTCCGCGGATCCGGAGAGTCCCCTTCTATTCTTATTAGTGATATTAGTTATTTTCCTTATTCTCGTTGTATAGACATTCCTGATGTATAGAGCCATAGTTGTACTCTTTCTTAGTCTGTGTTGCCCGTGGGTTTGCGGGTCTTGGTAGTATGTTTCCTAGTGGTATTTGGCGAAGTGTATATGCCGAGCGACAGTTATTACATTTCATTTACATTATTCCGCTGTTAACTTATCTTTTGTTCATAAATTCATATATTCCGCATCGTGTTAGGCTTACCTAGTCACGAAGATTGGGTGCCATCATGACAGGTTCACGATTGGTGAACTAGGGTCGTGACAGATTTGCTTATTAAAAAATCACTATTTCGTAAAAACATAGTGGTTTTACGACATATAACTCCAGTGTAATATAAATGAAACAAAATATTGAATTATGTAATTCCACTTACTTTCATTTTTTCCAGTATATTATACTTGATGTTAGTGGTTCTCCTCTAGTAAATCTTTTTTATTCCAGTAAATTTAATGGAAAACATGCCTTGTATAAGTTTTATATTTAGTATATTATACTAGGTGAGTTCTGTTTTATTAGTCATTATTTTTTTAGTGTTTCCTTAATATATGAGTTTGTGTGTAAAGGTTATCATACTTATATAGCAAACTTTTTTAAAAATCTGGATATGAAAAGACATAAACCAACTGAAACGTTAATAGTAAAAAGAGATACTCATTGTAATGTAATGTCACCTCAACTGGAATTACAATTTAATGAAATTAGTGAGAATGCAATTATTACTTCAACACAACCCCAATGTGAAATACAAATTATTACTTTAACATAACCCCCAATGCTCATAAGTACTGACAAAATTATAATTTCACATACAATATTAATTACAGGATGGTGGTTTTACAACATTGTAATGACCCGGCCGGTCGTTTTAGAAAATTAGGCCCGAATCCCCAATTTAACTGTTTCCCTAAGTTCATTTCGGCTATTGTGGTTTGCCGGGAGAGTCGGTTCTGAAATTTGGAGTATTTTGGGACACTTAGTCCCTAAATGAGAACTTTAAAGTTAGAAAATGGTCCATAACCAGAACAGTGTTAAGACGACCTTAGAACGGAAATACGATGGTTCTATTAGCTCTGTTAGGTGATTGAGGTTCGTAGCTCAATTAGGCTTGAAATGCCGAAGTTTAAAATTTTGGCGAATCCGAACGATAGGTGAGATTTTGATCCGGGGGTCGGAATGGAATTCCGACAATTTCTGTAGCTTCATTATGTGATTTTGGATATGTCTGCAAATTTTCAGGTCATTCGAGCATCGTTTGGCCGGGTTTTAGATCGAATGTGCAATTCGGAAAGTTTTAAGTAATTTAGACTTGAATTCGATGTGAATTATGTGTTTTGATGTTGTTAGACGTGTTTTTATGATTGGAACAAGTTCGAATAAGGTATTAGGATGTGTTGGTGTGATTGGGTGAGGTCCCGGGGGCCTCGGGGTAATTTTGGATGGTTAAACGGGAGAAAACATGGAAATTGCTCGTTTAGGAATTCTGCCTCTGTTGTTTTCGCCCCTGCGGAAATGGAACCGTAGAGGCGAGTCCGCTGAAGCGGAAATTGGAACGCGGAAGTGGACTGGAGCGCAGGGGCGGTCTCTTGTCCCCAAATGCGGCATCGCGGGTGCGAGAATGGGACCGCAGGAGCGGTCAGGAGATGGATTGGGGAGTTCCGCAGAAGCGGTTGAGTCTTCACTTGGGCGAGGCCGCAGAAGCGGACTCGTATTCGTAGGTGCGAAAATATCCACAGGAGCGGACTGTTGTCCGCAGGAGCGGACTGCTGTCCGCAGGAGCAGCCTCGCGGAAGCGGCCCTGGGCTCGCAGAAGCGGATTGGGCCAGCAAAGCCTGGTATTTCACAGAAGCGACAAAAATGTCGCGGAAACGGATCCGCAGAAGCGCAAATCGGCCTGGGTTTAATGAGCAGTAAGGGTTAAAATTTCAGAAACATTTCAAAACTTTGAGAGCTCGGCTTAAGGTGTGAATTGGGCGATTTTGAAGTAGAATTCGAGAGGTTTCTTCAGGTAATCAATTATGGACTCCAATTATGATTGTTGTTGATAATATTATGCAAGTTTTTCATGAAAATGGAGGAATTTGGGGTAATTAATGGGGGTTTTCACCCTAGACCAAAACCTTAGGAAATCAAAGGTTTGAATGGGCAAATGGAGTCCGAATTTAGTAAACATTATATGCATAGACTCGTATTGAGACGAGGGTCACGAATATATAATTTTCGTGATTTTTTGATAAGCGTACCGAAAGTCGGGTTTTGGCAACTTGTGGGTTTTGGTGTATTTGGAGTTGTTTTGATTGGGTAATGACCAATTGGCCTATTTTGATGTGATTTTATTGATTTTTATCAGATACTACACTTGTGGAGGCCGACATTTGCGGCAAGAGAGTTATTTCTTAGCGGTTTTGTACCGGAATTGAGGTAAGTAGCTTTTCTAACCTCGTGTGGGGGAACTTTCACCCTAGGATATTATGTTATAGTTTAAATGCCTTGTACGCGAGGTGACGGGCATGTACATGCGCTGGTTGTTGAACACATACTTTACTTAAAATGCTCGATGAGTGATATTTCTGCTTTTAGCTGTTAATTCGATATTCTTACCCTGTAGTAGTTAGAAAAGCATGATTTGGTTGTATTTAACTGTCTAGTTGCCTAATTGTCTTACTTGAACTTCTTGATAATTATTGGCACTATTTATCGGTGAAGTTATAGCCAAGCATATTATATTCTCTCTGTGTATTCCTTTACTTGTTGTGTTTGTGGACTGCGGGTTCAATTCCCGGAGATCCCAGGGTTGTGGGTTCGATTCCCAGAGACCCGGAGTGATATTGTTGTGGACTGTGGGTTTGATTCCCGGAGATCCTGAGATTTATTGAGATGTGGACTGCAGGTTCGATTCCCGGAGATCTTGAGATTTATTGAGATATGGACTGCGGGTTCGATTCCCGAAGATCCTGAGATTTATTGAGATGTGGACTGCGGGTTTGATTCCCGGAGATCCTGAGATTTATTGAAATGTGGGCTGTGGGTTCGATTCCCGGAGACCCATGGGTACCGTCAATGGGACTGTGGGTTCAATTTCCACAGGTCCTGGACTTGTTTTTTTTATTGAGTTGGTTACTTGTTGTTAGCTTAATTGTAGACAGTTTCAGTAAACATCGTAAATGTTGTTATTTTGGAAATTTTGCTGTTATATGTTTAACTGTTTATTTTGTTATCATCATATGTTTATTGTTCTCAGTAGGGCCCGACCTTCCTCGTCACTACTCCATCGAGGTTAGGCTTGGCACTTACTGAGTACCGCCGTGGTGTACTCATGCTACTCTTCTGCACACTTTTGTTGTGCAGATCCAGGTACATCAGGACAGGCTCATACTAGGTGATTCCGCAGCTTTCAGGGAGAGACCTCGAGGTATGATCTGCTACGTCCGCGGATCCGGAGGCTTTTCCTTCTATTCTGATAGTATTAGTTGACATATTCTTTTTCGTTGTTAGATAATCTTTACACATAGAGCTACAGTTGTATATTCTCTTTAGTCTGTGTTACCCGTGGGATTCCGGATCTTGGTAGTGTCTATACAGTGTGTTGATGGATGTATGTGCCAAGCGGCATGGATTACATATTTGTTTGTGCTATTTTTCCGCCTGTTTCTTATTTAAGTGTTCATAGCTTGTATATTCCACAACGTGTTAAGCTTACCTAGTCGTGGGGATGGGTGCCATCACGACATGTTCACGATTGGCGAACTAGGGTCGTGACAAGTTGGTATCAGCGAGCTCTAGGTTCATAGGAGTCACGGGACACAAACCGGTTACTTAGAGTCCCGCCGATCGATACGGAGACGTCCGTATTTATCTACGAGGGGCTATGTAACCGTTTAGGAATCTCTTCATTTCTTTTAGATTCCTTGTCGTGCGACATTTTTGGCATCAAAAATCTAAACCACTGCTTTCTATTCTCTCACAGATGGTGAGGACACGAGCTACTCGCGACGATCGGGTACCCGCGCCCCCTGTTGCCGCCGTCCAGAGGCCGGGGCCGAGGTAGAGGATGAGGACGCGCCCGAGGTGCGGCCACAGCACCCGCGCGCGCCGCCGCCGAGGTGCACCGGTAGACCGGGTTGGAGCGCAGGCACCTGGGACACCTAATACGCCTACTACTACTCCAACTCTCTAGGAGACCCTGGCCCAGCTCACGAGTATGTATACCACTTTAGCTCGGGCGGGACCGCTTCCTCTCATCGCAGCTACATCCCAGGGGGGGAGGGGCCCATACTCCCGCAGTCGTTACACCCGAGCAGCGTGTGCCGGTGGGATAGGTTCCGCAGGTTTTGGATATGCCTCCCCGCCGCCCCAAGCACAGCCGGAGGTGGACCGACCGCTCTCGAGGACGAGTAGCGTAGATTGGAGAGGTTCAAGAAATACGACCCTCCAGTGTTTAGTGGTTTGGCTTCGGATGATGCATTGGGTTTTCTAGAGGAGTGTCATCGTATTCTTCGTACTATGGGGATTGTGGCGACCAGCGGGGTTTCCTTCACTGCTTTTCAGTTTCGTGGGACCGCTTATGATTGGTGGCGCACGTATGAGTTGGATAGTCCGGAGGAGTCCGCTTCGTTGACCTGGACGCAGTTTTCAGATCTATTTTTGAGAGAGTTTGTTCCTTAGAGCCTTAGGGATTCTTGGCACTCGAAGTTTGAGTGGTTGCGACAGGGTTCCATGTCAGTATCGGAGTACGCTATCAGTTTCACCCGTCTTGCCAGGCATGCACCGGCCTTGGTAGCCACAGTCCGGGAGAGGGTGCAGAGATTTATTGAGGGCCTGATTCCGCCTATCCGATCCAGCATGGCCAGAGAGCCGGAGACAGATATATCTTATCAGCAGGCAGTTAGCATTGCCAGAAGGATCGAGAGTATGGTCCCTAGAGAGCGGGGAGATAGAGAGGCCAAGAGGTCTCGTGAGTCGGGCCATTTCTCCGGTGCCCGCACTTCAGCAGCCGGTCGTTTTGGCAGGGGTTATTCCGGTCGTCCAGTTCATTCAGCATTGCCAGCAGCCGGTAGTACTCCAGCTCTTCCAGCACCTCAGGAGAATTATTATGCTCCCCCAGTTTCTAGTGCACCTCCCGCGCGGGGTACTTCCAGGGGTCAGACTAGTGGGGGTGAGGCCGGTCAGTCTCAGCCACCGCGTCCTCCCAGAGCTTGTTTTGAGTGCGGGGATACTCGCCACCTGGTTAGGGAGTGCCCCAGGCGCAGGAGAGGAGCCCCTCATCAGTCATCACAGCAACAGCGTGGTTCTCAGGGTCAGCAGGCTATCATTCCAGCTCCAGCTGCCACTTCACCTGCCCAGCCAGCTAGGGGCGGGGGTCAGGGTTCCAGAGGCCGCCCTCGAGAGGGGGGACAGGCCAGATTCTATGCTATTCCTGATCGCGCTGCGGCTGTTGCATCTGATTCCGTTATCATAGGTATTATTCTGGTTAGTCACAGGGAGGCATCGGTTCTATTCGACCCTGGTTCCACTTTTTCGTATGTGTCTTCTTACTTTGCTTCTCATCTGGGTGTGCCTCGGGATTCTTTGAGTGCCCCCATTTATGTTTCCACTCCGGTGGGTGATTCTTTGACTATGGACTGTGTATATCGGTCGTGTCTGGTTACCCTTTGTGATTTTGAGACTAGAGCGGATCTATTATTGCTCGGGATGGTCGATTTTGATATTATTCTGGGCATGGACTGGTTGTCATCCCATTATGCTATTCTTGATTGTCATGCCAAGACCGTGACGCTGGCTATGCCAGGCATTCCACGTATTGAGTGGAGTGGTACCCTAGATCACACCCCTAGCCGTGTTATTTCTTTTCTTAAAGCTCAGCGTATGGTTGAGAAGGGGTGTGCTGCTTATCTAGCCTATGTGCGGGACGTCAGTATTGACACTCCCTCTATTGATTCTGTTCATGTGGTACGTGACTTTGCCGATGTATTTCCAGCCGATCTTCCGGGCATGCCGCCCGACAGAGATATTGATTTTGCTATTGACTTGTTGCCGGGCACTCAGCCCATTTCTTTCCACCGTACCGTATGGCTCCTCCTGAGCTGAAGGAGTTGAAGGATCAGTTACAGGAGTTATTGGGCAAGGGTTTTATTCGACCCAGTATTTCGCCTTGGGGTGCTCCTGTATTGTTTGTGAAGAAAAAGGACGGTTCTATGCGTATGTGTATTGACTATCGTCAGCTGAACAAGGTTACAGTGAAGAACCGGTATCCTTTGCCCAGTATTGATGATTTATTTGACCAGCTACAGGGCGCACAGGTGTTTTCTAAGATTGATTTGCGCTCTGGGTATCACCAGCTGAAGATTCGGGAGCCGGATATCCCGAAGACTACCTTCAGGACTCGGTATGGTCACTATGAGTTCCTCGTGATGTTTTTTGGGCTGACTAATGCCCCAACAGCCTTTATGCATTTGATGCACAGTGTGTTCAGGCCTTATCCTGGACTCGTTCGTGATTGTCTTCATTGATGATATTCTAGTATATTCCCGGAGCCGGGAAGAGCACGAGCAGCATTTGAGGATAGTGCTTTAGATTCTGAGGGAGAAGCAGCTTTATGCCAAGTTCTCTAAATGTGAATTCTGGTTGAGTTCAGTGGCATTTTTGGGCCACGTGGTGTCGAGTGATGGTATTCGAGTAGATCCGAGGAAGGTGGAGGCCGTGCGGAGTTGGCCCAGACCCTCCTCCGCTACTGAGATTCGCAGTTTCCTTGGTTTGGCGGGCTATTACCGTCGTTTTGTAGAGGGGTTCTCTTCGATTGCAGCACCTATGACTAGATTGACCCAAAAGGGTGCCCCTTTTCAGTGGACAGACGAGTGTGAGGCGAGCTTTCAGAAGCTCAAGACAACTTTGACTTCGGCCCCTATATTGATGTTGCCTATAGGTTCGGGGTCCTATACTGTATATTGTGATGCCTCACGAGTTGGACTCGGTGCAGTATTGATGCAGGACGGTAGGGTGATTGCCTACGCGTCGAGACAGCTGAAGGTGCATGAGAAGAATTACCCTGTTCATGATTTGGATCTAGCTGCCATCGTTCACGCTTTAAAGATTTGGCGTCATTATTTATATGGGGTTCCTTGTGAGATCTACACTGATCACCGGAGCTTGCAGCACTTGCTTAAGCAGAAGGACCTGAATATGCGTCAGAGGAGATGGTTGGAGCTACTGAAGGACTGTGATATTACTATTCTCTATCATCCGGGCAAGGCTAATGTGGTTGCCGATGCCTTGAGTCGTCGAGCAGAGAGTTTGGGGAGTTTGGCGTATCTACCAGCTTCGCAGAGGCCTATGGCGATGGATGTTCGGGCTTTGGCCAGGCAGTTTGTTAGACTGGATCTTTCGGAGCCCAGCCGGGTTCTAGCTTGTGTGGTTTCTCGGTCTTCTCTATTTGACCGCATCAGGGAGCGTCAGCTCGACGACCCTCATTTGCTTGTCCTTCAGGATAGAGTTCGGCGTGGTGATGCTCGAGATGTTACCATCGGGGATGATGGAGTCATGAGGATGCAGGGGCGTATCTGTGTGCCCAATGTAGATGATCTTCGAGAGCTGATTCTAGTAGAGGCCTATAGTTCACGGTATTCTATCCATCCGGGTGCCGCGAAAATGTATTAGGACTTGAAACAACATTACTGGTGGAGGCGGATGATGAGGGATATAGTTGACTATGTTTCCAGATGACTCAACTGCCAGCAGGTGAAGTATGAACATCAGCGTCCGGGTGGATTGATGCAGCAGATTGAGATTCCAGAGTGGAAATGGGAACGCATCACCATGGACTTTGTATCTGGGCTTCCATGGACTGTTAGGAAGTTTGATTCCATTTGGGTTATTGTGGATCGACTGACCAAGTCCGCCCATTTTATACCGGTGAGCACTACATATTCATCGGAGCGACTGGTGGAGATCTATATCAAAGAGATAGTTCGGCTGCACGGTATTCCAGTTTCCATCATTTCAGATAGAGGCACTCAGTTCACTTCACGGTTCTGGAGAGCTGTACAGCAGGAGTTAGGTACTCGGGTGGAGCTGAGCACAGCATTTCACCCCCAGACTGATGGGCAGTCCGAGCGCACTATTCAGATTTTGGAGGATATGCTCCGTACGTGCGTGATTGAGTTTGGAGGTTCATGGGATCACTTCTTGCCACTGGCAGAGTTTGCTTATAATAACAGCTACCAGTCTAGTATTCAGATGGCACCGTATGAGGCCCTATATGGTAGGAGGTGCAGGTCTCCCGTGGGTTGGTTCGAGCCGGCGAGGCCAAGCTGCTAGGTACTGATATGGTTCAGGATGCAATGGACAAGGTCAATGTGATCCAGGACACACTTCGTGCAGCCCAGTCTAGACAAAAGAGTTATGCGGACAAGAAGGTTCGTGATATGGCTTTTATGGTTGGCGAGCGGGTTCTGCTTCGAGTCTCGCCCATGAAGGGCGTTATGAGGTTCGGGAAGAAAGCGAAGCTGAGTCCTAGATTTATTGGCCCTTTTGAGATTTTGAGGCGTATTGGGGAGGTTGCCTATGAGTTAGCCTTACCTCCTAGTCTAGCCGGAGTTCACCCCGTATTTCATGTCTCCATGCTCCGGAGGTACCATGGTGACCCGTCGCATATGTTGGATTTCACTTCTATTCAGCTAGATAAGGATCTGTCTTATGTTGAGGAGCCAGTAACCATTCTAGACAGGTAGGTCAAAAAGCTAAGGTCAAAGAACATCGCTTCGCTAAAGGTTCAGTGGCGGGGCCAGCCGGTCAAGGAGGCGACTTGGGAGACTGAGCAGGATATGCGCAGCCAGTACCCTCATCTTTTCACTACTCCAGGTATGTTTTCTATGCTCGTTCGAGGACAAACGAATCTTTTAAGGGTGGGAAGATGTAACGACCCAGCCGGTCATTTTAGAAAATTACACCCCAATCCCCAATTTAACTGTTTCCCTAAGTTTATTTCGGCTATTGTGGTTTGCCGGGAGAGTCGGTTCTGAAATTTGGAGTATTTTGGTACACTTAGTCCCTAAATGAGAGCTTTAAAGTTAGAAAATGGTCCGTAACCAGAACAGTGGAAATCCGATGGTTCCATTAGCTCCGTTAGGTGATTTCGGGGTTGGGAGCGTGTTCGGAATATATTTTGGAGGTCCGTAGCTCAATTAGGCTTGAAATGCCGAAGTTTAAAATTTTGGCGAATCCGAATGATAGGTGAGATTTTGATTCGGGGTCAGAATGGAATTCCGACAATTTTTGTAGCTTCGTTATGTGATTTTGGATATGTCCGCAAATTTTCAGGTCATTCGGACGTCGTTTGGCTGGGTTTTAGATTGAATGTGCAATTCAGAAAGTTTTAAGAAATTTAGACTTGAATTCGATGTGAATTATGGGTTTTGATGTTGTTAGACGTGTTTTTATGATTGGAACAAGTTCGAATAAGGTATTAGGATGTGTTGGTGTGATTGGGTGAGGTCCCGGGGGCCTCGAGATGATTTCGGATGGTTAAACGGGAGAAAACATGGAAATTGCAGGTTTAGGAATTCTGCCTCTGTTGTTTTCGCCCCTGCGGAAATGGAACCGCAGAGGCGAGTCCGCTGAAGCGGAAATTGGAACGCGGAAGCGGACTGGAGCGCAGGGGCGGTCTCTTGTCCCCAAACGCGGCATCGCGGGTGCGAGAATGGGACCACAGGAGCGGTCGGAAGATGGATTGGGGAGTTCCGCAGAACCGGTTGAGTCTTCGCTTGGGCGAGTCCGCAGAAGCGGACTCGTATTTGTAGGTGCAGAAATATCCGCAGGAGCGGACTGCTGTCCACAGGAGCGGCCTCGCGAAAGTGGCCCTGGGCTCGCAGAAGCGGATTAGGCCAGCAAGGCCTGGTATTTCGCAGAAGCAACAAAAATATCTCGGAAGCGGATCCGCGGAAGCGGAAAATTATCCGCAGAAGCGCAAATCGGCCTGGGTTTAATGAGCAGTAAGGGTTAAAATTTCAGAAACATTTGCAAACTTTGAGAGCTCGGCTTAAGGTGCGAATTGGGCGATTTTGAAGTAGAATTCGAGAGGTTTCTTCAGGTAATCAATTATGGACTCCAATTATGATTGTTGTTGATAATATTATGCAAGTTTTTCATGAAAATGGAGGAATTTGGGGTAATTAATGGGGGTTTTCACCCTAGACCAAAACCTTAGGAAATCAAAGGTTTGAATGGGCAAATGGAGTTCGAATTTAGTAAACTTTATATGCATAGACTCGTATTGAGACGAGTGTCACGAATATATAATTCTCGTGATTTTTCGATAAGCGTACCGAAAGTCAGGTTTTGGCAACTTGTGGGTTTTGGTGTATTTGGTGTTGTTTTGATTGGGTAATGCCCAATTGGCTTATTTTGATGTGATTTTATTGATTTTTATCAGATACTACACTAGTGGAGGCCGACATTCGCGGCAAGAGAGTTATTTCTTAGCGGTTTTGTACCGGAATTGAGGTAAGTGGCTTGTCTAACCTCGTGTGGGGGAACTTTCACCCCTAGGATATTATGTGATAGTTTAAATGCCTTGTACGCGAGGTGACGGGCGTGTACATGCGCTGGTTGTTGAACACATACTTTACTTAAAATGCTCGATGAGTGATATTTCTTCTTTTAGCTGTTAATTCGATATTCTTACCCGATAATAGTTAGAAAATCATGATTAGGTAGTATTTAACTGTCTAGTTGCCTAATTGTCTTACTTGAGCTTCTTGATAATTATTGGCACTATTTATCGGTGAAGTTATAGTTAAGCATATTATATTCTCTCTATGTAATCCTTTACTTGCTGTGTTTGTGGACTGCGGGTTCAATTCCCGGAGATCCCAGGGCTGTGGGTTCGATTCCCAAAGACCCGGAGTGATATTGTTGTGGACTGCGGGTTCGATTCCCGGAGATCCTGAGATTTATTGAGATGTGGACTGCGGGTTCGATTCCCGGAGATCCTGAGATTTATTGAGATGTGGACTGCGGGTTCGATTCCCGGAGATCCTGAGATTTATTGAGGTGTGGACTGCGGGTTCGATTCCCGGAGATCCTGAGATTTACTGAGATATGGTCTGCGGGTTCGATTCCCGGAGACCCATGGGTACTGTCAATGGGACAGTGGGTTCAATTCCCACCGGTCCTGGACTTGTTTTATTGAGTTAATTACTTGTTGTTAGCTTAATTGTAGACGGTTGCAGTAATCAATTTATTGTTGTTATTTCGGAATTACTATCTTTTAAACTGCTTATTAATGTTATCATCATTATATTATTATTTCTCTCAGTAGGGCCCTGACCTTCCTCGTCACTACTCCATCGAGGTTAGGCTTGGCACTTACTGAGTACCGCCGTGGTGTACTCACGCTACTCTTCTGCAAACTTTTGTTGTGCAGATCCAGGTACATCAGGACATGCTCATACTAGGTGATTCCGCAACTTTCAGGGAGACCTCGAGGTATGATCTGCTACGTCCGCGGATCCGGAGGCTTTTCCTTCTATTCTGATAGTATTAGTTGACATATTCTTTTTCATTGTTAGATACTCTTTACACATAAAGCCACAGTTGTATATTCTCTTTAGTCTGTGTTACCCGTGGGATTCCGGATCTTGGTAGTGTCTATACAGTGTGTTGATGGATGTATGTGCCAAGCGGCACGAATTACATATTTTTTTGTGCTATTTTTCCGTTGTTTCTTATTTAAGTGTTCATAGCTTGTATATTCCGCAACGCGTTAGGCTTACCTAGTCGTGGGGACTGGGTGCCATCTCGACATGTTCACGATTGGTGAACTAGGGTCGTGACAAACATAAAACTCCAGCGTAATATACGAGAAACTATATATTAAATTATTTAATTCCAATAAATTATTCTACATACAAACTTTCCAATATTTTCAATTTCTCTGTTACTAAATACTGGAATATATGAATTCATAAGTGTAAAATTATGTTGTGCAATAATAATTTCAGGATATAATGGTTTTGCAATATAAATTTCCAGTAACATATACAGGAAACTAAATATTAAACTATTTAAAGCCAGTTAATTTTTCTAATTACAAAATTTCAAATATTTAATAACAATATATGTTGAAAAGATTGTTACCTCTTTTTTGTCAAAGAAATTGAATGCAAGAACAGAAGTAGTTGGCAAAAGAATTAAGTATTAAAAAATGTGCATTATTAAATTCCAATAGTAATTACAGGATATAGTAATATTACAACATAGAACTTCAGTAAAATTATACGGAAAACTAAATATTATATGATTTATTTCCACTGAATTATTCTAGTTACATAATTTCCAGTATTTTCCACTTCTCCATTATAATATACTGGATTATATTCCTTCATGTATACCGATTTCAGCATATACTATAGGAGGTAATAAAAATTTGATGAATATAGTAATTATATGATATAGTTGTTTTACAATTTTAAACTGCATTATAATATACATATACTAAATATTAAATTATTTATTTCTAGTAAATTGATATAATTATACTAAAATTCAAATTTGTAGTATTGACATCCAGTATTAAATAAAAGACATAGTGGTTTTACACTAAAGATCTCCAGTGTAACAATTTAACAATATATACCTTTAATATAATATACTAAACACAAAATTTTAAATTATGTAATTACAGTATATTATTCTAGATACAAAATTTCCTCTATTTTGCACCTCTTCATTATAATATAACTGTTTGAATCCCTTTTTAAAAAGAATTCCAAAAATATTGTAGTATTAAATTCTACCATAATATAAAACACAATAATGTGCATATTAATCAAAAGTATGTAGTCAATTACTGAAAAGAACAAAAAATTATAAAGGAAACAATATATTAAATTATGTAATTCCACTTACTTTCATTTTTTACACTATATTACAGTTGATGTTATTGTTTCTCCTCTAGTAATTTTTTTATTCCAGTAAATTTAATAGGACACGTGCCTTTTATAAGTTTTATCTGTAAATTATATTAGGTGAGTTCTATATTATTACTCATTCTTTTTTTAGTGATTTTTCATATCAAGTATTAAATACTGGGTTTACTGCTTTAACAATATATTAGTCCACTGTAACATACAGGAAACAAAATATTAAATTATTTAATTCCAATTAATTATATAATGTACAGTATATTTTACAGGATGTTTGCCTTTTGTAAGTTAAAATTTCATGGTATAACCAATTCTGACACTGATCAATGAAAAATAGTCAGTAGTTTGCTGCAATAGGGACCGGTCCAATATAATATACGGGAGTTCTAATGCATTTGTATACAAATTACAGTATATTATGCTGGACCGGTATACTTTCCTAACTCCTGTAAGATTTGCGGGAGACTGGAGCACTATTGCTCCAAACTCCAGTATATTATATTGGACAATTGTACTGCTGGAACTCTCGTAAATCTTATAGGAGTTCAAACATATTTATGCTAGATGTAATGAAAGTTATGTAAAAGCAGTGAATGCAACTCTTGCCTTGTACATGTCCTCAACTGAGCCAAATGTTGTATTCTCAAGACCTTCTAGATTTGAGATATCATTATGATGGACATTTACGATCATACGCTGAGGGAAGTGATCAGCAAACCGATCTTTTGGCAGATTTCATCGGTGTTTGTGATTACCCTACATCGTGTGGAAGTTTGTGATTTCATCCATTTGATCTTTAGCTGTAAGAAGAATTTGAATCATAGCTGGATCAACTAGTGGAGCATTTCTTTTAATAACAATATGTGTTAGAATCTTTATTACTTTCAAGAGAAAGCAAACATTACAAGAAAATAATGACGACTACACAAACGAGATATCTGGCACTTTGAGATTTTCTTATGAACAACTGAAAGTGGCAACCGGGAATTTCCAGCAAAAGCTTGGTCAGAGAGGGTTTGGCTCAGTTTATGAAGGAGTTCTTCAACATGGTCAGAAAGTGGCCGTGAAAGTTCTTGATGGTTTTGGCCAAGGGAAAAGGGAATTCTTGGCAGAAGTCCAAACCATAGGAAGCAACCATCATGTTAATCTCGTTATACAAATAGGAGTTTGTGCTGAGAAAGAGCACAAGCTATTAGTTTATGATTTCATGAATAATGGATCATTGATAAATGGATTTTTGGCACAGGATCTATACAGTTTACCTTTAATTGGCAAATTAGAAAGAGCATTATCCATGATATAGCGTAAGGATTGACTTATCTACATGAAGAATGCAGGCAAAGAATTGTCCACTTAGATGTTAAGCCACAGAACATTCTGTTGGACGACAATTTTTATGCAAAGGTATCTGATTTTCGACTGGCCAAGTTGGTGGATAAATATCAGAGCAGGATAGTGATCAGAATTCGGGGAACTCCCGGATACTTGGCTCGTAAATGGTTTAGCACGTTCATTATAGAAAAAGAAGATGTCTACAGCTTTGGAGTTGTTGTGATGGAGATCCTCTGTGGGCGAAAGAATATGGACTATTCACACTCACTGGAATATCCACATTTGCTTAGGTTGTTTATGAAAAAGGCTGAAAATGATCAGCTGATCGATATGATTGGAAACTACAACGATGATGTGCAATGCAATACATCAGAAGTCGTCCGTATGATGAAGCTTATTTTCTGGTGCTTACAAAGTGATTTTACTTTGAGGCCTTCCATGTCCATGGTGGTTAAAGTAAATAGAGGGAACAATGGATGTTGAATCTCACTTGGACTATTGTGTTCCAAATTCACAAGCAATTGCAGCAATCAAAAGAGTCGCAGACACCACGACTACCTTGTTCCCTTCAATTCTTTCAGGACCTACGTAATGATTTCTAAGCATGATAAGGTTTTTTCTCACGGGGTTTTCCTTATAAAGTTTTTAATGAGGCACCTAACAATGCATATTACTAAATATGTATATTCTTTTTCCTTCACTAGGATTTTCTCCTACGGGATTTTTCCTAGTAATGTTTTAATGAAGCACATTATCTTTTAATGAACCTTCAAGGGGGAGTGTTATAAATATATATTATATTATGAATGTTCATTTAGTACTCCGTTGTAAAGAAGTCATACTTTAAAAAAAGTCCTCCCTTCTTTATCCAATTTCTTGTCTGATCCCTATGATCATCACTCTTGTGTATATATTTGTTGTTTTATTTTTCTGTGAATTAATGAATCTGCAATTGAGGACCATTCTGTAGCTTCCAGTGTAAAATCAAATAAAAATGACTGCCTAAGTTCATTTAACTGTTTTCTAAGTTGTGAATATCAAAGGGAAGCAGCTTCAGATGTCATGACTAGACAAAAGTTTTAGAGATAGGCTACACCATAGATATTGATACTCTAATTAATTACAAATGTGAAATCATTAAAAAGTTTCCATAACTTCCTACATCCAGTATAGTTTCTAAGGAAAATTATGTAAATAGAAGAGACATTAAAATTATGTAACAAAGTAAGATCAGTCAATATGGAGACAGGACCTTCATATCAGGTGTAGTTCAAACAACATTTTCCTTCTCCTCCCTGCAGAGAAAGCAACAATTTTGATTTGATAAGTAGATCACATGAATGTAAACATAATTTTTGCTTATGGAAACATAAAAGCAAAGAGAAAATAATAGGTCCACAATTGAAGATAAGCCTCCATCTCCTCATCTAAACCAGCAGCAGCTTTTGCAGTCAAAGCTTCTCCTTCCATAGAAATCTTGCTTTCCACCATCTCCTCTATCTCCACCGTATCATTCGATCCGTTCAGTGACTACTCACCCTCTACTCCTTCATTTTGAGACTCTTAATCATCTTTCAAATACTTTTTTCCAGAACTCGCGATTCTTATTAGTTTTAGCAGTTGCTTCTTCTTTCTGTTGGTCATTAAAATTTGCTGAGCCACCAGCATAAATTGATGTCTGTCCAATCCCATAATGGACAGAGTTAGCCACACGATCCGGCGACTCTACCATTTGTGGTCTCTTTCTTGTGTCATTGCTGCTAGAATCTTCTCTGACTTTAGATTTATTGACAAATAGCTTCAAAGTATTGCTAATTTATGTATCCTTTATGCATCTTTTCAAAGTAGGAAACCAAGTTCTCATGTTTCTTGTCTATCTTTCAACTTCTGAAGTTCTATTTTCATACAAATGTTATCATTCCTCAGCTTCTCCACCTCCTCTTCCACATTATCCTTCATTGGATCAACACAAGAACAATGCGAACCTAGTTGTGCCTTATTGGTTTTGGATAGTTGAATCCTCCTTTTGTTATTCTTCAGCCAGTGCTTTTTCCCAGCTCGAAACCATGGATTTGCATATTCACTTTTGTAAGAACAAACCTTCTAAAAACCCTGACACACATTCTTTCTTCTCAAATCAATCCAAATTTTCACTTCAAATAGAAAAATTGAACGACCCGACTCGTCGCTACAGGAGTTATCGCACCGTTTTCATCATTTAACACTTCAATATGCTTAATTAGATGTGTTCGAAAAGTTAGAAGCAAATCGGAAGGAATTTAGATAGAAATGATGCCGTAAACCTCTTTATGAAAATGATAATTTGGAAAAGTCAACCGAATGTTGACCGATGAGTTAGACAGCTCGGAATTGAATTCTGATGATTCGACTAGTTTCGGGAGATCATTTATGACTTAGGAGAGCAATCAAAATCGAATTCGGAGGTCAGGTGTAGTTTTAGGCTTGAATTGGCTAAGGATGAATTTTGGCGAAATCCGAACGGTAGGTGAGATTTTGATCCGTGGCTTGAAATGAAATTCCAAGAGTTGCAGTAGCTTCGTTAGGTTATTTTTGATATGCGTGCAAAATTTCAGGTCATTCAGAGGTGTTTAGGTCGGGTTTTAGATCGAATGTTAGTTTCGGAAGTTTTAAAGAAAATTAGGTTGAATCCATGTGAAATGGGTGATTTTGATATTTACAATGGTGTTTTTATGTTACGAGCAAGTTTAAATGAGGTAATGTGATGCATTTGTGGTTTTGGTTGAGGTCCTGGGGGTCTCGGGATCATTTCGGATGCCCAACGGGCAAGTTTTGATCATGAAATTGCAGTAGAAAATTGCAGACAACTGTTGTTCTATGCGATCGCATAAAAAGGATTGCGATCGCATAGAAGGATCTGAAGGGGCGAAAATTTTACGCTATGCGATCATGTGAAGGGTATTGCGATCGCACAGGTTGCTGAGACTGTGCAGTGCGATCGCGTAAGCATTGGTGCGATCGCGTAGTGTAAGGGGTCGAAGATATGCGATCGCATGGCTAGTCCAGCGATCGTAGAGAAGAAATTTTAAGGCCTGGAAAACTTGCTCTATGCAATCGCAAGAGTGGCACTGCGATCGCATAGAAGGAGGCGTCTGAGCAGAAACAGATTTAATTAATTTCAAACGCGACCCTAATCATATTTTCACTAATTTCACTTAGTTTAGAGAGGGTTTTGGGAGCTGTGAAGAGAGAAATCAACAGGGAACATGAGAGGTAAGTTTCTTGAATCAAAAACACGATTATATGATAGAATTAACATCAAAACTCATGAATTTGGGTAGAAATAGTGAAGAATTAGAGCCTAGATTATGAAAGCAAAATTTTTACTTTGGAAAGGCCATTCGAACTCCGATTTTGATAAATTTTATATGCATGGAATCGTGGCAAGACGAGGAATCTGTTGGTATAAATTTCGGAATTTTTGGAGAAGCTGACTCGGGGTCCGAGTTTTACCAACTTGGTGCATTATTGCGTATTTCGAGTAAATTAAATTGGGTTATATTTCTTTGACACGTATTTGATATAATTGTTGTGGTTTTGACTAGATTTGACGCACGAGGCGGCAAATTAAAAGGGAAAAGGCATCACGGACGAGTCCACGGCCGGTTAGAGGTGAGTAGTTGGTGTATATGGTAGCCTGAGGGTTCGAAACCCCGGCTTGGCACATTGTGACGCTAGTAGGGCGTGGCTCGCACCCCGTGGCAGGTGCGGGATTGATTGTGACTGGGGATTGAGACTTAGTCCATCCCGAATATCAATGACATGATATATGTGGTTGAAACACACTGTGTTTGATATATTTGTGGGCTGTAAGCCATGTTTGGGGCCTTGTGCCGACTAATAGTATCCCTAGAGGATAGTTATATATATGATAGCTCTATTTTCTTAGTCACTGATCTCGGTCCTGGTTTGAAATTACCATGTTGAAATGCTAAGTCACCTGTTCTTGAAAATTTACATTAAAAAATTAAAGTATTTTCATAATTAATGAACTGGAACATGGAAGTAAATAATTTGAACTGTTGTGTGACTCGTATGCATGTTGTGGACTGAGGATGGATCGGGTTGCACGTCGCAGCAGATGATATGAGGATCGGGCTACACGCTGCAGTATTATTGCGCTTGGGCTATAGGATCCCCTCCGAAGTCTGTACACACCCCTAGTGAGCACCGTCGATATTAAATCGATTGGGCTACACGCCATAGCGGTCATGTGCATTGCATTGCATATTTATCTGTTGAATTATCTGTGATAAATGTAAAGTAATGTTATTGCTAGTTCGTAGGAGGAATCGGACTGTAGTTTAGCTTTACTCTGTGGTAATCTGTGGTTTCTTACTTTTAGCTATTAATATATATATTTATTACTCACTGAGTAGTTAGTACTCACCCCTACTCCCTGCACCTTTGTGTGTAGATTCAAGTACACAGCAGGGGTAGACGAGCATTCCAGCTTCTACAGAGTTATTTCGAGTTTCTGAGGTAGATGCCGATGTTCGCAGAACCTAGCTTCTCATTCCGTTCAGTTATCATTATATGTTTCAGATTTGAGTATTTCATTCAGTATTCTCTATTACTATTGGGTTTTGTTTACAGGCTCTAGGCTCGTGACCCTAGATCTTTGGGAGTGTTATTTCGTTTTCGCACTTCTCAATATTTATTCGTATTATTATTATTGGAGTTTCTGTTGACTCATATATTCTTCTTGAGTTGTCCATTTGGGACTGATATTTCACTGTGAAAATAATTGTTGGTCTGGCTGGCCTAGCCTTAGTGTTAGGTGCCATCACGATCGAATTTAGGTCGTGACAAGTTGGTATCAAAGCCTAGGTTACTAGGCCTCGCGAGTCATGAGCCGGTTTAGTAGGCTCTCACGGATCGGTATGTAGACGTCCGTATCTATCCTCGGGAGGCTACAGAACTTTAGGAAAAACTTCACTTTTCTTGGATTCATATCGTGCGGTTTGTGTTATCGTGAAATTAAACTTTTCCATATTCTATTCTCTCGCAGATGGCGATAACTCGTGCTACCAGACGTGACGAACAACCACCAGTACCACCCACTAGAGGCCGTAGACAGAGTCATGATCGTGGTCGAGGCAGACCAACGAGGGCAGCACCTGCTGATCCACTAACTGCCCCGGTTCAGCCTCCAACTGTAAATGCTCCAGCAGCACATGTTCAGGTATCGGTAGTGCCCATTATGATTCTAGGTCTCTGGGAGGCCTTGGCTCAGATACTATCAGTTTGCATTGGCCTGGCTCAAGTAGTCTCAGCCTATACTGCAGCAGCTACTTCATAGAAATGGGGGAGGCCATCAGACCCCCGTTGCATGCACACTAGATCAGGTTGTTCTGGGATTACAAACACCGAGATCAACGCCAACTTAGCTGGTTGCACCAGTTGCCCAGTTTCCCTAGTTGCACCAACTCCAGACTATGTGGTTTTAGCTTGTTACACGATGAGCAGCGACATCTTGAGAGGTTCAGAAGGCTCTAGCCTCCGACATTCATTGGTGGTGAGGGCGAGGACGCCTAGGGTTTTCTGGATAAGTGTCAGCGTATGCTTCGTACTATGGGTATTTTGGAGTCCAGCAGTGTTGCTTTCACTACCTTTCAGTTCACAGGACTAGCATTTAAGTGGTGGGAGGATTTTGAGAGGCATAGGCCCGCTGGGGCAGCGCCCCTCACTTGGCAGCAGTTCTCCACGGTATTTTTGGAGAAGTATGTACCTAAGTCCTAGAGGGAGGAGCTGCATCGTCAGTTCGAGTGGCTGAAGCAGGGAGATATGTCGGTAACTCAGTATAAGTCGAGATTTACATAGCTAGCCCGTCATGCAATGTGGATGATTCCGACGGATATAGAGAGGATCAGGATATTTATAGATAGTCTTATCTGTCCTATCCGTATATTGATGCCTAGAGAGAGGGCTTCGATAGTTACCTTTGAGGAGGTGGTTGATGCAGCTCGTTAAATTGAGACACATCATCGCCGAGAGTGTGAGGAGAGGGAGGCTAAAAGGCCTCGTGGTACTGGTAGTTACAATGGTGCTCCGTCTAGGGGCCAACCTCAACATAGCAGGGGTCAATCTTTCTGATCTCCTCAGTTAGGACGTGCAGAGTCCAGTGGAGCTTCATCAGACCGTGGTCGTCAGGGCCATCGGGGCCATTAGGGTCAGCACGGTCGTCAGCAGAGTCAGCCTGAATTGAGCGCCCTTCCAGCTCAAAGCTATGCTCATGTTGCTTCTTCAGCTCAGGATTCATCTCAACGAGAGGTCCTCAATAGTCCCTTCCTCCATCTTCAGGCCGTTGCTTTGAGTGTGGGGAGTTTGGCCATATCAGGAGAGAGTGTCCCTAGTGGCTTACAAAGCGGTCTCAGTAGAGGGACCAACCCTCTTTCTGCTCCTGTTTCTTCAGCACCAGCACAATCAGCTAGGAGCGATGGCGAGGTAGCCATAGGTCGCCCTAGGGGCGAGGATCGTAATGGTGGAGACCAGGCTCGTTTCTATGCTCTTCCAGATAGGAAGGACGCTATTGCATCAGATGTAGTCATTTCAGGTATTATCTTAGTCTGCCACAGGGATGCTTCTGTATTATTTGATCCCAGATCCACCTATTCCTATGTTTCTTCATATTTTGCACATCATTTGGGTATGACCCGTGGTATTCTAGCCTTGACCGTGCATGTGTCTACCCCGATAGGTGATACAATTATTGTGGATCAGGTATATCGATCCTGTCTTATTAGTATTTGGGGTCTGGACACCCGAGTTGACTTATTACTATTGGGCATGGTGGATTTTGATGTGATTCTAGGCATGGATTGGTTATCTCCTTACCATGCGATTCTGGTGTCATGCCAAGATAGTCACATTAGCTATTCCAGGTAATCCGAGGATCAAGTGACGTGGCGTGACTGATAATGTATCCGACAGGGTGATTTTTTATATAAAATCCCACCGAATGATAGGGAAGGGTTGTTTATCTTATTTAGCCTTCATTAGAGATGTTGAGGCTCAGACACCCAGTCTTGATTCGGTACCCGTTGTGAGGGATTTCCCGGATGTATTTCCAGTTGACTTGCCGGACATGCCGCCTGACAGGGATATTGATTTTGGTATTGACTTGGTGCCGAGCACTCAGCCCATTTCTATTTCTCCCTACCGCTTGGCACCAGCTGAGTTAAAAGAGTTGAAAGAACAGCTTCAGGAACTCTTAGATAAGGGGTTCGTTCGCCCAAGTGTGTCACCCTGGTGTGCACCGGTATTATTTGTGAAGAAGAAAGATGGTACTATGAGAATGTTCATTGATTTCAGGCAGTTGAACAACGTAACAGTGAAGACTAAGTACCCATTTCCCCGTATTAAGGACTTGTTTGATCAGCTGCAGGGAGCTAGTGTATTCTCTAAGATTGACCTTCGATCGGGTTATCACCAGCTGAAGATTAGGGATTCAGACATTATGAAAACAGCGTTCAGAACGAGATATGGGCACTATAAATTTTTGGTGATGTCTTTCGGGCTGACCAATACCCCAGCCGCATTCATGCACTTGATGAATAGTGTATTTCGGCCGTACCTTGATTCTTTCGTGATCATGTTTATTGAGGATATCCTGGTATATTCACGCAGCCAGGAGGAGCACGCACAACACTTGAGGGTGGTATTGCAGAGGTTGAGATAAGAAAATCTTTATGCAAAATTCTCTAAGTGTGAGTTCTGGCTTGATACTATGACTTTTTTGGGACATGTAGTGTTTAGTGATGGTATTCAGGTTGACCCACAGAAGGTCGAGGTGGTGCAGAATTGGCCCAGACCTTCCTCAGCTACGGAGATTCGAAGTTTCCTCGGCTTGGCAGCTAATTACCGCCGTTTTGTTCACGGTTTTTCATCTATTGCTTCATCTTTGACTAAGTTGACACATAAGAATGCTCCATTTGTGTGGGTTGATGAATGTGAGGAGAGCTTCCAGAAGCTCAAGGCGGCTTTGACCACAGCTTCGGTACTTGTGTTGCTATCAGCTTCAGGGTCTTATACGGTGTATTTTGATGCTTCGAGAGTTGGGTTCGGTTGTGTATTGATGTAGGAGGGTAAAGTTATTGCATATGCTTCTGGTCAGCTAAAGCCCTATGAGAAGAACTACCATTTTCACGACTTGGAGTTAGCTGCTATATTTTATGCCTTGACAATTTTGAGGCATTACTTGTATGGTGTATCTTGTGATGTATATACAGACCACCGCAACCTTCAACATTTGTTTAAGCAGAAAGATCTCAATTTGAGGCAGCGGAGGTGGTTCGAATTGCTTAAAGACTATGATATTACCATTTTGTACCATCCCGGGAAGGCCAATGTAGTGGCCGATGCATTGAGCCGGAAGGCTATAAGTATGGGCAGTTTGGCGTACATTCTAGTTGGGGAGGGTCCCCTTGCAGTTGATGTTCAGGCGTTAGCTAATCAGATGGTGAGGCTGGATATTTCTGAACCCAGTCGGTTGATGGCTTGTGTGGTAGCTCGGTCTTCTTTATATGACTGTATTCGAGAGTGCCAGTATGATGATCCACACTTGCTTGTCCTTAAGGACAGTGTTCAGCATGATGATGCAAGAGATTTCACTATTGATAGTGATGGTGTGTTGCGGATGCAGGGCCAGATATACGTGCCCAATGTTGATGGCCTTCGTGAGTTGATATTAGAGGAGGCCCACAACTCGCGGAATTCTATTCGTCCAGGTGCCGCAAAGATGTATCAGGATTTGAGGCAGCATTACTGGTGGAGAAAGATGAAGAAAGATATTGTGAATCATGTGGCACGGTGCCTACACAGTCAGCATGTCAAGTATGAGCATCAGAGGCCTGGTGGCGTGTTCAGCATATTGATATTCCCGAGTGGAAGTGGGAAAGGATCACTATGGACTTTGTTAGTGGACTCCCTCGGACAGCGAGGAAGTTTGATTCAGTTTGGGTGGTTGTGGATAGGCTGACAAAGTCATCTCACTTCACTCCAGTGTGTACTATGTACTCCTCGAAGCGGTTGGCAGAGATATTCATCCGCGATATTGTGAGATTGCATGGAGTTCCCATTTCTATCATATCAGACAGAGGTACCCAGTTCACTTCTCAGTTCTAGAGGACATTTCAGCGAGAGTTGGGTTCACAGGTAGAGCTGAGCACAACATTTCATCCACAGACGGATGGGCAGTCTGAGCGTACTATTCAGATACTGGAGGACATGTTGCACGCTTGTGTCATTGATTTCGGTGGTTCATCGGCTGATTACTTGCCTCTTGCAGTATTCACTTAAAATAATAGCTATCAGACCAGCATTCACATGGCAACATATGAAGCTTTATATGGGAGGCGGTGTAGGTCTCCGGTCGGTTGGTTTGAGCCTGGTGAGGCTAGATTATTAGGGACAAAGTTAGTTCAGGATGCCTTAAACAAGGTGAAGGTGATTCAGTAGAGACTTCGCACAGCTCAGTCACGCCAGAAGAGTTATGCGGACCGGAAGGTCAGAGATGTATCTTATTCAGTAGGTGAGAGGGTGTTGCTCAAAGTTTTGCCTATGAAGGGCGTTATGAGGCTTGGAAAGAGAGGAAAGTTGAGCCCAAGGTTCATTGGACCTTTTGAGGTGCTTAGGAAAGTTGGGGAGGTGGCCTACATGCTTGCTTTTCCACCCAGCTTGTCGGGAATTCACCCGGTGTTCCATGTATCCATGCTCCGGAAGTATGTTGGAGACCCGTCACATGTGTTAGACTTCAGCACGATACAATTGGATGAGGAATTGACCTATGATATGGACATGGTAGCCATTTTGAGTCGAGAGGTTCATAAGCTGAGATCCAAGGACATAACTTCAATGAAAGTGCAGTGGAGAGGTCGTCCCGTGGAGGAAGCAACTTGGGAGACCGAACAGGATATGCGTAGCAGATATCCACACTTATTTGAGACTCCAAGTATGTTTCTTATCCCGCTTGCGGACGAGCGTTTGTTTAAGTTTAGGAGAATGTAACGACCCGACTCGTCGTTACGGGTGTTATCTCCCCATTTTCTTCATTTAACACTTCAATATGCTTAATTAGATGTGTTTGGAAAGTTAGAAGCAAATCGGAAGGAATTTATACAGAAATGAGGCCATAAACCTCTTTATGAAAAGGATAATTTGAAAAAGTCAACTAAATGTTGACCAATGAGTTAGACAGCTCGGAATTGAATTCTGATGATTCAACTAGTTTTGGGTGATCATTTATGAATTAGGAGAACAATCGGAATTGAATTCGGAGGTCCGGTGTATTTTTAGGCTTGAATTGGCTAAGGATGAATTTTGGCGAAATCCGAATGGTAGGTGAGATTTTGATCCGAGCCTCGGAATGAAATTTCGAGGGTTGCAGTAGCTCCGTTAGGTGATTTTGGATAAGCGTGCAAAATTTCAGGTCATTCGGAGGTGTTTAGGTCGGGTTTTTGACCGAATGTTAGTTTTGGAAGTTTTAAAGAAACTTAGGCTTGAATCCATGTGAAATCGGTGATTTTGATGTTTACAATGGTGTTTTTATGTTACGAGCAAGTTTGAATGAGGTAATGTGATGCATTTTTGGTTTTGGTTGAGGTCTTGGGTGTCTCGGGATCATTTCGGATGCCCAACGCGCAAGTTCTGATCATGAAATTGCAGCAGAAAATTGCAGACAACTGTTGTTCTATGCGATCGCATAGAAAGTATTGCGATTGCATAGAAGGATCTGAAGGGGCGAAAATTTTACGCTATGCGATCGCGTGAAGGGTATTGCGATCGCACATGTTGCTGAGACTGTGCAGTGCGATCGCGTAGTGTAAGGGGTCGAAGATATGCGATCGCATGGCTAGTCCAGCGATCGCAGAGAAGAAATTTTAAGGCCTGGAAAACTTTCTCTATGCTATCGCAAGAGTGGCACTGCGATCGCATAGAAGGAGGCGTCAGAGCAGAAACAGATTTAATTAATTTCAGACGCGACCCTAATCATATTTTCACTAATTTCACTTCGTTTAGAGAGGGTTTTGGGAGCTGTGAAGAGAGAAATCAATGGGGAACATCAGAGGTAAGTTTCTTGACTCAAAAACACGATTATATGATAGAATTAACATCAAAACTCATGCATTTGGGTAGAAATAGTGATGAATTAGGGCCTAGATTATGAAAATAAAATTTTGACTTTGGAAAGGCCATTCGAACTCCGAATTTGTTAAACTTTATATGCATGGACTTGTGGCGAGACGAGGAATCTGTTGGTATGAATTTCGGAATTTTTGGAGAAGCTGGCCTGGGGTTCGGGTTTTACCAACTTGGTGCATTATTGCGTAATTCGAGTAAATTAAATTGGGTTATATTTCTTTGACCCGTATTTGATGTAATTGTTGTGGTTTTGACTAGATTCGACGCACGAGGCAGCAAATTCAAAGGGAAAAGGCATCGCGGACGAGTCCATGGCGGTTAGAGGTGAGTAGTTGGTGTATATGGTAGCCTGAGGGTTCAAAACCCCGGCTTGGCACATTGTGACGCTAGTAAGGCGTGGCTCGAACCCCGTGGCAGGTGCGGGATTGATTGTGACTGGGATTGAGACTTAGTCCATCCCGAATATGAATGACATGATATATGTGGTTGAAACACACTATGTTTGATATATTTGTGGGCTGTAAGCCATGTTTGGGGCATTGTGCCGACCAATAGTATCCCTAGAGGATTGTTATATATGTGATAGCTCTATTTTCTTAGTAACTGATCTCGATCCTGGTTTGAAATCACCATGTTGAAAAGCTAAGTCACCTGTTCTTGAAACTTTACATTAAAAAATTAAAGTATTTTCATAATTAATGAACTTGAACCTGGAAGTAAATAATTTGAACTATTGTGTGACCATGTTGAAATGCTAAGTCACCTGTTCTTGAAAATTTACATTAAAAAATTAAAGTATTTTCATAATTAATGAACTGGAACCTGGAAGTAAATAATTTGAACTATTGTGTGACTTGTATGCATGTTGTGGACTGATGATGGATTGGGTTGCACGCCGCAGCAGATGATATGAGGATCGGGCTACACACCGCAGTATTATTGCGCTTGGGCTATAGGAGCAACTCCGAAGTCTGTACACACCCCCAGTGAGCACCGTCGACGTTAAATCGATCGGGCTACACGCCATAGCGGTCATGTGCATTGCATTGCATATTTATCTGTTGAATTATCCGTGACGACTGTAAAGTACTGTTATTGCTAGTTCGTAGGAGGAATCGGACTGTAGTTTAGCTTTACTCTATGGTAATCTGTGGTTTCTTACTTTTAGCTATTAATATATATATATATTCATTACTCACTGAGTAGTTAGTACTCACCCCAACTCCTTGTACCTTTGTGTGTAGATTCAAGTATACAGGAGGGATAGACGAGCATTCCAGCTTCTACAGAGTTATTTCGAGTTTCTGAGGTAGCTGCCGATGTTCGCAGAACCTAGCTTCTCATTCCGTTCAGTAATAATTATATGTTTCAGATTTGAGTATTTCATTCAGTATTCTCTATTACTATTGAGTTTTATTTACAGGCTCTAGGCTCGTGACCCCAGATCTTTGGGAGTGTTATTTCGTTTTTGCACTTCTCAATATTTATTCGTATTATTATTATTGGAGTTTCTGTTGACTCGTATATTCTTCTTGAGTTGTCCATTTGGGACTGATGTTTCACTGTGAAAACAATTGTTGGTCTGGCTGGCCTAGCCTTAGTGTTAGGCGCCATCACGATCGGATTTAGGTCGTGACAAGTTGGTATCAAAGCCTAGGTTGCTAGGCCTAGCGAGTCATGAGCCGATTTAGTAGGCTCTCGCAGATCGGTATGTAGACGTCCGTATCTATCCTCGGGAGGCTATAGAACTTTAGGAAAAACTTCACTTTTCTTGGATTCATATCGTGCGGTTTGTGTTATCGTGAAATTAAACTTTTCCATATTCTATTCTCTCGCAGATGGCGAGAACACGTGCTAGCGGACGTGGCGGGCGACCACCAGTGGCACCCAGAGGCCGTGGTCGTGGTAGAGGTAGGACAGAAGTGCTAGCACATGCTGACCCACCAGCTGACCAGACTCAGGGTCAGATCCACTAACTGCCCCGGTTCAGCCTCCAACTGTAAATGCTCCAGCAGCACATGTTCAGGTATCGGTAGTGCCCATTATGATTCTAGGTCTCTGGGAGGCCTTGGCTCAGATACTATCAGTTTGCATTGGCCTGGCTCAAGTAGTCTCAGCCTATACTGCAGCAGCTACTTCATAGAAATGGGGGAGGCCATCAGACCCCCGTTGCATGCACACTAGATCAGGTTGTTCTGGGATTACAAACACCGAGATCAACGCCAACTTAGCTGGTTGCACCAGTTGCCCAGTTTCCCTAGTTGCACCAACTCCAGACTATGTGGTTTTAGCTTGTTACACGATGAGCAGCGACATCTTGAGAGGTTCAGAAGGCTCTAGCCTCCGACATTCATTGGTGTTGAGGGCGAGGACGCCCAGGGTTTTCAGGATAAGTGTCAGTGTATGCTTCGTACTACCGGTATTTTGGAGTCCAGCGGTGTTGCTTTCACTACCTTTCAGTTCACAGGACCAGCATTTAAGTGGTGGGAGGATTTTGAGAGGCATAGGCCCGCTGGGGCAGTGCCCCCCACTTGGCAGCAGTTCTCCATGGTATTTTTGGAGAAGTACGTAACTGAGTCCTAGAGGGAGGAGCTGCATCGTCAGTTTGAGTGGCTGAAGCAGGGAGATATGTCGGTAACTCAGTATAAGTCGAGATTTACACAGCTAGCCCGTCATGCCATGTGGATGTTTCCGACGGATCGAGAGAGGATCAGGAGATTTATAGATAGTCTTATCTATCCTATCCGTATATTGATGCCTAGAGAGAGGGCTTCGGTAGTTACCTTTGAGGAGGTGGTTGATGCAGCTCATTAGATTGAGACATATCATCGCCGAGAGTGTGAGGAGAGAGAGGCTAAATGTCACGACCCGGATTTTCCCCCAACATCGGGATCGTGATGGCGCCTACTCGTGGTAGCTAGGCAAGCCACTGTACTCATACTATCCTGTTTTTAACAAAATTTTAATTAAACAAATGCGGAATACTTTATCGAAATAGAATTAACTAATTACAAAGTGAAAATCATACCGAAATCCTCTACCCAAGACGTGGAGTCACCAACTTACGAACTACTATGGAATACTACACATAAAAGTCTGAAGGAAATATAACATAATTCTGTTTGTCTCGGAACAAATAGACTACAGATAATAACATAAATAAAGAGAGAGACGCCGGCCCTGCGGACGTCTGCAAGCTACCTCGGTCTCAAATATGATCAACTCCCACGCAATCGATTTTCTGTTGTTGCTGCTCCTGATCGTAACCTGGACCTGTGCAAAAATGCACAGAAGTGTAATATCAGCACAACCGACCCCATGTGCTGGTAAGTGCCTGGCCTATCCCGACGAAGTAGTGACAAGCCTAGGACCAGACACTTACATAAACCTGTGCAATTCAATATGTATATGTGTACCACAAAATAACAAGAAATAATCAAGTATAAACACAATAAGGAATATCTTAAAGAATTCAACAATTAACAACAGTTAATAAATTCACAAGGAAAAACAAAGTATAATGTAAACACAAGTAATATCAATTCAAGAAATAGCAAGCAGTTGCACGGCATCACCCTTCGTACTTTTACTCTCATCCTCACCAAATAAGCAAATAAAGTACACGGCATCACCCTTCGTGCTTTTACTCTCATCCTCACATCCATAGTACGGCATGATCCTTCGTACATGGTTCAATAACAGGGCACGGCATGATCCTTCGTGCATAATCAATAAATAAACATGGCACGGCATTAACCTTCGTGCATAAATAAATAAACATGGCATGACATCACCCTTCGTGCATTATCACTCTTCCTCACCCAAATAACAATCACAGTTAAGGGCAAAGAAAGAAAAAAGTAATTCATAAACCGCCCCATCAAGGGCAATCAATAATTATCTTCACAACAAGTCCCAACAAGGGAGAACAATAACAATTCATCCGTAATATATCTCAAAATAATCATTTTCCAACGACTCACGGTCATACTAGACGCCAGTGTATGGATGCTCGTCACCACAGCCCATACACCGCACTCGATCACATAACACATAGCACATAATCCTATTCCCTCAAGCTAGGATAGAACAAACACTTATCTCGAATGCTTATGAACAATTCAATCCGTGGAAATGTCTTTTCTTTCAATTTGGCTCCAATCCAACCGTATCTATACACAATTGATTTAATATCATCAATTCTACTCAACAAACTAATTCTTAAGACCAAATACAACTTTTACAACATTCTGCCCGGAATAGTGAATTTCAACCCCGGGCCCACATGGTCGGAACTCGGGGTTAGGACCAAAATCCGGTTACCCATCCCCCCACGAGTTCATGTATATGATTTGTTTCAAAATCGGACCTCAATTCGAGGTCCAATTCCCCAATTTATGAAAAACCTATTTTCTAACAAAAACAAGAATTTTACCATGAAAATCTTTGATTTCTTATGAAAAACATGATTAATGATGTTAGGAATTGAAAGAATTAAGTAAAAAGTGACTTACAATCGTTTTGATGAAGAAGAAATCCTTGAAGAATCGCAAATGGGTGTTTTGGTTTTGTAAAAAGTGAAGAAATGACCGAAATTCGTGTTTTTCAGGTCTCTGTGTTCGCATTTGCGAACATGGGTTCGCAATTGCGAACCCCGACCAATTTCTGGAGTTTGAAAAATAAGCTAAGGCTGGGAAGTTCGCATTTGCGAACATTTGTTCGCATTTGCGATCACTGGCAGGCAAAGGGTTGTTCGCATTTGCGAACCAAGGTTCGCATTTGCGAACACAGGCTGAATAAGGCATTGTTCGCATTTGCGAATAGTGGTTCGCATTTGCGAACCAAGGCAGTATGGGGAATGTTCGCATTTGCGAACATTTGTTCGCATTTGCGAACATAGGCAGACTCTGGGGACCTTCACAAATGCGAACAGATTCAGAATTTCATCCAACGGCCTATCAAATCTTTACCCGAGCCCCCCGGGCTCCAAACCAAACATGTACATAACCTCAAAAACATATTATGGACTTGTTCGTGCGATCATATCGCCAATATCACTTCGTTTTAATCAAATCAAGCCTCAAACTCATGATTTTCAAACTTTTGATTTTCAAAACTTCTTAACTTGGAACTCAAGGTCCAAAACATCTCAAACGACATCCAAATGTCACCAAACTTTACATAAATCACATATATAATATTTAAGACTTGTACCGGGCATCGGAACCAAAATACGAGCCCGATACCAAGGTCAATTAATTTATTTCCTTTAATAATTATATCAAAAACAATTTCACATAAAAATTCATAACTTGGGCTCTAGGCCTCAGAATTCGACTCCGAACACATGTCCAAGTCCCATATTTTCCTACGGACCTCTCGGGACCATCCAATCTCGAGTCCGGATCCGTTTACCAAAAATGTTGGCCGAAGTCAACCATATCAATATTAATATCATTTTTATCCAAATTTCTCATAGAATTCATATTTTCTATCACAAAATCTTTCCGGCTACATGCTCGGATTATGCACGTAAATCGAGGCAACATAGAATGAGGTTTTCAAGGCCTCAGAAGCTCGAAATGATTAATTAAATAAGTGATGACCCTTTGGGTCGTCACACTAAAAGGCCTCGTGGTACTGGTAGTTATAGTGGTGCTCCGTCTAGGGGCCAACCTCAGCATAGCAGGGGTCATTCTTTCAGATCTCCTCAGTCAGGACGTGCAGAGTCCAGTGGAGCTTCATCAGACCGTGGTCGTCAGGGCCATCGGGGCCATTAGGGTCAGCAGGGTCATCAGCAGAGTCAGCCTGAATTGAGCGCCCTTCCAGCTCAGAGCTATGCTCCTGCTTCTTCAGCTGAGGATTCTTCTCAGCGAGAAGTCCTTAACAGTCCCTTCCTCCATCTTCAGGCCGTTGCTTTGAGTGTGGTGAGTTTGGCCATATCAGGAGAGAGTGTCCTAGTGGCTTCGTAAGCGGTCTCAGTAGAGGGACCAACCCTCTTTCTGCTTCTGTTTCTTCAGCACCAGCACAGTCAGCTAGGAGCGGTGGCGAGGTAGCCAGAGGTCGCCCTAGGGGCGAGGATCGTAATGGTAGAGGCCAGGCTCGTTTCTATGCTCTTCTAGATAGGAAGGACGCTAGTGCATCAGATGTAGTCATTTCAGGTATTATCTTAGTCTGCCACAGGGATGCTTCTGTATTATTTGATCCCGGATCCACCTATTCCTATGTTTCATCATATTTTGCACATTATTTGGGTATGACCCGTGGTATTCTTGCCTTGCCTGTGCATGTGTCTACCCCGATGGGTGATACAATTATTGTGGATCAGGTATATCGATCCTGTCTTATTAGTATTTGGTTTCTGGAGACTCGAGTTGACTTATTACTATTGGGCATGGTGGATTTCGATGTGATTCTAGACATGGACTGGTTATCTCCTTACCATGTGATTCTGGACTGTCATGCCAATATAGTCACATTAGCTATTCCAGGTAATCCGAGGATCAAGTGATGTGGCGTGACTTATAATGTATCCGACAGGGTGATTTCTTATATAAAATCCCAACGAATGATAGGAAAGGGTTGATTATCTTATTTAGCCTTCATTAGAGATGTTGAGGCTCAGACACCCAGTCTTGATTCGGTACCCGTTGTGAGGGATTTCCCGGATGTATTTCCAGTTGACTTGCCGGACATGCCGCCTGACAGGGATATTGATTTTGGTATTGACTTGGTGCCGAGCACTCAGCCCATTTCTATTTCTCCCTACCACATGACACCAGCTGAGTTAAAAGAGTTGAAAGAACAGCTTCAGGAACTCTTAGATAAGGGGTTCGTTCGCCCGAGTGTGTCACCCTGTTGTGCACCCATATTATTTGTAAAGAAGAAAGATGGTACTATGAGAATGTGCATCGATTACATGCAGTTGAACAAGGTAACAGTGAAGAATAAGTACGCATTGCCCTGTATTAAGGACTTGTTTGATCAGCTCCAGGGAGCTAGTGTATTCTCTAAGATTGACCTTCGATCGGGTTATCACCAGCTGAATATTAGGGATTCAGACATTATGAATACAGCGTTCAGAACGAGATATGGGCACTATGAATTTCTGGTGATGTCTTTCGGGCTCACCAATGCCCCAGCTGCATTCATGCACTTGATGAATAGTGTATTTCTGCCAGGATGAGCACGCACAACACTTGAGGGTGGTATTGCAGAGGTTAAGAGAAGAAAATCTTTATGCAAAATTCTCTAATTGTGAGTTCTGGCTTGATACTATGACTTTTTTGGGACATGTAGTGTCTAGTGATGGTATTCGGGTTGACCCACAGAAGGTCGAAGTGGTGCAGAATTGGCCCAGACCTTCCTCAGCTACGGATATCCGGAGTTTCCTTGGCTTGGCAGCTAATTATCGCCGGTTTGTTCAGGGTTTTTCATCTATTGCTTCATCTTTGACTAAGTTGACACATAAGAATGCTCCATTTGTGTGGTTTGATGAATGTGAGGAGAGCTTCTAGAAGCTCAAGACGGCTTTGACCACAGCTTCGGTACTTGTGTTGCTATCAGCTTCAGGGTCTTATACGGTGTATTTTGATGCTTCAAGAGTTGGGTTCGGTTGTGTATTGATGTAGGAGGGCAAAATTATTGCATATGCTTCTCGTCAGCTAAAACCCTATGAGAAGAACTACCCTTTTCACGACATGGAGTTAGCTGCTATTGTTCATGCCTTGACAGTTTTGAGGCATTACTTGTATGGTGTATCTTGTGATGTATATACAGACCACCGCAGCCTTCAACATTTGTTTAAGCAGAAAGATCTCACTTTAAGGCAGCGGAGGTGGCTCGAATTGCTTAAATACTATGATATTACCATTTTGTGCCATCCCGGGAAGGCCAATGTAGTGGCCGATGCATTGAGCCGGAAGGCTATTAGTATGGGCAGTTTGGTGTACATTCTAGTTTGGGAGAGACCCCTTGCAGTTGATGTTCAGGAGTTAGCTAATCAGATGGTGAGGCTGGATATTTCTGAGCCCAGTCGAGTGATGGCTTACATGGTAGCTCGGTCTTCTTTATATCACCATATTCGAGAGTGCCAGTATGATGATCCAGACTTGCTTGTCCTTAAGGATAGTGTTCAGCATGATGATGCGAGAGATATCACTATTGAAAGTGATGGTGTGTTGCGGATGCAGGGCCAGATATGCGTGCCCAATGTTGATGGCCTTCGTGAGTTGATATTAGAGGAGGCCCACGACTCGCGGTATTCTATTCATCCAGGCGCCGCAAAGATGTATCAGGATTTGAGGCAGCATTACTGGTGGAGAAAGATGAAGAAAGATATTGTGAATCATGTGGCACAGTGCCTACACAGTCAGTATGTCAAGTATGAGCATCAGAGGCCTGGTGGCATTTTCAGCATATTGATATTCCCGAGTGGAAGTGGGAAAGGATCACTATGGACTTTGTTAGTGGACTCCCTCGGACAGCGAGGAAGTTTGATTCAGTTTGGGTGGTTGCGGATAGGCTGGCAAAGTCTGCTCACTTCACTCCAGTGTGTACTATGTACTCCTCGAAGCGGTTGGCAGAGATATTGATCCGCGAGATTGTGAGATTGCATGGAGTTCCCATTTCTATCATATCAGACAGAGGTACCCAGTTCACTTGTCAATTCTGGCGGACATTTCAGCGAGAGTTGGGTTCACAGGTAGAGCTGAGCACAGCATTTCATCCACAGACGGATGGGCAGTCTGAGCGTACTATTCAGATACTGGAGGACATGTTGCGTGCTTGTGTCATTGATTTCGGTGGTTCATCGGCTGATTACTTGCCTCTTGCAGAGTTCGCTTAAACTAATAGCTATCAGACCAACATTCTGATGGCAACATATGAAGCTTTATATGGGAGGCGGTGTTGGTCTCCAGTCGGTTGGTTTGATCCTGGTGAGGCTAGATTATTGGGGACAAAGTTAGTTCAGGATGCCTTAGACAAGGTGAAGGTAATTCAGCAGAGACTTCGCACAGCTCAGTCGCGCCAGAAGAGTTATGCGGACCGGAAGGTCCGAGATGTATCTTATTCAGTAGGTGAGAAGGTGTTGCTTAAGGTTTTGCCTATGAAGGGCATTATGAGGTTTGGAAAGAGATGAAAGTTGAGCCCAAGGTTCATTGGACTTTTTGAGGTGCTTAGAAAAGTTGGGGAAGTGGCCTATATGCTTGCTTTGCCACCCAGCTTGTCGGGAATTCATCCGGTGTTCCATGTATCTATGCTCCGGAAGTGTGTTGGAGACCTGTCACATGTGTTACACTTCAGCACGATACAATTGGATGAGGAATTGACCTATGATGTGGAGATGGTAGCCATTTTGGGTCGACAGGTTCATAAGCTGAGATCCAAGGACATAGCTTCAATGAAAGTGTAGTGGAGAGGTCGTCCCATGGAGGAAGCAACTTGGGAGACCGAATAAGATATGCGTAGCATATATCCACACTTATTTGAGACTCCAGGTATGTTTCTTAACCCGCTTGCGGACAAGCGTTTGTTTAAGTTGGGGAGAATGTAACGACCCAACTCGTCGTTACGGGTGTTATCGCCCAGTTTTCTTCATTTAACACTTCAATATGATTAATTAGATGTGTTCGGAAAGTTAGAAGCAAATCGGAAGGAATTTTGACAGAAATGAGGCCATAAACCTCTTTATGAAAAGGATAATTTGGAAAAGTCAACTGAATGTTGACTGATGAGTTAGATAGCTCGGAATTGAATTATGATGATTGGACTAGTTTCGGGGGATCATTTATGACTTAGGAGAGCAATCGGAATTGAATTCGGAGGTCCGGTGTAGTTTTAGGCTTGAATTGGCTAAGGATGAATTTTGGCGAAATCCGAATGGTAGGTGAGATTTTGATCCGAGGCTCAGAATGAAATTCCAAGAGATGCAGTAGCTCCGTTAGGTGATTTTGGATAAGCGTGCAAAATTTTAGGTCATTCGGAGGTGTTTAGGTCAGGTTTTAGACCGAATGTTAGTTTCGGAAGTTTTAAAGAAACTTAGGCTTGAATCCGTGTGAAATAGGTGATTTTGATGTTTACAATGGTGTTTTTATGTTACGAGCAAGTTTGAATTAGGTAATGTGACGCAGTTTTGGTTTTGGTTGAGGTCCTCGGTCTCTCGGGATCATTTCGGATGCCCAACGGGCAAGTTCTGATCATGAAATTGCAGCAGAAAATTGCAGACAACTGTTGTTCTATGCGATCGCATAGAAAGGATTGCAATCGCATAGAAGGATCTAAAGGGGTAAAAATTATACGCTATGCGATCGCGTGAAGGGTATTGCAATCGCATAGGTTGATGAGATTGTGCAGTGCGATCGCATAGTGTAAGGGGTCGAAGCTATGCGATCGCATGGCTAGTCCTGCGATTGCAGAGAAGAAATTTTAAGGCCTAGAAAACTTGCTCTATGCGATCGCAAGAGTGGCACTGCGATTGCATAGAAGGAAGCGTTTGAGCAGAAACATATTTAATTAATTTCAGACGCGACCCTACTCATATTTTCACTAATTTCACTTCATTTAGAGAGGGTTTTGGTAGCTGTGCAAAGAGAAATCAATGGGGAACATCGAAGGCACGATTATATGGTAGAATTAACATCAAAACTCATGAATTTGGGTAGAAATTATGAAGAATTACGGCCTAGATTACGAAAACAAAATTTTTACTTCTGAAAGGCCATTCGAACTCCGATTTCGATAAATTTTATATGCATGGACTCGTGGCGAGACGAGGAATCCGTTGGTATGAATTTCAGAATTTTTCAAGAAGCAGGCCCAGGGTCCGGGTTTTACCAACTTGGTGCATTATGGAATATTTCGAGTAAATTAAATTGGGTTATGTTTCTTTGACCCGTTTTTCATATAATTGCTGTGGTTTTGACTAGATTCGACGCACGAGGTGGCAAATTCAAAGGGAAAAGGCATCACGGACGAGTCCACGACCGGTTAGATGTGAGTAGTTGGTGTATATGGTAGCCTAAGGGTTCGTAACCCCGTCTTGGCACATTTTGACGCTAGTAGGGCATGGCTCGCACCCGCGGGATTGATTGTGACTGTTAATTGAGACTTAGTCCATTCCGAATACGAATGACATGATATATGTGGTTGAAACACACTGTATTTGATATATTTATGGGCTGTAAGCCGTGTTTGGAGCCTTGTGTCGACCTGTAGTATCACTGGGTGATAGTTATATATGTGATAGTTCTATTTGCTTAGTCACTGATCTCAATCCTGGTTTTAAATCACCATGTTGAAATGCAAAGTCACATTTTCTTGAAAAATTAAATAAAAAAATTAAAGTATTTTCATAATTAATGAACTGGAACCTGGAAGTAGAGGATGGATCGGGCTGCACGCCACAGCAGTTGATATGAGGATCGGGCCGCACGCCGCAGCAGATGATATGAGGATCGGACTGCACGCCGCGGTATTATTGTGCTTGGGCTGTAGGAGCCCCTCCCGAGTTTGCACACACCCCAGTGAGCGCCGTCGACGTTAAATGGATCGGGCTACACGCCGTAGGGGTCATGTGCATTGCATTGCATCTTTATCTGTTGAATTATCTGTGATTACTATAAAGTACTGTTGTTGCTAGTTCGTAGGAGGAATTAGACTATAGTTTAGCTTTAATCTATGGTAATCTGTGGATTTTTTACTTTCATCTATTAATATATATTTCTTACTCACCGAGTACTTAGTACTCACCCCTACTCCATGCACCTTTGTATGCACATTCAGGTACACAGGAGGGATAAACGAGCACTCCAGCTACTTCTACAGAGTTATTTCGAGTTGCTGAGGTAGCTGCCGACATTCGCCGAACCTAGCTTCTCATTCCATTCAGTTATCATTATATGTCTCTGACTTGAGTACTTTATCCAGTATTTTCTATTACTATTTGGTTTTGATTAGAGGTTCTAGGCTCGTGACACCAGATCTTTGGGAGTGTTATTTCTTTTTCGCACTTCTCAGTATTTATTCGTATTATTATTATTGGAGTTTTTGTTGACTCATATATTCTTCTTGAGTTGTCCATTTGGGACTGATATTTCACTGTGAAAACAATTATTGGTCTGCATGGCCTAGCCTTAGTGTTAGGCGCCATCACGACCGGATTTGGGTCGTGACAAAAATGAAACAAAACAACAGCTTTCAAGAAACCAAATCCGGATGCATAAAAGCACCACATGCACACTAATTACTATAACAACAACAATAACAACAACATACCCATTGAGTTCCCACAAGTGGGGTATGGAGAAGGTAAGATGTACGCATCCTTACCTCTACCTTGTAATTACAAGATTAAATTAAGACGACAACATATAGGCCACATAGATGTCGAGCTAGTAATGGGGGTGGAAGAGAAGCCAAAATATCAAGAAAAAAATAAAAATGAGAAAAATAACATGACAAACCTATCAGAAACAGAAGTGGAAAATGCAGTGATAGTCATAGTTGTTGAGCTATAGTAACAAAAAAAGGAACAAAACAAAGAAAACATACTAATAGAGAAGTTACATTTGCAGAATACTCACATAGTTGCTGAGCTGGAAAATGAAGTTGGATAAATTGCTATGTTCGAAGTACTTTGGATGAATTTCAAAAGCAAACTTGTTCGTATCTGTAATAAGAAAACTGGTTTTGCTAGAAGTCCAATGTATGATGGGATCAGTTTCAGGATCTTCCAACATTTCAAATGTCTTCAACAGAAAGGGTGGCGGAGAGACGTTGCGCAATCCGGTGAGTCTCTATCCACGGTCAGCACCACCTCCTCTTGTTCCTTCTGATCCAATAATAGCAGCACCATTTTCTTGATTGTTGTTCTCCATTTTTGGGTTGGTCCAATATGAGTTTTTTTTTTCAGTGAAACCTTTTGAGAAAATATGGAAGCAAGTGAAATAATTGATCATGCATGCAAATGAGTTAAATAGGTGTGTGAAACATAACATATATTATGAAATCATATGCACATTTTCAGGTACGTACAAATGCAGAGTAGTGCATTAGAATCAAGATCATGTGTTTTTCACTTTCCCTTTTTATTTTAGTGTTATATTGGTCACACACAATAGCCAGCTGCTACAAAAGTACAACTAACTTTTTTTAAGCCAGCTGATACTTAAGTTATGGATATTACCTTTATAGTTCAATATCAAGCATTAAAATCCATATAGTATAGGGGTTTAAGTGTTTGCAAGCGAAAGAATTGATCATGCATGCAAATGAGTTAAATAGGTATGTGAAACATAACATATATTATGAAATCATACGTACATTTTCAGGTACGTACAAATGCAGAGTAGTGCATTAGAATCAAGATAATGTGTTTTTCACTTTCCCTTTTTATTTTAGTGTTATATTGGTCACACACAACAGCCAGCTGCTACAGAAGTACAACTAACTTTTTTTTAAGCCAGATGATACTTAGTTATGGATATTACCTTTATAAATCAATATCAAACATTAAAATCCCTATAGTATAGGAGTTTAAGTGTTTGCTATTGAAATATAAGGATTTTGTTAAGAAATTTTGTTGTATATGGGATTTTAATTAGTGGTTGATTATATATATCTACAAGTCAGTCACATTATAATATCGTTTAGAACAATTTTGTACTTTTGACATTATTATTCTAACTATTGGCTAGTAAAATATATTCTTTGTATAGCAAACCATTTTACTGTGGAAAATCAGCCTTTAAAGCTAATCCTAGTTGTATGGGACCGAATCGGATGTAAGGCGGGGCAAGCATATATGGACATATAGCCGACTCAGATGAAATACAGGTCGAGCACGTACCCTTATGCGGACATAGACACCGAATGATACCCTTTTTCAATGCCAAATGGGAAATGTTATGTCACGACCCCGAAACCCGGTCGCGATGGCGCCCAGCACATTGCTAGGCCAACCTGACCAATCAACTATAACTCAGAGCTATCATCTCACACTTTATGCTTTTTAAACATAAATAATGAGAATATAATAAAAATAATATCCAACGCATCGGGATTAGACATCCCAAAACCAGTATAAACCTCCCACCGAATCAGGAGTCATAAGTCATGAGCCTCTACAAGAATATAAAGTTGTGATAGTGTATACAACTGTGCACAAGTATAGATTAGACTAAGAAAATAAAGAAAGACTGGTGAGTCAGGTCCTGCAGACGCTAGCAGCTACCTCGACTGTCCAAGTAAAGCTCCCCGAGCAGATGTGGTCTCAGCTCTGCTGTGATGTACCTGGATCTGCACACAAGGTGCAGGGAGTCGGGTGTGAGTACTTCCAACTCAGCGGTAATAAAAGTAAATAATAATGAGAAAAAGAAAACCACACAAAGCACTATCTCATGCTATATAATACAGAACTGTCTTTGAACTACAATACACTATCATTTTATTCCTTTTCAGCATATATGAGTAGATTACTTAGAATTCTCTTTTTAACGTCTATTCCTTTCATTATGACAGCTGAATACCTGGTACAACCTCAGTTAGTGCAAGTCTGCACTCAAATCAGCCCTTGGGTTCAACACTCCTTAACAGTTTCCACCAGGGGATCTAGTCAATAAGGCAAATAATGCATGTATGCCGGTAATGTATGAGTGTTAAATGTTATGCCACGTAGTACAAGTAAACCAATGTGTGTATGCCATGAAATTCATATGACGTTGTGGCATACAACCCGATCCATGCAAAGGCGCTCGTGCTCACTATGAGGGTTTAGACTCCGGAGGGGCTCCTACAGGCCAAGCGCAATAATAATATCACTCCTGCTGCGGCGTGTAGCCCGATCCATATACTACTGCGGCGTGCAGTCCGATCCATGCATGTATATGCATATGCACACATATCACTCGAGGCTTGAAGGCCTCCTTGTATAAACCGTCATGCCCTCACATATGGCCCTCGGCCCCAACCGGTCCAACGAGTAATCAAAAAGCCCATCGGGCAACAGTATTATGTTAGCTCACACCTAAAAATGTCATCAAGACCTTGTTCAAGTTTTTCAAAATAAAAAAGATGTGGAGTAGCAAAACACCATTTAAAAACTTTAGATTAAGATAAAAATATGCACAGTATTATCAAGACAATATACTAAACCCTGAAGAATTCAGATAATCGGCACGAAGGCCAAAAGATGATAATCAGTCCAATTCCTGATAATTAACATCTTTACTAGGGTGTCAATTCAATTCCAATCAATTAGGTATTATTATTTATTAAGCGGGATGGACCAAGTCACAATCCCCAACGGTGCTCTACCCCACGCCCGTTATCCGGCGTGCAAGTCACCTCATTACAGCACTAGGATGTGCAAGTCCGAGGTTTACTAACTCTCAGGACATCATTTACAAGTAATACCCACCTCGATCCGGCGAAAACTCAAGCCCGCGATACCTTAGCTCCTCGTACCTACATCCACGCACGTCAAAACTACCCAAATTCAATACAAATATATCAAAATAGGGTAATGGAACAACACCCAATCGAAAACAATCAAATTACATGAAAAACCACAAAGTTGTCAAAAACCGACTTTTGGTACGCTTCTCAAAAAATTATGAAACTTACATTTTCGGAATCCTTATCTCGCCATGAGTTCGTACATACCAAGAACTTCTAAATCCAAGCTCAAATGACCTAGAAAATCCACATTCAAAACATACTCAAATCATGACAACTAACTCCGACAAGAGAGTTATAATTCAATCCCCCTGTGCCATCATAACATACAACTGAGATCCCGTCTTACATCATAGACTACCTGAATCCTTCTCTAAAGGTCATAACATCACGTGGCCTTGCCACGACTCATGATTCTATCCAAACACTATTACTCATGAAGCACCTCAAGTCACCATGCTCAGAACGGTCAGCCCCGCATAGATCTAGGTCTGAACCCAAGCGATCAATCTCGCCCATGGTGAAGCAATTAATATGTGCTATGAAATCCTAAAACGACACAAGCGATGTGCTATTCGCCGAGCGATACCCAATACGGACTTTTCCTCAGAAGCCAGGAAGTATTGTATACAAGGTAACATATAACTATGTCTATTTTCACATTACACTGTTGCGGCGTGCAACCCGCTCCAATGACATACCCATGGCGGTGTGCCACCCGAACCAGATACCATACATGTGGCGGCTTGCCACCCGATCCAAATAACACATGACGGTGTGCCACCCGATCCACGTAAAGCTCTCGCAAAAGAAACGCACATCGAGTCAAGTTGCTCATTACAATAAACATATATATATAGCCCACAAGAAATGCATCCGACAAAGTTCCTCAATACCGGAACTGAATCAATGGTAGATACCTCTACACTGACATCCACCACAAAGGCCCAACCGACAAAGCAATACCTACCAGTCGTTCGCTGGCCCTTGGTACAACTACCCTGTTGGAACATAATCTGATGCACTCAGCTATGCAATTTGTGGCATTTTCCGATATAATCCATATCACATTAGTCTAGACAATGAGTCAGCAATCAAATATCATCACCCAAATTCATCATATCAAGCAAAGAGAAAGCCACTAGAGCTTCCAATTTCCAACAACCGCTAAACGGTGCCGATACACACGATATACACCACTGCATAGGCGAATTTACGAGAAATTCTAGTCTCGAACGCATATATAACATATGTATCACTATACCAGATTGCACACTCCACCGTACGAGTACATAACACACATCTAGCATCCATACATACCACGAAAGCCATTCAGAATTTTCACTATACCATCAACGACTCAATTATTACCGTTGATCCAATAAGAGAATACCGCAATACCATCGTATATTATCAATTTACATTACCTTGCCCTTTTGATCATATACCCCGTCACCTCACTAGAATAACTGAACCATTATATTATGAACTAAACCCAAACCTTGAATATGCCATTATCAACTTTTCATAGCGCATTGCATGTACCATACCATGAAGAACACATTACGAACTCTTTCTCCCAATTCCATTGCACAACTAAACTGCCAGGACTTAGTCCTTCTACCCACATCGAGCTATGTAATTGCCAGCACTCAAGAGCTTTGTTACACAATACCTGCAAGACTCATTACTTCGAACACATACTAGGAACTAATCGTATCCTTATCATACCATTTTAGTTTATTAACAAGTTGTTCCATTTACCCAATTCCTTTCTGATTTATCTTTAAATTAATATTAGCCTTTACATAGCACCACAATACCTCAACTCATGTTACCACACGAGGCTCGTACATAAGACCACACGGTCTAAGACCCATAGGCCACTAAATACTCTCTCAATGTTTCCCTGGAGTACCACAACCTACAATACTTTATTTTGAAGAACTTCCTGCGATTTTAAATTCGTTATCATTGCTTTCCAATACGGATACATAGAATCACGTCATTCACATAATATAACACAAGTCTTGATATCTTCTATCAAAACCACCGTCTTTAGCCATATACATAATCTTAAGAAACCTGACTGTTACAAGCAAAATCATGAACACCGCGAAACCATTCTCGAGCATCATTCACCCTTATTCAGTTGTAATTCAACTGTCTTATTGAACAGGACCACTCGTGCCTTGTTAGAACTCTGACACCGCAGAACATGATTACATACCGATACAATTAGCTATCTTTCTTTTCTATACACCGAACATTCTTTACCAACAACAGTTCAAAACATACTAGTATTTCTTCACAACTACGAAGCACCATAACCTTTGTCAGAATTTTCCCAACATACTTAGAAACAAAACCAACATAGCACACAGTAGTGCAATCAGTTAATCAATAACTACCTCCCCAACTTGGCTCGGAGCCATACATCAAAACACTTTTAGCCACTCATAGCATTCTTACTCAAATGATGCCACAATGTTATAGTGAAATTAAAATCAAGTCATTTACAAGCTTTGGCGGAGACTCGAATCATCAGAAATCTTAATTCTTTTGCACTTCTGGTATTAATTCACACACAACAGTTAAGCCCACTCCTTAGGTGGCAAAATCTTTTCTAAGTCTCAAATTTCCAAAAATTTTGATAGAGTTTCCTTTGTAATTTGGCCTATCCACCTGCTAGAGAATCACCAGAACCATCCTAACAATACATTCGCAACTCGATAAGACATCACAATGCATATCAACAACAGTAGTCTCAATACTATACGAATCATATTATCAAAATTGATACACGAACATGCGCTGTACCTGCTCGAATCATAAAACATATCAAATATCTATCAATTACACATGAGAATCAACCCACCTACTTCACCTCAATTTAGCATTTCAGTATAATACCTTCCACTAGGATACACATGGCATAATCACTTTAGTCTTCCTGAGTCTGAACTCGTTCTACTACACGTAAGGCACTTTACCTTTCCACTGAGAGACATGAACATATTCACCAAGCCCATAGGTAGGGGCTACACAACGAATCATAATAAGAGTCTAACACCTAACAGCTCGTCCATTATTAAAGTGTCATTTCCACAATTAGGGACAATACCGATCATATAATTTTTATAATATTAGCTCGCAAAATCAGCACCTTGCTGCTCTAGTCAAAGACAAAGATCTAGCCTAAAGTCCTCCCGACTGGCCCAACATGAACTCACGGAGATTATTTTTGGCCCCTCGATCGGGGAGTCAAAAGCCATCAAGGCAATTATATTACTGAGCGCTCGAGTGCGCATATAGACGTGTGGAAGGAATTTCAAGAATTACATCTCAAGCTGAATCAAGTACGCACGATAAGAATCCAAGATTGTGAAGTGTTTCGTAAAAGATTTGCAGCCTCCCGAGGATAAGTACAGGTGTCCCCGTACCAATCCAAGAGACTCTACCAACCGGCTCACGACTCATGAGGCCTATGAACCTAGGCTCTGATACCAACTTGTCACGACCACAAAACCCGGTCGTGATGGCGCCCAGCACATTGCTAGGCCAGCCTGACCAATCAACAATAACTCAGAGCTATCAGCTCACACTTTACCCTTTTTAAACATAAATAATAAGAATATAATGAAAATAATATCCAACGCATCGGGATTAGACATCCCAAAACTAGTATAAACCTCCCACCGAATCAAGAGTCATAAGTCATGCGCCTCTACGAGAATATAAAGTTGTGATATTGTATACAATTGTGCGCAAGTGTAGATTAGACTAAGAAAATAAAGAAAGACTGGAGAGTCTGGTACTGCGGACGCTGGCAGCTACCTCCACTGTCCAAGTAAAGCTCCCCGAGCAGATCTGGTCTCAGCTCTGCTGTGATGTACCTGGATCTGCACACAAGGTGTAGAGAGTCGGGTGTGAGTACTTCCAACTCACCGGTAATAAAAGTAAATAATGCTGAGGAAAAGAAAACCACACAAAGCACTAGCTCATGCTATATAATACAGATTTGTCTTTGAACTACAATACACTATCATTTTATTCCTTTTTAGATTATGAGAGTAGATTACTTAGAATTCTCTTTTTAACGTCTTTTCCTTTCATTGTGACAGCTCAATACCTGGTACAACCTAAGATAGTGCAAGTCTGCACTCAAATCATCCCCTTGGGCTCAGCACTCTTTAACAGTTTCCACTAGGGGATCTGATCAATAAGGCAATTAATGCATGTGTGCCAGTAATGAATGAGAGCTAAATGTTATGCCACGTAGTACAAGTAAACCAATGTATGTATGGCATGCAATGCATATGACGGTGGCGTACAGCCCAATCCTTGCAAAGGCGCCTGTGCTCACTGTGGGGGTTCAGATTCCGGAGGGGCTCTTATAGCCCAAGCGCAATACCAATATAAATCCTGCTGCGGCGTGCAGCCCGATCCAAATACTACTGCGGTATGCAGTATGATCCATACATGTATATGCATATGCACACATATCACTTGAGGCTTGAAGGCCTCCTCACATAAACCGCCATGCCCTGACATATGGCCCTCGGCCCCAATCGGTCCAACGAGTAATCAAAAAGCCCCTCGGGCAATAGTTTCATGTTAGCTCACAACTAAAAATGTCATCAAGACCTTGTTCAAGTTTTTCAAATCTTATAAAAAATATGCGGAGTAGCAAACACCATTTAAAACCTTAGATTACGATAAACGTATGCATAGTATTATCAAGACAGTATACTAATCCCTGAAGGATTCAGATAATCAGCACGAAGCCCAAAACATGATAATCAGTCCAATTACTGATCATTAACATCTTTACTAGGGTGTCAATTCAATTTCAATCAATTAGGTATTATTATTTATTAAGAGGGACGGACAAAGTCACAATCCCCAATGGTGCTCTACCACACGCTCGTTATCCAGCGTGCAAGTCACCTCAATACAGTACTAGGATGTGCAAGTCTGGGATTTACTAGCCCTCAGGACATCATTTACAGGTATTACCCGCCTCGATCCGGAGAAAACTCAAGCCCGGGATGCGTTAGCTCCTCGAACCGGCATCCACGCACGTCAAAACTAGCTAAATTCAGTACAAATATATCAAAATAGGCTAATGGAACAACATCCAATTGAAAACAATCAAATTACATGAAAAACCACAAAGTTGCCAAAACCTGACTTTCGGTACACTTCTCGAAAAATTATGAAACTTACATTTTCGGAATCCTTATCTCGCCACGAGTTCGTACATACCAAGAACTTCCAAATCCGAGCTCAAATGGCCTAGCAAATCCACATTCGAAATATCAATATTCAATTTCAAAGATTTAGATGATGAATCTTCAAAAGAATCACGTATATTAGCTCAAAAACTTACTCCCAATCAATTCTTGGTTGAAATCCTTTTTATCCCCCATCCGTAAGCTCCAAAATACGACCAACAAAGGTGGAAAATGATTTTGCTCGTGGGGGTAACGATATAAAAACTTGTCTGCCCAGGTAAATTTTCCTCTACGCGAACGCGACGCCTCTCACGCGCTTGCGATGAATAATATTTCAACAGGCCATTTTTCCTCTATGCGAACGCGTACCATGAGACGCGATCGTGATGCTTTACTTTTCCTTGCCACGCGATCGCGACACCTTCGACCGCGAACGTGATGAACAAACTTGACTGGGTCCCCAGGTTCTACTATGCGAACGCGACCCAGTCATTGCGATCGCGATGGTCAATCCTTCCATACTAAGCGATCGCGTTCGGCTCCCTGCGATCGCGTTGACTAAACCAGCCTTGCCTACGCGAACGCGGCCAAAGCCTCGTGAACGCGAATGTTTAGGATTTCCTGCATAGAATCTGCAATTTGTGCAGATTTTTCTAAGTTCCAAATGCCCGGAAGAAGGTTTGAATTCACTCCGAGGCCCCCCGGGACCCCAACGAAAACCGCCAACCTACTCTAAACTATGATACGAACTTGTCCAAAATTACCTAACGAAGCTACTGCAACTGTCAGAATTCCATCCCAACTTCCGGATCAAAATCTCACCTATTGATCGGATTCCGCCAAAATTCCAACTTAGCCAATTCAAGCCTATTTCTTCACCGAAACTCAAATTCAATTCTGATTGCTCCCCTAAGTCACAAATCACCTCCCGAAGCTAACCGAATCACCGGAATTCGATTCTGAGCCCTCTAACCGTATAGTTAACTTCAGGTTGACTTTTCATAAATAAGCTTCGCTCTAAAAGGCTATATGCCTTATTTTCAACCAGAATTAATCCGAATTCACTCAATTAGACTCTAACACAGATATAGAAACATGATACAACATAATGAGGGGATAACGGGGCGGTAACTCACGTGACGACAAACTGGATCGTCACATTCTCCCCAACTTAAACAAACACTTTTCCTCGAGAGTAGCGGAGTTGTACTAGAAGCAATCCAATAGTTGAGCGCTCTTCCCAAGCATATACTCGGGGTGATACCACGTCACCCTATCTATCATAAGTCCGATAACACAATATGACTAGAATTTCACAATCCATTTGAACCATAGACCACATTGCAATTTTCGAAATCATATACCAAATCTGAATCCCACGTCTATACTCAGGATACACCCAAACCCACTACAATAACCCATACTCGCCACTCCAGGTGAGATCATATGAAGTATCAACCAAACCAATCACTCGAGACGATGATCTCTAATCATAACAATTGGCCACAACAAGCAAAGACTAACAGAAAACCCTTTCTCTTTAGCTAAAGTCTTATTCCAACACCTTCATATCCTGCCCACGGCAATCGAACATGCGATATATCAAATTCATCTCTCAGGTCAACCATACATGAATCCATTTGTCTTTTAACTGATACCACAACAGATTTCGGAGCCAAAACTCGATATCACCTTTCTAACCAACTGAAATCACATCTGCTCATATGCTCGCACTCATTAATGACTCCAATGATCATTTCGAGTATAACACACCGCACTACTGATATGACACCTCAACACCGGCCTAAGCCGCGACGAACACAACACAGGCTCCAATAAGAAACGTCTGAAAATACTCAAATCATGACAACTGACTCCAACAAGAGAGTTGTAATTGAGTCCCCCTGTGCCATCATAACATAGAATTGAGATCCCGTCTCACATCATAGAGTACCTGAATCCTTCTCGAAAGGTCATAACATCACGTTGCCCTCCCACCACTCATGATTCTATCCAAACACTATTACTCAAGAAGCACCTCAAGTCACCATGCTCATATCGGTCGACCCCGCATAGATCTAGGTCTAAACCTAAGCGATCAGTCTCACCCACAATGAAGCAATTAATATGTGCTATCAAATTCTAAAAGGACACAACCGATGTGCTATTCGCCGAGCGATACTCAATACAGACTTTTCCTCAGAAGCTAGGAAGTATTGTATACCAGGTAATATATAACTAACTCTATTTTCACATTACACCGTTGCGGCGTGCAACCCGCTCCAATGACATACCCGTGGCGGTGTGCCACCCGATCCAAATAACAGTACCTGTGGCGGCGCGCCACCCGATCCATATAGAACCCTCGCCAAAGAAATGCGCATCGAGTCAAATTGCTCATTATGGTAAACATATATAGCCTCAAGTTCGGCCACAAGAAACGTATCCGACAAAGTTACTCAATACCAGAACCAAATATATATATATATAGCATCAACCTCGGCCACAAGAAACGCATCCGACAAAGTTCCTCAATACCGGAACTGAATCAATAGTAGATACCTCTACATTGACATCCGCCACAAAGGCCCAACTGACAAAGCAATACTTACCAGCCGTCCGCTGGCCCTGGGGTACAACTACCCTGCTGTAACATAATCTGATGCACTCTGCTACACAATTTGTTGCATTTTCCGATATAGTCCATATCACATTAGTCTAGACAACGAGTCTGCAATCAAATATCATCACCCAAATTCATCATATCAAGCAAACGGAGAGCCACTAGTGCTTCCAATTTCCAACAACCGCTAAATGGTGCCGACACACCCGATATACAACCACTGCGTAGGCGAATTTACGAGAACTTCTAGTCTCCAACACATATATAACACATGAATCACTATACCTGATTCCACACTCCACCGTACGAGTACATAATACACATCAAGCATCCATACATACCACAAAAGCCATTCAGAATTTTCACTACACCATCAACGACTCAATTATTACCGTCGATCCAACAAGAGAATAATACAATACCACTAGATATTATCAGTTTAAATTACCTTGCCCTGTTGAGCATATACCCCGTCACGTCACTAGAATAGCTGAACTGTTATATTATGAACTGAACCCAAACCTTGAATATGCCATTATCAACTTTTCATAGCGCATCGCATGTACCATACCACGATGAACACATTACGAACTCTTTCTCCCAATTACATTGCACAACTAAACTGCCAGGACTGAGTCCTTCTACCCTCATCGAGCTACGCAACTGCCAGCACTCAAGAGCTTTGTTACACAATACCTTCAAGACTCATTACTTCGAACAGATACCAGGAATTAATCGTATCCTTATCATACCATTTCAGTTTATTAATAAGTTGTTCCATTTGCCAAATTCCTTTCTGATTCATCTTTAATTTAATATTAGCCTTTACGTAGCACCACAATACCTCAACTCATGTTACCACACAAGACTCGCACATAAGACCACACGGTCTAAGACCCATAGGCCACTAAATAATCTCTCAGTGTTTCCCAGAAGTACCACAATCTACAATACTTTATATTGAATAACTTCATGTGATTTTAAATTCGTTATCATTGCCTTCCAATACGGATACATAGAATCCATTCATTCACATAATATAACACTAGTCTTGATCTCTTCTATCAAAACCACCGTCTTTAGCCACAAACACAATCTTAAGACACCTGACTGTTACAAGCAAAATCTTGAACACTGCAAAATGATTATCGGGCGTCACTCACCATTATTCAGCTGTAATTCAACTGTCTTATTGAATATGACCACTCGTGCCTTGTTAGAACTCTGACACCGCAGAACATGATTACATACCGATACAATTAGCTATCTTTCTTTTCTATACACCGAACATTCTTTACCAACAGCAGTTCAAAACATCCTAGTATTTCTTCACATCTACGAAGCACCATAAACTTTGTCAGAATTTTCCCAACATACTTAGAGACAGAACCAACATAGCACACAATAGTGCAATTAGTTAATCAATACCCAACTTGGCTCGGAGCCATACATCAAAGCACTTTTAGCCATTCATAGCTTTCTTACTCAAATGATGCCACAATGTTATAGTGAAATTAAACTCAAGTCATTTACAAACTTTGGCGAAGACTCGAATCATCAGAAATCTTAATTCTTTTGCACTTCTGGTATTTATTCACACGCAATAGTTAAGCCCATTCCTTAGATGGAAAAATCTTTTCTATGTCTCAAATTTTCCAAATATTTTGACAGAGTTTCCTTTGTAATTTGGCCTATCCACTTGCCAGAGAATCACCAAAACCACCCTAACAATACATTCGCAACTCGACAAGACATCACAATGCATATCAACAACATTAGTCTCAATACTATACGAATCATATTATCAAAATTGATACATGAACATGCACTGCACCTGCTCGAATCATAACACATATCAAATACCTTTCAATTACATAGAGAATCAACCCACCTACATCGCCTCAATTTAGCATTTCAGTACAATACCTTCCACCAGGATACACATAGCATAATCACTTTAGTATTCCTGAGTCTGAACTCATTCTACTACATGTAAGGCACTTTAACTTTCCACTGAGAGACATGAACATATTCACCACGCCTATAGCTAGGGGCTACATAACGGATGACAATTAGAGTCTAACACCTAACAGCTCGTCCATTATTAAGCTTCCATTTCCACAATTAGGGACTGCCACGACCCCAAACCCGGTCGTGATGGCGCCCAGCACACTACTAGGCCAGCCTGACCAATCAACAACAATCACGGAACTAGGAGCTCGCCTTATCCCATTTAAGCATAATAATTTATAAAACAACAGAGATAGAAATATCGAAATAGGGAACCAAGTCCCAACACAGTGCAACTCCCCAAAGACCGAGGGGTCAAGAGACATGAGCCTCTTCAAGTACATGAGTGTAATGAGGGTTTACATGATACCAAGTGCGGAAAGAAATAGCAAATACAGAATCAAAAGACAGTAGGAAGGAGTATCGGGTCCTACGGACTCTGCAGCTACCTCGAATATCCTACAGAAGTCGCCTCGAACAGCTACCAGATCAGGTCTGCTAAGAGGTACCTGGATTTGCACACAAGGTGCTTGGAGTAAAATGAGTACTGCCAGACTCAGTGGTAATAAACAGGGGTAAGACATCGTAGATAAGAAATCCACAATAAAGCACTATGCAAAGCTGTAACCAATACCCTATAACAGTTCAATATCAATAGTAGAGAACCGACAAAATATCAACAACATAGTATCACAGCTAGCAGATGTAGCTAAATGCAATGCAATGCATGAAATAACCGCTATGGCGCGTAGCCCGATCCAATTTGGGTACCCGTGCTCACTGTGGGGGTTCAGACACGGGAGGGGCTCCTACAGCCCAAGCACAATATCATGAATATACGCTGCGGCGCGCAGCCCGATCCACTACCAGTCAGCTAATATGAAAATGCAGCCTCGCATGCTCAAAAATAGTTTTGAAAACTCTTTTATCATTTTTCGGTTGAAAACAGTATGTCAAAGTTCCAGAGATTAGAAATATCATGATAACAATAATAGCTACGGACTGGTAGTAAAACTAACATGTCTATATCACAGAACAATGATAACGATCCTTGCATGATCCCAATAACTGGCTCACAGGTTGAAAACAGTATGTCAAAGTTCCAGAGATTGGAAATATCATGATAACAATAATAGCTACGGACTGGTAGTAAAACTAACATGTCAATATCACAGAACAATGATAACGATCATCGCAGGATCCCAATAACTGCCTCACAGCCCATAAGTGTACTCAACCGTCCAAGAAGGAGGTTCGACGGCTCAAGTGTAGCCAATATCACAATATAATATGCAACCATCCGAGAAGGAGGTTCGACGGCTCAAGAATAGCCAATATCATAACACAGTATCAACAGATCGGACTAAGCCATAGTCCCCAAATCACAATCGACCCCGCACTCACAAGAGAGTACGTGTCTCGCCGCTATACAGCGTCACAAAGTGGTATACCGAGGTTGCGAACTCGCTGGTCATCACCCATATCTATTACTCATCTCAATACAGCTCGACGACTAGTCCGCGATGCCCTTACTACGAGAATCAAGCTCTGCACGCGTAGAATCTGATCAAATGTAGTAGAAACACAACAAATTAGTCCAATGGGACGACACCCAGTCAAAACAACTCAATTTACATCAAAATTCACAAGGTTGCCAAAACCCGACTTTCGGTACGCTTCTCGAAAAATTACGAAAGTCACATATTCGGAACCCTCGTCTCAATACGAGTCTAGGCATATAAAATTTACCAAATTCGGACTCAATTTGCCCACTCAAATCCTTGTTTTTCTAAAGTTCAAGCCTAGGGCTAAAACCTCCATAAAATACGCCGAATTCCTCCATTTTCATGAGATAATTGCATAATATTATCAATACTAATCATAATTTAAATCCATAGTTGATTACCTGATGAATTCCCTTTAATTTCTCTTCAAAATCGCCCAAATCGCCTCTTAAGCCGAGACCCAAATGTTTTGAAATGTTTCTGAAATTTCTAACTTTTGATATAATTAACCCTTGCGATTTCCGCTTCTGCGGAACATTTTCCATCTCTGCGGAACCGCTTCCGCGACAAATTGGTCGTTTCTGCGACCCCAGGCCTAACAGGCCATTTTTGCCTCTGCGAGCAGCGGATCGCTTCTGTGGAACCGCTCCTGCGGAACAAGGTCCGCTCCTGCGGGCTTTCCCGCTCCTGCGAATAGGTGTCCGCTTCTGCAGACTCGCTCCAGCGACCAAAATACCGTGTCTGCGAATCCTTCACCCCTCGACCCAATTCCGCTTCTGCGACCAGCATCCGCACCCGCAACACCGCTTCTGTGGACAAAAGTCTGCTTGAGCGAAGACCTGCACTTCTGCACCCCATCGTCTGCTCCTGCGGACTCGCACCTGCGCTCCTATTTCTTCACGAGCGAAAACAATAGAACCAACAAACAAAATCTGCAATTTTCCATGTTTCTCCCGTTTGACCATCCGAATACACCCCGAGGCCCCTCGGGACCTCATCCAACACACCAACATATCCTAATACCTTATTCGAACTTGTTCCAATCCTCAAAACCCGTCTAACAACATCAAATCCCATAATTCACATCGAATTCAAGCCTAAATTCCTTAAAACTCTCCGAATTACACATTCGATCTAAAACCCGACCAAACGACGTTCGAATGATCTGAAAATTTGCGGACATATCCATAATCACATGAAGAAGCTACAGAAATTGTCGGAATTCCATTCTGACCCCCAGATCAAAATCTCACCTACCGTTTGGATTTCACCAAAATTCAACCTTAGCCAATTCAAGCCTATCTCTACACCTGACCTCCAAATTCAATTCCGATCTGTCCTCTAAGTCAAAAATCACCTCTCGGAACTAACCGAATCATCAGTATCCGATTTTGAGCCCTCTAACTAAATAGTCAACTCCGGGTTGACTTTCCATATTCAAGTTTCCTTCAAAAAGGCTATATGCCTCATTTTCAATCAAATTTACTCCTAACTCACCCGATAGACTCTAACACTGATAATAAAGCATAAAACACATAATTACAACATAACGGGGTGGTAATTCTTGTGATGACGGGCCGGGTCGTCATAGGGAGAATACCGATCATAGAAATTTCATAATACCAACTTGCAAAATTAGCACCTTGGTTCTTTAGTCATAGACAAAGATCTGGACTCAAGTCCTCCCGACTGACCCAACATGAACTCACGGAGATTATATCTCACCCCTCGATTGGGGAGCCAAAAGCCATCAAGGCAATTATATTACTAAGCGCTCGAGTGCGCATATAGAAATGTGGAAGGAATTTCAAGAATTACATCTCAAGCTGAATCAAGTACGCACGATAAGAATTCCAAGATTGTGAAGTGTTTCCTAAAAGGTTTGCAGCCTCCCGAGGATAAGCACAGGCATCCCCGTACCGATCCACGAGACTCTACCAACCGGCTCACGATTCATGAGGCTTAATAACCTAGGCTTTGATACCAACTTGTCACGACCCCAAAACCCGATTGTGATGGCGCCCAGCACATTGGTAGGCCAGCCTGACCAATCAACTATAACTCAGAGCTATCAACTTACACTTTACCCTTTTTAAACACTTTACCCTTTTTAAACATAAATAATGAGAATATAATGAAAATAATATCTAACGCATCGGGATCAGACATCCCAAAACCAGTATAAACCTCCTACCGAATTAGGAGTCATAAGTCATGAGCCTCTACAAGAATATAAAGCTGTGATAGTGTATACAACTGTGCACAAGTGTAGATTAGACTAAGAAAATAAAGAAAGACTGGAGAGTTAGGTCCTGCGGACGCTGGAAACTAGCTACCTCAAATGTCCAAGTAAATCTCCCCGAGTAGATGTGGTGTCAGCTCTGCTGTGATGTATCTGGATTTGCACACAAGGTGCAGGGAGTCGGGTGTGAGTGCTTCCAACTCAACGGAAATAAAAGTAAATAATGCTGAGGAAAAGAAAACCACACAAAGCACTATCTCATGCTTTATAATACAAAACTATCTTTGAACTACAATACACTATCATTTTATTCCTTTTCAGTATATGTGAGTAGATTACTTAGAATTCTCTTTTTAGCGTCTCTTCCTTTCATTGTGACAGCTCAATACCTGGTACAACCTCAGATAGTGCAAGTCTGCACTCAAATCAGTCCCTTGGGCTCAACACTCTTTAACAGTTTGCACCAAGGGATCTGGTCAATAAGGCAATTAATGCATGTATGCCAGTAATGTATGAGTGCTAAATGTTATGCCACGTAGTACCAATGTATGTATGCCATGCAATGCATTTGACGCTATGGTGTACAGCCCGATCCATACAAAGGCTCCCGCGCTCACTGTGGGGGTTCAGACTCTGGGGGGGCTCCTACAGCCCAAGCGCAATATCAATATCACTCCTGTTGCGGCGTGCAACCCGATCCATATACTACTGCGGTGTGCAATCCGATCCATGCATGTATATGCATATGCACACATATCACTCGAGGGTTGAAGGCCTCCTCACATAAACCATCATGCCCTTACATATGGCCCTCGGCCCCAATCGATCCAACGAGTAATCAAAAAGCCCTTCAGGCAACAGTATCATGTTAGCTCACAGCTAAAAATGTCATCAAGACCTTGTTCAAGTTTTTCAAATCTTATAAAAAAGATGCGGAGTAGAAAAACCCCATTTAAAAACCTTAGATTAAGATAAAAATATGCACAATATTATCAAGACAGTATACTAATCCCTGAAGGATTCAGATAATCGATACGAAGCCCAAAACATGATAATCAGTCCAATTTTTGATAATTAACATCTTTACGGGGGTGTCAGTTCAATTTCAATCAATTAGGTATTATTATTTATTAAGCGGGACGAACCAAGTCACAATCCTCAATGGTGCTCTACCCCACGCCCGTTATCCGGCATGCAAGTCACCTCAATACAGGACTAGGTTGTGCAAGTTCTGGGTTTACTAACCCTCATGACATCATTTACAAGTATTACCCACCTCGATCTTGCGAAAACTCAAGCCCGCGATACCTTAGCTCCTCGAATTCGCATCCACGCACGTAAAAACTAGCCAAATTTAGTACAAATATATCAAAATAGGCTAATGGAACAACACCCAATCGAAAACAATCAAATTACATGAAATCCCACAAAGTTGCCAAAACCGGACTTTCGGTACGCTTCTCGAAAAATTATAAAACTTACATTTTCGAAATCCTTATCTCGCCACGAGTTTGTACATACCATGAACTTTCATATCCGAGCTCAAATGGCCTAGCAAATCCACATTCGAAATATCAATATTCAAATCCTAGTTTTCTCCAATTTTATACTCAAATTCAAAGATTTAGATGATGAATCTTCAAAAGAATCACGTATATTAGCTCAAAAACTTACTCCCAATCGATTCTTGGTTTAAATCCTCTTTATCCCGCGTCGAGAAGCTCCGAAATACGACCAACAATGGTGGAAAAATGATTTTGCTCGCGGGGGTAATGATATAAAAACAGGTCTGCCCAAGTAAATTATCCTCTACGCGAACGCGACGCCTCTCACGCGTTCGCAATGAATAACATTTCAACATGCCATTTTTCCTCTACGCGAACGCGTACCATGAGACGCGATCGCGATGGTTTACATTTCCTTGCCACGTGATCGCGACACCTTCGACCGCGAACGCGATGAACAAACTTGACTGGGTCCCCAAGTTCTTCAATGCGAACGCGACCCAGCCATTGCGATCACGATGGTCAATCCTTCCATATTATGCGATCGTGTTCGGCTCCTTGCGATTGCATTGACCAAACCTGCCTTGCCTACGCGAACGCGACCAGAGTGTCGTGAATGCGAAGGCTTAGGATTTCCTGCACAGAATCTGCAATTTTTGCAAATTTTTCTAAGTTCCAAATGCCCAGACGAAGGTTCGAATTCATCCCGAGGCTCCCGGGACCCCAAAGAATACCACCAACCTACTCCAAAATACAATATGAACTTGTTCCAATCACAAAAACACACCCTTAAACACGGAATTCGTCGAATCAAAATGGATTGAAGCCTAAGTTTTAACTAGAACTTCCAAAACCAACATCCAAACAAAACCTCGATCAAACGATGTCCGAATGACCTGAAAATTTGTAGGCATATCCAAAATCACTGAAAAAAGCTACTGTAACTATCAGAATTCCATCCCAACTCCCGGATCAAAATCTAACCTATCGATCGGCTTCCGCCAAAATTCCAACATAATTAATTCAAGCCTATTTATACACCGGAACTCCAAATTCAATTCTGATTGCTCTCCTAAATCAAAAATCACCTCCCGAAGCTGACCGAATCACCGAAATTTGATTCCGAGCTAAACCATATAGTCAACTTCAGGTTGACTTTTCATAAACAAGCTTCGCTCTAAAAGGTTATATGCCTTATTTTCAACTAGAATTAATCTGAACGATGATTTGTTTAGCTTCGGGTGATGATTTAAGGCTTAGGAGTGCAATCGGAAGTAATTTTAGAGGTTCGGTGAAGAAGTTAGCCTATTTTGGCGAAGTTAGTATTTTGGCGATTTCCGGTTGATAGGTGAGATTTTGATCCGAGGGTCGGAATGGAATTTCGAGAGTTGTCGTAGCTTAGTTAGGTGATTTGGGATATGTGTACAAAATTTCAGGTCATTCGGACATGGTTTGGTTGGGTTTTTTAATTAAATGCGTGTTTTGGAAGTTTTAGAAGAACTTAGGCTTGAATTCGATGTAATTTGATGGTCTTGGAGTTGTTTGATGCATGTCGATGATTGGAAAAAGTTTGTATGATGTTTTAGGAGGTGTTGGCATTTTTGGTTGAGGTCCCGGGGGCCTCGGGGTGATTTCGGATGGTTAACGGGAATTTTTGAAGTTGGAAAACTTCATAATAGGCGAAGATGTAAATGAGTGTGCACAAGACCTCATTTTCAACGATCATATCTCCAGTTATATAAGGATTTGTGTGAGCATCAAACTATCTAATTAAAGCTCTTTGAGTCTAGTTTCCAACGTATCAAACCGTTCGTCATTTGGAGGCGTATACAGAAAGTTATGATCATTTTACTCGTAAGGTATCGCATGTGCGAAATAGTGCGCGAAGTTTACTTCGCGCATACTTCGCGCATCTGAGGCAGAATACTCAGCAAAATGCGCGAAGTGATGCGCGAAGATGGTGCATTTCGCGCATATGAAGGATTTTAAGTGTCTTAAAGACTGGAAATAAGAGAAATGGAGTCATTTCTCAAGTCTAGGGTTCTCCCAACACCCCAATTCGACCAAGGCACTCAATTCCACTCCTAAGGTAAGCTTTTAAGTGTGTTTTCATGGTGATATCTCTTCTCAATCACTAGTTACAACATGATTTTGGTTGGATTTCATAGGATTTCTTCAAAATCTCAAGAACACCCCAAAGTTGTCTTTCAAGATTTGGTCTACAAGAGGTAATACTACACCTTAGCCTTACACATATGGTATTATTATGGGAATATGAGTATGAATCATGTATTACAACTTATAGTATGGTTGTTGGAAGCCGTAAATCCCCATTTTAAATACATGAACATGGTAGGGATTTAAATGTGTATATTTGTTGGAATTTTGTTGGTGTGGGTGTGAATGGTTGATCACACACGTGATGTTAGGAGTATAAATTGCTAAAGAATGATAGGGAGATGAATTGTTGGTTAATGGTGATAGTTGGACGAACCAATGCTATAGTTACGAGGTGTAAATATTTATTCCTACAAGATGTTTGATAATAGGCCTAGATGGCACAAGTTATGAAATTTATGACTAGTATTGGCCCTATTGAACGTTGTATTATAGATTGAAGTTACATAACTGTATTGGATCATTGTAGTATCATTAAGGGGCAAATTTCAGATATGTATGGCTAAAACCCTATCTTTTAGAAATCGAACTTCATCAATGTTTGTATGAATTTTGATAGAGTTGAAGTGCGAGGAGGCCGATTGAGGAGAAAAGGCGTCGCGGACTAGAATTCTCGTCGGTTCAAGATTCGGCATCCGAGGTGATTGAATTGCAAGGCAAGCGCAGGACGGACTAAGGCTTCTACTGGACCGAGGTGAGTGGTGATAGTAAATAATGTACTGAGGGTTTGAAACCCCGTACTAGCACTTCACAGTGCTATGTTGAGATGAGACACGCGTCATGTGACGGGCGTGGTGACATTGTGATTGGAGGATTGGACTTGGTCTTTCCCGACTGATAGTATATTGTGTATTATGAATGTGAATGAGATTATAACTGTGTAATTGGGCTTGTAGCCACGTTTGGGGCCTTGTGCCTATCTGTAGAGTATTCGGGAAGCCTATAGAACTAGGTGACCCTTATATCATGCGAGACACATACACTCAACCGTAATTACAACTGTATAGCATATCATGAGCCAGTACTGGATGTGTACTTTGAGAGAGACTACCTAGGGTGGAATTCCATGTTCTAGCTGAGTGGGCCCGAGAGGCCAAGTCTATACCGACTGAGATAGGGTCGAGGACCCACTATGAGAGATTATATTGGGCCTGAGAGGCCAAGTCTATACTAAATGGGATAGGGTCGAGGACCTACTATGAGATATTATATATATATATATATATATATATATCTATATTGGATCGGGCTGCACGCCGCAGCGCTATATGTATTGGATCGGACTGCACGCCGCAATGATGTATATGTGGATCGGACTGCACACCGCAGTAATATACATGTGGATCGGACTGCACGCCGCAATATTATTGCGCTTGGGCTGTAGGAGCCCCTTCGGAGTCTGAGTCTACATACATTCTCAGTGAGCGCTGGTGTATTATGGGATCGGGCTGCATGCCACAGCAGTATAGTTATATATCTATATATATATTGGGTCAGAATGCACGCCGCAGTAATATATGTATGGATCGGGCTGCACGCCGCAGCATCATAGCGCCTGGGCCTAGGGAGCCCCTCTGAAGTCTGTATACACCCCCAGTGAGCGCCGTTGACATTAAATGGAGCGGGCTGCGCGCCGCAGCGGTATATGTATTGGAGCGGGCTGCACGCCGCAACATTATAATTATTCATATCCTTATACATACTTAAATACTTATACATTATGGACATATGTATATATTTACATACATAGAGTTGGCTGTACACCATAGCGGTACGAGTGAGGATTTGGTAGGTGTTGGACCTTGTTGAGTTAGATGTGGACTCGACATCAGAGTACTCACTGTAGTGATGACTTACATGTGGGGGTTTGCCTTAGAACTGTTTAGTGATAGTACAGGAGTTCTTATTTTCAGTTATTTTTTATTATTGTTACTCACTGAGTTGAAATATACTCACCCCACTCCCCTGCATTTGAGTAAACAATGCTATGAGCGGCTAAAAGTGCTTTGATGTATGGCTCCGAGACAAGTTGTGGAGGTTGCTATTGATTAACTGATTGCACTGTTGTGTGCTATGTTGGTCCTGTCTCTAGTTATGTTGGGAAGATTTTGATAAAGGTTATGGTGCTTCGTAAATGTGAAGAAATACTAGGATGTTTTGAGCTTATGTTGGTAAGGAATGTTCGGTGTATAGAAAGGAAAGACAACTAATTGTATCTGTATGTAACCGTGGTTTGAAAATGAGTGCAGTTTTCCTGATGGTATGCAAGGCCTGGAATGTACAATGAGTTTTCTCTATATGGGATCATAAAAGTTCTTGACTAGTTGAGTGCGCCGATGTTTGAGGCGTAGGAAAGGAATATGAATTTCCATGTTATCTTAGTGTGGTATAGTATATGCGATGTGTTATGGAAAGTTGATAATGGCATATTCAAGGCTTTGAGATTTGTTCATAATATATGGGAAGTCATTAAAATTATTGAGCGGCGCGGGCAGCTGCATGTGATTTAAGAGTCGATCATTCTGGTGATTATAGAAATGGTACTACTATTCTAGTGATTTGGCAGGGTATATGGTCCAAAAGGACAAGGTCAACTACAAATGAAGAACGTCAATCAGAAGGTGGATTACCTTCATCTTTGCGAAACCAAAAGGTTTTGTCATTGATGTAAGGCCCCGTAAAATTTTTGTGCATAAAACCTAGTAGCTGTGGTGTCATGGTCCGAATAATGTGTTAGGAATGCGTAGAATTCTTCGCGGCGAGCTTGCTCGCCGCGGTTCGGACCCTTGGTAGTGATTTAAGTTTCAAAAATGTAGAGAATTAATTTTTCCGAAAAGTGTCAAATATGCGGTCAAGAATGCGACCGCAAACCTGTTATGCGGACCGCATTCTTGCCGCAAAGCTTTCTAGAAAGTCTCCCAAAATTCGTGTTGAAAATGCGGTCGATATGCGATCGCATAGTGAATCTGCGGTGCACTTTGGCACCGCATATCAAGAATGCGGGCCGCATATTGGTCGTATTCTGTAACAGAACTTGAGTCATTTTTTAGGCCATTCTGCGGTCACTATGCGGACCGCATGTTGATTCTGCGGTCGCAAAGTGCACCGCAGATTTTCCCCGGCCTAGATTTTTGTGACATTTTGACCCGATCTCTTCTTTAATATAATACCTTTCTTCTTCATTTTATCATATCATCTTACCAAAATTCGAGAGAGAAGAGAGGGTTTTTAGAGAGAGAAATCTTTCATCTTTAAAGATTGTTCCAACCATCACTACTGAAAAATTGGCCTACGGTAACGCATGCAAAACCGTTCCCATAGACTATATAACCGTTGCCATAGATATATTGGAACGGTTTAGAGACCGTTCCATCAGCCGCCGTGACAATAGGTCTATGGGAACGGTTCTTGGAACGGTTTTCGTCATTGTGGCCATAGATACGTCTATCGCAACGGTTTTCCCTTTCTCTGTTGGAACGCTTCTTTTTTCCAATTGGAACGGTTTAAAACCGTTCCTATATTGTGTATGCAATGGTTCTTAACCGTTGCCATATTATTTAATGGAACACTTATGTAACATATAGTTACGGTTATGCATGGATATAACTACGGTTTCTTTAAGCTATTGCAACGGTTTTTGGGATCTATTGCAACTGTCATTGTGTCCTATTGCCACGGTTCTCGTAGGCTTACATTGTGTCCTATTGCAACGGTTCTAGTAGGCAATTGTAATAGTTCAGCTAAAACAAAAATATAGCACCTGTTATTAATAAATATTTATATATATATAATAACACTAAAATTAAAATAAATCATAAAATGAAACTATTAATAATATATTTTATCCATAAAGAAAATGTTCTATCGCAAATGCATAAGTTTAATACATTTCAAGATAGAGTCTAAAAAATATTGATAACAAAAGGTTCCTATAGAACATTCATCTATAACAATTCAAAGTTCATCTCATGTAAGGTCTATTTCTTCACTTCCATCATCTTCTTCAATTTCTTGATTTACTCCACCTACAAAAAAGGATAAATAAAGTTATTACTCTTCACGAGAACTACTCGTTTCAAATGCCAAAATGGATTTTTTGATATAATTCACATAATCTAAAAATTGTCAAAAACATGAACGATTTTAAAAATTAGTCAAGCTAGGCCATGAATTAACTCTAATCTTCTTTGCTTTTCATTTCATCATATATATAAGAATAGAAGACATTGTTTATGGTAATTTTAGCAACATCAATTGTTTCTATTAAGATATACAAGTATTTTTTTATCCTACAATAAGCACCAAAACTAACCTTAATCTTGCACACAAGCTGGGTGTCTATTTTCATAGGCCAAGAGTGCAATCTATATTATGGCCTACTCAACACAGTCCCAGGTGTAATTCCGAGAAGCAAGAAAGCTGAACTTCATTCTATCAAGATAGTTGCTAACTTCCCAAAACTCCACAGAAATGGTTCATGTATAATGGTTCATGTATACTGTGTTTCAAATAGGTAAATACTTCAAGAATACCAATACATAAGAGATTTTCCTAAAGATCAAATGCAAGAAGGCTACATAAACTTATGCTAGTCAACTACTATAATGTCTCGGCATAAAAACCTAGCTGACATATGGAGAAATAGAAAAATATGCGTCCCAACTAATAGCATCATGATCTTTTACATTTAAATTGGACACCGATTTCATTATTTTCTAAATTGAGGCAACTTATACCAAACATCATAAACTAGTAAACTACAGCAGTCCAACCAAATACTTGCCAAACAAAAAAACTTAATATCACTGCCAATTAACAAATACCATAATTTGCAAAATGAAGCAGCAACATTTGAGCAGTATTAGAATCAGATGCTCAATACAGTTAATATAGTGGTGGTGGAACACAGAGATAAATGCCAATGCCATGCATGTAGTATTATCCAAAACTGTATTTTATCCATTGTAATTGTCCCTACTTCTATGTAGTATGTATATATTATCAAGGAAAAAAATAGTATGCTATTAAGTTAATAGCAGAATGTCACTAAGTATTGATGCTTTCTGTTTTAAGAGTTTACAGCGGCATGGCTAAGTACAATACTTCTTTCATTTGAGAGAAAATCTTATTCTAATTTTATGTTCATATGCAGAAAAGTCATTTGAATTAGTACTGCTATTTTCATTTGAATGTTTAAACTGACAAATAGAAGATAAATTAACCTTCATTGTTAGTTCCTTAAGGCATGACCTTTAACTACTCATTTTGTGTCTTTATTAATTTAAACAAACAAAATGATAACAAGGTATAACTCTAACCATCTTAGATCGTTAGTTTTTTGAAGAAACACGTTCTATAGTTGCTGACCTTTCAAATTAAAATTATAGTTGTAGTACAATTACATGAGCATGTCTTTATACATATTTACATAAAGCAATTTAATATAGAGTACTTGGTATTTATGGGAGCACAAACAGAATGACATAACTTCAGTATATTCTTGTACTTACATATCTAATCTCATTCGTACAAGATGACAATCTCTCATTGTATTTCAGCAGCCGTGACAATAAATATCAAGTTTTCAGTTAACTATTCCATTCTGAATCAGCCGCACAAAATTAAATAAACTGTAAAATCAAATACTAGTATATGTATCAAATATTCTATCACTCATCACTATAAGAGAGGAAAGTTTAATTCCTCTTATTAGACAAACAACAAGAAGGTAAGCCATTTTTTTTCTCTTCAAGTCCTGACCAAATGTGAATTCATTGGAGAATAAGTTCATGAAATCATCCATTCTTCGAAACGATAAGCTGATATGAACTTTGCACCTACTGCATTGTTTGTTAACAGCAACGTAATATTATTAATTCCTTTTGTTTTGAAGCACATAATGCTACATAATATAAATGAGGCCAAATACATAGATAACACTTAAACTAGGTCAGTCAAATACTTTAACTATCCAAGTGACAAGATATACACCTCTTCATGTGTAACTTCACACCGTACAATTCGTACGAGCATCATGGGAAGATAATTACGTGAGAATGCCTTTACAGATTCACAAAAATAATGTACCGGGCGCCGGAACCAAAATACGAGCCCGATACTAAGGTCATTTAATTCATAAAACAGAGCACTTTTAACAACAGAAGAAGAAGAACAGAAAAAGAGAAGAAGAAGAAGAACAGAAGAAGAAAAAGTACTATTCTTGATTTATTAGTAAAACCCAGGGAAATTAAGGTGAGGATTAAAACAACCCCCCAGCGTCTAAGATTTGATATTTCAAATTATGTTCTGAATATTTCAAATTATGTTCTGAACTTAGCAGATCCCTCTCCCAACCAGCCCTCAGTCTATTGGTTAAACCTATTGAGTTCAAATTCTATAGGGCATTAACTCACCGATGCATCAGAACTTACAGGGATCCTCTTTCAACATTAGACGATCATATTACTTATTGTTACCCTACAACCACACTTTAAACCTGGAATAAACCAACCAAACAAGGACTTGCTAGGATAAAAAAAAAGGTACAAAGGCACACAGCTCAACTGCTCGCAACTTGAACACCCATTTATCATCTAAAACATAGTAACTATTTTAATACTGAGGGATCAACCATACTGCCTTTAGCACAACAGAAGATGTTAGTAATCAAAAAAAGACAAACAATATGAGGGATAACTTCAGTGATTTCAAACCAACAGAACATGTGAAAGTGATCATGGAATTAGGGAAAAGGGAGACCACTCAGTGATTCATATCGAATATGCCAAGATAAAACAATTGATTCGAACTGATTACTTTGAGCACCAACATGTCATATATATCCAAAGCAACACAAGCACCAGTCGAGCTGAGCATTTAAACTTGGACTGGTCCGTATTACGAAACTGGAACTAATGAACACAGTCATTTAGACTTAAAACCAATCGACTTCAATTAACAGCGGTGAGACACCTTCAAGAGTTCATACCATCTCAAGGCTAAAAGCAAACGTTCATTTGACAACGATGAAATATGACTCAAACGAAGACTTAACGCCATAATAACAGTTAGATCATATAATCATAGAGGTCAAACGCTCAATATCGACTCTCATTAAGTGAACATAATTAAATACATCACACATGGAGAAGAGATTTATCAACAAGACATTCGATTACAAAACAAAACCATTCCAAACAAAATCTCACAGCTCAAGATGCTTTAAAACAGAGATGCAGAAGAGAAAAGAAACTGAACCTGAGATTCCAAATTTCTTTAAATAAGAATAGGCTCGACAATACACCTTTTGATTCCAAATCAAAATATTGGTTCAGTTGGAAGCGAACAGATGTGAAAACGAATAGAGAACGACTAGCGGAATCTCGGTCGGAACAAAGACTCTGCAAAAAGGGCAATCCGAACCTCGACAGTGCCGGCAAACTCAAAATATAATGCTCTACACTCCTGCTAGATTTTTCGTCCACTTCGGATTAGCAATAGGTGTGAGAGAACGAAATGGTAACAGTGCGTGTGTCTCTGTGTGTGCCTTTAGTCAGTGAAGAAGAGGCGGCGACAGAGATGAGAGTCGGAGCTCCGGCAGCATTTGTGTGATTGTTTGGTCGCTGGTTTGTGAGCTCGTTAGGGTTGAAGGGGTTACTAGTTCCGGCGAGATTTAGTTTAATGATTTAAATTGAGGGCCGCTTGCTCATAAGCGAAAGAGGCTGACAACAGCTCTATGAAAATACTAGTATCTTTTTGGGCTAAGATGCAGTAAGTATTGAACAAAAGCTACATTCTGTGAAACTAAAACCTAAAGATCTCAAAGTTGGATCTCATTTCCCTGATTAGATGATCCGAACACGCCACGAACTATAAGATGAATGATGACCTTACATATCCATAGATGACCAAACCTACTATCAGCTAGGAAATGACATACTGAATCCCATCATTGATTTGATGAGTGCAAAAGCAAAATCATTTTTTGAAATAGGCTTAAGTCTTAACATAGAAGGATCAATAATGTTCCTATATGTCTAGCAAGAAGTTTAAATGAGCAGCATCAAATACAGGTCTATTATATCTAAAGGAACAAAATTCTGTGCAAGATACAAATGTGGAATGAAACTCAGCTAAGTCTTGATGTTATTGACAGGTGGTAAATACACCAATTAATGAAGACATATACTGTTGAATTAGTTTAACAGCTTCTGGCTGGCCACAATGATAAGAGTGTGATACTACTCAAGAATATATTCTACCAATGAATCAGTCTAAATAATAAATGGGGTCCAATCAGTAATCATCTGTCAAATAACCAAAATGTATTTTTTATTACTAGAGCTTTACTGTCATTCAATTTAAATGCACTATGAAATAGTAAGAGAAACCTGATCGGTAACATTCTCTTGCACTGATGGTATCCTCCCTGCAACCCTAGGATGGGCATTTTGCTGAAGGAAAGAAATTATCTGCAAAGCACCACAGCAGTCAAATACTTCAAGTGAAAAAAATTGTATTGCAACTGCTCAATTATAACCACGTCTAGATAGAATACCTTATAATTCTACTTGAAACATTTGGCAAATCATCATGACTTTTTGTTCCCCTTTTTTTGGAGGGGATAAACCAATTAACATGACTTTAACCTAATACATTTGATAGCTATGGATGAGGATAATTGGACTTGAATACACATAACCGATCAACACAAGCAAATGTTTCTACTTTTCATATTTAACCTTTTCATGTCATACACAAAATTAAAATTCAGAAGTCAGTATGAATATAGTACCAGAAGCACAATACTTCCTGTAATTCACATGCTTTCAAGAATGTATTAGTTAAGAAAGGTGCACCAATGTAAATCATATTAGACATGATAAGTGCATTGAGGGACCAGACACAAAACTATAAGAGAAACATACTTCAGAGGTCTGCTATAAAACAACTACCAACAGGCAACATCGACCAATCAAGATTTTTTTTCTTTAGCAATAGCGTAATGCCAAACAAGTCAAAATTACTTCTTGCTTATCATTAACAATAGCGTAATGATAGCTGAAAATTAAACCTAAATAATTTGGGTTCAAAACATCAACAGAAAGCAAGAAATCATATACACTGCTAAAACATAAAGCTTAAAGAATAAAAGAACGATTATAAAAAATAATGCCCAAATTAGAAAAGAAAAATTACCTGAAGTTAGATTTCTAACGGATTGCCTTATGGGTCGAAACTTTCTGGCGATTGAAATTTTCTTCACCTGTAATCGTTCCTTTAATTATTCCTCTGTACTTCGGATCCTTCAAGTGAAGCAAATCGATTATGGGACTTATGGGAAGTTGGGAGTTTTAGGTTAGCAACGATTTGGGGATTTTCGACTATCAGATGGATTTGGGGGTTCGGGGATTTCAGAGTTAAGACATGGTTTGGGGATTTTTAGGGATTTCTTTAGTGACTGAATTTCTGAATTTCGTGAGTTAAGCAGAAGTTTCTGAGCGATTGCAGTTCTTCGTTCTAACAAGAGAGCAGTGTGAATGAATTCATCGTAGTCGTCGCTAGCTTCAGTACTTTTGTTATAATAATTATTATTTTAATATAAAATACATAATAAATAAAAGAAAAAGAGGTTATATTGGTGTGTTTTGTAAAATTTAGGGGGAAAACGAGGAGGGAATAAATACCCGTTCCAATATTATGAAAAAACCTAAAACCGTTACTACAAATAGGGCTACTGGGACGGTTCATACAACCGTTCCTATACATAGCACCTATGGTAACGGTTTATTAACAACTGGAACGGTTTAGGACCTTAAGTGTGCCGATTGCATCAAATCTTATGGTAACGGTTGTAACCGTTACCGTATATACTCTATTGCCACGGTTTTATAACCGTTGCCAGAAAAACTGTTCTCGTAGGCCTATTTTCTGGTAGTGCATCTTAATTCCAAGGGATTCTAGGGCAAGGATTCAACTTCCCCAATCTTTTCAAGGTAAAAACCCTAACTATTTTCTTTGATTTTCAGTTTTAAATTGGGTAAAGAGAGGTTTGCATATAATTGCCTTTGAAAATAGAATTTTTACACTCATGCATGATTATTGAACTTGCAAACAACAACAACAACAACTACCCAGTATGTTCCCACAAAGTGGGGTCTGGGGAGGGTAATACGTACACAGGCCTTACCCCTACCCGAAAGGGTAGAGAGCCTGTTTCCGGCCGACCCTCGGCTCAGAAAAAGAGAGAAAACTCATCACCAGGTATGTATGGCTAATTTTGATTCTTGTGAAATCGCCTATATGTGTGAAAATTTCTTGGTTAATGTTAATTTGACAAATTGTGTGAAATTCTCAAAGTTGTTGTTGGAATATGAGTGATGTGGTATAGAATATGAACCGAAAGTTAAATGATAGTTGAATTGGGTAAAGAATTGTGAATAATGCTTATGATGGCCTATATGGCACCTTGTGGAAAAGAAACGAAACACTCGAGACTTGGTTTATTGTGGAAAGAGATGAAACACTTGAATTGTGGAAATATTGTAACATGGTTGTGATATTGATTTGAAAAATAATTGAGAACATGAAACAATGTGCAAGTCGCTTATTTGAACTTGTTGAAATTGTGTGTAGTACCTTATCTGCTGTTTGAAATTGTTGTGTTTTAAACTGTAAGGCGGGGTCGTGTTGCACGCCGCAACGTGAGGAAATAAGATGTGGGTTGGGGTGATAAGGGTGGTCGAGCTAATAAGGGTGGTCAAGGGCAATAAGGATGGAAAGCGATCGAAATCGCTATTGAAAATTGATACAAAAATCAATAAATGTGAAATTGTGAAAGGAGACAGCAGGAGAGTTTGCAACCTGTGGGGCACTGATTGCCCCTTTGTTTGACTACTTGTGCTTTACGTGATTGATTGGTTATTGTTAAATTGGTTGATCGTAGAAAGTGCTTGTGTTGAGAATTATTTGAAATGAGGAAAATGTGGAAACATGGTTGGCTGGCTTAATTAATTGTTGATGTAATTCAATGGCTTGAGTTTACTTGGGACAAAGTTTGTCCATACATGGCAGTACAATTCAAGTGTACTGACGTCCCTTTTGCCGGGGACGCTACATTCATGTTATGATTGTAGGTGGATCAGTAGCAGGCACTTCAGCTCATCGGCAGTAGTATCCTTCTCCTTCCACTGCCCGTTTTGGTGAACCCCTTTTCTTCCTTGGGGCCCTGTGTGGTTCATGCCACTTTTGTTTAGATTTCATTTTGGTTTTGTAAGGTATAGACGGAGCCTTGTTACCGGCAAGTATTGTATTCCATTTTTTGTATCCTAGAGGCTCTGTAGACATGTAAACTGTGGGACTCCAATATTATGTATACATTATGTTATGTCGGGCGTTGTAAAAACTGCAAACTTGTTAGTGAATCATTCGTATGGTTTTATTTGTTTAATGTGAAATTATTCATGGTTAGTAAGATATTTGGTTAATGAGAAACAATCAACACGGGGGTAACGCGTGGGAATGAAAGGCACCCAGGTCCGCTTGACTGGGGCAACCCGGTCAGGCGCCGGTCATGTTCCCCGATTTGGGGCGTAACAATTGATGGCATAGTGAGATTTCTGAATGGTTTTTGTGGTATGAATGGATGCTTGATGTGCGTTATGTATTCGAACGGTGGAGTGTGGAATCAGGCATAGTGATTCATGCGTTACATATGTGTTGGAGACTAGAAGTTCTCGTAATCCGCCAACACAGTGGTGGAATATCGTGTGTATCGGCTCCATTTAGAAGTTATTGGAAATTGGAAGCCCTAATGGCTCTCTCGTTACTTGATACGATGAATTTGAATAATGGTGTATGATTGCAGACTGGTTTTCATAAGCCAGGTTGTCTAGACAAATATGATATGGACTATGTTAGAAAAATGTCACAAAGTAGATGTACCCTAGGACCAGCGGACGGCTGGTAGGTATTGCTTTGACAGTTGGGCCTTCGTGGCAGATGTCAGTGTAGATGTATCTACCATTTATTCAGCTCCAGTATTAAGGAACTTTGTCGGATGTGTTTCATGTTGCCGAGCTTGAGGCTATATATATATATGTTTGTTGCAATGAGCAACTTGACCCGATGTGCATTCCCTTTTGCTAGATTTATGTGTGGATCGGGTGGCACGCCGCCACAGGTATGTTATTGGAATGGGTTGCACGCCGCAACAATGTGACGTGGAAAAATATAGTTTCCTATATGTTACCTTGTATACAATAGTTCCTAGCTTCCGAGGAATAGTCCGTATTGGTATCGCTCGGGGAATAGCACATAGATTGGGTCTTTTCAGGATTTGATAGCGTATATTAATCGTATCACCGCTGGTCTGATTGATTGCTTGAGTTCAGACCTAATAATGTGTGTGGCTGACCGTTTTGAGCATGGTGACTTGAGGTGCTCCATGAGTAATAGTGTTTGGATAGAATCATGAGTCGTGGCAAGGCCACGTGATGTTATGAGTTTTCGAGAATGAGTCATGCACTCCATTCCTATGATGTGAGATGGGATCTCAATTATATGTTATAATGGTACAAAGGAATTGAATTACAGCCCTGTTGTTGGAGTCAGTTGTCATAATTTAAGTATATTCAGATGTTTCTTATGGAGCCTATGTTTTGCTCATCACGGCATAGGCCGGTGTTGAGGTGTCATATCACCAGTGCGGTGTGTTAGAACCGAAATGATCATTTGAGTCATTAATGAGTGCGAGCATATGTGATTTGAGTTAGTTAGAAAGGTAATATAGAGATTTGGCTCCGAAATCTATTGTGGTATCAGCTAAAGGGGAAATGGATTCATGAATGGTTGACCTGAGAGATGGGTTTGATGTATCGCGTGTTCGGTTGCCGTGAGCAGGATATGAAGGTCTTGGAATAAGACTCTATCTAATGAGAAAGGTTTTTCTACTAGTATTTGGTTATTGTGGCCAATTGTTGTGATTAAGGATATGATTTCGGAGAGTGCAATGTGGTTTATGGTTCAGATAGTCTCTAGAAATTCAGCTATACTGTGTTATTGGACTTATGATAGATAGGGTGAAGTGGTATCACCCTTAGTATATGCTTGGTAAGGCTATTCAGCTATTGAGTTGCTTCTAGTACAACTCAGGATCCGCTCAAGGACGAGCATCAATTTATATTGGGGAGAATGTAATGACCCGACCCATCGTCTAAGGTATTATCGCCCCGTTTTCCCCGTATTATGTTGCTATATGTTTCAATATCAGTATTTGAGTTGATTGGGTAGAATTGGATTGATTTTAGTTGGAAATGAGACACTTAGTCTCTTTTAAGAAGGCTTAAATTGGAAGAGTCAACAGGAGGTTGACTTGTGAGTTACAAGGCTCGTAATTGAATTCCGATTATTCGGTTAGCTTCGGGTGATGATTTAAGGCTTAGGAGCGCAATCAGAAGTAATTTTAGAGGTCCAGTGAAGAAGTTAGCCTATTTTGGCGAAGTTAGTATTTTGGCGACTTCCGGTTGATAGGTGAGATTTTGATCCGAGGGTCGGAATGGAATTTCGAGAGTGGTCGTAGCTTAGTTAGGTGATTTGGGATATGTGTACAAAATTTCAGGTCATTCAGACGTGGTTTGGTTGGGTTTTTTTATTAAATGCGTGTTTTGGAAGTTTTAGGAGAACTTAGGCTTGAATTAAATGTTATTTGATGGTCTTGGCATTGTTTGATGCATGTCAATGATTGGAACAAGTTTTTATGATGTTTTAGGAGGTGTTGGTATTTTTGGTTGAGGTCCCGGGGGCCTCGGGGTGATTTCGGATGGTTAACAGGAATTTTTGAAGTTGGAAAACTTCATAATAGGCGAAGATGTAAATGAGTGTGCACAAGACCTCACTTTGAACGATCATATCTCTAGTTATATAAAGATTTGTGTGAGGATCAAACTATCAAATTAAATCTCTTTGAGTCTAGTTTCGAACGCATCAAACCGTTCGTCATTTGGAGGTGTATACAAAAAGTTATGATCCCTTTACTCATAAGGTGTCGCATGCGCGAAATAGTGCGCGAAGTTTACTTCGTGCATACTTCGCTCATATGAGGCAGAATACTCAGCAAAATGAGCGAAATGATGCGCGAAGACGGTGCATTTCGCGCATCTGAAGGATTTTAAGTGTCTTAAAGACTGGAAATAAGAGAAATGCAATCATTTCTCAAGCCTAGGGTTCTCCCAACACCCCCAATTCGACCAAGGCACTCAATTGCACTCTTAAGGTAAGCTAATAAGTGTGTTTTCATGGTGATATCTCTTCTCAATCACTAGTTAAGTGTGTTTTCATAACTGTATTGGATCATTATAGTATCATTAAGGGGCGAGTTTCAGATATGTATGGCTAAAACCCTATCTTTTAGAAATCGAACATCATCAATATTTGTATGAATTTGGATAGATTGGAAGCGCGAGGAGGCCGGTTGAGGAGAAAAGGCATCGCGGACTAGAATTCTCGCCGGTTCAAAATTCGGCATCCGAGGTGATTGAATTGCGAGGCAAGCGCAAGGTGGACTAAGGCTTCTACCGGACAGAGGTGAGTGGTGATAGTAAATAATGTACTAAGGGTTTGAAACCCCGTACTAGCACTTCACAGTGTTATGTTGAGATGAGACACGCGTCATGTGACGGGCGTGGTGACATTGTGATTGTGGGATTGGACTTAGTCCTTCCCGACTGATAGTGTATTGTGTATTATGAATGTGAATGAGTTTATAACTGTGTAATTGGGCTTGTAGCCACGTTTGGGGCCTTGTGCCGATTTGTAGAGTATTAGGGAAGCCTGTAGAACTAGGTGACCCTTATATCATGCGAGACACATACACTCAGCCGTAATTACAATAGCATATCATGAGCCAGTACTAGATGTGTACTTTGAGAGAGACTACCTAGGGTGGAATTCACTGTTCTAGCTGAGTGGGCCTGAGAGGCCAAGTTTATACCGACTGTGATAGGGTCGAGGAGCCACTATGAGATATTATATTGGGCCTGAGAGGCCAAGTCTATACTGACTGAGATAGGGTCGAGGACCCACTATGAGATATTTTATATATATATATATCTATATTGGATCGGGCTGCACGCCGCATCACTATATGTATTCGATCGGGTTGCACGCCGCAGTGATATATATGTGGATCGGACTGCACGCCGCAGTAATATACATGTGGATCGGACTGCACGCCGCAGTATTATTGCACTTGGGCTGTAGGAACCCCTTCGGAGTCTGAGTCTGCGCACATTCTCAGTGAGCGCTGGCGTATTATGGGATCGGTCTGTACGCCGTAGAAGTATAGTTATATTTATATATATATATATTGGATCGGACTGCACGCCACAGTAATATATGTGTGGATCGGGCTGCACGCCACAACATCATAGCGCATGGGCCTAGGGAGTCCCTCCGAAGTCTATATACACCCCAGTGAGTGTCGTCGACGTTAAATGGAGCGGGTTGCGTGCCGCAGCGGTATATGTACTGGAGCGGGCTGCACGCCGCAGCATTATACTTATTCCTATCCTTATACATACTTAAATACTTATACATTATGGACATATGTATATATTTACATACGTAGAGTTGGCTGTACACCGTAGCGGTATAAGTGAGGATTTGGTAGGTGTGGGACCTTGTTGAGTTAGATGTGGAATGAGATCAGAGTACTCACTATAGTGATGACTTACATGTGGGGGTTTGCGTTAGAACTGTTTAGTGATAGTACAGGTGTTCTTATTTTCAGTTATTTTTTATTATTGTTACTCACTGAGTTGAAATATACTCACCCCACTCGCCTACACTTTTTGTGCAGATTCACAAGTGCACGAGAGCAGTTGAGTTGTTGTAGCTGCTTACTCATATCTACTTTTGCGGAGACTACGAGGTAGCTACTGGCGTCCACAGAACCTGTTTTCTCCTTCTTTATCATTTTGTTGTTTCCCTTCTGCTTAGTCTGGATTTTGTAATAGATCTCATTTGTAGAGGCTCAGACTTGTGACATCACGATTTGGTTGGGACTACATTCGTGTATTTCATTTCTACACTTCTTGATTTGTTATAAAGACAAGGTAATTATGCCGATTAATCAATATTGATTTATAATTGGCTGGTTTAAATGGATAAGATGGTGGGGCTTGCCTAGAAATGTGTTGGGCGCCATCACGACCAGGGTTTGGGTCATGGCAAGTTGGTATCAGAGCCTAGGTTAACAGGTCTCGCGAGTCATGAGTCGGTTTAGTAGAGTCAAGTGGATCGGTACGGGGACGCCTATACTTATCCTCGGGAGGCTGCAAACCTTTTTGGAAAGTTTCAAATTCTTGAAATTCTTATCATGCGTACTTGATTCAGCTTGAGATGTAATTTTTGAAATTCTTTCTACACGTCTATAAGTGCACTCGAGTGCTTAGTGATAAATTTGCCTTGATGGCTTATAATTCCCCAATCGAGGGAAGAGATATCATCTCAATGAGTTCATGTCGGGCTAGTCGGGAAGACTTGAGGCCAGATCTTTGTCTATGACATGAGCACCAAGGTGTTGATTTTGTGAGCTAGTATTATGAAACTTATATAATCGGTATTGTCCCTAACTGTGGAAATGGTAGCTTAATAATGTACGAGCTGTCAAGTGTTAGATTCTTATTGTAATTTGTTGTGTAGCCCCGGGCTATGGGCGTGGTGAATATTTATCATATCTCTAAGGTGGAAGGTATGTATCCTGGTGGAAGTTGTGTATCCTGGTGGAAGGTGTTGTAATGAAATACTAGATTGAGGCAAAGTAGGTGGATTGATTCTTAGGTGTAATTGAAAGGTATTTGATATGTGTTATGATTCGAGCAGGTGCAACGCATGTTCAGGTATTAATTGTGATAATATGATTCATATAATATTGAGATTTATGTTGTTGATATGCATTGTGGTGTCCTGTCGAGTTGTAGACATAATGTTAGGATGGTTTGGTGATTCTCTAGCAGGTGGATAGGTCAAATTACAAAGGAAACTCTATCGAAATTGTTTTGAAAATTTGGGACCTAGAAAAGATTTCTGTCACCTAAAGAGAGTAAGCTTAACTATGTTGTGTGTATAAATGCAAGAATTGCAGAAGGTTTAAGGTCTCTGATGATTCGAGTCTTTGTCAAGCTTGTAAATGACTTGAGTTTAATCTCACCATAACATTGGGGAATCAGTTGAGTAAACAATGCTATGAGCGGCTAAAAGTGCTTTGATGTATGGCTCCGAGACAAGTTGGGGAGGTTGCTATTGATTAACTGATTGCACTGTTGTGTGCTATGTTGGTCCTGTCTCTAGTCATGTTGGGAAGATTTTGATAAAGGTTATGGTGCTTCGTAAATGTGAAGAAATACTAGGATGTTTTGAGCTTATGTTGGTAAGGAATGTTCGGTGTATAGAAAAGAAAGATAACTAATTGTATCTGTATGTAATCATGTTCTGCGATGTCAGAGTTCTAGCAAGGCACGAGTGGTTCTGTTTAATAAGACAGTTGAATTACAGATGAATAAGGGTGAATGACGCCGGAGAATTGTTTTACGATGTCCAAGATTTTGCTTGTAACAGTCAGGTGTCTCAAGATTGTGCATGTGGCTAAAGACGGTGGTTTCATTAGAAGAGATCAAGACTTGTGTGATATTATGTGAATGATGGGATTCTATGTAATCCGTATTGGAAGGTAATGATAACGAATTCAAATCGCATGAGGATCTTCAAAATAATGTATTGTAGAATGTGGTACTTCTGGGAAACATTGAGAGAGTATTTAGCAGCCTATGTATCTTAGATTGTGTGGTCTTACGTACGAGTCTCGGGTGGTAACATGAGTTGATATATTATGGTGCTATAGTAATGGCTAATATTAAATTAATGATGAATCAGAAAGGAAACTAGGAAGATGGATCAACTTGTTAACAAACCGAAACGGTATGATAAGAATACGATTAATTCTTGGTATGTTATTGAAGTAATGGGTCTTGGAGATATTATGTAACTCGATATGGGTGTAAGGACTCAGTCCTGGCAGTTTAACTTATGCAATGTAATTGGGCAAAAGAGATTATGATGTGTATTACCATGGTTTGAAAATGAGTGTAGTTTTCCTGATGGTATGCAAGGTCTGGAATGTACAATAAGTTTTCTCTATATGGGATCATAAAAGTTCTTGACTAGTTGAGTGCGCCGATGTTTGCGGCGTAGGAAAGGAATATGAATTTCCATGTTATCTTAGTATGGTATGGTATATGCGATGTGTTATGGAAACTTGATAATGGCATATTCAAGGCTTTGAGATTTGTTCATAATATATGGGAAGTCATTAAAATTATTGAGCAGCGCGGGCAGCTGCATGTGATTTAAGAGTCGATCTTTCTGGTGATTACAAAAAATGGTACTGCTATTCTAGTGATTTGGCAAGGTATATGGTCCAAAAGGACAAGGTAATGTAAACTGATAATATCCAATGGTATGGTGGTATTCTCTTGTTGGATCGACTATAATAATTGAGTCGTTGATGGCATAGTGAGATTTCTGAATGGTTTTCGTGGTATGAATGGACGCTTGATGTGCGTTATGTATTCGTACGGTGGAGTGTGGAATCAGGCATAGTGATTCATGCGTTACATATGTGTTGGAGACTAGAAGTTCTCGTAATCTGCCTACGCAGTGGTGGTATATCGTGTGTATCGGCTCCATTTAGCGGTTATTGGAATTGGAAGCCCAAATGGCTCTCTCGTTACTTGATACGATGAATTTGAATAATGGTGTATGATTGCAGACTAGTTGTCATAAGCCAGGTTGTCTAGACAAATGTGATATGGACTATGTTAGAAAAATGTCACAAAGTAGATGTACCCTAGGACCAGCGGACGGCTGGTAGGTATTGCTTTGACAGTTGGGCCTTCGTGGCAGATGTTAGTGTAGATGTATCTACCATTTATTCAGCTCCAGTATTGAGGAACTTTGTCGGATGCGTTTCATGTGGCAGAGCTTGAGGCTATATATATATATGTTTGTTGCAATGAGCAACTTGACCCGCTGTGCATTCCCTTTTGCTAGATTTATGCGTGGATCGGGCGGCACGCCACCACAGGTATGTTATTGGAACGGGTTGCACGCCGCAACAATGTGATGTGGAAAAATATAGTTTCCTATATGTTACCTTGTATACAATAGTTCCTAGCTTCCGAGGAATAGTCCGTATTGGTATCGCTCGGGGAATAGCACATCGGTTGGGTCTTTTCAGGATTTGATAGCGTATATTAATCGTATCACCACTGGTGTGATTGATTGCTTGAGTTCAGACCTAATAATGTGTGTAGCTGACCGTTTTGAGCATGGTGACTCGAGGTGCTCCATGAGTAATAGTGTTTGGATATAATCATGAGTCGTGGCAAGGCCACGTAATGTTATGACCTTTCGAGAATGAGTCATGCATTCCATTCCTATAATGTGAGATAGGATCTCAATTATATGTTATGATGGTACAAAGGAATTGAATTACAGCCCTGTTGTTGGAGTCAGTTGTCGTAATTTGAGTATGTTCAGATGTTTCTTATGGAGCCTATGTTTTGCTCATCACGGCATAGGCCGGTGTTGAGGTGTCATATCACCAGTGCGGTGTGTTAGAACCGAAATGATCATTTGAGTCATTAATGAGTGCGAGCATATGTAATTTCAGTTAGTTAGAAAGGTAATATAGAGATTTGGCTCCGAAATCTGTTGTGGTATCAGCTAAAGGGGAAATGGATTCATGAATGGTTGACCTGAGAGATGGGTTTGAGGTATCGCATGTTCGGTTGCCGTGAGCAGGATATGAAGGTGTTGGAATAAGACTCTATCTAATGAGAAAGGCTTTTCTACTAGTATTTTGTTATTGTGGCCAATTGTTGTGATTAGGGATATGATTTCGGAGAGTGCAATGTGGTTTATAGTTCAGATAGACTCTGGAAATTCAGCTATACTGTGTTATTGGACTTATGATAGATAGGGTGAAGTGGTATCACCCTTAGTATATGCTTGGTAAGGCTATTCAGCTATTGGGTTGCTTCTAGTACAACTCAGGATCCGCTCGAGGACGAGCATCAATTTAAGTTGGGGAGAATGTGATGACCCGACCCATCGTCTAAGGTATTATCGCCCTGTTTTCCCCGTATTATGTTTCTATATGTTTCAATATCAGTATTTGAGTTGATTGGGTAGAATTGGATTGATTTTAGTTGGAAATGAGACACTTAGTCTCTTTTAAGAAGGCTTAAATTGGAAAAGTCAATATGAGGTTGAATTGTGAGTTAGAAGACTCGTAATTGAATTCCGGTGATTCGGTTAGCTTCGGGTGATGATTTAAGGCTTAGGAGCGCAATCGGAAGTAATTTTAGAGGTCCAGTGAAGAAGTTAGCCTATTTTGGCGAAGTTAGTATTTTGGCGACTTTCGGTTGATAGGTGAGATTTTGATCCGAGGGTCGGAAAGGAATTTCGAGAGTTGTCGTAGCTTAGTTAGGTGATTTGGGATATGTGTACAAAATTTCAGGTCATTCGGACGTGGTTTGGTTGGGTTTTTTTATTAAATGCGTGTTTTGGAAGTTTTAGAAGAACTTAGGCTTGAATTCGATGTAATTTGATGGTCTTGGCGTTGTTTGATGCATGTCGATGATTGGAACAAGTTTGTATGATGTTTTAGGAGGTGCTGGTATTTTTGGTTGAGGTCCCGGGGGCCTCGGGGTGATTTCGGATGGTTAACGGGAATTTTTGAAGTTGGAAAACTTCACAATAGGCGAAGATGTAAATGAGTGTGCACAAGACCTCACTTTGAACGATCATATCTCTAGTTATATAGGGATTTGTGTGAGGATCAACCTATCAAATTAAATCTCTTTGAGTCTAGTTTCCAACGCATCAAACCGTTCATCATTTGGAGGTGTATATAGAAAGTTATGATCCTTTTACGCGTAATGTGTCGCATGCGCGAAATACTGCGCGAAGTTTACTTCGTGCATACTTCGCTCATCTGAGGCAGAATACTCAGCAAAATGCGCGAAGTGATACGCGAAGACGGTGCATTTCGCGCATCTAAAGGATTTTAAGTGTCTTAAAGACTAGAAATAAGAGAAATGCAGTCATTTCTCAAGCCTAGGGTTCTCCCAACACCCCCAATTCGACCAAGGCACTCAATTGCACTCTTAAGGTAAGCTTTTAAGTGTGTTTTCATGGTGATATCTCTTCTCAATCACTAGTTATGTGTGTTTTCATAACTGTATTGGATCATTGTAGTATCATTAAGGGGCGAATTTCAGATATGTATGGCTAAAACCCTATCTTTTAGAAATCGAACTTCATCAATGTTTGTATGAATTTGGATAGATTGGAAGCGCGAGGAGGCCGGTTGAGGAGAAAAGGCGTCGCGGACTAGAATTCTCGCCGGTTCAAAATTCGGCATGCGAGGTGATTGAATTGCGAGGCAAGTGCAAGGTGGACTAAGGCTTCTGCCGGACAGAGTTGAGTGGTGATAGTAAATAATGTACTGAGGGTTTGAAACCCCGTACTAGCACTTCACTGTGTTATGTTGAGATGAGACACGCGTCATGTGACGGGCGTGGTGACATTGTGATTGTGGGATTGGACTTGGTCCTTCCCGACTGATAGTGTATTGTGTATTATGAATGTGAATGAGATTATAACTGTGTAATTGGGCTTGTAGCCACGTTTGGGGCCTTGTGCCGATCTGTAGAGTATTAGGGAAGCCTGTAGAACTAGGTGACCCTTATATCATGCGAGACACATACACTCAGCCGTAATTACAATAGCATATCTGTGAGCCAGTACTAGATGTGTACTTTGAGAGAGACTACCTAGGGTAGAATTCACTGTTCTAGCTGAGTGGGCCTGAGAGGCCAAGTCTATACCGACTGTGATAGGGTCGAGGACCCACTATGAGATATTATATTGGGCCTGAGAGGCCAAGTCTATACTGACTGAGATAGGGTCGAGGACCCACTATGAGATATTATATATATATCTATATTGCATTGGGCTGCACGCCGCAGCACTATATGTATTGGATCGGGCTGCACGCCATAGTGATATATATGTGGATCGGACTGCACGCCGCAGTAATATACATGTGGATCGGACTGCACGCTGCAGTATTATTGCACTTGGGCTGTAGGAGCCCCTTCGGAGTCTGAGTCTGCACACATTCTCAGTGAGCGCTGGCGTATTATGGGATCGGGATATATATATATATATATATATGTATATATATATATATATATATATATATATATATATATATATATATATATATATATATATATATATATATATATATATATATATATATATATATATTGGATCGGACTGCACGCCGCAGTAATATATGTGTGGATCGGGCCGCACGCCGCAACATCATAGCGCTTGGGCCAAGGGAGCCCCTCCGAAGTCTGTATACACCCCCAGTGAGTGTCGTCGACATTAAATGGAGCGGGCTGCGTGCCGCAGCGGTATATGTATTGGAGCGGGCTGCACGCCGCAACATTATACTTATTCCTATCCTTATACATACTTAAATACTTATACATTATGGACATATGTATATATTTACATACATAGAGTTGGATGTACACTGTAGCGGTACAAGTGAGGATTTGGTAGGTGTGGGACCTTGTTGAGTTAGATGTGGAATGAGATCAGAGTACTCACTGTAGTGATGACTTACCTGTGGGGGTTTGCCTTAGAACTGTTTAGTGATAGTACAGGAGTTCTTATTTTCAGTTATTGTTTATTATTGTTACTCACTGAGTTGAAATATACTCACCCCACTCCCCTGCACTTTTTGTGCAGATTCACAGGTGCCCGAGAGCAGTTGAGTTGTTGTAGCTGCTAATCCTTATCTACATTTTGCGGAGACTACGAGGTAGCTGCCGGCGTCTGCAGAACCTGTTTTCTCCTTCTTTATCATTTTGTTGTTTGCCTTCTTCTTAGTCTGGATTTTTTAGTAGATCTCATTTGTAGAGGCTCAGACTTGTGACACCACGATTTGGTTGGGACTGCATTCGTGTATTTCATTTCTACACTTCTTGATTTGTTATAAAGACAAGCTAATTATGCCGATAAATCAGTATTGATTTATAATTGGCTGGTTTAAATGGATAAGATGGTCGGGCTTGCCTAGAAATGTGTTGGCGCCATCACGACCGGGGTTTGGGTCGTGACACAATGCCAAATGCGAGATTGACTAGTATGCTCTCCTGTCAATTTCATTTTGCATGGAAAGAGAAGTACATTTGAAATTTGGAACTAAGTTGGACGTAATATAGGAAAATATTAAATCATTTAATTTCTAAATGAACAACGATTCTAGCATACACTAAAGGAGGTAATAAAAATATGCTGAATAGCACAAAAAATAGGCATTATTCCATTCCAGTAGTGCTTACATATAGTGGTTTTATAATATAAAATTGACAAAGTTTAGTCTTATGATATATTTAGCAACTACAGTCTTGTTTTCATAAGAAAAAAACTAGTAAATGTTGGCAAAAACATACTTATTGGTATGCATATGAAAGTTTATGGGAAGTAAAAATAGTGAGGGAGAATTCCAAAAAACTTCATATGTGACGGAGACTCGCCACATCAAAAACTATTACCCCAGGATATTCGCTCTTTTTCCTAAAATTTATATTAATCAACTAATTGAAAGAGCAAATGTACTGGTCTTCCACTTTTTGATATGGCTAATGCCCTTCACATATGAAGTATTTTGATTTCTCCTTCACTATTTTTTACTTCCCACAAACTCAAAATACATTCAATAAGCATGTCTTAGCCAACAGTTTCTTGTTTTTTCTTTGAAATATCATAGAAATATATGGATGACTATGAAATTTTCAAGTGAATCGATTGTTTATATACACAAATAATACACCTAACAAATTTAATAGCAATAAATGCTAAAGATATTATTACCTATTTTTTGTCAAAGAAATTGAATTTAGGAACAAAACTAGCTGGCAAAAGAAGTAAGTATTAAAAAAATCTGCATTATTCAATTCCAGAAATAATTACAGGATATAGTAGTTTTATGACTTATCTTGTACATTACGCATATAAATTAGTTGTAGTAGTAATATCAAATAATAAAAACAAAAAAAAATCATAAATTTTTAAAAAATCCAAAAAAATATGAGTAGAGGACTCTTCCTGATGACGGACTATTTAGGACATGTACTCTTGAGGGAAGTAGTCCACGTAGGAATTTTTTTTTTTTTTTGTTTTTAGGTAATGTATCATCTCCCCCTTGGTTTTTCTGTTGACCACGGTTCTTTTCCAAGGGTTTTTATTTGAACCGAGTTAGGTAGATTGTTTTTAGGATAAGAGGTAAAAGGGCAACATGTAACCCCGAATATGCACATTAGCAAATGCATAAATTGAACTTGAGAATGTATCTTCTAAGCTTGACTGTAGAATCTCAATATGCCTTAAATTTCACAATAATGCTTGCTTGAACATCGATAGGACTTTGTAGATAAACTGGATTCCAAATGAGTTGCATGCCATGTGTGTGTGAGGTTTTTACTTACATTGTATGTTGTACATGATGCCTAGAACTTGCCCTATGTGTTTGCAAAGCGAAATAGAAGTTGTTCGATTATAGAAAGGATAGAGCAATTCTTTGTGTAACCCCATATACCAATAAACATAAATTCACCCGTACATTATATCTTAGTTAACCCCTTTGAGCTTAAAGCCTATTCTTTGATAACCCTTGAATGTTCTTAAAATTATTATATTGTTCTACTTTACCTCGTAGAAGCACTTGTATTTGTAATATTTATATAAAAAATTAAGTGTGGGGTGAAGGGAAATTGATAAGGGAAAATCAAGAATGAATGGTAGAAAATAGTGAGCTGGCCAAAATAATGTAAATGTATTGCAAAGCAATGAAAAGATATTCTGAGAAAAAAAGAGCTATATTGAATAAAATCTTAGAAAATCCAGTTACATCAATAAAAGAAAAGTGGGGGTTAAAATTGAAGAAAGGTGAAAGTATGTTTATGGGAGACATAAGGAAGTAAAAATAAAAAAAGGGAAGTTGTGAAAAAGAAAAGAAAAGTGCTTAGGGAGGCTAGTCACTATAACCAAAAGTATCCTACCCGTCCCATAGCCTACATTACATCCTGTAAAGACTTCTTGATCTATGATTGAATAACTCGACTAGTGGAGTATTACACTAAGGGCAAGCCTATGGTGTGTCTGTATTCATATGAATGTTCTTTGTTGAGAGTGAGTGAAATTTTGCGATATTTATAAGTTCTAGGTATTTGAATTATTAATGTGTGAGAACTTCTCTCAATAAATTTTGTGAGGGCATGTAATTCAAGAGGAAGAAGGTGAATTTGCAAGTTTTTGGTAATAAGTAGAGTAAGTAATAATGTGCGGGCATGAGAGTTTGCGGTTAGGTAAAGATTGTGCATATCTTAGGTTGTTCATGTATAATAGCTTTTGTGACATATTTTGGGGAAGACAAATTCTTGTTAATTGGCCTAAAGTGTGATTAAAGATTGCTCGAGTACGAGCAAAGTTCTAAGTGTGGGGTATTGATAATAGGTGAATTTGACTATAATTATGCCCTAAATAATCACACTTTGTTATGGAATTGATGTTGTTTATGAGGACAAAATGCTTTGATTAGTGTTCGTTTGTGTGTTATAGGTACATGTGATACATTGGATGCTAAAAAGTGTTATTTTGGAGTCATAGGTTGATGAAAAGGCCAATAGAAGAGCTAAAGTGAAGAGAGCCTGAAGAAGTAGAGAAAAATCAGACAGACTGTTCATCCGTGGTTCACTCGCGATCGCGGATGAACCGTGAATAATGAAGCCCTCTGAAGTTTTCTGTTCGCGGTCCGCTCGCGGCCGCGAACGAACCGCGGAAGGCGCCGTAACAATAATCGTAATTGTATTCGAATTTAGTTTTTAAGCCCTAAAAAAAACCTCTATATAAACTCCTACTTTGACCCATAGAGGCATGTTGTCTTTAATTCATTACTTTTGCAAGATTTTTTAGTAAGAGAGATTCCTCACAAACTCCTTCTTTTATTTTATATCAATTATTTCTTTATGATTTCAATTGTTATTCTTGTTTCTTCAAGCATGAGTAGCTAAATTCTATTCTAAGGTTTTGATGGAACCTATTGAGTGATAAACTTATCGTTTATGTGATTACAAATTGTGACTTAGATTTCTATTTGTTCAACTTCGTTCTTGTTGTAGTTAATTGGTAGACGTCCCAATTAGCGGTGCCTATTTAGTGTGCATAACTTGGAAAATAGTGCATATTTAGGTTCATCGTTGAACAACACCACACCTAGCTTATTAGAGGAATCTATAACTTTAGGCGTAAAGACGGGATTAGGAATAACAAAGTCTTGGGTGCAATCTTAAGTGAACTATTCAAATTAAAGCTAGTTAGGGTAGCTCGGGAGAGTGCACTAGTAAATTATTGTAATTGCTCGGGAGAGGGTTACGATACACATAGTGTTCATGATTGATAGAATATTTTAACAATTTGTATGAGCATAACGATAAGGGATTCCATCAATATGGGAAATCAATACCTTAGTCCTTCTCATAATATTCTTTTTACTCTACATTCAATTCTTTCTTTCAAGCATTCTTCATTATTGCAAAGTAGATAGTCGAAAATCACACAAAGATATATTCAAAGTTTGGGAACTTGATTCGGAAGTACTTTTGGGGTTGTGATAGTTGCAATTGGTAGGTTAATTCTCTGTGGGATCGATCTTGGACTTGTTAGACCAAGTTCTTGTCCTAAATAGTCCGTCATCAGGAAGAGTCCTCTACTCATATTTTTGGATTTTTAAAATTTTATGATTTTTTTGTGTTTTTATTATTTGATATTACTACTACAACTAATATAAACATCATGTACAAGATAAGTCACCCACCCCACACTTAAAAATATGTCATGTCCTCATGACATAAAAAATTAAAGCACAAGAGGGGCAAGAGAACTTACCTGAGACACACTCGGAGTCGGAGATGGTAGATGGGTCGACATAACATGCTCGTCCAAGTGCTCTGAACCATACCATAAAGGGTTTTAAAGAAGGGGGGAAAGAAAATTAAAAAAAAAACTATTATTTTTAGCCGACCGCGGAACAGATCGCGAATGTTCGCGGTTCGTTCGCGGCCGCGGATGGACCGCGAACAGTAGAGATTCAGAGAGGTCATTTTTTCGCGGTTGGTTCGCGGCCGCGAATGGACCGCGAACAGAGAAAGTTCAGAGAGGACATTTTTCCGCGGTTCATTCGCGGTCGCGGATGGACCGCGGACAGTGCCCCTCTATGAATTTTTTTTTTTCAACTGTTCAGCAAAAATTTTGTTTTTTTCTTATTTTAATTTATTACCTACTACTGAGATAAAATTACTTACAACATGTTCATGGGTTGCCTCCCACGTAGCGCCTGATTTAACGTCGCGGTACGACTCAACTTAGCGCATTTTACGGCTCACTAGACCTTTGAGGTTCATCCAACCGCAATTCTACCTTGTCTTCCTTGTCATCCAGGCCTATGTACGGTTTCAACCACTGTCCGTTTACCTTGAATGTACGTGATCCATCCATAGTTTGAATTTCCACAACTCCTGACTCAAATGCCTCAATTACCTTGAAGGGTCCTGACCACCTTGATTTCAATTTACCTGGGAACAATCGTAATCTTGAATTGTATAGTAGTACTTTGTCCCCGTTATTGAAGTTTTGCTCAACGATATTTTGATCATGAACCCGCATCATCCTCTCTTTATACAATCTTGTACTTTCAAATGCCAGATACCGAAATTTTTCTAATTCATGCAACCCAGTTAGCCTTGCTTTACCTGCTTTATCCAAGTTGAGATTCAATTGTTTCAGTGCCCACCAAGCTTTGTGCTCTAATTCGACCGGTAAGTGACAAGCTTTCTCGAACACCAATTTGTATGGAGACTTGCCAATGGGTGTTTTGAATGCAGTTCTATATGCCCATAGTGCATCATCAATCTTCTTGGACCAGTCGGTTCTTATGGCGATCACTGTTTTAGTCAGTACACTTTTTATCTCCCTGTTGGAGACCTCCACTTGCCCGCTAGTTTATGGGTGATATGGAGTGGCCACACTGTGATTAACATCATACTTGGCCAATAATTTCTCAAAAGCTCGATTGCAAAAGTGTGTGCCCCCATCACTGATGATAGACCTTGGAGTCCCGAACCGGGTGAAAATATTCTTTTTCAAAAATCCCACTACCACCTTAGCATCATTGGTGGGTAATGCTGCAGCTTCTACCCATTTGGACACGTAGTCAACTGCAACAAGTATGTACTTATGTCCGTATGAGCTAATAAAGGGACCCATGAAATCTATTCCCCAGACATCGAACACTTCAACTTGCTGGATTGGGTTCATTTGCATTTCATGACGCCGGGAGATGTTCCCGGTGCGTTGACATTCGTTGCAACCTTTCACCCACAAGTGCGCATCTTTAAACACCGTTGGCCAATAGAAACCGGCCTCAAGTATTTTGGCAGCTGTACGTATTGCTCCAAAGTGCCCGCCATATGTTGAAGCGTGACATGCCTGCAAAACAGAAGATTGTTCTATCTCTAGGACGCATCTCCGGATCATGTTATCAAGACATATTCTAAACAAATATGGTTCATCCCAATAATAACATTGACTTTCACGAAAAAATCTTTTCCTCTGGACCGATGAGAGGTCATGAGGAACAATACCACTGGCTAGGTAATTAGAATAGTCAGCATACCTTGGTGTTTCAAGGAGAGTGGTGGTGAGCACCTGCTCGTCTGGAAAGGTTTCCAGAATTTCCCCACTCTCTTTGACAAGTTCAGCTTCTTCAAGTCTTGACAAGTGGTCAGCGACTTGATTTTAAGTACCTTTTCTATCCCTAATTTTGAGGTCGAACTCTTGGAGAAGCAACACCCAACGAATTAGGCGTGGCTTAGAGTTCTTTTTATCAATTAAATATCTTAAAGCTGCATGGTCTGTGTACACGATTACCTTTGATCCTATGAGATATGACCGGAATTTGTCGAATGTGAACACGACCGCAAGCATCTCCTTTTCCGTTACTGTGTAGTTTAGTTGTGCTCCACTCAGCGTTCTACTTGCATAGTATATTGGATGTATCAGCTTATTTTTCCTTTGGCCCATCACTGCCCCCACTGCATAGCCACTTGCATCACACATTAACTCAAAAGGTTGCTCCCAGTCTGGGGCAATGATGATGGGCGCTGTGACCAACCTCTTCTTCAGCTCCTCAAAAGCAATCCTGCATTCATTAGAAAAAACAAAAGGGTGATCTTTTTCAAGTAACTTACAGAGAGGGTTTGATATTTTGGAGAAGTCTTTGATGAACCTCCGGTAAAAACCTGCGTGTCCAAGAAAGCTTCTTATGGCCTTGACGGATGTTGGTGGAGGAAACTTTGCAATGACATCAACTTTAGCACGGTCTACCTCAATGCCTTTGCTTGTAACCCGGTGCCCCAGTACTATACCTTCTTGTACCATAAATGGCACTTCTCCTAGTTTAGCACTAAATTTGTTTCCATGCACCGTTTTAGCACTCTAGTCAGATTGGTAAGGCATTCATCAAATGAATTCCCTACCACTGAGAAATCATCCATGAACACCTCCATAATGTCTTCCACCATGTCGGTGAAAATAGCCATCATGCACCTTTAGAATGTGACAGGTGCATTGCATAGTCCGAATGCCATCCTTCTGAAGGCAAAGATGCCATATGGGCATGTGAATGAGGTCTTCTCTGTATCTTCGGGGACTATGGAGATTTGATTGTACCTCGAGTATCCATCAATAAAGCAAAAATGGGACCTCCCTGCCAACCTGTCAAGCATTTGATCAATGAAGGGAAGTGGGAAGTGATCTTTGCGGGTGGCTAGATTCAACTTCCTATAGTCCATGCATATCCTCCATCCGGTGACGGTTCTTGTTGAAATCAATTCACTGTTCTCGTTTTTCACTACCGTCATGCCTCCTTTCTTTGGCACACATTGGACTGGGCTAACCCAACTGCTGTCTGAGATTTGGAAGATGATTCCAGCATCTAGCCACTTTATTACTTCCTTCTTCACCACTTCCTTCATGTTGGGGTTCGACCTTCTTTGATGTTCCCTGGAAGGTTTGTGTCCATCTTCCAGGAGAATTTTATGCATACAATAGTCTGGGCTGATCCCTTTTATGTGTGCCATGGTCCACCCGATGGCAGTCTTGCGTTCCTTGAGTACCTGTATAAGCTTTTGGGCCTGCACATCTAACAAACTAGATGAGATAATAACAGGTAACGTGGAGTTAGGACCTAGATATTCATACCTGAGATGTGATGGTAGTGGTTTGAGTTCAAGCTTTGGTGGCTCTTCTATGGATGGCTTTACTGGCGGGCTTTCTCTTTTCTCTAAGTGTAGAGGTTCGAACTCGAGCTCTCTCTGCCAAAATCCCTTGCCTTCCAGAGATAGTACCCATTCGGCTAAACTTTCACCGTTTACCTCTTCTATGTTCATCAGGCATGCTTGAAGTGGATCTTCAATAGTCAACTCTGCATCGTCGGTCTCAACTATCACATCAACCACTTCAATGAGAGAGCAATTTGAGAACTCACTAGGGCGCCTCATGGATTTTTGCACATTGAAGATGATCTCCTCATCATTCAACCTCATCTTGAGTTCCCCAGTTTTACAATCAATTATGGCTCTCCCGGTGGCTAGGAATGGTCTTCCTAGGATTATGGGAATTTCTTCGTCGACCTTGCAATCAAGAATAACAAAATCGGCGGGAAACACGAACTTCCCAACCTTGATTAGCACATCATCTATAATACCAAATGGACGCTTAACCGTCCTGTCAGCAAGCTGTAAAAGAATAGAGGTGGGTATGGCTCTCCCAATACCTAACCTCTTATAGATAACTAAGGGCATGAGATTAATGCTTGCCCCCAAATCACATAAAGCCTTAGTAAAAGCATAATTCCCTATAGTGCATGGGATGGTGAAACTACCTGGATAAGATAGCTTCTCAACAATGGGTCAAGAGACCACTGCACTACAAGTCTGGGTAAGTGTAACTGTGGCCAAGTCTTGGAAATAAAATCTCCGCGACATCAAATCCTTCACCATCTTAGCATAACCAGACATTTCTTTTAAAGCTTCAATTAATGGAATGTTTACCTGGATTTGATTGAGCATCTCGAAGAACTTTTTATATTGCTCCTCTTTCTGGTGTTTGGCCAACCTTTGGGGGAATGGTGGTGGAGGCCTCTTCTTCCCGGTGACTTGGGATTTTTCTTTGGCTATCACTGTCTCATTAATCTATTGCTCTACCTATTCAGCTACTTTCTCCGTTCCCTGTTTTGCTTCTTTATTTTCAGCAACCGGCTGGACTGTGACTTCTGTTAACCCTATGGACTCATCCAGTTCAATGGGCAATGGAGTGGATGTCTCAGCCTGTCTGTCGATTTTCAAACTTTCATTCTCAGCATCAAGATCTCTACCGCTTCTCAGAGTCACTGCCATCATCTGCTTTGGGACTTGTTCCTTTGGGTTTGTTTGTGTATCTGCAGGCAAGGTCCGTTGAGGATGATTGTTGAGAGACATAGCAATCTGACCCACCTCTACTTCAATATTCTTGATGGTGGCATCATGTGCATCTATCCTCTAATTTGTTTTAGCATTCGACCCAATTACATGCTGCATCATAGCTTCCAACCTTGCAAACCCATCGTCATGTCTGCCCCCATGTGATGGTGGAGGTGGATGATATCCCTGCTGCTGATTGCCGAAATTTTGAGGTCTAGGATATGGGACCATGTTGTGTGGTGGCCTCATACCTGCTCCATTAAATTGTGGCTGGGGAGGTCTATACTGCATTGGAGCCTGTTGGCCCCAGTTTTGATTACCTTGTCGCTGCCCTCCATAGTTAGCCACATAGTACATATCCTCATGCTGATGATGATGTTCTTGGTCCGCAGCCCATGGATTACCTATGGGTTGGCTAATGCAAGATGTGCATAAACCACCATTGGTAGTATCTACAATGTGAACTTGCTGCTTGACCCCTGATTCTTCCACCTTCTTTGTCAGGATGCTCATTTGTGTTAACAAAGTTGCCATGTTCTTCTCAAGAGTGTTGGATGGATCAGAAGGTACAGAGTGTACCACTGGTGTGATAGGAGCATTCCTGGATGTCCACCCAGAATTTTGAGCCATCTTGTCTAGCAAATTTTGGCCCTCTCTCCAAGTCTTGCTCGGAAAAGCCCCACCTGCTGAAGCATCTACAATGTTATTCATGCTGTCTGAAAGCCCCATGTAGAATCTTTGGCCCAACATCTGCTCAGGAATCCCATGGTGAGGACACATAACAAGCATACCCTTGAATCTGCCCCAAGTTTCATGCAGTGTTTTCAGTGGTTTATGCTTGAAGCTCACAATCTCATCAATTTGTTGAGCCGTCTTGTTAGATGGATGAAACTTGTTATGGAATTGTTTGACTAACTCATCCCAAGTTGCAATGGAGTTTATTGGGAGTGAGTTTAGCCATATCTGTGCTGCTCATGTAACTGAGAACGGAAAGAGTAATAATCTGATAGCTTTCGGAGTTACATTCGGTTGCCTTTGTGTCTTGCATATTGATAGAAAGTTCTTGAGGTGTTGTTGTGGATCTTCAACCTGAGACACAGAGAATAATCCCTTGTTTTGCAACAAGTGTGGCATGTTGTTGGTAATCTGGAAAGACTCAGCTTGAATTGCTGGCACAACGATGGCAGTTGCCAAATTTTCCGTTGTGGGTTGTGCCCTGTCGAACAGTGCACCTTCCTGTGCCTTCTGTGCCTCTTGCATATTTAGCCCGGCTTGCTGGTTTTGTTCGTTTATGTCACCCATGTCGATGTCCAGTTTGATTGGTTGTTGAGATTGTTGAATTTGTTTGATGGCTTTGTTACGTGCCCGGAACGTTTGCTCGGGGTCTGAGAGTCCTTCAATTAGTTCTCCAGTCCTTGCAGATTTTCTAGGCATGCACCCTGAATACCCAAATCAACAAACGTCAAAATATTCAATGTAGAGTGTAGAAAGAACCTGAATACACAAGAATCTTGAAGTTCTGTCAATGGCAATTGATAATTCCGTTAATTCCCCGGCAACGGCGCCAAAATTGATTCACGTCCAAGCAACGGTCATAGTCAATATAACTTGGTCTAATAAGTCCAAGATCGATCCCACAGAGAATTAACCTACCAATTGCAACTATCACAACCCCAAAAGTACTTCCGAATCAAGTTCCCAAACTTTGAATATATCTTTGTGTGATTTTTGACTGTCTACTTTGCAATAATTAAGAATGCTTGAAAGAAAGAATTGAATGTAGAGTAAAAAGAATATTATGAGAAGGACTAAGGTATTGATTTCCCCTATTGATGGAATCCCTTATCGTTATGCTCATACAAATTGTTAAAATATTCTATCAATTATGAACACTATGTGTATCGTAACCCTCTCCCGAGCAATTACAATAATTTACTAGTGCACTCTCCCGAGCTACCCTAGCTAGCTTTAATTTGAATAGTTCACTTAAGATTGCACCCAAGACTTCGTTATTCCTAATCCCGTCTTTACGCCTAAAGTTATAGATTCCTCTAATAACCTAGGTGTGGTGTTGTTCAACAATAAACCTAAATATGCACTCTTTTCCAAGTAATGCACACTAAATAGGCACCGCTAATTGGGACGTCTACCAATTAACTTGTCACGACCCCAATTCCGGTCGTGATGGCGCCCAGCACATTGCTAAGCCAGCCTGATCAATCAATATCAACAACGGAGCTAGAAGCTCTCTTTAACCCATTTAAGCATATTAATTCAAGAAATAACAGCGATATATGTAACGAAAACGGGGAACCCAGTCCCAAAAACATACTAACTCCCATAGACCGAAGGGTCCAAGAGTCATGAGCCTCTACCGAACATGAGTGTATAAAGGTTTACAAGATACCAAGTGCGGAAAGAAAAGTCAATACAAAATCAAGACAGGAAGAAGGAATATCGGGTCCTGCGGACTCTGCGGCTACCTCGAATATCCACAAGCGTCGCCTCGCACAGCCACCGGATCACTGCCGAGAGGTACCTAGATCCGCACACAAGGTGCGGGGAGTAAAATGAGTACTGCCGGACTCGGTGGTAATAAACAAGGGTAAGACAAGCGCGAGATAAGAAATCCGCAATAAAGCACTATGTAAAGCTATAATCGGCTACCCTGTCATAGAATTGATCTTCACTGTACTTGTACCAACAAAATACCAATAAATAGCATAACAACTAGCGGATGTAGCTAAATGCAATGCAATGCATGATATGACCGCTACGGCGCGTAGCCCGACTCCAATTTTGGGTACCCGTGCTCACCGTGGGGGTTCAGACTCGGAGGGGCTCCTACAGCCCAAGCACATCTCATAGAGATATTCTGCGGCGTGCAGTCCGATCCAACATATATCTCGCTGCGGCGCGCAGCCCGATCCACTACTAGTCGGCTAATATGCAGATACAGCCTCGCAGGCTCAAAAGTATTTTTTGAAAACTTTTTTATCATTTTTCAGTTGGAAAACAGTAATATCAAGTTCCAGAGATTTGAATTAGCATAATAACAAAAATAGCTGCGGACTAGTAGTAAACTAGCATGTCTATATGATAAGACAATGATAACGATCCTCGCGGGATCCAATAACCTGGCTCACGGCCCACATGTATACTCAACCGCCCAAGAAGGGGGTTCCTCGGCTCAAGAGTGGCCATTATCACAATATATATATATGCAACCATCCGAGAAGGAGGTTCGACGACTCTAGAATAGCCAATAATACAGTATCAACAGGTCGGACTAATATATAGTCTCCAGTTCATGATCGACCCCGCACTCTCAAGAGTGTGCGTGTCTCGCCGCTATACAGCGTCACAAAGTGATATACCGGGGTTTCGAACCCGCTGGTCATCACCCACATCTATTACTCACCTCAATACGGCGCGACGACTACTCCGCAATGCCCTTGCCACGAGAATCAAGCTCCGCACGCGTAGAATCTGATCAAATACAGTAGAAACACAACGAATTAGGCCAATGGGACTACATCCAATCAATACAACTCAATTTACATCAAAATTCCCAAAGTTGTCAAAACCCGACTTTCGGTACACTTTTCGAAAAATCACGAAAGTCACATATTCGGAACCCTCATCTCAATACGAGTCTAAGCATATCAATTTTACCAAATTCGGACTCCATTTGCCCATTCAAAACCTTGATTTTCTAAAGTCCAAGCCTAGGGCTAAATCCTCCATAAATTACCCCAAATTCCTCCATTTTCATGATATAATTGCATAATATTACCAATACTAATCATAGTTTAAGTCCATAGTTGATTACCCGATGATTTCCCTTGAATTTCTCTTCAAAATCGCCCAAATCGCCTCTAAAGCCGAGACCCAAAATGTGTGAAATGTTCTGAAATTTTTCTAACTTCCGATACACTTACTTACAGCGATTTTCGCTTCTGCGGAATATTTTCCGCTCCTACGAGCCCGTATCCGCGACCAAAGGGTCGCTTCAGCGGTTCCAGGCCTGGCCGGCCATTTCCGCTTCTGCGAGCAAAGGGCCGCTTAAGCGGGCCCGCTTCTGCGAAGGAACATCCGCATTCGCGGAAACATCCGCCTCTGCGCACTGTTTACCGCTTCTGCGGTCTCGCCCAAGCGGTCGAGTGTCCGCTTCTGCGGACCATGCCCATTTTCTCCCCATCCGCTTCTGCGATCACCGGCTCGCACCAGCGATGCCGCTTCAGCGGAATGACTTCCGCTTCTGCATAACCAGCCGCTCCTGCACACCTCGTCCGCTTCTGCGGACTCGCTCCTGCGTCCAAAATTCCGCAGGAGCGGAAACAACAGAAGCAGGATCCCAACCTGCAATTTTTCCACAATTTTCTCCCGTTTAACCATCCGAAAACACCCCGAGGCCCCCGGGACCTCATCCAAACATACCAACACATCTTAATACCTTATTCAAACTTTCTCAAATCCTCAAAACACGTCTAACAACATCAAAACCCATAATTCGCATCGAATTCAAGCCTAATTTCCTTAAAACATTCCAAATTACACATTCAATCAAAAACCCGACCAAACGACGTCCGAATGACCTGAAAATTTGCAGGCACATCCAAAATCACCTAACGGAGCTACTGCAACTGTCGGAATTCCATTCCGACCCCCGGATCAAAATCTCACCTACCGTTCGGATTTCGCCAAATTTTAACCTTAGCCAATTCAAGCCTATTTCTACACCGGGCCTCCAAATTCAATTCCGATCGCTCCCCTAAGTCACAAATCACCTCCCGGAACTAACCGAATCATCGGAATCCGATTCCGAGCCCTCTAACCAAATAGTCAACTCCAGGTTGACTTTCCTTATTCAAGTCTCCTTCAAAAAGGCTATATGCCTCATTTCCAATCCAATTCACTCCTAACTCACCCGATAGACTTTAACACTGATATAAAAGCATAAAACATACAATTTCCACATAACGGGGTGGTAATTCCCGTGACGACGGGCCGGGTCGTCACATTCTCCCCCTCTTAAGCAAACGCTCGTCCTCGAGAGGGTCAAGAAACATACCTGAAGTCTCAAACAAGTGAGGATATCTGCTCTGCATCTCCCGCTCGACCTCCCAAGTGGCCTCCTCCACGGGTCGACCTCTCCACTGAACCTTAACCGATGCAATCTCCTTAGACCTCAATTTTCTCACCTGCCGTCCCAAAATGGCAATAGGCTCCACATCATAGGATAGATCACCATCAAGTTGAATGGTACTGAAATCTAATACATGAGACGGATCTCCAATGTACTTCCGGAGCATAGACACATGGAATACTGGATGAACGCTGGATAAGCTGGGCGGCAAGGCCAACTCATATGCCACCTCTCCAACTCTCCTAAGTATCTCAAAAGGACCAATGTACCCGGGACTCAACTTTCCTTTCTTCCCAAACCTCATGACACCCTTCATAGGTGAAATCTTCAACAATACTCGGTCACCAACCATGAAAGACAACTCCCGAACTCTACGGTCCGCATAACTCTTCTGACGAGACTGTGCTGTACGAAGCCTCTCCTGGATCAACTTTGTTCTATCTAAAGCATCCTGGACTAACTCGGTCCCTATCAATCTAACCTCACCAGACTCAAACCATCCCACGGGGGATCTACACCGCCTGCCATACAATGCCTCATACGGGGCCATCCTGAATACTCGACTGATAACTGTTGTTGTAGGCAAACTCGGCAAGTGGTAGGAACTCATCCCACGAACCACCAAAATCAATCACACAAGCTCGCAACATATCCTCCAAGATCCGAATAGTGCGCTCAGACTGTCCGTCTGTCTGGGGGTGAAATGTTGTACTCAACTCAACCCGCGTACCCATCTCTCGCTGAAATGCTCTCCAAAACTGAGAAGTGAACTGAGTACCCCTGTCGGATATGATAGACACTGGAACTCCATGCAACCGAACAATCTCTCGAATAAAGATCGCTGCCAACCGCTCCGATGAGTAGGTAGTACTAACTGGAATGAAGTGAGCTGACTTGGTCAGTCTATCCACAATCACCCATACGGAATCAAACTTCCTCGCCGTCCGAGGGAGTCCAGTAACAAAGTCCATAGTGATCCTCTCCCATTTCCACTCAGGAATAACAATGCGCTGAAATACACCACCGGGCCTCTGATGCTCGTACTTAACCTGCTGACAGTTGAGGCACCGTGCTACATATCTGACAATGTCCATTTTCATCTTTCTCCACCAATAGTGTTGTTTCAAATCTTGATACATCTTCGCGGCTCCTGGATGGATAGAATACCGCGAGCTATGGGCCTCCTCCAGAATCAACTCACGAAGGCCATCAACATTGGGCACACATATCCGGCCCTGCATCCTTAATACTCCGTCACTATCAATGGTGACATCTCTAGCATCATCGTGCTGAACTCTGTCCCTCAGGACAGCCAAATGTGGATCATCATACTGGCGCTCACGAATACGATCATATAGAGATGACCGAGATACAACACAAGCCAATACCCTGCCGGGCTCCGAAATATCTAACCTCACTAGCCGATTGGCTAGCACTTGAACATCATAAGCAAATGGCCTCTCCTCAGCTGGAATATATGCCAAGCTCCCCATACTGACCGCCTTCCGGCTCAAAGCATCGGCCACCACATTGGCCTTTCCCGGATGATATAATATAGTGATGTCATAATCCTTAAGCAACTCAAGCCATCTCCGCTGTCTCAAATTAAGGTCTTTCTGTTTGAACAAGTAGTGCTGGAGACTACGATGGTCGGTATACACCTCACAAGACACACCGTACAAATAGTGCCTCCAAATCTTCAAAGCATGAACAATGGTGGCTAGCTCCAAGTCATGAACAGGATAGTTCTTCTCATGTGGCTTCAACTGCCGAGAAGCATAAGCAATTACCTTTCCTTCCTGCATCAACACACAACCTATCCCCACTCTCGAGGCATCACAATAAACGGTATATGAACCTGAAGCTGATGGCAATACTAACACTGGAGCTGCGGTCAAAGCTGTCTTGAGCTTCTGAAAGCTCTCCTCGCACTCATCCGACCACACGAATGGTGCACCCTTCTGGGTCAATTTAGTCAATGAAGAAGCAATGGATGAAAATCCCTGAACAAACCGGCAATAATATCCCGCCAAACCAAGAAAACTCCTGATCTCTGTAGCTGAGGACGGTCTAGGCCAACTCTGCACCGCCTCTATCTTTTTCTGATCAACCTGAATACCATCACGAGACACCACATGTCCCATAAATGCTACGGACTCGAGCCAAAACTCGCACTTGGAGAATTTAGCATATAGCTTCTCCTCTCTCAATCTCTGCAACACAATACTCAAATGCTGAGCATGCTCCTCCTGACTACGGGAGTAGACTAGAATGTCATCAATGAACACAATCACAAATAAATCCAAATAAGGCCCGAACACACTGTTCATCAGATGCATAAATGCTGCTGGGGCGTTGGTCAGCCCAAAAGACATCACAAGAAACTCATAATGACCATATCGGGTCCCGAATGCAGTCTTCATAATATCCGAGCCCATGATCTTCAGCTGATGATAGCCTGAACGAAGATCGATCTTAGAAAACACCCTCGCACCCTGTAACTGATCAAACAAATCATCTATGCGCGGTAGAGGGTACTTATTCTTCACCGTCACTTTGTTCAATTGCCTATAATCAATACACATTCGCATGGAACCATCTTTCTTTTTAACAAATAATACCGGCGCACCCCACGGAGACACACTAGGGCGGATGAAACCCTTATCCAGAAGCTCCTAAAGCTGCTCTTTCAGTTCTTTCAACTCAGCTGGTGCCATCCAATAAGGAGGAACGGATATGGGCTGAGTGCCCGGCACCAAGTCAATGCCAAAATCAATATCCCCGTCCGGCGGCATGCCCGGCAGGTCTGAGGGGAATACATCTGGGAAGTCCCTCACAACAGGTACAGAATCAATGCTAGGAGATTCAGCTCCCACATCTCTCACAAAAGCTAAGTACGATAAACACCCTTTTTCAACCATCTTCTGAGCTTTTAGGAACGAAATAACACGGCTAGGGACGAAATCGGTCGAACCCCGCCACTCAATCCGAGAAATACCAGGAATGGCCAACGTAACTGTCTTAGCATGACAGTCCAATATAGCATGGTACGGAGACAACCAGTCCATACCCAATATAACATCAAAGTCCACCATACCCAACAATAACAAATCTGCCTGGGTCTCCAGACCCCCGATAGATATAACACAGGATCTATAGACATGATCCACAACAATCGTATCACCCACGGGGGTGGATACATGAACAGGTAAATCAAGACTACCACGAGTCGCACCCAAATAATGTGCAAAATAAGAGGACACGTAAGAATATGTGGACCCTGGATCAAATAGAACAGAGGCATCTCTGTGACAGACAGAAATGATACCTGTAATCACTGCATCGGAGGCAACTGCATCACGCCTGTCAGGAAGTGCATAGAATCGTGCCTGGCCTCCACCAGATCTCTCCTCGCCCCTGGGGCGACCACGAGAAGACTGACCTCCACCTCTACTAGACTGAGATGGTGCTGAAGAGGAGGGCTGATCCCTCTGCTGAGTCCTGCCCCTACGTAGTCGAGGGCACTGTCTCCTCGTGTGGCCAAACTCACCACACTCATAACATGCACCTGGTGCTGGAGAAGTAGGTGTTGCACTCTGGGCTGGGAGGGCACCAAGCGATGACTGACCCTGCTGAAACCCCTGTCGACCACGACCATAAGAACCTCCGCTCTGCTCTGGGCGGCCTGAATGAGGAGGTCTAGATGAGCGACCTCTGCTCTGCTGGGAATGCCCTCTAGATGGAGCACCACTGAAACTGCCAGAACCACGAGGCCTCTTGGCCTCCCGCTCCTTTCTCTCTCTGCAACGATCCGCCTCAATGGAGCGTGCCATATCAGCAACCTGCTCAAACGATGATGACAGAACTCGCTCGCCGGTCATAAGAATACGGATAGAGTAGTTGAGGCCATCAATGAACCTCCTGATCCTCTCCCTATCGGTGGGGATCATCCATGTGGCATGCCTAGCCAACTGAGTGAATCTAAGCTCATACTGGGTCACAGACATGTCGCCCTGAATCAACCACTCGAACTGGCGACGTAGCTCCTCGCGACGAGATTGAGGTACATATTTCTCTAGAAAGAGAGTAGAGAACTGCTGCCATGTGAGAGGTGTTGCTCTTGCAAGCCTACGCCTCTCAAACTCCTCCCACCAATCAAATGCGGGACCGGTGAACTGAAATGTAGTAAATGAAACTCCGCTGGACTCAAGAATACCAGCCGTACGCAGCATCTTTCGACACTTATCCAAGAAACCCCGGGCATCCTCGCCCTCAACGCCACCGAAATGGGGTGGCCGAAGTCTACCAAATCTCTCGAGATGACGCCGCTCGTCCTCGGGCATAACTCGAACCATATGCTCTCTGGAGCCGGAGCCGGTGCAGCTGGGAGGAATAACCGGTGCAACTACCGGAGCGGGGCTGCCTCTGGCGTCCGAAGTCCCCGAACAACCGGATTAGGTGTGCGAGCTGCAGGGTCTGCTGACCACCCCCTGACTGAGATGTCGCTACAGTAGCGGTAGCCGAAACTACCCGAGCCAAACCGGAACACACCGATAATATCCGAGCAAGAGTCTCCTGAAGACCAGGAATAGCAATAGATATAGTCTGGCCCTGAACTGGGACCGCTGGGGCATCAACCACTGGGGGCTGCTCCTGAACTGGTACAACAGGCGGGTCAGCTGGCACTGCCTCAGCCGCCCTACCTCTACTTCTAGCACGACCGCGCTCACGGCCTCTAACAGGTGGTAATGGAGGTCGTCCACCTCGTCCTGATGCTCGCGTTCTCGCCATCTGCGAGAGAATAGAATATAGAAGTTCAGTTCTCAGAACAACAAGATCGCACGACCGAGTTCAAGAAAAGTGAAGTTTTCCTAAAGGTTCGCAGCCTCCCGAGGATAAGTACAGGCGTCCCCGTACCGATCCACAAGACTCTACTAACCGGCTCAAGACTCATGAGGCCTAGTAAACCTAGGCTTTGATACCAACTTGTCACGACCCCAATTCCGGTCGTGATGGCGCCCAGCACATTGCTAAGCCAGCCTGATCAATCAATATCAACAACGGAGCTAGAAGCTCTCTTTAACCCATTTAAGCAAATTAATTCAAGAAATAACAGCGATATATGTAACGAAAACGGGTAACCCAGTCCCAAAAACATACTAACTCCCATAGACCGAAGGGTCAAGAGTCATGAGCCTCTACTGAACATGAGTGTATAAAGGTTTACAAGATACCAAGTGCGGAAAGAAAAGTCAATACAAAATCAAGACGGTAAGAAGGAATATCGGGTCCTGCGGACTCTGCAGCTACCTCGAATATCCACAAACGTCGCCTCGCACAGCTACTGGATCACTGCCGAGAGGTACCTGGATCTGCACACAAGGTGCAGGGAGTAAAATGAGTACTGCCAGACTCAGTGGTAATAAACAAGGGTAAGACAGCGCAGATAAGAAATCCGCAATAAAGCACTATGTAAAGCTATAATCAGCTACCCTGTCATAGAATCAATCTTCACTGTACCTGTACCAACAAATACCAATAAATAGCATAACAGCTAGCGGATGTAGCTAAATGCAATGCAATGCATGATATGACCGCTACGGCGCGTAGCCCGACTCCAATTTTGGGTACCCGTGCTCACTGTGGGGGTTCAGACTCCGGAGGGGCTCCTACAGCCCAAGCACATCTCATAGAGATATTCCTGCGGCGTGCAGTCCGATCCAACATATATCCTGCTGCGGCGTGCAGCCCGATCCACTACTAGTCAGCTAATATGCAGATACAACCTCGCAGGCTCAAAAGTAGTTTTTGAAAACTTTTTTATCATTTTTCAGTTGGAAAACAGTAATATCAAGTTCCAGAGATTGGAATTAGCATAATAACAAAAATAGTTGCGGACTAGTAGTAAACTAGCATGTCTATATGATAAGACAATGATAACGATCCTCGCGGGATCCAATAACCGGCTCACGGCCCACATGTATACTCAACCGCCCAAGAAGGGGGTTCCTCGGCTCAAGAGTGGCCATTATCACAATATATATATATGCAACCATCCGAGAAGGAGGTTCGACGGCTCTAGAATAGCCAATAATACAATATCAACAGGTCGGACTAATATATAGTCTCCAGTTCATGATCGACCCCGCACTCTCAAGAGTGTGCGTGTCTCGCCGCTATACAGCGTCACAAAGTGGTATACCGGGGTTTCGAACCCGCTGGTCATCACCCACATCTATTACTCACCTCAATACAGCGCGACGACTATTCCGCAATGCCCTTGCCACGAGAATCAAGCTCCGCACGCGTAGAATCTGATCAAATACAGTAGAAACACAACGAATTAGGCCAATGGGACTACATCCAATCAATACAACTCAATTTACATCAAAATTCCCAAAGTTGTCAAAACCCGACTTTCGGTACACTTTTTGAAAAATCACGAAAGTCACATATTCGGAACCCTCATCTCAATACGAGTCTAAGCATATCAATTTTACCAAATTCGGACTCCATTTGCCCATTCAAAACCTTGATTTTCTAAAGTCCAAGCCTAGGGCTAAATCCTCCATAAATTACCCCAAATTCCTCCATTTTCATGATATAATTGCATAATATTACCAATACTAATCATAGTTTAAGTCCATAGTTGATTACCCGATGATTTCCCTTGAATTTCTCTTCAAAATCGCCCAAATCGCCTCTAAAGCCGAGACCCAAAATGTGTGAAATGTTCTGAAATTTTTCTAACTTCGGATACACTTACTTACAGCGATTTTCGCTTCCTGCGGAATATTTTCCGCTTCTACGCGTCCGTATCCGCGACCAGAGGGTCGCTTCAGCGGTTCCAGGCCTAGCCGGCCATTTCCGCTTCTGCGAGCAAAGGGCCGCTTAAGCGGACCCGCTTCTGCGAAGAAATATCCGCTTCTGCGGAAACATCCGCCTCTGCGCACCATTGTCCGCTTCTGCGGTCTCGCCCAAACGGTCAAATGTCCGCTTCTGCGGACCATGCCCATTTTCTTCTCCTTCGCTTCTGCGATCACTGGCTCGCACCAGCGATGCCGCTTCAGCGGAATGACTTCCGCTTCTGCGTAACCAGCCGCTCCTGTGCACCTCGTCCGCTTCTGCGGACTCGCTCCTGCGTCCAAAATTCCGCAGGAGCGGAAACAACAGAAGCAGGATCCCAACCTGCAATTTTTCCACAATTTTCTCCCGTTTAACCATCCGAAAACACCCCGAGGCCCCTCGGACCTCATCCAAACATACCAACACATCTTAATACCTTATTCGAACTTGCTCAAATCCTCAAAACACGTCTAACAACATCAAAACCCATAATTCGCATCGAATTCAAGCCTAAATTCCTTAAAACATTCCAAATTACACATTCAATCAAAAACCCGACCAAACGACGTCCGAATGACCTGAAAATTTGCAAGCACATCCAAAATCACATAACGAAGCTACAGGAAAACTGTCGGAATTCCATTCCGACCCCCGGATCAAAATCTCACCTACCGTTCGGATTTCGCCAAATTTTAACCTTAGCCAATTCAAGCCTATTTCTACACCGGGCCTCCAAATTCAATTCCGATCGCTCCCCTAAGTCACAAATCACCTCCCGGAACTAACCGAATCATCAGAATCCGATTCCGAGCCCTCTAACCAAATAGTCAACTCCAGGTTGACTTTCCTTATTCAAGTCTCCTTCAAAAAGGCTATATGCCTCATTTCCAATCCAATTCACTCCTAACTCACCCGATAGACTTTAACACTGATATAAAAGCATAAAACATACAATTTCCACATAACGGGGTGGTAATTCCCGTGACGACGGGCCGGGTCGTCACATAACTACAACAAGAACGAAGTTGAACAAATAGAAATCTAAGTCACAATTTGTAATCACATAAACGATAAGTTCATCACTCAATAGGTTCCATCAAAATCATAGAATAGAATTTAGCTACTCATGCTTGAAGAAACAAGAATAAGAATTGAAATCATAAAGAAATAATTGATATAAAATAAAAGGAGTTGAGAGGAATCTCTCTTACTAAAAAATCTTGCAAAAGTAATGAATTAAAGACAACATGCCTCTATGGGGCAAAGTAAGAGTTTATATAGAGTGTTTTTAGGGCTTAAAAACTAAATTCGAATCCAATTACAGACGAAATTATAAATCTGTATGTTTCACATCCAGTATTAATTATAGGATAATGGTTTTAAAACATAAAACTCCATCATGTACTATAGATTTTAATAAAATTGTATGAATATAGGATAAAAAAATTATCATATTCATTTACAGTAATAATTACAGGATGTAGTAGTTGTACAATGTAATACTTCAGTACATTATACAGGAAATCAAAACATTAAATTATTAAACTCCAGTAAATTGTTCTAATTATATAATTTCCACTATTTTACAATAAACCATTATAACATACTGGATTATATTCCTTCATGTGTAGCCATTCCAGCATGAACTATAGCTTCTAATAAAAATTGTATGAATATAAGATAAAAAAATTAGCATATTCATTTCCAGTAATAATTACAGGATGTATTGTTTGTACAATGTAATACTCCAGTACATTATATAGGAAATAGAAATATTAAATTATTAAACTCAAGTAAATTGTTCTAATTACATATTTTCAACTATTTTCCAAATCTCCATTATAATATTGTCACGACCCGGATTTTCCACCATTGGGAGTCATGATGGCGCCTACTAGTGGAAGCTAGGCAAGCCAACTGTTACTTAGTTTTTTCATTAGTTACCACTCTCTTCTTAAGACTTTAAATAAAATCATATAATTACAGTGAAATAATTAAACTTAGCAGAAGACTTAGTCAATTTTATCCATTATGATACAGAAAACCCAAACATGATACACTACCCAAGACTGGTGTCACAGTACTCACGAACTTTTAATAATAATACACATAATTGTCTGAAAGAAATATAAGTTGTTTATCCCGAATACATGAGATAACAGAATGAAAAACATAGATAGAAGAGACAACGGGTCCTGCGGATGCCTGCAAGGCTACCTCGTAGTCTCAATAGTCAGAATATCCATAATTGTGCTACTGCCGCTGCTGCTGTCCATAACCTGTACCTGCGCAAAAAGAGCGCAGAGTGTAGTATCAGCACAACCGACCCCATATGCTGGTAAGTGCCTGGCCTATCCTGGCGAAGTAGTGACGACACTAAGACCAGTCACCCACATTGTACATGTACAATATATATATATATATATATATATATATATATATATATATATATATATATATATATATATATATATATATATAATGTTGCGGCGTGCAGCCCGATAGAATCTGCTCTGAAATAACAGTCAATAACTCACAATATCCGGAGTAATCTGATCGACGGAACAAATCTTACTTTCATGTCTCAATTCATTTTTCATTTCATATCTTGTGGTAAGCGTACCACCCGCTCCCAAACGTAACCATAGGCTTTTCATATCTTGTGGTAGGCGTACCACCCGCTCCCAAATGTATCAATAGGCTTTTCATATCTTGTGGTAGGCGTACCACCCACTCCCAAATGTATCAATAGGCTTTTAATATCTTTTGGTAGGCGTACCACCCGCTCCCAAATGTATCAATAGGCTACAGGAAACTATAGCCAATGCCAAGATTCAAATCACTTTGTGGTCGGCGTGCCACACGATCCCAATTCTTTAATATATAAGTGGTCGGCGCGCCACACGAACCTAATTCTTTAATGTATATTATCGGAAATAAGCCAATAATCTCTGATCAACAGTGAATGTATAAAAGTATTACCGGTATTAAACAAATAATCCTCAGTTCAACAATATTTATATTACCGGTGTAAAACCAATAAATGACAATAAATCAACAACACATCCCCGTTACCGGTGTAATACCAATAACTCTTAATCAACAATTTATATGTACTTTACAGGTATAAAACCAATAAATGATAATGAATCAACAATTTACCTCTGTTACCGGTGTAATACCAATAACTCTTAATCAACAATTTATATGTACTTTACCGGTATAAAACCAATAAATGATAATGAATCAGCAATTTATCTCTATTACCAATGTAATACCAATAACTCTTAATCAACAATTTATATATACTTTACCGGTATAAAACCAATAAATGATAATGAATCAACAATTTACCTCTGTTATAGGTGTAATACCAATAACTCTTAATCAATAATTTATATGTACTTTACCGGTATAAAACCAATAAATGATAATGAATCAGCAATTTATCTCTATTACCGGTGTAATACCAATAACTCTAATCAACAATTTATATGTACTTTACCGGTATAAAACCAATAAATGATAATGAATCAGCAATTTATCTCTGTTACCGGTGTAATACCAATAACTCTTAATCAACAATTTATATGTACTTTACCGGTATAAAACCAATAAATGATAATGAATCAGCAATTTATCTCTGTTACCGGTGTAGTACCAATAACTCTTAATCAACAATTTATATGTACTTTACCGGTATAAAATCAATAATTGATAATGAATCAACAATTTATCTCTGTTACCGATGTAATACCAATAACTCTTTATTCAATACTCTATATGTATTTTACCAGTATAAAACCAATAATAATTTCCCTTCAGTTAATCACTTAGGATTAATAAGAATTTAATCCATTTTTAAGACTCACAGTCATGCTCGACCCCCAACGTATAGATACTCGTCACCATGCCTATACGTCAGACTCCACATATCACAATTTACACATAAACTCAATTCCTATTCCCTCAAACTAGGATAGAACAAACACTTACCTCGAATGTTTACGAACAACTCAATCCGTAGCAATGCCTTTTCCTTTCAAATTCAGCTCCAATCCAATTGTATCTATACACAATTGACTTAATATCATCAATTCTACTTAACAAACTAGTTCATAAGGCTAAATATAATTTTTACAATATTCTGCCCGGAATATTGAAAATCGACCCGGGCCCACATCTCAAAAAATTTCGAAATTCATATTTCCGGAGTCCTCATCTCGCTACGAGTCCGTATATACCAAATTCACAAAAATTGGCGTTCATTTGACCCCTTAAATCACTATTTCTATCCAAGAGGGTTTTCTACCCTTTTCAACAAAAATTCTCAAATTAAACACTAAATCTTGCAATAGATTCGAGTTATACCACCAAAATTGAGTTAAGAACACTTACCCCGTTGTTCTCTCCAAAAATCCCTCGAAAAATCGCCCTATCCGAGCTCCAAATCGTCAAAAATGGCAAAATATTTTCGGACCTCAAATATATTCTGTCCGGCACTATTCACGGACACTGTTCAAGGACTGTTCACCGACACTATTCATGGTACTGTTCACGGGTATTGTTCACGGGCACTGTTCATAACAGATTTTTTTTGCAATTTCTGCCCATTTTCTAAGTTCGGAATTATTTCGAGACACCTCTGAAACACTCCCGAGCCCTTGGGGCTCCAAACCAAATATGCACATTGAATCTAAAACATCACACGAACTCGCTCGGGTGATCAAATCGCAAAAATAACATCAAAATCATCAATTTTCATCAAATCAAGGCCTAAGTTTCCAAAAACTTTTGAAAATACACTTTCGATCAAAAACCAGACCAAACGATGTCCGAATAAACTAAAAATTTGCGAACCTATCCAAAATCACATGACGAAGCTACAAAAATTCTCGAATTCCATTTCGACCCCCGGATCAAAATCTCACCTACCGTTCGGATTTCGCCAAAATTCAACCTTAGCCAATTCAAGCCTATTTCTACACCGGACCTCTGAATTCAATTCTGATTGATCCCCTAAGTCACAAATCACCCCCTGGAATTAACTGAATCATCAGAATCTGATTCTGAGCCCTCTAACAAAATAGTCTACTCCAGGTTGACTTTTCACATTCAAGCTTCCTTCAAGAAGGCTATATGCCTCATTTTCAATCCAAATCACTCCTAACTCACCCGATAGACTCTAACACTGATATAAAAGCATAAAACACATAAATGCAAGGTAACGGGGTGGTAATTCCCGTGACGACGGGCCGAGTCGTCACAAATATACTGGATTATATTCCTTCATATGTAGCGATTCCACCATGAACTATAGCTTCTAATAAAAACTGTATAAATATCGGATAAAAAAATAAGCATATTCATTTCCAGTAATAATTACAAGATGTAGTTGTTGTACAATGTAAAACTCTAGTCAATTATACGTGAAGCTAAATATTAAATTATTAAATTCTAGTAAATCGTTCTAATTACATAATTTCAAGTATTTTCCAATTCTCCATTATAATATACTGTATTATATTCCTTCATCTGTAGCGATTCCATCATGAACTATAGGTTCTAACAAAAATTGTATGAATAAAAGATAAAAAAAAATCAGCATATTCAATTCCAGTACTGATTAGAGGATGTAGTGGTTGTACAATGTAAAACTCCTGTAAGTTATACAGGAAATTAAAATATTAAATTATTAAATTCCAGTAAATTATTATAATTATATAATTTCCACTATTTTCCAATCAACCATTATAAAATATTGCATTATATTCCTTCATGTGTACCCATTCCAGAATAAACTATAGCTTCTAATAAAAATCATATGAATATAGGATAAAAAAAATTAGCATATTCATTTCCAGTAATAATTATTGGATGTAGTGGTTGTATAATATAAAACTTCTATAAATTATACAGGAAGGTAAATATTAAATTATTTATTTTCAGTAAATTGTTCTAATTACATAATTTCTGGTATTTTCCAATTCTCTATTATAATATATTGTAATATATTCCTTAATGTGTAGCGATTTCAGCATGAACTATAGTTCCTAATAAAAATTGTATGAATATTCGGTTAAAAAATTAGCGTATTCGTTTCCAGTAATAATTATAGGATGCAGTGGTTGTACAATGTAAAACTCCTGTAAATTATACAGGAAGGTAAATATTAAATTATTTATTTCCAGTTAATTGTTCTAATTACATAATTACTACTATTTTCCAATTCTCTATTATAATATACTAGATTATATTCCTTCATGTGTAGCCATTCCAGCATGAACTATAGCTTCTAATAAAAATTGTATGAATATAGGATAAAAAAATAAGCATATTCATTTCCAGTACTAATTACAGAATGTAGTGGTTGTATAATGTAAAACTTATGTAAATTATACAGCAAATTAAAATATTAAATTATTAAATTCCAGTAATTGTTTTAATTATATAATTTCCACTATTTTCCAATCTACCATTATAACATACTGGATTATATTCCTTCATGTGTACTCATTCCAGCATAAACTATAGCTTCTAATAAAAATTATATGAATATAGGATAAGAAAATTACCATATTCATTTCCAGTAATAATTACTGGATGTAGTGATTGTACAATGTAAAACTCCTGTAAATTATACAGAAAGGTTAATATTAAATTATTTATTTCTAGTAAATTGTTCTAATTACATAATTTTCTGTATTTTCCAATTCTCCATTATAATATACTCTATTATATTCCTTCATGTGTAGCAATTTTAGCATGAACTATAGCTTCTAATAAAAATTGCATGAATATCGGATAAAACAATTAGCATATTCATTTCCAGTAATAATTACAAGATGCAGTGGTTGTACAATGTAAAACTCCTATAAATTTGTGATGACCCGGTCCGTCATCATGTGAGTTATAACCCCCGCTTTCCCGTTATCTGCTTGTTCATGTTTCAACATTTGTGTTTGATGAGTTTGAGTCAATTCGGATCGAGTTTGGTTGGAAATGAGACAAATAGTCTCTTAGAAGAAGGAATAGTTGGGAAAACTCATTCGGATGTTGATTTGCGAGTTACGGAGCTCGGAATCAAATTCTGATGATTCGGTCAGCTCCGAGAGGTCAATTGTGGCTTAGGAGAGCGATCGAAATTGCATTTGGAGGTCCGGTGTAGTTTTAGGCTTGAATTGGCTGAGGTTGAATTTTGGCGAAATCTGAACTGTAGGTGAGATTTTGATCCGGGAGTCGGAATGGAATTATGACAGTTGCAGTAGCTCTGTTAGGTAATTTTGGATATGCCTACAAAGTTTCAGGTCATTCGGACATCGTTTGGTCGGATTTTTGATTGGATGTTGGTTTCGGAAGTTTTAGATGAAACTTAGGCTTGAATTCGCTGTGATTCGATGATTTCCGTGTTTAAGGGCATGTTTTTATAATTGAAACAAGTTTGTATTAAGTTTTGAAGTAGGTTGGTGGTTTTTGTTGGGGTCCCGGGGGCCTTAGGATGAATCCGGTGGTCCAAACGGACCATTTCTTGCATTTTGAACTGCTGTTGGCTGCTGGTTTTTGTTGCAGAGAGATACTCTATGTGATCGCATGAGGAGATGCGATCGCATAGAAGAATGAAATTGAGCCCCCGAGTTATTCTATGTGATCGCGTATAAGGGGATGTGATCGCATAGGTATGTAATCTTGTCACGACCCGGATTTTCCCCCAACATCGGGATCGTGATGGCGCCTACTCGTGGTAGCTAGGCAAGCCACCTGTATACATACTATCTTGTTTCTAGCACAATTTTAATTAAATAAATGCGAAATACTTTATCAGATAGAAATAACTAATTACAAAGTGAAAATCATACTGAATTCTTCTACCCAAGACGTGGAGTCACCAACTCACGAACTACTATGGAATACTACACATAAAAGTCTGAAGGAAATATAACATAATTCTGTTTGTCTCGGAACAAAGAGACTACAGCTAATAATATAAATAAAGAGAGAGACGCCGGGCCTGCGGACGTCTGCAAGCTACCTCGGTCTCGGGGGTATGAAAATCCTGCTACCGACCTACTGCTGCTACTGCTGCTCAAAACCTAGACCTGTGCAAAAATGCACAGAAGTGTAGTATTAGCAAAACCGACCCCATGTGCCGGTAAGTGCCCGGCCTATCCCGGCGAAGTAGTGACAAGCCTAGGACCAGACACTCACATAAACCTGTGCAATTCAATATATATATATGTGTACCCCAAAATAACAAGAAATAATCAAGTATTAACACAATAAGGAATACCTTAAAGAATTCATCAATTAATCACAGTTAATAATTTCACAAGGAAGAACAAAGTATAATGTAAACACAAGTAATATCACTTCAAGAAATAGCAAGCAGTTGCACGGCATCACCCTTCGTGCTTTTACTCTCATCCTCACATCCATAGTACGGCATGATCCTTCGTACATGGTTCAATAACAGGGCACGACATGATCCTTCGTGCATAATCAATAATAGGGCACGGCATGATCCTTCGTGCATAATCAATAATAGGGCACGACATGATCCTTCGTGCATAATCAATAATAGGGCACGGCATGATCCTTCGTGCATAATCAATAATAGGGCACGGCATGATCCTTCGTGCATAATCAATAATAAACATGGCACGGCATCACCCTTCGTGCATTATCACTCTTCCTCACCCAAATAAAAATCACAGTTAAGGGTAAAGAAAGAAACAGTAATTCATAAATTGTCCCATCAAGGCCAATCAATAATTATCTTCACAACAAGTCCCAACAAGGGAGAACAATAACAATTCATCTGTAATATATCTCAAAATAATCATTTTCCAACGATTCACGGTCATATTAGACGCCAGTGTATGGATGCTCGTCACCACAACCCATACACCGCACTCGATCACATAACACATAACACATAATCCTACTCCCTCAAGCTAGGATAGAACAAACACTTACCTCGAATGCTTATGAACAATTCAATCCGTGGAAATGTCCTTTTGTTTCAATTTGGCTCCAATCCAACCGTATCTATACACAATTGATTTAATGTCATCAATTCTACTCAACAAACAAATTCTTAAGACCAAATACAACTTTTACAACATTCTGCCATGAATAGTGAATTTCAACCCCGGGCCCACATGGTCGGAATTCGGGGTTAGAACCAAAATCCGATAACCCATTCCCCCACGAGTTCATATATATAATTTGTCAAAATCGGACCTCAATTCGAGGTCCAATTCCCCAATTTATGAAAAACCCTATTTTCTAACAAAAACAAGAATTTTACCATGAAAATCTTTGATTTCTTATGAAAAACATGTTTAATGATGTTAGGAATTGAAAGAATTAAGTAAAAAGTGACTTACAATCGTTTTGATGAAGAAGAAATCCTTGAAGAATCGCAAATGGGTGTTTTGGTTTTGTGAAAAGTGAAGAAATGACTGAAATTCGTGTTTTTCAGGTCTCTGTGTTCGCATTTGCGAACATGGGTTCGCAATTGCGAACCCCGACCAATTTCTGGAGTTTGAAAAATAAGCTAAGGGTGGGAAGTTCGTATTTGCGAACATTTGTTCGCATTTGCGAACAGTTCGCATTTGCGAACTAATGTTCGCATTTGCGAACATAGGCTGAATAAGGCAGTGTTCGCATTTATGAACAATGGTTCGCATTTGCGAACCAAGGCAGTATGGGGCAGTGTTCGCATTTGCGAACTTTTGTTCGCATTTGCGAACATAGGCTGGCAGTGGGGACCTTCGCTAATGCGAACAAATGTTCGCATTTGCGAACAAGGCTGGGCCAAAGGGGGCTTCGCATTTGCGATGAATGTTCGCATTTGCGAGCCTGTCCCCCTTCGCAATTGCGAGAAAACTTCGCAATTGCGAAGCCAACAGCTGGGTGAAAAACCAGCAGTTCAAAAATTCAGAGTTTCATCCAACGGCCTATCAAATCTTTACCCGAGCCCCCCGGCTCCAAACCAAACATGTACACAACCTCAAAAACACATTATGGACTTGTTCGTGCGATCATATCGCCAATATCACTTCGTTTTAATCAAATCGAGCCTCAAACTCATGATTTTCATACTTTTAGTTTTCAAAACTTCTTAACTTGGAACTCAAGGTCCAAAACATCTCAAACGACATCCAAATGTCACCAAACTTTACAGAAATCACATATATAATATTTAAGATTTGTACCGGGCGTCGGAACCAAAATACGAGCCCGATACCAAGGTCAATTAATTTATTCCCTTTAATAATTACATCAAAAACAATTTCACATAAAAATTCATAACTTGGGCTCTAGGCCTCAGAATTCGACTCCGACACATGTCCAAGTCCCATATTTTCCTACGGACCTCCCGGGACCATCCAATCTCGGTCCGGATCCGTTTACCAAAAATGTTGACCGAAGTCAACCATATCAATATTAATATCATTTTTATCCAAATTTCTCATAGAATTCATATTTTCTATCACAAAATCTTTCCGCTACATGCTCGGATCGTGCACGCAAATCGAGGCAACATAGAATGAGGTTTTCAAGGCCTCAGAAGCTTGAAATGATTAATTAAATAAGTGATGACCCTTTGGGTCGTCACAATCTCCACCTCTAAAACAACCGTTCGTCCTCGAACGGACAAAAGAAAGAAGTACCCGAGTCAGGAAACAAGTGTGGGTAACGGCTCCGCATATCAGACTCGGACTCCCAGGTCGATGCCTCAGGAGGCTGACCTCTCCACTGAACACGCACAGAAGGATAACTCTTCGACCTCAATTGTCGAACCTGCCGGTCTAGAATGGCCACCGGCTCCTCCTCGTAAGATAGATCATTGTCCAATTGGACAGTATCGAAGTCTAACACATGTGTGGGATCGCCGTGGTATCTCCGAAGCATAGATACATGAAAAACTAGATGCACGACTGATAAGCTAGGCGGCAAAGCTAGTCTGTAAGCCACCCCTCCCACTCGGTCTAGAATCTCAAATGGACCAATATACCTAGGGCTGAGCTTGCCCTTCTTCCCGAACCTCATCACGCTCTTCATAGGCGACACTCGGAGCAATACTCACTCACCAACCATGAAATCTACATTTCGAACCTTACGATCCGCATAAGTCTTCTGTCTGGACTGAGCTGAACGCAATCTCTCCTGAATAGTCTTGACCTTATCCAAGGCCTCCTGAACTAAGTCTGTACCCAACAACCGAGCCTCTCCCGGTTCAAACCATCCGACTGGTGATCGACATCGCCTACCATACAACGCCTCATACGGAGCCATCCTGGATGCTAGATTGGTAACTGTTATTGTAGGCGAACTCTGCTAATGGTAGAAACCGGTCCCACGAGCCTCCGAAATCAATAACACAGGCCCGAAGCATGTCCTCAAGAATCTGAATAGTCCTCTCGGACTGGCCATCCGTCTGAGGATGAAATGCTGTACTCAACCGAACCTGGGTGCCTAACTCCCGCTGGACCGCTCTCCAGAACCGCGAGGTAAACTGCGTTCCCCGATCAGAGATAATAGATACTGGCACCCCATGGAGACGAACAATCTCCCTAATGTAAACCTCCGCTAACCTCTCCGACGAGTAGGAGGCAGATACTAGAATAAAGTGTGCTGATTTGGTCAGCCTATCAACAATGACCCAAATAGCATCAAATTTCCTCCGAGTCAAAGGATGTCCAGTAACGAAGTCCATAGTGATCCGCTCCCATTTCCACTCGGGAATTTCAATCCTCCGGAACACACCACCAGGTCTCTGGTGCTCATATTTCACCTGCTGACAATTTAGACACCGAGCGACATACGCAACGATATCTTTCTTCATTCTGCGTCACCAATATTTCTGCCGTAAGTCCTGGTACATCTTCGCGGCGCCCGGGTGAATAGAATACCGCGAACCGTGGGCCTCTGCTAAGATCAACTCTCGAATCCCTTCGACATTGGGCACACAAAATCGACCCTGCAATCTCAATACCCCATCATCATCTAGGTTTACCTGTGTGGCACCTCCCCGCTGTACTGTATCTCTCAACTCACGCAAATGAGGATCATCAAATTGCCTCTCACTGATACGCTCTAATAAAGAAGAACGAGCGACCGTGCAGGCTAACACCCTGCTAGGCTCAGAAATGTCTAATCTCACGAACCGGTTGGCTAAGGCCCTGGACATCTAGAGCTAATGGTCTCTGATTGACCGGAATATATGCAAGACTACCCATGTTGGCATACTTTCTACTCAATGCATCGGCCACCACATTGGCCTTACCTGGGTGATATAATATAGTGACATCATAGTCTTTTAGCAACTCTAACCATCTCCGCCGTCGTAGATTCAACTCCTTATGTTTGAACAAGTACTCGTAGGCTTTTGTGATCGGTGTACACCTCACATGTCACACCATATAGATAATGCCTCCGCTTGATCAAACATGAACCACTGCTGCCAACTCGAGATCATGAACCGGATAATTCTTCTCATGTATCTTTAATCGCCTCGAAGCATAAGGCGATAACCTTACCATCCCGCATCAATACCGCTCCAAGCCCCGTATGAGATGCGTCACAATAAACCGTATAAGGCCCCGTACCCGTAGGTAGTATCAACACCGGTGCGGTGGTCGAGGCCGTCTTGAGCTTCGAAAGCTCGCCTCACACTCCTCTCGACCATTGAAATTGGACACCCTTCCGGGTCAACCCGGTCATCGGGCCGCAATAGAAGAAAACCCCTCTACAAAACGACGGTAGTAACTCGCTAATCCCAAGAAACTCCGGATCTCGATCACTGAAGCTGGTCGAGGCCAATTCTGGACCGCCTCAATCTTCTTTAGGTCCACTTGAATACCTTCCACTGATACAATGTGACCCATAAATGCTACCGAACTCAGCCAGAACTCATATTTAGAAAATTTGGCATATAGCCGGTTATCTTTCAGAGTCTGAAGAACCACTCTGAGGTGTTGCTCGTGCTCTTCCTGGCCGCGGGAGTACACTAGGATGTCATCTATGAAGACTATCACGAACAGATCTAAGTAAGGCCTGAATACTCGATTCATCAACTCCATGAATGGTGCTGGGGCATTGGTCAACCCGAAGGACATGACCAAGAACTCATAATGCCCATATCTAGAGCGAAAGGCTGTCTTAGGAATGTCAGCCGCCCTGATCTTCAGCTGATGGTAGCTTGACCTCAAGTCTATCTTAGAGAATACCCTCGCTCCCTGGAGCTGGTCAAACAAATCATCAATCCTCGGTAGTGGATATTTATTTTTGATAGTCACCTTGTTTAACTCCCGGTAATCAATACACATCCGCATCGAGCCATCCTTCTTCTTTACAAATAATACAGGTGCTCCCTAGGGGGAAACACTGGGCCTGATAAAGCCCTTCTCAAGAAGATCCTGCAACTGATCTTTCAACTCTTTTAGTTCCGGCGGGGCCATACGATAGGGTGGAATAGAGATGGGCCGAGTACCCGGTGCCAGATCAATACAGAAATCAATATCCCTGTCGGGTGGCATGCCCGGCAGGTCTGAAGGAAAAACCTCCGGAAACTCCCGTGCAATAGGGACCGACTCAATGGAAGGAACTTCTGTGCTGGAATCACGAACATAAGCCAAATAAGCTAGACACCCCTTCTCGACCATACGTCGAGCCTTAACATAAGAAATAACAATGCGAACGGAGTGGCTTGAGGTACCCTTCCACTCTAATCGGGGTGATTCTGGCAAGGCTAAGGTGACAGCCTTAGCATGACAATCAAGAATAGCATGGTATGGGGACAACCAGTCCATCCCCAATATGACATCAAAATCTACCATATCCAAGAGCAACAGATCAAGACGGGTCTCAAGACCCCCAAATATAACTACGCACGAACGATGCACCCGATCGACTACAATAGAGTCGCCCACTGGCGTAGCCACATAAACTGGAATATCCAGAGCATAGGCGGGCACGACCAAATACGGTGCGAAGTAGGAAGACACATAGGAATTTGTAGATCCAGGGTCAAATAATACCGAAGCACCTCCGCCACACACAAGAATAGTACCCGTAATCACGGCATCTGATGCCTCTGCCTCCGGCCCGGCCGGTAAAGCATAGAATCGGGGATCCGCACCTCCCCTTTGAGCTCGCGTCTCTAGGACGACCATCAACCGGCCGACCTCTACCTCTCGCCGGACCGTCTCCACCTCTACGGTCTCGACCTCCACCTCTATAATCTCTACCCCCGCCTCCGGCCGGCTGGGCAGGCCGAGGGTCGACCGGGGCTCGAATCATGGGACGAGGACCTCGCTGCCGAGAGTTGCCCGCCGCTGAGGGCAATTCCCGATAATATGACTCGGGTCACCACAACCGTAGCAACTCTTGGACTGATAGGGCTGCTGGCCCCGACGACCCGAATGGCCTCCACGAACACTCGAAGAGGCCGAGCATTAATAGGAAGCTGGGTCTGAATAATGCTCACGAGAACCACGATCACCCGATCCACCCCGCGAAGCTCGAAGGGCGGAATGAAAAGGCTCGGAGGACCGGCCTCTATCAAAGGATTCTCTCGCTACCGGAGGAAGAACCACCAAACCGGCTCGAATGACGAGGCCTCTTATCCGAAGAATAACCGCCTCCCCTAGCAAGAGCCATCTCAACTCGCGTGCCGCATTGGCCGCCTCCCGAAATGATATGTCACTCCCCACGCCCATAGCCATCTAGAGTCTAATCGGATGATTAAGCCCATCTATAAACTTGCGGACCCTCTCCCGCTCCGTGGGAAGTATCACCACCGCATGACGAGCCAAGTCGATAAATCTCGTCTCATACTGTGTAACTGTCATAGTGCCCTGATGGAGGCGCTCAAACTGCCTCCGAAGTACATCCCTCCGAGTAGCAGGGAGAAACTTCTCCATAAATAGTTCCGCAAACCTGGTCCCATGATAAAGCTGGGGACCCTGCTGGTCGAGTCAGGCAATAATCTCTCCACCAAGGTTTGGCGGATCCTGCAAGTCTGAAGGTACAGAAGTCAACTCCATTTGTCTCCACAATCCCCATAGTCTTGAGAATCTCATGGCAACTGAATAAGAAGTCCTGAGGATCCTCTGATGCGGCTCCACTGAATGTAGTGGTAAATAGCTTGGAGAACCGATCAAGCCTCCATAACGAATCAGAAGTCATGGCCGCTCCATCACCGGCATGAGCTGTGGTACCTGACTGAGTGGCCACAGCTGGCTGAACCACTGGTGCCTGAGGCTGAGGAGCTACTGGCTCCGGAGTACGAGCAATAGGAGTCTGGGCCCCTCCTCCAGCCTGAGAAGTGGCTGGGGCAACTGATAATAAACCCGCTCTGGCAATGTTGTCCATGAATCCCGCTATTCTGACCAAGGCATCCCGGAGATCCGGGGTAAATAAAGCCTCTCCTGGGACCTGAGCTGGGCCCACTGGAGCTGCTGGAACCGGAACCTCCTCGTCAATCTCAATATGAGGCTCCACCTCTGGAGTAGCTGCCTGGGGCTGAGCTCTACCCCTACCACGGCCTCTAATACGGCCTTGGCCCCTGCCCCTCACGGGAGCTGCCTGGGGCTCGGGCTGCTGGTCAGCGGACGAAGAAGCGCGTGTCCTTACCATCTGCGAAAGGACAGGATAGAAATTCAATCAGCATTTGAGGAACAAGTCGCACGACAAGAAAGAACAAATGAGAGACTCTTTCCTAACTCAATAGACTCTGGAGGACAAGTACAGATGTCTCCGTACCTACCTCTCCAACTCTACTAAGCTTGTTCGTGAGTGGTGAGACCTATGTAACCTAGAGCTCTGATACCAACTTGTCACGACCCGGATTTTCCCCCAACATCGGGATCGTGATGGCGCCTACTCGTGGTAGCTAGGCAAGCCACTGTATACATACTATCTTGTTTCTAGCACAATTTTAATTAAATAAATGCGAAATACTTTATCAGATAGAAATAACTAATTACAAAGTGAAAATCATACTGAATTCTTCTACCCAAGACGTGGAGTCACCAACTCACGAACTACTATGGAATACTACACATAAAAGTCTGAAGGAAATATAACATAATTCTGTTTGTCTCGGAACAAAGAGACTACAGCTAATAACATAAATAAAGAAAGAGACGCCGGGCCTGCGGACGTCTGCAAGCTACCTCGGTCTCAAATATGATCAACTCCCACGCAATCTATTTACTGCTGCTGCTGCTCCTGATCGTAACCTGGACCTGTGCAAAAACGCACAGAAGTGTAGCATCAGCACAACCGACCCCATGTGCCGGTAAGTGCCTGGCCTATCCCGGCGAAGTAGTGACAAGCCTAGGACCAGACACTCACATAAACCTGTGCAATTCAATATATATATATGTGTACCCCAAAATAACAAGAAATAATCAAGTATTAACACAATAAGGAATACCTTAAAGAATTGAACAATTAATCACAGTTAATAATTTCACAAGGAAGAACAAAGTATAATGTAAACACAAGTAATATCACTTCAAGAAATAGCAAGCAGTTGCACGGCATCACCCTTCGTGCTTTTACTCTCATCCTCACATCCATAGTACGGCATGATCCTTCGTACATGGTTCAATAACAGGGCACGGCATGATCCTTCGTGCATAATCAATAATAGGGCACGGCATGATCCTTCGTGCATAATCAATAATGGGGCACGGCATGATCCTTCGTGCATAATCAATAATAGGGCACGGCATGATCCTTCGTGCATAATCAATAATAGGGCACGGCATGATCCTTCGTGCATAATCAATAATAAACATGGCACGGCATCACCCTTCGTGCATTATCACTCTTCCTCACCCAAATAACAATCACAGTTAAGGGCAAAGAAAGAAACAGTAATTCATAAACCGTCCCATCAAGGGCAATCAATAATTATCTTCACAACAAGTCCCAACAAAGGAGAACAATAACAATTCATCTGTAATATATCTCAAAATAATCATTTTCCAACGACTCACGGTCATACTAGACGCCAGTGTATGGATGCTCGTCACCACGACCCATACACCGCACTCGATCACATAACACATAACACATAATCCTATTCCCTCAAGCTAGGATAGAACAAACACTTACCTCGAATGCTTATGAACAATTCAATCCGTGGAAATGTCCTTTTCTTTCAATTTGGCTCCAATCCAACCGTATCTATACACAATTGATTTAATGTCATCAATTCTACTCAATAAACAAATTCTTTAGACCAAATACAACTTTTACAACATTCTGCCATGAATAGTGAATTTCAACCCCGGGCCCACATGGTCGGAATTCGGGGTTAGAACCAAAATCCGGTTACCCATTCCCCCATGAGTTCATATATATAATTTTTTTCAAAATCGGACCTCAATTCGAGGTCCAATTCCCCAATTTATGAAAAACCCTATTTTCTAACAAAAACAAGAATTTTACCATGAAAATCTTTGATTTCTTATGAAAAACATGTTTAATGATGTTAGGAATTGAAAGAATTAAGTAAAAAGTGACTTACAATCGTTTTGATGAAGAAGAAATCCTTGAAGAATCGCAAATGGGTGTTTTGGTTTTGTGAAAAGTGAAGAAATGACTGAAATTCGTGTTTTTCAGGTCTCTGTGTTCGCATTTGCGAACATGGGTTCGCAATTGCGAACCCCGACCAATTTCTGGAGTTTGAAAAATAAGCTAAGGGTGGGAAGTTCGCATTTGCGAACAGTTCGCATTTGCGAACTAATGTTTGCATTTGCGAACACATGCTGTATAAGGCAGTGTTCGCATTTGCGAACAATGGTTCGCATTTGCGAACCAAGGCATAATAGGGGATGTTCGCATTTGCGAACTTTTGTTCGCATTTGCGAACATAGGCTGGCAGTGGGGACCTTCGCAAATGCGAACAAATGTTCGCATTTGCGAACAAGGCTGGGCCAAAGGGGGCTTCGCATTTGCGATGAATGTTCGCATTTGCGAGCCTGTCCCCCTTCGCAATTGCGAAGCCAACAGCTGGGTGAAAAACCAGCTGTTCAAAAATTCAGAGTTTCATCCAACGGCCTATCAAATCTTTACCCGAGCCCCCGGGCTCCAAACCAAACATGTACACAACCTCAAAAACACATTATGGACTTGTTCGTGCGATCATATCGCCAATATCACTTCGTTTTAATCAAATCGAGCCTCAAACTCATGATTTTCATACTTTTAGTTTTCAAAACTTCTTAACTTGGAACTCAAGGTCCAAAACATCTCAAACGACATCCAAATGTCACCAAACTTTACAGAAATCACATATATAATATTTAAGATTTGTACCGGGCGTCGGAACCAAAATACGAGCCCGATACCAAGGTCAATTAATTTATTCCCTTTAATAATTACATCAAAAACAATTTCACATAAAAATTCATAACTTGGGCTCTAGGCCTCAGAATTCGACTCCGGACACATGTCCAAGTCTCCCATATTTTCCTACGGACCTCCCGGGACCATCCAATCTCGGGTCCGGATCCGTTTACCAAAAATGTTGACCGAAGTCAACCATATCAATATTAATATCATTTTTATCCAAATTTCTCATAGAATTCATATTTTCTATCACAAAATCTTTCCGGCTACATGCTCGGATCGTGCACGTAAATCGAGCCAACATAGAATGAGGTTTTCAAGGCCTCAGAAGCTCGAAATGATTAATAAAATAGGTGATGACCCTTTGGGTCGTCACAAATCTGATACTCTGCGATCGCAGGGCTACTTGTGTGAACACATATGGTAATGTGGCCATGGGTCCCTAGAAGCCAATTGTTCTATGCGATCGCGGGCAGTGTTTGCGATCGCATAGTAGTAAGTTGGAGCCTGGACAAAATGTTCTATGCGGTCGCATGGGGGCTATGCGATCGCATATCATTAAATAATTCGAGCAACTATTTGTTCTATGCGATCGCAATGATGGGATGCAATCGCATAGTGTAATTACATGGACGTTCAGACCTGCTAAGTAACATTACCACTCGCGAGGGTTTTCATATTTCATCAAGTTTGGGTAAACTTAGAGAGCAAAGTGACGGGAAATTACGGGTATTTCATCGGGAAAACATTGGATGTAAGTTTTAAAGTCTAAATACGTGATTTTATCTTAGAATCTTCCTCTATTTCACTGAAAATGGACGAATTAATGGGGTATTTTGGGCCCTAAGCCTGGGTTATAGTAAATCATCGATTTGATTGGGCAAACGGAGTCCGATTTTGACAAACTTTATATGTATGGACTCGTGTTGAGATAAGCATTCCGAAAATGTAACTTTTGTAATTTTTTGAGGAGCGTACCAAAAATCAGATTTTGACAACTTCGTGGGATTTGGTGTAAATCGAGTTATTTCGATTGGGTTATGTCTAGTTAGCCTATATTGATGTATTCTTATTGATTTTGAGCAGATTTGGCATCCGAGGAGATTGATTTGAGAGGCAATCGCAAAGTGAGCAAGGACTTCGACCGGTTTGAGTTGAGTGGTGGTAGTAAATGATGTAATGAGGGTTTGAAACCCCGTACTTGCACTATACAGTCCTATGCTGAGATGAAACACGCGTCGTGTGACTAGCGTGGTGGTATTGTGACTGGGGATTTGGGCTTGGTCCTTCCCGGTTGATAGTCTTACTGTGTATTATGACTACGATTGAGCTTATAACTGTGTAATTAGGCTAGTATCCATGTTTGGGGCCTTGTGCCAATCTGTAGAGTGTTAGGGAAGCCTGTAGAGCTAGGTGACCCTTATATCATGCGAGATACATACACTCAGCCATAATTATAGTTGTATATCATATCATGAGCTAGTACTAGATGTGTACTTGAGACAGACTACCTGGGGTGGGATTCCCTGTTCTACCTAAGTGGGCCTGAGAGGCCAAGTCTATATTGACTGAGATAGGGTCGAGGACCCGTTGTGAGGTATGGCTATACATACGTATATAACATATGTTTATACCTATATACACGCATATATATATATATATATATATATATATATATATATATATATATATATATATATATATATATATATATATATATATATATATATATATATATATATATATATATATATATTGAGAGGCTGCACGCCGCAGCATTATAGATATATATATACATATATATTGGATCATGGTGCACGCCGCAGCGGTATAAGTGAGTACTAGGTCAGTGTGGGATCATGGTAAGACAGTTGTGGACTGGAAAGTGTGGGATTATTGTGAGACAATTGTGGGCTTGAAATGGGCTAATCACTAGGGAGATGACTTACCTGTGAGGTTACTCTTATTATTACTCACTGAGTTGAAATATACTCACCCCACTCCCCTGCACTCTTTGTGCAGATCCATAGGTTCAGGAGGGCAGTTGAGCTATCGCAACTGCTTCATTATTACTATCTCGAGGAGACTTCGAGGTAGCTGCCGGCGTCCGCAGGACCTGATCTCTCCCTCTACATCATTTTGTATTTTACTATTCTGCCTATACCTGGATTGTATAGGATATTTTCCATATGTAGATGCTCAGACTTGTGACACCGAGATCATTGGGGTTGTATTTGTGTATTTCGTTTCCACACTTCTTGTTCTGTTGTGAAAACAAGCTAGTAATGCTAATTGATTAGTAGTAATTAATAACTGGCTAGTAAATTGAATAATATGGTCGGGCTTGCCTAAAAATATGTTGGACGCCATCACGACCGCAATTTCGGTCGTGAAAAGTTGGTATCAGAGCCTAGGTTACTTGGCCTCATGAGTCATGAGCCGATTAGTAGAGTCCAGCGGATCGGTACGGAGAAGTTTGTATTTATCCTTGAGAGGGTGCAAAGCTTTTAGGAAAGCTTGAAATTCTTATCGTGCGTACTCGATTCAACTTGAGGTATGATTCTTGAAATTCCTTCTGCATATTGACATGCGCACTCGAGTGCTTAGTGATAAAGTTGCCTTGATGGCTTATGATTTTTCGATCGATGGGCGAGATATAATCTTTGTGAGTTCATGTTGGGCCAGTTTGGAGGACTTGAGGCCGGATCTTTATCTATGGCTTGAGCACCGAGGTTCTGAATTTGTGAGCTGGAGTTATAAAATTATATGTTCAGTATTGTCCCTAATTGTGGGAATGTCGGCTAGATAACCATGTGATGTGTATCATGGTGGAAGGTGTGCTGAAATACTAAATTGAGGCGAAGCAGGTGGTTATCTCTTACGGAGTGCTCTTAGGTGAGCTGATTCTTATGTTTAATTGAAAGGTATTTGATATGTATTATAATTCGATCAGGTGCCACGCATGTCAGTGTATCAATTTTGATAATATAATTCGTGCAGTATTGAGATTCAGGTCATTGATATACCTTGTAGTGTCTTGTCGAGTTGTGGACATATTGTTAGGATGGTTTGGTGATTCTCTGGCAAGTGGATAGGCCAAGGTACAAAGGAAACTCTATCGAATTTTTTGGAAAATTTGGGACTTAGAAAATATTTTGTCACCTAAAGAGTAGGCTTAACTATTGTGGGTGTATAAATTCAATAATTGCAGAAGAGTTAAGATTTATGATGATTCGAGTCTCTGCCAAAGCTAGTAAATGACTTGAGTTCAATCTCACTATAACATTGTGGCGTCATTTGAATAAGAATGCTATGAGTGGTTAAAAGTGCTTTAATATATGGCTTCGAGCTAAGTTGGAGAGGTTGCTATTGACTAGCTGATTACACGGTTGTGTGCTATGTTCATTCTGTCTCTAAGTACATTGGAAATTTTGGTAAATGCTACATGGTGCATCGTAGATGTGAAGGAATATTAGAATGTTTTGAGTTACTATTGATAAAGAATGCTCTCTGCATAGAAAAAAATGGGTATTTGTATCCGTATGAAATCATGTTTGTGGTGTTAGAGTACTGACAAGTCACAAGTTCTTCTGTTCATTTAGGGCATGTGATATACAGCTGAATAAGGGTGAATGACTCTCATGAGAATTGTATTACTGTGTTCAAGGTTTTGCATATGACAATCCTGTGTCCTAAGTTTGTGTATGTGGCTAAAGATGGTGGTTTCGTTAGAAGAGATCAAGACTTGTGTTATATTATGCGAATGATGGGATTCTATGTATCTGTATTGGAAGGCAATGATAACGAATTCAAAATCGCAGGAAGTTCATCAAAGTAAAGTGTTGTAGATTGTGGTACTTCTGGGAAACATCGAAAGAGTATTCAGTGGCCTATGGGTCTTAGACCGTGTGGTCTTATGTACGAGTCTTGTGTGGTAATACGGGTAGAGGCATTGTGGTGTTGTAGTAAAGACTGATATTAAATTTAAGATGAATCAGAAAGGAAATTGGGTAAATGGAGAAACTTGTTAATAAACCGAAATGGTATGATAAGGAAACAATTAACCCCTGGTATGCGTTCGAAGTAATGAGTCTTGCAGATATGGTGCAACAAAGCTCTTGAGTGCTGGCAGTTGCGTAGCTCGAAGTGGGTAAAAGGACTCAGTCCTGGCAGTTAAACTTATGCAACGAATTGGAAGAAAGAGTTTGTGATAGGTTTTACCATGGTTTAAAAATGAGTATGTTTCTTGTGATATGAAGTCATTAAAATTCTCAAGTAGCGTAGGCAGTTGCAGATAATCTGAGAATCAATCTCTCTGGTGATTAAGGAAAATGGTACTGCTATTCTAGTGATTTGGCAGAGTATATGGTCAAAAAGGCAAGGTAATGTAAACTGATAATACTAGTGGTATTGTGGTATAGCCTTGTTGGATTGACGGTGGTAATTGAGTTGCTGATGGCATAGGGATATTTTGAATGGATATCGTGGTATGAATGGCTCCTTGATGTGTGTTATGCATTCGTACGGTGGAGTGTGGAATCAGGCATAGTGATTCATGTGTTATATATGTGTTGGAGACTAGAAGTTCTCGTAATCCGCCTACGCAGTGGTGGTATATCGTGTGTATCAGCACTGTTTAGCGGTTATTGGAAATTGGAAGCCCTAGTGGCTCTCTCGTTACTTGATATGATTAAATTGAATAATGATATATGATTGCAGACTGGTTGTCATAAGTCAGGTTGTCTAGACTAATATGATATGGACTATGTCAGAAAAATGTCACAAACTGCGTGGCAGAGTGCATCAGATCATGCTCCGGTAGGGTAGATGTACCCTAGGGCCAGCGGACGGCTGGTAGGTATTACTTTGTCAGTTGGGCCTTCGTGGCGGATGTCAGTGTAATCTACCATTGATTCAACTCCAGTATTGAGGAACTTTGTCGGATGCGTTTCATGTGGCCGAGCTTGAGGCTATATATATATGTATATATATACATATATATGTTTGTTGCAATGAGCAATTTGACTCGATATACATTCCTTTTTGCTAGATTTATGCGAGGATTGGGAGGCACGCCGCCACAAGTATAGTATCTGGATCGGGTGGCACGCCGCCACAAGTATAGTATCTGGATCGGGTGGCACACCACCACATGTATGGTATCAGGATCGGGTGGAACGCCATCACAGGTATAGTATATAGATCGGGTGGCATGCCGCCACATGTATGGTATCAGGATCAGGTGGCACGCCGCCACAGGTATGGTATCTAGATCGGGTGGCACGCTGCCACGGGTATGTTATTGGAACTGGTTGCACACCGCAATAGTGTGATGTGGAAAATATAGCTTCCTATATGTTACCTTGTATATAATAATTCCTAGCTTCTGAGGTATAGTCTGTATTGGGTATCGCTCAGGGAATAGCACATCAGTTGTGTCCTTTCAGGATTTGATATCGTATATCAATTATATCACCGCAGGTGTGATTGATTGCTTGAGTTCAGACCTAAATATGTGCGTGGCTGACCGTTTTGAGCATGGTGACTTGAGGTGCTCCATGTGTAATAGTGTTTGGATAGAATCATGGGTCGTGTCAAGGCCACGTGATATTATGACATTTTGAGGACGATTCAGGTACTCTATGATGCGAGACGGGATCTCAGTTCTATGTTATGATGGTACGGATAAATTGAATTACAACGCTTTTGTTTGAGTCACTTGTTATGATTTGAATACTTTCAGACGTCTCTTATTGGAGTGTGTGTTGTGCTCGTCACGGCTTAGGCCGGTGTTGAGGTGTCATATCACCAGTGCAGTGTGTTATAATCTAAATGATTGTTGGAGTCATTAATGAGTGCAAACATATGTGATTTCAGTTGGTTAGAAAGGTAATATCGAGGTTTGGCTCCGAAATCTATTATGGTATTAGTTAAAAAGGGAAATGGATTCATGAATGGTTGACCTGTGAGATGGGTTCAGTATATCGCGTGTTTCAGCTGCCGTGGGCAGGATATAAAGGTATTGGAAGAGGACTTTAGCTAATGAAAAAGGGTTCTTCAGTTAGTATTTGGTTACTGTTGTTGTGATTAGAGGCCATCGTGTCAAGCGATTGGGTTGTTTGATACATCATGTGATCTCACCTAGAGTGGCGAGTATGGGCTATTATAGTTGGTTCGTGTGTATCCTGGGTATAGGCATGGGATTAGGATTTGGTATGTGATTTTGGAAAGTGCAATGTGGTCTATAGTTCGGATGAGCTGTGAAATTCTAGCTATAGTGTGTATCGGACTTATGTGAGATAGGGTGACGTGGGATCGCCCGAATATATGTTTGGTGAGGTCATTCAGCTATTGGGTTACTTCTAGTAAACCTCTTGGTCCGCTTGAGGACGAGTGTTTGCTTAAGTTAGGGAGAATGTGATGACCCGGTCCGTCATCATGTGAGTTATAACCCCGTTTTCACCATTATATGCTTGTTCATGTTTCAACATGTGTGTTTGATGAGTTTGAGTCAATTCGGATCGAGTTTGGTTGGAAATGAGACAAATAATCTCTTAGAAGAAGGAATTGTTGGGAAAAGTCAACCGGATGTTGACTTGCGAGTTAGAGAGCTCTGAGTCGAATTCTTATGATTCGGTCAGCTCCGGGAGGTCATTTGTGGCTTAGGAGAGCAATCAGAATTGAATTTGGACGTCCAGTATAGTTTTAGGCTTGAATAGGCTAAGGTTGAATTTTGGCGAAATCTGAATGGTAGGTGAGATTTTGATCCGGGAGTCATAAGGGAATTCCGACAGTTGTAGTAGCTCCGTTAGGTGATTTTAGATATGCCTGCAAATTTTCAGGTCATTCGGACATCGTTCTGTCGGGTTTTTCATTGGATTTTGGTTTCAGAAGTTTTAGATGAAACTTAGGCTTGAATTCGCTTTGATTCGATGATTTCCGTGTTTAACGGCGTGTTTTTATGATTGGAACAAGTTTGTATCATGTTTTGAAGTAGGTTGGTGGTTTTCGTTGGGGTTCCGGGGGCCTTGGGATGAATCCGGTGGTCCAAACAGACAATTTCTTGCATTTTTGAACTGCTGTTGGCTGCTGGTTTTTGTTGCAGACAGATACTCTATGCGATCGCATAGAAGAATGAAATTGAGCCCCCGAGTTGTTCTATGTGATTGCGTATAAGGGGATTCAATCACATAGGTATGGAATCTGATACTCTGCGATCGCAGGGCTACTTGTGCGAACACATAGGGTAATGTGGCCCTTGGTCCCTAGAAGCCAATTGTTCTATGCGATCGCGGGGAGAGTTTGCGATCGCATAGTAATAATTTTGAGCCTGGACAAAATGTTTTACACGATCGCATGGGGGTTGTGAGATCGCATAGCATAAATAATTCGAGCAAATACTTGTTCTATGCGATCGCATAGTATAATTACCTGGGCGGACAGACATGTTAAGTAACATTCCACTTGCGAGGGTTTTCATATTTCATGAAGTTTGGGTAAAATTTGAGAGCAAAGTGACGGGAAATTATGAGGATTTTATCGGGAAAATATTGGAGGTAAGTTTTATGGTCTAAATACGTGATTTTATCTTAGAATCTTCCTCTATTTGACTGAAAATGGAAGAATTAATGGGGGAGTTTTAGCGCTAAGCCTGGGTTATGGAAAATCATCATTTTGAATGGGAAAACGGAGTCCGATTTTGATAAACTTTATATGTATGGACTCGTGTTGAGATAAGGATTCCGAAAATGTAATTTTTATAATTTTTTGAGGGGCGTACCAAAAATTGGATTTTGACAACTTCGTGGGTTTTGGTGTAAATCGAGTTATTTCGATTGGGTTATGTCTAACTAGAATATATTGATGTATTCTTATTGATTTTGAGCAGATTTGGCATTCGAGGAGATTGATTTGCGAGGAAAGCGCAAGGTGAGATAGAACTTCGACCGGTACTAAATGATGTACTGAGGGTTTGAAACCCCATACTTGCACTATACAGTGCTATGTTGAGATGAAACACGTGTCGTGTGACGAGCGTGGTGGTATTGTGACTGGGGATTTGGAGTTGGTCCTTCCCGGTTGATAGTCTTACTGTGTATTATGACTGAGATTGAGCTTATAACTGTGTAATTAGGCTAGTATCCATGTTTGGGGCCTTGTGCCCATCTGTAGAGTGTTAGGGAAGCCTGTATAGCTAAGTGACCCTTATATCATGCGAGATACATACACTCAGCCCTAATTATAGCTGTATAGCATATCATGAGCCAGTACCAGATGTGTACTTGAGAGAGACTACCTAGAGTGGGATTCCCTGTTCTAGCTGAGTCGGCCTGAGAGGCCAAGTCGAGGACTTGCTATGAGGTATGGCAATACATACCGGATCGGGCTCATGCCGCAGACAATATATATATATATATATATATATATATATATATATATATATATATATATATTAGATCGGACCGCACGCCGCGAGTATCATAGCGCTTGGGTCGAGGGAGGCCCTCCGAAGTCTATATACATCCCCGGTGAGCGCCGTCGACGTTAAATGGAGCGGGCTGCACGCCACGCGTATATATATATATATATATATATATATATATATATATATATATATATATATATATATATATATATATATATTGGAGCGGGCCGCATTGCAGCATTATATATATATTGGAGCGGGATGCACGCCGCAGCGTTATATATATTGGAGCGGGCTGCACGTCGCAACATTATAGATATATATACATACATATATATTGGATCGGTTGTACGCCGCAGCAATATGAATGAGGACTAGGTTAGTGTGGGACCGTTGTGAGGCAGATGTGGAGTGGAAATGGGATTATTCATTGTAGAGATGATTGAGGGTACCCCCTTAGAACTGTTTAGTGAAAATACGGGTGTTCTTACTTTCGGTTGTTATTTATTATTATTACTCATAGAGTTGAAATATACTCACCCCACTCCGCTGCAATTTTTCTGCAGATCCACAGGTTCAGAAGGGCAGTTGAGCTATCGCAACTGCTCATTATTACTATTCAGAGGAGACGTCGAGGTAGTTGCCGACGTCCGCAGGACCTGATCTGTGATGACCCGGCCCGTCGTCACAAGAATTACCACCCTATTATGTTGTAAATACATGTTTTATGCTTTTATATCAGTTGCTAGAGTCTATCGGGTGATTTAGGAGTGATTTGGATTGAAAATGAGGCATATAGCCTTTTTGAAGGAAACTTGTATAGGGAAAGTCAATCCGGAGTTGACAATTTGGTTAGAGGGCTCGGAATCGGATTCTGGTGATTCGGTTAGTTCCGGGAGGTGATTTGTGACTTAGGGGAGCAATCGGAATTGAATTTGGAGGCCCGGTGTAGAAATAGGCTTGAATTGGCTAAGGTTGAATTTTGGCAAAATCCGAACGGTAGGTGAGATTTTGATCCGGGGGTCGGAATAGAATTACGACAGTTGCAGTAGCTCCGTTAGGTGATTTTGGATGTGCCTGCAAAATTTCAGGTCATTCGGACGTCGTTTGGTCGGGTTTTTGATGAAATGTGCAATTCGGAAAGTTTTAAGAAATTTAGGCTTGAATCCATGGGTAATTGGTGATTTTGATGTTTAGGATGGTGTTTTTATGATTGGAACAAGTTCGTATCATGTTTTGGGGTATGTTTTTGGTTTTCGTTGGGGTCCCGGGGTCCTCGGGGCAAATCCGGACCATTATCCGGCACTTTGAAACAAGAAAAAGTCTGCTGAAATCTGCAGATCACTGGGCATCAGTTAAGCCTTCGCGTTCGCGAGGGCTAGGCCCGCGTTCGCGTAGGCTGAGGGAAAATGGTCATCGCGTTCACGTTGCTGGGGGACGTGATCGCGTAAGAGGAAGGTTTTGATCATCGCGTTCGCGTGGGGTAGGCTCGCGTTCGCGTAAGAGGAAAAAGAGAAGCCACGCGTTCGCGTGGAATGGGACGCGAACGCGTAGAGGAAAAATCCGTGGCCGGGGAGAATGGTCTTCGCGGACGCGTGACTTCATGTCGCGTTCGCGATGAAGGAAATAAGCAAGGCATCGCGTTCGCGTAGGGTACATCGCGAACGAGTAAGGTAAATATGGCTGGCAGTGAGTTTAAGTTCAGAACAGAACCAGTCGCGGGTTTAATACCCAAAACCCCCATTTTTGAGTTCCAAGAGAAGAAATTGACGGGAGATTGCTGGGAAATCATCGGGTTTCATTGGAGGTAAGTTTTGTGGCTTAATTACATCATTTTAACATGAAATCATTGGTTAAATTTCTGTAAATGGAAGATTAAAGGTGGGTTTGAGCCCTAGGCCTAAATTGAAGAAAAACACCGATTTGAGTGGGCAAATGGAGTCCGATTTTGGTAAATTTTATATGCCTAGACTCGTATCGAGATGAGGGTTCCGAATATGTGACTTTTGTAATTTTTCGACAAGCGTACCGAAAGTCGGGTTTTGACAACTTTGGGAATTTTGATGTAAATTGAGTTGTATTGATTGGGTGTCGTCCCATTGGCCTAATTTGTTGTATTTCTACTGTATTTGATCAGATTCTATGCGTGCGGAGCTTGATTCTCGTGGCAAGGGCATTACAGAGTAGTCGTCGCGCCGTATTGAGGTGAGTAATAGATGTGGGTGATGACCAGCGGGTTCGAAACCCCGGTATACCACTTTGTGACACTGTATAGCAGCGAGACACGCACTCTTATGTGAGTGCGGGGTCGATTATGATTGGGGACTATGGCTTAGTCCGACTTGCTGATACCGTGTTATGATATTAGGCTATTCATGAGCCGTCGAACCTCCTTCTCGGATGGTTGCATATTATACTGTGATATTGGCTACTCTTGAGCCGTTGAACCCCCTTCTTGGGTGGTTGAGTATACTTGTGGGCCGTGAGCCAGTTATTGAATCCCGCGAGGATCGTTATCATTGTCTTATCATATTGACATGTTGGTTACTACCAGTCCGTAGCTATTTCTGTTATCATGCTATTTCCAATCTCTGGAACTTGGTATTACTGTTTTCCAACCGAAAAATGATAAAAAGGGTTTTCAAAACTACTTTTGAGCCTGCGAGGCTGTATTTTCATATTAGCTGACTGGTAGTGGATCGGACAGCGCGCCGCAGCGTATATTCATGATTTTGTGCTTGGGCTGTAGGAGCCCCTCCGAAGTCTGAACCCCCACAGTTAGCACGGGTACCAAATTTGGATCGGGCTACACGCCGTAGCGGTTATATCATGCATTGCATTGCATTTAGCTACATCTCGTAGTTGTTATACTGTTTTGCTCGTACTTGTTGGTACAGGTACAGTTGATATTGGTTCTGTTACAGGGTATTTGATTACAACTTTACATACTGCTTTATTGTGGATTTCTTGTCTACGCTGTCTTACCCCTGTTTATTACCACTGAGTCTGGCAGTACTCATTTTACTCCCTGCACCTTGTGTGCAGATCTAGGTACCTCTGAGCAGTCCTGATCCGGTAGTTGTTCGAGGCGACTTTGTGGATATTCGAGGTAGCTGCAGAGTCCGCAGGACCCGATATTCCTTCTCACTGTCTTTTGATTTTGTATTAACTTTTCTTTCCGCACTTGGTATCTTGTAAACCTTATACACTCATGTTCAGTAGAGGCTCATGACTCTTGACCCTTCGGTCTATGGGAGTTGATGTATTATGGGACTTGGTTCCCCGTTTTCGTTATATGTATTGCTATTGCTTCGTGATTTGATATGCCTAAATAGGCTAAAGAGAGCTTCTAGCTCTGTTATGGTTATTGATTGGTCAGGCTGGCCTAGCAATGTGTTGGGCGCCATCACGACCGGATTTGGGGTCGTGACAAGTTGGTATCGGAGCCTAGGTTTACTAGGCCTCATAAGTCTTGAGCCGGTTAGTAGAGTCTTGTGGATCGGTACGGGGACGCCTGTACTTATCCTCGGGAGGCTGCGAACCTTTAGGAAAACTTCACTTTTCTTGAACTCGGTCGTGCGATCTTGTTGTTCTGAGAACTGAACTTCTATATTCTATTCTCTCGCGATGGCGAGAACGCGAGCATCGGGACGAGGTGGACGACCTCCATTGCCACCTGTTAGAGGCCGCGGGCGCGGTCGTGCTAGAGGTAGAGGTAGGGCGGCTGAGGCGGTGCCAGCTGACCCGCCCGTTGTACCGCTCGAGAGCAGCCCCCAGTGGTCGATGCTCCAGCAGCCCCGGCTCAGGGCCAGACCGTATCTATTACTATTCCCCGGTCTTTAGGAGACTCTTGCTCGGATATTATCGGCGTGTTCCGGCTTGGCTCGGGTAGTTTCAGCTACCGCTACCGTAGCGACATCTCAGTCGGGGGTGGTCGGCGGACCCCCGCAGCTCGCACACCCGAGCGGGTTGTTCGTGGACTTCGGATGCCGGAGGCGGTCCCCGCTCCGGTGGGTGCACCGGTTATTCCTCCAGCCGCACCAGCTCCAGCTCCAGCAGCATATGGTTCGGAGTTATGCCCGATGACGAGCAACGTCGTCTCGAGAGATTTGGTAGACTTCAGCCCACCCCATTTCACCGGCGTCGAGGGCGAAGATGCCCGTGGTTTCTTGGACAAGTGTCGGAGGATGTTGCGGACGGCTGGTATTCTCGAGTCCAGCGGAGTTTCATTTACTACCTTTCGGTTCACTGGAACAGCATTTGATTGGTGGGAAGAGTTTGAGAGGCGTAGGCTCGCAGGAGCAGCACCTCTCACATGGCGGCAGCTTCTCTACTCTCTTTCTAGAGAAATATGTACCTCGGCCTCGTCGCGAGGAGCTACGTCGCCGGCTCGAGTGGATGGTTCGGGGCGACATGTCCGTAACCCAGCATGAGCTCGCATTCACACGCTTGGCTGGGCATGCCACATGGATGATCCCTAATGATAGGGAGAGGATCGGGAGGTTCATCGATGGCCTCAACTACTCTATCCGCATTCTTATGACGAGAGAGAAAGTTTTGTCATCATCATTTGAGCAGGTTATTGATATCGCACGCTCCATTGAGGCGGATCGTCGCCGAGAGAGAGAGGAGCGGGAGGCCAAGAGGCCTCGTGGTTCGGGCAGTTTCAGTGGTGCTCCATCTAGAGGGCATTCCCAGCAGAGCAGAGGTCGCTCATCTAGACCTTCTCATTCGAGCCGCCCAGAGCAGAGCGGAGGTTCTTATGGTCGTGGTCGACAGGGGTTTCAACAGGGTCAGTCATCGCTTAGTGCCCTTCCAGCCCAGGGTGCAGAACCTACTTCATCAGCCCAGGGTTCTTCTGCAGCGAGGGGTTCCCTTCAGTCCCCTTTCTCCATCACCAGGTGCATGTTATGAGTGTGGTGAGTTTGGCCACATGAGGAGATAGTGCCCTCGACTCCGTAGGGACAGGACTCAGCAAAGGGATCAGCCCTCATCTTCAGCACCATCTCAGTCTAGTAGAGGTGGAGGTCAGTCTACTCGTGGTCACCCCAGGGGCGAGGAGAGATCTGGTGGAGGCCAGGCACGGTTCTATGCACTTCCTGACAGGCGTGATGCAGTTGCCTCCGATGCAGTGATTACAAGTATCATTTCTGTCTGTCACAGAGATGCCTCTATTCTATTTGATCTAGGGTCCACATATTCTTACGTGTCCTCTTATTTTGCACGTCATTTGGGTGCGACTCGTGGTAGTCTTGATTTACCTGTTCATGTATCCACCCTTGTGGGTGATACGATTGTTGTGGATCATGTCTATAGATCCTGTGTTATATCTATTGGGGGTCTGGAGACCCAGGCACATTTGTTATTGTTGGGGATGGTGGACTTTGATGTTATATTGGGTATGGACTGGTTGTCTCCGTATCATGCTATATTGGACTGTCATGCTAAGACAGTTACGTTGGCCATTCCTGGTATTTCTCAGATCGAGTGGCGGGGTTCGACCGATTTCGTCCCTAGCCGTGTTATTTCGTTCTTAAAAGCTCAGAAGATGGTTGAAAAAGGGTGTCTATCATACTTAGCTTTTGTGAGAGATGTGGGAGTCGAGTCTCCTAGCATTGATTCTGTACCTGTTGTGAGGGACTTCCCAGATGTATTCCCCTCAGACCTGCCGGGCATGCCGCCGGACAGGGATATTGATTTTGGCATTGACTTGGTGCCGGCACTCAGCCCATATCCATTCCTCCTTATCGGATGGCACCAGCTGAGTTGAAAGAACTGAAAGAGCAGCTTCAAGAGCTTCTGGATAAGGGTTTCATCCGCCCTAGTGTGTCCCCGTGGGTGCGCCGGTATTATTTGTTAAAAAGAAAGATGGTTCCATGCGAATGTGTATTGATTATAGGCAATTGAACAAAGTGACAATGAAGAACAAGTACCCTCTACCGCGCATAGATGATTTGTTTGATCAGTTACAAGGTGCGAGGGTGTTTTCTAAGATCGATCTTCGTTCGGGCTATCATCAGCTGAAGATCAAGGACTCGGATATTATGAAGACTGCATTCAGGACCCGATATGGTCATTATGAGTTTCTTGTAATGTCGTTTGGGCTGACCAAGGCCCCAGCAGCATTTATGCATATGATGAACAGTGTGTTCAGGCCTTATTTGGATTCATTTGTGATCGTGTTCATTGATGACATTCTAGTCTACTCCCGTAGTCAGGAGGAGCATGCTCGGCATTTGAGTATTGTGTTGCAGAGATTGAGAGAGGAGAAGCTATATGCTAAATTCTCCAAGTGCGAGTTTTGGCTCGAGTCCGTAGCATTTCCTGGGACATGTGGTGTCTCGTGATGGTATTCAGGTTGATCCGAAGAAGATAGAGGCGGTGCAGAGTTGTCCTAGACCGTCCTTAGCTACAGAGATTCGGAGTTTTCTTGGTTTGGCGGGATATTATCGCCGGTTTGTTCAGGGATTTTCATCCATTGCTTCTTCATTGACTAAATTGACCCAGAAGAGTGCACCATTCGTGTGGTCGGATGAGTGCGAGGAGAGCTTTCAGAAGCTCAAGACAGCTTTGACCACAGCTCCAGTGTTAGTATTGCCATCAGCTTCAGGTTCATATACCGTTTATCGTGATGCCTCGAGAGTGGGGATAGGTTGTGTGTTGATGCAGGAAGGTAAGGTGATTGCTTATGCTTCTCGGCAGTTGAAGCCACATGAGAAGAACTATCCTGTTCATGATTTGGAGCTAGCCGCCATTGTTCATGCATTGAAGATTTGGAGGCACTATTTGTACGTTGTGTCTTGTGAGGTGTATACCGATCATCGTAGTCTCCAGCACTTGTTCAAACAGAAAGACCTTAATTTGAGACAGCGGAGATGGCTTGAGTTGCTAAAGGATTATGACATTACTATATTATATCATCTGGGGAAGGCCAATGTGGTGGCCGATGCTTTGAGCCGGAAGGCGGTCGGTATGGGGAGCTTGGCATATATTCCAGCTGAGGAGAGGCCATTTGCTTATGATGTTCAGGTGCTAGCCAATCGGCTAGTGAGGTTAGATATTTCGGAGCCCGATCGGGTATTGGCTTGTGTTGTATCTCGGTCATCTCTATATGATCGTATTCGTGAGCGCCAGTATGATGATCCACATTTGGCTGTCCTTAGGGACAGAGTTCAACATGATGATGCTAGAGATGTCACCATTGATAGTGATGGCGTATTGAGGATGCAGGGCCGGATATGTGTGCCCAATGTTGATGGCCTTCGGGAGTTGATTCTGGAGGAGGCTCATAGCTCGCGGTATTCTATCCATCCAGGATACGCGAAGATGTATCAAGATTTGAAACAAGCACTATTGGTGGAGAAAGATGAAAATGGACATTGTCGGACATGTAGCACGGTGCCTCAACTGTCAGCAGGTTAAGTACGAGCATCGGAGGCCCGGTGGTGTATTTCCAGCGTATTGATATTCTTGAGTGGAAATGGGAGAGGATCACTATGGACTTTGTTACTCTGGACTCCCTCGGACGGCGAGGAAGTTTGATTCCGTATGGGTGATTGTGGATAGACCTGACCAAGTCAGCTCACTTCATTCCGGTTAGTACTACCTACTCATCGGAGCGGTTGGCGTCGATCTTTATTCGAGAGATTGTTCGGTTGCATGGAGTTCCGGTGTCTATCATATCCGACAGGGGTACTCAGTTCACTTCTCAGTTTTGGAGAGCATTTCAGCGAGAGATGGGTACATAGGTTGAGTTGAGTACAACATTTCACCCCCAGACAGACGGACAGTCTGAGCGCACTATTCAGATATTGGAGGATATGTTGCGAGCTTGTGTGATTGATTTTGGTGGTTCGTGGGATGAGTTCCTACCACTTGCTGAGTTTGCCTACAACAACAGTTATCAGTCGAGTATTCAGATGGCCCCGTGTGAGGCATTGTATGGCAGGCGGTGTAGATCCCCCGTGGGATGGTTTGAGCCTGGCGAGGTTAGATTGATAGGGATTGAGTTAGTCCAGGATGCTCTGGATAGAGCAAAGTTGATCCAGGAGAGGCTTCGTACAGCACAGTCTCGTCGGAAGAGTTATGCGGACCGTAGAGTTCGAGAGTTGTCTTTCATGGTTGGTGACAGAGTATTGTTGAAGGTTTCACCTATGAAGGGTGTCATGAGGTTTGGGAAGAAAGGAAAGTTGAGTCCTAGGTACATTGGTCCTTTTGAGATACTTAGGAGGGTTGGAGAGGTGGCATATGAGTTAGCCTTGCCGCCCAGCTTATCTAGTGTTCATCCGGTATTCCATGTGTCTATACTCCGGAAGTACATTGGAGATCCGTCTCATGTATTAGACTTCAGTACCATTCATGATGTGGTGATCTATCCTATGATGTGGAGCCTATTGCCATTTTGGGACGGCAGGTGAGAAAATTGAGGTCTAAGGAGATTGCATCAGTTAAGGTTCAAAGGAGAGGTCGACCCGTGGAGGAGGCCACTTGGGAGATCGAGCGAGAGATGCGGAGCGGATATCCTCACTTATTTGAGTCTTCAGGTATGTTTCCTGACCCGCTCGAGGACGAGCGTTTGCTTAAGTGGGGGAGAATGTGATGACCCGGCCCGTCGTCACGAGAATTTACCACCCCGTTATGTTGTAAATACATGTTTTATGCTTTTATATCAGTGCTAGAGTCTATCGGGTGATTTAGGAGTGATTTGGATTGAAAATGAGGCATATAGCCTTTTTGAAGGAAACTTGGATAGGGAAAGTCAACCCGGAGTTGACTATTTGGTTAGAGGGCTCAGAATTAGATTTTGATGATTCGGTTAGTTCCGGGAGGTGATTTGTGACTTAGGGGAGCAATCGGAATTGAATTTGGAGGCCCGGTGTAGAAATTGGCTTGAATTGGCTAAGGTTGAATTTTGGCAAAATCCGAACGGTAGGTGAGATTTTGATCCGGGGGTCGGAATAGAATTCCTACAGTTGCAGTAGTTCCGTTAGGTGATTTTGGATGTGCCTGCAAAATTTCAGGTCATTCGGACGTCGTTTGGTCAGGTTTTTGATGAAATGTGCAATTCGGAAAGTTTTAAGAAATTTAGGCTTGAATCCATGGGTAATTGGTGATTTTGATGTTTAGGATGGTGTTTTTATGATTGGAACAAGTTCGTATCGTGTTTTGGGGTATGTTTCTGGTTTTCGTTGGGGTCCCGGGGGCCTCGGGGTGAATCCGGACCATTATCCGGCACTTTGAAACAAGAAAAAGTCTGCTGAAATCTGCAGATCACTGGGCATCGGTTAAGCCTTCGCGTTCGCGAGGGCTAGGTCCGCGTTCGCGTAGGCTGAGGGAAAATGGTCATCGCGTTCGGGTTGCTGGGGGATGCGATTGCGTAAGAGGAAGGTTTTGATCATCGCGTTCGCGTGGGGTAGGCTCGCGTTCGCGTTAGAGGAAAAAGAGAAGCCACGCGTTCGCGTGGAATGGGACGCGAACGCGTAGAGGAAAAATCCGTGGCTGGGGAGAATGGTCTTCGCGGACACGTGACTTCATGTCACGTTCGCGATGAAGGAAATAAGCAAGGCATCGCGTTCGCGTACGGTACATCGCGAACGCGTAAGGTAAATATGGCTGGCAGTGAGTTTAAGTTCAGAACAGAACCAGTCGCGGGTTTAATACCCAAAACCCCCATTTTTGAGTTCCAAGAGAAGAAATTGATGGGAGATTGCTGGGAAATCATCGGGGTTTCGTTGGAGGTAAGTTTTGTGGCTTAATTACATCATTTTAACATGAAATCATTGGTTAAGTTTCTGTAAATGGAAGATTAAAGGTGGGTTTGAGCCCTAGGCCTAAATTGAAGAAAAACACTGATTTGAGTGGGCAAATGGAGTCCGATTTTGGTAAATTTTATATGCCTAGACTCGTATCGAGATGAGGTTTCCGAATATGTGACTTTTGTAATTTTTCGACAAGCGTACCGAAAGTCGGGTTTTGACAACTTTGGAAATTTTGATGTAAATTGAGTTGTATTGATTGGGTGTCGTCCCATTGGCCTAATTTGTTGTATTTCTACTGTATTTGATCAGATTCTACGCGTGCGGAGCTTGATTCTCGTGGCAAGGGCATAGCGGAGTAGTCGTCGCGCTGTATTGAGGTGAGTAATAGATGTGGGTGATGACCAGCGGGTTCGAAACCCCGATATACCACTTTGCGATGCTGTATACAGCAGCGAGACACGTACTCTCATGTGAGTGCGGGGTCGATTGTGATTGGGGACTATGGCTTAGTCCGACTTGCTGATACCGTGTTATGATATTAGGCTATTCATGAGCCGTCGAACCTCCTTCTCGGATGGTTGCATATTATACTGTGATATTGGCCACTCGTGAGCCGAGGAACCCCCTTCTTGGGAGGTTGAGTATACTTGTGGGCCGTGAGCCGGTTATTGGATCCCGCGAGGATCGTTATCATTGTCTTATCATATTGACATGTTAGTTACTACCAGTCCGTAGCTATCTCTGTTATCATGCTATTTCCAATCTCTGGAACTTAATATTACTGTTTTCAACTGAAAAATGATAAAAGATGTTTTCAAAACTACTTTTGAGCCTGTGAGGCTGTATTTGCATATTAGCTGACTGGTAGTGGATTGGGCTGTGCGCCGCAGCGGTACAATGTTGGATCGGACTGCACGCCGCAGTGATATTGTGCTTGGGCTGTAGGAGCCCCTCCGGAGTCTGAACCCCCACAGTGAGCACGGGTACCCAAATTGGATCGGGCTACGCGCCGTAGCGGTCATATCATGCATTGCATTGCATTTAGCTACATCTCGTAGTTGTTATACTGTTTTTTTGCTGGTACTTGATGGTACAGGTACAGTTGATATTGATTCTGTGACAGGATATTTGGTTACAGCTTTACATAGTGCTTTATTGCGGATTTCTTATCTGCGCTATCTTACCCCTGTTTATTACCACCGAGTCTGGCAGTACTCATTTTACTCCCTGCACCTTGTGTGCAGATCCAGGTACCTCTCAGCAGTGATCCAGTAGCTGTGCGAGGCGACATTTGTGGATATTCGAGGTAGCTGCAGAGTCCGCAGGACCCGATATTCCTTCTCACTGTCTCTTGATTTTGTATTAACTTTTCTTTCCGCACTTGGTATCTTGTAAACCTTATACACTCATGTTCAGTAGAGGCTCATGACTCTTGACCCTTCGGTCTATGGGAGTTGATGTATTATGGGACTTGGTTCCCCGTTTTCGTTATATGTATCGCTATTGCTTCGTGATTTGATATGCCTAAATGGGCTAAAGAGAGCTTCTAGCTCCGTTATGGTTATTGATTGGTCAGGCTGGCTTAGCAATGTGATGGGCGCCATCACGACCGGATTTGGGGTCGTGACATGATCTCTCCCTCTCTATCATTTTGTCTTTTACTATTCTGCCTAGACTTGGATTGTATAAGATATTTTCCATATATAGAGGCTCAGACTTGTAACACCGAGATCATTGGGGTTGTACTTGTGTATTTCGTTTCCACACTTCTTGTTCTGTTATGAAAACAAGCTAATAACGCTAATTGATCAGTAGTAATTAATAACTGGATGGTAAATTGGATAATATGGTCGGGCTTGCCTAACAATGTGTTAGACGCTATCACGACCGGAGTTTGGGTCGTGACAAAATTATACAGGAAGGTAAATATTAAATTGTTTATTTCCAGTAAATTGTTCTAATTACATAATTTCCACTATTTTCATATTCTCTGTTATAATATACTGGATTATATCCTTCATGTGTAGCCATTCAGCATGAACTATAGCTTCTAATAAAAATTGTATGAATATAGGATAAACAAATCAGCATATTCATTTCCAGTACTAATTAAAGAATGTAGTGGTTGTACAATGTAAAACACCTGTAAATTATACAAGAAATTAAAATATTAAATTCCAGTAAATTTTTCTAATTAAATAATTTCTACTATTTTCCAATCAACCATTATAACATACTGGATTATATTCCTTCATGTGTACTCATTGCAGCATAAACTATAGTTTCTAATAAAAATTGTATGAATATAGGATAAAAAAATTAGCATGTTCATTTCCAGTAATAATTACTGGATGTAGTGGTTGTACAATGTAAAACTCCTATAAATTATATAGGAAGGTAAATATTAAATTATTTATTTCTGGTAAATTGTTCTAATTATAATAATTTCCAGTATTTTCCAATTATCCATTATAATATATTGTATTATATTCCTTCATGTTTAGCGATTTCAGCATGAACTATAGCTTCTAATAAAAATTGTATGAATATCGGATAAAAAAATTAGAATATACATTTTCATTAATAATTACTGGATGCAGTGGTTGTACAATGTGAAACTCCTGTAAATTATATAGGAAGGTAAATATTAAATTATTTATTTCCAGTAAATTTTTCTAATTACATAATTTCCAGTATTTTCCAGTTCTTCATTATAATATACTGTATTATATTCCTTCATGTGCAGCGATTTCAGCATGAACTGTAGCTTCTGAAAAAAATTGTATGAATAAAGGATAAATAAATTAGCGTATTCATTTCCAGTAATAATATACAACATAATAGTTTACATATCAATTAAAAGTATGTACTCAAATACTGAAAAGAACAGAAAATTATTTCATCTTGTTAATCATGCGCCTTTCTGAAACAGAAGGTTTATCTAGTCTTCCTGTAGACTCATATTCACTAACAAGAGATTCCAAATGCTTCTTTTTACCATAAACGTATAGTAATGCTGCATATCATAATAAAAAACGTGTAGGATCAAACATGCTCTTTTCATCTGGTAACTTCTTGCCTTCAATGAAAAACTCCGCAAATGCAGAACAATATATACCACAATCACTACAATAAAGAGCATATTAAGAAATATTAAGTTCTAACAATAAATGATAAATAACTGAAGTAATATAAAGAAGCAGAATTAAAATAGGAAAACACTTACGCATTTTCTTGTTGAGGCAAGTTATCCACTGAAATAATAGCAAATGGATTACTTAAGTCCTCTTTATCCATTGTAATGTCACTTCTTTGCTAATAAAATGTAGTAGTGTTGAGCAACAATGGTATTATTACAGCAAATGAGTCCAAAGCTTTATGAACTACAACATCGTGTCTTGAGGATCTTATTGAGTCATATATGTATATGCATCCAGTATGCAAAGATAGAACACCTACACCCAATGCCATGCATCTTTCACATTGATAGTCATAAGAACATAATCCACGGATGTAACGACCCACTCGTCATTACGGGAGTTATCATCCCGTTTTCTTCATTTAACACTTCAATATGCTTATTTAAATATGTTCGGAAAGTTAGAAGCAAATCGGAAGTAATTAAGATAGAAATGAGGCCATAAACCTCTTTATGAAAAGGATAGTTTAGAAAAGTTAATCGAATGTTGACCGATGAGTTAGACAACTCGAAATTTAATTTTGATGATTCGACTAGATTCGGGGGATCATTTATGACTTTGGAGAGCAATCAGAATCGAATTCGGAGGTCCGGTGCAGTTTTAGGCTTGAATTGGCTAAGGTTGGGTGAAATCCGAGCGGTAGGTGAGATTTTGATCCGAGGCTCGAAATGAAATTCGGAGAGTTGCAGTAGCTCTGTTAGGTGATTTTGGATATGCGTGCAAAATTTCAGGTCATTCGAAGGTGTTTAGGTCGGGTTTTGGATCGAATGTTAGTTTCGGAAGTTTTGAAGAAACTTAGGCTTGAATCCATGTGAAAATGGAGATTTTGATGTTTACGATGGTGTTTTTATGTTACGAGCAAATTTGAATGAGGTAATGTGATGTATTGGTGGCTTTGGTTGAGGACCCGGGGGTCTCGGAAGATGGCCAACGGGCAAGTTTTGATCATAAAATTTGTGCAGAAAATTGCAGGCAGTTGTTACTCTATGCGATCGCATATACAAGATTGTGATCGCATAAAGAGTCTGAAGGGGCGAAGAATTTATTCTATGTGATCGCGTGAAATTCATTACGATCACATAGGTTTCTTAAGCTATGCAGTGCGATCGCGTATGCTGGGATGCGATCGCGGAGAGTAAGGGCGCGAACCTATGCGATCGCAAAGAAGAAAAATCGAGGCCTGGAAAACTTGCTCTATGCGATCGCATTAGTGGGCCTGCGATCGCATAGAAGGGGCGTCTGTGCAGAAATAGATTAATTAAAAACAAGTCGCGACCCTAATGTGTTTTTCACTAATTCAACTTCGTTTAGAGAGGGGTTTGGGTGTTGTGAAGAGAGGAATCAACGGGGAAACATTAGAGATAAGTTTCTTGACTCAAAAACACGATTTTATGATAGAATTAACATCAAACTTCATAAAATTGGGAAGAAATTGTGAAGAATTAGGGCCTAGGTTTTGAAAACAAAAATTTGACTTTTGAAAGGCCACTCGAACTCTGATTTCGATAAATTTTATATGCACAGAGTCATGGCAAGACGAGGAACACGTTAGTATGAATTTCGGAATTTTTCGAGAAGCGGGCCCGGGGTTGGGTTTTACCAACTTCGTGCATTTATGCGTATTTCGTGGAAATTGAATTGGTTTATGTTTCTTTGACCCTTAATTGACATAATTGCTATGGTTTGACTAGATTCCACACACGAGGTGTCAAATTCAAAGGGAAAAGGCATCACAGACAAGCCTACGGCCGGCTATAGGTGAATAGTTTGTGTATATGGTAGCCTGACAGTTCGAAACCCCGGCTTAGCACATTATGACGCTAGTAGGGCGTGACTTGCACCCCATGGCAGGTGCGGGATTAATTGTGACTGGGGATTAAGACATAGTCCGTCCCGAATAAGAATAACCTGATATATGTGATTTAAAAACATTGTGTTTGATATACTTGTGGGTTGTAAGCCATGTTTGGGGCCTCGTGCCGACCTGTAGTATCCCTGGGGGTAGTTATATAGGTGATATGTCACGACCCGAATCCGGTCGTGATGGCGCCCAACAATTAAGCTAGGCCTGCCAGACCAACAATTGTTTGTCACAAATGAATATCAGTCCCAAATGGACATCTCAAGAAGAATATACGAGTCAAAGAACTCCAATAATAATAGTACGAACAAAATACTGAGAAGTGCAAAAACAACTAACACTCCCAAAGATCTGGAGTCACAAGTCTAGAGCCTCTATACAAAACCGAAAAAAAGTAGAGAATACTGTATAAAAGTTCTCAAATCTGAACATAAAGTAACAACTGAAAACAGAAGAGAAGCTAGGTTCTGCGTCGGCAGCTACCTCAGCAACTCGATATGACTCTGTGAAAGCTGGAAATGCTCGTCTACTTCTCCTAAGTACCTAAATCTGCACACAAAAGGTGCAGGGAGTAGGGGTAAGTACTAAGTACTCAGTTAGTAATAAATATATACAAGTAGTTGAAAGCAAGAAATCCACAAAATACCACAAAATGAAGCTAAACAACAGTCCGATCCTCCTACAAACTAGTAACATCAGTACAATACAATTATCACACATAATTCAATAGATAAAGATGCAATGCAATGCACATAGCCGCTACGGCATGTAGCCTGATCCATTTAACGTCGACAGTGCTCACTAGGGGTGTGTACAGACTCCGGAGGGGCTCCTAGAGCCCAAGCGCAATACCGCTGTGGCGTGCAGCCCGATCCTCATATCATATCAACCGCTGTGGCGTGCAGCCCGATCCATCCTCAGTCTACAACAATCATATAAGTCACAGAACAACTCAAATTATTTATTTCCAGATTCCTTTTCATTAATTATGAAAATACATTAACTTTAATTTAATTTTTGCAAAAACATGTGACTTAGCAATTCAATACTATGATTTCAACCCAGGACTGAGATCAGTGATTTAAGCAAGTATAGCTATCACGTATATAACTATCCCCTAGGGATACTACAGGTCGGCACAAGGCCTCAAACATGACATACAGCCCAGAATTTATTTAAAACACAGTGTTTTTCAACCATTAATATGATATTATACTCATTCGGGATGGACTAAGTCTCAATCCCCAGTCACAACCAATCCCGCACCTGCCACGGGGTGCGAGCCACGCCCTACTAGTGTCACAATGTGCTAAGCCGGGGTTTCGAACCCTCAGGCTACCATACACAAACTACTCACCTCTAGCCCGTCGTAGACTCGTCCGCAATGCCTTTTTCCTTTAGAATTTGTTGCCTCGTGCGTAGAATCTATTCAAACCACAATAATTATGTCATTTACGGGTCAAAGAAACATAACCCAATTCAATTTACATGAAAATCCATAAATACACTAAGTTGGTAAAACCCGACCCCGGGCCCGCTACTTGGAAAATTCTGAAATTAGTACCAATGCGATCCTCGTCTAGCCACGAGTCCGTGCATATAAAATTTATCGAAAATGTAGTTCGAATGGCCTTTCAAAACCCAAAATTTCATTTTCAATACCTAGGCCATAATTCTTCACAGTTTCTACTCAAATTCATGAAGATTGATGTTAATTCTACTTAAAAATTATGTTTTTGAGTCAAGAAACTTACCTTCGATGAATACCCGATGAATTCCCAGCATTTTCCCGTGAGTTCTTCTCTCTAGGGTTCAAATTTGTGTTTTTGGTGTATAAACCCGCAACTGGTCTGTTTTGTGGTTTTAATTTACTGCCAGGCATATTTGTTCTATGCGTTCGCGATGGGGCTCATGCAAACGCGATGCTCTGCTCAGTCAACTCATCCCGAACGTAACGTCCAGTCACGCGTTTGCGAAGTACAAATTTCCCAGCCGCCGGATTTCTTTTATGCGATCGCATATAACCTCACGCGAACGCGAAGCTTCCCCTTTTCCACCTTCGCAAATGCGACCTTCTGGGACGCGAACGCGATGCATTAGCCCGCCTGGCCTTCGCGAACGCGACTGCCCGCCCGCGAACGCGAAGGCTTATTTCCTGCTGTACACACCTGCAATTTTCTGCAGGTTTTTCCAAGTCTAAAATGCCCGGATGATGGTCCGAATTCTTCCCGAGGCCCACGAGACCCCAACAAAAACCGCCAACCTACTCCAAAACACGACACGGACTTGTTCCAATCATAAAAACACCATCCTAAACATCAAAATCACCATTTTCACACGGATTCAAGCCTACGTTTCTTCAAAACTTCCGAAACTAACATTCAATCCAAAACCGATCAAACGACGTCCGAATGACCTGAAAATTTGCAGATGTATCCAAAATCACATAACGAAGCTACATAAATTTTCTGAATTCCATTCCGAGCGCCGAATCAAAATCTCACATACCATTCGGATTTCGCCAAAATTCAACCTTAATTCAAGCCTAAAACTACACCGGGCCTCCAAATTCGATTCCTATTGCTCCCCTAAGTCGTAAATGATCCCCCGAAACTAGTCAAATCATCAAAGTCCGATTCCGAGCACTCTAACTAAATAGTCAACTCCAGGCTGACTTTTCATATTCAAGCTTCTTTCAAAAAGGCTATATGCCTCATTTTAAACCCGAATCACTCCTAATTCACTCGATAAACTCTAACACTGATATAAAAGCATAAAACATGTAAATGAAAGGTAACAGGGTGGTAATTCTCGTAACGATGGGCCGGGTCGTTACATTCTGTCACGACCCGGATTTTCCCCCAACATCGGGATCGTGATGGCGCCTACTCGTGGTAGCTAAGCAAGCCACTGTATTCATACTATCCTGCTTTTAACACAATTTTACTTGAATAAATGCGGAATGCTTTATCAAAATAGAAATAACAATTCGCAAGGTGAAAATCATACTGAAATCCTCTACCCCAAGAAGTGGAGTCACCAACTCACGAACTACTATGGAATACTACACATAAAAGTCTGAAGGAAATATAACATAATTCTGTTTGTCTCGGAACAAAGAGACTACAGCTAATAACATAAATAAAGAGAGAGACGCCGGGCTTGCGGACGTCCGCAAGCTACCTCGGTCTCAAATATGATCAACTCCCACGCAATCGATTTACTGCTGCTGCTGCTCCTGATCGTAACCTGGACCTGTGCAAAAATGCACAGAAGTGTAATATCAGCACAACCGACCCCATGTGATGGTAAGTGCCTGGTCTATCCCGGCGAAGTAGTGACAAGCCTAGGACCAGACACCCACATAAACCTGTGCAATTCAATATATGTATGTATACCACGGAATAACAAGAAATAACCAAGTATTAACACAATAAGGAATATCTCAAAGAATTCAACAATTAACCACAGTAAATAAACTCACAAGGAAAAACAAAATATAATGTAAACACAAGTAATATCAATTCAAGAAATAGCAAGCAGTTGCACGGCATCACCCTTCGTGCTTTTACTCTCATCCTCACCAAATAAACAAATAAAGTACACGGCATCACCCTTCGTGCTTTTACTCTCATCCTCACATCCATAGTACGGCATGATCCTTCGTACATGGTTCAATAACAAGGCACGACATGATCCTTCGTGCATAATCAATAAAACATGGCACGGCATTAACCTTCGTGCATAAATAAATAAACATGGCACGGCATCACCCTTCGTGCATTATCACTCTTCCTCACCCAAATAACAATCACAGTTAAGGGGCAAAGAAAGAAGTAGCAATTCATAAAGTGTCCCAACAAGGGCAATTAATAATCATCTTCACAACAAGTACCGACAAGGGAGAACAACAACAATTCATCTGTAATATATATCTCAAAATAATCATTTTCCAACGACTCACGGTCATACTAGGCGCCAGTGTATGGATGCTCGTCACCACATCCCATACACCGCACTCAATCACATAACACATAACACATAGTCCTATTCCCTCAAGCTAGGATAGAACAAACACTTAACTCGAGTGTTTATGGACAATTCAATCCGTGGAAATGTCTTTTTCTTTCAACTTTGGCTCCAATCCAATCGTATCTATACACAATTGATTTAATATCATCAATACTACTCAACAAACTAATTCTTAAGACCAAATATATCTTTTACAACATTCTGCCCGAAATAGTGAATTTCAACCCCGGGCCCACATGGTCGGAATTCGGGGTTAGGACCAAAATCCGGTTACCCATCCCCCCACGAGTACATGTATATGATTTGTTTCAAAATCGGACCTCAATTCGAGGTCCAATTCCCCAATTTATGAAAAACCCTATTTTCTAACAAAAACAAGAATTCTACCATGAAAATCTTTGATTTCTTATGAAAAACATGTTTAATGATGTTAGGAATTGAAAGAATTAAGTAAAAAGTGACTTACAATCGTTTTGATGAAGAAGAAATCCGTGAAGAATCGCAAATGGGTGTTTTTGTTTTGTAAAAAGTGAAGAAATGAACTTAAAATCGTGTTTTACAGGTCTCCGTGTTCGCATTTGCGAACATGGGTTCGCAATTGCGAACCCCGACCAATTTCTGGAGTTTGAAAAATAAGCTAAGGTCGGGAAGTTCGCATTTGCGAACATTTGTTCGCATTTGCGATCACTGGCAGACAAAGGGGTGTTCGCATTTGCGAACATAGGCTGTATAAGGCAGTGTTCGCATTTGCGAACAATGGTTCGCATTTGCGAACCAAGGTAGTATGGGGCAGAGTTCTCATTTGCGAACATAGGCAGGCCTGGGGACGTTCGCATTTGCGAACAATTGTTCGCATTTGCGAACAAGGCTGGGTCAATGGGGCTTCGCATTTGCGAGCCCTGCCTTGTACTGCCCCATTCGCAATTGCGAGAAATACTTCGCAATTGCGAAGCCAACAGCTGGGTGAAAAACCAGCAGTGCAACATTTCAGAATTTAATCCAACGGCCTATCAAATCTTTACCCGAGCCCCCCGGGCTCCAAACCAAACATGTACACAACATCAAAAACACATTATGAACTTGTTCGTGCGATCACATCGCCAATATCACCTCGTTTTCATCAAATCAAGCCTCAAATTCATGATTTTCATACCTTTGGTTTCCAAAACTTTCAAACTTGGGACTCAAGGTCCAAAACATCTCAAACGACATCCAAATGTGACCAAACTTTACAGAAATCACATATATAATATTTAAGACTTGTACCGGGCGTTGGAACCAAAATACGAGCCCGATACCAAGGTCAATTAATTCATTTCCTTTAACAATTACATCAAAAACAATTTCATAGAAAAATTCATAACTTGGGCTCTAGGCCTCAGAATTCGACTCCGGACACATGTCCAAGTCCCATATTTTCCTACGGACCTCTCGGGACCATCCAATCTCGGGTCCGGATCCGTTTACCAAAAATGTTGACCGAAGTCAACCATATCAATATTAATATCATTTTTGTCCAAATTTCTCATAGAATTCATATTTTCTATCACAAAATCTTTCCGGCTACATGCTCGGATTGTGCACATAAATCGAGGCAACATGGAATGAGGTTTTCAAGGCCTCAGAAGCTCGAAATGATTAATAGAATAAGTGATGACCCTTTGGGTCGTCACAATCTCCACCTCTAAAACAACCGTCCGTCCTCGAACGGACAAAAGAAAAAAGTACCTGAGTCAGGGAACAAGTGTGGGTAGCGGCTCCGCATATCAGACTCGGACTCCCAGGTCGATGCCTCAGGAGGCTGACCTCTCCACTGAACACGCACAGAAGGATAACTCTTTGACCTCAACTGTCGCACCTGCCGGTCTAGAATAGCCACCGGCTTCTCCTCGTAAGATAGATCATTGTCCAATTGGACAGTACTGAAGTCTAACACATGTGTGGGATCGCCGTGGTATCTCCGAAGCATAGATACGTGAAAAACTGGATGCACGGCTGATAAGCTAGGCGGCAAAGCTAATCCGTAAGCCACCCCTCCCACTCTGTCTAGAATCTCAAATGGACCAATATACCTAGGGCCTGAGCTTGCCCTTCTTCCCGAACCTCATCACGCCCTTCACAGGCGACACTCGGAGCAATACTCGTTCACCAACCATGAAATCCACATCTCGAACCTTACGATCCGCATAAATCTTTTGCCTGGACTGAGCTGAACGCAATCTCTCCTGAATAGTCTTGACCTTATCCAAGGCCTCCTGAACTAAGTCTGTACCCAACAACCGAGCCTCTCCCGGTTCAAACCATCCGACCGGTGATCGACATCGCCTACCATACAACGCCTCATACAGAGCCATCTGGATGCTAGATTGGTAACTGTTATTGTAGGCGAACTCTGCTAATGGCAGAAACTGGTCCCACGAGCCTCCGAAATCAATAACACAGGCTCGAAGCATGTCCTCTAGAATCTGAATAGTCCTCTCGGACTGGCCATCCGTCCGAGGATGAAATGCTGTACTCAACTGAACCTGAGTGCCTAACTCCTGCTGGACCGCTCTCCAGAACCGCGAGGTAAACTGCGTACCCCGATCAGAGATAATAGATACCGGCACTCCATGGAGACGAACAATCTCCCTAATGTAAACCTCCGCTAACCTCTCCGACGAGTAGGAGACAGATACTGGAATAAAGTGTGCTGATTTGGTCAGCCTATCAACAATGACCCAAATAGCATCAAATTTCCTCCGAGTCAAAGGAAGTCCAGTAACGAAGTCCATAGTGATCCGCTCCCATTTCCACTCGGGAATTTCAATCCTCTCGAATACACCACCAGGTCTCTGGTGCTCATATTTCACCTGCTGACAATTTAAACACCGAGCGACATACGCAACGATATCTTTCTTCATTCTGCGCCACCAATAGTGTTGCCGTAAGTCCTGGTACATCTTCGCGGCACCTGGGTGAATAGAATACCGCGAACTGTGGGCCTCCGCTAAGATCAACTCTCGAATCCCTTCAACATTGGGCACACAAACTCGACCCTGCAATTTCAATACCCCATCATCATCTAGGTTTACCCGTGTGGCACCTCCCCGCTGTACTGTATCTCTCAACTCACGCAAATGAGGATCATCAAATTGCCTCTCACGGATACGCTCTAATAAAGAAGAACGAGCGACCGTGCAGGCTAACACCCTGCTAGGCTCAGAAATGTCTAATCTCATGAACCGGTTGGCTAAGGCCTGGACATCTAGAGCTAATGGTCTCTGACTGACCGGAATGTATGCAAGACTACCCATGCTGGCATACTTTCTACTCAAAGCATCGGCCACCACATTGGCCTTACCGGGTGATATAAGATAGTAACATCATAGTCTTTTAGCAACTCTAACCATCTCCGCTGTCGTAGATTCAACTCCTTCTGCTTGAACAAGTACTGTAGGCTTTTGTGATCAGTGTACACCTCACATGTCACACCATATAGATAATGCCTCCGGATCTTTAAGGCATGAACCACTGCTGCTAACTCAAGATCATGAACTGGATAATTCTTCTCATGTATCTTTAATCGCCTCGAAGCATAAGCGATAACCTTACCATCCCGCATCAATACCGCTCCAAGCCCCGTACGGGATGCATCACAATAAACTGTATAAGGCCCTGTACCTGTAGGTAGTATCAACACTAGTGCGGTGGTCAAGGCCGTCTCGAGCTTCGAAAGCTCGCCTCACACTCCTCTCGACCACCGAAACCGGACACCCTTCCGGGTCAACTCGGTCATCGGGCCGCAATAGAAGAAAACCCTCTACAAAACGACGGTAGTAACCTCGCTAATCCCAAGAAACTCCGTATTTCAGTCACCGAAGCCGGTCGAGGCCAATTCTGGAATCGCCTCAATCTTCTTTGGGTCTACCCGAATACCTTCCACCGATACAATGTGACCTTGAAATGCTACCGAACTCAGCTAGAACTCACATTTAGAAAATTTGGCATATAGCTGGTTATCTTTCGGAGTCTGAAGAACCACTCCGAGGTGCTGCTCGTGCTCTTCCTGGCTGCGGGAGTACACCAGGATGTCATCTATGAAGACTATCACGAACAGATCTAAGTAAGGCCCGAATACCCGATTCATCAACTCCATGAATGCTGCTGGGGCATTGGTCAACCCGAAGGACATGACCAAGAACTCATAATGCCCATATCTAGAGCGAAAGGCTGTCTTAGGAATGTCAGCCGCCCCGATCTTCAGCTGATGGTAGCCTGACCTCAAGTCTATCTTTGAAAATACCTTGGCACCCTGAAGCTGGTCAAATAAATCATCAATTCGCGGAAGTGGATATTTATTTTTGATAGTCACCTTGTTTAACTGCCGGTAATCAATACACATCCGCATCGAGCCATCCTTCTTCTTTACAAATAATACAGGTGCTCCCCGGGGGAAACACTGGGCCTGATAAAGCCCTTCTCAAGAAGGTCCTGCAACTGATCTTTCAACTATTTTAACTCCGTCGGGGCCATACGATAGGGTGGAATAGAGATGGGCTGAGTGCCCGGTGCCAAATCAATACAGAAATCAATATCCCTGTCGGGTGGCATGCCCGGCAGGTCTGAAGGAAAAACCTCCGGAAACTCCCGTGCAATAGGGACCGACTCAATGGAAGGAACTTCTGCGCTGGAATCACGAACATAAGCCAGATAAGCTAGACACCCCTTCTCGACCATGCGTCGAGCCTTAACATAAGAAATAACAATGCGAACGGAGTGGCTTGAGGTACCTTTCCACTCTAGTCGGGGTGATTCGGGCAAGGCTAAGGTCACCGTCTTAGCATGGCAATCAAGAATAGCATGGTATGGGGACAACCAGTCCATCCCCAATATGACATCAAAATCTACCATGTCCAAAAGCAACAGATCAACACGGGTCTCAAGACCCCCAAATATAACTACGCACGAATGATGCACCCGATCGACTACAATGGAGTCACCCACTGGTGTAGCCACATAAACTGGAATATCCAGAGCATAGCTGGGCACGGCCAAATACGGTGCAAAATAGGAAGACACGTAGGAATATGTAGATCCAGGGTCAAATAATACTGAAGCACCTCTGCCATACACAAGAATAGTACCTGTAATCATGGCATCATATGCCTCTGCCTCTGGCCTGGCTGGTAAAGCATAGAATCGGGGATCTGCACCTCCCCTCTGAGCTGCGTCTCTAGGACGACCATCAACTGGCCGACCTCTACCTCTCGCTGGACGGTCTCCACCTCTACGGCCTCGACCTCCACCTCTATGATCTCTACCCCCGCCTCTGGCTGGCTGGGCAGGCTGAGGGTCAGCTGGGGCCTGAATCATAGGACGAGGACCTCGCTGCTGAGAGTTGCCCGCTGCTAGAGGGCAATTCCTGATAAAATGACCTGGGTCACCACAACCATAGCAACTCTTAGACTGATAGGGCTGCTGGCCCTGACGACCCGAATGGCCTCCACGAACACTCTGAAGAGGCTGAGCATTAATAGGAGACTGGTCTAAATAATGCCCCCGAAAACCATGATCACCTGGTCCACCCTGTGAAGCCTGAAGGGCGGAATGAAAGGGCCTGGAGGACTGGCCTCTATCAAAGGATTCTCTACCACCAGAGGAAGAACTACCAAACCTGCTCGAATGACGAGGCCTCTTATCTGAAGAATAACCGCCTCCCCTAGCAAGAGCTATCTCAACTCGGCGTGCTGCATTGGCTGCCTCCTGAAATGATATGTCACTCCCCACGCCCATAGCCATCTGGAGTCTAATCGGCTGATTAAGCCCATCTATAAATCTGCGGACCCTCTCCCGCTCCGTGGGAAGTATCACCACTGCATGACGAGCCAAATCGACAAATCTCGTCTCATACTGTGTAATCGTCATAGTGCCCTGATGGAGGCGCTCAAACTGCCTCCGAAGTACATCCCGCCGAGTAGCAGGGAGAAACTTCTCCATAAATAGTTCCGCAAACTGATCCCATGATAAAGCTGGGGACCCTGCTGGTCGAGTCAAGCAATAATCTCTCCACCAAGTCTTGGCGGATCCTGCAAGTCTGAAGGTACAGAAGTCAACTCCGTTTGTCTCCACGATCCCCATAGTCTTGAGAATCTCATGGCAACTGAATAAAAAGTCCTGAGGATCCTCTGATGCGGCTCCACTGAATGTAGTGGTAAATAGCTTGGAGAACCGATCAAGCCTCCATAACGAATCGAAAGTCATGGCCGCTCCATCGCCGGCATAAGCTGTGGTACCTGACTGAGTGGCCACAGCTGGCTGAATTACTGGTGCCTGAGGCTGAGGAGCTACTGGCTCCGGAGTATGAGCAATAGGAGTCTGGGCCCCTCCTCCAGCCTGAGAAGTGGCTGGGGCAACCGATAATAAACCCGCTCTGGCAATGCTGTCCATGAATCCTGCTATTCTGACCAAAGCATCCCGGAGATCCGGGGTAAATAAAGCCTCTCCTGGGACCTGAGCTGGGCCCACTGGAGCTGCTGGAACCGGAACCTCCTCGTCAATCTCAATATGAGGCTCCACCTGTTGGGTAGCTGCCAGGGGCTGAGCTCTACCCCTACCACGGCCTCTGATACGGCCTTGGCCCCTGCCCCTCACGGGAGCTGCCTGGGGCTCGGGCTGCTGGTCAGCGGACGAAGAAGCGCGTGTCCTCACCATCTGCGAAAGGACAGAATAGAAATTCAATCGGTAATTGAGGAACAAGTCGCACGACAAGAAAGAACAAATGAGAGACTCTTTCCTAACTCAATAGACTTTGGAGGACATGTATAGACGTCTCCGTACCTACCTCTCAAACTCTACTAAGCTTGTTCGTGAGTGGTGAGACCTATGCAACCTAGAGCTCTGATACCAACTTGTCACGACCCGGATTTTCCCCCAACATCGGGATCGTGATGGCGCCTACTCGTGGTAGCTAAGCAAGCCATTGTATTCATACTATCCTGCTTTTAACACAATTTTACTTTAATAAATGCGAAATGCTTTATCGAAATAGAAATAACAATTCACAAGGTGAAAATCATACTGAAATCCTGTACCCCAAGACGTGGAGTCACCAACTCACGAACTACTATGGAATACTACACATAAAAGTCTGAAGGAAATATAACATAATTCTGTTTGTCTCGGAACAAAGAGACTACAGCTAATAACATAAATAAAGAGAGAGACGCCGGGCTTGCGGACGTCCGCAAGCTACCTCGGTCTCAAATATGATCAACTCCCACGCAATCGATTTACTGCTGCTGCTGCTCCTGATCGTAACCTGGACCTGTGCAAAAACGCACAGAAGTGTAATATCAGCACAACCGACCCCATGTGCTGGTAAGTGCTTGGCCTATCCCGGCGAAGTAGTGACAAGCCTAGGACCAGACACCCACATAAACCTGTGCAATTCAATATATGTATGTATACCACGGAATAACAAGAAATAACCAAGTATTAACACAATAAGGAATATCTCAAAGAATTCAACAATTAACCACAGTAAATAAATTCACAAGGAAAAACAAAATATAATGTAAACACAAGTAATATCAATTCAAGAAATAGCAAGCAGTTGCACGACATCACCCTTCGTGCTTTTACTCTCATCCTCACCAAATAAACAAATAAAGTACGCGGCATCACCCTTCGTGCTTTTACTCTCATCCTCACATCCATAGTACGGCATGATCCTTCGTACATGGTTCAATAACAGGGCACGGCATGATCCTTCGTGCATAATCAATAAAACATGGCACGGCATTAACCTTCGTTCATAAATAAATAAACATGGCACGGCATCAACCTTCGTGCATTATCACTCTTCCTCACCCAAATAACAATCATAGTTAAGGGCAAAGAAAGAAGCAGCAATTCATAAAGTGTCCCAACAAGGGCAATTAATAATCATCTTCACAACAAGTACCGACAAGGAAGAACAATAACAATTCATCTGTAATATATATCTCAAAATAATCATTTTCCAACGACTCACGGTCATACTAGGCGCCAGTGTATGGATGCTCGTCACCACAGCCCATACACTGCACTCGATCACATAACATATTACACATAGTCCTATTCCCTCAAGCTAGGATAGAACAAACACTTACCTCGAGTGTTTATGAACAATTCAATCCGTGGAAATGTCTTTTTCTTTCAACTTTGGCTCCAATCCAATCGTATCTATACATAATTGATTTAATATCATGAATACTACTCAACAAACTAATTCTTAAGACCAAATACATCTTTTACAACATTCTGCCCGAAATAGTGAATTTCCACCCCGGGCCCACATGGTCGGAATTCGGGGTTAGGACCAAAATCCGGTTACCCATCCCCCCACGAGTTCATGTATATGATTTGTTTCAAAATCGGACCTCAATTCAAGGTCCAATTCCCCAATTTATGAAAAACCCTATTTTCTAACAAAAACAAGAATTCTACCATGAAAATCTTTGATTTCTTATGAAAAACATGTTTAATGATGTTAGGAATTGAAAGAATTAAGTAAAAAGTGACTTACAATCGTTTTGATGAAGAAGAAATCCGTGAAGAATCGCAAATGGGTGTTTTTGTTTTGTAAAAAGTGAAGAAATGAACTTAAAATCGTGTTTTACAGGTCTCCGTGTTCGCATTTGCGAACATGGGTTCGCAATTGCGAACCCCGACCAATTTCTGGAGTTTGAAAAATAAGCTAAGGCTGGGAAGTTCGCATTTGCGAACATTTGTTCGCATTTGCGAACACCTGGTAGACAAAGGGAGTGTTCGCATTTGCGAACATAGGCTGTATAAGGCAGTGTTCGCATTTGCGAACAATGGTTCGCATTTGCGAACCAAGGCAGTATGGGGCAGAGTTCGCATTTGCGAACAGTGTTCGCATTTGCGAACATAGGCAGGCCTGGGGACGTTCGCATTTGCGAACAATTTTTCGCATTTGCGAACAAGGCTGGGTCAATGGGGCTTCGCATTTGCGATCAGGGTTCGCATTTGCGAGCCCTGCCTTGTACTGCCCCATTCGCAATTGCGAGAAATACTTCGCAATTGCGAAGCCAACAGCTGGGTGAAAAACCAGCAGTGCAAAAATTCAGAATTTAATCCAACGGCCTATCAAATCTTTACCCGAGCCCCCGGGCTCCAAACCAAACATGTACACAACATCAAAAACACATTATGAACTTGTTCGTGCGATCACATCGCCAATATCACATCGTTTTCATCAAATCAAGCCTCAAATTCATGATTTTCATACCTTTGGTTTCCAAAACTTTCAAACTTGGGAATCAAGGTCCAAAACATCTCAAACGACATCCAAATGTCACCAAACTTTACCGAAATCACATATATAATATTTAAGACTTGTACCGGGCATCGGAACCAAAATACGAGCTCGATACCAAGGTCAATTAATTCATTTCCTTTAACAAACAACAACAACAACAACCCAGTATAATCCCACTTAGTGGGGTCTGGGGAGGGTAGTGTGTACGCAGACCTTACCCCTACCCTAAGGTAGAGAGGCTGTTTCCAAATAGACCCCGGCATCCTTCCCTCCAAGAACTACCCACCTTGCTCTTGGGGAGACTCGAACTCACAACCTCTCGGTTGGAAGTGGGGGTTGCTTACCATCGAGCAACCCCTCTTGTCTAAATTCATTTCCTTTAACAATTACATCAAAAACAATTTCATAGAAAAATTCATAACTTGGGCTCTAGGCCTCAGAATTCGACTCCGGACACATGTCCAAGTCCCATATTTTCCTACGGACCTCTCGGGACCATCCAATCTCGGGTCCGGATCCATTTACCAAAAATGTTGACCGAAGTCAACCATATCAATATTAATATCATTTTTATCCAAATTTCTCATAGAATGCATAATTTCTATCACAAAATCTTTTCGGCTACATGCTCGGATTGTGCACGTAAATCGAGGCAACATGGAATGAGGTTTTCAAGGCCTCAGAAGCACGAAATGATTAATAAAATAAGTGATGACCCTTTGGGTCGTCACACATTCTCCCCAACTTAAACAAACACTCGTCCGCGAGCGGGTTAAGAATCATACCTAAAGTATCAAATAAGTGTGGATATATGCTCCGCATCTCCTGCTCGGTCTCCCAAGTTGCTTCATCCACGGGATGACCTCTCCCCAACTGGAATATACGCCAAGCTGCCCACACTAATAGCCTTCCGTCTCAAGGTATCGGCCACAACATTGGCCTTCCCGGGATGGTACAAAATGGTAATATCATAGTCTTTAAGCAATTCAAGCTATCTTCGCTGCCTCAAATTGAGATCTTTATGCTTAAACAAATGTTGAAGGCTGCGGTGGTCTGTATATACATCACAAGATACACCATACAAGTAATGCCTCCAAATTTTCAAGGCATGAACAATAACAGCTAACTCTAAATCATGAACAGGGTAGTTCTTCTCGTGGGGCTTTAGCTAATGGGAAGCATATGCAATAACTCCACCCTCCTGCATCAATACACAACCAATCCCAACTCTAGAAGCATCACAATACACCGTATATTACCCTGAAGTTGATGGCAACACAAGTACCGGAGTTGTGGTGAAAGCCGCCTTGAGCTTCTGGAAGCTCTCCTCACATTCATCCGACCACACAAATGGAGCATTCTTCTGTGTCAGCTTCGTCAAAGGTGAAGAAATAGATGAAAAACCCTGAACAAACCGGCGGTAATAGCCTACCAAGCCGAGAAAACTCAGAATCTCAGTAGCTGAGGAAGGTCTGGGCCAATTCTGCTCTGCCTCGACCTTTTGTGGATCAACCCGAATACCATCACTGGACACTACATGTCCCAGAAAAGTCACAGTATCAATCCAAAACTGACACTTAGTGAATTTTGCATAGAGCTTTTCTTCTCTCAGCCTCTGTAATACCACCCTCAAGTGTTGTGCATGCTCCTCCTGGCTGCGTGAATACACCAGGATGTCATCAATAAACACGATCACGAAAGAATCAAGGTATGGCCGAAATACATTGTTCATCAAGTGAACGAATGCAGCTGGGGCATTAGTCAGCCCGAAAGACATCACCAGAAACTCGTAGTGCCCATATCGCATTCTGAATGCTGTCTTCATAATATCAGAGTCCTTGATCTTCAACTAATAATAGCACGATCGAAGATCAATCTTAGAAAATACACTAGCTCCCCGGAGATGATCAAACAAGTCCTCAATACGAGGCAATGGGTACTTATTCTTCACTGTTACCATGTTCAACTGTATGTAATGAATGCACCTTCTCATTATGCCATCTTTCTTATTCATGAACAATACTGGTGCACCCCAATGTGACACACTCGGGCGAATGAAACCCTTATCTAAGAGTTCCTGAAGCTGTTCCTTCAACTCTTTTAACTCCGCTGGTGCCATGCGATAGGGAGGAATAGAAATGGGCTGAGTGCCCGGCACCAAGGAAATACCAACGTCAATATCCCTATCAAGCGGCATGCCCGACAGGTCTGCTGGAACTACATCCGGAAACTCACACACAACGGGGAGCGAATCAAGACTGGGTGTCTCATCCTCAACATATCTAATGAAGGCCAAATAAGATAAACAACCCTTCCCAATCATTCGTTGGGCCTTTATATAAGAAATCACCCTATCGGACACATAATCAGTCAAGCCACGCCACTCGATCCTCGGATCACCTGGAATAGCTAGCGTGACTGTCTTGGCATGATAGTCCAAAATCGCATGGTAAGGAGATAACCAATCCATACCTAGAATCACATGGAAATCTACCATGCCCAATAGCAATAAATCAACTCGGGTCTCAAGACCCCCAATAGTAATAAGACAGGATCGATATACCTCATCCACAATAACAGTATCCCCCACCGGGGTAGACACATGTACGGGCAAGGCACGAATAAAATGGGTCATACCTAAATAATGTGCAAAATAAGAAGAAACATAGGAATAAGTGGATCCGGTATCAAATAATACAGAAGCATCTCGGTGGCAGACTGAAATAATACCTGAAATGACAGCATCTGAGGCACTAGCGTCCTTCCTATCCGGAAGAGCATAGAAGCGAGCCTGGCCTCCACCAGTACGATCCTCGCTACTAGGGCGACCCCTGGCGACCTGGCCACCACTCCTAGCTGACTGTGATGGTGCTGAAGAAATAGGGGTAGAAGACGAGGGCTGATCCCTCAACTGAGACCGCCTACGAAGCCATTGAGGACACTCTCTCTTGATATGGCCCAAATTGCCACACTCAAAACAACGGCCATAAGATGGAAGAATGGACTAATGAGGAACCCTCGCTGCAGATAAATCCTGTGCTGAGGTAGTAGGAGCAGAGCTCTAGGCTGGAAGAGCACTCAATGCGAGCTGACTCTGTTGACGAATCTACTGACCCTGATGACCCTGATGGCCCTGACGACCACGATCTGATGAAACTCTACTGGACTCTACACGTCCTGACTAGTGAGATCTGAATAAACGACCCCTGCTATGCTGAGGCTGGCCCCTAGACAGAGCACCACTGTAACTACCAGTGCCACGAGGCCTATTAGCCTTTCTCTCCTCACGCTCTCTGCGGCGCTCTGTCTCAATATGACGGGCAGCATCAACCACCTCCTCAAAGGTAACTGCCGATGCTCTCTCTCTGGTCATCAATATACGGATGAGATAGATAAGACCATCTATAAATCTCCTGATCCTTTCTCTGTCAGTCGGAATCATACACATGGCATGACATGCTAGCTGTGTGAATCGCATCTCATACTGAGTAACTATCATATCTCCCAACTTCAGCCACTCAAACTGACGACGCATTTCCTCCCTTTAGGTCTGAGGCACATACTTCTCCAAAAATACCGTGGAGAACACTGCCAAGTGAGCGGCGCTGCCCCAGCGGGCCTACGCCTCTCAAAATCCTCCCACCACTGAAATGCTGGACCGGTGAACTGAAAAGTGGTGAAAGGAACACCACTGGACTCCAAAATACCCGCGGTGCGAAGCATACACTAACATTTATCAAGAAAACCCTGGGTGTTCTCACCCTCAGCACCACTGAACGGCGGAGGTTGTAGCCTCTCAAACCTCTCCAGACGACGCTGCTCATCGTCAGGCATAACTGAAACCATATGAGTAGGGGCTGGTGCAACGGGTGTAGCTGGCTGAACTGGAGCTGCCTCAGGTGCCTGAATACCATAAACCACCGGCTCGGGTGTGCGAGCCGCGGGGGTTTGCACAGAAATCACATATATAATATTTAAGACTTGTACCGGGCATCGGAACCAAAATACGAGCCCGATACCAAGGTCAATTAATTCATTTCCTTTAACAATTACATCAAAAACAATTTCATAGAAAAATTCATAACTTGGGCTCTAGGCCTCGGAATTCGACTCCGGATACATGTCCAAGTCCCATATTTTCCTACGGACCTCTCGGGACCATCCAATCTCGGGTCCGGATCCATTTACCAAAAATGTTGACCGAAGTCAACCATATAAATATTAATATCATTTTTATCCAAATTTCTCATAGAATTCATATTTTCTATCACAAAATCTTTCCGGCCACATGCTCGAATTGTGCACGTAAATCGAGGCAACATGGATTGAGGTTTTCAAGGCCTCAGAAGCTCGAAATGATTAATAAAATAAGTGATGACCCTTTGGGTCGTCACACATTCTCCCCAACTTAAACAAACACTCGTCCGCGAGCGGGTTAAGAATCATACCTAAAGTATCAAATAAGTGTGGATATATGCTCCGCATCTCCTGCTCGGTCTCCCAAGTTGCTTCATCCACGGGATGACCTCTCCCCAACTGGAATATACGCCAAGCTGCCCACACTAATAGCCTTCCGGCTCAAGGTATCGGCCACAACATTGGCCTTCCCGGGATGGTACAAAATGGTAATATCATAGTCTTTAAGCAATTCAAGCTATCTTCGCTGCCTCAAATTGAGATCTTTATGCTTAAACAAATGTTGAAGGCTGCGGTGGTCTGTATATACATCACAAGATACACCATACAAGTAATGTCTCCAAATTTTCAAGGCATGAACAATAACAGCTAACTCTAAGTCGTGAACAGGGTAGTTCTTCTCGTAGGGCTTTAGCTACTGAGAAGCATATGCAATAACTCCACCCTCCTGCATCAATACACAACCAATCCCAACTCTAGAAGCATCACAATACACCGTATATGACCCTGAAGTTGATGGCAACACAAGTACCGGAGTTGTGGTGAAAGCCGCCTTGAGCTTCTGGAAGCTCTCCTCACATTCATCCGACCACACAAATGGAGCATTCTTCTTTGTCAGCTTCATCAAAGGTGAAGAAATAGATGAGAAACCCTGAACAAACCGGCGGTAATAGCCTACCAAGCCGAGAAAACTCAGAATCTCAGTAGCTGAGGAAGGTCTGGGCCAATTCTGCTCTGCCTCGACCTTTTGTGGATCAACCCGAATACCATCACTGGACACTACATATCCCAGAAAAGTCACAGTATCAATCCAAAACTCACACTTAGTGAATTTTGCATAGAGTTTTTCTTCTCTCAGCCTCTGTAATACCACCCTCAAGTGTTGTGCATGCTCCTCCTGGCTGCGTGAATACATCAGGATGTCATCAATAAACACGATCACGAAAGAATCAAGGTATGGCCGAAATACATTGTTCATCAAGTGAACGAATGCAGCTGGGGCATTAGTCAGCCCGAAAGACATCACCAGAAACTCGTAGTGCCCATATCGCATTCTGAATGCTGTCTTCATAATATCAGAGTCCTTGATCTTCAACTAATAATAGCACGATCGAAGATCAATCTTAGAAAATACACTAGCTCCCCGGAGATGATCAAACAAGTCCTCAATACGAGGCAATGGGTACTTATTCTTCACTGTTACCATGTTCAACTGTATGTAATGAATGCACCTTCTCATTATGCCATCTTTCTTCTTCATGAACAATACCGGTGCACCCCAATGTGACACACTCGGGCGAATGGAACCCTTATCTAAGAGTTCCTGAAGCTGTTCCTTCAACTCTTTTAACTCCGCTGGTGCCATGCGATAGGGAGGAATAGAAATGGGCTGAGTGCCCGGCACCAAGGAAATACCAACGTCAATATCCCTATCAAGCGGCATGCCCGACAGGTCTGCTGGAACTACATCCGGAAACTCACACACAACGGGGAGCGAATCAAGACTGGGTGTCTCAGCCTCAACATATCTAATGAAAGCCAAATAAGATAAACAACCCTTCCCAATCATTCGTTGGGCCTTTATATAAGAAATCACCCTATCGGACACATAATCATTCAAGCCACGCCACTCGAACCTCGGATCACCTGGAATAGCTAGCGTGACTGTCTTGGCATGACAGTCCAAAATCGCATGGTAAGGAGATAACCAATCCATACCTAGAATCACATCGAAATCTACCATGCCCAATAGCAATAAATCAACTCGAGTCTCAAGAACCCCAATAGTAATAAGACAGGATCGATATACCTCATCCACAATAACAGTATCCCCTACCGGGGTAGACACATGTACGGGCAAGGCACGAATACCATGGGTCATACCCAAATAATGTGCAAAATAAGAAGAAACATAGGAATAAGTGGACCCGGTATCAAATAATACAGAAGCATCTCGGTGGCAGACTGAAATAATACCTGAAATGACAGCATCTGAGGCACTAGCGTCCTTCCTATCCGGAAGAGCATAGAAGTGAGCCTGGCCTCCACCAGTACGATCCTCGCTACTAGGGCGACCCCTGGCGACCTGGCCACCACTCCTAGCTGACTGTGATGGTGCTGAAGAAATAGGGGTAGAAGACGAGGGCTGATCCCTCGGCTGAGACCGCCTACGAAGCCATTGAAGACACTCTCTCTTGATATGGCCCAAATTGCCACACTCAAAACAACGGCCTGAAGATGGAAGAATGGACTAATGAGGAACCCTCGCTGCAGATAAATCCTGTGCTGAGGTAGTAGGAGCGGAGCTCTAGGCTGGAAGAGCACTCAATGCGAGCTGACTCTGTTGACGACCCTGCTGACCCTGATGACCCTGATGGCCCTGACGACCACGATCTGATGAAACTCTACTGGACTCTGTACGTCCTGACTAGTGAGATCTGAATAAACGACCCCTGCTATGCTGAGGCTGGCCCCTAGACAGAGCACCACTGTAACTACCAGTGCAACGAGGCCTCTTAACCTCTCTCTCCTCACGCTCTCTGCGGTGCTCTGTCTCAATATGACGGGCAGCATCAACCACCTCCTCAAAGGTAACTGCCGATGCTCTCTCTCTGGTCATCAATATACGGATGAGATAGATAAGACCATCTATAAATCTCCTGATCCTTTCTCTGTCAGTCGGAATCATCCACATGGCATGACATGCTAGCTGTGTGAATCGCATCTCATACTGAGTAACTATCATATCTCCCTACTTCAGCCACTCAAACTGACGACGGATTTCCTCCCTCTAGGATTGAGGCACATACTTCTCCAAAAATACAGTGGAGAACACTGCCAAGTGAGCGGCGCTGCCCCAGCGGGCCTACGCCTCTCAAAATCCTCCCACCACTGAAATGCTGGACCGGTGAACTGAAAAGTGGTGAAAGGAACACCACTGGACTCCAAAATACCCGCGGTGCGAAGCATACACTGACATTTATCAAGAAAACCCTGGGTGTTCTCACCCTCAGCACCACTGAACGCCGGAGGTTGTAGCCTCTCAAACCTCTCCAGACGACGCTGCTCATCGTCAGGCATAACTGAAACCATATGAGTAGGGGCTGGTGCAACGGGTGTAGCTAGCTGAACTGGGGCTGCCTCAGGTGCCTGAATACCATAAACCACCGGCTCGGGTGTGCGAGCCGCGGGGGTTTGATTTCCTCCCCCTTACTGTGAAGAAGCCGCTGCAATAGAGGCTGTAACTACCTAGGCTAAGCCAATGCAAACTGATAGAATATTGGGCCAAAGTCTCCTGAAGACCCGTTAGCACAATAGGAACTGCCGGTGCCTGAACCTGAGCTGTCGGAGCGTCTGCAGCTAGAACCTGATCCTGAACCTAGGCCACCGGTGCTGGAATGTGACCCTGAGTCTGGTCAGCTGGTGGGTCAGCAGGTGCTGGCACTGCTGCCCTACCTCTAGCACGAATACGCCCTCTGGATGACAATGGTGGTCGTCCGCCACATCTGCTAGCACGTGTTCTCGCCATCTGCGAGTGAATAGAATATGGAAAAAATTTAGTTTCACGATAACACAAACTGCATGATATGAATCCAAGAAAAGTGAGGTTTTTCCTAAAGTTTTTGTATCTTTCTAAGGATAGATATAAACGTCCGCGCACCGATCCGCGAAATCCTACTAAACAGGCTCATGACTCGCGAGTCCTAGTAACCTAGGCTCTGATACCAACTTGTCACGAACCAAATCCGGTCGTGTGCCCAACAATTAAGCTAGGACAGCCAAACCAACAATTGTGTATCACAAATGAATATCAGTCCCAAATGGACATCTCAAGAAGAATATATGAGTCAAAGAACTCCAATAGTAATGTAGCTGGTGTGAGCACGTGATTTTTGCACCAGGCAAATAATTCCAAAATCAAAATAAATATGTTTTTGAGTGCAATTACTTGCTTTGTTTGAAATTAGCTATACTTTATATGTTTGAATAAATAGAAACTAGAAAATCAAAAAAATTATGCTAGGTAATTACTTTGTCTTAATTAGTCAGTTTTAAAAGAAAATCGCCAAAAATAGTAGCGGAAATTAGGGAAAAATAGTAGAAAATTGCCAAAAATACTAAATAATTAGAGTAAGTAGGAAATTAGGTTTTATAATTTTTCCATAAAAGAAAAAAAAATATATATAAAAGAAAAATACATAAAAATAAAATAAAAAAATAAAATAAAATAAAAATACAAAGAATCAGGTTGTGTAATAAAATTGGGCCAAAATAATTGGAGTTAGTGGCCCAATGCTTTGGCCCAAGGCATCTGCCAAATACCCGGTCCAGACCACACAAGGGTGTAATCACAGCCGTCCGTTAGGCTTGATCTTATGGCTGAGACAATTAGTGGATTTAATTAGTTAATAAATAAAGTGAGAATTAATCCGAGCCGTCTGATTAAAATGATCCGACGGAGGAGACTTTGGTCTCCTGGGTAGCCAAACGGTGCCGTCTTAGTAACGCACACCAGAGCCGTCGATCTTCGTCAAATGAACGGCTCAGATCTCATCAATCGCCCCAAGTATATAAGGCTTTGGTCAGAACCGACCAAGCCATTTCTTCAATTTTTGCAAACCCTAGCCGCCCTTCTCCTTACCTCTCTTCGTCTCCTTCATCGTCATCACCTTCAAGCCTTAACCAGTCATGGCGGCCACCACTCTCCACGGTGGTCGCCGGCCTCTCTAAACCTCTCCTCTCTTCTTTTCCCTCTTCTTTTCCTTCTTCTTCATCAAAACTCCAGAAAAAGACCCTTTCTTCTGAAACGCCGGTCACCGAAACTTCGCCGGTCACCACCCAAACAACGAGAACCACCCCCAAACCAATGCCATTCGAATCCCCCTGACCTGATCTATCACTCTACCCCACTGGTTTCCCTCGAATCTACCCAAATCTCGTCGAATATCCAAAAGAAGGTCGCCGGAAACCTAACTCCGGCGACTCAAACCTAGTTTCTTCACAAGATTTTATCTTTACCTTTCAAAATACCCATTCTTAACCAGAAAACCCCAAAAGGCTTCATCTTTAACACTAAAAAGAAAAACCAGAAGAGAAAAACGAAAAAAAAGGAATAAGGAAAAAGAAACAAGGAAAAGGGTCAGAAGGGAGTCCGTGAGAGAATAAGAAAAAAAAGGAATAGGAAGCTCAGGGGACCGGCCCTGCGAGCTAAGTACCCCGCCCCTTCTGTTTTCTTTAGCTTATTAGGATTTGTCTGTGTTTTCTTGCATGTTTTTGTTTTGTTTTCTCTGATTGTTTGTTTTCGCATGTTAATTTTAGATTGTTCTTGTTGATTTTCTGTTTCTTTTCTTTTGTTTATCTTCTTTTTGTTTCAATATGCCCTGCATATCCTTGACTGTTAGCCTGTCTTCTCTTATTTCTTAACTTGTTCTCTTGAGCATGTTAGTACTAGGGTTTTTCATCTTGTTCATTCTCATGTTTTCTATTGTTTTGTTGTTTTGATCATGTTCTATTTCTCTGAGTTAAAAGACCTATTTTGATTTATCCTTTTCTCTTCATCTTCTGTGTACTATGATTCTTAATATGACTGTGCTTTTCTTCTGCTTCTTTCCATGATTAACTTGGTTTTTGACCCCCGATTAGGGTCTCTTCTATTAGCTCTCAATGTCCTTACTGTTTTATCTTCTTTACATGATTTAGCTTGATTCTAAGGTCATTAGTTGGTTCTCATGTCTGATATAAGTCAGCTTCTCTTTATGTCACTTTCACATGATAGAGTTAGGTTTCTTCTTCACTGTTTATCCATATTCATCTTTTCTTCATCTTCATGTCATTAATGTTCCTCATCTTCATTTTTACATACATACATCAAGCTAGGTTTAGTGTTTGAAAGTGAATTCTGATTACCATGCTTATGTTATGTGGTCAAAGCCCATTGTTTTATGTCAAAATGAGCCATGTTAACTGTTTTGCAAGAGTCTATGCTTTTATGTGTAACTATGTCATCAACCTTGGTGATTTTAAAGTTTTCAAACTGTCATATGACTTGAACTGGTAGTAATTAGGTCTGAATTGACATGAATTCATACTGTATCACATGTAGTCTGATGATGTATGTTAATGGACGGAAATTCAACCATATCAATTGTTTCCTCTGAGTTTGAGTTGATTAATGCATGTTTATTTGATCATATGTGTTCCTGTATGCAACAAATGTTGAAGATGATTAAGTTCTGCTAGTTCCTGTTAAACATGAATGTTTGATTAACATTGATTGAACAATAGGGGATTGGTTATAGCTGTTAGAATTAGACTCCTAGAAATGGTTAGTAATAGGTTATTAACTGAAAATCACAAAAAATAGGCTACAAGTTAAATAAGTGATCAGGGTGGTCAATTTTGCAATTGACCTACTCTATTAGGTCCCTCACACTGACCAACACTCAAAAGTTGGCTAGTTGTGGAATAACTGGCTAAGTCTGCAAAAGCAGACTTGCCCAGGCTCTATTTGAGCCCTGAACTTTAGGTGGCTAAGTCTGCAAAGACCTTAGTCCAGCCTATGTTCTGTAATTGGGCTTCAATTGCCCAGGCTAAGTCTCAACTTGAGACTGGCTATGTCTTAAATGGCTATTAGTTAAATAGCTCAATTAAGCAGGCTAGTCCTGCAATTAGTTTAATTAGCCTTAAATGAACAAAAATAGGTTATTAAGCAATAATTGGCCTAAGAGTGGTCAACTTTGCAAAAGGTTGACCAACTCTATAAGGCCCTAACACACAGTCCACCTTAAAAAGGGGCTGGTTGTGCAAAATGGCTAAGTCTGCAAATGCAGACTTGCCCAGACTCTCTTTTGAGCCCTGAACATTAAAGTGGCCAAACCTGCAAAGGTTTTGGGCCCAATTGTTCAGCAATTGGGTTTAATTACCCAAGCCAAGTCTCAACTTGAGACTGGCTAGTTTTTAAAGAGTTAATTTCAATAATAAAGCAGGCTAGTCCTGCAATTAGTTTAAAATTGAAGTGATATGGTCTTAACTAACTGGAACTAGCTAAAATAGGTTAAAATTGAAATAGTTCTTAATAGTAGACCTGACCAGCCCTTAAATACCAATGCAAGGGCTGGCTATTAGTTAAATAAATCCCAAAAGAAGCTGAAACTTGACCTAGGCAGGTCAGGTAAATCTGCAATGACCTTGAGGGCATATAGGGAACTTGAAATAGTATTTTGGTAAATAGTTTAAAACCTAAGAGGGTAAGGGGGTCATTCATACCCCTGATTTCTGCAATTTTGCAGAGATTTAAGGGTATAATAGTCTCCCTAAAAAGGGAAATCAGTAATAATCTTTAACCCCTAAGGTTACATTGGTAAAAAGCCCCAAAAAGAATCTTTTAGAACCTTCCAGCACATGCTGGAAGGGTTTTGATAACAGAAATTGGGGCCTTAGTGTAAGTTTAGTAATTTTAAGAGGGGAGAAGTGGGATTTAATCCCAAACTTTCTCCCCAAGTCATCAGCCCTTCCAACAACTATAAATACCTCTAAAAAAGGGGCTGATGGGGGGTTCCAATCAATATATCTGAAATTCATTTAGGCTGGCTTTTGAATATAAAGTTTCAGAGTAAAAATATAGCAAGAGAGCAATAGGATTTTCTGGGATTTTCGAGTTAGAATTTGCTGATTTCTATTGATTTGTTGGGTTATTCTGCTCGAGTTTGGTCTGGGTTTTCTGTTGCTTTGCTGATTCATACTTGCTGTTGCTGTGTTATTTGACTCATTGCTATCCAATCCTCTACTATTGCATTGTTGCTGAATCCTTGCTGATTACTTGCTTCGTTTTCCCTTAGAACTCATCGGCTTCCTTTTGTTGATCCAGGTACCATTTTTTGTTCGAAATGAAGCTGTAATGATGATCCTGATGAAATAGCATGAAGATTCTGCTTTAATTTACATGTCATTTTGTATTATTAATTTGTAGTTTATTTATCATAGTGTGTAGTAGCTGAAAGGACAAAAACCAAACACAAAAGATGTAATAGCTTGTATAATAGTAGTAGTATAATCATAGTCATAAATCACTTAGTTAAATAGGTAAGAATCATAAAACAAGGCTAAATAACTGTGATATGAATCGATAACAGCAAGTCTAGCCAACTCACGTAGGCAATAAGATTTGGAAGTTGATATCTGGATTCGAGTAAGTTTAAAAAGGAAACAACCTGATTGAAGTAATAACTGAGGTGAAACTAGCTTTAATAACATCAAATAAGTTCAGCTCGTATTAATAACAATGGTTAATCATAACAGTGAATCAGCCTCTAGATACCAACAAGTCCAAAAGAGAAGAATAGTTAGAAGAAGTAGTAATTCATATGAGACTGGGTTCATGACATCTCATAAGCTAAATTGAACTAGAATCAATAATATACATGTGTACATATAAACAGATCACTTAGTCTTGGATAATTTGGTTGACATTAGTAAATAATTAGATTGTTTAAACACTGTCTCATATAGTTGAATCTCTTTTTTTTTCTCCCTTTCTTAGTATAAGTAATTTCCATGATGTTATAGGCCCTTTAGCAGAATAAATGTAGTCCAGTCATATATACATCAATTAGTTGTAATCTAGTGTTAAGTATTGATCATATTGTATAGTGGTTTTCACCTTCTGACAAATGAATAAAAATGATTTGATTTCGTTTCTAATTCTGAGTATTTGTTTCTTTATATGAATTATGTGATATACTTTTGTTATTACCATTTGGTTTGGGCCCTATGTGTAGCGTGGGCCTGAACTGCCATATGAAACTGATTGGTTCATCGAATAAAAGCCCAAAAACAAGCATGGGTCTTGAAGGCCTGGGTGGATTGAATGTTGTCTGATCAAGTGAAGAATTTAGGCCCAATAACAATAGAAATCAACGGTCCTGGAATGTTTAGTGTTAAAATATGGCTAAGGGAAAAAACATATAGAAAACATAGTCCAATATTAGCAATGAATCCTTAAAATGAAAATGGGGTGAGCCTCGCCCGATGTCAAACAACGGGGCCCCCACTTAGTAATAATTTAACACAATTAGACTCGGGAAGGCTAATAGCGAACTTCATAGCTTCTCCCAAAAGATTCAAAAGCCGATAGACATTACTTTAGGGCACGATTTTATTGTACTTTCCATTGAACGAGTGTGAACTTGGTGTGACTCAAATCCAAATCTCGGCAAAGCCAAAATACACCGAAAGTCATAGGCGTACTGGTTGCGGTATGACTCAAGGTGTGTTTTCGCAATGCCGCAAATTCCATAAAATAATATTTAAGTAAAAGGCACTATGCATTGTTAAAATCTGTGATTAAGTCTAACAAGAGTCGGGAATGACAATTGAGAGACCGTGCTAAAACCACGGAACCCGGGAATGCCTAACACCTTCTCCCGGGTTAACAAAGTTCCTTATCCGGATCTTTGCTTCGCATACATTTTTAAGAGTCAAATTCCTCGGATTCGAGATTAACTGGTGACTTGGGACACCATTATCTTCCCAAGTGGTGACTCTGATTAATATGAAATCCCGAACCGATTGTTCTTCAATTGGAAAAACTCCTTCCTCTACGTTATTTTATCCGTTTCGGGTATCTGCGCATCGGGGTATACCCTACGAGCGTATTTATATGCTTATTCCCAAAGTGGGGTAGTAAAAAGGGAGGTGTGACAGCTCTGGCGACTCTGCTGGGGAATCCGACCCCGAACTTCGGTTTCAAGGTTCAGGAACTCAAGCTCTTTAGAATTGCCGTTTGTGATATTGTTTGACTTCATTATATGATTTGAACAACATGCTATGTGCTTTATCGGTTTGATATTATGTGGATTGTATATAAAAATTGTGCCGAAAAACCTTTCTCTCTTCACCCCCGGGGATGTGCTTACTGGTTGAGACTCCCCTTTCTGTTAAAGTCACCCTAAATTAAGAAAATAGAGGCCGGATAATTTACAAAGCCGATTGACTCCGCGAGTCACCGGTACGTAGCCCCCTCCTCGATTCGAGTTGTCCGCTCGGGTACACGGTCTAGCATTCTATGAAACCGTAAGATTTTGAACATAGGTCTAGGACGATTATTTGCATCATATTTGACTTAGGGGACTCAACACAGGGGTTGGGTCCGTCTAGGACAGGTGACCCGGTATTAGAAAAGACCGAGCATGTTATGTGTTGCATTTTTATTGTCCTTGATCGTTATGCGGACCGGCGGAAATCTCGAGGATAGAAAAATTGTTGAAAAGAAAAAAAAAGAGAGGAAAATAAGAGTTATAGAAAATAGGTATCCAAAAATTTGAAAATTTGAAAAATAGGTGGAACAATTTTTGATTGAAATAATTGGTCAAATAATCTGACCGAACTACGCAGGTTTGATTCTCTCCATTAGGTGGGATACGTAGGCAACCCTTAAATGGGTCCAACCACACTTTTAAAAAAAGACCAAAAAGATTTTCCTTTTTTCAAATAATCGAGGTGATCGCTATTTTTGGAAATGGCCGAATGTTCCGAAAGGACGCCGGAAGGCTGTTTTGGCAAAAATGGCCACTTCTAAAGCAATATTTCTTTCCAAAATGAAAACTTGCATTGAAAACTATTTTTCTTTTTTCTAAATAAAATCTCCTTAATAAATGTGCAGGACGAGTACAATGATGAATGAACATTTCTCTTTAATAAAATCCCTTTGGAGCTGAAACTGTGGTGGCAAGACATGGGATCAGATGGTCACGACTGGGTCAAAGGTTACTTGAAAAGTCTTATCGGGCTATTGGACATAATCCCCCGAGGCGACGTGATTAGAGCGTTGGTCACATTCTGGGATCCGGCACACAATGTATTGAATTTCCCGGATTTTGAACTCACCCCTACTCTAGAGGAAATTGCTTTCTATATCGGGAAGAATGAGGTCCCGTTAAAAGGAAAATACCCGGTATCTCCAAGGGCGGTAACAGTGCATCATTTTCTGGACTCTTTGAAAATTGCAAGGAATGTTCACAACGAAGATCTGGCCAACGGGTTTTGCTCTTTAAGCTTCATCTATAGTAGGTATGGACACATCTGGGGTTTCAACGACCCCACGAACAAGTTATGCAGCAAGTCCAACCGAGCAAAATGGGAGGAGCACCGGAGGTTTGCTTTCATAGTGGCATTTCTCTAAATTGTCATATTTCCAAGAAAAGATGGGCATATCAGCATAAAGGTTGCCGGGGTAGCTAGCACATTGATAGTACAAGATAATTGTACTCTAGCTCCGATGATTGTAGCTGACATCTACCGTGCTCTGATTGCGTGCAAAGCGGGAGCCAACTTCTTTGAAGGGTGTAATTTGATTTTGCAAATTTGGTTAATTGAACATCTATGCCATCATCCTTCGTTCTCAAGTTATGGTTCAGTTGAACGAACATGTTTGGAAGAATTCTGTACGAGAACAAAAGAAGTAAAATTGCCGGAGGGAGTCAAAGATTGGATTTTGCATCTTCGATCATTAACTGATGGCCAGATCGATTGGACATATGATTGGCTACCTCTTGATGAGGTAATATATATGCCAACGGAAGGGTCATCATTTTTTATCATGGGCTTGAAAAGCATCCAACCTTATGCCCCATACAGGGCCCTGCGACAGTTGGGTAGATGTCAAATTATTCCAAGTGACGGCGACCTCAGTTCGCAAGCTATAGAAATTGGTCTGGATGGGCAATTCCCGGAAGCAAAGATCCAGCAAATCTGGAATGAGTGTCAAAACCTGAAAATGGATACTTGTGTGCAAAATAGAGCTAGGGGAGAAGTGTCGTCTGGATACTCCACATGGTACTGACGGGGTGTTTAGCATGAACGTCTTTCAAAAATATCTCACCTACAAGATTTGATAGAGCAATCCAAGGAGAATCAGAATTGGGCGGCCAAAGAAAAAGAATACAAGGCCAAAATCAGCTTGTTGGAGGATAAATTGAGAAATCTCCACTTTGAAAGTGGTTTACATGCTGCATCTGATGAAGGAGAGAAGAAACAGCTGAAGAAAGAAAACGAAATGTTGAAGGCTCAGATTGCTCAAGTGAAAATTGCATCCGAGACCCCGGTTCGCTTAGCCCGGGATGAGAAATTAATTGAGATTCTCCGGCGCAAAGAATATGACTACAGCTTTGACTTGGACAAGGCTGAAAAGGAATTAGTTAGGGCTCGGAAGCAAATAGCCAGAGATGCTGAGGAAAGAGCCAAGTTGGTTCGGCAGTTACAAGATAAGCACGAATTTGAAGTAGCTCGGCTTAGAAAGAAAATGGTTTCAGCCACGGTTAAAAGTAACAAGATTATCAAGGATCTCGAAGAAGAGAGAGAGCATTGTTACACAACTATGGCTCGGCTAGAGTTAGAGCTGCAGCAAACACAGAAAGATAACCAACATACCTTGGATGCTCGCACTGAACAAATAAGCCGATTATTGCAAGAAAAGGGGTTCATTCGAGAGAAGATTGTTCGTATTGCTCAATACATCACCCGAAAGAGTCAACTGTGTGAAGATATGTCTCGAGGATCCTTGATATCAGCGGTGAAGTTCTTCGTGCAACAAGTCATGTCCGACCTAGATAGGCTCCAAAGGGGATTAGCATATAGGCCCGCGGCAAGACCGAACGATGTCTCGCGGGCACTAGGAGCATTAATGTATTCATAGGGCATGCATCATCTTTTTATATTTTCTTTTACAACATCATCTTGTAATCAACATTTTGAATTATCAATGAAAATCAAGTGTTGTTTTCAATTCTTTTGCTTTATGTCATTTCTTCTAATTTCGATAGGCAAATAAATAGGAAGGTAATTATGAAAATGACAAGAAAAGAAAAAGAGAGAGAAAAAAAAAAGAGAAAATGAATTAATTGGTTCAAATAAGCAGCGGCCGGGATGATGCATGACGACTCGAGGAAAATGTGTTTGTTTTAAAGTCGTTGCATTTTATTTTTTTTCATGCGCTAACAACTAATGGGTGTTGATGCTTGTGAGTTCAGATTTTATTGGCAACTGGCATTCTGGCTACTCACCCTTACAATACGAGATACAAGAAAATGATGAAAGCTGTGTCCCAAGAAATTGAGGCAACTATCGTGGATCCTGCTCAAGAAGAGGAGATTGTAGATGTAGCAGGGATGAAGGAGGAAATGTACAAATTGAAGCAGCAGATGGCCGAAATGTACCAGGCTTGGTCTAGAGGTCAACCCCTACCAACTTACCTTGCCAATCCCACATATATCCCTCCCGCCAACCCCAATCCTGAACCACCTACAATGAATTCATCCTCCACAAACCCTGATTACCATCATTATTATGCCTCCACTTCCCAAGTACCACCACCTCCAGCAAAACAAGCACCACCTCACCTACCCCAAGTTGCTCCAGTGTATGTGGCAACTCAGCCCGCTACCCTGCACAAATCATCTAGTGAACCAATGTTCCACATACAAGATCCTCATTACTACCCGCCCGGACCAACTTTCCGACAGCACGAATCTCATACCCCGCTGATGGAAACGAGTGAAGAGAGAATTGCTAAGAATGCAGGGCAAGAAGAGATGGCCAGGAAGGTGAAAATTCTGGAAAATGCCTTTCACAATATGCAAGGATTGGGAGGGCAAGTGAGCGTGGCGTACAAAGATTTATGTCTGTTCACTGAAGTGCAACTTCCCGTTGGATTTAAGTTGCCAAAGTTTGATATGTATAGCGGATATGGAGATCTGGTGGCGCAGCTCAGGGGATATTATAGCAAAATGAGAGGCGCGGGAGGCAGGGATGAGCTGTTGATGGCGTATTTTAGCCAGAGTTTAAGTGGTTCAGCCTTAGAGTGGTATACTCGACATGATCATCCAAGGTTGTTCGTCTGGGATGATCTTGCGCAAGCCTTTGCAAATCACTTTCAATACAATCTAGAAATCATACCTGATAGACTATCCCTTACAAAGATGGAGAAAAAGACAGGGGAAAGCTTCAGGGAGTTCGGTTTCAGATGGATGGAGCAGCCTGCAAGAGTAGATCCACCAATGAAGGAAGGAGGGATGGTGGATTGTTTCCTACAGGCTTTGGAGCCTACATATTACGGTCATTTAGTGTCAGCAATTGGAAAAAGTTTCAATGAAGTAGTGAAGATGGGAAGCTTTGTTGAGGAAGGTTTGAAAACAAACAAAATCATGAGTTTTTCGGCCATTAAGGCCACAAATCAAGCAATACAGGCTGGAACGGAGGAGCAATGGGAAAGAAGAAAAAGGAAGAGGTAGCAACTGTAGAGAGCAGTACAGGGAACCGTAACCCGCATTACCACCCACCAAGACCCTACCACCAATACTCGCCAAACCCATCAACTCCATATAACCCTCCACCACCATCTTACCCACCAACCCCATACAACACATCAACCCCATATAACCCACCGCCACCATCTTACCCACCAACAGTCCCACACTACCACCACCCACAAGCCCAAACCTACTCACCACCACCACCACATGTGTGGAGAACCCAAGCCCCACACAATGTTTACCATACCCAAAACACATACCCCACTTCTAAACCCTACAGAAACCCAAACAGACCCAGGCCTGACTCAGAATGGAGGAATAAGGCAAGAAAAACATTCACCCCGTTGGGAGAATCATATACCAGCCTTTATCACTGATTGAAAGAGTTGGGGATGTTGAGCCCGGTTGCACCTAAACTCCCAAACCCACCTCCGAAAAACATTGATCAATCTGTCAGGTGTGAGTGTTGTTCAGGAACACCAGGCCATGATACTGAAAAGTGTTGGCAACTGAAGAATGCTATCCAGGAACTTATTGATAGTCGGAGAATTGAAGTTCAAGCTTTAGAGGCTCCAAACATCACGCAAAACGCACTGCCAACTCACCATGAAACGCATATGATAGAATTGGTGCAGGGTGAGAGCAGTCGGAAGCCGTCTCAGTCTATTATGATGATTAAGGCAAGTAGCAGAACGGAAAACGAGGCCGAGAAAGAAAAAATGATTATTGAAGAACCAGCAAAAAAGCCGGTAGTGGTGGAGGGTTTGAAAGTTATAGTAACAGGCATGAAGCTGATATTGACTGTGAAAGGTGCCAACGTGGAACCAGTAATCATAAGACCGGTGGTGCAGATGCCGGTAGTGAGCACGAAAACTGTACCTTGGAATTACAACAAGGTAGCAGTGATTTATAAAGGGAAAGAGGTATCTGGGGAAATTAATGAAACCCACAGTCTGACTCGGTCTGGGAGGTGCTTTGCCCCAGAAGAGTTGAGAAGAATGAAAACAGTGAAAGAGAACCAGTTAAAGAAGCCAGTGTCAGAAGAAGAGGCGGAGGAATTCCTCAAAAAGATAAAGTCACAGGATTACTCTATAGTTGAGCAGCTGAGGAAGACCCCTGCGCAGATCTCTTTGCTATCTTTGTTAATACACTCAGAAGAACACAGGAAGGCTCTGATGAAGGTACTGAACGAAGCTCATGTTCCAGAAAAGATCTCAGTTTGCCACCTGGAAAAGATTACCAGCAAGATCTTCGAGTCTAATAGGATCACATTCCCATATAAGGAATTGCCTGTTGAGGGAACCGAGCACAATAAGGCGCTTTACCTTACGGTAAAAAGCGAGGAGTCGGTGGTGACCAGAGTGTTGATAGATAACGGATCAAGCGCAAACATTTGCCCACTGTCGACTTTGGGGAAGCTGAACGTCAGTCCGGACAGAATCCGGAAGAATAGTATAAATGTGAGAGGATTTGATGGTGGAGGTAAAAACACATTGGGAGACATTATTCTAGAGGTGACCGTTGGTCCTTTGGATTTTACTATGGAATTTCAGGTGCTCGACATTGATGTGTCATATAATTTGTTGCTAGGCCGACCCTGGATCCACGTGGCCAAGGCAGTACCATCGTCTTTACAGCAGATGGTCAAATTCGAGTGGGAGCAACAGGAAATTGTGGTACATGGGGAAGAGAATGCCTGCAATGTGGTGACACCGTTTGATGATGCTGACGGAGATAGGGGTCCTTGGGTCTACCAAGTGACAGATGCCAAAGCGGTAAACAAAATTGCTGAAGGGGAAAAGTTGCAGATCCCTATGGTGGCACCAACTGCTGTGATGGTGGCCAAGGAAATGCTCAAAAATGGGTTTACGCCAGGAAAGGGATTGGGCAAAGCATTGCAAGGAGTTATCCAACCGGTTCAACTTCCGGAAAACAAAGGTACTTTCGGCTTAGGGTTCAAACCCACCTTTGCCGACATCCAGAGAGCCTCCAAAGCTAAAAAGAACTGGACCTTGCCTAAGCCTATACCCAAATTATCCGGCACCTTCATCAAGCCTGGTACAAAATATCGGACATCTTCTGTGACAAAGTACATCGAGACCCGACCTGATGAAGAAATTCTGAGTTTTGAGAAGATATTTGGGGATGTGAATATGGTTGAAGTGGGGGAAGGCACAAGCAAAATGGATGTGCAGTTTGTGGGACCTGGAATCATGTTGAACAATTGGGAAGCCACTCCTTTCCCTATCAGGAAGGAGTCCTGGTAGTTAGCTCCGAAAATTTCATCATTGCTTTCCCAAAAAATAATTGTTACTTTTATAGTTCTCCCATCCCCTCATGAAAAGAAAATCAAAATGTATCCCGAACTTTGTTCATCTTTTTATCAATGAAATGTAGTTTTCCTTTTTCTTCACTTTTTGCCTTATTTTTCTTTATTTTTTCTTTTGTACAGTTCTGCATGTGTTGATTCCGATGCCATGTCATGCGTGAAGGATTCTAGACCCAGTTCTGACAGTCACATTACCATACAAGAAATTGAGGAAGATAGTGAGATAGAATGTGAGGATGAGGAAGCCCTGGAGGAAATAAGTAAGGACATGAAACAATATGAGGAAAAACCCAAACCGAATCTGAGTGATACAGAATCCATAAATTTGGGGAGCGAAGACAATGTCCGGGAAACAAAGATTAGTGTTCATTTGGAGGCACCCCTCAGGGATGAATTTATAAGGTTGTTGCATGAGTTTAAGGACATTTTTGCTTGGTCCTATGATGACATGCCCGGACTTAGCACCAATTTGGTGGTACACAAGTTGCCTATCTACTCTGAATGCCAGCCGGTAAAGCAAAAGTTGCGGAAATTCAAAACGAATATTAGTGTAAAGATAAAAGAAGAGGTGAATAAGCAGTTTGAGGCAAAGGTCATACGAGTCAGCAAATACCCCACATGGTTGGCAAATGTTGTGCCGGTCCCAAAGAAAGATGGAAAAACCAGAGTGTGTGTGGAATATAGAGACCTCAACAAAGCCAGTCCGAAGGATGACTTCCCATTGCCAAACATTCACATATTAATCGACAATTGCGCCAAGCATGAAATCGGTTCATTTGTGGACTGTAATGCCGGTTATCACCAGATCCTGATGGACGAAGAAGACGCTGAGAAAATTTCCTTCATTACACCTTGGGGAACGTATTGTTACAGAGTAATGCCGTTTGGATTGAAGAATGCCGGAGCAACTTATATGAGGGCGATGACCACGATGTTTCATGATATGATGCATCAAGAAATTGAAGTATATGTGGACGATGTCATCATAAAGTCCAAAAAGCAACATGATCATGTGAGAGATTTGAGAAATTTTTTCCAAAGACTTCGGAGGTACAATTTAAAGCTCGATCCTGCAAAGTGCGCCTTTGGAGTACCCTCAGGGAAACTGCTGGGGTTTATAGTGAGTCGGCGAGGTATTGAACTAGATCCATCAAAGATCAAGGCTATCCAAAGTCTACCTCCGCCGAAGAATAAGAAGGAGGTAATGAGTTTACTAGGAAGGTTGAATTACATTAGTCGATTCATTGCTCAATTGACATCAAAGTGTGAGCCGATCTTCAAGTTGTTGAAGAAAGATAAAGCAGTGAAATGGACCGACGAGTGTCAAGAAGCCTTTGACAAGATCAAGGAATATTTAGCCAATCCTCCAGTATTAGTTCCTCCAGAGCCAGGGCGACCTCTGATTTTGTACTTGACAGTGCTTGACAATTCCTTTGGTTGTATGCTGGGCCAACACGACGAGACAGTCAAGAAAGAGCAAGCTATATATTAACTCAGTAAGAAGTTTACATCCTGCGAGGTGAAATATACTCAACTTGAAAGAACTTGTTGTGCGTTGATCTGGGTAGCTCAGAAATTGAAGCATTATTTGTCAGCATATACCACATACTTGATATCACGATTGGATCCTCTATAGTACATATTTCAGAAGCCTATGCCTATAGGGAGACTTGCTAAATGGTAGATTCTGCTCACAGAATTTGACATTATCTATGTGACTCGTACGGCAATGAAGACACAAGCAATTGCAGACCACTTAGCGGAGAATCCGGTGGATGATGAGTATGAGCCTTTGAAAACATACTTTTCGGATGAGGAGGCGATGATTGTCGAGGAAATGGAACAAGATAAGAAGCCAGGATGGAAAATGTACTTCGACGGAGCCGTCAACAGCAAGGGCGTTGGTATCGGAGCAGTACTCATTTCAGGTACGGGTCAACACTATCCCGTCACAGCTCAGCTTCGATTTTTCTGTACCAACAACATGGCCGAATATGAGGCGTGCATCTTAGGATTAAGGATGGCAATTGACATGGGTATTCAAGAGATTTTGGTCATGGGTGACTCGGATCTCTTGGTACACAAAATCTAGGGAGAATGGGAGACACGAGATTTGAAATTGATACCTTACCGGTATTGTTTGCACGAGTTGTCCCAAAGATTCCAGTTTATAGAGTTCAAGCACATCCCAAGAATGCACAATGAGATCGCAGATGCTTTGGCCACACTGTCCTCCATGCTGCACCATCCGGACAAGACATATATAGATCCACTCCAGATCCAAGTCCGTGATCAGAATGCTTATTGCTTTGCTGTAGAAGAAGAATTGAATGGAGAACCGTGTTATCATGACATCAGGGAATACCTGAAAGCTGGCAAATACTCGGAGCAGGCCACTGGAGATCAGAAGAGAACCATCAGGCGTTTAGCTAACGGATGTTTCCTCAGCGGAGGAGTTATATACAAAAGAATACCAGATCCGGGGTTGTTGAGATGTGTGGATGCACAACAAGCTGATGAAATCATGGTTGAAGTACATGCTGGAGCCTGTGGACCTCACATGAGCGGATATGTCTTAGCAAAGATGATTTTGAGAGCTGGGTATTACTGGCTCACTATGGAGCGTGATTGTATCAGATATGTAAGGAAATGCCACCACTGCCAGGTACACGGGGATCTGATCCACTCCCCGCCTTATGAGTTGCATACAATGTCTGCACCTTGGCCCTTTGTTGCTTGGGGCATGGATGTTATTGGCCCAATAGATCCAGCCGCTTCCAATGGGCATAGGTTCATTTTAGTTGCAATTGATTATTTCACCAAATGGGTTGAGGCAAAGACGTTCAAGGCAGTAACGAAGAAAGCGGTGGTGGATTTTGTGCATGAGAATATTATATGCCGATTTGGAATTCCTTAGGTGATCATCACGGATAATGGAGCCAATCTAAACAGTTATCTCATGGCGGAAGTTTGCGAGAGATTTAAGATCACCCACCACAATTCCACACCTTACAGGCCAAAGGCGAATGGTGCAGTAGAAGCAGCGAACAAGAATATCAAGAAGATTCTCCGGAAAATGGTGGAGGGATCCAAGCAATGGCATGAAAAGTTACCCTTTGCTATCATGTGTTACCGCACGACAGTGCGTACTTCTATCGGAACCACACCTTACTCCCTGGTGTATGGAACGGAGGTTGTTATACCAGCAGAAGTAGAAATACCGTCATTACGGATCATAGCTGAAGCTAGATTAGATGACGATGAATGGGTAAAAGCCCGGCTGGAACAATTGAGTTTGATTGATGAGAAGAGGTTGGCCGCAGTTTGCCATGGGCAGTTGTATCAACGAAGAATGGCCAGAGGATACAATAAGAAGGTACGACCTCGAAAGTTTGAAGTCGGACAACTCGTATTGAGGTGTATCCTACCACATTGGGCCAAGGCAAAGGGCAAGTTTGCGCCAAATTGGCAGGGACCATTTGTGGTATCGCGGGTGTTTTCTAATGGGGCATTGTATTTAACAGATGTTGAAGGAAAGTGCGTAGAGACTGCTATCAATTCGGATGCGGTCAAAAGATACTATGTATGATTCCTTTTCAATTATGTGTTTTGTATTTTGTTGTGATTTTGGAATTGAAATGACGAAGGCATTTTATTCTCTATCCAAACACTTTATCCATTGACAACCCCCTTTGAGCCTTAATGAATATATTCTTTCATATCCCTCTCTCTGAATCGCTTATAGCACAATAAGATCGAAATTGACAAAATGAAAAAAAATGATGAAAAAAGGATGATGGAAAACGATGGAAATAATGATGAAAAAAAAAAGAAAAAAAAAGAGAAAAAGAGAAAAATCGGGAAAAAGTCAAAAAGAAATCCATCTAACTAATATGTTGGATGAACTATGTCTGACTTGATCCCGAAAGGGTACGTAGGCAGCCTCTCCGAGGTTCAGTCACAATAAAGAAAAAATCCAAAAATTCCCCACATATTGAAACTGGGGCAGAAGTTATGTTTAATAATTCCGAGAGTTGTAATTATTTTTGAACCCTCGTGAAATTTTGAGCCTTTATACCTTTCTTTCCCAACCCATCCAAAAGCCACGATACAGTCCAAAGAAAGACCTTCTGATCAATTCCCAAATGATAACGAATGCAATGAAGGGAGAGCAAGACATCAGACAACACCTGTGGTAAGAAAACAAAAGACAAAAGGAAAAATGAAAAATGAAAAATGAGAGAGTCTCATCGGTGAAAACCTTAACCGGCACTGGGAGACGACTGTGAGTTTGAGAGAAATAAAATGAGAGAGTCTCATCAGTGAAAACCTTAATCGGCACTGTGAGGCGATTGTGAGGTTGGGAGAATAAATGAGAGAGTTCTATTGGTGAAAACCTTTCGAGGCACCGTAGGGCGATCGTGAGGACTACCAGAAAAGAGAAAAGGAAACAAAAAACAGTATCGGTTTGGGTTGGAAACCATTCGGAGTTAGAATAATGATTGGAACGAACTGGGTCAGAGTTTAAATACATGCCATGGTCAGCAGAATCAGCCAGCAAATACCCAGATAAGTTCTATCATCTCTCAAAAACACCATTGCCCTCTTTCATTCTTTTTCTGCATTTCATTGTTTACCTTTTGAGAGCTAACTACCAGCTCCTGATAACGAAAGCTGAAACAACACTGGGTCAGAAAGAAGGAAGAGTTGGGAAGGAAATAAAGAAGCTTGGCAAACATGGCCAAAGGAAAAGAAAACAAAACAAAAATGGAAAAGTGAGAAAATATAACAAGAGTCTACAAGGGATAAGCAGTTGAAAGTTACACAGCATAAGAAAAGCAAAAAAAAAGAAGAAAGCAATAAGAAGCAGGGACGGCAAATGCCAGTTGCCAGCAGTTTATATCTAATAAATTTTGTTTCATGCAGGAACAAATTGTCACTAATCACTTTAAAGTGAATGTGACCAATGTGGAAAATAGAAAACACAAAAAGAGAAAGTTTGCCAATAAGTGAGAAATTCACAGGCAGGAGGCAATTGGTAAAAGAAAATACCAAAAAGAGGAAGGTAGCATCTTTTAAAATCCACTCCCCAGTCATCAGGCTGCGGGAATGCTTTTCTGCATCGCATTGAACGTTTAATTTCTGTTAGGCGCCCACCTTCAAATACGGGAATACTTTTCTACATCGCATTGCACGTTTAATTTCTGTTAGGCGCCCACCTTCAAACATGGGAATATTTTTCTGCATCGCATTGCACGTTTAATTTCTGTTAGGCGCCAACCTTTGAATACGGGAATACTTTTTCTGCATTGCATTGCGTTTAATTTCTGTTAGGCGCCCACCTTCAAATACGGGAATACTTTTCTGCATCGCATTGCACGTTTAATTTCTATTAGGCACCCACCTTCAAACACGGGAATACTTTTCTCCATCGCATTGCACGTTTAATTTCTGTTAGGCGCCCACCTTCAAACACGGGAATACTTTTCTGCATCGCATAACACGTTTAATTTCTGTTAGGCGCCCACCTTCAAACACGGGAATACTTTTCTGCATCGCATAGCGCATTTAATTTCTGTTAGGCGCCCACCTTCGAACACGGGAATACTTTTATGCATCGCATTGCACGTTTAATTTCTGTTAGGCGCCCACCTTCGAATACGGGAATACTTTTCTGCATTGCATTGCACGTTTAATTTCTGTTAGGCGCCCACCTTCAAATACGGGAATATTTTTCTGCATCGCATTGCACGTTTAATTTCTGTTAGGCGCCCACCTTCAAATACGGGAATACTTTTCTGCATCGCATTGCATGTTTAATTTCTATTAGGCGCCCACCTTCAAATACGGGAATGCTTTTCTGCATCGCATTGCACGTTTAATTTCTATTAGGCGCCCACCTTCAAATACGGGAATAATTTTCTCGCATCGCATTGCACGTTTAATTTCTGTTAGGCGCCCACCTTCAAATACGGGAATACTTTTCTGCATCGCATTGCACGTTTAATTTCTGTTAGGCGCCCACCTTCGAATACGGGAATACTTTTCTGCATCGCATTGCACGTTTAATTTCTGTTAGGCGCCCACCTTCAAACACGGGAATACTTTTCTGCATCGCATTGCACATTTAATTTCTGTTAGGCGCCCACCTTCAAACACGGGAATACTTTTCTGCATCGTATAGCACGTTTAATTTTTGTTAGGCGCCCACCTTCAAACACGGGAATACATTTCTGCAAGTTATGGTTTATATAGCTAAAAGCCCACACTGGGGCAGAAAAAGAAAAAAAAAGTTTGTTGTTTTGTTTTGAGCAGGTTTCAGCTCGAGGACAAGAAGTACCATTGAAATCAAAAAAAAGAGGGGGAAAGCAAGGAAAGAAAATCAACAAAAAAAAAGAGTCGGCATCAAAGAAAATCAACAAAAAAGAGAGTCGGCATCACAGAAAATAAAGAAAAGAGAAAGAAGAGCAAAAGCTAGATTAGGAACAATTGTAATTGTAGGATCATAGCTTAGATAGCTTCTTCATTTTACATTTTTCCTCCGGTGTAATAAGGATTAAGTCAACAGGTCTCAACAGTGTAAATGCAACAGTGAGTCTGGTAGTTTTTAAACTGCTAGACCTTCCCGAACTACACTGACCTGATTCCTGTTTAGCCCGGGATATGTAGGCAACCTCTAAAGCAGGGTGTGGTCAAAAGGTTTTCAAAAATGCTTTTACGGAATATGCCAATGTGCAAAAATCTATCATTTCTGCTCACTTGTCTTTGCACCGAAACTCTTCGTGTTCCCGAGCAAAGAGGGGCAGCTGTGAGCACGTGATTTTTGCACCGGGCAAATAATTCCAAAATCAAAATAAATATGTTTTTGAGTGCAATTACTTGCTTTGTTTGAAATTAGCTATACTTTATGTGTTTAAATAAATAGAAACTAGAAAATCAAAAAAATTAGGCTAGGTAATTACTTTGTCTTAATTAGTAAGTTTTAAAAGAAATTCGCCAAAAATAGTAGCGGAAATTAGGGAAAAATAGTAGAAAATTGCCAAAAATGCTAAATAATTAGAGTAAGTAGGAAATTAGATTTTATAATTTTTACATAAAAGAAAAAGAAAAAAATATATATAAAAGAAAAATACATAAAAATAAAGTAATAAAATAAAATTTAAAAAAATACAAAGAATCAGGCTGTGTAATAAAATTGGGCCAAAATTATTGGAGTTAGTGGTCGAATGCTTTGGCCCAAGGCATCTGCCAAATACGCGGTCTAGACCACACAAAGGTGTAATCACAGCCGTCCGTTAGGCTTGATCTTATGGCTGAGACAATTAGTGGATTTAATTAGTTAATAGATAAAGTGAGAATTAATCCGAGCCGTCTGATTAAAATGATCCGACGGAGGAGAGTTTGGTCTCCTGGGTAGCCAAACGGTGCCGTTTTAGTAACGCACACCAGAGCCGTCGATCTTCGTCAAATGAACGGCTCAGATCTCATCAATCGCCCCAAGTATATAAGGCTTTGGTCTGAACCGACCAAGCCATTTCTTCAATTTTTGCAAACCCTAGCTGCCCTTCTCCTTACCTCTCTTCGTCTCCTTCATCGTCAACACCTTCAAGCCTTAACCAGTCATGGCGGCCGCCACTCTCCACGGTGGTCGCCGGCCTCTCTAAACCTCTTCTCTCTTCTTTTCCCTCTTCTTTTCCTTCTTCTTCATCAAAACTCCAGAAAAAGACCCTTTCTTCTGAAACGCCGGTCACCGGAACTTCGCCGGTGACCACCCAAACAACGAGAACCATCCCCAAACCAATGCCATTCGAACCCCCCTGAACTGATCTATCACTCTACCCCACTTGTTTCCCTCGAATCTACCCAGATCTCGTCGAATATCCAAAAGAAGGTCGCCGGAAACCTAACTCCGGTGACTCAAACCTAGTTTCTTCACAAGATTTTATCTTTACCTTTCTAAATACCCATTATGAACCAGAAAACCCCAAAAGGATTCATTTTTAAGCCTAAAAAGAAAAACCAGAAGAGAAAAACGAAAAAAAGGGAATAAGGAAAAAGAAACAAGGAAAAGGGTCTGAAGGGAGTCCGTGAGAGAATAAGAAAGAAAAGGAATAGGAAGCTCAGGGGACCGGCCCTGCGAGCTAAGTACCCCGCCCCTTCTGTTTTCTTTAGCTTATTAGGATTTGTCTGTGTTTTCTTGTATGTTTTTGTTTTGTCTTCTCTGATTGTTTGTTTTCGCATGTTAATTTTAGATTGTTCTTGTTGATTTTCTGTTTCTTTTCTTTTTTTTATCTTCTTTTTGTTTCAATATGCACTACATATCCTTGACTGTTAGCCTGTCTTCTCTTATTTCTTAACTTGCTCTCTTGAGCATGTTAGTACTAGGGTTTTTCATCTTGTTCATTCTCATGTTTTCTCTTGTTTTGTTGTTTTGATCATGTTCTGTTTCTCTGAGTTAAAAGACCTATTTTGATTCACCCTTTTCTCTTCATCTTCTGTGTACTATGATTCTTAATATGACTGTGCTTTTCTTCTGCTTCTTTCCATGACTAGCTTAGTTTTTGACCCCCGATTAGGGTCTCTTCTATTAGCTCTCAATGTCCTTACTATGTTATCTTCTTTACATGATTTAGCTTGATTCTAAGGTCATTAGTTGGTTCTCATGTCTGATATAAGTCTGCTTCTCTTTATGTCACTTTCACATGATAGAGTTAGGTTTCTTCTTCACTGTTTCTCCAAATTCATCTTTCTTCATCTTCATGTCATTCCTGTTCCTCATCTTCATTTTTACATACATACATCAAGCTAGGTTTAGTGTTTGAAAGTGAATTCTGATTACCATGCTTATGTTATGTGGTCAAAGCCCATTGTTTTATGTCTACATGAGCCATGTTGACTGTTTTGCAAGAGTCTATGCTTATATGTGTAACTATGTCATCAACCTTGGTGATTTTAAAGTTTTCAAACTGTCATATGACTTGAACTGGTAGTAATTAGGTCTGAATTGACATGAATTCATTATGTATCACATGTAGTTTGATGATGTAAGTTAATTGACTGAAATTCAACCATATCAATTGTTTCCTCTGAGTTTGAGTTGATTAATGCATGTTTATTTGATCATATGTGTTCCTGTATGCAACAAATGTTGAAGATGATTAAGTTCTGCTAGTTCCTATTAAACATGAATGTTTGATTAACATTGATTGAACAATAGGGGATTGGTTATAGCTGTTAGAATTAGACTCCTAGAAATGGTTAGTTTTTAAATAGGTTATTAACTGAAAATCACAAAAAATAGGCTACAAGTTAAATAAGTTATTAGGGTGGTCAATTTTGCAATTGACCTACTCTGTCAGGTCCCTCACACTGACCAACACTCAAAAGTTGGCTAGTTGTGTAATTACTGGCTAAGTCTGCAAAAGCAAACTTGCCCAGGCTCTATTTGAGCCCTGAACTTTAGGTGGCTAAGTTTACAAAGACCTTAGTCCAGCCTATGTTAAGTAATTGGGCTTCAATTGCCCTGGATAAGTCTCAACTTGAGACTGGCTAAGTCTTAAATGGCCATTAGTTAAATTGCTCAATTAAGCAGGCTAGTCCTGCAATTAGTTTAATTAGCCTTAAATGAACAAAAATAGGTTATTAAGCAATAATTGGCCTAAGAATGGTCAACTTTGCAAAAGGTTGACCAACTCTATAAGGCCCTAACACACAATCCACCTTAAAAAGGGGCTGGTTGTGCAAAATAGCTAAGTCTGCAAACGCAGACTTGCCCAGGCTCTCTTTTGAGCCCTGAACATTAAAGTGGCCAAACCTACAAAGGTTTTGGGCCCAACTGTTTAGCAATTGGGTTTAATTACCCAAGTCAAGTCTCAACTTGAGACTGGCTAGTTTTTAAAGAGTTAATTTCAATAATAAAGCAAGCTAGTCCTGCAATTAGTTTAAAATTGAAGTGATATGGTCTTAACTAACTGGAACTAGCTAAAATAGGTTAAAATTGAAATAGTTCTTAATAGTAGACCTGACCAGCCCTTAAATACCAATGCAAGGGCTGGCTATTAGTTAAATAAATCCCAAAAGAAGCTGAAACTTGACCTAGGCAGGTCAGGTAAATCAGCAATGACCTTGAGGGCATATAGGGAACTTGAAATAGTATTTTGGTAAATAGTTTAGAACCTAAGAGGGTAAGGGGGTCATTCATACCCCTGATTTCTGCAATTTTGCAGAGATTTAAGGGTATAATGGTCTCCCTAAAAAGGGAAATCAGTAAAAATCCCCAACCCCTAAGGTTACATTGGTAAAAAGCCCCAAAAAGAATCTTTTAGAACCTTCCAGCACATGCTGGAAGGGTTTTGATAACAGAAATTGGGGCCTTAGTGTAAGTTTAGTAATTTTAAGAGGGGAGAAGTGGGATATAATCCCAAACTTTCTCCCCAAGTCATTAGCCCTTCCCACAACTATAAATACCTCTAAAAAGGGGGCTGATGGGGGGTTCCAATCAATATATCTGAAATTCATTTAGGCTAGCTTTTGAATATAAAGTTTCAGAGTAAAAATATAGCAAGAAAGCAATAGAATTTTCTGGGATTTTCTAGTTAGAATTTGCTGATTTCTATTGATTTGTTGGGTTATTCTTCTCGAGTTTGGTCTGGGTTTTCTGTTGCTTTGCTGATTCATACTTGCTATTGCTGTGTTATTTGACTCATTGCTATCCAATCCTCTACTGTTGCATTGTTGTTGAATCTTTGCTGATTACTTGCTTCGTTTTCCCTTAGAACTCATCGGCTTCCTTTTGGTGATCCAGGTACCATTTTTTATTCGAAATGAAGCTGTAATGATGATCCTGATGAAATAGCATGAAGATTCTGCTTTAATTTACCTGTCATTTTGTATTATTGATTTGTAGTTTATTTATCATAGTATGTAGTAGCGGAAAGGACAAAAACCAAACACAAAAGATGTAATAGCTAGTATAATAGTAGTAGTATAATCATAGTCATAAATCACTTAGTTAAATAGGTAAGAATCATAAAACAAGGCTAAATAACTCTGATATGAATCGATAACAGCAAGTCTAGCCAACTCACGTAGGAAATAAGATTTGGAAGTTGATATCTGGATTCGAGTAAGTTTAAAAAGGAAACAACCTGATTGAAGTAATAACTAAGGTGAAACTAGCTTTAATAACATCAAATAAGTTCAGCTCGTATTAATAACAATGGTTAATCATAACATTGAATCAGCATCTAGATACCAACAAGTCCAAAAGAGAAGAATAGTTAGAAGAAGTAGTAATTCATTTGAGACTGGGTTCATGACATCTCATAAGCTAAATTGAACTATAATCAATAATATACTTGTGTACATATAAACAGATCACTTAGTCTTGGATAATTTGGTTGACATTAGTAAATAATTAGATTGTTGAAACACTGTCTCATATAGTTGAATCGCTTTTTTCTCCCTTTCTTAGTATAAGTAATTTCCATGATGTTATAGGCCCTTTAGCAGAAAACAAAGGAATAACAGTAGTCCAGTCATATACACATCAATTAGTTGTAATCTAGTGTTAAGTATTGATCATATTGTATAGTGGTTTTCACCTTCTGACAAATGAATAAAAATAACTTGATTTCGTTTCTAATTCTGAGTATTTGTTTCTTTATATGAATTATGTGATATACTTTTGTTATTACCATTTGGTTTGGGCCCTATGTGTAGCGTGGGCCTGAACTGCCATATGAAACTGATTGGTTCGTCGAATAAAAGCCCAAAAACAAGCCTGGGTCTTGAAGTCCTGGGTGGATCGAATGTTGTCTGATCAAGTGAAGAATTTAGGCCCAATAACAATAGAAATCAACGGGCCTGGAATGTTTAGTGTTAAAATACGGCTAAGGGAAAAACCATATAGAAAACATAGTCCAATATTAGCAATGAATCCTTAAAATGAAAATGGGGTGAGCCTCGCCCGATGTCAAACAACGGGGCCCCCACTTAGTAATAATTTAACATAATTAGACTCGGGAAGACTAATAGCGAACTTCATAGCTTCTCCCAAAAGATTCAAAAGCCGACAGACATTACTTTAGGGCATGATTTTAATGTACTTTCCATTGAACGAGTGTGCACTTGGTGCGACTCAAATCCAAATCTCGGCAAAGCCAAAATACACCGAAAGTCATAGGCGTACTGGTTGCGGTATGACTCAAGGCGTGTTTTCGCAATGCCGCAAATTCCATAAAATAATAATATTTAAGTAAAAGGCACTATGTGTTGTTAAAATCTGTGATTAAGTCAAACAAGAGTCGGGAATGACAATTGAGCGACCGTGCTAAAACCACGGAATCCGGGAATGCCTAACACCTTCTCCCGGGTTAACGAGTTCCTTATCCGGATCTTTGCTTCGCGGACATTTTTAAGAGTCAAATTCCTCGGATTCGGGATTAACCGGTGACTTGGGACACCATTATCTTCCCAAGTGGCGACTCTGATTAATCTCAATAAATCCCGAACCGATTGCCCTTTAATTGGAAAAACTCCTTCCTCTATGTTATTTTATCCGTTTCGGGTACCTGAGCGTCGGGGTATACCCTACGAGCGTATTTATATGCTTATTCCCAAAGTGGGGTAGTAAAAAGGGAGGTGTGACAGTGCAAAAACAACTAACACTCCCAAAGATGTGGAGTCACAAGTCTAGAGCCTCTAAACAAAACCGAACAAAAGTAGAGAATACTGTATAAAAGTTCTCAAATCTGAACATAAAGTAACAACTGAAAATAGAGGAGAAGCTAGGTTCTGCGAATGTCGGCAGCTACCTCAGCAACTCGATATGACTCTGTGAAAGCTAGAAATGCTCGTCTACTTCTCCTGAGTACCTGATTCTGCACACAAAAGGTGCAGGGAGTAGGGGTGAGTACTAAGTACTCAATGAGTAATAAATATATACAAGTAGCTGAAAGCAAGAACTCCACAGAATATTATAAAATGAAGCTAAACTACAGTTCGATCCTCCTACAAACTAGCAACATCAGTACAATACAATTATCACAGATAATTCAACAAATAAAGATGAAATGCAATGCACATAACCGCTACGGCGTGTAGCCCTATCCATTTAACGTCGACGGCGCTCACTGGGGGTGTGTACAGACTCCGGAGGGGCTCCTACAGCCCAAGCGCAATACCACTGCGGCGTGCAGCCCGATCCTCATATCATATCAATCGCTGCAGCATGCAGCCCGATCCATCCTCAGTCCACAACAATCATATAAGTCACAGAACAACTCAAATTATTTATTTCCAGATTCTTTTTCATTAATTAGGAAAATACATTAACTTTTATTTAATTTTTGCAAAAATAGATGACTTAGCAATTCAATACTGTGATTTCTACCCAGGACTGAGATCTGTGATTTAAGAAATTATAGCTATCACATTTATAACTATCCCCTAGGGATTCTACAGGTCGGCACAAGGCCCCAAACATGGCTTACAGCCCACAATTTATTTCAAACACAGCGTGTTTCAACCATTAATATCATATTATACTCATTCAGGATGGACTAAGTCTCAATCCCAAGTCACAACCAATCCCGCACCTGCCACGGGGTGCGAGCCACGCCCCACTAGCGTCACAATGTGCTAAGCTGGGGTTTCGAACCCTCAGGATACCATAATTATGTCATTTACGGGTCAAAGAAACATAACCCAATTCAATTTACATGAAAACACATAAATACACTAAGTTGGTAAAACCTGACCCCGGGCCCGCTACTCGGAAAATTCCATAATTTGTACCAATGTGATCCTCGTCTCACCACGAGTCCGTGCATAAAAAGTTTATCGAAAATGGAGTTCGAATGGCCTTTCAAAACCCAAAAATTCGTTTTCAATACCTAGGCCATAATTCTTCACAGTTTCTACTCAAATTCATGAAGATTGATGTTAATTATACTTAAAAATTACGTTTTAGAGTCACAAAACTTACCTCCGATGAATACCCGATGAATTCCCCGCGTTTTCTCGTGAGTTCCTCTCTAGGGTTCAAAATTTGTGTTTTTGGTGTATAAACCCGTGACTGGTCTGTTTCTGGTTTTTAATTTACTGACAGGCATATTTGTTCTACGCGTTCGCGATGGGGCTCACGCGAACGCGATGCTTCGCTCAGTCAACTCATCGCGAACGCGACGTCCAGTCACGCGTTCGCGAAGCACAAATTGCCCAGCGGCTAGATTTCTTCTACGCGATCGCGTATAACCTCACGCGAACACGAAGCTTCGCCTTTTTCACCTTCGCGAACGCGACCTGCTGGGACGCGAACGCGATGCTTTAGCCCGCCTGGCCTTCGCAAACGCGAATGCCTGCCCGCGAATGCGAAGGCTTATTTCCTGTTGTACATACCTGCAATTTTCTGCAGGTTTTTCCAAGTCTTAAATGCTCGGATGATGGTCCGAATTCATCCCGAGGCCCCCGGGAGCCCAACAAAAACCTCCAACCTACTCCAAAACATGATACAGACTTGTTCCAATCATAAAAACACCATCCTAAATATCAAAATCACCATTTTGACATGGATTCAAGCCTAAGTTTCTTTAAAACTTCTGAAACTAACATTCAATCCAAAACCCGATCAAACGACGTCCGAATGACCTGAAAATTTGCAGACATATCCAAAATAACATAACGAAGCTACAGAAATTGTCAAAATTCCATTCTGACCCCCGGATCAAAATCTCACCTACCGTTCGGATTTCGCCAAAATTCAACCTTAGCCAATTCAAGCCTAAAACTACATCGGGCCTCCGAATTCGATTCCGATTGCTCCCCTAAGTCATAAATGATTCCCCAAAACTAGTCGAATCATCAAAGTCTGATTCCGAGCAATCTAACTAAATAGTCAACTCCAGGTTGACTTTCCATATTCAAACTTCCTTCAAAAAGGCTATATGCCTCATTTTCAACCCGAATCACTCCTAACTCACCCGATAAACTCTAACACTGATATAAAAGCATAAAACATGTAACTGCAAGGTAACGTATGTGGTAATTCCCGTAACGACGGGTCAGGTCATTACATGATAACTCTATTTGCTTAATCACTGATCTTAGTACAAGTTTGATATCACCATGTTGAAATTCTAAGTCACCTATTTTTGGAAAATTAAATAAGAATTAAAGCATTTTCATAATTAAATGAACCAGAACATGGAATTAAATAAATTGAAACTGTTGTGTGACTCATATTCATGTTGTAGACTGAGGATGTATCGGCCGTCACACCGCAATAGTTAATATGATGATTCGGCTACACGCCGCAGCATTATTCCGCTTGGGCTGTTGGAGCACCTCCAGAGTCTGTACACACCCCTAGTGAGCGCTGTCAGCATTAAATGGATCGGGCTACACACCGTAGCGGTCATGTGCATTGCATTGCATCTTTATCTGTTGAATTATCTATGATAGTTGTAATGTACTGTTGTTGCTAGTTCATATGAGGAATTGGACTGTAGTTTAGCTTCATTATGTGGTATTCTGTGGATTTCTTACTTTTAGCTATTTATATATATTTATTACTCACTAAGTACTTATTACTCACCCCTACTCCCTGCACATTTGTGTGCAGATTCAGGTACTCAGGAGAGGTATATGAGCACTCCAGCTTTTACAGAGTCATATAGAGTTGCTAAGGTAGCTTCCGACATTCGCAGAACCTAATTTCTCATCTCATTTCAGTTATTACTTTATGTTAAAGATTTGAGTATTTCACACACTATTCTCTATTACTATTTGGTTTTGTTTAGAGGCTCTAGACTTGTGACCCCAGCTCTTTGGGAGCGTTAGTTCATTTTCGCACTTCTCAGTATTCATTCGTATTATTATTATTGGAGTTTCTTTGACTCATATATTCTTTTTTAGTTGTCCATTTGGGACAGATATTTATCTGTGAAATCACCACTAGGGTAGCTCCCATCACTTGGCAGCAGTTCTCCACGGTATTTTTGGAGAAGTATGTGCCTCAATCCCAGAGAAAGGAGCTGCATCATCAGTTTGAGTGGCTGAAGCAAGGGGATATGTCGGTAACTCAGTATGAGTTGAGCTTCACACAGCTAGCCCGTCATGCCATATGGATGATTCCGACGGACAAAGAGAGGATCAGAAGATTTATAGATGGTCTCATCTAACCCATCCGTATATTGATGACCCGAGAGAGGGCTTCGGAAGTTACCTTTGAGGAGGTGTTTGATGCGGCCCGTCAGATTGAGACAGATCGTCGTAGAGAGCGTGAGGAGAGGGAGGCTAAGAGGCCTCGTGGTACTGGTAGTTATAGTGGTGCTCCGTCTAGGGGCCAGCCGCAGCATAGCATAGGTTATTCTTTCAGGTCTCCTCGGTTAGGACGTGTAGAGTCCAATGGAGCTTCAGCAGATCGTGGTCGTCAGGGCCATCAGGGTCGTTAGTAGAGTCAGCCTACATTGAGTGCTCTTCCAGCTCAAAGCTCTGCTCCTGCTTCTTCAACTCAGGATTAATCTGCAGCGAGGGGCCTCAGCAGTCCCTTCCTCCATCTTCAGGCATTTTCTTTGAGTGCGGCGAGTTTGGCCATATCAGGAGAGAGTGTCCTCAGTGGTTTCATAAGCGGTCTCAACGTTGGGATTAGCCCTCATCTTCTACTCCTGTTTCTTCAGCACCAGCCTAGTCAGCTAGGAGTGGTGGCCAGAGGTCGCCCTAGGGGAGAGGATCATACAAGGCCAGGCTCGTTTCTATGCTCTTCCGGATAGAATGGATGCTAGTGCCTCAGATGCTGTCATTTCAGGTATTATCTCAGTCTGCCACATGGACGCTTCTGTCTTATTTGATCCCGGATCCACCTATTCCTATGCTGCTTCATATTTTGCGTATCATTTGTGTATAACCCGTGGTATTCTTGCCTTGCTCATGCATGTGTCCACTTCGATGGGTGATACTGTTGTTGTGGATCAGGTATATTGATCCTGTCTTATTAGTATTGGTGGTCTGGAGACCCGAGTTGACTTGTTACTATTGGGAATTATTGATTTTGATGTGATTCTAGACATGGATTGGTTATCTCCTTACCATGCGATTCTGGACTGTCATGCCAAGACAGTCATACTAGCTATTCCAGGTAATATGAGGATCGAGTGGCGTGGCTTGACTGATTATGTATCCGACAGGGTAATTTCCTATATAAAAGCCCAACGAATGATTGGGAAGGGGTGTTTATATTATTTGGCCTTCATTAGAGATGTTAAGGCTGAGACACCTAGTCTTGATTCAGTCCCCGTTGTGATGGATTTTCCAGATCTATTTCCAGCAGACCTTCCAGGCATGCCGCTTGACAGGGATATTGATTTTGGTATTGACTTGGTGCCGAGCACTCATCCCATCACCATTCCTCCCTACCGCATGGCACCAGCTGAGTTAAAAGAGTTGAAAGAGCAGTTTTAGGAACTCTTAGATAAGGGGTTCATTCGCCCGAGTGTGTCACCTTGGGGTGCACCAGTATTGTTCGTGAAGAAGAAAGATGGCACGATGAGAATGTGCATTGATTACAGACAGCTGAACAAGGTAACAGTGAAGAATAAGTACTTATTTCCTCGTATTGAGGACTTGTTTGATTAGCTCCAGGGAGCTAGTGTATTCTCTAAGATTGATCATCGATCGGGTTATCATCAGATGAAGATTATGGATTCAGACATTATGAAAACAACATTCAGGACAAGATATGGGCACTGTGAATTTCTGGCGAGGTCTTTCGGGCTAACCAATGCCCCAGTTGCATTCATGCTCCTAATGAAGAGTGTATTTCGGTCGTACCTTGATTCTTTCGTGATCGTGTTTATTGATGATATCCTGGTGTATTCACGCAGCCAGGAGTAGCATGCACAACACTTGAGGGTGGTATTGCAGAGGTTGAGAGAAGAAAAGCTTTATGCAAAATTCTCTAAGTGTGAATTCTGGCTTGATACGGTGACTTTTCTAGGACATGTAGTGTCCAACGATGGTATTCGGGTTAACCCATAGAAGGTCGAGGTGGTGCAAAAGTGGCCCAAACCTTCCTCAACTACTGAGATCCGGAGTTTCCTTAGCTTGGCAGGTTATTACTGCCGGTTTTTTCAGTGCTTCTCATCTATTGCCTCACCTTTGATGAAGTTGACACGGAAGAATGCTCCATTTGTGTAGTCTGATAAATGTGAGGAGAGCTTTCAGAAGATCAAGGCGGCTTTGACCACAGCTCCGGTACTTGTGTTGCCATCAGCTTTAGGGTCTTATACGGTGTATTGTGATGCTTCTATAGTTGGGATCGGTTGTGTATTGATGCAGGAGGGTAGAGTTATTGCATATGCTTTTCGTCAGCTAAAGCCCGATGAGAAGAACTACCCTGTTCACGATTTAAAATTAGCTGCTATTGTTCATGCCTTAAAGATTTGGGGGCATTACTTGTATGGTGTATCTTGTGATGTATATATAGACCACTGCAGCCTTTAGCATTTGTTTAAGCAGAAAGATCTCAATTTGAGGCAGTGGAGGTGGCTCGAATTGCTTAAAGACTATGATATTACTATTTTGTACCATCCCGGTAAGGCCAATGTAGTGGCCGATGCATTGAGCCGAAAGGCTATTAGTATGGGCAGCTTGGCATACATTCCAGTTGGGGAGAGACCCCTTGCAGTTGATGTTCAGGCGTTATCTACTCAGATGGTGAGGCTGGATATTTCTGAGCCTAATTGGGTTATGGCTTACGTGGTAGCTCAGTCTTCTTTATATGATCGTATTCGAGAGCGCCAGTATGATGATCCACACTTACTTGTCCTTAAGGACAAAGTTCATCATGATGATGCCAGAGATGTCACTATTGATAGTGATAGTGTGTTACGGATGCAGGGCCGGATATGTGTGCCCAATGTTGATGGACTTCGTGAGTTGATATTAGAGGATGCCCATATCTCGCGGTACTCTATTCATCCAGGTGCCGCGAAGATGTATCAGGATTTGAGGCAGCATTACTGGTGGAGAAAGATAAAGAAAGATATTGTGAATCATGTGGCACGGTGCCTAAACTTTTAGCAGGTCAAGTATGAGCATCAGAGGCCTGGTGGTGTGTTCCAGCGTATTGATATTCCCGAGTGGAAGTGGGAAAGGATCACTATGGACTTTGTTAGTGGACTCCCTCGGACTGCGACGAAGTTTGATTCAGTTTGGGTGGTTGTGGATAGGCTGACCAAATCAGCTCACTTCATTCCAGTGTGTACTACCTACTCCTCGGAGCGGCTGGCAGAGATATTCTTCTGCGAGATTGTGAGATTTCATAGAGTTCCTATTTCTATCATATCAGACAGAGGTACCCATTTCACTTCTCAGTTTCGGAGGACATTTCAGCGAGAGTTGGGTTCGTAGGTAGAGCTAAGCACAACATTCCATCCACAGACATATGGGCAGTCCGAGCGTACAATTCAGATACTGGAGGATATATTGCGTGCTTGTGTCATTGATTTCGGTGGTTCATGGGCTGATTACTTGCCTCTTGTAGAGTTTTCTTATAATAATAGCTATCAGTCCAGCATTCAGATGGCACCGTATGAAGCTTTATATGAGAGGCGGTGTAGGTCTCTAGTCGGTTGGTTTGAGACCGGCGAGGCTAGATTGTTGGGGACAAAGTTAGTTCAGGATGCCTTAGACAAGGTGAATGTGATTCAGGAGAGACTTCGCACAGCTCAGTCACGTCAGAAGAGTTATATGGACCGGAAGGTCAGAGATGTGTCTTATTCAGTAGGTGAGAAGGTGTTGTTGAAGGTTTTGCTTATGAAGGGCGTTAAGAGGTTTGGAAAGAAAGGAAAGTTGAGCCCAAGGTTCATTGGACCTTTTGAGGTGCTTAGGAAAGTTGGGGAGGTGGCTTATATGCTTGCTTTGCCACCCAGTTTGTCGGGCGTTCACCCGGTATTCCATGTATCTATGCTCCGGAAGTATGTTGGAGACCCGTCACATGTGTTAGACTTCAGCACGATACAGTTAGATGAGGACTTGACATATTATGTGGAGCCGGTAGCCATTTTGGGTCGACAGGTTCGTAAGCTGAGATCTAAGGACATAGCTTTAGTGAAAGTGCAGTGAAGAGGTCGTCCCGTGGAGGAAACAACTTCGGAGACCGAACAGGAGATGCGGAGCAGATATCCACACTTATTTGAGACAGCAGGTATGTTTCTTAACCCTCTCGCGGATGAGCATTTGTTTAAGTTGGGAAGAATGCAATGACCCGACTCGTAGTTACGAGAGTTATCACCCTGTTTTCATCATTTAACACTTCAATATGCTTATTTAAATGTGTTCGAAAAGTTAGAAGAAAATCGGAAGGAATTAAGATAGAAATGAGGCCATATAACTCTTTATGAAAAGGATAGTTTGGAAAAGTCAACCGAATGTTGACCGATGAGTTAGACAGCTCGGAATTTAATTCTGATGATTTGACTAGTTTTGGGTGATCATTTATGACTTAGGAGAGCAATCGAAATCGAATTTGGAGGTCCGATATAGTTTTAGGCTTGAATTGGCTAAGGTTGAATATTGGCGAAATCCGAACGGTAGGTGAGATTTTGATTCGGGGCTCTGAATGAAACTCGGAGAGTTGCATTAGCTCTGTTAGGTGATTTTGGATATGCGTGCAATATTTCAGGTCATTCGGAGGTGTTTAGGTCGGGTTATGCATCGAATGTTTGTTTCGAAAGTTTTGAAGAAACTTAGGCTTGAATCTTTGTGAAAATGGAGATTTTGATGTTTACGATGGTGTTTTTATGTTACGAGCAAGTTTGAATAAGGTAATGTGATGTATTGGTGGCTTTGGTTGAGGACCCGGGGGTCTCAGAATCATTTCGGATGCCCAACGAGCAAGTTTTGATCATAAAAATTCTGCAGAAAATTGTAGGCAGTTTTTACTCTATGCGATCGCATAGACAGGATTGTATTCGCATAGAAGAGTCTGAAGGGGCGAAGAATTTATGCTATGCGATCGCGTGAAATGCATTGCGATTGTATAGGTTGTTTAGGCTATGAAGTGTGATCGCGTATGCTGGGATGCGATCGCGAAGAGTAAGGACGCGAAGCTATGCGATCGCATGGCTAGGCCTGCGATTGCAAAGAAGAAAAATCAAGGCGTGGAAAACTTGCTCTATGCGATCGCATTAGTGGTCCTGCTATCGTATAGAAGGGACGTCTATGCGGAAATAGATTAATTAAAAACCAGTCGCGACCCTAATCAGTTTTTCACTAATTCCACTTCATTTAGAGAGGGTTTTGGGTGGTGTGAAGAAAGGAATCCACAGGGTAACATCGGAGATTGAAGAATTAGGGCCTAGGTTTTGAAAACAAAAAGTTGACTTTTGAAAGGCCATTCGAACGCCGATTTGGATAAATTTTATATGCACGACCTCGTGGCGAGACGAGGAACGTGTTGGTATGAATTTCAGAATTTTTCGAGAACCAGGCCCGGGGTCGGGTTTTACCAACATAGTGCATTTATGCATATCTTGTGTATATTGAATTGGGTCATGTTTCTTTGACCCGTAATTGACATAATTGATGTGGTTTGACTAGATTCTACACACGAGGCATCAAATTCGAACAGAAAAGACAACGCGGATGAGTCTACGACCGGCTAGAGGTGAGTAGTTTGTGTATATGGTAGCATGAGGGTTCGAAACCCCGGCTTAGCACATTGTGACGCTAGTAGGGCGTGACTTGCACCCCATGGCAGGTGCAGGATTGATTGTGACTGGGGATTGAGATTTATTCCATCGCGAATAAGAATAACCTGATATATGTGATTGAAAAACATTGTGTTTGATATACTTGTAGGCTGTTAGCCATGTTTGGGGTCTTGTGCCGACCTCTAGTATCCCTAGGGGTAGTTATATAGGTGATAACTCTATTTTCTTAATCACTGATCTCAGTCCTAGTTTGATATCACCATGTTGAAATGCTAAGTCGCATTCTTTGGAAAATTAAATAAGAATTAAAGCATTTTCATAATTAAATGAACCGGAACATGGAATTAAATAAATTTAAAATGTTGTGTGACTCATATGCATGTTGTGGACTGAGGATGGATCGGGCTGCACGCCGCAGCAGTTGATATGAGGATCAGGCTGCACGCCGCAACATTATTGTGCTTGAGCTATAGGAGCCACTCTGGAGTCTGTACACACCCCCAGTGAGAGCCGTCGACGTTAAATGGATTGGGCTACACACTGTAGCGGTCTTGTGCGTTGCATTGCATCTTTATCTGTTGAATTATCTGTGATAGTTGTAATGTACTGTTGTTGCTAGTTCGTAGGAGGAATCAGACTGTAGTTTAGCTTCATTATGTAGTATTCTTTGGATTTCTTACTTTCATCTATTTATATATATTTATTACTCACTGAGTACTTTGTACTCAGCCCTACTCCCTACACTTTTGTGTGCAGATTCAGGTACTCAGGAGAGGTAGACGAGCACTCCAGCTTTTGTAGAGTCATATTGAGTTGCTGAGGTAGCTGCCGACGTTTGCAGAACCTAGCTTCTAATCTCATTTCAGTTATTGCTTTATGTTTCAAATTTGAGTATTTCACACAGTATTCTCTATTACTATTCGGTTTTGTTTAGATGCTCTAGACTTGTGACTCCAGATCTTTGGGAGTGTTAGTTAGTTTTCGCACTTCTCAGTATTCATGCGTATTATTATTATTATTGGAGTTTCTTTGACTCATGTATTCTTCTTGAGTTGTCCATTTGGGACAGATATTTATCTGTGAAAAATAATTGTTGGTCTGGCTGGACTAGCTTAATTGTTGCGTGCCATCACGACCAGATTTGGGTCGTGACAATGGAAACCCAGGGGATATTACTAAGAATGTAAAACCCAAGAACATACTCTCATAACTTCTTTGTCAATTCAAAAATCTCATTTTGTACCTTTACGTCATCCATATTTGATTTACTATACACATCTTGAATTATTGTACTGAAATAGTTGTCTGTAGTTGTCATCCTTATCTTTTCATATTTTACTTTCTTCCGGAGGTAATATAATATAACATCAATATGCTTCAAAAAGAAATAAAAACATAAATATACAAAAACATAATTATTCTAAAATAACACAAAAAAAGTAATGTATGTTGACATACCGTTTCGTTGATTCCTATACCAGTATAATAAAGTTCAAAAAATCATGTCTTATTAGCTATAAATTCAACTCCAAGATCAAAATCTTCCTCCAGTATATCACCCTTCTCTTCATACCCTTTCTACCTAAAAAGTTTAATAAATATATAAATATAATAGTCCAAACTATCATTCCAAATAAACTTCAATCAAAACATATGTTAAATATATGTAAATTTACCTCTTAGTTAGAATCAACTTTGTGTCAATAAACCTTCTGAATTCATCTCTAATTGATAGAGGAATTTCTTCAGTAATTGATATTTTAAAAGGGTTATCACCTTTCACAATTACACGAGGTACAAGAGTCTTTTTCATTTTTGTTGTATCTTCTACAAGAGAGTTGTCCAAAATCACATAAGCTTCGAAAACTTCAAAATTTGAATGAATGGGCAATGAAGAAATTGTAGCATCTTGATGTTCTGGAATGTGACGACCCTGCCCGTCGTCACCGGAATTACCACCCCATTATGTTGTAATTACATGTTTTATGCTTTTATATCAGTGTTAGAGTCTAACGGGTGAGTTAGGAGTAAATTGGATTGCAAATGAGGCATATAGCCTTTTTGAAGGAAACTTGAATATGGAAAGTCAACCAGGAGTTGACTATTTAGTTAGAGGGATCAGAATCAGATTCTGATGTTTCGGGTACTTCTGGGAGGTAATTTGTAACTTAGGGGAGCGATCAGGATTGAATTTGGAAGTCCGGTGTAGAAATAGGCTTGAATTGGCTAAGGTTGAATTTTCATTTCTTGTTGTCATTTCTTTCCGCACTGAGTTTTGGTTGTAAACCTTATTGCACTTATGTTCTTTAGAGGCTCTTGACTCTTAACCCTTCGGTCTATGGGAGTTGCCATGTGTTGGGACTTGGTTCCCCGTTTTGATATATATATTACTGTTGTTTTATAATTTGATATGCTTAAATTGGATAAAGTGAGCTTCTAGCTCCGTAATTAACGTTGATTGGTCGGGCTGGCCTAGAAGTTTGCTGGGCGCCATCACGACCGGGTTTGGGGTCGTGATAAGTTGGTATTAGAGCCTAGGTTTACTAGGCCTCATGAGTCTTGAGCCGGTTAGTAGAGTCTTGTGGATCGGTATGGGGATACCTGTACTTATCCTCGTGAGGCTGTGAACCTTTAGGAAACACTTCACTTTTCTTGAACTCTGTCGTGCGATCTTGTTGTTCTGAGAACTGAACTTCTATATTCTATTCTCTCGCAGATGGCGAGAACGCGAGCATCGGGACGAGGTGGACGACCTCCATTGCCACCTGCTAGAGGCCGTGGGCACGGTCGTGCTAGAGGTAGAGGTAGGGAAACTGAGGCAGTGCTAGCTGACCCGTCCGTTGTACCTGTTCAGGAGCGGCCCCCAGTGGTTAATGCTCCAGCAGCCCCAGTTCAGGCCCAGACTGTATCTATTGCTATTCCTGGTCTTCATGAGACTCTTGCTCAGATATTATTGGTGTGTTCTGGTTTGGCTCAGATAGTATCAGCTACCGTTACTGCAGCACCATCACAGACACGGGGTGGTCAGCAGACCCCTACAGCTGGCACACCTGAGCAGGTTGTTCAGGGACTTCAGACGCCAGAGGCGGTTCCCGCTCAGGTGGTTGCACCAGTTATTCCTCCAGCTGCACCAGCTCCAGAGCACATAGTTCAGGCTATGCCCGACGATGAGTAGCGTCGTCTTGAGAGATATGGTAGACTTCGGCCACCCCATTTCAGTGGTGCTGAGGGTGAGGATGCCCAGGGTTTCTTGGATAAGTGTCAGAGGATGCTGCGTACGGCTGGTATTCTTGAGTCCAGCAGAGTTTCATTTACTACCTTTCAGTTTACTGGTCTCGCATTTGATTGATGGGAGGAGTTTGAGAGGCGTAGGCCTGCAGGAGAAGCACCTCTCACATGGCAGCAGTTCTCTACTCTCTTCCTAGAGAAGTATGTACCTTAGTCTCGTCGCGAGGAGCTACATCGCCAGTTTGAGTGGTTGGTTCAGGGCGACATGTCTGTGACCCAGTATGAGCTTAGATTCACGCAGTTGGCTAGGCATGCCACATGGATGATCCCTACTAATAAGGAGATGATTATTGTCACGCCCCAAATCGAGGACATGACCGGCGCCTGACCGGGTTGCCCCAGTCAAGCGGACCTGGGTGCCTTTCATTCCCACGCGTTACCCCCGTGTTGATTGTTTCTCATTAACCAAATATCTTACTAACCATGAATGATTTCACATTAAACAATTAAAACCATACAAGTGATTCATTAACAAGTTTGCAGTTTTTACAACGCCCGACATAACATAATGTATACATAATACTGGAGTCCCACAGTTTACATGTCTACAGAGCCTCTAGGATACAAAAAAGGGGATACAATACTTGCCGGTAACAAGGCTCCGGCTATATCTTACAAAACCAAAATGAAATCTAAACAAAAGTGGCATGAACCACACAGGTCCCCGAGGAAGAAAGGGCTCAACAAAACGGGTAGTGGAAGGAGAAGGATACAAGTGCCGATGAGCTGAAGTGCCTGCTACTGATCCACCTACAATCATAACACGAATGTAGCGTCCCAGGCAAAAGGGACGTCAGTACACTTGAATTGTACTGGCATGTATGGACAAACTTTGTCCCAAGTAAACTCAAGCCATTGAATTACATCAACAATTAATTAAGCCAGCCAACCATGTTTCCACATTTTCCTCATTTCAAATAATTCTCAATACAAAGCACTTTCTACGATCAACCAATTTTAACAATAACCAATCAATCACGTAAAGCACAAGTAGTCAAACAAAGGGACAATCAGTGCCCCACAGGTTGCAAACTCTCCTGCTGTCTCCTTTCACAATTTCACATTATTGATTTTTGTATCAATTTTCAATAGCGATTTCGATCGCTTTCCATCCTTATTGCCCCCGACCACCCTTATTACCTCGGCCACCCTTATCACCCCAACCCACACCTTATTTCCTCACGTTGCGGCGCGCAACACGACCCCGTCTTACAGTTTAAAAAACACAACAAGGCAGATAAGGTACTACACACAATTTCAACAAGTTCAAATAAGCAACTTGCACATTGTTTCATGTTCTCAATTACTTATCAAGCCAATATCACAACCAAGTTACAATATTTCCATAATCAAGAATATTCACACAAGTATGTTCAACAATTTTCCACAATTCAAGTGTTTCATCTCTTTCCACAATAAACCAATTCTCGAGTGTTTCGTTTCTTTTCCATAAGGTGCCATATAGGCCATCATAAGCATTATTCACAATTCTTTACCCAATTCAACTCTCATTTAACTTTCGGTTCATATTCTATACAACATCACTCATATTTCAACAACAACTTTGAGAATTTCACACAATTTGTCAAATTAACATTAACCAAGCAATTTTCACACATATAGGCGATTTCACAAGAATCAAAATTAGCCATACATACCTGGTGATGATTTTTCTTCCTACTTTATGCTTACCCAAGATATCCTACTCTTGCCAACCTTGTTCTTGAAGACTCTTACTTCTACGCACTTCTTTTTACTAGAAATCAAGTTCAATAATCATGCATGAGTGTAAAAATTCTATTTTTAAAAGCTATTATATGCAAACCTCTCTTTTCCCAATTTAAAACAGAAAATCAAAGAAAATAGTTAGGGTTTTTACCTTGAAAAGATTTGGGGAAGTTGAATCCTTGCCCTAGGATCCCTTGGAATTAAGATGATTGGAACAATCTTTGAAGATGAAAGATTTCTCTCTCTAAAAACCCTCTCTTCTCTCTCTAATTTTGGTAAGATGATATGAGAAAATGAAGGTGAAAGGTGTTATATTAAAGAAGAGATCGGGTCAAAATGTTACAAAAATCTGGGCCGGGGCAAATCTGCGGTGCACTTTGCGACCGCAGAATCAACATGCGGTCCGCATAGTGACCGCAGAATGGCCTCAAAAATTACTCCAGCTCTGTTACGGAATGCGACCACTATGCGGTCCGCATTCCTGATCTGCGGTCGCAAAGTGGACCGCAGATTCACTATGCGATCGCAATTTCGACCGCATTATGGACACGATTTTGGGCAACTCTCTGGAACGTTTTGCGGCAAGAATGCGGTCCGCATGTCAGGTTTGCGATCGCATTCTTGACCGCATATTGGACACTTTTCGGAAAATTAATTCTCTACATTTTTGAAACTTAAATCACTACCAAGGGTCCGAACCGCGGCGAGCAAGCTCGCCGCGAAGAATTCTACGCATTCCTAACACATTATTCGGACCATGACACTATAGCTACTAGGTTTTATGCACAAAAATTTTACGGGGCCTTACACCCTCCCCCCATTAAGATCATTCGTCCTCGAATGAGGACTTTGAAAATAAATTGGTTTTGAAAGACATGATATGAAACCATCAAAATTTTGACTAACTCTTATATTTTAGAAAAATTTCGCCAGAGTTTCCTTTGTATTATGGACATATCCACCTGTCAGAGGGCCCCCGAAACACATTACCAAACAACAATACACAAATACAACATTTCCCACAACTGGTATACACTTTCTTACCTCAACGAATGCACATATTCTATCACATTGTTACAATTGCACATGAACTAGTCACCTCAATGAATTGTTACCTTATTTAACCATTTTAACACACCATGTACACTTAACAAACCATTACCAATCTACACTTACTATTAGTTGTTTATTTAACACGCGAATATTTATAAGGATTCCATTTATCAAGAAAGGTTCAAGTGACCCAAGGCTACAACACATTTAACTCATTACAAAATGAAGGAGACTTCACTAATACTAAGAGAGAAACGACTTGGACAAGATGACAATTACTAGGTGTAGAAGGGTCACCTAATTTCTTCTAGGCTTGATCGAACAAATGGGGGTACTTTTCCTTCATCTCTTTTTCCGCTTCCCATGTGGCCTCCTCAACTTGTTGACTTCGCCACAATACTTTAACAGAGGCAACTTCCTTATTTCTCAATTTACGGACTTGTCTATCAAGAATGGCAACTGGAACTTCTTCATATGACAAATCTTCATTAACCTCTATAGCTTCGACTGGCATGGTGGTAGATGGATCTCCTATCACTTTCTTCAACATGGACACATGGAATACCGGGTGCACTGGTGACATCTCAGGAGGCAACTCTAGCCTATAAGCAACTTGACCAACCCTTTGAACGATCCGATATGGCCCGACATACCTAGGACTCAATTTCCCTTTCTTTCCAAATCGCATGACTCCCTTCATAGGAGATACCCTCAAGAACACCCAATCATCGACTTGAAACTCCAAATCCCTTCGGCGAACGTCCGCATAGGATTTTTGACGACTCTGTGCTGTTTTCATTCTCTGCTGAATAACCTTGACCTTTTCCATAGCTTCGTACACCAAATCTGGCCCTAGCAATTCCGCTTCACCTACCTCAAACCACCCGATTGGCGACCTACATCTTCTCCCGTACAATGCCTCAAATGGGGCCATCCGAATGCTAGCATGATAGCTATTATTGTAAGCAAATTCTATCAGTGGCAAGTGTTCATCCCAATTACCTTTAAAATCTAAGACACAAGCCCGTAACATATCTTCAAGCGTCCGAATGGTCCGCTCGGCCTTGCCGTCGGTCTGCGGATGGAAAGTTGTGCTGAGATTCACCTGAGTTCCCAAACCTTGCTGAAACTTCTTCCAAAAGTTAGCTGTGAACCGAGCCCCGCGATCCGAGATAATAGAAAGTGGAGTGCCATGAAGTCTTACTATCTCCTTGATGTACAATCTTGCATATTGCTCCGCGGTATCAGTGGACTTGACAGGCGGGAAGTGAGTTGATTTGGTGAGTCGATCCACTATCACCCATATTGAGTCAAACTTACGCTGAGTGCGAGGTAACCCTACCAAGAAATCTATATTGATCATCTCCCATTTCCACCTTGGTATTTCTATAAGCTGAGTTAATCCACCGGGCCGTTGATGCTCGGCCTTCACTTTTTGACAGTTCGGACATTTATCTACAAAGCTTGCTACATCCCTTTTCATACCGTTCCACCAATAAATCTCTTTAAGGTCATGATACATTTTCATGGAACCTGGGTGTACCGAATACCTGGAAATATGAGACTCTGCCATTACCCTTTCTCGAAGCTCGTCCACATCCGGAACACATAGCCTATCTTGACACCGCAATACACCATCTTCGCTGCTGAGTACAAATGCTGAGGTCTTGTTATTCATGACTGCTTCCTTTACCCGAACCAATGCTGGATCCATGAACTATTTTTCCTTGATTTCCGCGACCAATGATGATTCTGCTCCATTATGCACCAAAATATCCCCCTCGTCTGACGCCGAGATACGAACCCCCAAACTGGCTAATTGGTAAACCTCTCGAGCCAGGGGTCTCTGATCCACACCCAAACGAGCCAAACTACCCATAGATTTTCGACTAAGAGCGTCGGCTACCACATTTGCCTTCCCTGGATGGTACAATATGTCCATATCATAGTCCTTGAGTAATTCTAACCACCGCCGCCGTCTTAGATTTAGCTCCTTCTGCTTGAACAAATACTGGAGGCTCTTGTGGTCCGAAAACACATCTACATGAACTCCATAAAGATAGTGCCGCCATATTTTCAAAGCAAACACAACAGCTGCAAGCTCCAAATCATGCGTCGGATAATTCTTCTCGTGATTCTTGAGTTGCCTGGAAGCGTAAGTGTGACGACCCAAAAGGTCATCACTTGTTTATTTAATCATTCCGAGCTTTTGAGGTCTTGAAAACCTCATTTATAGTTGCCTCGATTTGCGTGCACAGCCCGGGCACAAAGCTGGAAAAGATTTATGTTGAAATATGTGAAATATGTGAAAAAGTAGAAGAATTTTGATATTAATATTGATATGGTTGACTTTGGTCAACATTTTTGGTAAACGGACCCGGATCCGTGATTTGACTATTTCAGAAAATCCGTAGAAAAATATGGAGCTTGGACATATGTCCGGAATTGAAATCCGAGGTCTAGAACCCCGGTAAAAGAATTTTTCTGTTAAATTGTTTTCTGAAAATGTTTAAGGGAAATGAAACTGAATTTTTATTAAAAAGTACTGGTATCGGGCTCGTATTTTGGTTCCGACGCCCGGTACATGTCATATATATTGGTTAAGCGCTTCCTGTAAAGTTTGGTTGAAAACGGACGTCGTTTGACGTGTTTCGGCCTTAAATTGGAAAGTTTGGAAATTTTGAAATCTTAAAGAATTCTTGAGCTTTAAGGCTCAATTCATTGATTTTGATGTTATTTTAGCGATTTGATCGCGCGAGCAAGTTCGTATGATGTTTTTGAGTTAGTGTACATATTTGGTTTGGAGCCCCGAGGGCTCGGGAGTGTTTCGGAGGTGGTTCGGGGTGTTTTTGGACTTAGAAAACCAGCAGATTTCCTGCAATTTTTACACGGATATTTTACCCTACGCGATCGCGGACTTGTCCACGCGATCGCACTGCCTTGTCTCGATACTCAACGCGATCGCGGCTGTCTTCACGCGATCGCGAAGCTTTACATCTTTCTCCAACGCGATCGCAGCCTTCTTCACGCGATCGCGTAGCTTTCCGTTTTCCTTCAACGCGATCGCGACCCTTTCCACGCGATCGCGTAGTACAAATGAACCACCCAGCGAAATTCTTCTACGCGATCGCAGCATTGTCCACGCGATCGCGTAGTGTTAAAAATTTGCCTTCCGCGATCGCGACCCAGTTCATGCGATCGCGTAGAACAAAAATTTCGCCCAGTGATTTTAATACAGAGAACAGAACAGAAACGGGATAAAAATCCCATTTCTGTTCAAACCCCTTCTCCACAGCATTTTAGGCGATTTTGAGGCATTTCTTCATCAAAGTTCATTGGGTAAGTATTGTTAACTCGTTTTCTTCATTTTTCATCAACATCAATCAAATCCTTAGGCTTAAACATGTATGAATTGGTTGAAAATTTGAGAAATGGGTATAGTTAGGGCTTTCAAAGAAATTGCGATTTAGACCTCGTTTTGGAGTCGGACTTAAGAACAAATTGTATAATTGAACCCATGGAAGATTGGGTGAACTTATTTTGGTTCGAAACTTGAGTTTCGATTATGTGGGCCCGGGGTCGGTTTTTACTATTCCGGGCAGAATATTGTAAAAAAAAACCATATTTAGCAATATGAACTAGTTTGTTAAGTAGAATTGATGATATTAAATCAATTGTGTATAGATACGATTGGATTGGAGTCAAATTCAAAAGGAAAAGGCATTGCTACGGATTGAATCGTTCGTAAACTTTCGAGGTAAGTGTTTGTTCTATCCTAGCTTGAGGGAATAGGATTATGTGTTACGTGTTATGTGATCGAGTGCGGTGTATGGGCTGGGGTGACGAGCATCCATACACTGGCGTCTAGTATGACCGTGAGTCGTTGGAAAATGATATTTTGAGATATATTACATGTGAATTGTTATTGTTCTCCCTTGTTGGGACTTGTTGTGAAGATAATTATTGATTGCCCTTGATGGGACGATTTATGAATTGTTTGCTATTCCTTGACTTGATATTACTTGTTTTTTTATTATATTTTATTTGGGTGATGCCGTGCAATTGTTTGCTATTCCTTGACTTGATATTACTTGTTTTTCCATTATATTTTATTTGGGTGATGCCGTGCAATTGTTTGCCATTTCTTGACTTGATATGACTTGTGTTTCCATTATACCTTGTTTTCCTTGTGAACTTATTTGATTGTTATTTGGGTGAGGAAGAGTGATAATGCACGAAGGGTGATGCCGTGCCATGTTTATTTATTTATTTATGCACGAAGGATCATGCCGTGCCCTATTATTGAACCATGTACGAAGGATCATGTCGTACCATGGATGTGAGGATGAGAGTAAAAGCACGAAGGGTGATGCCGTGTACTTTATTTGCTTATTTGGTGAGGATGAGAGTAAAAGCACGAAGGGTGATGCCGTGCAACTCTGTCTGCTATTTCTTCAATTGATATTACTTGTGTTTACATTACACTTTGTTTTTCCTTGTGAAATTATTAATTGTGGTTAATTGTTGAATTCTTTAAGATATTCCTTATTGTGTTAATACTTGATTATTTCTTGTTATTTTGTGGTACACACATATATATATATTGAATTGCACAGGTTATGTGGGTGTCTGGTCCTAGGCTTGTCACTACTTCGCCGGGATAGGCCAGGCACTTACCAGCACATGGGGTCGGTTGTGCTGATGCTACACTTCTGTGCGTTTTTGCACAGGTCCAGGTTACGATCAGGAGCAGTAGCAGCAGTAAGTAGATTGCGTGGGAGCTAATCATATTTGAGACCGAGGTAGCTTGCAGACGTCCGCAGGTCCGGCGTCTCTTTCTTTATTTATGTTAATAGCTGTAGTCTCATTGTTCCGAGACAAACAGAATTATGTTATATTTCTTTCAGACTTTTATGTGTAGTATTCCATAGTAGTTTGTGAGTTGGTGACTCCACGTCTTGGGTAGAGGATTTCAGTATGATTTTCACCGTGTGATTTGTTATTCCGCATTTATTTAATTAAAGTTTTGTTAAAAACGGGATAGTATGAATACAGTGGCTTGCCTAGCTACCACGAGTAGGCGCCATCACGATCCCGATGTTGGGGAAAAATCCGGGTCGTGACAAGTTGGTATCAGAGCTCTAGGTTACATAGGTCTCACCACTCACGAACAAGCTTAGTAGAGTTTGAGAGGTAGGTACGGAGACGTCCGTGCTTGTCCTCCCGAGTCTATTGAGTTAGGAAAGAGTCTCTCATTTGTTCTTTCTTATCGTGCGAATTTGTTCTTCAAAGTGTTAAGTTAAATTTCCACTCTTGTCTTCCCACGAATGGCGTAGTCACGTACCGCTTATCCAGCCGAACAATGGCACAGACTGGTGATAGATCAACTATGCCTTCAAAAGTTTTACGGAGGACGGATAGGTTTCACCAAAGTCTTCGCTACCACCTTCAGCGGTGCATCTTTTGAGAACCCACGAGATTGTGCTTGACAGTTCTTATGAGGAATTACAGAACATGGGAATAGTCGAATGTGAGGAGTTCATTTTACTGTGCTACGGAAGGCACATAGAAGTAGTGGGAAGATAATGTATTTACCACACCAGTTATAGTCCCAACGGAAGATGCAATTATATCAGGAGATCACCTAATAAATCGTGTTGGGTTTCAACGGATCTTGACGTCCGGTCGATGTGTTGGAGTTGTGAAGGACAAATATGATGCGTTATTGGAATGTATATATATGGTATGGAAAGGTCCTTCAAATAATTTATACATATTTAAGGTTGGTTCTTTTCATGGGGTAAGAATCGCCCCCAGAGAATGAAGAATGACGAAGAGTATATGAGTAAACGGGGTAGCTCAACAATGTTAAGCCAACATAGCAAAAGAGGAAATTGGCCATCAATGTTTGTGACAAGATTACCAAGAGGGCAAGCCGGCCAATGCAACGCTATCTACTAAACTCTATTTTTAGAAAATGTTATGAAGACGTCACCCCGAGATTCTCTGCAATATGTAGTATATGCGATCTGAACGGTTGTACCAGGTCACAATGACTGTGTCCGAATATATATTGCCATGAACAATAAGTTAACTGATCCTTAAAGGAATTGCTGTGAATGTGGAATATTGGAGAAATACAATTTTAGGAAAGCACTCAGGCTACACGCTCCATTGCAGTTAATAATTATCCTACATGGCCAGCCAGATATAGAGGTTATGATGTTGGAGGTGGAGGTGAAAATCCTAGAGGTGGAGACCCAGCCATTGATATAATTTTTATGATATGAAGGAGGTCACTACACCAAATGTGGTCATCACACGTATAATTCAGATTGTTATAGACAGAATAATTTTTCCCTTAATTTAATTTGGTTTTTGAAAGAAAATTTAGGCGAGTCCTTTTAACATGCTCCATTCATGAGTGAGTATCGTAATCATCAAACCTACTTAGGGAAATACTCACGCTGAGATATTACATGAGGATAGACATCCCTATTATTAGGTGTTAGTCACTAAAATATCCATGAGGCTAAGAGTGACTTTATATTACTTATTACAGTGGGTTTTGATATAATTTTCGGGATAACTAATTTTAATCGTTAATTGTGCTCCCTATCAGTATGAGGGCTTATTTTATGTCGTGATTATCTTTGACGGACAATTATTGAAAGGAAGAAAGAAAGGAAATGAAAAATTTCGGATGATATGATGTGCAAGCACTGTGATTCAGAGTTGAGGATGAGATCCTCCAATTTTTGGCATAATGTGAAATATTTCTGAGCCGAGCTTCAAGCTGCGGTGGATATCATATGAGGACCGGGTCCTGGTAGTAAGAGTTTATGTGTTTAAAATTCTTCTTTTATGAAATTAATATTTTCGTATTGCATTCGTAAATAAGAGTCATGCCCGTTAGGACTATTTGACAATTCTTGTATAGTTTCCTGTTCATATTTAGCCATTTCTATTTTGAAACCGTTGAGCTTAGCCCTTGAGACGAGCACCAGGTAAGGATAAATATGACGCATCTCGTACAGGGCTTGGAGCGGTATTGATGCAGGATGGTAAGGTTATCGCTTATGCTTCGAGGCAGTTAAAGATACATGAGAAGAATTATCCAGTTCATGATCTTGAATTAGCAGCAGTGGTTCATGCCTTAAAGATCCGGAGGCATTATCTATATGGTGTGACATGTGAGGTGTACACTGATCACAAAAGCCTACAGTACTTGTTCAAACAGAAGGAGTTGAATCTACGACAGCGGAGATGGTTAGAGTTGCTAAAAGACTATGATGTTACTATATTATATCACCTAGGTAAGGCCAATGGGGTGGCCGATGCATTGAGTAGAAAGTATGCCAGCATGGGTAGTCTTGCATATATTCCGGTCAATCAGAGACCATTAGCTCTAGATGTCCAGGCCTTAGCCAACCGGTTCGTGAGATTAGACATTTCCGAGCCTAGCAGGGTGTTATCCTGCACGGTCGCTCGTTCTTCATTATTAGAGCGCATCCGTGAGAGGCAATTTGATGATCCTCATTTGCGTGAGTTGAGAGATACAGTACAGCGGGGAGGTGCCACACAGGTAAACCTAGATGATGATGGCGTATTGAAATTGCAGGGTCGAGTTTGTGTGCCCAATGTCGAAGGGATTCGAGAGTTGATCTTAGCAGAGGCCCACAGTTCACGGTATTCTATTCACCCAGGCGCCGCGAAGATGTACCAGAACTTACGGCAACACTATTGGTGGCGCAGAATGAAGAAAGATATCGTTGCGTATGTCGCTCGGTGTCTAAATTGTCAGCAGGTGAAATATGAGCACCAGAGACCTGGTGGTGTATTCCAGAGGATTGAAATTCCCGAGTGAAAATGGGAGCGGATCACTATGGACTTCGTTACTGGACTTCCTTTGACTCGGAGGAAATTTGATGCTATTTGGGTCATTGTTGATAGACTGACCAAATCAGCACACTTTATTCCAGTATCTGTCTCCTACTCATTGGAGAGATTAGCAGAGATTTACATCAGAGAGATTGTTTGACTTTATGGGGTGCCGGTATCTATTATCTCTGATCGGGTACGCAGTTTACCTCACGGTTCTGGAGAGCGGTCCAGTAGGAGTTAGGCACCCAGGTTCAGCTGAGTACAACTTTTCATCCTTAGATGGATGGTCAGTCCAAGAGGACTATACAGATTCTTGAGGACATGCTTCGAGCCTGTGTTATTGATTTCGGAGGCTCGTGGGACCAGTTTCTGCCATTAGCAGAGTTCACCTACAATAATAGTTACCAATCTAGCATCCAAATGGCTCCGTATGAGGCGTTGTATGGTAGGCGATGTCGATCACCGGTTGGATGGTTTGAACCGGAAGAGGCTCGGTTGTTAGGTACAGACTTAGTTCAGGAGGCCTTGGATAAGGTCAAGACTATTCAGGAGAGATTGCGTTCAGCTCGGTCTAGGCAAAAGACTTATGCGGATCGTAAGGTTCGAGATGTAGATTTCATGGTTGGTGAACGAGTATTGCTCCGAGTGTCGCCTATGAAGGGCGTGATGAGGTTTGGGAAGAAGGGCAAGCTCAGCCCTCGGTATATTGGCCCATTTGAGATTCTAGACAGAGTGGGAGGGGTGGCTTACAGATTAGCTTTGCCGCCTAGCTTATCAGCCGTACATCCAGCTTTTCACGTATCTATGCTTCGGAGATACCACGGCGATCCCACACATGTGTTAGACTTCAGTACTGTCCAATTGGACAACGATCTATCTTACGAGGAGGAGCCGGTAGCCATTCTAGACCGGCAGGTTCGACAGTTGAGGTCGAAGAGTTATCCTTCTGTGCGTGTTCGGTGGAGAGGTCAGCCTCCAGAGGCATCGACCTGGGAGTCCGAGTCTGATATGCGGAGCCGCTACCCACACTTGTTTCCTGACTCAGGTACTTCTTTCTTTTGTCCGTTCGAGGACGAACGGTTGTTTTAGAGGTGGAGATTGTGACGACCCAAAAGGTCATCACTTGTTTATTTAATCATTCCGAGCTTTTGAGGTCTTGAAAACCTCATTTATAGTTGCCTCGATTTGCGTGCACAGTCCGGCACAAAGCTGGAAAAGATTTATGTTGAAATATGTGAAATATGTGAAAAAGTAGAAGAATTTTGATATTAATATTGATATGGTTGACTTTGGTCAACATTTTTGGTAAACGGACCCGGATCCGTGATTTGACTATTTCAGAAAATCCGTAGAAAAATATGGAGCTTGGACATATGTCCGGAATTGAAATCCGAGGTCTAGAACCCCGGTAAAAGAATTTTTCTGTTAAATTGTTTTCTGAAAATGTTTAAGGAAAATGAAACTGAATTTTTATTAAAAAGTACTGGTATCGGGCTCGTATTTTGGTTCCGACGCCCGATACAGGTCATATATATTGGTTAAGCGCTTCTCCTGTAAAGTTTGGTTGAAAACGGACGTCGTTTGACGTGTTTCGGCCTTAAATTGGAAAGTTTGGAAATTTTGAAATCTTAAAGAATTCTTGAGCTTTAAGGCTCAATTCATTGATTTTGATGTTATTTTAGCGATTTGATCGCGCGAGCAAGTTCGTATGATGTTTTTGAGTTAGTGTACATATTTGGTTTGGAGCCCCGAGGGCTCGGGAGTGTTTCGGAGGTGGTTCGGGGTGTTTTTGGACTTAGAAAACCAGCAGATTTTCTGCAATTTTTACACAGATATTTTACCCTACGCGATCGCGGACTTGTCCACGCGATCGCACTGCCTTGTCTCGATACTCAACGCGATCGCGGCTGTCTTCACGCGATCGCGAAGCTTTACATCTTTCTCCAACGCGATCGCAGCCTTCTTCACGCGATCGCGTAGCTTTCCGTTTTCCTTCAACGCGATCGCGACCCTTTTCACGCGATCGCGTAGTACAAATGAACCACCCAGCGAAATTCTTCTACGCGATCGCAGCATTGTCCACGCGATCGCGTAGTGTTAAAAATTTGCCTTCCGCGATCGCGACCCAGTTCATGCGATCGCGTAGAACAAAAATTTCGCCCAGTGAATTTAATACCAGAACAGAAACGGGATAAAAATCCCATTTCTGTTCAAACCCCTTCTCCACAACATTTTAGGCGATTTTGAGGCATTTCTTCATCAAAGTTCATTGGGTAAGTATTGTTAACTCGTTTTCTTCATTTTTCATCAACATCAATCAAATCCTTAGGCTTAAACATGTATGAATTGGTTGAAAATTTGAGAAATGGGTATAGTTAGGGCTTTCAAAGAAATTGCGATTTAGACCTCGTTTTGGAGTCGGACTTAAGAACAAATTGTATAATTGAACCCATGGAAGATTGGGTGAACTTATTTTGGTTCGAAACTTGAGTTTCGATTATGTGGGCCCGGGGTCGGTTTTTACTATTCCGGGCAGAATGTTGTAAAAAAAACCATATTTAGCAATATGAACTAGTTTGTTAAGTAGAATTGATGATATTAAATCAATTGTGTATAGATACGATTGGATTGGAGTCAAATTCAAAAGGAAAAGGCATTGCTACGGATTGAATCGTTCGTAAACTTTCGAGGTAAGTGTTTGTTCTATCCTAGCTTGAGGGAATAGGATTATGTGTTATGTGTTATGTGATCGAGTGCGGTGTATGGGCTGGGGTGACGAGCATCCATACACTGGCGTCTAGTATGACCGTGAGTCGTTGGAAAATGATATTTTGAGATATATTACATGTGAATTGTTATTGTTCTCCCTTGTTGGGACTTGTTGTGAAGATAATTATTGATTGCCCTTGATGGGACGATTTATGAATTGTTTGCTATTCCTTGACTTGATATTACTTGTTTTTTTATTATATTTTATTTGGGTGATGCCGTGCAATTGTTTGCTATTCCTTGACTTGATATTACTTGTTTTTCCATTATATTTTATTTGGGTGATGCCGTGCAATTGTTTGCCATTTCTTGACTTGATATGACTTGTGTTTCCATTATACCTTGTTTTCCTTGTGAACTTATTTGATTGTTATTTGGGTGAGGAAGAGTGATAATGCACGAAGGGTGATGCCGTGCCATGTTTATTTATTTATTTATGCACGAAGGATCATGCCGTGCCCTATTATTGAACCATGTACGAAGGATCATGCCGTACCATGGATGTGAGGATGAGAGTAAAAGCACGAAGGGTGATGCCGTGTACTTTATTTGCTTATTTGGTGAGGATGAGAGTAAAAGCACGAAGGGTGATGCCGTGCAACTGTCTCTGCTATTTCTTCAATTGATATTACTTGTGTTTACATTACACTTTGTTTTTCCTTGTGAAATTATTAATTGTGGTTAATTGTTGAATTCTTTAAGATATTCCTTATTGTGTTAATACTTGATTATTTCTTGTTATTTTGTGGTACACATATATATATATATATTGAATTGCACAGGTTTATGTGGGTGTCTGGTCCTAGGCTTGTCACTACTTCGCCGGGATAGGCCAGGCACTTACCAGCACATGGGGTCGGTTGTGCTGATGCTACACTTCTGTGCGTTTTTGCACAGGTCCAGGTTACGATCAGGAGCAGCAGCAGGAGTAAATAGATTGCGTGGGAGTTGATCATATTTGAGACCGAGGTAGCTTGCAGACGTCCGCAGGCCCGGCGTCTCTTTCTTTATTTATGTTATTAGCTGTAGTCTCATTGTTCCGAGACAAACAGAATTATGTTATATTTCTTTCAGACTTTTATGTGTAGTATTCCATAGTAGTTTGTGAGTTGGTGACTCCACGTCTTGGGTAGAGGATTTCAGTATGATTTTCACCGTGTGATTTGTTATTCCGCATTTATTTAATTAAAGTTTTGTTAAAAACGGGATAGTATGAATACAGTGGCTTGCCTAGCTACCACGAGTAGGCGCCATCACGATCCCGATGTTGGGGAAAAATCCGGGTCGTGACAAGAAGTTTATTTGAAACTGATTGTCTATACGCTTTAAGCTTACCATATACTTTGTCCTTCTAGAACTTAATATGAGCATTTGCAACGAGAATATAGTTACTTTATTTGGGTCACCAAATGCGTCTCGCATGCTTTGCAATAAATTGCACATGAATTATCCTTTTGTGAACTTCAAGTTCATATTTTATTCGAGGATCTAGATGCAGAAACGATAATTTATTCCTCGTAACTTTTCTCAATTGCTACGAATCTCTGTCGGGGTCGTGGGTCTAGGCCAATCTTTCACTGCCGCAATCTTTTGAGGATCCACCTGAATTCCCTCACTGGAAATAACATGCCCTAGAAAGGCTACGGACTCCAACCAAAACTCACATTTTGAGAACTTGGCATACAATTGATGCCGATGAAGGGTCTGCAATGCTGCTCTGAGGTGAATGGCATGATCTTCCCTGCTCCGAGAGTAGATGAGGATGTCGTCAATGAATACAATTACAAAGGAATCTAGGAATGTCTTGAAAACCCGATTCATAAGGTCCATGAAAGCTGCTGGGGCATTGGTCAGCCCAAAAGACATGACCAAAAACTCGAAGTGACCATAACGAGTTCTGAAGGCGGTCTTAGGAATATCCTGCTCCCTGATTTTTAACTGGTGGTACCCGGACCGTAAATCAATCTTTGAGAAGAACTTCGCTCCTTGCAATTGGTCAAACAGATCATCCACTCGAGGCAAAGGATATTTATTCTTGATGGTGACTTTGTTGAGCTGCCGATAATCAATACACATTCGAAGTGACCCATCCTTCTTTCTGACAAAGAGAACCGGAGCTCCCCACGGCGACACACTTGGTCGTATGAACCCTTTCTCTAATAAATCCCTCAACTGCTCCTTTAACTCCCTTAACTCTGCTGGCGCCATTCTGTATGGTGGAATGGATATTGGCTGAGTATCTGGCATTACATCGATCCCTAAATCAATCTCCCTATCCGGCGGGATGCCTGGAAGCTCATCTGGAAACACTTCAGGAAATTCATTCACAATTGGCACGGACTCGAGGGTAGGCACATCTGAGGCAGTGTCCGTTACCCGAACCAGGTGATAGATACACCCTTTCTTAATCATCTTCGAAGCCTTAAGGTAGGAAATAAACCTACCCCTTGGCACCACACCATTTCCTCTCCATTCAATAACCGGCTCGTTAGGGAACTCGAGCCTCACAACTCTCGTTCGACAGTCAAGTTTGGCAAAGCACGAATAGAGCCAATCCATCCCCATAATTACATCCAAAACTACCATCCCAAGCTCAATAAGATCGGCTGTGGTATCACGACCACCCACCGTAACAACACAATTCCTATAGACTCGTGAGGTTGTAATAGAATCACCAATAGGAGTCGACACAGAGAACGGCTCATGAAGCTGTTCGGGTTCTATCCCAAAGCTTGAAGCAATGAATGGATTAACATAAGACAAGGAGGACCCTGGATCAATAAGGGCATAGCAATCAATAGTCTGAACAGACATGATACCTGTAACAACATCTGGAGAAGCCTCAGCATTTTGGCAGCCACTCAATGCATAGAATCAACATTTCTACGCATTCCTAACACATTATTCGGACCATGACACTATAGCTACTAGGTTTTATGCACAAAAATTTTATGGGGCCTTACAATTATGAGGTTCATTGATGGCCTCAACTACTCTATCCGCATTCTTATGACCAGAGAGAGAGTGCTATCATCATCATTTGAGCAGGTTGTGGACAGGGCACGCTCCGTTGAGGCGGATCGTCGCCGAGAGAGGGAGGAGCAGGAGGCCAAGAGGCCTCGTGGTTGTGGTAGTTTCAGTGGTGCTCCATCTAGAGGGCATTTCCAGCAGGGCAGAGGTCGCTCATCTAGACTTTCTCATTCAGGCCGCACGGAGCAGAGCGGAGGTTCTTATGGTCGTGGTCGACAGGGATTTCAGCAGGGTCAGTCTTCATTTAGTGCCCTTCCAGCCCAGAGTGCAGCACCTACTTCTTCCGCCTAGGGTTCTTTTGTGGCAAGGGGTTCCCTTCAGTCCCCTTCTCCAGCACCAGGTGCTGTTATGAGTGTGGCGAGTTTGGCCACACGAGGAGGCAGTGTCCTCGACTCCGCAGGGGTTGGTCTCAGTAGAGGGATCAGCCCTCCTCTTCTACTCCATCTACTTCAGCACCATCCTAGTCTAGTAGGGGTGGAGGTCAGTCTTCTAAAGGTCGCCCCAAGAGTGATGATTCTATGCACTCCCCGACATGCGTAATGCAGTTGCCTCTAATGCAGTGATTACAGGTATCATTTACGTCTGTCACAGAGATGCCTCTATTCTATTTGATCCAGGGTCCACATATTTATACGTGTCATCTTATTTTGCACATCATTTGGGTGCGACTCATGGTAGTCTTGATTTACCTGTTCATGTATCCACCCCCGTGGGTGATATGATTGTTGTGGATCACGTCTATAGATCCTGTGTTATTTCTATTGGGGGTTTGGAGACCCAGGCGGACTTGTTATTGTTCGGGATAGTGGAATTTGATGTTATATTGGGTATGGACTGGTTGTCTCCATACCATGCTATATCGAACTGTCATGCTAAGACAGTTACGTTGGCCATTCCTGGTATTTCTCAGATTGAGTGGCGGGGTTCGACTAATTTCGTCCCTATCCGTGTCATTTCGTTCTTGAAGGCTCAGAAGATGGTTGAAAAGGGGTGTTGGTCGTACTTAGCCTTTGTGAGAGATGTGGGAGCTGAGTCTCCTAGCATTGATTATGTACCTGTGGTGAAGGATTTTCCAGATGTATTCCCCTCAGACCTGTCGGGCATGCCGCCGGACAGGGATATTGATTTTAGCATTGACCTGGTGCCAGGCACTCAGACCATATCCATTCCTCCTTATCGGATGACACCAGCTAACTTGAAAGAACTGAAAGAACAGCTTCAGGAGCTTCTAGATAAGGGTTTCATCCGCCCTAGTGTGTCCCTGTGGGGTGTGCCAGTGTTATTTGTTAAAAAAAATATGGTTCCATGCGAATGTGTATTGATTATAGGCAATTGAACAAAGTAACATTGAAGAACAAGTACCCTCTACCGCGCATAGATGATTTGTTTGATCAGTTACAGGGTGCGAGGGTGTTTTCTAAGATTGATCTTCGTTCAGGCTATCATCAGTTGAAGATCAGGGACTCGGATACTATGAAGACTGCATTCAGGACGAGATATGGTCACTATGAGTTTCTTGTGATGTCTTTTGGGCTGACCAATGCCCCAGCAACATTTATGCATCTGATGAACAGTGTGTTCAAGCCCTATTTGGATTCATTTGTGATTGTGTTCATTGATGACATTCTAGTCTACTCCCGTAGCCAGGAGGAGCATGCTCAGCATTTGAGTATTGTGTTGCAGAGATTGAGGGAGGAGAAGCTATATGCTAAATTCTCCAAGTGAGAGTTTTGGCTCGAATCCGTAGCGTTTCTGGGACATGTGGTGTCTCGTGATGGTATTCAGGTTGATCAGAAGAAGATAGAGGCGGTACAGAGTTGGCCTAGACCGTCCTCAGCTATAGAGATCAATAGCTTTCTTGGTTTGGCGTGATATTATCGCCGGTTTGTTCAGGGATTTTCATCCATTGCTTCTTCTTTGACTAGATTGACTCATAAGGGTGCACCATTCGTGTGGTCGGATGAGTGTGAGGAGAGATTTCAGAAGCTCAAGACAGCTTTGACCACAACTCTAGTGTTAGTATTGCCATCAGCTTCAGGTTTATATACTATTTACTGTGATGCCTCGAGAGTGGGGATAGGTTGTGTGTTGATGTTGGAAGGTAAGGTGATTGCTTATGCTTCTCGGCAATTGAAACCACATGAGAAGAACTATCCTGTTCATGATTTGGAGCTAGCTGCCATAGTTCATGCCTGTAAAATTTGGAGGCACAATTTGTACGGCGTGTCTTGTGAGGTGTATACCAACCATCATAGTCTCTAGCACTTGTTCAAGCAGAAAGATCTTAATTTGAGACAGCGGAGATGGCTTGAGTTGCTTAAGGATTATGACATTACTATTCTATATCATCAGGGGAAGGCCAATGTGGTGGCCGATGCTCTGAGCCGGAAGGCGGTCAGTATGGGGAGCTTGGCATATATTCCAGCCAAGGAGAGATCATTTGCTTATGATGTTCAGGTTCTAGCCAATCGGCTAGTGAGGTTAGACATTTCAGAGCCCAGCAAGGTGTTAGCTTGTGTTGTATCTAGGTCTTCTCTATATGATCGTATTCGTGAGCGCCAATATGATGATCCATATTTGGTTGTCCTTAGGGACAGAGTTCAACATGATGATGCTAGAGATGTCACCATTGATAGTGATGGCGTATTGAGGATGCAGGGCCGGATATGTGTGCCCAATGTTGATGGCCTTCGTGAGTTGATTCTGGAGGAGGCCCATAGCTCGCGGTATTCTATCCATCCAGGAGCCGCAAAGATGTATCAAGACTTGAAACAACACTATTGGTGGAGAAAGATGAAGATAGACATTGTCAGACATGTAGCACGGTGCCTCAACTGTCAGCAGGTTAAGTACGAGCATCAGAGGCCCGGTGGCATATTTCAGCGCATTGATATTCCTGAGTGGAAATGGGAGTGGATCACCATAGATTTTGTTACTGGACTCCCTCGGACAGCGAGGAAGTTTGATTCTGTTTGGGTGATTGTGGATAGGCTAACCAAGTCAGCTCTCTTCATTCTTGTGTGTACTACTTACTCATCGGAGCTGTTGGCAGCGATCTTTATTCGGGAGATTGTCCGGTTGCATAGGGTCCCAGTGTCTATCGTATCCGACAGGGGCACTCAGTTCACTTCTCAATTTTGGAAAGCATTTCAGCGAGGGATGGGTACGCGGGTTGAGTTGAGCACCGCATTTCACCCCCAAACAGACGGACAGTCTGAGCACACTATTCAGATCCTGGAGGATATGTTGGTAGCTTGTGTGATTGACTTTGGTGGTTCGTGGGATGAGTTCTTACCACTTGCTGAGTTCGCCTACAACAACAGTTATCAGTCGAGTATTCATATGGCCCCGTATGAGGCATTGTATGGCAGACGGTGTAGATCTCCCGTGGGATGGTTTGAGCCTCGTGAGGATAGACTGATAGGGACTGAGTTAGTTCAGGATGCTTTGGATAGAGCGAGGTTGATCCAGGAGAGACTTCGCACAGCACAGTCTCGCTAGAGGAGTTATGCAGACCGTAGAGTTCGAGAGTTGTCTTTAATGGTTGGTGACAGAGTATTGTTGAAGGTTTCACCCATGAAGGATGTCATGAGGTTCGAGAAGAAGGGGAAGTTGAGTCCCAGGTACATTGGTCCTTTTGAGATACTCATGAGGGTTTGAGATGTGGCATATGAGTTGGCCTTGCCACCCAGCTTATCCAGCGTTCATCCAGTATTCCATGTGTCTATGCTCCGGAAGTACATTGGGAATCCGTCTCATGTATTAGACTTCATTACCATTCAGCTTGATGGTGATCTATCCTATGACGTGGAGCCTATTGCAATTTTGGGTCGTTAGGTGAGGAAATTGAGGTTTAAGGACATTGCATCAGTTAAGGTTCAGTGGAGAGGTCGACCCATGGAAGAGGCCACTCGGGAGATCAAGCGAGAGATGCAGAGCAGATATCCTCACTTGTTTGAGACTTTAGGTATGTTTCTTGACCCGCTCGGGGATGAGCATTTGCTTAAGAGGGTGAGAATGTGACGACCCGGTCCGTCATCACTAGAATTACCATCCCGTTATGTTGTAATTACATGTTTTATGCTTTTATATCAGTGTTAGAGTCTATCGGGTGAGGTAGGAGTAAATTCGATTGCAAATGAGGCATATAGACTTTTTGAAGGAAACTTGAATATGGAAAGTCAACCTGGATTTGACTATTTAATTAGAGGGCTCGGAATTGGATTCTGATGATTCGGGTAGTTCTGGGAGGTGATTTGTGACTTAGGGGAGTGATCGGAATTGGATTTGGAGATACTGTGTAGAAATAGGCTTGAATTGGCTAAGGTTGAATTTTGGCGAAATCCGAACGGTAGGTGAGATTTTGATCCGAGGGTCGAAATGGAATTCCGACAATTTCTGTAGCTTCGTCATGTGATTTTGGATATGTCCGAAAATTTTCAGGTCATTCGGATGTCGTTTGGTCGGGTTTTAGATCGAATGTGTAATTCGGAAAGTTCTAAGGAATTTAGGCTTGAATTCGATGTGAATTATGGATTTTGATGTTGTTAGACGTGTTTTGAGGATTGGAACAAGATCGAATAAGGTATTAGGATGTATTGGTGTGTCTAGATGAGGTCCTGGGATCCTCGGGGTGTTTTCGGATTGTTAAACGGGAGAAAATATGGAAAATTGCAGACTTTGTGCACTGGTTCTGTTGTTTTCGCTCCTGCAGAAATAGGAGCGCAGGAGCAAGTCCGCAGGAACGGACAATGTGGCGCAGAAGTGTAGGCGACCGCTAAAGCGGAGCCTGGTCTGCAGAGGTGGCGTCACTGGTGCGAGAGGGCGATCGCAGAAGCGGTCTTGAAGAGTGATGGGAAAGTCCGCAGAAGCGGATTGTTGATCGCATAGGCGAGTCCGCAGGAGTGGACTCTTGTTCGCAAAAGCGGGAAAGAGCGCAGGGGCGGAGGAAACTCCGCAGGTGCAGACCCGCAAAAGCGGTCCGTGGCTCGCAGGAGCGGAAATGGCCAAATAGTCATGGGTTCGCAGAATCGACCAATTGGTCGCAGAAGCTGTTCCGCAGAGGCGAAAAGGGTCCGCAGAAGCGAAAATCGCAGAAGGATTAAAAGTATCAGAAGTTAGAAAATTTCATAAACATTTCAACATTTGGGGTCTCGGCTTAAGAGGCGATTTAGGCAATTTTGAAGAGAAGCTCAAGGGAATTCGTCAGGTAATCAACTATGGAAGTAAATTATGATTAGTATTGATAATATTATGCAATTATATCATGAAAATGGAGGAATTTGGGGTATTTTATGGAGGATTTAGCCCTAGGCTTGAACTTTAGAAAAACAAGGATTTGAGTGGACAAATGGAGTCCGAATTTGGTAAATCTTATATGCTTAGACTCGCATTGAGATGAGGGTTCCAAATATGTGACTTTCGTAATTTTTTGAGAAGCGTACCGAAAGTCGGGTTTTGGCAACTTTATGAATTTTGGTGTAAACTGAGTTGTTTTGACTGGGTGTTGTCCCATTGTTCTAATTTGATGTGTTTCTACTATATTTGATCAGATTCTACGCGTGCGAAGCTTGATTCTCGTGGCAAGGGCCGCGGAGTAGTCTTCGAGTTGTACTGAGGTGAGTAATAGATGTGGGTGATGACCAGCGGGTTCGAAACCCCGGTATACCACTTTGTGACGCTGTATAGCGGCGAGACACGCACTATCTTGTGAGTGCAGGGTCGATTGTGATTTGGGGACTATGGCTTAGTCCGACCTGTTGATACTGTGTTATGATATTGGCCATTCTTGAGCCGTCGAACCTCCTTCTTGGATGGTTGCATGTTATATTGTGATATTGCCTACTCTTGAGCTGTCGAACCTCCTTCTTGGTCGGTTGAGTACACTTATGGGCTGTGAGCCAGTTATTGGGATCCTGCGAGGATCGTTATCATTGTTCTGTGATATTGACATGTTAGTTTTACTACCAGTCTGTAGCTATTACTGTTATCATGATATTTCCAATCTCTGAAACTTTGACATACTATTTTCAACTGAAAAATGATAAAATAGTTTTCAAAACTACTTTTGAGTCTGCGAGGCCGCATTTGCATATTAGCTGACTGGTAGTGGATCGGGCTGCGCGCCGCAGCGTATATTCATGATATTGTGCTTGGGCTGTAGGAGCCCCTCCGGAGTCTGACCCCCCACAGTGAGTACGGGTATCCAAATTGGACCGGGCTACGCGCCGTAGCGGTCATTTTGCATTTAGCTACACCTGCTAGCTGTTATACTTGTTGTTGATATTGAACTGTTACAGGGTATTGGTTATAGCTTTACATTGTGCTTTACTGTGGATTTCTTATCTACGCTGTCTTACCCTTGTTTATTACCACTGAGTCTGGCAGTACTCATATTACTCCCTGCACCTTGTGTGCAGATCCAGGTACCTCTCAGCAGACCTGATCCGGTATCCGTTCGGAGGCATTGTGCGGGATAGTTGAGGTAGCTGCAGCGTCCGCAGGACCTGACTCCTCTTCTGACTGTTTTTTTTATTTTTCGTCGTCATTTCTTTACGCACTGAGTTTTGGTTGTAAACATTATTACACTTATGTTCTTTAGAGGCTCTTGACTCACAACCCTTCTGTCTTTGGGAGTTGGCATGTGTTGGGACTTGGGTTTCCGTTTTGATATATATATTACTGTTGTTTTATAATTTGACATTCTTAAATTGGATAAAGTGAGCTTCTAGCTCCGTAATTAACGTTGATTGGTCGGGCTGGCCTAGCAGTTCACTGGGCGCTATCATGACCGGGTTTGGGGTCGTGACATGGAATCATCATAGATGATGATTTTTTATCATCATCTCAAGCTGGAATATGTTCGTTTCTTGTTTCCTTACAAAGCTCGGCTGCTAATTTATGAGTCTCTAAATCACACATTTCAACCATTTTTCATCATCTGGATTTCCAACATCAACAAAACTAGATGCTGCATAAACAATTCACTAATATGTCAGAAAAAATATAAATAAATCTTTTTCAATATATAGCTTTACGTTTCAATACCAGAAATCTCTTCATTTATTATTGCTAACTTAAAATCTTGTAATTTGTCTTCTTTTTTATAATATTCAAATTTTTTGCATTGCAAAAGCTTTGTGCATCTTGAGAGCATATATTAACTGGATTTCATATTATTTGATTAAAATTTTGATTATTACGTAAGAAAGGCTAGATCACACGAGAAATATTGTGCTTTCACAAGTGACACATAGCATTATCCTTGAGCACATGCGAAATGAAGCATTTATTGTAATTAGTTCTTCTAATCTAAATAGAAATCGTCCAGTTTATTCTGTGAATGATTGTTTTCCAGTATGTTATACAGAATAGTTATTATAATAGAGTTGACTTTTGTTAGAGACCAGTAAATTTTACGGGATGTCTACCATGTCTAAGCCTTTTATCCAGTTTATTATACTTATATAACATAATTTACATGATCATGTAATTTAGTTAATACATTTCAAACAAAACTATATTATATTTTACTCTAAGCAGAGCTTATCCAGTATAACATACTGCAGAAAAAACATACACACAAGATATACCTTTCGCTTGTCATTATTGTTTATATAATTAGCTGGGAGTCTCTAGGTGCTAAAACTTTCGAGTGTGTTGTAGCAGGTGCGATTGGATCATTTATGAAATCCCCCAGCAGTTCCTCAAGTCTAAAACTAAGTTTGATATGCACCTGAGCCCCCTCAAAAGACCAATCAATTATAACAATGCATCCAAATAAAATAATGCAGACTCGTTTGTGCAATTAAAAGTATAAAATAACATATAGAACCACAAATTGGATTTAAAGAAATTGAACCGTTAAAAAAGTATATTTTATACTATACCTTGTTTGATTTCATTGACTGCATTCTGCTTTCGTTCACTATCATCTTCTACATCATTCTTCACATTTTCATTGTGGTGATGCTGCATAAACAAGTAAAAATATAATGATTTTAGATGTAAAACAACCAAAAAATTAGAAGAAAAAAAAACAAATAATAAGTACTAGTATACCTCTAATGTGCTCTTCTTCATTGAATTAATTGCATTGAACAAATCAACAAATTTTCCATCAAGATAAATTTTTAAAACCACAAGTTCTTCCTTGTATTCATTCTTCAATGATGATACTTCTTTCCTCAATTTATCTTGGCCATCTTGCAAAATCTTAAATTGAGTATAACACTCACTATGTTTCGTTGACGGGTCAACACATGCTTCACCTATACCTTGATTTTGGTTTTGAAGATTCTCCACCACTTCTCCACTTTTTTTATTTGTTGTCGTGACATTAATACTATTAGAGACATTGTCCATACTTTGCTTTTCCAAACTATTAGCACAAATACTTTTCATTTTTGATTTTTTATTAACATCTTTCCTGTGTTTCTTAAAATTATTACCATCTTTCCCCTTTTTCACCAAAACCTTAAACGATGTCTGTCACGACCCTAGTTCACCAATCGTGAACATGTCGTGATGGCACCCAGTCCCCACGACTAGGTAAGCCTAACACGTTGCGGAATATACAAGTTATGAACATTTAAATAAGAAATAGCGGAAAAATAGCATAAAATGAAATGTAATCAGTACCGCTTGGCACATACATCCGTCAAACACACTATATGAAACACCACCAAGATCGAGAATCCCACGGGTAACACAGACTAAAAGAGAATATACAACTGTGGCTCTATGTATAAAGAGTATCTAACAACGAAGTGAAGAAAAAATATCTACTAGTACTATCAGAATAGAAGGAAGGCCTCCGGATCCGCGGACGTAGCAGATCATACCTCGAGGTCTCCCCAAGCGCTGCTGAATCACCTGATATGAGCCTGTCCTGATGTACCTGGATCTGCACAACAAAAGTGTGCAGAAGAGTAGCATGAGTACACCACGGCGGTACTCGGTAAGTGCCAAGCCTAACCTCGATGGAGTAGTGACGAGGAAGGTCAGGGCCCTACTGAGAAAAAACAATTACAAATTGATATTAACAATAATAAGCAGTATAAATAATAATAACTCCGAAATAAAAACAATGAAGTGGTTACTGCAACTGTCTACAATTAAACTAACAACAAGTAACAAACTCAATTAATAAGTCCAGGGCCTGTGGGAATTGAACCCACAGTCCCATTGACAATACCCATGGATCTCCGGGAATCGAACCCGCAGCCCATGTCTCAATAAATCTCAGGATCTCCTAGAATCGAACCCGCAGTCCATATTTCACAAACATCAGGATCTCTGGGAATCGAACCTGCAGTCCACATTTCAATAACATAAGGATCTCCGAGAATCGAACATGCAGTCCACATATTAATAACATCAGGATCTCCGGAAATCGAACCCGCAGTCTACATTTCAATAACATCAGGATCTCCGGGAATCGAACCCGCAGTCCACATTTCAATAACATCAGGATCTCCGGGAATCGAACCCGCAGTCCACATTTCAATAACATCAGGATCTCCGGGAATCGAACCCGCAGTCCACATCTCAATATTATATCAATGGCTCAGGATCTCCGGGAATCGAACTCGCAGTCCATATCTCAGTAACTCCGGATCTCCGGGAATCGAACCTGCAGTCCACAAACAGTATCACTCCAGGTCTATGGGAATCGAACCCACAACCTTGTGATCTCCGGGAATTGAACCCGCAGTCTACTAACACATCAAATATGGAAAACACATAGAGAATATAATATGTTTAACTACAATTTCACCGAAACTAGTGCCTGCAATTTATCAAGGAGTTCAAGTAGGTCAACTAGGCAATTAGACATGATAAGTCCTAACTAATCATGCTTCTCTAACTAAATACCGGGTAAAGTAACGCTTTTATCAACTAAGAGCAGAAATATCACTAATCGGACAATTCAAGTAAAGTGTGTGTTACAACAACCAGCGCATGTACATGCCCGTCACCTCGCGTACAAGGCATTTAAGCTCTCACATAATATCCTAGGGGTGAAAGTTCCCACACACGAGGTTAGACAAGTCACTTACCTCGACTCCGGTACAAAACCGATAAGAGACAACTCTCTTGCCGTGAATGTCGGCCTCCACAGGTGTAGTATCCGATAAAAATCAATAGAATCACATCAAAATAGGCCAATTGGGCATTACCCAATCAAAACAACTCAAAATACACCAAAACCCACAAGTTGCCAAAACCCGACTTTCGGTACGCTTATCGAAAAATCACGAAAGTTATATATTCGGGTTCATTATCTCAATACGAGTCCGTACATATAACATTTATCGAAATCGGACTCCGTTTGCTCATTCAAATCAAAGATTTCCTAAAATTTAGGCCTAGGGCTCAAACCCACCTTTAATCTTCCATTTTCAGTGAAATAATTAAGGATTTCTTGATAAACCAACAAATTAAGGTCAATAAACTTACCCCCGATGATTTCCCGATGATATCCCAGTGTTTCCCCTTCAAAATCCTCTCTTGGAGCTCAAAAATGGCGTTTTTGGTTTATGGGGTCGCGGCTGTTATGTTCTGGTTTTTAATTCACTGCCAGACATTTTCCTTCATCATGTTCGCGTTGCTTGTCACGCGTTCTCGATGCTCTGACCAAATTACCCTTCACGTTCGCATGACACCACTCGCGTCCAGGATGCATAGCCGGCTAACCCTTCTAGAATGCGGCGCTGAGCCACGCGTTCGCGATGACCTTTTTCCTCATCCAACCCTCTTTGCTCTTCGCGAACGCGACCTTGGGATCGCGAACACGGTGCCTCTCCTTCTTCCACTACGCAAATGCGACACCCTTGGACGTGAACGCGATGCTCTGCAACACCCAGCCTATGCGAACGCGAACCAGGCCCTAGCGAACGCGATGGCTTAAATCCTGCCCAGTGATCTGCAGTTTTTCTGCAGAATTTTCATGTTTCAAAATGCCGGATTATGGTCCGAATTCATCCCGAGGCCCCCGGGACCCCAATGAAAACCACCAACATACTCGAAAACATGATACGAACTTGTTCCAATCATAAAAACACCATCCTAAACATCAAAATCACCAATTACACACGGATTCAAGCCTAAGTTTCTTCAAAACTTCCGAAACTATCATTCAATCAAAAACCCGACCAAATGATGTCCGAATGACCTGATAATTTGCGGAAATATCCAAATCACATAACGAAGCTTCAAAAATTGTTAGAATTCCATTCCACTGTCGGATAAAATCTCACATATCGTTCGGATTCGCCAAAATTTCCAACTTCGGCATTTCAAGCCTAATTGAGCTACGGACCTCCAAAATATATTCCGAACGCGCTCCCAGCCCCGAAATCACCTAACGAAGCTAATGGAACCATCGGATTTCCGTTCCAAGGTCATCTTAACACTGTTCCAACTATGGGCCATTTTCCAATTAAAAAGCTTCTATTAAGGGACTAGTGTCCCAAAACACTCCGAATTCCAGAACCGACCCTCCCGGCAAACCACAATAGCAGAAATGAACTTAGGGGAACAGTTAAATTGGGGATCGGGTCATAATTTTCTAAAACGACCGGCTGAGTCGTTACATCTTCCCACACTTAAAAGATTCGTTCGTCCTCAAACGAGCATAGAAAACATACCTGAAGTGGTAAAGAGATGAGGGTACTGGCTGCGCATATCCTGCTCGGTCTCCCAAGTCGCCCCCTCTACCGGCTGACCCCACCACTGAACCTTTACTGAAGCGATGTTCTTTGACCTTATCTTCCTGACTTGCTTGTCTAGAATGGCTACTGGCTCCTCAACATAAGACAGATCCTCGTCTAGCTGAACAGAAGTGAAATCCAACACATGCGACGGGTCACCATGGTACCTCCGGAGCATAGAGACATGAAATACGGAATGGACACCGGCTAGGCTGGGAGGTAAGGACAACTGATAAGCAACCTCCCCAACACGCGTCAAAATCTCAAAAGGGCCAATAAATCTAGGACTCAGCTGAGCATATTAGCCTGATATATCTGAAGATATTCCCTCTTGTTCAAACAATTAAGTCTTTGAGCCTAATTCCAACATCCGGAATTCTGTGTCAGGCTTGTTTTCATCAAGAGATCACTCAATATTCCTCAAACGTAGTCCTCAAACATGACTGCATAACCTTGCTGGATTCTTACCTTGCAACACTAAATCCACAGGACCACGATAATATTTTATGATCAAATTAGCCAAAAATTCAATGAATCCGATGCTCCCATTGCACCTCACGATCTACATAGGTCTCGTTCCAACTTTTACAATACTGACACGACGGAAGAGATGTGCCGATATCCATAACCAACTACTGAATCAACAATTCATTGGGTCTATACTCCTGACAAGATCCATTACCGTGTCCTAAACCAGAGGATGATCCTTTCCTCTATAATATACTTCATATAATCAGTTTGCATTGACCCCAAATCACATAATCTCATCTCACCCAGTACGAACTGCTCAGGCGATAAGCCACCTCAGACATAATCAAAAGTCCCACAAGATGACGCAATGTGACAGTAGGCTACTAATTCGTACATGATATAAAAGGAAGGCGAACACTAGAGAGAACTATTCAACTCTCACACTAACATGGACCTCCTCAGAAAAATAGGAAACAGAACACATAAAAGTAATTATAGACACTGAAATAAACATCACACTATTGCGGCGTGCAACCCGACCCCAGGAATATACCCATGGTGGCATGCCACCCTATCCAACAATATAACCATGGCGGCGTGCCACCCGATCCCAACAACATAGACTCACACAAGGAGTCATATGTCGAGCTGAATAGCTCGTCACATCAAAATACTGAATATCGCTCATAAGCACGCTAAGGTGCATGATATCATACACAATGAAACATATAGCGCTATAGGCTACAAACTCAAGCACAACTGAGGTGCGATATAAGATCTGAGTCTCAAGAGCCATCATGCTCATATAACATCACCGCTGAGCGGAACCTCAACACATAAGGAACTTACCAAGCCGTCTCACACTCATACGGCGCAATATATCTTTACATGAATTAACTAACCGCGAAATAAGACCGCGACTATCCCTTCATAAATGGCGTATTGCTGGAAGAAACATAACCGGCCTGATGCAAGGCTCACTTCCACATTTAAATCTATCCACCGACCTTAAGTCTATCTTGGTCGTGCCAAGCTAAGTCAATAATATTTCACAGGTCTATAACCCAATAAGCAGAGTGCCCTCCAGGCATAAATTCTCTAATTGATGATATCACCAAAATCCTCATACTGGTTTAAATTTCTAACCAATCAAGTGACTACATGTCACAGCTATACAATCTTCTTGTGGGGCAAGCTCCCACCATCTTACGAATAATTAAACGGACTTGCACATTGAACCCACCGGCCGCACTAACACTGAAAAGCGATCAGGAGTCACTAACCGGGATGAAAAGCCTTTCCCACAGAACACTGACCTCAAGTGATACTGACGTTAATACCCATCTTACTCAAACACTGAAACTCCTTTCCTGGTCATCCTATCTCTTTATATCACATTCATTGACCCAATTGCGATCTTGGTTCTTACTTCAATTTCCATACCACTCACTGCACCTCACGTGCCGATATACAATAGACACGATTTCCATCACAACTCTAGAACTGACGATAGGCAAATACTCCATCACATAAGACCTTCCATTTAACTCATTTTAGGACAACTATAGTAACATATAGGCGAATTCTCATAACAATCGAATATGCCAATCTCTATGTAGTGGTCCAAGCCACCATAGCCCTTTCCGAGGTCTGCCTAGTCATAACAGGCCCCTAACAGACAAATACTTCAGAATAACATCAATCACTGCGGCCGACAAGTCTCAAATGCACCACCACAAATCACATGCATAACTCAATCACGTTGCATGAACTGATCATTCACACCAATATGCCAACTCAACTTTGGCTAATCAATCTACTTCCTTCCGGTTTATCCTTTATTGCCTTAGAAATGTTAATTCTCCCTTCAATACCTAACTTATTTCAACCGCACTCACCCCGAGTGACCTGAAATCATGAGGCCATGCTATCTCAAGAACGACAACCATTTCATGTCTCTCAAATGCTACACCACAAGTCATAACATCATAGAACATTTTGTGTCTTTCTTCATAAGTTGCTTCAAAAGCTTGAGCCTCAACTATACTTATAGACTCAGAATTATCAAACACCACACTTTACCTCTTGAATTCATTAGGACCGCTATTGAGAACTATCCAGCCCTAACTTGTCCCAGTACGCAACCAACTCTACTGAATTTTTTTTTATAACATATGAATACACTCCCGATAAAGCACCCAGCGGAATCAATTCCCGCGAAGCCTGAATCTATACGAGGCATAAATCATGAATCTTCCCTTAAGTTTGAACATGAGCCAGTAAGGCTAACCATAACATGCATTCAACAATACATATACTCAAATTACCACACATGGTCCTTTCCCGTGGCTGTAATAACCTATTAACATGCTAGTATAAAGAATTCACGCAAGTAATTAACCATGCGACCCAATCGAAAGTTGTGGGACTCTCCCACTTAGCCCAAAGCCACTATTACACATCTCTTGAACACATTAGAACCATCCTCTCAGTCATTTACTCTTATTCAACTGCAATTCACTTGATCCTACGAACATAACCAACTTTTCTCTATTAGCATCATGACACCATAGGGTATGACCTCATTCTAATACAACCAAACATCATCCCGCTCCATGCACCGAGCATTCTCTTCCAATGACAACTTAAAACATACTATGATTCTCACACACCTATGAAGCACCATGTAGCCTTTGCCGAAATCTTCCATGCTGATAATGAAAGGTATAATTTATTAGGGACACAGGAACATCAAAAGTCCCAACATCATACCATAAGAGCCTCAACTCTTGCCCATCCGCAAGATTCAAAGAACCTTTTGAATAGCACCTAGATACATCGCAGGCCAAATCTGATATGACATATGACCCATAATTTGATCGTTGATAGTGAAATCCTTTCACCCGGCACGAAGCCTTAAGATACATTTTGCTAATCCATGACAATAGCCTTTATCATTTCTACATCTTCATCATAAGACAGTCCAAGACATTCGTTTGGTACATTTCCTTCTTAAGATAGTTAAACTCATTTCCCCCCAGTATCTCTGCTGGCTGAATCCTTCGCTAAATAGATATCTCATATGAACCATATAGTCTTTATTACCACCAACTATCTTTAGATCTATATCTACCTTGTGATTCTACCATTACCATGACGATTAGGCAATAAAGTAAACCTCCTCAAGACCATACTTATCAACCGAATGTCAGAACCTAGTGCACCCCATGTGCACAATTGATGATCTCTCAATTCTCTTGCATTGCCGATATGTATGACACACGGTAACAATGGTTGGGTAAATTCATGACTCCCTTGAAATCCCTCCGCAGCGTCACAAATCGTCGGCGTATACTTGATACCGAGCGCTCAATTTCAATACACGAGTGGATGCAAATGAACATATGACATACACCCCGACTGAATAAATGACGCACGATAAGGAATTCAAAGAATTGAAGAGTTTCCTAAATAGTTACATAGCCCCTCGTAGATAAATAGAGACGTCTCCGTATCGATCAGCGAGAATCTAAGTAACCGGTCTACGTCCCATGACTCCTACGAACCTAGAGCTCTGATACCAACTTGTCACGACCCTAATTCACCAATCGTGAACATGTCGTGATGGCACCCAGTCCCCACGACTAGGTAAGCCTAACACGTTGCGGAATATACAAGTTATGAACATTTAAATAATAAATAGCGGAAAAATAGCATAAAAAGAAATGTAATCCGTGCCGCTTGGCAGATACATCCGTCAAACACACTGTATGAAACACCACCAAGATCCGGAATCCCATGGGTAACACGGACTAAAAGAGAATATACAACTGTGGCTCTATGTATAAAGAGTATCTAAAAACGAAGTGAAGGAAAAATATCTACTAGTACTATCAGAATAAAAGGAAGGCCTCTGGATCCGCGGACATAGCAAATCATACCTCAATGTATCCCAAAGCGCTGCCGAATCACCTGGTATGAGCCTGTCCTGATGTACCTGGATCTGCACAACAAAAGTGTGCAGAAGAGTAGCATGAGTACACCACGGTGGTACTTAGTAAGTGCCAAGCCTAACCTCGATGGAGTAGTGACGAGGAAAGTCAGGGCCCTACTGAGAGAAAACAATTACAAATTGATATTAACAATAGTAAACAGTATAAATAATAATAACTCCGAAATAAAAACAATGAAGTGGTTACTGCAACTGTCTACAATTAAACTAACAACAAGTAAAAAACTCAATTATTAAGTCCAGGACCTGTGGGAATTGAACCCACAGTCCCATTGACAGTACCCATGGATCTCCGAGAATCGAACCCGCAACCCATATCTCAATAAATCTCAGGATCTCCGGGAATCAAACCCGCAGTCTACATCTCAATAACATCAGGATCTCCGGGAATCAAACCCGTAGTCCACATTTCAATAACATCAGGATCTCCGGGAATCGAACCCGCAATCCACATTTCAATAACATCAGGATCTTCGGGAATCGAACCCGCAGTCCACATCTCAATAACATCAGGATCTTCGGGAATCGAACCCGCAATCCACATTTCAATAACATCAGGATCTCCGGGAATGGAACCCGCAGTCCACATTTCAATAACATCAGGATCTCCGGGAATCGAACCTGCAGTCCACATTTCCATAACATCAGGATCTCCCGGAATCGAACTCGCAGTCCACATCTCAATATTATATCAATGGCTCAGGATCTCCGGCAATCGAAACCGCAGTCCATATCTCAGTAACTCCGGATCTCCGGGAATCGAACTCGCAGTCCACAAATAGTATCACTCCGGGTCTATGGGAATCGAACCCACAACCCTAGGATCTCCGGGAATTGAACCCGCAGTCCACTAACACATCTTATAAGGAAAACACACATAGAATATAATATGTTTAACTACAATTTCACTGAAACTAGTGCCTACAATTTATCAAGGAGTTCAAGTAGGTCAACTAGGCAATTAGACATGATAAATCCTAGCTAATCATGCTTCTCTAACTAAATATCGGGTAAAGTAATGCTTTTATCAGCTAAGAGCAGAAATATCACTAATCGAACAATTCAAGTAAAGTGTGTGTTATAACATCCAGCGCATGGACACGTACGTCACCTCGCGTACAAGGCATTTAAGATATCACATAACATCCTAGGGGTGAATGTTCCCCCACACGAGGTTAGACAAGCCACTTACCTCGACTCCGGTACAAAACCACTAAGAGACAACTCTCTTGCCGCAAATGTCGGACTCCACAGGTGTAGTATCTAATAAAAATCAATAGAATCACATCAACATAGGCCAATTGGGCATTACCCAATCAAAACAACTCAAAATACACCAAAACCCACAAGATGCCAAAACCCAACTTTCGGTACGCTTATCGAAAATCACAAAAGTGATATATTCATGTTCCTTATCTCAATACGAGTCCGTACATATAACATTTATCGAAATCGGACTCCGTTTGCTCTTTCAAATCAAAGATTTCTTAAAATTTAGGCCTAGGGCTCAAACCCACCTTTAATTTTCCATTTTCAGTGAAATAATTAAGGATTTCATGATAAACCAACAAATTAAGGTCAAGAAACTTACCCCCGATGATTTCTTGATGATATCCCAGCGTTTCCCCTTCAAAATCCTCTCTTGGAGCTCAAAAATGGCGTTTTTTGTATATGGGGTCGCGGCTGTTATGTTCTGGTTTTTAATTCACTGCCAGACATTTTCCTTCATCGCGTTCGCGTTGCTTGTCATGCGTTAGGATGCTCTGACCAAATTACCCTTCGTGTTCGTGTGACACCACTCGCGTCCGCGATGCACATCTGGCTAACCCTTCGCGAACGCGGTGCTGAGCCACGCGTTCACGATGACCTTTTTCATCATCCAACCCTCTTTGCTCTTCGCGAACGCGACCTTGGGATCGCGAACGCGGTGCCTCTCCTTCTTCCACTACGCGAACACGACGCCCTTGGATGCGAACGCGATGCTCTGCAGCACCCAGCCTATGCAAACGCGAACCAGGCCCTTGCGAACGTGATGGCTTAAATCCTGCCCAGTGATCTGCAGTTTTTCTGCAGAATTTTCATGTTTCAAAATGCCGGATGATGGTCTGAATTCATCCTGAGGCCCCCGGGACCCCAATAAAAACCACCAACATACTCCAAAACACGATACGAACTTGTTCCAATCATAAAATCACTATCCTAAACATCAAAATCACCAATTACACACGGATGCAAGCCTAAGTTTCTTCAAAACTTTCGAAACTATCATTCAATCAAAAACCCGACCAAATGACGTCCGAATGACCTGAAAATTTGCGGACATATCCAAATTCATATAACGAAGCTACAAAAAATGTCAGAATTCCATTCCGACCCCCAGATAAAATTTCACCTATCGTTCGGATTCGCCAAAATTTCCAACTTCGGCATTTCAAGCCTTATTGAGCTATGGACCTTCAAAATATATTCCAAATGCGCTCCCAACCCCGAAATCACCTAAATATGCTAATGGAACCATCGTATTTCTGTTCCGAGGTCGTATTAACACTGTTCCGGCTACGGGCCATTTTCCAATTATAAAGCTTCTATTTAGGGACTAGTGTCCCAAAACACTCCGAATTCCAGAACCAACCCTCCCGACAAACCCCAATAGCAGAAATGAACTTAGGGGAACAGTTAAATTGGGGATTGGGGCATAATTTTCTAAAATGACCGGACGGGTCGTTACAATGTCCCTTTCCTTTTAGCATTCTCATTAAGAATCATTTTGCACTACCTTTTTAAAATCTCATGTGGACGATCGACAAAATTATCATCTGAAGTAAAGTGTATCTGATTAACATTATCCTCAATGTCATTCTCAAGAAAGATAACCTTAAATTCAACTACATATATACAATTTACTAAATTTTAGTAAAAGAATTATATATAGCAAAAGTAAGTCTTAATATATGACAAACACAAAAAATAAATTATATTACCTTCTTAGATGGTAATCCATATAGCTTATCGTTTAACTCTTCAAATTCCAGCTGCCGTGTAACACTCCATCGAAGAATTAGTGGATATATATTTTGACACCTAACAGCAACATAACTATACAAATTTCCAAAACATTCGTAGAACCATACTTGAACAGCATAACGGAATCCTGAAATCCAATAATACTGTCGTTGCTTATCCAAAATACCTGACATTGTTCTCACTATTTCCTCATATAAATATATTCCCCATGGATAAATATTGTAATCACCCTTGTCAACCAATTCCAAGTACTTCTTATCAATATGTTTGGTGTTCTTAATAGAAAAAAGGAATGAATATATAACAAATAGCACTGCTATCTTAATAGCATCTTCATTAGAGTCAAATGTTTTTGTAAGAAAACAATCCACAAGGTGTTCTTTAGAAACAGCAGGGTAATACTTAAAGCACTTTGCAATGGAACCATTATTGTTTTTCCTAACTTCAGTAGAAACCTGTATGTCGCTGCTACATTTCAATCCAGTTACAAAAGCAAACTCTGCCAATCGAAAAGGTAGCTTTACCCCATTGACAAAAAACACCATTTCATTCGCTTTCCCATTTTCTACCTCCTTTGTTAACAAATAATATATTAACTGTGTTTGAAGTTTTATACTAGGAAAATTCAACAAATAACCAAAACAAGTTAACTTAAAAAGTTCAAGTTGCGTGGTTGACAATTTTGTTCTCAAATTGCTAAAAATCTCAAAATTAAGTTATTGCCAAGTATTGGTCTATCAGTTGCATTTAGCTGCAAAAGAATAAAGATACATATATAAGTATAATTACATGCAATAAAATAAAATAATATGTAATATATTTTACCTTCAAAAATGATTTGGAATTCCTTCCCGTATGAGTACTTGATTCAGAATTATTCCTTTTTTTTGTAGGCTTTATATTATTGTGACGACCTGGCCCATTGTCACGGGAATTACCACCCTGTTACCTTTCATTTATTTGTTTCATGCTTTTATATCGATATTAGAGTTTATCGGGTGAGTTAGGAGTGATTCTGATTGAAAATGAGGCAAATAGCCTTTTGAAAGGAAGCTTGAATGTGGAAAGTCAACCTGGAGTTGTCTTTTTAGTTAAAGGGCTCAGAATAAGATTCTGATGATTTGGTTAGTTCCGAGGGGTGATTTGTGACTTAGGGGAGCGATGAGAATTAAATTTGGAGGTCTGGTGTAGAAATAGGCTTGAATTGGCTAAAGTTGATATTTGGCGATATCCGAATTGTAGGAGAGACTTTGATTCGGGAGTCGGAATGGAATTCCAACAATTCATGTAGCTTCTTTATCTGATTTTGGATATGTCTGCAAATATTCAGGTCATTCGAACGTCGTTTGGTTGGGGTTCTGATTGAATGTTGGTTGCGGAAGTTTAAATGAAAACTTAGGCTTGAATTCACTTGGATTCGATGTTTTCCATGTTTAAGGACGTGTTTTTAGGATTTGAACAAGTTTTTATCGTGTTATGGAGTATGTTGGTGGTTCTCGTTGGGGTCCCGGGGGCCTCGGGGTGAATTTGAACCTACTTTCGGGCATTTGGAACTTAGAAAAATCTATAGAAATTGCAGATTCTGTGCAGTAAATCCTAAGCCTTCGCGTTCGCGTGGCTCTGGACACGTTCGCGTAGGCAAGGCAGGTTTGGTCATCGCGTTCACGATCGAATATGTCGCGATCGCGTAGGAAGGAAAAGTAAAGCATCGCGATCGCGTCCCATGGTACACGTTCGCGTAGAGGAAAAATAGCCTGTTGAAATGTTATTCATCGCGAAAACGTGAGAGGCATCGCATTCGCATAGAGGAAGATCGAGGGCTGCCGCGTTTGTTCATCACGAACATGTGCATAGTAACGCGAACGCGTAGGGTAAAAGGGACTGGCAGTGAATTAAATTCCAGAACAGTCCAGTCACGGGTTTCATTCATAAAAACACAATTGTTGGGTCTTAGAGAGAGAAACTCACGGGAAATTGCTGGGAATTCATCGGGTATTCATCGGAGGTAAGATTTATGGCCTAATTACATTATTTTATCATGGAATCTTCGACCTGTTAATGAGAGATTAATGGGGGATTTTAGCCCTAGGCCAAGATTAAGGAAAATCAATGATTTGAATGGGCAAATGGAGTCTGATTTTGGTAAATTTTATATGCATGGACTCGTGCTGAGACGAGGATTCAGAATATGTGACTTTTGTAATTTTTCGAGAAGCGTACCAAAATTTGGGTTATGGCAACTTTGTAGTTTTTAGTGTAATTTGAATTTCATTGACTGGGTAACATCCCATTGGCCTATTTTGATATATTTCTACTACATTTCATCAGATTCTACACCTCTGGAAGTTGATTCTCGTGGCAAGGGCATCGCGAATTAGTCATCGAGCCGAGTCGAGGTGAGTAATGGGTGTGGGTGATGACCAGCGGGTTCGAAACCCTGGTATACCACTTTGTGACGCTGTATTGAGGCGAGACACGTACTCTCCTGTGAGTGCGGGGTCGAATGTGATTGGGGACTATGGCTTAGTCCGACCTGTTGATACTATACTGTGTTGTTGGCTATTATTGAGCCGGTGAACCTCCTTCTTGGATGGTTGTGTACATTTCTGGGATGTGAGCCACTGTGATGTCGACATGCTATTTTTACTATCAGTCCTGAGCTATTACTGTCATTATGGTTTTCCAAACTCATGGAACTTCTGATATAATGTTTTCTACTGAAAAATAATAAAAAGAGTTTTTTTAAAAAAAACTACTTTTGAGCCTGTGATGCTGCATTTGCATATTAGCTGACTGGTAGTAGATCGGGCTGCGCGTCGCAGCGTATTCATGATATTATGCTTGGGCTGTAGGAGCCCCTCCGGACTCTGAACCCCCACAGTTAGCACAGGTACCCAAATGGATCGGGCTACGCGCCGTAGCGGTCATGTCATGCATTGTATTGCATTTAGCTACATCTAATAGCTATTATATTATTTTGCTGGTACATGATGGTACAGATATTGTTGATATAGATAATGTTGCAGGGTATTTGTTTATAGCTTTACATAGTGCTATATCGTGATTTCTTACCTTTCGTTGTCTTACCCCTGTTCATTACCACTGAGTCTGGAAGTACTCACTTTACTCTCTGCACCTTGTGTGCAGATCCAGGTACGTCTCAGCAGGCCTGACCCAGTAGCTGTTCAGAGATACCTTCTGGAAAGTCAAGGTAGCTGCCGCGTTCGCAGGACGTGACTCCCTTTCCAGCTTTCTTTATTCATTTTGTTATCTATTTTCGCACTTAAGTACTGATGTAGACACTATTGCACTTGTATACTCTTTAGAGGCTCTTAACTCGTGACCCCTTGGTCTTTGGGGAGTTGTTATTGTTTTGGGACGTGATCCCCGTACTTGGTTATTCCACTACTGTTGAATTATCTTTGTTTATGCCTAAAATCGTTATAAGTGAGCTAATAGCTCTGTGAGTTCTATTGATTGGTCGGGCTGGCCTAGCAGTGTGCTGGGCGCCATCACGACCGAGTTTGGGGTCGTGACAAGTTGGTATCAGAACCTAGGTTACTAGGACTCATGAGTCTTGAGCCGGTTAGTAGAGTCTTGTGGATCGGTATGGGGACACCTATACTTATCCTTGGGAGGTTGCGAACCTTTAGGAAACACTTCACATTTCTTAAACTTTGTCGTGCGATCTTGTTGTTCTGAGAACTGAACTTCTGTATTCTATTCTCTCGCAGATGGCGAGAACTCGAGCTTCAGGTCGAGGTGGACGGCCTCCATTGCCACCTGCTAGAGGCCGTAGGCGCGGCCGTGTTAGAGGTAGAGGTAGGGCAGCAGCAGTTGTGCTAGCTGACCCGCCCGTTTTACCTATTCAGGGGTAGCCCCCAGTGGTTGATATTCCAGCAGCCCCAGCTTAGGCCCAGACGGTGTCTATTGCTATTCCTGGTCTTCAAGAGACTCTGGCCCACATATTATCGGTGTGTTCGGGATTGGCTCAGGTAGTATCAGCTATCGCTTCTGTAGCGACATCCCAGACAGGGGGTGGTCAGCAGACCCCTATAGCTCGCACACCTGAGCAGGTGGTTCCCCGCTCAGGTAGTTGCACCAGTTATTCCTCCAGTTGCACCAGCTCCAGAGCATATGGTTCAGGTAATACCCGACGATGAGCAGCGTTGTCTAGAGAGATTTGGTAGACTCCATCCACCTTGTTTCAGTGGTACTGAGGGCGAGGACACCCAGGGTTTCTTGGATAAGTGCCATATGATGCTACGTACGGCTGGTATTCTTGAGTCCAGCGGGATTTCATTCACTACTTTTTAGTTTACTGGTCCAGTGTTTGATTGGTGGGAGGAGTTTGAGAGGCGTAGGCCTGCGGGAGCAGCACCTCTTACCCGGCAGCAATTTTCTACTCTCTTCCTAGAGAAGTATGTACCTTAGTCCCGTTGTAAGGAGTTTCGTCGCCAGTTTGAGTGGTTGGTACAGGGCGATATGTCAGTGACCTAGTGTGAGCTGAGATATACACAGTTGGCTAGGCATGTCACATGGATGATCCCGACTGATCGGGAAAGGATTAGGAGGTTCATTGATGGCCTCAACTACTCCATTCGCATTCTTATGACTAAAGAGAGAATTCTATCATCATCTTTTGAGCAGGTTCTAGATATGGCACACTCCATTAAGGCGGATCGTCACCAGGAGCGGGAGGAGAGAGAGGCCAAGAGGCCTCGTGGTTCTGGTAGCTTCAGTGGTGCTCCGTCTAGAGGGCATTTTCAGCAGGGCAGAGGTCATTCATCTAGACCTTCTCATTCAGGCCACCCTGAGCAGAGCGGAGCTTCTTCTGGTCGTGGTCGACAGGGATTCCAGCAGGGCCAGTCTTCACTTAGTGCCCTCCCAGCCCAGAGTGTAGCACTTACTACTTCTTCAGCCCAGGGTTCATCTGCGATGAAGGGTTCCCTTCAGTACCCTTCTCCAGCACCAGGTAGCTGTTTTGAGTGTGGTGAGTTTGGCCACAAGAGGAGGTAGTGCCCTCGACTTCATAGTGATAGGGCTCAACAGAGGGATCAACCCTTCTCTTCAGTACCATCTCAGGCTAGTAGAGGTGGAGGTCAGTCTTCTCGTAGTCGCCCCAGAGGCGAGAAGAGATCTGGTGGAGGCCAGGCACGATTCAATGCACTCCCTGATAGGCGTGATGCGGTTGCCTCCGATGCGGTGATTACAGGTATCATTTCTGTCTGTCACAGAGATTCCTCTTTTCTATTTGATCCAGGGTCCACATATTCTTACGTGTCTTCTTATTTTGCACATTACTTGAGTGCGACCCGTGGTAGTCTTGATTTGCATGTTCATGTATCTACCCCCATGGGTGATACGATTATTGTGGATCGTGTATATAGATCCTGTGGTATTTCTATTGGGGGTCTGGAGACCCAGGTGAATCTGTTATTGTTAGGGATGGTGGACTTTGATGTGATATTGGGTATGGACTGGCTGTCTCCGTACCATGCTATATTGGACTGTCATGCTAAGATAGTTACGTTGGCTATTCCCGGTATTCCTCAGATTGAGTGGCGGGGTTCGAGTGATTTCGTCCCTAGCCGTGTCATTTCATTCTTAAAGGCTTAGAGAATGGTTGAAAAGGGGTGTTTGTCATATTTAGCATTTGTGAGGGATGTGGTAGGCGAGTCTCCTAGCATTGATTTTGTACCTGTTGTGAGGGACTTTCCAGATGTATTCCCCTCAGACCTGTCAGGCATGCCGCCGGACAGGGACATTGATTTTGGCATTGACTTGGTATCGGGCACTCAGCCCATTTCTATTCCTCCTTATCGGATGGCACCAGCTGAGTTGAAGGAATTGAAAGAACAGCTTTAGGAACTTTTGAGATAAGGGATTCATTCGCCCTAGTGTGTCCCCGTGGGGTGCACCGGTGTTATTTGTTAAGAAGAAAGATGGTTCCATACGGATGTGTATTGATTATAGACAATTGAACAAGGTAACAGTGAAGAACAAGTACTCTCTACAACGCATTGATGATTTATTTGATCAGTTACAAGGTGCGATAGTGTTTTCTAAGATTGATCTTCATATAGGCTATCATCAGCCGAAGATCAGGGACTCTGATATTTTGAAGACTTCATTCAGGACTAGATATGGCCACTATGAGTTCCTTGTGATGTCTTTTGGGCTGACCAACTGTTACACCCCAGATTTTCGTGCGTGAAGGTATGCCATAAGTAAAGTAACGAAAGTCCAAAAATGAGATATTATATTTCGCATTATTGTACATTAAAGCATCGCCGTACGTTAAAGCGTTGTTGTAAGATTAATCGATGTAAATTCGAGAATAAGATTTATTTTGGGATTATAAGTATTACGCTATTTATAACAAGATATAATTAAGTCCTGTGAAGGATGAAAGGGTACACGAATTAAAGAGAAGGATTCCGTTGAAAGTGGCCAATTTGGGATAAAATACGGCCCGAGCTAAAATACCTGGTATTTACGGACTAATGCCATACAAGGTACTATAAGGCCATTATAGTAAGGTGTATAAGGTATGTTAAAAGAGAGTAGTATTTAATTAAGTTGGGATAATTATTAAATTATACAGGTAATAGATTAATTACCGGGTAACGAAATATTACCCGATTAATTAATAAGTGGATAAATTATTAGATAGTCTCAAACGTGGCAGCCATGCCACTTTCCAAGTAATGACTCCGTAGTCATTTGGATAGGTGGCAACCTGAGAAACTTGTGTCAAGTCTTTCCAATCTAAGAGATTTATCGACAATTCACATTGTAGCTTGAACATTTTCGACCACTGTTGATCCAAGAAAGCTACTGCAAATCAAACAAAATTCCAAGATTTTATTGGAAGCTTTATCAAAGCAAATGTGATAAACATGTCATTCAAAGACTTTGAAATTTCTATTCAAGTGAAAAGCTTAATCAACTTTTATAATCGAAGACAAGCTTAATCAAACTTCTATTCAAGTGAAAAGCAGAAGCGTTTTTAACGCCAAGCCTTACTCCTCAATTCATTAATTTGGCATTTAAGCCAAACGCGTTCCGCAAATTCAAAAAAAAAATGCAGAAGACTAAATCCAATTTTTGGATTCTAAATTCAATCCACGAAGGTTTTCAGCGGATAATTATACGAAGTTGTTCCTATCCCAGGTATGTTAAGGCATTTCCTTCCTTCTTTTGGCATGATCTAATGTGAAATGAATATGCTATTTCATAATGAATCTACTCCTAGCAACTAAGGTTGTCCATGTTATTCTTTCCGTACAAAGTTATTCTAAGAAAGTATGTATGATCCATAAGTCCTAGTGAAGTTCATATTATATGTCCATAATGTTCTTACGTCTCTCCGAAAGGTTTAGAACGTGATTCCATGAGTCGAGCATGCATTATATATATGTATCTATTTTACTCTACCGAGCCGCGCTATAGTCGGCCGGGTACAGCACCTATTGTGCAGCCACTGATCAGTTGGGTTTTACCGAGCTCCACGTGGCCGAGTACGATTCTACCGAGCCTTATGATGGCCAAGTACGATATGATGATGATGATGATGATGCCCACAGAGGCGAATGTTTTTAATAGTTTATGTATATGTATGTATTGTGCATTTCATGTCAGCCATCCCAAGAGGCACTTAGATGTTACAGGTTGTAGCTCTTATATCTCTCTTTACATTACTGTTCATATTTATGCTTTCCTGCCTTACATACTTAGTACTTTATTCGTACTGACGTCCCTTTTGCCTGGGGACGCTGTGTTTCATGCCCGCAAGTCCCGATTGATAGGTTGATTGTCCTCCTATTAGGCTATCAGCTCAGCGAAGGTGTTGGCGCACTCCACTTGCTCCGGAGTTGCCTATTTGGTCAGTATGCTTTGGATATGTATTGGTTGGTATAGTGGGGCCCTGCCCCGACCTTTATGATTTTATGTACTCTTAGAGGCTTGTAGACAGATGTCAGGTGTATGGATACTTGTATGGCATTGTCGGCCTATATTTTGAGTTTACAAATGGTCATGTCGGCCTTATAGGCCCGTGTGTCATATGTATAAGTTTGTATATCATGTTGGGTCATCATATGTTGAGTATTCCCTTATCTTTTTCTTGTTATCTCATGTCAGGTTTTCTGGCTTATTTACTCATAATAGTATAATAAGAAAGATATGTTACGTTGGTACTCGGTTAAGTAAGGTACCGGGTGCCTGTCGCGGCCCATCAATTTGGGTCGTGACACCAACATCCCTGCACCATTCATGCATCTGTTGAACAACGTGTTCAGGCCGTATTTGGATTCATTCGTGATCATGTTCATTGAGGACATTCTAGTCTACTCCCATAGTCAGGAGGAGCATGCTCAGCATTTGAGTATTGTGTTACAGAGATTGAGGGTGGAGAAGTTGTATGCTAAATTCTCCAAGTGCAAGTTTTGGCTCGAGTCAGTAGCATTTCAGGGTCATGTGGTGTCTCGTGATGGTATTCAGGTTGATCCGAAGAATATAGAGGTAGTGCAGAGTTGGCCTAGACCGTCCTGAACTACAGATATCAGGAGCTTTCTTGGCTTGCTGGGATATTATCATCGGTTTGTTCAGGGATTTTCATCTATTGCTTCTTCTTTGACTAAGTTGACTCAGAAGGGTGCACCATTCGTGTGGTCGGATGAGTGCGAGAAGAGCTTTCAGAAGCTGAAGACAGCTTTGATCATAGCTTCGTGAGTTGATATTGGAGGAGACCCATAGCTCGCGGTATTCTATCCATCCAGGAGCCGCGAAGATGTACCAAGACTTGAAATAGCACTATTGGTGGAGGAAGATGAAGATGGACATTGTTAGACATGTAGCACGGTGCCTCAACTGTCAGCAGGTTAAGTATGAGCATCAGAGGCCCAGTGGCATATTTCAGCGCATTGATATTCCTAAATGGAAGTGGGAAAGGATCACTATGGACTTTGTTACTAGACTCCCTTAGACAACAAGGAAGTTTAATTCAGTTTGGGTGATTATGGATAGGCTGACCAAGTCATCTCATTTCATTCCTGTGTGTACTACGTACTCCTCGGAGCGGTTAACTGAGATATTCATTCGGGAGATCGTTAGATTGCATGGAGTTCCAATTTCTATCATATCAGACAGAGGTAATCGGTTTACTTCACAGTTCTAGAGGACATTTCAGCGGGAGTTGGGCTCCCAGGTTGAGTTGAATACTGCATTCCATCCCCAGACGCACGGATAGTCCAAGCATACTATTTAGATCTTGGAGGATATGTTGAGAGCTTGTGTTATTGACTTCGGTGGTTCATGGGCTGATTACTTGCCTCTCGCAGAGTTTGCCTATAACAATAGCTACCAATCCAGTATACATATGGCACTGTATGAGGCTTTATATGGGAAACGGTGTAGATCTCCAGTTGGTTGGTTTAAGCCCGGTGAGGTAAGGTTATCAGGGATGGAGTTAGTCCAGGATGCTTCGGATAGGGTGAAGGTTATTCAAGAGAGACTTCGCACAGCTCAGTCACGCCAGAAGAGTTTTACGGACCGGAAGGTTCGGGATGTGTCTTATTCTGTGGGTGAGACAGTTTTACTAAAGGTTTCACCGATGAAAGGCGTCATGAGATTTGGGAATAAAGGAAATATCAGTCCGAGATTTATTGGTCCTTTTGAGATCCTCAGGAGGATTGGAGAGGTGGCGTATATGCTTGCTTTGCCACCCAGTCTATCGGGAGTTCATCTAGTGTTTCACGTATCCATGCTCCGGAAGTATGTTGGCGACCCATCGCATGTGTTGGACTTTAGCACTATTCAGCTTGATGATGACTTGACCTATGATGTGGAGCCTATAGCTATATTGGGTCATCCGGTGAGAAGATTGAGGTCCAAGGACATTGCATCAGTTAAGGTTCAGTGGAGAGGTCGACCCATGGAGGAGGCCACTTGGGAGGACGAGCGGGAGATGCGGAGCATATATCCTCACTTGTTTGAGTCTAAAGGTATGTTTCTTGACACACTCAAGGACGAGTGTTTGCTTAAGTGGGGGAGAATGTGACGACCCAGCCCGTCATCACGGGAATTACCACCCTATTACATTTCATTTATATTTTTCATGCTTTTATATCTGTGTTAGAGTTTATCGGGTGAGTTAGGAGTGATTCTGGTTGAAAATGAGGCAAATAGCCTTTTGAAAGGAAGCTTGAACATGGAAAGTCAACATGTAGTTGACTATTTAGTTAGGGGGCTCGGAATTGTATTCTGATGATTTGGTTAGTTCTGGGGGTGATTTGTGACTTAGGGGAGCGATCGAAATTTAATTTAGAGGTCCGGTGTAGAAATAGGCTTGAATTGGCTAAGGTTGAACTTTAGCGATATCTGAACGGTAGGTGAGATTTTGACCTGGGAGTCGGAATGGAATTCCGACAATTCCTGTAGCTTCGTTATGTGATTTTGGATATGTCTGCAAATTTTTAGGTCATTCGGACGTCGTTTGGTCGGTTCTTAATCAAATGTTGATTGCAGAAGTTTAAATAAAAACTTAGGCTTGAATTCGCTTGGATTCGATGTTTTCCATGTTTAAGGACGTGTTTTTAGGATTTGAACAAGCTTGTATCGTGTTATGGATTATGTTGGTGCTTTTCAATGGGGTCCCGTGGGCCTCGGGGTGAATTCGAACCTTCTTTCGGGCATTTGGAACTTAGAAAAATTTACAGAAATTGCAGATTCTGTGCAGGAAATCCTAAGCCTTCGCTTTCGCGTGGCTCTGGCCACGTTCGCGTAGGCAAGGCAGGTTTGGTCATCGTGTTCGCGGTCGAAGGTGTCGTGATCGCGTATGAAGGAAAAGTAAAGCATCGCGATCGCGTCCCATGGTACGCGTTCGCGTAGAGGAAAAATGGCCTGTTGAAATGTTATTCATCGCGAACGTGTGAGAGGCGTCATGTTCGCATAGAGGATGATCGAGGGCTGCCGCATTTGTTCATTCCGAATGCGTGCGTAGTAATGCGAAAGAGTATAGTAAAAGGGGCTGGCAGTGAAATAAATTCCAGAACAGTCCAGTCGCGGGTTTCATTCATAAAAACACCATTGTTGGGTCTTAGAGAGAGAAACTCACGGGAAATTGCTGGGAATTCATCGGGTATTCATCGGAGGTAAGTTTTATGGCCTAATTACGTTATTTTATCATGGAATCTTCGAGTATTTCACTGTTAATGGGAGATTAATAGGGGATTTTAGCCCTAGGCCTAGATTATGGAAAATCAATGATTTGAATGGGAAAACGGAGTCCGATTTTGGTAAAGTTTATATGCATGGACTCGTGTTGAGACGAGGATTCCGAATATGTGACTTTCATAATTTTCGAGAAGCGTATCGAAAGTCGGGTTTTGGCAACTATGTAGTTTTTGGTATAACTTGAATTTCTTTAACTAGGTAACATCTCATTGGCCTATTTTGATGTATTTCTACTACGGTTGATCAGATTCTATGCCTGTGGAGGTTGATTCTTGTGGCAAGGGCATCGCAAATTAGTCGTCAAGCCGAGTCGAGGTGAGTAATGGGTGTGGGTGATGACCAGTAGGTTTGAAACCCTAGTATACCACTTTGTGACGCTGTATTGCGGCGAGACACGTACTCTCCTGTGAGTGCGGGGTCGAATGTGATTGGGGATTATGTCTTAGTACGACCTATTGATATTATACTGTGTTATTGGCTATTCTTGAGCCGGTGAACCTCCTACTTGGATAGTTGTGTACATTTATGGGTTGTGAGCCAGTTATTGGGATCCTGCGAGGATCGTTATCTTTGTTTCTGTGATATTGACATGTTATTTTTACTATCAGTCCTGAGCTATTACTGTCATTATGGTTTTCCAAACTCATGGAACTTCTGATATACTGTTTTCTACTGAATAATGATAAAAAGAGTTTTTTCATAAAACTACTTTTGAGCCTGTGAGGCTACATTTGCATATTAGCTGACTGGTAGTGGATCGGGATGCGTGCCGCAACGTATTCATGATATTGTGCTTGGGCTGTAGGAGCCCCTCTGGAGTCTGAACCCCCACAGTGAGCACGGGTACCCAAATAGATCGGGCTACGCGCCGTAGCGGTCATTTCTTGCATTGCATTGCATTTAGCTACATTTGATAGCTGTTATATTGTTTTGTTGGTACTTGCTGGTACAGATACTGTTGATATTGATATTGTTGCAGGGTATTTGATTATAGCTTTACATAGTGCTATATCGTGATTTCTTACCTTTTGTTGTCTTAACCATGTTCATTACCACTGAGTCCGAAAGTACTCACTTTACTCCATGCACCTTGTGTGCAGATCCAGGTACGTCTTAGCAGACCTGACCTAGTAGCTGTTCGGAGATACTTTCGGGAAAGTCAAGGTAGATGCCGCGTCCGCAGGACCTGACTCCCCTTCCAGCTTTCTTTTATTCATGTTGTTATCTATTTTTGCACTTGAGTACTGATGTAGACATTATTGCACTTGTATACTCTTTAGAGGCTCTTAACTCGTGACCCCTTGGTCTTTGGGGAGTTGTTATTATTTTGGGACGTGATCCCCGTACTTGGTTATTCCACTACTGTTGAATTATCTTTGTTTATGCCTAAAATGGTTATAAGTGAGCTAATAGCTCCGTGAGTTCTATTGATTGGTCGGGCTGGCCTAGCAGTGTGCTGGGCGCCATCACGAGCGGGTTTGGGGTCGTGACAATTATTTTGAGAAACATCAACTAGTACTTCCTTAATACTTTTGTAACCACTAATTTCGCATTCTTTAGAACTCTGAGAACGCGTTTTTCTAATACTATCTGACCTAGAGGTATTCAAAGTATTTCGTGCTTTAGCCCTTTGTGAACGAATGCGTTCTGAAATAACAGCAACTGCATTTGTACTTCGAGCATCTTTTATATAAGATTCTGTCATTGTAAGAGAGTAGTTTTCGATCTCCATAACAAATTTAGAAAAATTTGATGAAACTGAGATTGGATGAATAGGTTTTTATGCTTGAGAGAGTGTTTTGTACCCATAAAATGCTCATGTTGTTTGGAAATTAGAGATACGCTTTAGTAGCGTGTCGTTTAGAAAATAATTTTCTTCTTGGAATGTGCGAAAGTATATTTCTCGGCACTTGTCAAAATGAAACACACTTTAAAAAGTTACCTTTATGTTTATATGCAGGAAAGTAAATATTAAATTGTTTAATTCCAGTAAATTGTTATAATTACCGAGTTTCCATTATTTTCCAATTATGCATTATAATATACTGAATTATATCACTTCGTCAGTAGTATTTCCACCATATATTTATAGGAATTAAACAAAACAGAACAAATTTAGGTGAAATAATTAGGATTATTCACATCCAGTATTAAATACAACACTTATTTCTTTAAACATATACCCATCCAGTATAATCTACAGAAATAAAATATTAAATTACTTATTTTCTCTCAATTGTTCTAGATATTATTTTAAATTCTCCATTATAATATACTCTCTTATATGGCTTCATAAAGAGTATTTACAGCATAAGTTCGATGATTTTATAATAAAAAAATTTGGATTATTATAGGCAGAAGAGTTTTTAATTGTAATCAAGCCAGTATAAAATACTGGAGATTATTCTTTCACATGAGATATCTCCAACATGTATTAAGTAAGCTACCAAAATAAGAACTCCAATTCTATAAACTTTACTGAATGATATGCTTTCACATATTAGATTCTCCAGTATAATCTACAGGAAGCAATCAAGTAATTAGTGTGGAATAATTAGAATTATTCACATTCAGTATTGAATATAGGACATAGTGGGTTAAACATATGCATCTCCGGTATAATCTATAGCAAATAAAATATTAAATTATTTAATTTCTCTCAATTGTTTTAGATATTATTTTCAACCTCTCCATTATAATATACTCGCTTATATGGCTTTATAAATAGTATTTACGTCATAAGTTGAACGAATTTATAATAAAAAAATTTGAATTATTACAGGCAGAAGAGTTTTTGATTGTTGTAAGGTAGTATAAAAAACTGGACGTAGTGCTTTTAACATATATACCTCCAGTATAATCTACACGAATAAAAATATTAAATTGTATAATTACTCTCAATTGTTCTACATATTATTTTCAACTTCTCTATTATAATATAATGGCTTATATGCCTTCATAAATAGTATTTACAACATAAGTTGGACGATTTTATAATAAACAAATTTGGATTAGTATAGGGAGAAAAGTTTTTGATTGTGCTCAGCCAGTATAAAATACTGGAGAATATACTTTCTCATGACATATCTCCAGCATGAATTACAGAAATCAACCAAAATAAGAACGACAAATCTATAAACTTTACTGGATGATATGCTTTCACATATTTGATTTTCCAGTATAATCTACTAGAATAAAATAATAAATTATGTAATTTCTCCCAATTGTTTTAAATATTATTTTCAACTTCTTCATTATAATATACTAGCTTATATGGCTTCATAAATAGTATTTACAGCATAAGTTGGAAGAATTTATAATAAAAAAATTTGGATTACTATAGGCAGAAGAGTTTTGATTATGCTCAGCCAGTATAAAAATACTGGAGATTATTCTTTCACATGACATATCTCCAGCATGTATTACATGAAGCAAGCAAAATAAGAACTGTAATTCTATAAGTTTTACTGGATGATATGCTTTCACATATTAGATTCTCCAGTATAATCTACTGAAATAAAATATTTAATTATGTAATTTCTCTCAATTGTTCTAGAAATTATTTTCAACTTCTCCATTATAATATACTAGTTTATATGCCTTCATAAATATTATATACAGCATAAGATGGACGAATTTATAATAAAAAAATTTGGATTACTATAGGCAGAAGACTTTTTGTTTGTGCCAGTATAAAATACTGGATATTATACTTTAACATGACATATATCCAGCATGTTTTACAGCAAACAACCAAAATAAGAACTACAATTCTATAAACTTTACTGAATGACATACTTTCACATATTAGATTCTGCAACATAGAGGAAGCAAAAAAATTTAAAATTCAAACTACAAATTCTGCATATATATCAACAAAGTATGCCCACAGACTAAAACCAAGATAATGACGATAATATTTGATTGTATTGGGCACAAATGACATAATATCTTTACCCTGCATCAACATATCAACATACCTTATAACTGTCACGACCCCAAATCCGGTCGTGATGGCGCCCAGCACATTGCTAAGCCAGCTTGATCAATCAATATCAACAACGGAGCTAGAAGCTCTATTTAACCCATTTAAGCATTTCAAAATGTGAAACAATAGTAATACTTATACCAACAACGGGGAAACCAAGTTCCAAAATATACTAACTCCCATAGACCGAAGGGTCAAGAGTCATGAGCCTCTAAAGAACATAAGTGTAATAAAGTTTATAACAAACTCAGTGCGGAAAAGAAAGACAACAAGATAAGAAATGACAGCTAGAAGGGGAGTCAGGTCCTGCGGACGCTGCAACTACCTCGACTATCCCGCACAATGCCTCCGAGTAGCTACCGAATCAAGTCTGCTGAGAGGTACCTGGATCTGCACACAAGGTGCAGGGAGTAAAATGAGTACTGCCAGACTCAGTGGTAATAAACAAGGGTAAGAGAGCGCAGATAAGAAATCCACAATAAAGCACTATGTAAAACTATAATCAGCTACCCTGTCATAGAATCAATATTCACTGTACCTGTACCAACAAATACCAATAAATAGCATAACAGCTAGGAGATGTAGCTAAATGCAATGCAATGCATGATATGACCGCTACGGCGCGTAGCCCGACTCCAATTTTGGGTACCCGTGCTCACTGTGGGGGTTCAGACTCCGGAGGGGCTCCTACAGCCCAAGCACATCTCATAGAGATATTCTGCGGCGTGCAGTCCGATCCAACATATATCTCGCTGCGGCGCGCAGCCCGATCCACTACTAGTCAGCTAATATGCAGATACAGCCTCGCAGGCTCAAAAGTAGTTTTTTTTTGAAAACTCTTTTATCATTTTTCAGTTGGAAAACAGTAATATCAAGTTCCAGAGATTGGAATTATCATAATAACAGAAATAGTTGCGGACTAGTAGTAAACTAGCATGTCTATATGATAAGACAATGATAACGATCCTCGCGGGATCCAATAACCTGGCTCACGGCCCACAAGTATACTCAACCGCCCAAGAAGGGGGTTCAACGGCTCGAGAATAGCCAATAATACAGTATCAACAGGTCGGACTAATATATATAGTCTCCAGTTCATGATCGACCCCGCACTCTCAAGAGTGTGCGTGTCTCGCCGCTATAGAGCGTCACAAAGTGGTATACCGGGGTTTCGAACCCGCTGGTCATCACCCACATCTATTACTCACCTCAATACGGCGCGACGACTACTCCGCAATGCCCTTGCCACGAGAATCAAGCTCCGCACGCGTAGAATCTGATCAAATACAGTAGAAATACAACAAATTAGGCCAATGGGACGACACCCAATCAATACAACTCAATTTACATCAAAATTCCAAAAGTTGTCAAAACCCTACTTTCGGTACGCTTGTCGAAAAATTACAAAAGTTACATATTCGGAATCCTCATCTCGATACGAGTCTAGGCATATAAAATTTACCAAAATCGGACTCCATTTGCCCACTCAAATCGGTGTTTTTTTCAATTTAGGCCTAGGGCTCAAACCCACCTTTAATCTTCCATTTACAGAAATTTAACCAATGATTTCATGTTAAAATGATGTAATTAAGCCACAAAACTTACCTCCAACGAATCCCCGATGAATTCCCAGCAATTCCCGTCAATTTCTTCTCTTGGAACTCAAAAATGGCGTTTTGGGGTATGAAACCCGCGACTGGTTCTGTTCTGAACTTAAACTCACCGCCAGGCCAATTAACCCTACGCGATCGCAGCCTTTGGCACGCGATCGCGATGCACAAATCCCCTGGGGCCTGATTTTTCCTCTACGCGATCGCAGCCTTTGGCACGCGATCGCAGTGAACAACAGAAGATCCCTACGCGATCGCAACTCCAGCCACGCGATCGCATTGCATCCGGACTTGACCTTACGCGATCGCGTGAACCCAATCGCGATCGCACTGCATTCCACCATTGACCTACCCGATCGCAGACATCACCACGCGATCGCGATGCACAGCTAGTCGACCTTACGCGATCGCATCACACCTCCCGCGATCGCGATGAACAAAAATTCTCTGCAATTATTGCAGCAGAACAGCAGTGCCTTTTGGCACAAATTGGTCTGTTTGGACCCCCGAATTCATCCCGAGGCCACCGGGACCCAAACGAAAACAACCAACATACCCCAAAACACGATACGAACTTGTTCCAATCATAAAAACACCATCCTAAACATCAAAATCACCAATTACACACGGATTCAAGCCTAAATTTCTTAAAACTTTCCGAATTGCACATTCGATCAAAAACCCGACCAAGCGACGTCCGAATGACCTGAAATTTTGCGGACATATCCAAAATCACATAACGAAGCTACAGGAATTGTCGGAATTCCATTCCGACCCCCGGATTAAAATCTCACCTACCGTTCGGATTTCGCCAAAATTCAACCTTAGCCAATTCAAGCCTATTTCTACACCGGGCCTCCAAATTCAATTCCGATCGCTCCCCTAAGTCACAAATCACCTCCCGGAACTAACCGAATCATCGGAATCCGATTCCGAGCCCTCTAACCAAATAGTCGACTCCGGGTTGACTTTCCTTATTCAAGTTTCCTTCACAAAGGCTATATGCCTCATTTCCAATCCCAAACACTCCTAACTCACCCGATAGACTCTAACACTGATATAAAATCATAAAACATGTAATTACAACATAACAGGGTGGTAATTCTCGTGATGACGAGCTGGGTCGTCACATTCTCCCCCTCTTAAGCAAACGCTCGTCCTCGAGCGGGTCAAGAAACATACCTGAAGTCTCAAACAAGTGAGGATATCTGCTCCGCATCTCCCGCTCGATCTCCCAAGTGGCCTCCTCCACCGGTCGACCTCTCCACCGAACCTTAACTGATGCAATCTCCTTAGACCTCAATTTTCTCACCTGACGACCCAAAATAGCAATAGGCTCCACATCATAGGATAGATCACCATCAAGCTGAATGGTGCTGAAATCTAATACATGAGACGGATCTCCAATGTACTTCCGGAGCATAGACACATGGAATACTGGATGAACGCTGGATAAGCCGGGCGGCAAGGCCAACTCATATGCCACCTCTCCAACTCTCCTAAGTATCTCAAAAGGACCAATGTACCCTGGGACTCAACTTTCCTTTCTTCCCAAACCTCATGACACCCTTCATAGGTGAAATCTTCAACAATACTCCGTCACCAACCATGAAAGACAACTCTCGAACTCTACGGTCCGCATAACTCTTCTGACGAGACTGTGCTGTACGAAGCCTCTCCTGGATCAACTTTGCTCTATCCGGAGCATCCTGGACTAACTCAGTCCCTATCAATCTAACCTCACCAGGCTCAAACCATCCCACGGGGGATCTACACCGCCTGCCATACAATGCCTCATACGAGGCCATCTGAATACTCGACTGATAACCGTTGTTGTAGGCAAACTCAGCAAGTGGTAGGAACTCATCCCACAAACCACCAAAATCAATCACACAAGCTCGCAACATATCCTCCAAGATCTAAATAGTACGCTCAGACTGTCCGTCTGTCTGGGGGTGAAATGCTCTGTACTCAACTCAACCCGCGTACCCATCTCTCGCTGAAATGCTCTCCAAAACTGAGAAGTGAACTGCGTACCCCTGTCGGATATGATCGACACTGGGACTCCATGCAATCGAACAATCTCTCGAATAAAGATCGCTGCCAACCGCTCCGATGAGTAGGTAGTACTAACTGGAATGAAGTGAGCTGACTTGGTCAGTCTATCCACAATCACCCATACATAATCAAACTACCTCGCCGTCCGAGGGAGTCCAGTAACAAAGTCCATAGTGATCCTCTCCCATTTCCACTCAGGAATAACAATGTGCTGAAATACACCACCGGCCTCTGATGCTCGTACTTAACCTGCTGACAGTTGAGGCACCGTGCTACATGTCCGACAATGTCCATTTTCATCTTTCTCCACCAATAGTGCTGTTTCAAATCTTGATACATCTTTGCGGCTCCTGGATGGATAGAATACCGCGAGCTATGGGCCTCCTCCAGAATCGACTCACGAAGGTCATCAACATTGGGCACACATATCCGGCCCCGCATCCTCAATACGCCGTCACTATCAATGGTGACATCTCTAGCATCATCATGCTGAACTCTGTCCCTAAGGACAGCCAAATGTGGATCATCATACCGGCGCTCACGAATACGATCATATAGAGATGACCGAGATACAACACAAGCCAATACCCGGCTGGGCTCCGAAATATCTAACCTCACTAGCCGATTGGCTAGCACCTGAACATCATAAGCAAATGGCCTCTTCTCAGCTGGAATATATGCCAAGCTCCCCATACTGACCGCCTTCCAGCTCAAAGCATCGGCCACCACATTGGCCTTCCCTGGATGATATAATATAGTAATGTCATAATCCTTAAGCAACTCAAGCCATCTCCGCTGTCTCAAATTAAGGTCTTTCTGTTTGAACAAGTGCCGGAGACTACGATGGTCGGTATACACCTCACAAGACACACCATACAAATAGTGCCTCCAAATCTTCAATGCATGAACAATGGCGGCTAGCTCCAAGTCATGAACAGGATAGTTCTTCTCATGTGGCTTCAACTGCCGAGAAGCATAAGCAATTACCTTACCTTCCCGCATCAACACACAACCTATCCCCACTCTCGAGGCATCACAATAAACAGTATATGAACCTGAAGCTGATGGCAATACTAACACTGGAGCTGTGGTCAAAGTTGTCTTGAGCTTTTGAAAGCTCTCCTCACACTCATCCGACCACACGAATGGTGCACCCTTCTGGGTCAATTTAGTAAATGAAGAAGCAATGGATGAAAATCCCTGAACAAACCGGCGATAATATCCCGCCAAGCCAAGAAAACTCCTAATCTATGTAGCTGAGGACGGTCTAGGCCAACTCTGCACCGCCTCTATCTTTTTCTGATCAACCTGAATACCATCACGAGACACCACATGTCCCCGAAATGCTACGGACTCGAGCCAAAACTCGCACTTGGAGAATTTAGCATATAGCTTCTCCTCCCTCAATCTTTGTAACACAATACTCAAATGCTGAGCATGCTCCTCCTGACTACGGGAGTAGACTAGAATGTCATCAATGAACACAATCACAAATGAATCCAAATAGGGACTGAACACACTGTTCATCAGATGCATAAATGCTGCTGGGGCATTGGTCAGCCCAAACGACATTACAAGAAACTCGTAATGACCACATCGGGTCCTGAATGCAGTCTTCATAATATCCGAGTCCCTGATCTTAAGCTGATGATAGCCTGAACGAAGATCGATCTTAGAAAACACCCTCGCACCCTGTAACTGATCAAACAAATCTTCTATGCGCAGTAGAGGATACTTTTTCTTCACTGTCACTTTGTTCAATTGCCTATAATCAATACACATTCACATGGAACCATCTTTCTTTTTAACAAATAATACCGGCGCACCCCACGGGGACACACTAGGACGGATGAAACCCTTATCCAGAAGTTCTTGAAGTTACTCTTTTAGTTCTTTCAACTCAGCTGGTGTCATCCGATAAGGAGGAATGGATATGGGCTGAGTGCCCGGCACCAAGTCAATGCCAAAATCAATATCCCTGTCCGGCGGCATGCCCGGCAGGTCTGAGGGGAATACATCTGGGAAGTCCCTCACAACAGGTACAGAATCAATGCTAGGAGACTCAGCTCCCTCATCTCTCACGAAAACTAAGTACGATAAACACCCTTTTTCAACCATCTTCTGAGCCTTTAAGAACGAAATAACACGGCTAGGGACGAAATCGGTCGAACCCCGCCACTCAATCTGAGAAATACCAGGAATGGCCAACGTAACTGTCTTAGCATGACAATCCAATATAGCATGGTACGGAGACAACCAGTCCATACCCAATATAACATCAAAGTCCACCATACCCAACAATAACAAATCTGCCTGGGTCTCCAGACCCCCGATAGATATAACACAGGATCTATAGACATGATCCACAACAATCGTATCACCCACGGGGGTGGATACATGAACGGGTAAATCAAGACTACCACGAGTCGCACCCAAGTGATGTGCAAAATAAGAGGACACGTAAGAATATGTGGACCCCGGATCAAATAGAACAGAGGCATCTTCGTGAGGGACGAAATGATACATGTAATCACGACGATCGGAGGCAACCGCATCACGCCCGTCGGGAAGTGCATAGAACCGTGCTCGGCCTCCACCGGATCTCTCCTCGCCCCCGGGCGACCACGAGAAGACCGACCTCCACCTCTACTAGACCGAGATGGTGCCGAAGAGGAGGGCTGATCCCTCTGCTGAGTCCCGCCCCTACGTAGTCGAGGGCACTCTGTCTCCTCATGTGGCCAAACTCACCACACTCAAAACATGCACCTGGTGCTGGAGAAGTAGGTGTTGCACTCTGGGCTGGGAGGGCACTAAGTGATGACCGACCCTGCTGAAACCCCTGTCGACCACGACCATAAGAACCTCCGCTCTGCTCTGGGCGGCTCGAATGAGAAGGTCTAGATGAGCGACCTCTGCTCTGCTGGGAATGCCCTCTAGATGGAGCACCACTGAAACTGCCAGAACCACGAGGCCTCTTGGCCTCCCGCTCCTCTCTCTCTCGGCGACGATCCGCCTCGATGGAGCGTGCCATATCAGCAACCTGCTCAAACGATGATGACAGAACTCGCTCGCTGGTCATAAGAATACGGATAGAGTAGTTGAGGCCATCAATGAACCTCCTGATCCTCTCCCTATCAGTGGGGATCATCCATGTGGCATGCCTAGCCAACCGAGTGAATCTAAGCTCATACTGGGTCACAGACATGTCGCCCTGAATCAACCACTCGAACCGGCGACGTAGCTCCTCGCGACGAGACTGAGGTACATATTTCTCTAGAAAGAGAGTAGAGAACTGCTGCCATGTGAGAGGTGTTGCTCTTGCAGGCCTACGCCTCTCAAACTCCTCCCACCAATCAAATGCGGGACCGGTAAACTGAAAGGTAGTAAATGAAACTCCGCTGGACTCAAGAATACCAGCCGTACGCAGCATCTTTCGACACTTATCCAAGAAACCCTGGGCATCTCGCCCTCAGCGCCACTGAAATGGGGTGGCTGAAGTCTACCAAATCTCTCAAGACGACGTTGCTCGTCATCGGGCATAACCTGAACCATATGCTCTGGAGCTGGAGCCGGTGCAACTGGAGGAATAACCGGTGCAACCACCTGAGCGGGGACCGCCTCTGGCGTCTGAAGTCCCTAAACAACCGGGTCAGGTGTGCGAGCTGCAGGGGTCTGCTGACCACCCCCTGACTGAGATGTCGCTACAGTAGCGGTAGCTGAAACTACCCGAGCCAAACCGGAACACACTGATAATATCTGAGCAAGAGTCTCCTGAAGACCAGGAATAGCAATAGATATAGTCTGGCCCTGAACTGGGGCTGCTAGAGCATCAACCACTGGGGGCCGCTCCTGAACTGGTATAACAGGCGGGTCAGCTGGCACTGCCTCAGCCGCCCTACCTCTACCTCTAGTACGACCGCGCCCACGGCCTCTAACAGGTGGCAATGGAGGTCGTCCACCTCGTCCCGATGCTCGCGTTCTCGCCATCTGCGGGAGAATAGAATATAGAAGTTCAGTTCTCAGAACAACAAGATCGCACGACAGAGTTCAAGAAAAGTGAAGTTTTCCTAAAGGTTCGCAGCCTCCCGAGGATAAGTACAGGCGTCCCCGTACCGATCCACAAGACTCTACTAACCGGCTCAAGACTCACGAGGCCTAGTAAACCTAGGCTTTGATACCAACTTGTCACGACCCCAAATCCGGTCGTGATGGCGCCCAGCACATTGCTAAGCCAGCCTGATCAATCAATATCAACAACGGAGCTAGAAGCTCTATTTAACCCATTTAAGCATTTAAAAATGTGAAACAATAGTAATACGTATACCAACAGCGGGGAAACCAAGTCCCAAAATATACCAACTCCCATAGACCGCAGGGTCAAGAGTCATGAGCCTCTAAAGAACATAAGTGTAATAAAGTTTATAACAAACTCAGTGCGGAAAAGAAAGACAACAAGATAAGAAATGACAGCTAGAAGGGGAGTCAGGTCCTGCGGACGCTGCAGCTACCTCGACTATCCCGCACAATGCCTCCGAGTAGCTACCGAATCATGTCTGCTGAGAGGTACCTGGATCTGCACACAAGGTGCAGGGAGTAAAATGAGTACTGCCAGACTCAGTGGTAATAAACAAGGGTAAGACAGCGCAGATAAGAAATCCGCAATAAAGCACTATGTAAAACTATAATCGGCTACCCTGTCATAGAATCAATATTCACTGTACATGCACCAACAAATACCAATAAATAGCATAACAACTAGCAGATGTAGCTAAATGCAATGCAATGCATGATATGACCGCTACGGCGCGTAGCCCGACTCCAATTTTGGGTACCCGTGCTCACTGTGGGGGTTCAGACTCCGGAGGGGCTCCTACAGCCCAAGCACATCTCATAGAGATATTCCTGCGGCGTGCAGTCCGATCCAACATATATCTCGCTGCGGCGCGCATCCCGATCCACTACTAGTTAGCTAATATGCAGATACAGCCTCGCAGGATCAAAAGTAGTTTTTTTTTTAAAACTCTTTTATCATTTTTCAGTTGGAAAACAGTAATATCAAGTTCCAGAGATTGGAATTAGCATAATAACGAAATAGCTGCGGACTAGTAGTAAACTAGCATGTCTATATGATAAGACAATGATAACGATCCTCGCGGGATCCAATAACTGGCTCACGGCCCACATGTATACTCAACCGCCCAAGAAGGGGGTTCAACGGCTCGAGAATAGCAAATAATACAGTATCAACAGGTCGGACTAATATATATAGTCTCCAGTTCATGATCGACCCCGCACTCTCAAGAGTGTGCGTGTCTCGCCGCTATACAGCGTCACAAAGTGGTATACCGGGGTTTCGAACCCGCTGGTCATCAGCCACATCTATTACTCACCTTAATACGGCGCGACGACTACTCCGCAATGCCCTTGCCACGAGAATCAAGCTCCGCACGCATAGAATCTGATCAAATACAGTAGAAATACAACAAATTAGGCCAATGAGACGACACCCAATCAATACAACCCGATTTACATCAAAATTCCCAAAGTTGTCAAAACCCGACTTTCGGTACGCTTGTCGAAAAATTACAAAAGTTACATATTCGGAATCCTCACCTCGATACGAGTCTAGGCATATAAAATTTACCAAAATCGGACTCCATTTGCCCACTCAAATCGGTGTTTTTTTCAATTTAGGCCTAGGGCTCAAACCCACCTTTAATCTTCCATTTACAGAAATTTAACCAATGATTTCATGTTAAAATGATGTAATAAAGCCACAAAACTTACCTCCAACGAATCCCCGATGAATTCCCAGCAATTCCCGTCAATTTCTTCTCTTGGAACTCAAAAATGTCGTTTTGGGGTATGAAACCCGCGACTGGTTCTGTTCTGAACTTAAACTCACTGCCAGGCCAATTAACCATACGCGATCGCAGCCTTTGGCACGCGATCGCGATGCACAAATCCCTGGGGCCTGATTTTTCCTCTACGCGATCGCAGTGAACAACAGAAGATCCCTACGCGATCGCAACTCCAGCCACGCGATCGCATTGCATCCGGACTTGACCTTACGCGATCGCGTGAACCCAATCGGGATCGCACTGCATTCCGCCATTGACCTACGCGATCGCAGACATCACCAAGCGATCGCGATGCACAACCAGTCGACCTTACGCGATCACACCTCCCGCGATCGCGATGAACAAAAATTCTCTGCAATTATTGCAGCAGAACAGCAGTGCCTTTTGGCACAAATTGGTCCGTTTGGACCCCCGAATTCATCCCGAGGCCCCCGGGACCCCAACGAAAACCACCAACATACCCCAAAACACGATACGAACTTATTCCAATCATAAAAACACCATCCTAAACATCAAAATCACCAATTACACACGGATTCAAGCCTAAATTTCTTAAAACTTTCCGAATTACACATTCGATCAAAAACCCGACCAAGCGACATCCGAATGACCTGAAATTTTGCGGACATATCCAAAATCACATAACGAAGCTACAGGAATTGTCGAAATTCCATTCCGACCCCGGATCAAAATCTCACCTACCGTACGGATTTCGCTAAAATTCAACCTTAGCCAATTCAAGCCTATTTCTACACCGGGCCTCCAAATTCAATTCCGATCGCTCCCCTAAGTCAAAAATCACCTCCCGGAACTAACCGAATCATCAGAATCCGATTCCGGGCCCTCTAACCAAATAGTCAACTCCGGGTTGACTTTCCTTATTCAAGTTTCCTTCACAAAGGCTATATGCCTCATTTCCAATCCCAATCACTCCTAACTCACCCGATAGACTCTAACACTGATATAAAATCATAAAACATGTATTTACAACATAACGGGGTGGTAATTCTCGTGACGACGAGCCGGGTCGTCACAATAACAAATGCACCACAACTTGTGTTCCCTCTCTGTTTTGGTGATTCTTTCGAGTGAAGAACAAATGGTTTATACTCATGCCCAAATGTATGATGCAAGTCACCAAATTTACAATACTCCAAAACCATCGAAATAAATTCCTGATATTGAAGAACCTGCTTCTTTATAACTTGATACTCATATCCCTGGTATGCAGAATCATATACATATATGGTCTTCTCATTCAAGTCTACCACTGCCAGGTAATAATGAGTACAACAATCAAACTCAACTTTACCATCGACAATTGGTGCAGGAATTCAAATCGGACAGAAAACTTTATCAACAGATGACAATGGAATCCCACATCTACGATTCTCACCCAATACATACTGAATAAGAGAAAATCCCAATCCTACATTCCAAAATTCAAACTCAGTAAAGTTTTCTGGACGTTTATGCCAGTCTTTCTATGCAAATTCCAAAGTGTCACTAAAGCCCAAATCTGTTGTTGTTGAAGCAAATGGACAATCATTGATGTGATATTGTCACGACCCTAGTTCACCAATCGTGAACCTGTCATGACGGCACCCAGTCTTCGTGACTAGGTAAGCCTAACACGATGCGGAATATATGAATTCATGAACAAAAGATAAGATAACAGCAGAATAATGTACATAAAATGTAATAAGTGCCACTCGGCACATACACTTCACCAAATTGTCACGACCCCAAATCCGGTCGTGATGGCGCCCAGCACATTGCTAAGCCAGCCTGACCAATCCATATCAACCACGGAGCTAGAAGCTCTCTTTAACCCATTTAAGCAAATTAATTCAAGAAATAACAGCGATATATGTAACGAAAACGGGGGAACCAAGTCCCATAATACATCAACTCCCATAGACCAAGGGTCAAGAGTCATGAGCCTCTACTGAACATGAGTGTATAAAGGTTTACAAAATACCAAGTGCGGAAAGAAATGTCGATACAAAATCAAAAGACAGTAGGAAGGAATATCGGGTCCTGCGGACTCTGCAGCTACCTCGAATATCCACAAACGTCGCCTCGCACAGCTACTGGATCACTGCTGAGAGGTACCTGGATCTGCACACAAGGTGCAGGAGTAAAATGAGTACCGCCGGACTCGGTGGTAATAAACAAGGGTAAGACGAACGCAGATAAGAAATCCGCAATAAAGCACTATGTAAAGCTACAATCAGCTACCCTGTCATAGAATCAATCTTCACTGTACATGTTCCAACAAATACCAATAAATAGCATAACAGCTAGCAGATGTAGCTAAATGCAATGCAATGCATGATATGAACGCTACGGCGCGTAGCCCGACTCCAATTTTGGGTACCCGTGCTCACTGTGGGGGTTCAGACTCCGGAGGGGCTCCTACAGCCCAAGCACATCTCATAGAGATATTCCTGCGGCGTGCAGTCCGATCCAACATATATCTCGCTGCGGCGTGCAGCCCGATCCACTACTAGTCAGCTAATATGCAGATACAGCCTCGCAAGCTCAAAAGTAGTTTTTGAAAACTCTTTTATCATTTTTCAGTTGGAAAACAGTAATATCAAGTTCCAGAGATTGGAATTAGCATAATAACAAAATAGCTGCGGACTAGTAGTAAACTAGCATGTCTCTATGATAAGACCATGATAACGATCCTCGCGGGATTCAATAACTGGCTCACGGCCCACATGTATAATCAACCGCCCAAGAAGGGGGTTCAACGGCTCAAGAGTGGCCATTATCACAATATATATATATGCAACCATCCGAGAAGGAGGTTCGACGGCTCTAGAATAGCCAATAATACAGTATCAACAGGTTGGACTAATATGTAGTCTCCAGTTCATGATCGACCCCGCACTCTCAAGAGCGTACGTGTCTCGCCGCTATACAGCGTCACAAAGTGGTATACCGGGGTTTCGAACCCGCTGGTCATCACCCACATCTATTACTCACCTCAACATGGCGCGACGACTACTCCGCAATGCCCTTGCCACGAGAATCAAGCTCCGCACGTGTAGAATCTGATCAAATACAGTAGAAACACAACAAATTAGGCCAATGGGACGACACCCAATCAATATAACTCAATTTACATCAAAATTCCCAAAGTTGTCAAAACCCGACTTTCGGTACGCTTATCAAAAAATCACGAAAGTCACATATTCGGAACCCTCATCTCAATACGAGTCTAAGCATATCCATTTTACCAAATTCGGACTCCATTTGCCCATTCAAAACCTTGATTTTCTAAAGTTCAAGACTAGGGCTAAATCCTCCATAATTTACCCCAAATTCCTCCATTTTCATGATATAATTGCATAATATTACCAATACTAATCATAGTTTAAGTCCATAGATGATTACCCTGATGATTTCCCTTGAATTTCTCTTCAAAATCGCCCAAATCGCCTCTAAAGCCGAGACCCAATATGTGTTAAATGTTCTGAAATTTTTCTAACTCCTGATACACTTACTAACAGCGATTTTCGCTTCTGCGGAACATTTTCCGCTTCTACGCTCCCGTATCCGCGGCCAAAGGGTCGCTTCAGCGGTTCCAGGCCTAGCCGGCCATTTCCTCTTCTGCGAACAAAGGCCGCTTAAGCGGTCCCGCTTCTGCGAAGAAGCTTCCGCTTCTGCGGACAAATCCGCTTCTGCGCATCCTCGACCGCTTCTGCGGTCTCGCCCAAACGGTCAAACGCCCGCTTCTGCGGAACCAGCCGCTTCTGCGATAACTGGCTCGCACCAGCGACCCCGCTTCGGCGGAAGTTCTTCCGCTTCTGCGAAATCACCCGCTCCTGCGCACCTCGTCCGCTTCTGCGGACTCGCTCCTGCGTCCAAAATTCCGCAGGAGCGGAAACAACAGAAGCAGGATCCCAACCTGCAATTTTCCATATTTTTCTCCCGATTAACCATCCGAAAACACCCCGAGGCCCCCGGGACCTCATCCAAACATACCAACACATCTTAATACCTCATTCGAACTTGCTCCAATCCTCAAAACACGACTAACAACATCAAAACCCATAATTCGCATCGAATTCAAGCCTAAATTCCTCAAAACATTCCAAATTACACATTCAATCAAAAACCCGACCAAACGACGTCCGAATGACCTGAAATTTTGCAGGCACATCCAAAATCACCTAACGAAGCTACTGCAACTGTCGGAATTCCATTCCGACCCCGAATCAAAATCTCACCTACCGTTCGGATTTCGCCAAAATTCAACCTTAGCCAATTCAAGCCTATTTCTACACCGGGCCTCCAAATTCAATTCCGATCGCTCCCCTAAGTCACAAATCACCTCCCGGAACTAACCGAATCATCGGAATCCGATTCCGAGCCCTCTAACCAAATAGTCAACTCCGGGTTGACTTTTCCTTATTCAAGTTTCCTTCAAAAAGGCTATATGCCTCATTTTCAATCCAATTCACTCCTAACTCACCCGATAGACTCTAACACCGATATAAAATCATAAAACATGCAATTTCAACATAACGGGGTGGTAATTCCCGTAACGACGGGCCGGGTCGTTACATTCTCCCCAACTTAAACAATCGCTCGTCCTCGAGCGTACCCAGAGTTGTACAGGGAGTATCAAACAAGTGTGGATATCTGCTCCGCATTTCCTGCTCGGTCTCCCAAGTTGCTTCCTCCACGGGACGACCTCTCCACTGCACTTTTACCGAAGCTATGTCCTTAGATCTCAGCTTACGAACCTGTCGACCCAAAATGGCTACTGGTTCCACATCATAAGTCAAATCCTCATCTAGCTGTATCGTGCCGAAGTCCAACACATGAGACGGGTCTCCGACATACTTCCGGAGCATAGATACATGGAACACCGGGTGAACTCCCGACAAAAACTGGGTGGCAAAGCAAGCATATAAGCCACCTCCCCAACTTTCCTAAGCACCTCAAAAGGTCCAATGAACCTTGGGCTCAACTTTCCTTTCTTCCCAAACCTCATAACACCCTTCATAGGCGAAACTTTCAGCAACACCTTCTCACCTACTGAATAAGACACATCTCGGACCTTCCGGTCTGCATAACTCTTCTGACGCGACTGAGCTGTGCGAAGTCTCTCCCGAATCACCTTCACCTTATCTAAGGCATCTTGGACTAACTCTGTCCCTAACAACCTAGCCTCGCCGGGCTCGAACCAACCAACTGGAGATCTACACCGCCTCCCATATAAAGCTTCATACGGTGCCATCTGAATGCTGGACCGATAGCTATTATTGTAAGCAAACTCCGCCAAAGGCAAATAATCAGCCCATGAACCACCAAAATCAATGACACAAGCACGCAACATGTCCTCCAATATCCGAATAGTACGCTCAGACTGCCCATCCGTCTGTGGATGAAATGCTGTGCTCAGCTCCACCTGTGAACCCAACTCTCGCTGAAATGTCCTCCAGAACTGAGATGTGAACTGGGTACCTCTGTCCGATATAATGGAAATAGGAACTCCATGCAATCTCACTATCTCACGGATGAATATCTCTGCCAACCGCTCTGAGGTATAGGTAGTACACACTGGGATGAAGTGAGCTGACTTGGTCAACCTATCCACCACCACCCAAACTGAATCAAACTTCCTCGCCGTCCGAGGGAGTCCACTAACAAAGTCCATAGTTATTCTTTCCCACTTCCACTCCGGAATATCAATACGCTGGAATACACCACCAGGTCTCCGATGCTCATACTTGACCTGCTGACAGTTTAGACACCGAGCCACATGGCTCACAATATCTTTCTTCATCTTTCTCCACCGGAAATGCTGCTTCAAGTCCTGGTACATCTTCGCGGCTCCTGGATGAATAGAATACCGCGAGCTGTGGGCCTCCTCCAATATCAACTCACGAAGGCCATCAACATTGGGCACGCATATCCGGCCCTGCATCCTCAATACACCGTCACTATCAATGGTGACATCTCTAGCATCATCATGCTGAACTCTGTCCCTAAGGACAGCCAAATGTGGATCATCATACCGGCACTCACGAATACGATCATATAGAGATGACCGAGATACAACACAAGCCAATACCCTGCTGCGCTCCGAAATATCTAACCTCACTAGCCGATTGGCTAGCACCTGAACATCATAAGCAAATGGCCTCTCCTCAGCTGGAATATATGCCAAGCTCCCCATAATGACCGCCTTCCGGCTCAAAGCATCGGCCACCACATTGGCCTTCCCCGGATGATATAATATAGTGATGTCATAATCCTTCAGCAACTCTAGCCATCTCCGCTGTCTCAAATTAAGGTCTTTCTGTTTGAACAAGTGTTGGAGACTACGATGGTCGGTATACACCTCACAAGACACACCGTACAAATAGTGTCTCCAAATCTTCAATGCATGAACAATGGCGGCTAGCTCCAAATCATGAACAAGATAGTTCTTCTCATGCGGCTTCAGCTGCCGAGAAGCATAAGCAATTACCTTACCTTCCTGCATCAACACACAACCTATCCCCACTCTAGAAGCATCACAATATACAGTATAAAACCTGAAGTTGAGGGAAAAATCAATATTGGAGCCGTGGTCAAAGCTGTCTTGAGCTTTCGAAAGCTCTTCTCGCACTCGTCCGGCCATACAAATGGGGCACCCGTCTGAGTCAACTTGGTCAAGGGAGATGGAATAGAGGAAAATCAGAAAACAAACCGGCGATAATACCCCGCCAAGCCAAGAAAACTCCTGATCTCTGTAGCTGAGGACGGTCTAGGCCAACTCCGCACCGCCTCTATCTTTTTCTGATCAACCTGAATACCATCACGAGACACCACATGTCCCCAGAAATGCTACGGACTCGAGCCAAAACTCGCACTTGGAGAATTTAGCATATAGCTTCTCCTCTCTCGATCTCTGCAACACAATACTCAAATGCTGAGCATGCTCCTCCTGACTACGGGAGTAGACTAGAATGTCATCAATGAACACAATCACAAATGAATCCAAATAAGGCTTGAACACACTGTTCATCAGATGCATAAATGCTGCTGGGGCGTTGGTCAGCCCAAACGACATCACAAGGAAACTCATAATGACCATATCGGGTCCCGAATGCAGTCTTCATAATATCCGAGTCCCTGATCTTCAGCTGATGATAGCCTGAACGAAGATCGATCTTAGAAAACACCCTCGCACCCTGTAACTGATCAAACAAATCATCTATGCGCGGTAGAGGGTACTTGTTCTTCACCGTCACTTTGTTCAATTGCCTATAATCAATACACATCCGCATGGAACCATCTTTCTTTTTAACAAATAATACCGGCGCACCCCACGGAGACACACTAGGGCGGATGAAACCCTTATCCAGAAGCTCTTGAAGCTGCTCTTTCAGTTCTTTCAACTCAGCTGGTGCCATCCTATAAGGAGGAATGGATATGGGCTGAGTGCCCGGCACCAAGTCAATGCCAAAATCAATATCCCTGTCCGGCGGCATGCCCGGCAGGTCTGAGGGGAATACATCCGGGAAGTCCCTCACAACAGGTACAGAATCAATGCTAGGAGACTCAGTTCCCACATCTCTCACAAAATCTAAGTACGATAAACACCCTTTTTCAACCATCCTCTGAGCTTTTAAGAACGAAATAACACGGCTAGGGACGAAATCGGTCGAACCCCGCCACTCAATCTGAGAAATACCAGGAATGGCCAACGTAATCGTCTTAGCATGACAGTCCAATATAGCATGATACGGAGACAACCAGTCCATACCCAATATAACATCAAAGTCCACCATTCCCAACAATAACAAATCTGCCTAGGTCTCCAGACCCCCAATAGATATAACACAGGATCTATAGACATGATCCACAATGATCGCATCACCCACGGGGGTGGATACATGAACAGGTAAATCAAGACTTCCACGAGTCGCACCCAAGTGATATGCAAAATAAGAGGACACGTAAGAATATGTGGACCCCGGATCAAATAGAACAGAGGCATCTCTGTGACAGACAGAAATGATACCTGTAATTACTGCATCGGAGGCAACTGCATCACGCCCGTCGTGAAGTGCATAGAACCGTGCTCGGCCTCCACCGGATCTCTCCTCGCCCCCGGGGCGTCCACGAGAAGACCGACCTCCACCTCTACTAGACCGAGATGGTGCTGAAGAGGAGGGCCGATCCCTCTGCTAGTCCTGCCCCTACGTAGTCGAGGGCAATGTCTCCTCATGTGGCCAAACTCACCACACTCATAACATGCACCTGGTGCTGGAGAAGTAGGTGCTGCACTCTGGGCTGGGAGGGCACCAAGCGATGACTGACCCTGCTGAAACCCCTGTCGACCACGACCATAAGAACCTCCGCTCTGCTCTGGGCGGCCTGAATGAGAAGGTCTAGATGAGCGACCTCTGCTCTGCTGGGAATGCCCTCTAGATGGAGCACCACTGAAACTGCCCGAACCACGAGGCCTCTCGGCCTCCCACTCCTCTCTCTCTCGGCGATGATCCGCCTCAATGGAGCGTGCCATATCAGCTACCTGCTCAAACGATGATGACAGAACTCGCTCGCCGGTCATAAGAATACGGATAGAGTAGTTGAGGCCATCAATGAACCTCCTGATCCTCTCCCTATCAGTGGGGATCATCCATGTGGCATGCCTAGCCAACTGAGTGAATCTAAGCTCATACTGGGTCACAGACATGTCGCCCTGAATCAACCACTCGAACTGGCGACGTAGCTCCTCGCGACGAGACTGAGGTACATATTTCTCTAGAAAGAGAGTAGAGAACTGCTGCCATGTGAGAGGTGCTGCTCTTGCGGGCCTACGCCTCTCAAACTCCTCCCACCAATCAAATGCGGGACCAGTGAACTGAAATGTAGTAAATGAAACTCCGCCTGGACTCAAGAATACCAGCCGTACGCAGCATCTTCTGACACTTATCCAAGAAACCCCGGGCATCCTCGCCCTCAACGCCACTGAAATGGGGTGGCTGAAGTCTACCAAATCTCTCAAGACGACGCTGCTCGTCATCGGGCATAACCTGAACCATATGCTCTGGAGCTGGAGCTGGTGCAGCTGGAGGAATAACCGGTGCAACCACCTGAGCGGGGACCGCCTCTGGCGTCCGAAGTCCCTGAACAACCGGGTCAGGTGTGCGAGCTGCAGGGGTCTGCTTAACTACCCCCTGTCTGAGATATCGCTGCAGTAGCAGTAGCTGAGACTACCTGAGCCAAACCGGAACACACCGATAATATTTGAGCAAGAGTCTTCTGAAGACCTGGAATAGCAATAGATACAGTCTGGCCCTGAATTGGGGCTGCTGGAGCATCTACCACTGGGGGCTGCTCCTGAACTGGTACAACGGGCGGGTCAGCTGGCATTGCCTCAGCCGCCCTACCTCTAACTCTAGCACGACCGCGCCCACGGCCTCTAACAGGTGGCAATGGAGGTCGTCCACCTCGTCCCGATGCTCGCGTTCTCGCCATCTGCGAGAGAATAGAATATAGAAGTTCAGTTCTCAGAACAACAAGATCGCACGACAGAGTTCAAGAAAAGTGAAGTTTTCCTAAAGGTTCGCGGCCTCCCGAGGATAAGTACAGGCGTCCCCGTACCGATCCACAAGACTCTACTAACCGGCTCAAGACTCATGAGGCCTAGTAAACCTAGGCTCTGATACCAACTTGTCACGACCCCAAATCCGGTCGTGATGGCGCCCAGCACATTGCTAAGCCAGCCTGACCAATCCATATCAACCACGGAGCTAGAAGCTCTCTTTAACCCATTTAAGCAAATTAATTCAAGAAATAACAGCGATATATGTAACGAAAACGGGGAACCAAGTCCCATAATACATCAACTCCCATAGACCAAGGGTCAAGAGTCATGAGCCTCTACTGAACATGAGTGTATAAAGGTTTACAAAATACCAAGTGCGGAAAGAAATGTCAATACAAAATCAAAAGACAGTAGGAAGGAATATCGGGTCCTGCGGACTCTGCAGCTACCTCGAATATCCACAAACGTCGCCTCGCACAGCTACCGGATCACTGCTGAGAGGTACCTGGATCTGCACACAAGGTGCAGGGAGTAAAATGAGTACTGCCAGACTCAGTGGTAATAAACAAGGGTAAGACAGCGCAGATAAGAAATCCGCAATAAAGCACTATGTAAAGCTACAATCAGCTACCCTGTCATAGAATCAATCTTCACTGTACCTGTTCCAACAAATACCAATAAATAGCATAACAGCTAGCAGATGTAGCTAAATGCAATGCAATGCATGATATGACCGCTACGGCGCGTAGCCCGACTCCAATTTTGGGTACCCGTGCTCACTGTGGGGGTTCAGACTCCAGAGGGGCTCCTACAGCCCAAGCACATCTCATAGAGATATTCTCGCGGCGTGCAGTCCGATCCAACATATATCCTGCTGCGGCGTGCGGCCCGATCCACTACTAGTCAGCTAATATGCAGATACAGCCTCGCAGGCTCAAAAGTAGTTTTTGAAAACTCTTTTATCATTTTTCAGTTGGAAAACAGTAATATCAAGTTCCGGAGATTGGAATTAGCATAATAACAAAATAGCTGCGGACTAGTAGTAAACTAGCATGTCTCTATGATAAGACCATGATAACGATCCTCGCGGGATTCAATAACTGGCTCACGGCCCACATGTATAATCAACCGCCCAAGAAGGGGGTTCAACGGCTCAAGAGTGGCCATTATCACAATATATATATATGCAACCATCCGAGAAGGAGGTTCGACGGCTCTAGAATAGCCAATAATACAGTATCAACAGGTTGGACTAATATGTAGTCTCCAGTTCATGATCGACCCCGCACTCTCAAGAGTGTGCGTGTCTCGCCGCTATACGGCGTCACAAAGTGGTATACCGGGGTTTCGAACCCGCTGGTCATCACCCACATCTATTACTCACCTCAACACGGCGCGACGACTACTCCGCAATGCCCTTGCCACGAGAATCAAGCTCCGCACGTGTAGAATCTGATCAATTACAGTAGAAACACAACAAATTAGGCCAATGGGACGACACCCAATCAATATAACTCAATTTACATCAAAATTCCCAAAGTTGTCAAAACCCGACTTTTGGTACGCTTATCGAAAAATCACGAAAGCCACATATTCGGAACCCTCATCTCAATACGAGTCTAAGCATATCCATTTTACCAAATTCGGACTCCATTTGCCCATTCAAAACCTTGATTTTCTAAAGTTCAAGACTAGGGCTAAATCCTCCATAATTTACCCCAAATTCCTCCATTTTCATGATATAATTGCATAATATTACCAATACTAATCATAGTTTAAGTCCATAGATGATTACCCTGATGATTTCCCTTGAATTTCTCTTCAAAATCGCCCAAATCGCCTCTAAAGCCGAGACCCAATATGTGTTAAATGTTCTGAAATTTTTCTAACTCCTGATACACTTACTAACAGCGATTTTCGCTTCTGCGGAACATTTTCCGCTTCTACGCTCCCGTATCCGCGGCCAAAGGGTCGCTTCAGCGGTTCCAGGCCTAGCCGGCCATTTCCTCTTCTGCGAACAAAGGCCGCTTAAGCGGTCCCGCTTCTGCGAAGAAGCTTCCGCTTCTGCGGACAAATCCGCTTCTGCGCATCCTCGACCGCTTCTGCGGTCTCGCCCAAACGGTCAAACGTCCGCTTCTGCGGAACCAGCCAATTTTCCCCCCGTCCGCTTCTGCGATCACTGGCTCGCACCAGCGACCCCGCTTCAGCGGAAAATGATCCGCTTCTGCGGTCGCCGCTTCTGCGGCTCCTGGTCCGCTTCAGCGCACCCGCTCCTGCGCCCAAAATTCCGCAGGAGCGGAAACAACAGAAGCAGTGCACCAGTTTCCGCAATTTTCCATATTTTTCTCCCGATTAACCATCCGAAAACACCCCGAGGCCCCCGGGACCTCATCCAAACATACCAACACATCTTAATACCTCATTCGAACTTGCTCCAATCCTCAAAACACGACTAACAACATCAAAACCCATAATTCGCATCGAATTCAAGCCTAAATTCCTCAAAACATTCCAAATTACACATTCAATCAAAAACCCGACCAAACGACGTCCGAATGACCTGAAATTTTGCAGGCACATCCAAAATCACCTAACGAAGCTACTGCAACCGTCGGAATTCCATTCCGACCCCCGAATCAAAATCTCACCTACCGTTCGGATTTCGCCAAAATTCAACCTTAGCCAATTCAAGCCTATTTCTACACCGGGCCTCCAAATTCAATTCCGATCGCTCCCCTAAGTCACAAATCACCTCCCGGAACTAACCGAATCATCGGAGTCCGATTTCGAGCCCTCTAACCAAATAGTCAACTCCGGGTTGACTTTCCTTATTCAAGTTTCCTTCAAAAAGGCTATATGCCTCATTTTCAATCCAATTCACTCCTAACTCACCCGATAGACTCTAACACCTGATATAAAATCATAAAACATGTATTTACAACATAACGGGGTAGTAATTCCCGTGACGACGGGCCGGGTCGTCACACAAATACCACTAGACAACATACTACCAAGACCTGGAAACCCACGGGCAACACAGACTAAGAAAGAGTACAAATGTGGCTCTATACATCAAGAATGTCTATACAACGAGAATAAGGGAAATAACTTATATCACTAATGAGAATAGAAGGGGACTCTCCAGATCCGCGTACGTAGCAGATCATAACTCAAGTCTACTGAAAGTGCTGCTAAATCACCTGAAATGTGCCTGATCTGATATTCCTGGATATGCACAGCAAAAGTGTGAAGAAGAGTAGTATGAGTACACCATGGCGGTACTCAGTAAGTGCCAAGCTCGATAGAGTAGTGACGAGGAAGGTCAGGGTCCTACCGAGAAATAATAATATAGTAATAATAATAATATCGAGTAGTTCAAATAATAAATAAGACAGAATTAACCGCAATAAAGTAAATACTACAACCGTCTACAATTAAGCTAACAAGAATAACCAACATCACAAAATATAAATCAACCAGTCCAGGATCTCCGGGAAGTGAACCCGCAATCCCTCTCTATATTCATCAACTCAGGATCTTTGGGAATCGAACCCGCACTCCATACGTCAGTATCTCTGGGTCTCCGGGAATTGAACCCGCAGCCCTTGGATCTCCGGGAATTGAACCCGCAGTCTGTAGTTCGTATCTCAATAACTCATGATCTCCGGGAATTGAACCCGCAGTCCGTATCTCAATAACTTAAGATCTCCGGAAATTTAACCCGCAGTCCGTATCTCAGCATCCCCGGGTCTCCGGGAATCGAACCCGCAGCCCTTGGATCTCCGGGAATTGAACCCACAGTCCACAAACACAAACAAAATCAATAAGAGGAAAAACATAGAGAAATATGAAATACATAGCTGCAATTTACACAAAAACCAGTATCAACATGTTCCAGGAAATTCAATTAAGACAAGTAAGGCACTTAGACAGATAATCCTATCTAATCATGCTTCTCTAACTCACACCAGATAAATCTCACAATTAATTCAATTAAATAACAAGGATATCACGATTTGAACAGTTCAAGTAAGGTGGTTTTTTAACAATCTGCGCAAGTACATGCCCGTCACCTCGCGTACAAGGCATTTAAATCAACACATAATGTCCTAGGGGAGAAGTTTCCCTCATGTAAGGTTAAACAAGTCACTTACCTCAATTCCGGTACAAACCCGCTAAGAAACGACTCTCTTGCCACGATTATCCGACTTCAAATGGCTCAAATCTATTAAATTAAATTTTATAGCATAAGTAATAATTCAAGTAATTTATTCTACAATTAAATTCTAAGCTAATACGCGAAATTATATAAAATAACCAAAATGCCCACAGGCCCACATGCTCGGAATCTGAAATTTTTTAAAGATAAAGATTACTCATGACCTTAGGAAATCAAATATATAATTTTCTCTTAATTCCATACTCAAAATCGTTGTCAAAATCCAAAAATCTCATTTTCTAGGTTTTTCTTTAAAACCCAAATTCTCCTATGGATTCTCATGAATTTTGATGTTAAATCTAAGGTATAAACATAAAATAAAAATTGAAAACTAGTTAGAGGAACTTACCCAATGATTTGGTACGGAAATCCACTCTCAAAATCGCCCATTCTCGGACTTAGGGCTCAAAATATGGTAAAATGAAGCAAAAACTCGAGGTTCACAGCTAGAATCAAGCTGTAGAAGTTGCATTTACGATCCAGGGTTCGCAACAAAAACGAAGAAGTTCTTCGCAATTGCCACATGCCAGAGTAACACCAAAACAACTCCTAACAACACATCCACAACCCAATGAAACACCACAATGTATATATCAATAACAATAATCTCATGATTATAAGCGTCGCATTATCATGCTGATATCTGGACATAAAACACACCATCCGTATGCTAATAACCATGTCTCTGGCCAAAATAGTTATTCATAAATCACAACATTGCCAATTAACCTTATGTTAACAAACATCTCATTTCAGACCTCCACTTTACTCACAGCAAAGCATGAAGATCTCATAATTACTTACTCGAATTGACGAGTCACATTTAGCACCACCTGGGCGCCCATCTCGTAGGCTAAAGCTTAATATTTATAACACAAAAATGACTGAATGTTAACAGAAAATACACAAGAATTGTCAAATAAGCCTAACATTCATGACTCCCGTTTAAAAGATAGTACAAAATTTTAAATTTCATAAAATGAGAATTTTAAACATATAACTTTTCACCGCTAGGACTTTGTCCTTACATAACATCCACCGCAGCTTCTAGCTCGGTTTAAATCATTTCACATCATATAATTATTCGAGGATATCACCCTCAACTCTGAATCACAAGTATTTGCACATTGCGCCAACTGAAAATTTTAATTTCCTTTATTTCTCTTTTCAATAATTTCCGTCAAAGAGAATCATAACATATAATGAACCCTCATACCGATAGGGCATATAACTGACTCCTAAAATTACATCAAAACCCACTGTACTAAGTAATAGAAAGTCACTTTGAGCCTCATACATATTTATTATTATTATTATTATTATTATTATTATTATTATTATTATTATTATTATTATTATTATTATTATTATTATTATTATTATTATTATTATTATTATTTGTGACCAACACATAATGATAGGGATAGTTATCTCAATATAATATCCCAACGTGAGTGTTCACAGGAGTAGATCTCAGGATTACGAAGCTCACTCATGAGCGGAGCACATTAAAAGGACTCGCCTCGATTTTCAAAACCAAATCAAGTTAAGGAAAAATATCTTTTTATAATAATCAGCATTGTACATGTAATGACACCATCTGGTGTAGTGGCCTCAGCCACACTAGAGTAGTTATATCAATGGGTCGGGCATCTACCTCTTAGGCGCCATCTACCCATTCGTTGTCTCTAACTTGTAGCGTATGTAAATTGGTAACTATGATGGAGTGTGTAGACTGTGTGTTCTGATGAAATAGATTTCTCCCAAGTCTGGGACAACTTCTCATGATGTTTCCACTATCATCACATTCATAACAACTCATTATAACTAGAATAACCATTTAAGGAATTCCATGCTAGTGGGGCATTAAAAGATGATTATCCTACGAGAGTGCCCTGATTAACTGGAGTACTATGAGTATTCTGAAATCGATTCAACTTCCCTGTTGTTACTGAAATATAGAATTATTATGGACATAGGAACATCAAAGGTCTCAACATCATCCCATACAAATCTCAGCTCTTACTCGTATACAAGTTTGAGAGAACTTTTGAATACCACTGAAATACATTGCTGCCCACAAGTTGATCGTTGATAATGAACTCCTTTCACTTGGTGCAAGCCATAAGATACATCCCGATAATCCACAATACTAACCCTTATCGCTTGTACGTCATCATCATAAGACAACTCAAGACAAATGTTGGTACATGTCATTCTTAGGAAAGTTAAACTCACTTCCCCCAGTGTCTCGGTTGCTAGTTGTACCCTTCGCTAAATAGACATCTCATACGAACGATATAGTCTTTATTACCACCAACTATCTTTAGATTTACATCCACCTCGTGATTCTACCATTACTGCAACGATTAGGCAGCTAACTAAACTTTCTCAAGATCGTACTTATCAACCAAATGTAAGAACCTAGTGCACCCCCATGTGTACAATTGAATGGATCTCTCAATTTTGCATTATCGATATGGATGACATGCGGTAACAATAGTTGAGTAAATTCTTGGCTCCCTTATAATCCCTTTGTAGCATCATGAACCGTCGGCGCATACTTGATACCGAGTGCGCAATTTCAATACATGAATGGATACAAAAGAACATATGATATAGGCTCCAACTGAATAAATGACGCACGATAAGGAATGAAATGAAGTGGAATTTTCCTAATGGTTACATAGCCTCTCGTAGGTAAATACGGACGTCTCTGTATCGATCAGCGAGACTCTAAATAACCGGTCTGTGTCCCGTGACTCCTATGAACCTAGGGCTCTGATACCAACTTGTCACGACCCTAGTTCACCAGTCGTAAACCTGTCATGACGGCACCCAGTCTCCGCGAATAGGTAAGCCTAACACGATGCGGAATATACGAATCCATGAACAAAAGATAAGATAACACCGGAATATTGTAAATGAAATGTAATAAGTGCCGCTCGGCACATACACTTCGCCAAATACCACTAGGCAACATACTACCAAGACCCAGAAACCCAAGGGCAACACAAACTAAGAAAGAGTACAACGAGAATAAGGAAAATAACTAATATCACTAATGAGAATAGAATGGGACTCTCCGGATCCACAGATGTAGTAGATCATACCTCAAGTCTCACGAAAGTGCTACTAAATCATCTGAAATGTGCCTGATCTGATGTACCTGGATCTGCACAGCAAAAGTGTGCAGAAGAGTAGTATGAGTACACCACGGCGGTACTTAGTAAGTGCCAAGCCTAACCTCGATGGAGTAGTGACGAGGAAGTTTAGGGCCCTACCGAGAAATTATAATATAGTGATAATAATATCGAGCAGTTCAAATAATAATAATAAGTCTGAATTAACCGCAATAAAGAAAATACTACAATCGTCTACAATTAAGCTAACAAGAATAACCAACATCACAAAATATAAATCAACCAGTCCAGGATCTCCGGGAATTGAACCCGCAGTCCCTCTCTGTATTCATCAACTCAGGATCTCCGGGAATCGAACCCGCAGTACATACATCAGTATCTCTGGGTCTCCAAGAATCGAACACGCAGCCCTTCGATTTCCTGGAATTGAACCTGTAATCCGCATCTCAACATCTCGATATCTTAGCATCTTCGGGAATTGAACCCGCAATCCATATCAAAATAACTCAAGATCTCTAGGAATTGAACCCGTAGTCTGTATCTTAGCAACTCCGGGACTCCGAGAATCGAACCTGCAGCCTTTGGATCTCCGAGAATTGAACCCGCAGTCCACAAACACAAACACAATCAATAAGAGGAAAAACACAGAGAAATATGAAATACATAGCTGCAATTTACACAAAAACTAGTATCAACAAGTTCCAGGAAATTTAATTAAGACAATTAAGGCACTTAGACAGATACTCCTATCTAATCATGCTTCTCTAACTCACACTAGATAAATCTCACAATTAAATCAATTAAATAACAAAGATATCACAATTTGAATAGTTCAAGTAAGGTGGTTTTTAACAATCTGCGCAAGTACACGCCCGTCACCTCGCGTACAAGGCATTTAAATCAACACATAATGTCCTAGGGGAGAAGTTTCCCCCACGCAAGGTTAGACAAGCCACTTACCTCAATTCCGGTACAAAACCCTGCAGAAGTCGCATTCGCGATCCAGGGTTCGCAATTGCGATCCTTCACAAAAACCAAGAAGGATCGCATTTGCGATAAAAAGTTCGCAATTGCGATCATACCAGAAGAAGCAGTTTTCTCCGACACAAAAATAAGCATAACTTCCTCATACAATGTCCAAATTCGATGATTCTTTTTCCTATGGCTCCATAATTTTGATACGGATCTAATGGTTCAAACAAAACTGAATTTGGTTCTCATTAGCTTAATTTATCACTCTTTTATGTCCAAAGAAATGACATTAAAATATCAAATAAGAGCGTGGTCACAACCCGAAACACATCCGAGGCCCCTGGGAACCCGACCAATAACACCAACTAGTCCCAAAATACATTATGGACTTTCTCGGGGCCTAAAATCACGTCAAACAACGCTAAAATAATGAATTATACCTCAATTTAAGCTTGAAGAACTTTGAAGTTTCCAACTTCTATTTTCGATGCCGAAATCTATCAAACCACGTCTGATTAACTTACAATTTTGCACACAAGTCCAAAATGACATAATGAATCTATAGCAACTCTCGGAATTCCATTCTGGTCCTCGGATCAAAATCTTACCTATCAACCAGAATTCGCCAAAATACTAACTTTGCCAATTCAAGCTTAAATCTACACTCGTCTTCCCAAAAATATTCCGAACACACTCCTACGTCTCAAATCACCTAACGAAGCAATCCGAAACATAAAATTCACATTTCGAGCACGATATCAAAATTTCTACTTCCGGCCGAATTTTCTCAAAAACCTTCAAATTTCTATCTTTAGCCAAGCGGCTCCAAAATGACCTACGAACCTCCGAATTCACTTCCAATCGCGCTCCCAACTCCAGAATAAGTATACAGAGCTACTCCTAATCCTAAAATCCCAAATGGACATCAATAACATTGAATTGTATTTCAAGCCAAAATGATGCAATTTCTTCTAAAATGCTATCTTCCATAATAGTCACCATAACGCTCCCGGGTTATCTAAAACCCAATCCGTGAATACGTCCAAGTCCGAAATCATTATACGAACCCGCTGGAACATTTGGATCCCGATTCTGAGTTCATTTTTTCAACTTTAAGCTTTCAAAATGAGAATTTCCATTTAGATTTGACTCCAAACTTCCTGAATTTTAATTCTGACCATACAGACAAGTCAATATACCTGAGATGAAGCTGCTCATGGCCTCAAACTACTGAATGACGCGCTATACCTCAAAACGACCGGTTGGGTCGTTACAATCTCCCCCACATACACATACGTTCATCCTCGAACGTGGTGAGAACTACACTAAAGTAGTCATAAATCACTTGTTTAACACCTCATGCACCTATCTGTGCTTCCACAACTTAGTTGATCACATTATGTGATGACCCAAAGGGTCATCACCTATTTTCCTCACTTGTTCCGCACTTCCGAGGCCTTTTATGTTGCCTCAATTTACGTGCATAAGTCGGGCATGTAGCCGAAAAGATTTTGTGATGGAATATGTGAATTATATGAGAAATTTAAAGAAAAATGATATTAATATTGATATAGTTGACTTCAGTCAACGTTTTTGGTAAACGGACCCGAACCCAAGATCGGACGGTCCCGGAAGGTCCGTAGGAAAATATGGGACTCGGGCATGTGTCCGGAGTCGAATTCTGAGGCCTAGAGCCTAAGATATGAATTTTTCTGTTAAATTGTTTTTGCTGAAATTATTAAAGGAAAATTAATTAAATGACCTTGGTATCGGGCTCGTATTTTGGTTCCGACGCCCGGTACAAGTCTTAAATATTATATTTGTGCTTTATGCAAAGTTTGGTGACATTTGGATGTCGTTTGATGTGTTTTGAAACTTGACTTCCAAAGTTGAAAGTTATGAAACTAAAAGAAAGATAATCATGAACTTGAGGCTTGATTAGATGAAAACGATGTTATATTGGCGATATGATCGCACGAGCAAGTTTGAAATATGTTTTTGAAGTTGTGTGCATGTTTGGTTTGGAGCCTGGGGGCTCGGGTAAAGATTTGATAGACTGTTGGATCAAATTCTGAAGAATAACACAGCTGGGTTTTCACCCAGCTGGTATCTTCGAAAATGCGAAGGTTTTTTCGCAAATGCGAAGAAGACTCAGACTAGCCTTGGTTCTCAAATGCGAACCAATCTTCGCAAATGCGAAGATGGCAGACCAAGGCAGTGTTCGCAAATGCGAACAACACCTCGCAAATGTGAGGCCTCCAGTAATCAGCCCATGGTCGCAAATGCGAACTTATTGTCGCAATTGCGAAAGCCCCAGTGACCCAGCCCAGTTCGCAAATGCGAACCTTTTCTCGCAAATGCGAGAGCCACAGACCAAAAACCTGTTGTGTTTGCAATTGCGAACAAATGTTCGCAATTGCGATATCCGCAGCTGTGCAAATTTATAATTAAACAAATTTTTGACCTCTTTTCTTCATTCTTTCAAAACCCAACACACCACACACGAACCCTCAAGAGCAATATCACTCCAAAGCACTTGTAAGTCACTTTTTACTTAACTCTTTCAATTCCTAACATCATTAAACATGTTTTTCAAGAGAAATCAAAGGTTTTCATGGTAGAAATTCTTGTTTTTGGGTAGAACATAGGGTTTTCATGAATTGGGGAATTGAACCTCGAATTGAGGTCCGATTTTGAAACAAATCATATATTTTAAATCGTGAGGGAATGGGTAACCGGATTTTGGTCCGAACCCCGAGTTCCGACCACGTGGTGCCAGGGGCATTTTGGGAAATTTTGGGGTAAACTTTGAGAAAACCATTTTAAGCATCCAAACTAAGTTATATAGTATTTATTAATGTAATGGAATCAATTGTGATTAGATTCGAGCAAGTTGAAAGCGGAAATTCGAGGTAAAGCTATAGTTGAAGGATAAGTTAGACTTCGAGGCTAGAGGTAAGTGTTTGATCTATCCTAGCTTGAGGGAATAGGATTATGTGCTATGTGCTATGTGATCGAGTGTGTTGTATTGGCTGTGGTGACGCGTATCCATACGCTGGCGTCTAGCATGACCGTGAGTCATTGTTGATACTTATTGTGAGATGTTTTAAAGATGAATTATTGAACCATTGCCGGGTTGTGGAATTGAACATTGTTTTCCCTTGCCGGGACTTATTGTGAAGTGAATTATTGTTTTCCCTTGCCGGGACCTTGTTGTGATAATTGTTGTGACCCTTGCCAGGACGGTTCATGATTATTGTTTTTATTATTTGCCCTTAACTGTGATTGTTATGTGGGTGAGGAAGAGTGGTAATGCACGAAGGGTGATGTCGTGCCTTGTTTACTGATTTTGCACGAAGGTTAATGTCGTGCCATATATTACTGATTATGCACGAAGGGTAATGTCGTGCCTTGTTATTTATTATGCACGAAGGATCATGCCATGCCTTGTGATTGATATAGATTATGCACGAAGGAACATTCCGTGCCATTGTTATTTGAACCATGCACGAAGGATCATGTCGTGCAATGGATGTGAGGATGAGAGTAAAAGCACGAAGGGTGATGTCGTGCACTTTTATTTGCTTATTTGGTGAGGATGAGAGTAAAAGCAATAAGGGTGATGTCGTGCAACTATTTGCTATTCCTTGGTTTGATATAAACTATTTGCATCATATTCTGATTTTCATTATTGATGTAATAGTTGTTGCAATTTATCGTGTTTCCCCTCTTATGATACTTCTTATTGAATTTGTTACTTGATATTCCTTGTTATCTTGTGGTGTACAAATATATAGAACTGCACAGGTATACGTGGGTGTCCGGTCCTAGGCTTGTCACGACTTCGCCGGGATAGGCCAGACACTTACCAGCACGTGGGGTCGGATTGTGCTGATACTGTACTTTTGTGCATTTTTGCATAGGTCCAGGTTTTGAGCAGGAGCAGTAGATGCAGTAGAGTATACGAGGGAGTTGAGCATTCCGAGACTAAGGTAGCTTGTCGGCGTCCGCAAGCCCGACGTCTCCTATATTTACATATTATTTGTTATGGTCTCATTGTTCCGAGATAGAAAGATAAATGTTATTTTCCTTCAGACCTTTATGTGTAGTATTCATTAGTAGTTCGTGAGTTGGTGACACCACGTCTTGGGTAAAGGATTTCATCAGTATTTTACCTTGGTATTATTTATCACTATTTTGAAAGTCTTTCGCACTTATTATATTAATGTTATGTCTCTTGTTGATAAATATGAGTATAAGATAATGATACGAATAGGGTAATGTTGAATGTAGTGGCTTTCCTAGCTACCACGAGTAGGCGCCATCACGATCCCGATGTCGGGGTTAAATTCGAGTCGTGACAAGTTGGTATTAGAGCTCTAGGTTACATAGGTCTCACCACTCACGAACAAGCTTAGTAAAGTTTGAGGGGTAGGTACGGAGACGTCTGTACTTGTCCTCCAGAGTCTATTGAGTTAGGAAAGAGTCTCTCATTTGTTCCTTCTTGTCATGCAATTTGTTCCTCAAATACTGATTTAATTTCTACTCTGTCCTTTCGCAGATGGTGAGGACACACACATCTTCGTCCGCTGATCAGCAGCCTGAGCCCCAGGCAGCTCTCGTGAGGGGTAGGGGCCGAGACCGTATCGGAGGCCGTGGTAGGGGAAGAGCTCATCCCCCGGCAGCTATTCCAGAGGTGGGGCCTCATATTGAGACTGGCGAGGAGGTTCTAGTCCCAGCAGCTCCAGTGGGCCTAGCTCAGGTCCCAGGAGAGGCCTTATTTACCCCGAATCTTCGGGAGGCTTTGGTCAGAATAGCGGGTTTTATGGACAGCGTTGCCAGAGCAGGCTTATTACCAGCTGCACCAGCCGCTTCTCAGGCTGGAGGAGGGGTCCAGACTCCTATTGCACGTACTCCGGAGCCAGTAGCTCCCCAGCCTCAGGCACTAGTGGTTCAGCCAGCTGTGGCCACTCAGTCAGGTGCCACAGCTCAGGCCGGAGATGGAGCGGCCATGACTTCTGATTCTCTATGGAGACTTGATCGGTTCTCCAAGCTGTTTACCACTACCTTCAGCGGTGCCACATCAGAGGATCCTCAGGATTTCTTATTTAGTTGCCACGAGATTCTCAAGACTATGGGGATAGTGGAATATAATGGAGTTGACTTCTGCACATTCAGGCTTTCAGGATCCGCCAAGACTTAGTAGAGAGATTACTGTTTGACTCGACCAGCAGGGTCCCCGACTTTATCATGGGATCAATTTTGCGGAGTTATTTCTGGAGAAGTTTCTCCCTGTTACTCAGCGGGAGGCACTTCGGAGGCAGTTTGAGCGCCTCCAGCAGGGTACTATGACCGTTACCCTGTATGATGTGGTTTGTTGATCTGGCACGTCATACGGTTGTGATACTCCCTACAGAGTGGGAGAGGGTCCGCAGGTTTATAAATGGGCTAAATTAGCCGATTAGACTTTAGATGGCTATGGGAGTTGGAAGTGATATATTTTTTCAGGAGGCAGCTAATGCAGCTCGTAGAGTTGAGATGGCTCTTGCTCGGGAAGGTGGTTATCCTTCAGACAAGAGGCCTCGTCATTCGGCAGATTTAGTGGTTTTTCCCCTGGAGGCAGGGAATCTTTTGATAGGGGCCAGTCTTCCAAACCTTTTAATTCAACCCTTCAGGCATCACAGGGTGTACCAGGTGATTGTGGGATTCATGAGCAGTATTCAGATCAGCCTCCCATTATTGCTCTGTCTCTTCAGAGTGTTTGTGGGGGACATTCGGGTCGTCAGGGACAACAGTCCCATTAGCCTAAATGTTGCTACGATTGTGGTGACCCAGATCATCTTGTCAGGTTTTACCCTCGAGTGACGGGCAACACAGAGCAGCGGGGCCATCGTCCTATGATTCAGGCCCCAACTAACCCTCAGCCTGCCCAGCCAGCCAGAGGCGGGGGCAGAGATCTTAGAGGTGGAGGTCGAGACCGTAGAGGTGGAGACCGTCCATCCAGAGGTAGAGGTCAGCCAGTGGACGACCGTCCCATAGATGTAGCTCAAAGGGGAGGTGTTGATCCCCGATTTTATGCTTTACCAGCCAGGCCAGAGGCAGAGGCATCAGATGTCTCGTGATTACAGGTACCATTCTTGTTTGTGACAGAGGTGCTTCAGTATTATTTGACCCTGGGTCTACATATTCATATGTGTCTTCCTACTTTGCACGGTATCTGGCCGTGCCTAGCTATGCTCTGGATATTCTAGTTTATGTGTCTACACCGGTGGGTGACTCCATTATAGTCGACCGGGTGCATCGTTCGTGCGTAGTTATTTTTGGGGGTCTTGAGACCCGTGTTAATCTGTTGCTATTAGACATGGTGGATTTCGATGTCATATTGGGGATAGACTGGTTGTCCCCATACCATGCTATCTTGGACTATCATGCCAAGACCGTGCCCTTGGCTTTGCCAGAATTACCCCGACTAGAGTGGAAAGAGACATCAATCCACTCTGTTCGCACTGTTATTTCCTATGTTAAGGCTTGACGCATGGTCGAGAAGGGGTATCTAGCTTATTTGACTTATGATCGTGATTCCACCGCAAAATTTCCTTCTATTGATTTAGTTCCTATTGTACGAGAGTTTCCGAGGTTTTCCTTTCAGACCTGCCGGGCATGCCACCAGACAGGGATATCGATTTCTATATTGATGTGGCACCGGGCACTCCGCCCATCTCTATTCCACCCTACCGTATGGCCCCGCCAGAGTTAAAGGAGTTAAAAGATCAGTTGCAAGACCTTCTAGAAAAGGGCTTTATCAGGCCCAGTGTTTCTCCCTAGGGAGCACCCGTGTTATTTATGAAGAAGAAGGATGGTTCGATGTGGATGTGTATTGACTACTGCCAATTGAATAAAGTGACGATAAAGAACAAGTATACACTACTGAGGATTTATGATTTGTTTGACCAGCTCCAAGGAGCGAGGGTGTTTTCAAAAATAGACTTGAGGTCGGGCTACCATCAGCTGAAGATCAGGGCGGCTGACATTCCTAAGACAGTCTTTCGCACTAGATACGGGCATTATGAATTCTTGGTCATGTCCTTCGGGTTGAGCAATGCCCCAGTAGCGTTCATGGAGTTTATAAATTGGGTATTCAGGCCTTACTTAGATCTGTTCGTGATAGTCTTTATAGATGACATCCTGGTATACTCCCGCAGCCAGGAAGAGCACTAGCAGCACCTCAGAGTGGTTCTTCAGACTCTGAAGGATAATCAGCTATATGCCAAATTTTCGAAATGTGAGTTCTGATTGAGTTCGGTGGCATTTATGGGTCATATTGTATCGGTGGAAGGTATTCAGGTAGACCTAAAGAAGATTGAGGAAGTCCAGAATTGCCCTCAACCAGCTTTAGTGACTGAGATCCGGAGTTTTTTGGGGTTAGCAGGTTACTACCTTCGATTTGTAGAGGGATTTTCTTTTATTGCAGCCATGATGACTAGGTTGACCTATAAGGGTGCCCAGTTCCAGTGGTCAGATGAGTGTGAGGTGAGCTTTCAAAAGCTCAAGACAGCCTTGACTACAGCACTAGTGCTGATACTACCTATGGGTGCAGGGCCTTATACAGTTCATTGTGATGCATCTCGTATAGGGCTTGGAGCGGTTTTGATGCAGAATGGTAAGGTTATTTCTTATGCTTTGAGACAGTTGAAAATACATGAGAAGAATTATCCATTTCATGATCTTGAGTTGGCAACAGTGGTTCATGCCTTTAAAATCTGGAGGCATGATCTATATGGTGTGACGTGTGAGGTGTACACGGATCATAAAAGCCTACAGTACTTTTTCAAGAAAAAGGAGTTGAATTTACAACAGCGGAGATGGTTAGAGTTGCTGAAGGACTATGATGTCAATATCCTATATCACCTAGGTAAAACCAATGTAGTGGCCGATGCATTGAGTAGAAAGTCTGCCAGCATGGGTAGTCTCGCATTCATTCCGGTCAGTCAGAGACCATTTGCTCTAGATGTCCAGGCCTTAGCCAACCAGTTCATGAGACTAGACATTTCTGAGCTTAGCAGAGTGTTAGCCTGCACGGTCGCTCGTTCATCTCTATTAGAGCGGATCCATGAGAGGCAATTTAATGATCCTCATTTACGCGATTTGAGAGATACTGTACAGCGGGGAGGTGCCATGAAGGTAACTCTAGATGACGACGGAGTATTGTGATTGCAGGGTCGAGTCTGCGTGCCCAATGTTGAGGGGATTCGAGAGTTGATCTTAGCGGAGGCCCACAGTTCGCGGTATTCTATTCACCCGGGCGCCGGGAAGATGTATCAGGATTTACGGTAGCACTATTGGTGGCACAAGATGAAGAAGGACATCGTTGTGTATGTCGCTCGATGTCTAAATTGTCATCAGGTGAAATATGAGCACCAGAGGCCTGGTGGTGTATTCCAGAGAATCGAAATTTCCGAGTGGAAATGGGAGCGGATCACTATGGACTTCATTACTGGACTTCCCTTGACTCTGAGGAAATTTGATGCTTTTTGGGTTATTGTTGATAGGCTGACCAAGTTAGCACACTTCATTCCAGTATCTGTCTCTTACTCATCGGAGAGGTTAGCAGAGATTTACATCAGGGAGATTGTTCGTCTTCATGGGGTGCCTGGTATCTATTATCTCAAATCAGGGTACGCAGTTTACCTCGCGGTTCTGGAGAGCGGTCCAGCAGGCGTTAGGCACCCAGGTTCAGTTGACTATAGCTTTTCATCCTCAGACGGACGGCCAGTCCGAGAGGACTATTCAAATTCTAGAGGACATGCACCGAGCCTGTGTCATTGATTTTGGAGGCTCGTGGGACCAGTTTCTGCCATTAGCTGAGTTCTCCTACAACAACAGCTACCATTCTAGCATTCAGATGGCCCCGTATGAGGCGTTGTATGGAAAGCGATGTCGGTCTCCAATTGGATGGTTTGAGCCGGGAGAGGTTCAGTTGTTGGGTACAGACTTAGTTCAGGAGGCCTTAGACAAGGTCAAGACTATTGGTCCATTTGAGGTTCGGGAAGAAGGGCAAACTCAGCCCTAGGTATATTGGTCCATTTGAGATTTTGGACCGAGTGGGAGGGGTGGCTTACAGACTAACTCTGCCACCTAGCTTATCAGTCGTACACCCAGTATTCCATGTATCTATGCTTCGGAGGTACCACGGCGATCCCACACATGTGTTAGACTTTAGTACCGTCCAATTGGACAATGATTTATCCTACGAGGAGGAGTCGGTGGCCATTCTAGACCAGCATGTTCGACGGTTGAGGTTGAAGAGTTATCCTTCTTTGTGTGTTCAGTGGAGAGGTCAGCCTCCTAAGGCATCGACCTGGGAGTCCGAGTCTGATATGCGGAGCCGCTACCCACATTTGTTCCCCGACTCAGGTACTTCCTTCTCTTGTTCGTTCGAGGACGAACGGTTATTTTAGAGGTGGGGGATGTGACGACCCAAAGGGTCATCACCTATTTTCCTCACTTGTTCCGCACTTCCGAGGCCTTGAAAACCTCATTTTATGTTGCCTCGATTTACGTGAATGATTATGGCGTGTAGCCAGAAAGATTTTGTGATAGAATATGTGAATTCTATGAGAAATTTGAAGAAAAAATGATATTAATATTGATATAGTTGACTTCAGTCAACGTTTTTGGTAAATGGACCCGGACCCGAAATCGGACGGTCCCGGAAGGTCCATAGGAAAATATGGGACTCGGGCATGTGTCCGGAGTCGAATTCTGAGGCCTAGAGCCTAAGATATGAATTTTTCTGTTAAATTGTTTTTGCTGAAATTATTAAAGGAAAATCAATTAAATGACCTTGGTATCGGGCTTGTATTTTGGTTCCGACACCCGGTACAAGTCTTAAATATTATATATGTGCTTTCTGCAAAGTTTTGTGACATTTGGATGTTGTTTGATGTGTTTTGAAACTTGATTTCCAAAGTTGAAAGTTATGAAACTAAAAGAAAGATAATCATGAACTTGAGGCTTGATTTGATGAAGACGGTGTTATATTGGCGATGTGATCGCACGAGCAAGTTTGAAATTTATTTTTGAAGTTGTGTGCATGTTTGGTTTGAAGCCCGGGGGCTCGGGTAAAGATTTGATAGGCCGTTGGAGCAAATTCTGAAAAATAACACAGCTGGTTTTTCACCCAGCTGGTATCTTCGCAAAAGCGAAGATTTTATCGCAAATGCGAAGAAGACTCAGACTAGCCTTGGTTCGCAAATGCGAACCAATCTTCGCAAATGCGAAGATGGCAGACCAAGGCAGTGTTCGCAAATGCGAACAACACCTCGCAAATGCGAGGCCACCAGTAATCAGCCCATGGTCGCAAATGCGAACTTATTGTCGAAATTGCGAAAGCCCCAATGACCCAGCCCAGTTCGCAAATGCGAACCTTTTCTCGCAAATGCGAGAGCCACAGACCAAAAACCTGCTGTGTTCGCAATTGCGAACAAATGTTCGCAATTGCGATATCCGCAGCTGTGCAAATTTATACTTAAGCGAATTTTTGACCTCTTTTCTTCATTCTTTCAAAACCCAACACACCACACACAAACCCCCAAGAGCAAAATCACTCCAAAGCACTTATAAGTCACTTTTTACTTAACTCTTTCCATTCCTAACATTATTAAACATGTTTTTCAAGAGAAATCAAAGGATTTCATGGTAGAAATTCTTGCTTTTGGGTAGAACATAGGGTTTTCATGAATTTGGGGAATTGGACCTCGAATTGAGGTCCGATTTTGAAACAAATCATATATTTAAACTCGTGAGGGAATGGGTAATCGGATTTTGGTCCGAACCCCGAGTTCTGACCACATGGGGCCAGGGGTGTTTTGGGAAATTTTGGAGTAAAGTTTGAGAAAACCATGTTTAAGCATCCAAACTAAGTTATATAGTATTTATTAATGTAATGGAATCAATTGTGATTAGATTCGAGCAAGTTGAAAGCGGAAATTCGAGGTAAAGCTATAGTTGAAGGATAAGTACTTCGAGGCTAGAGGTAAGTGTTTGATCTATCCTAGCTTGAGGGAATAGGATTATGTGCTATGTGCTATGTGATTGAGTGCGGTGTATGGGATGTGGTGACGAGCATCCATAAACTAGCGTCTAGCATGACCGTGAGTCATTGTTGATACTTATTGTGAGATGTTTTAAAGATGAATTATTGAACCCTTGCCGGGTTGTGGAATTGAACACTGTTTTCCCTTGCCGGGAATTATTGTGAAGTGAATTACTGTTTTCCCTTACCGGGACCTTGTTGTGATAATTGTTGTGACCCTTGCCGGGACGGTTCATGATTATTGTTTTTATTCTTTGCCCTTAACTGTGATTGTTATGTGGGTGAGGAAGAGTGGTAATGCACGAAGGGTGATGTCATGCCTTGTTTACTGATTTTGCACGAAGGTTAATGTCGTGCCTTATATTACTGATTATGCACCATGGGTAATGTCGTGCCTTGTTATTGATTATGCACGAAGGATCATGCCATGCCTTGTGATGTCGTGCACTTTTATTTGCTTATTTGGTGAGGATGAGAGTAAAAGCATGAAGGGTGATGCCGTGCAACAATTTTCTATTCCATGTTTTGATATAAACTATTTCCATCATATTCTTATTTTCATTATTGATTTAATAGTTGATGCAATTTATTATGTTTCCCCTCTTATGATACTTCTTGTTGAATTTGTTACTTGATGTTCCTTGTTATCTTGTGGTGTACAAATATATAGAACTGCACTAGTATACGTGGGTGTCTGGTCCTAGGCTTGTCACTACTTCGCCGGGATAGGCCAGGCACTTACCAGCACATGGGGTCGGATTGTGCTGATACTGCACTTCTGTGCTTTTTTGCACAGGTCCAGGTTTTGAGCAGGAGCAGCAGCAGCAGTAGAGTATACGAGGGAGTTGAGCATTCCGAGACTGAGGTAGCTTGCAGGCGTCTGCAGGCCTGGCGTCTCCTCTATTTACTTATATTATTTGTTGTGGTCTCATTATTCCGAGACAGATAGATATATGTTATTTTCCTTCAGACCTTTATGTGTAGTACTCAATAGTAGTTCGTGAGTTGGTGACTCCGCATCTTGGGTAGAGGATTTCATCAGTATTTTACCTTGGTATTATTTATCACCATTTGGAAAGTCTTCCGCACTTATTAAATTAATGTTATTTCTTTTGTTGATAAATATGAGTATAAGATAATGATACGAACAGGGCAATGTTGAATGTAGTGGCTTGCCTAGCTACCATGAGTAGGCGCCATCACGATCCCGACGTCGGGGGAAATCCGGGTCGTGACACATTAGCTCGATAATTTTGTAGATATACTACTTTATTCAAGCAAATAAGCCATTAGGACCAATTCTAACATCCGGAATTTCCTGCCAAGCTAGGAGGTAAGGCAAGCTCACAAGCAACCTCCCCAACATGCCTTAATATCCCAAAAGGTCCAATAAACCTTAGAATCTGGATTTTGATATGGATCTAATGGTTCAAACAAAACTGAATTTGGAACTCATTAGCTTAATTTAGCACTCTTTTATGTCCAAAGAAATGAAGTTGAAACATCAAATAAGAGCGTGATCACAACCTGAAACACACCCGAGGCCCCCGAGACCCCGACCAATAACACCAACCAGTCCCAAAACACATTATGGACTTGCTCGAGGCATCAAATCACATAAACAACGCTAAAATCATGAATTATACCTCAATTTTAGTTTGAAGAACTTTGAAGTTTCCAACTTCTATTTTCGATGCCGAAACCTTTCAAATCACGTCTGATTAACATACAATTTTGCACACAAGTCCAAAATGACATAATGAAGCTATAGTAACTCTCGGAATTCCATTTCGACTCTCGGATCAAAATCTCACCTATCAACCAGAATTCGCCAAAATACTAACTTTGCCAATTCAAGCTTAATTCTACATTCGCCATCCCAAAAATATTCCGAACACCCTCCTAAGTCTCAAATCACCTAACGAAGCTACCTGAAACATAAAATTCACATTTCGAGCACGATATCAAAATTTCTACTTCCGGTCGAATTTTCTCGAAAACCTTCAAATTTCTATCTTTAGTCGAACGACTCGAAAATGACCTACGAACCTCCGAATTCACTTTCGATCATGCTCCCAACTCCAGAATCACTATACGGATCTACTCCCAGTCTCGGAATCCCAATCGGACATCAATAACACTGAATTGTATTTTAAGCCAAAATGATGCAATTTCTTCTAAAATGCTATCTTCCACAATAGTCACCATAATGCTCCCGGGTTGTCCAAAACCCGATATGGGAATAAGCCCAAGTTCGAATCATCATACGAACCCGCAAGAACCTTCAGATCCCGATTCCGAGGTCATTTACTCAAAATTCCAATCCTAGTTCATTTTTTCAACTTTAAGCTTTCAAAATGAGAATTTCCATTTAGATTTGACTCCAAACTTCCTGAGTTTTAATTCTGACCATACAGACAAGTCAATATACCTGAGATGAAGCTGCTCATGGCCTCAAACTACTGAATGACGCGCCAGAGCTCAAAACAACCTGTTGGGTCTTTACAATCTCCCCCAGTTAGACATACGTTCGTCCTCGAACGTGGTGAGAACTACACTAAAGTAGTCTAAAATCACTTGTTTAACACCTCATGCACCTTCCTGTGCTTCCACAACTCAGTTGATCACATTAGCTCGATAATTCTATACATATACTACTTTATTCAAGCAAATAAGCCATTAGGCCCAATTCCAACATCTAGAATTTCCTGCCAAGCTGGGAGGTAAGGCAAGCTCACAAGCAACATTCCCAACATGCCTTAATATGCTAAAAGGTCCAATAAACCTTAGAATCAACTTTGCTTTATTCCCAAATCTCATAATGCCCTTTATAGGCGTAACACGAGTCAAGACCTTCTCTTCGACCATATCGAAAACATCCTGATCTCTTCGGTCCGCATAGCTCTTCTGTCCTGACGAGGCTGTATAGAGTAAATCCTGAATTACTTTAAACTTTTTGAAAGCATTCTAAACCAAGCATGTTCCCAATAGTCCAACCTCACCGCACTCGAACCAACCCACCGGGTCTCTGGTTCTCAAAATTAACCTGCTCACAGTTGGGGCACCGAGCTACAAATCCGACTAGGCTCTGAAAGATACAACCTCACAACTGGCTGACAAAGGCCGAAACATCCATTGCCATAGGCCTCTTGATGTTGGTAGGTAAGTCAAACTTCCCAAACACTCTGCCCGGCGACTCAAAGCATCGGCCACTACATTAGCTTTTGCTCGGGTGACACAAGATACTGATGTCATATTCCTTACCACAACTCTAACCAACCTCTGTAGTGAAAATTTAAGTCCAACTAAATATCCTCATTCGATACCACATGGCCTAAGAATTCCACATAATACATCTAGAAGTCACATTTTGAAAATTTTGCATGTAATTTCTTTTCTCTCAAATTCTGAAGCACTATCCTCAGGTGCTGCTCATGATCTTCCCGACTTTGAGAATACACCACAATATCATCAATAAAGACAATAACAAAGGGTAAAGATATAGCCGAAATACTCTGTGCATCAAATGCACAAAAACTGTCGGGACATTAGTCTGCCCAAATGACATACATGGAACTCATAATAATCATATTAGGTCCTGAAGCAAATCTTAGGGATTGCTGGCTCCCAAACCTCCAACAGATGGAAACCTGAGCATAAGTCAATCATAGAAAATACACGTGCGCCCTGAAGCTAGTAAACAGATCATCAGTACGAGGTAGAAGATAGCGGTTATTCACTATAGCCTTGTTCAACCGGTGATAATCAATACACATACGCATGGAACCATCCCTATTTTTAACAAACGGGATAGAAGAACCCCCGAGGTGATATACAAGGCCGAATAAAACCCTTCTCATGAAAATTCACGTAACTGATCATTCAACTTAACCGAAGGTTTCACCTCATCTTTAGTCCATAACCTTAGGAAAATACCCAAACTTCAACATTTAACATTCATTATAGGGCCTGAATTTTTTTTACATTGTCACACTGCATTAGTCTCATTTCAACATACTTCAACTTTTAATAGCGCTTAATTACTTCAAAATTATTTTCTCCAGGATGTTACAGTCTCCCACACATAGGGTCATTCGTCCTCAAAGGCACAACGTAACTTACCTCTTTCTTCGCAGTTTTTCTAACTCCCAAATTTTTCAGAAATTTCGGCAGAGCCTCCCTTGTAATTGGGCCTATCCACCTGCCAGAGTAACACCAAAACAACTCCTTACAACACATCCACAACCCAATGAAACACCACAATATATATATCAATAACAATACTCTCATGATTATAAGCGTCGCATTATCATGCTGATATCTGGACATAAAACTCATCATCCATATGCTAATAACCATGTCTCTGGCCAAAATAGTAATTCATAAATCACAACATTCCCAATTAACCTTATGTTAACAAACATCTCATTTCAGAACTCCACTTTACTCACAACGAAGCATGAACATCTCATAATTACTTACTCGAATTGACGAGTCACATTTAACACTACCTGGGCGCCCACTCGTAGGCTAAAACTCAATGTTTATAACACAAAAATGACTGAACATTAACAAAAAAATACACAAGAATGGTCAAATAAGCCTAACATGCATGACTCCCATTTAAAAGATAGTACAAAATTTTAAATTTCATAAAATAAGAATTTTAAACATATAACTTTTCACCGCCGGGACCTTGTCCTTATATAACATCCACCGCAGCTTCTAGCTCGGTTTAAAGCATTTCACATCATATAATTATTCGAGGATATCACCCTCAACTCTGAATCACAAGTATTTGCACATTGCGCCAACTGAAAATTTTCATTTCCTTTCTTTCTCTTTTCAATAATTTTCGTCAAAGAGAATCACAACATATAATGAACCCCCATACCGATAGGGCATATAACTGACAATAGAAATTAATTATCCTGAAATTACATCAAAACCAACTGTATTAAGTAATAGAAAGTCACTTTTAGCCTCATTGATATTTATTATTATTATTCTTTTTTTGTAACCAACACATAATGATAGGGATAGCTATCTCAATATAATATCCCAACGTGAGTATTCACAGTAGTAGATCCCAGGATTACGGAGCTCCCTCATGAGCGGAGCACATAAAAAGGACCCGCCTCGATTTTCAAAACCAAATCAAGTTAAGGAAAAATATCTTTTTATAACAATCAGCATTGTACATGTAATGACACCATCTGGTGTAGTGGCCTCAGCCACACTATAGTAGTTATATAAATGGGTCGGGCATCTACCTCTTAGGCGCCATCTACCCATTCGTTCTCCATCTCTAACTTGTAGAGTATGTAAATTGGTAACTATGATGGAGTGTGTAGACTGTGTGTTCTGATGAAATAGATTTCTCTCAAGTCTGGGACAACTTCTCATGATGTTTCCACTATCATCAGATTAATAACAACTCATCCGCAGTTCGGCCACCCATACTGAGTCTATGCCAGATAACTAGAATAACCATTTAAGGAATCCCATGCTTGTGGGGCATTAAAAGATGATTATCCTATGAGAGTGCCCTGATTAACTGGAGCACTACGAGTATTCTGAAATCGATTCAACTTCCCTGTTGTTACTGAAATATAGAATTATTATGAACATAGGAACATCAAAGGTCCTAACATCATCCCATACAAATCTAAGCTCTTACTCATATACAAGTTTCAGAGAACTTTTGAATACTAATGAAATACATTGCTGGCCAAATCTGATATGACACATGACCCACAAGTTGATCATTGATAATGAACTCCTTTAACTTGGCGCAAGCCATAAGATACATCCTGATAATCCACAATACTAAGCCTTATCGCATGTACGTCATCATCATAAGACAACTCAAGACATATGTTTGGTACATGTCCTTCTTAGGACAATTAAACTCACTTCCCTAAGTGTCTCGGTTGCTAGTTGTACCCTTTGCTAAATAGACATCTCATGCAAACCATATAGTCTTTATTACCACCAGCTATTTTTAGATCTACATCCACCAAGTGATTCTACCATTACTGCGACGATTAGGCAGTTAAGTAAACTTTCTCAAGACCGTTCTTCTCAATCGAATGTCAGAATGTGATGACCCGGCTCGTCATCATGTGAGTTATAACCCCGTTATCCCCGTTATATGATTTTTAATGTTTCAATATGCATTTTCGGTGATTTTGAGTCAATTCGGATTGAATTTGGTTGGAAATGAGACAAATAGTCTCTTAGAAGAAAGAATAGTTGGAAAAAATCAAATGGATGTTGACTTGTGAGTTAGAGAGCTTGGAATCTAATTCCGTCGATTTGGTCAGCTCCGTGAGGTCATTTATGAGTTAGGAGAGCGATCGGAAGTGAATTCGGAGGTCCGGTGTAGTTTTAGGCTTGAATTGGCTAAGGTTGAATTTTGGCAAAATCCGAATGGTAGGTGCAATTTTGATCCGGGAGTTGGAATGGAATTTCAACAGTTGCAGTAGCTGCAATTGGTGATTTTGGATATGCCTGCAAATTTTTAGGTCATTCAGAAGTCGTTTGGTCGGATTTTTTATCGAATATCAGTTTCAGAAGTTTAGATGAAAGTTAGGCTTGAATTCGCTTGGATTTGATGAATTCCGTGTTTAAGGGCGTGTTTTTAGGATTGGAACAAGGGTGTATCATATTTTGGGGTATGTTGGTGGTTTCCGTTGGGGTCCAGTGGGCCTCGGGATGAATTCGGGGGTCCAAACTGACCATTTTGAGCGAAATGGGCAGCTGATCTGCTCGACAAAATTGCAGAAGAATTTAACTCATGGCTATCGCAGGCCTGGCCATGCGATCGCGTAGTGTATCAGAGGGAGCTGGGAGGTTTGTTCTTCGCGATCGCGATATGGGGGATGCGATCGCGTAAGGTGAAGGATTTGTTCATCGCGATTGTGGGGCCCTTCATGCGATCGGGTAAGGCAGGATTTGAGAGTAGTGCGATCGTGGTCAATGTGATGCGATCGCGTAGAACGGTCAGGTTGAGCACTACAATTGTGTCTGGACCCACGCAATCCCGTAGAAGGAAAATTGGTTGCCCAGAAAGCTGTGCATCGTGATCGCGAGCCAAGGGCTGTATCGCGTAGGGTATTGAGGCCTGGCAGTAAGTTTAAGTCCAGAATATTTCATCCGCGGCTCATTTCCTAAAAACCTCCATTGTTGAGTTCTTAGAGAGCTAGTTGTCGAGAGTTGAAGGGAATTTCATTGGGTTATCATCGGAGGTAAGTTTTATGGTCCAAATACGTGTTTTTATCTTAGAATCTCCCTCTATGTCACTAAAATTGGAAGAATTAATTGGGGAATTTTGCCCTAAGCCTCGGTTACGGTAAAACGTTGATTTGAATGGGCAAACGGAGTCCGATTTTGGAAAACTTTATATGTATGGACTCGTGTTGAGATAAGGATTCCGAAAATGTAACTTTTGTAATTTTTCGAGAAGCGTAAAAAATATCGAATTTTGACAACTTCGTGGGTTTTGGTGTAAATTGAGTTATTTCGATTGGGTTATGTCTAATTAGCCTATATTGTTGTATTCTCATTGATTTTGAGAAGATTTGGAATCCGAGGAGATTGACTTGTGAGGAAAGCACAAAGCGGACTAGGACTTCTACCAGTTCTAGGTGAGTCGTGGTAGTAAATAATGTACTGAGGGTTTGAAACCCGTACTTGAACTATACAGTGCTATGTTCATATGAAACACGCGTCATGTGACGGGCGTGGTAACATTGTGATTGGGGGATTGGACTTGGTCCTTCCCGACTGATAGTTTATTGTGTATTATGACTGTGATGAGCTTATTACTGTGTAGTTGGGCCGGTAGCCATGTTTGGGGCCTTGTATTGATCTGTAGTGTATTGGGAAACCTGTAGAGCTAGGTAACCCCTTATATCATGTTGGAAACATACACTCAGCCGTAATTGTAGTTGTATAGCATATTATGAGCCAGTACTAGATGTGTACTGTGAGAGAGACTACCAAGGGTGGGATTCCTTGTTCTAGCTGAGTGGGCCCGAGAGGCCAAGTCTATATTGACTGAGATAGGGTCGAGGACCCACTATGAGATATTATATATTTATATATATCTATATTTTACTCTACAAGGAAAAGAAACAAGAATAATATTTTAATAATTTTTCATTCATTCCCATCCAATCAAAAAAGTCTTTTTTCGAATTTTTCGATTGTTTTCTGAATTTTGATGAATCATAATCTGGGTGAAACTCGTGATACTTATTTATTTTGCAGATATGCATATATATATATATATATATATATATATATATAAAGTTTCGTTGAAAACTTGCGGGTGAAGTACCACCCTACGGGGATCGGGCTGCACGCCGCAACATCATAGCGCTTGGGCCGAGGGAGCCCCTCTAAAGTCTGTATACACCCCCAGTGAGCGTCGTCGACGTTAAATGGAGCAGACTACACGCCGCAACGATATATATATTGGAGCGGGCTGCACGTCGCAGTGTTATATGTATATACCTATATATATATTGGAGTGGGCTACCCGCCGCCACATTATAGACTTATGTATACGTATACATATATATACATTGGATCGGCTGTACGCTGTAGCAGTATGAGTGAGGACTAGGTCAGTGTGGGACCTTGGTAAGATAGATATGGACTGGAAATGGGGGTATTCACTGTAGAGATGACTTACCTGTGAGGTTACCCTTAGAACTGTTTAGTGATAGTACAGGTGTTCTTATTTTCAGTTGTTATTTATTATTATTACTCATTGAGTTGAAATACACTCATCCCACTCCCCTGCACTTTTTGAGCATATTCACATGTTCTAGAGAGCAGTTGAGCTATCGCAGCTGTCGTATCACTACTATCCCGAGGAGACTACGAGGTAGCTACCGACGTCCGCAGGACCTAAACTCTCCCTCTTATGATTTTGTTGCTTTCATCCTACCTAGACTTGTATTGTGTAGGATATTTCATTGTAGAGGCTCAGACTTTTGACACCACAATTTGGTTGGGACTGTATTTTGTATGCTTCTACTTCCACACTTATCATTTTTATATGAAAGCATGTTATTAAGTTTAATTGATCTGTATTAATTAATAATTGGCTGGTTTAAATGGACAACATGGTCGAGTTTGCCTAGCAATGTGTTGGGCGCCATCATGATCGGGGTTTGGGTCGTGACAAGTTGGTATCAGAGCCTAGGTTAACAGGTCTCGCGAGTCATGAGCCAGTTTAGTAGAGTCTCGTGGATCGGTACGGGGATGCCTGTACTTATCCTTGGGAGGCTGCAAACCTTTTAGGAAAGTTTCAATTCTTGAAATTCTTGTCATGCGATTTTGTTGATTCAAACTCAACTTTGACATTCTATTCTCTCGCAGATGGTGAGAACTCGAGCTTCCAGACGAGGAGGACGACCACCATTACCACCTGCTAGTGGCCGTGGATGCGGTCGTGGTCGTGGCGGAGGTAGGGCAGCTTAGGCAGTGCCAGCTGACCCATAGCCTCCAGTTGGTGAGGCTCCATCAGCAAAAGTTCAGGCATCAGCTATGCCCATTGTTATTCCGGGTCTATAGGAGACCCTGGATTAGATATTAGCGGTTTGCACTGGCCTAGCACAGGCAATTTCAGTTACCACCGTAGCAGCTGCATCAGGGACCGGGGGTGGTCATCAGACACCCGTAGCATGCACTTCAGAGCTAGCAATGCAGAGCTTGCAAACACCTGAGGCTCCTCTAGTTCAGCTTGTAGTCCCAGTACAGCCAGTTGTTCAAGTCTATGGGACAGGGTCCCAGTTATGACCGACGACGAGCAGCGTCGTCTCAAGAGATTCAGCACATTATCTCCTCCAGTTTTTAGTGGTGCTCCGGGCGAGGACGCCCAAGGTTTTCTTGACAAGTGCCGTCGGATTCTCCGTATGGCAAGGATCTTGGAGTCCAGCAGTGTATCCTTTACTACCTTCCAGTTCCAGGGACCAACCATCGCTTGGTGGGAGTTTTATTAGTGCCGTAGACCGCCAGGGGTAGCACCATTATCATGGCCAGAGTTCTCCACTATGTTTTTGGAGAAGTGGGTGCCTCGATCTCAGAAAGAGGAGTTGTGTAGGCAGTTTGAGGGACTCCGCCAAGGAGATATGTTAGTATCAGAGTATGTGATCAGATTAACAAAGTTGTCTAGATATGCACCGTGGTTGGTCCCTACCGACTGAGAGAGGATTGGTCGCTTTATTGATGGCCTTATCTATCCCATCCGTATTTTGATGACCCGAGAGAGGGTTTTGAGCCGCACGTTTGAGGATGCTATGGATATCGCTCACGACATAAAGACAGATCATCGCAGGGAGCGAGATGAGAGGGAGGCCAAGAGGCCTTGAGGATCAGCTAGTTCTAGTGGCACTCAGATTAGAGGCCAGGGTCAGCAGAGCCGAGGTCGCTCTTTCAGGTCTTCACATTCGGGTCACTCAGATTGTCGTGGGTCATCTTCTAGCCGTGCTTATCAGGGTTCGCACCAGAGCCAGCCATCTCTCAGCACTATTCCACCACAGAGTTCTTCACAGGCCTCATCTGTCCAGAGTTCTTCTCGACATAGTTCATCAACTGGACACTCCAGTGCTATGGTCCTCATTAGTCTTAGCCCCCAGCACCTGGGAGTTGCTTCGAGTGTGGAGAGTTTGGGCACATCCGCAGAGAGTGTCCGCATTTTGTTCCCAGGCCATATTAGCAGAAGGGGCAGCCCTTATCATCTGATCCTTCTACTTCAGCACCCGCCCCGCCAACTAGGGGTGAGGGCCAGGCATCTAGGGGTCGCCCTCGGGGGGGAGGCCGATCAGGCGGAGAGGCTAGATGTTATGCTCTACAAGGCCGATCTGAGGCTGTTACTTCTGATGCTGTTATTACAGATATTATTTCAGTCTGCCACAGAGATGCCTCAGTATTGTTCAATCCTGGTTCTACATATTCTTATGTATCTATATGTTTTTCTCCTCATTTGGGAATGACCCGATGGTGTCTTGCATTGCCAGTGCATGTATCTACCCCAGTGCGGGATACTATTATTGTGGACCATGTATACCGGTCCTATCTGGTCACTATTGGGGGTCTGGAGACCTGAGTGGACCTATTGCTTCTTAGCATGATTGATTTGATTTTATATTGGGCATGGATTGGCTATCTCCATGTCATGCTATTCTGGACTGTCATGCCAAGACAGTCACTTTGGCTATGCCGGGCATTAAGAGGATCGAGTGGCGATGCATGACTGATTATGTACCCAGCAGGGTAATATCTTTTCTCAAGGCCCAACGAATGGTTGGGAAGGGATGTCTTTCTTATTTGGCATTTGTGCATGAGGTCGGAGCTGAGACTCCCAATATTGACTATGTTCCCATTATGCGAGACTTTACTGATAGATTTCCGTCAGACCTGCCGGGCATGCCCCCGGACAGGGACATTGATTTTGGGATTGATTTGGTGCCAGTCACTCAGCCTATTTCCATTCCTCCATATCGTATGGCACTTGCTGAGCTGAAGCAATTGAAGGAGCAGCTCCAGGAACTCCTAGATAAGGGGTTTATTCGGCCGAGTGTGTCACCGTGGGGTGCACCGGTATTGTTTGTTAAGAAGAAGGATGGCTCAATGAGGATGTGTATTGACTATAGGCAGCTGAACAGGGTAACAGCGAAGAACAAGTATCATTTGCCTCGCATTGATGATTTATTCGATCAGCTCCAAGGAGCTAGGGTATTCTTGAAGATTAATCTTAATTCAGGCTACCACCAGCTGAAGATTAGAGAGTCTGATATTATGAAGACAATTTTCAGGACGAGGTATAGGCACTATAAGTTTCTTGCGATGTCTTTTGGCTTAACCAATGCCCCAGCCGCGTTCATGCATATGATGAACAGTGTATTTCGGCCATATTTGGACTCTTTCGTGATTGTGTTCATAGATGGTATCCTGGTGTACTCTCGTAGCCAGGAGGTGCATACTCAGCATCTTAGAGTTGTATTGTAGAGGCTGCGGGAGGAGAATTTGTATGCCAAGTTCTCCAAGTGTGAGTTATGGCTTGAGTCCGTGGCATTTTTAGGACACGTGGTGTCCAGTGATGGTATTCAGGTGGATCCGAGGAAGGTAGAGGCGGTGCAGAGTTGGCCCAGACCAGCCTCAGCTACTGAGATTCATAGTTTCCTAGGATTGGCAGGGTATTATCGCCGATTTGTTCAGGGATTCTCTTCCATTGCTTCACCCTTGACTAGATTGACTCAGAAGGGTGCTCCATTCGTATGGTCCGAGTAGTGTGAGGAGAGCTTTCAGAAGCTCAAGACAGGACTGACCACAGCACCAATCTTGATACTGTCGTCAACTTCAGATCCTTATACGGTGTATTATGATGCCTCGCGAGTTGGCATTGGTTGTGTATTGATGCAGAAGGGTAGAGTCATTGCCTATGCTTCTCGCCAGTTGGAGACCCATGAGAAGAACTACCATATACATGATTTGGATCTAGCAGCCATAGTTCACGCTCTGAAGATTTGGAGACATTACCTGTACGGTGTCTCTTGTGAGGTGTATACCAATCATTGTAATCTTCAACATCTGTTCAAACAGAAGGACCTTAATTTGAGACAGTGGAGGTGGCTGGAGTTGCTTAAGGATTATGACATCACTATATTATATCATCCGAGGAAGGCCAATGTTGTGGCCGATGCTTTGAGCCGAAATGCAGTCAGTATGTGCAGCCTTGCTTATATTCCAGTTGGAGAGAGGCCATTTGCATATGATGTTTAGACTCTAGCTAATCGGCTAGTGAGGTTGGATATTTCTGAGCCGGGATGAGTGTTGGCTTATGTTGTTTCTCGATCTTCCTTATATGTTCGCATCAGAGAGCGTCAGTATGATGATCCACATTTGCTTGTCCTTAAGGACAGAGTTATGCACAATGATGCTAGAGATGTGACTATTGATAGTGATGGTGTTCTGAGGATGCAGGGTCGTATCTGCGTGCCCAATGTAGATGGCCTTCGAGAGTTGATACTAGAGGAGGCTCACAGCTTGCGGTACTTCATTCACCCAGGTGCCGCGAAGATGTACCAAGACTTAATACAGCATTACTGGTGGAGAAGGATGAACATGGATATTGTTACGCATGTAGCCAAGTGCCTCAACTACCAGCAGGTCAAGTATGAGCATCAGAGACCGGGCGGTGTTATTCAGTGTATGGTTATTCCCGAGTGGAAATGGGAGAGGATTACCATACATTTTGTGACTGGGCTCCCTCGGACTTCGAGGAAGTTTGATTCAGTATGGGTGATTGTTGATCGACTGACCAAATATGCACATTTCATCCCAGTATGTACTACTTACTCATCGGAGCGGTTAGCGGTGATTTTTATTTGGGAGATTGTCAGGCTGTATGGGGTCCCAGTGTCTATTATATCTAACAGAGGCAATCAGTTCACTTCTCAGTTCTGGAGAGCATTTCCACGGGAGCTGGGTACATGGGTTGAGTTGAGCACCGCATTTCATCCTCAGACAGACGGACAGTCTGAGCGCACTATTCAGATCCTAAAGGATATGTTGCGTGCATGTGTGATTGATTTTGGAGGTTCATGGGATGAGTTCTTGCCACTTGCTGAGTTTGCCTACAACAACAATTATCAGTCAAGTATTCAGATGGCCCCGTACGAAGCGTTGTATGGTAGTCGGTGTAGATCTCTCGTGGGATGTTTTGAGCCCGATGAGGATAGATTGATAAGGACTGAGTTAGTTCAGGATGCTCTGGATAGAGTGAAGTTGATTTAGGAGAGGCTTCGCAAGGCACAGTCATTCCAAAAGAGTTATGCGGACCGTAGGGTTCGAGAGTTGTCTTTCATGGTTGGTGATAGGGTATTGCTGAAGGTTTCACCCATGAAGGGTGTCATGCGGTTCGGGAAGAAGGGTAAGCTGAGTCCCAGGTACATTGGTCCTTTTGAGATACTCAGGAGGGTTGGAGAGGTGGCATACGAGCTGGCCTTGCCACCCAGTTTGTCCAGTGTTCATCCAGTATTCCACGTGTCTATGCTCTGGAAGTATATTGGGCATCCGTCTCATCTGCTGGACTTCAGCACGATTCAGCTTGATGGTGATCTATCCTATGATGTGGAGCCAGTGGCTATTATGGGTAGACAGGTTCGAAAGTTGAGATCCAAGGATATTACTCCAGTCAAGGTGCAGTGGAGAGGCCGACCCGTGGAGGAGGCTACTTGGGAGATCGAGCAGGAGATGCGGAGCAGATATCCTCACCTATTTGAGTCTCCAGGTATGTTTCTTGACCCGCTCGAGGACGAGCGTTTTCTTAAGTTAGGGAGAATGTGATGACCCGGCGCGTCATCATGTTAGTTATCACTATGTTATCCCCGTTATATACTTGTTAATGTTTCAATATGCATGTTTGGTGAGTTTGAGTCAATTCGGATTGAATTTGATTGGAAATGAGACAAATAGTCTCTTAGAAAAAAGAATAGGTGGGAAAAGTCAACTGGATATTGACTTGTGAGTTAGAGAACTCAGAATCGAATTCTGATGTTTCGGTCAGCTCCGGGAGATCATTTATAAGTTAGAAGAGTGATCGGAAGTGAATTTGGAGGTCCGGTGTAGTTTTAGGCTTGAATTGGCTAAGGTTGAATTTTGGCAAAATCCGAACGGTAGGTGAAATTTTGATCCGGGGGTCGGAATGGAATTCCGACAGTTGCAGTAGCTCCGTTGGATGATTTTGGATATGCCTGCAAAGTTTTAGGTCATTCGGAAGTCGTTTGGTCGGACTGCACGCCGCAGTAATATATGTGTGGATCGGGCTACACGCCGCAGCATCATAGCGCTTGGGCCGAGGGAGCCCCTCCGAAGTCTGTATACACCCCCAGTGAGCGTCGTCGACGTTAAATGGATCGGGCTACACGCTGCAGAGATATATATATTGGAGTGTGCTGCACGCCGCAGCATTATATGTATTGGAGCGGGATTTACACCGCAACATTATACATACATACATACATACATATATATATATTGGAGCGGGCTACGCGCCGCCGCATTATAGACTTCTGTATACATATACTTATATATACATTGGATTGGTTGTACGCCGTAGCAGTACGAGTGAAGACTAGGTCAGTGTGGGACCATGGTGAGATAGATGTGGACTTGAAATGGGGGTATTCACTGTAGATATAACTTACCTGTGAGGTTACCCTTAGAACTGTTTAGTGATAGTACATGTTTTCTTATTTCAAGTTGTTGTTTATTATTATTACTCACTGAGTTGAAATATACTCACCCGATTCCCCTACACTTTTTGTGCAGATTCACAGGTTCTAGAGAGCAGTTGAGCTATCGCAGCTGCCGTATCACTACTATCCCGAGGAGACTTCGAGGTAGTTGCCGACGTCCGCAGGACCTGATCTGTCCCTCTTATCATTTTGTTGCTTTCATCCTGCCTAGACTTGTATTGTGTAGGATATTTCGTTGTAGAGGCTCAGACTTGTGACACCACGATTTAGTTTGGGACTGTATTTTGTATGCTTCTACTTCCACACTTATCATTTTTATATGAAAGCATGCTATTAAGTTTTATCGATCTGTATTAATAAATAATTGGCTGGTTTAAATGGATAACATGGCCGGGCTTCCCTAGCAATGTGTTGGTCGCCATCACGACCAGGGTTTGGGTCGTGACACAGAACCTAGTGCACCCCCATGTGCACAATTGAATGGATCTCTCAATACTTTTGCATTATCGATATGGATGACACGCGGTAACAACGGTTGAGTAAATTCTTGGCTCCCTTATAATCCCTTGTAGCATCACGAACTGCCGGCGCATACTTGATACCGAGTGCACAATTTCAATAAATGAGTGGATGCAAAAGAACATATGATACAGGCTCCAACTGAATAAATGACGCACAATAAGGAATGAAACGAAGTGGAATTTTCCTAACGGTTACGTAGCCTCTCGTAGATAAATACGGACGTCTCTGTATTGATCAGCGAGACTTTAAATAACCGGTCTATGTACCGTGACTCCAATGAACTTAGGGCTCTGATACCAACTTGTCGCAACCCTAGTTCACCAATCGTGAACCTGTCATGACGGCACCCAGTCTCCGCGACTAGGTAAGCCTAACACGATGCGGAATATATGAACTCATGAACAAAAGATAAGATAACAGCGGAATAATGTAAATGAAATGTAATAAGTGCCGCTCGGCACAAACACTTTGCCAAATACCACTAGGCAACATACTACCAAGAACCAAAAACCCACGGGCAACACAGACTAAGAAAGAGTACAACTGTGGCTCTATATATCAAGAATGTCTATACAACGAGAAAAAGGGAAATAACTGATATCACTAATGAGAATAGAAGGGAACTCTCCGGATCCGCGGATGTAGTAGATCATTCCTCAAGTCTCCTGAAAGTGCCGCTAAATCACCTGAAATGTGCCTGATCTGATGTACCTGGATCTGCACAACAAAAGTGTGCAGAAGAGTAATATGAATACACCACGGCGGTACTCAGTAATACCAAGCCTAACCTCGATGGAGTAGTGACGAGGAAGGTCGGGGCCCTACCGAGAAATAATAATATAGTGACAATAATAATATCAAGCAATTCAAATAATAATAATAAGACTGAATTAACCACAATAAAGAAAATACGTCAACTGTCTACAATTAAGCTAACAAGAATAACAAACATCACAAAATATAAATCAACCAGTCCAGGATCTCCGGGAATTGAACCCGCAGTCCCTTTCTATATTCATCAACTCAGGATCTCCGGGAATTGAACCCACAGTCCGTAACTCAGCAACTCCGGGTCTCCGGGAATCGAACCCGCGGCCCTTGGATCTCCGGAAATTGAAGCTGCAGTCCACAAACGCAAACACAATCAATAAGAGGAAAAGCAGAATTGAACCCGCAGTCCGTATCTCAATAACTCAAGATCTCCAAAAATTGAACCCGCAGTCCGTATCTCAGCAACTCCGGGTCTCCGGAATCGAACCTGCGCCCCTTGGATCTCCGGGAATTGAACCCGCTGTCCACAAACACAAACACAATCAATAAGAGGAAAAACACATAGAAATATGAAATACATAGCTGCAATTTACCCAAAACCAGTATCAACAAGTTCCAGGAAATTCAATTAAGACAAGTAAGGCACTTAGACAGATAATCATATCTAATCATGCTTCTCTAACTCATACCAGATAAATCTCACAATTAAATCAATTAAATAACAAGGATATCACGATTTGAACAGTTCAAGTAAGGTGGTTTTTCAACAATCTGCGCAAGTACACGCCCGTCACCTCGCGTACAAGGCATTTAAATCAACACATAATGTCCTAAGGGAGAAGTTTCCCCTACACAAGATTAGACAAGTCACTTACCTCAATTCCGGTACAAAATCGCTAAGAAACGACTCTCTTGCCACGATTATCCGACTTCAAATGGCTCAAATCTATTCAATTAATTATAACATAAATAATAATACAAGTAATTTATTCTACAATTAAATACTAAACTAATACGCGAAATTATGTAAAATGACCAAAATGCCATCAGGCCCACGTGCTCGGAATCTGAAATTTTTTGAAGATAAAGATTACTCATGACCTTAGAAACTCAAATATATAATTTTCTCTTAATTCCATACTCAAAATCGTGGTCAAAATCCAAAAATCTCAATTTCTAGGTCTTTCTTTAAAACCCAAATTTTCCTTTGGATTCTCATGAATTTTGATGTTAAATCTAAGGTATAAACACAAAATAAAAATTGAAAACTAGTTAGAGGAACTTACCCAATGATTTGGTACGAAAATCCACTCTCAAAATTGCCTATTCTCGTACCTAGGGATCAAATATGGTAAAATGAAGCAAAAACTCGAGGTTCACAACTAAAATCAAGCTGCAGAAGTCGCATTTGCGATTCAGGGTTTGCAATTGCGAACCCTCGCAAAAACAAAGAAGTTCTTAGCAATTGCGAACAAAGAGAGGCTGGGAAGAGTCGCATTTGCGACAAAAGAGTTCACAATTGCGAACGGTCATCGCAAATGCGATGGAAATGTTCGCAATTTCAAGCATACCAGAAGCAGCAGTTTTTCCCGACACAAAAATAAGCATAACTTCCTCATATGATGTCTAAATTCGATGATTCATTTTCCTATGGCTCCGTAATTTCGATACGGATCTAATGGTTCAAAAAACTAAATTTGGAGCTCATTATCTTAATTTTGCACTCTTTTATGTCCAATGAAATGACGTTGAAACATCAAATAAGAGCGTGATCACAACTCGAAACACACTCGAGGCCCCCCGGGACCCCGACCAATAACACCGACCAGTCCCAAAACACATTATGGACTTGGTCGAGGCCTCAAATCACATCAAACAATGCTAAAATCATTAATTATACCGCAATTCAAGCTTGAAGAACTTTGAAGTTTCCAACTTCTATTTTCGATGCCGAAACCTATCAAATCACGTCCGATTAACTTACAATTTTGCACACAAGTCCAAAATAGCATAATGAAGCTATATCAACTCTCAGAATTCCATTCCGACCATAGGATCAAAATCTCACCTATCAACCAGAATTCGCCAAAATACTAACTTTGCCAATTCAAGCTTAATTCTACACTCGTCATCCCAAAAATATTCCGAACACACTCCTAAGTCTCAAATCACCTGACGAATTTATCCGATACATAAAATTCACATTTCGATCATGATATCAAAATTTCTACTTCCGGTCGAATTTACTCAAAAACCTTCAAATTTCTATCTTTAGCCAAACTGCTCCAAAATGACCTACGAACCTCCGAATTCACTTTCGATCGCGCTCCCAACTCCAGAATCACTGTACGGAGCTACTCCCAGTCTTGGAATCCCAAACGGACATCAGTAACGCTAAATTGTATTTTAAGCCAAAATGATGCAATTTCTTCTAAAATGCTATCTTCAACAATAGTCACCATAACGCTCCCGGGTTATCCAAAACCCGATCCGGGAATAAACCCAAGTCCGAAATCATCATACGAACCTTCTGGAACCTTCGAATCCCGATTCTGAGGTCATTTACTCAAAATTCCAATCCTAGTTTATTTTTTCAACTTTAATCTTTCAAACTTCCTGAATTTTAATTCTGACCATACAGACAAGTCAATATTCCTGAGATGAAGTTGTTCATGGCCTCAAAGTGCTGAATGACGCGCCAGAGCTCAAAACGACCGGTTGGGTCGTTACAGATATATATGTTTCTACCTCAAAAAATACATTAACACATTTATGTGCTGAATATAAAACAAAAAAAATATGTCAAATGTAATATTAAAGAAAATGAAAAGTTCACAACATAAAAGATATATACATACAACATCATTTAATGTATACTTATCATCTACAATCTCTTTAAAGAACATTCTTGATTTTACTTTCTCATTGTAAAGTTTGAATGGCTTTGCTTGCAGTACAAGATCTTTTTTGTAAATATCAGTTTCACACCTAATAAAACAAGGATAAAACAAATATCAAAAACAAAAAAAAAAGTAAAATTTTAATAACATATATATCAAATAAAAATACATTAAACTAAATATCAAAACTCACTTAGGTAGACGACCTGAGTTATCCTCATTCTCTTATTCCATTTCATACAGAATAGCAAAAATCATTGGCATACATATTTTTAACAACTAAAATAAACAAGTAGAAAGAGCTGAGAAACGACAGTGAAATAGTAAAAGAACATTAGTTTGTTAGACTATTTGAAGATGATAGAGTAATTTCTGAGATTTAGAAGCGTAAGAGGCATAGGGATATACGTGGAAGCATCCCATGAATAAGGATTATCATATGTGGAATATGGTATCAAAAATCATGTCAGCTTTTAGTATGGGCAAAAGTACCTTTCTGTAAAATTAGATTGTGCTTATTAATGCCTTACTTGAAGAATTCGAACCAACCATCCACCATGACTAAACCATGCTTACTGCTTCTTTCAATGGGATTTCTCCATTTATTTAGAGCTGCTTTTTGCTATCCAATAGATAAAAAACAAGTCTTTCTCAAGTTTATATTTGAATTCCTCAAGAATGTTGTTGTTAATGACTTAATTCATCTTCTTCAGATAGTTTCTTCAGCTTTGGATTTGAGGGCTGGAATTCCACCTCAGGCATCAAACTATGCCAATGTTTCCAAAATAATAAGAGAAGCCATAAAGTTCAATTCTTTCGCCAGATGTTTACCTATGGAGAAAGAAGATTTTATTGGCTGTTTTTAATCCCAAAAGCTGGGATACAAATCAGAAAGATGGAGAAGAAGACATATACCTACAAAGATGCATATATATCTTCTACTCAAAACTTTATAAAACACAGTAAACCCTTTAATGCAATAGAGGGTAATATAACTGGGTTTAGTCAATTGGCTTTAGTCAATAATTTTTGAAATATTGTATTAAACCTACCCTCCCATGACCTCCACTTAAATTTGTTGTTGTATTAAACCTAATGATGCAGAAAAAGCAGATTGATTGATTCTTCAGTCCTCAATTCCTCCTATTCTGTGGACACAGCTTGTAGATTTCAGTAATACTTCCTCGGACTTTACAATGACGGCCCCATAAAAAATTCTCTAGGCTAGAAGACATGATTTCCCAATCAAATTAATAATCAACCCATTCAATCCAGAGAATTATTTTCGGCAGAAAATGTTGTTAGACAAATCCAGAATTAAATATAATTTTTTTTCTCTCGAGCAAGTCCTTAAATTCAAAGTCCAAGCAATTCTCTGTTTAAACCCATATACAAATTATGGTCTTAATTGTAAAATAAATAAATTAATGAAAACAGAGAAAAATCATAACCCAAACTTAATTTGTTTTCACCTTTACGTTGAACAATTTTGTCGAGAACAAAATCTATTATGTTGCACCTTCTCTGCAGGAATCCCATTGCTACTCAGGAGAAAACACAAATACCTAGCATATTCTCAAGGACTGAAATAAATAATCAATAGAAGATGCGTAAGATGAGAAAGAATAGTAGAGGTATGAAGAGAAGAGGTGCTTGCAGATAGAGCTTTTCAGTGAGTGTTGAGTCTAGTAAGATGGTGATTTAATAGCTGTCAATATTGGGCTCCACGTGTTGGGCCGAAAATAGCAAAAGTCAGCAGTAAATAAATTGGGTTTTTTCACCGTCGGATGGCCAGGCAAACATGTTGACCATGAGCTGCCTCGTTATCCCCACTTATAATATAGTAATATATTTTAAATGCCAACTGGCATTACGTTTTCTTTTCCTCTACCAAAAAATTCTTCTTCTACATGTGCACTTTGTGCAATCTGCGATACTTGTGCTCGTACCACTTCTTTTCCTTTATAGGAAGCAAACTTTTCTTTTTTATTTTCAGATTGTACCTTCTTATCATCTACTTGAGAAACAGACTTAGCAACTTTAAGAGGAGAAACATAAATTCCCTCATCCACACTTGAATATAAAATAATATTTTTATCAGAATCATTTCTTTGTATACCAGAAGAAATAGATTGTTCAGCAGGAGTGCAGTCAATACTAGGTTCAGGATAATTTAATATACTTGACTGAGACAAAATATTAAAATTAGGCAAAGAATCCACAGAGTTCCTCTTTCGTTTCATAGTATACAATTTTCCCAGCTTCAAAAAAAGCAAAAAAAAAATGGATAGACTATTAAAACTGAAAAACATAATAAAATAAAATAAATTATATATATCCAGTATAATTTACTAAACAAAACAGTCTATAGATGCTAGTTTTCGGGTATAATATACTGCACAACAAGCCTCTACAAGTTAGAATTCCTGTAAAAGATGCATGAATTAAACAAAACTCAACTATAATATAATAATCATCCAGTATAACATACTAGAAAGCAAATATTCACAGGAAAATTAAAAAAAAGGTACTATTAATCATTCAAAAAATAAATAACAACTAAATTTTTTTAATTACTAAACAGAAATCATACTGTCACGACCCTAGTTCACCAATCGTGAACCTGTCATGACGGCACCCAGACTTCGCGACGAGGTAAGCTTAACACGATGTGGAATATATAATTTCATGAAATAAAAGATAAGGTATAGCGAAAAAATGTAAATGAAATATAATAAGTGCCGCTCGGCACATACACTTCGCCAAAACACACTAAGCAACATACTACCAAGACCCGGAAACACACGGGCAACACAGACTAAGAAAGAGTACAATTGTGGCCCTACATATCAGGAATGTCTATACGACGAGAGTAAGGGAAATAACTATTATCACTAGCAAGAACGGAAGGGAACTCCCCGAATCCGCGAATGTAGCAGATCATGCCTCGAGTCTCCTGAAGAGTTGCTAGATCACCTGAAATGTGCCTGATCTGATATACCTGGATCTGCACAATAAAAGTGTGCAGAAGAGTAGCATGAGTACACCACGGCGGTACTGAGTAAGTGCCAAGCAAAACCTCGATGGAGTAGTGACGAGGAAGGTTAGAGCCGTACCGAGAGACAATAACATGATGATAATAACAATAATAAGCAGTTTAAATAAGAATGAATCTGAAATAACAACAATAAGGTAATTACCGCAACCGTCTACAATTAATCTAACAACGAGTAACCAACACAACATAAATTAAAATTAACAAGTCCGGGATCTACGGGAATTGAACTCGCAGTCCCTCTCTATATCTAACAACTCAGGATCCCCGGGAATTGAACCCGCAGTCCGTACATCAGTATCTCTGGGTCTCCGGGAATCGAACTCGCAGCCCTAGGATCTCGGGAATTGAACCCGCAGTCCGTACCTCAATATCTCAGGATCTCCGGGAATTGAACCAGCTGTCCGTGTCTCAATAGCTCAGGATCTCTAGGAATTGAACCCGCAGTCTGTATCTCAATATCTCAATAAACTTCAGGTCTCCAGGAATCGAACCCGCAGCCTTTAGAACTCCGGGAATTGAACCACGTAGGCCGTATCTCAATATTTCAATAAACTCTGAGTCTCCATAACTCGAACTCGCAACCCTTGGATCTCCGGGAATTGAACTCGCAGTCCACAAACACTACAACTCCGGGTCTCCGGGAATCGAACCTGTAGCCTTTGGATCTCCGGAAATTGAACCCATAGTCCACAAACACAAACAATAAGAGAAAAGCACAGAGAAATATGAAATACATAACTACAATTACCCCAAAACCAGTATCAACGAATTTCAAGAAGTTCAAGTAGGACAAGTAGGCACTTAGACAGATAATCATATCTAATCATGCTTTTCTAACGAATATCAGGTAAAGGTTACAATTTAATCTGCTAAATAACAAAAATATCACGATCTGAACAGTTCAAGTAGGGTGTTTTCCAACAATCTGTGCATGTACGTGCCCGTCACCTCGCGTACAAGGCATTTAAAGTAACACACAATATCCTAGGGGAGAAGGTTCCCCCACGCGAGCTTAGACAAGCCACTTACCTCAATTTTGATACGAAACCGCTACGAGACAACTCTTTTTCCAGGAGTATCGGCCTCCACGTGTGTAGAATCTGATCAAAATCAATAGAAATACATCAAAATAGGCCAAATGGGCATTACCCAATCGAAACAATTCGAATTACACCAAAAACCACAAAGTTGCCAAAACTCGACTTTTGGTACGCTTCTCAAAAAATTACGAAAGTTACATTTTCGGATTCCTTATCTCAACACGAGTCAATGCATATAAAATTTACCAAAACCGGACCCCGTTTGCCCATCCAAATCGACGATTTACCATAACCCAGGCTTAGGGCAAAAACACCTCATTAATCCTCCCATTTACAGTGAAATAATTGAAGATTCCAAGATAAATTCACGTATTTGGGCCATAAACTTACCTCTGATGATTACCCGGTGAAATCCCTGCAATTTCATGTCACGTTGCTCTCTAAGAACTCAACAATGGAGGTTTTGAGTAAATGGGTCACGGGTGATATGTTCTGAACTTAAACTTACTGCCAGGCCTGGATACCCTACGCGATCGGAGCCATAGGCACGCGATCGCAGAGTACAAATTTCTGGGGGCCTCATTTTCCTTCTACGCAATCGCAGCCTTTGGCCCGCGATCGCAGTGAAAAACATAACACCTCTACACGATCGCAACACATGCCCCACGATCGCACTGCGTCCAGACTTGACCTTACGCGATCGCGACACTGGCCATGCGATCGCATTGCTTCCGGACATTACCTTACGCGATCGCAGATGGTCCCTCGCGATCGCGATATAAACCAGCTTCCTCTTACGCGATCGCATGGATCACTTCAAGAACGCGAAGAGCAAAAAATGTGCTCTTTTATTGCAGCAGAACAGCAGTGCCTTTTGGCACAAAATGGTCCTTTTGGACCCTCGGATTCATCCCGAGGCCCCCGGGACCCCAACGAAAACCACCAACCTACTCCAAAACATGATACGAACTTGTTCCAATCATAAAAACACACCCTTAAACACGAAAATCACCAAATCAAAGCGAATTCAAGCCTAAGTTTCATCCAAAACTTCTGAAACCTACATGTTATCAAAAACCCGACCAAACGATGTCCGAATGACCTGAAAATTTGTAGACATATTCAAAATCACCTAAAAAAGCTACTGCAACTGTCGGAATTCCATTCTCATGCCCGGAGCAAAATCTCACCTATCAATTGAATTTCCAATAATTTCGAACTTCGGCATTTCAAGCCTAATTGAGCTACAGACCTCCAAAATACATTCTGAATGCGCTCCCAACCTCGGAATCACCTAACGGAGCTAATGGAACCATCGGATTTTTGTTCCGAGGTCATCCTAACACGGTTCCGATTACGGGTCATTTTTCAATTATAAAGCTCTCATTTAGGGACTAAGTGTCCTATAACACTCCAAATTCTAGAACCGAACCTCCCGGCAAACTACGTTAGCAGAAATGAACTTAAGGGAACAGTTAAATTGGGGATAGGGGCATAAATTTCAAAAAAGATTGGCCGGGTCGTTACAATCCTCCCACACTTAAAAGATTCATTCGTCCTCAAACGAGCATAGAAAACATACCTAGAGTGGTGAAGAGATGAGGGTACTGGTTGCGCATATCCTGCTCGATCTCCTAAGTAGCCTCCTCGGCCGGCTGACCCCGCCACTGGACCTTTACTGAAGCGATGTTCTTTGACCATAGCTTCCTGATTTGCCTGTCTAGAATGGCCACTAGCTCCTCAACATAAGATAGATCCTCGTCTAGCTGAACAGAAGTGAAATCCAACACGTGCGACAGGTCACCATGGTATCTCCGGAGCATAGAGACATGCAATACGGGATGGACTCCGGATAAGCTGGGGGTAAGCCCAGCTCATAAGCAACCTCCCCAACACGTCTCAAAATCTCAAAAGGGCCGATAAATCTGGGACTCAGCTGAGCACATTAGCCTGATATAATCTGAAGATATTCCCTTTGTTCAAACAAATAAGTCTTAGAGCCTAATTCCAACATCCAGAATTCTATGTCAGACCTGCTTTCATCAAAAGATCACTCAATTATTCCTCACACGCCGTCCTCAAACATGACTGCATAACTTTGCTGGATTCTTACCTTGCAACATAAAATCCACAGGACCACGACAATATTTTATGACCAAATTAGTCAAAAATTCAATGAATTAGATTCTCCCATTGCACCTCATGATCTTCATAGTTCTTGTTCTAACTTTTACAATACTGAAACGGCGGAGGAGATGTGCCGATATTCATAACCAACTACTGAATCAACAATTCATTGGGTCTATACTCTCGACAAGATCCATTACTTTGTCCTAAACCAGAGAATGATCTTTTTCTCTATAATATACTTCATATAATTAGTTTGCACTGACCCCAAATCCCATAACCTCATCTCACCCAGTACGAACTGCTCAGGCGATAAGCCACCTCAGACATAATCAAAAGTCCTGCAAGATGACACAATGTGCCAGTAGGCTACTAATTCGTATGTGATACAAAAGGAAGGCGAACACTAGAGAGAACTATTCAACTCTCACGCTAACATTGACTTCCTCAGAAAAATAGGAAACATAACACATAAAAGCAAATATGGACACTGAAATAAATATCACACTGTTGCGGCGAGCAACCCGATCCCAACAATATACCCATGGCAGCGTGCAACCCGATCCAAACAATATACCCATGGCGGCGTGCCACCCGATCCATATATAGAACTCCCATAAGGAGATATACGTCGAGCTGAATAGCTCATCACATCAAAATACTGAATATCAGTCATGAGCACACTAAGGTGCATAATATCGTTCACAAGGAAATATATAGCATTATAGGCTACAAACTCAAGCAAAACTTAGGTGCGATACATAATCTAAGTATCAAGAGCCATCACGCTTATATAACATCACCGCTGAGCGGAACCTCAACATATAAGGAATTTACCAAGCCGTCTCACAACTAGTACGGCGTAATATATCTTTACATGAATTAACTAACCATGAAATAAGACCGCGACTATCCCTCCATAAGGAGCGCATTGTTTAGATTAACACAACTGGCCTGGCATAAGGCTCACTTCCACATTTAAATCTGTCCACCGATCTTAGGTCTATCCTGAGCGTGCCAAGCTAAGCCAATAATTTTTCACATGTCTGATAAGTTGGTAAAATACCAACTTATCTTGCCTTTAAATGGCGACATTTGCTATGTTTGAAGTGATAAAATCATGTATTTAATGTTATTTACTTCTATTCTACAAAATTGAATGTGATTTAGAAGTAATGGTGAAGAAACCAAGTGAAAACAAGGCAAATGAAGCCAAAAAAGAGAAGAAAATCTGGGCAGTGTATTCATACCTCGCAAATGCGAACATTTCATGGTAAATGCGAAAAAAGGCTTAAAAAGGAAACCTTCACAATTGCGAAGAATTGTTCGCAATTGCGAACTCAGCAGAAATTGGGATTCCTCGCAAATGCGACATAATGTTCGCAAATGCGAACTATGCAGTAAATGGGGAAGCTTCGCAAATGCGAGAATATGTTCACAAATGCGAACACTGTGTAAGTAAGGGCAACTTCGCAAATGCGAAGATTTGTTGGGAATTGTGAACATAGGCTTATCTGGGCATATTTGGTAATTGCGAACTTTTGTTCGCTAATGCGAGGCACGTGTTTTAGGCATGGGCTATTATGGAATTTCGCACCTTTTGATCCCCAAATCATTTAATACCCGAGGAGGCTCGTTTAAAAAGATATCTTTGGCTTACTTTCAATAGAGAGAACATTTTTGGAAGCTAGGGTTTTGCACACACACTTGGGTCTTGAAGATTGAAGCTTTTGGTTAAGAATTTCTTACCTATTTATGTTTATTTCTTCATCTCCTTGCTTTATATTGATTATTTTAAGTGATTAGTATTTATTTCCAACACGTAAATCTTGTTTATGAGAATATTCATGTTTAAGGTGTGGATTAAATAACTTGTTGTGTTTATGTATTTGTTAGATGATCTTGTTATTTGAATCTTAGATTGAATATATTGAATTTATTGTTATAGGTTGTTTATTTGATTTTGATCTTAATTATTTTACTGCTCGGTCAACAGTGAAATATTATTTACTAACACGGAATTAAACTTGAAAGAGGAAATTCTTGGTTGCATATAAAATCAAATAGAACAAGATTTGAATCCCGGGCATGAGGTGAAGGATTTGCAATTAAGATAGACATATACTTAGCTTCCTTGTTTGGTTGAAGCATAAGAGTTATAAATGCATTCTTGTTAATATTAATACCATAGACATATAGGTATTGATTTAACTTGGATAGATTCATAAGAACTCGAAAGATTCTTATGAATATTATTAACCTTATAATCAACAATCCGAATAGTTCAATAAATCAATTCTAAGTATGAAAAGAAGCATGATTACTAGCAATTTCATGACCACTTCATTGTAATTCCTGAAGCAATCATATGTATAGCATTGACCATTTTACTTTCTTTTTAGTTTAGTTTATATTTTCGCATTTAATTTTAAATAATTTTTCAACCACCATTCTTAGTGTTTGGCTTTGCATAATTAGCAATAATTTTCTTACATACCTAATCGCCTACACATTGTTCTCTGTGGGATTCGACCCCGACTCCTAGTTGGGTAAATTATATTGTTGCGACCGTATCTATTGCTTTTTAGCAGTTGATTTGGACGTCACCAAAAAAATGGCGCCGTTGTCGGGGAACAATTTGGCGTAATTTAGGTTGTTTGAAAAGTAAGCGAAAGTGCTTTGATCCAAACTTGTGAATATTTATGAAATTAATTTTTCTTGTTTATTTTCTTATTTTTGAAAAATGGCATCATATAATAACAATCGGTCAGATGGTAGTTGTTCATACTTTGATGATCCTTGTCCTTATTGTGGAGGACCACACTCGTGGCAAAATTGTTTGAATTCTCCCGGGGATGGATTGTGCAAACAATTTCAAACCCATGAGTGGAGTATTTGTGATAAGTGTGGTGGGCAAAATGGTCATTAGGATTATTGTGCTTATTTGTCTTTCCCTTCCCCAAGCCCCTACTATGATGAATCTACTTGTTTTGATGAAAATTATAGGGCCAAGGAAGTGGATGATATGGAAAGTAAAGCTTTTATTATGGACATGATAAGGCAAACAGTTGAGCAACAAGATGAAATTCGACAAGCTATACAAAGAATTATTGCAACAATCATGATAATGAAAGCTGAAGCGGAGGAAGTGACTAAAGAGAGCGAGTTCTCACCGGAAGATAATTTAGAAGAAGCATACATAGTGAGCTTATCTTGGCTAGAGGAACAAGCTTAATTGATAAAATTTCATGACTTTTTACGTGATGGTCTTTCAAATATGATAGAGCAACTAATAGAGGAAAAAACTGAACTCCAGCAAGAGATAAACCAATTTGTCTCAGATATCCATGACTTGTATTCTCAATTGAATAAAAAGGTTGAGGCGTCATATGCCCTACAACCGATTTGTGTCGATACTAGCCAGCTTATGGAGCAGAAAAAGGAATTTCAGCTATTTGACCAAAATATTGTTAATGGTGCTGACAAAAATATGGAATTAGAGTCAATCGGTGTAAATGCAAATGTGGTTGAGATTGACTCTAGTTCGGGGGTAAATGAGGATGTCAAGGTCAAAGGACAATTGCAAAGTGAAGGTTTGAAATCACATTCCTGGCATTTTTCAACGTTGGAATTGTGTGGTGATACGGGAGTTGAACTACACGAGTCAATGGAGGATTGCGAGGAAGAAAAATTCATGCCTTACATTTTACAATTTGAAGAGACAAGAAATCAAAATGACATTCCTCACTTGAAAGCCAAGAAGTGCAAAATGAAGATTTTAAGCATTGGCTCGAGCATCAAATTACCACCCCCTGTCACTCATGGTCACAAGCTTGATTCCAAGCTAGGTGCCCAATTTATATCATCCAAGTGGCAAGAAAAGTGGTAATGTTGTTTGCGTCGTGCCATGATATTAAATGCGGCGCTTGGTGGGAGGCAACCCATCGTTTTTCAAAATTTTTAGTCGTTTTTCAAAACGTTTCATCATTTTTGAAATTTTCTCTTTTGTAATATCTTAGAATAATATTTTAACTAATCTACCAAGTTTCAGATTTTTTGGAGTTGATTTGAGCAGGTCGGGGTATCCGGGCAATTACAAACCAGTAGCTGTTTGGAAAATGCAGAGCAGTGTTTGCATTTGCAAACAAATGATCGCATTTGCGACTCAAAGGTTTAATAACTGGCTTCGCAATTGCGAACGAAAAGTCGCAATTGCGACCTATGCAGTGTAAAAGTCGACTGAGGCACATATTTTTTTAAAACAAAATTTCATAAAACACTCCAAAGGTCCTAAATCAATTTTCTCTCTCTCTGACTACTGAAAATCTATCAAAATTTCACTCCCCTTTGAAGAGAATCGGGTATGAAAGTGTAATCTTTACGCTTATTTCTTCTTTATCTTCAATTTCTTGTTGATTTTGTTGGTATTATGAACCCTAAGGTTCAAAATAGCTACAAAATGTTCTTAACCGCAATATGTAAAAACTGAAATTCATTTTGATTTCTGGGTGAGGTTTGGTTGAGAGTGAGTGTGTTCATTCACGGTAAATTTTGGGGAAGTCTGAGTACCCAATTATTTGTGAAATAGTTGCAAACATTATGTGCTTTTAATGTGTTCGATGTAAGACACGAATGAAATTCATGGCCAAAACCATCGAAATTCTTGATTTGTAGTTGTATATGAAGTAAAATACATGAGATATGATTTCTTTATGGTTGGGTTCAGTTAAAATTGTTTGAATTGAAAAAAAAAGGTTTCTGCCGAAAAATTGTTCTGTGAAAGAACACTGAGTGTTGACGATGGTTCGCATTTTCGAAATAAAATTCGCAATTGCGAAAACTGTGCTTTGCTGAAGATTTCGCATTTGCGAAGAATCTTTGCAATTGCGATAACTGCCAGTGTCTGCTTGGTTCGCATTTGCGACAAATGTTTCGCAATTCCCAGCCATGTTTTCTTCACAATTGCGAAGAAAATATGGGAATTGCGGCATCTGCAGCCCAGTACTTCAAAATTTCAAAATTCTGGAACTTTTTCTAAGGCTGAGTTTTGAATGTCTGATCATTCTTTTGGCTTATTTACTTCATTTTGCACTATTATTCATTGATGTACCATGTTTTAACACTTACATACTTTTTTATAGGTTTTATAATTAAACAATGCACCCGAACTCAGAAGGATCCTCCAGTGAACATCATGAGGCAGAAGGGCAAGCCTTCGATGACAACCGGTTACTGACAATGGAGTGATAGGACAGATATTATGAGGAGTTTCTATCAAAGAAACTGCTTCCAGGGTGTGGGATAGTTATGGATGATGTCCAAGAACGTCTTCCCGAGTTCTACCAAAGACTAATGGGCATGGGATGGAATTGTTTTGCCACTCAACCTTGCCGAGCAAATGAGCAATGGGTGAGAGAATTTTAAGCAAACCTCCCAGCAATCCGATTGAAAAAGCCCAAGATGAGAATTAGGGGAAAAATGGTGCGCTTTGGGGCTGAAGATGTGAACATATTTTACAGATTGCCGGACCACGACACGACTCCATTCAAATAAAAAGATTGTGCTTCGGGAGTGTGGTTGGCATCAAAACTATATTCCGGTGCAGTCGTTCCATGGGCACCAGAAAAGAGGGGGATTACCTCAAAAAAATTTACAGCAGAAGCAAAGATATGGCTAGCTATCATTTGCAGTCGTATCTCTCCTGTCTCTAACATATGGAACATCACAATCACTCGAGCTCGAATGGTAGCTTGCATCATTGATGGCATCCAGCTAAATGTGGGCGAGATTTTCATAAATGAACTTAGAGAGTATCGGACCCAAAACAGTCCCTCATTGATATTTCCTTCACTGATTACTAAGTTATGTCAGCTTGCTGGGGTAGAGAAAGCTCCTGGGGACAACTGCGTAAATCCAGGGAAGCCCATACATCCATTGAAGAAAAGGGGAGATGGAGGAGCAGTGAAGCCGAAGAAAAGGAAGTTGGTTTCATCTTCTCAGAGTAGTATGCCATCCTTATCCGCTGGGGGACCATTTGCTGTGATTAGTGAGGAGATGAGAGTTATTCGTGAGCTTTTTTCTGGCCTTCCTCAGGGACCTGGGGAGACATCTGAGGGATCTACTAATATTTCCAAGAAAGATTTCCAGATATACATTGACGATCAAAGGAAAGAGGGAGATCACCTCAAGGCTTTAGAAAAAGCATACACGGAGCTAGCAAAGAAGCATGGTGAGCTGAGTACTTCTCATACCAAATTGGAAGAGTCACACACTAAAATGGTGAAGAGGGAGAAGAAGAGGGATAAATTCTTTACTCGCATGTGGAAGGCTGTGAAGGTGTCACGACCCAAACCCTGGTCGTGATGGCGCCCAACACAATGCTAGGCAAGCCCGACCATATTATCTATTAAACCAGCCAATTATTAATTCCAATTAGTCAAGTTAAACTTAAACAGCAAGCGTTCATTTCAAAATGATAAACGTATAGTAGAAACATACAAAACACGGTCCCAACCAAAACGTGGTGTCACAAGTCTGAGCCTCTACAGAATAAACGTCCTAATACAAACAAGTCTAAGCAAGATGAAAGCAACAAAATGATAAGGGACGAGAAAACAGGTTCTGCGAACGCCGGTAGCTACCTCGTAGTCTCCGCAAAAGTAGATATGAGTAAGCGGCTACAACAACTCAACTGCACTCGGGCACCTGTGAATCTGCACAGAAAGTGCAGGGGAGTAGGGTGAGTATATTTCAACTCAGTGAGTAATAATAACAAACAATAACTATAAGTAAAAACTCCTGTACTATCAATAAACAGTTCTAAGGGTACCTCACAAGTAATTCATCACTACGGTGAATACTCTCATCTCTAGTCCACATCTATCTCAACAAGGTCCCACACTGACCAAATCCTCACTCGTACCGCTACGATGTACAGCCATCTCAATGTTTGAAGATATATACATATGTCTATAATGTATAAGTATTTACGTACGTATATGGATATGTATAAGTATAATGATGCGGCGTGCATCCCGCTCCAATACATATACCGCTGCGGCGCGCAGCCCGCTCCATTTAACGTCGACGGCGCTCACTAGGGGTGTATACAGACTTCGGAGGGGCTCCCTAGGCCCAAGCACTATTATACTGCGGCGTGCAGCCCGATCCACACATGTATTACTGCGGCGTGCAGTCCGATCCAATATATATATATATACATATATAACTATTCGGCTGCGGCGTGCAGCCCGATCCCATAATGTACTCTAGCGCTCACTGAGAATGTGTGCAGACTCGGACTCCGCATGGGCACCTACAGCCCAAGCACAATAATACTGCGGCGTGCAGTCTGATCCACATGTATATTACTGCAGCGTGCAGTCTGATCCAATATATATATAGATGTGGTGTGCAGCCCAATCCAATATAGGTACATATATATGATACCTCATAATGGGTCCTCGACCCTGTCCCAATTAGTATAGGGTTTCCCCTTTCAGGCCCACTCAGCTAATTCAGGGAATTTCCACCCTAAGTAATCTATCTATCACAGTACGCATCTAGTACTGGCTCCTAATGTGCTATTTAGCTAGTTTTACGGCTGAGTGTAAGTTTCCAACATGATATAAGGGTCACCTAGCCCTACAGGTCCCATAATGTTCTACAGATTGGCACAAGGCCCCAAACATGGCTATTAGCCCAATTACACAGTCATAATCTCATTATCGGTCATAATACACAGTATTCTATTAGCCGGGAAGAACCAAGTCCAAACCCCCAATCATAATGTCACAACGCCCATCACAAGACGCATGTCTCATCTCAACATAGCACTGTGAAGTGCTAGTACAGGTTTCAAACTCTCAGTACATTATTTACTATCACCACTCACCTCGAACCGGTAGAAGCCTCAGTTCGCCTTGCACTTGCCTCGCAAATCCATCTCATCGGATGCCAAATCTGCTCAAAATCATAGAGAGTACATCAATATATGCTAATAACATACAACCCATTCGAAATAACTCAAATTACACTGAAACCCACGAAGTTGTCACAGCCCGACTTTTGGTACGCTTCTCGAAAAATTACGAAAGTTACATATTCCGAATCTTCTTCTCAACACGAGTCTATGCATATAAAGTTTTCCAAAATCGGACTTTATTTGCCCATTCGAATCGACATTTTACCAAAGCCCTCGATTAGGCTAAATTCCCCCATAATTTCATCCAATTTCAGAAAAATAAAGGAGGATTTCAAGATAAAAACACGTAATTGAACCATAAAACTCACCTCCGATGATAACCCGATGAACTCCCAGCAATTTCCCGTCCAAATCGCCCAATTCTCCACTAAAAACCGAGCCCTAATGTTTTATAACTTATGAAATTTTACCCCTTCTGTTATTCTTATCACAGGTGCGTTTTCCACTTCTGCGGCCAATTGGTCGCTTCTGTGATCCAGCTCTAAGCCGGCCCATTTCGCACCTGCGGCTCAGGTCTCGCACCTGCGAGACCACTCCTGCGAAATCACCTTCACACCTACGATCTTCCCCAGTCGCCTGCCTTCCGCTTATGCGACCTCAGACTCGCAGAAGCGAGTCCGCTCCTGCGATGCATCATCCGCTTCTGTGGAACCACCTGGCCAAGCCCCTTTCGCATCTGCGATGATAATACCGCTCCTGCGATTCCGCTTCTGCGGTCCCCATTCCGCAGGAGCGAAAATGCTGCTGCAATTTATGACAGCAGCTCCCAAACTCCAAATCTTTCCGTTTAACCTTCCGAACTCATCCCGAGGCCCCCGGGACCTCAACCAAAACCACATACATACTCCATAACACTATACGAACTTTCTCCGATGATAAAAACACATCCTTTAACACAGAAAACATCGAATTCAAGCAATTCAAGCCTAAATTTCCATTCATACTTCCGCAACCGACATTCGATCAAAAACCCGACCAAACGACCTCCGAATGACCTGAAATTTTACAGACACATCCAAAATCATCTAATGGAGCTATTGCAACTATCGAAATTCCATTCCGCCTCCCGGATCAAAATCTCACCTATCGATCGGATATCGCCAAAATTCAACTTTAGCCAATTCAAGCCTAAAACTACACCGGACCTCCAAATTCACTTCCGATCACTCTCCTAGCTCATAAATGACCTCCCGGAGCTGACCGAATCATCAGAATTCGATTCCGAGCTCTCTAACTCACAAGTCAACGTCCAGTTGACTTTTTCCAACTATTCCTTTTTCTAAGAGACTATTTGTCTCAATTTCAATCAGAATCACTCCTAACTCACCTGATAGACTCTAACACTGATATAAAAGTATGAAACATATAAATGAAAGATAACTGGGTGATAATTACCGTGACGACGGACCGGATCATCACAGAAGGGCGTATGGAAAGTCCTTAAGCCTCAGGACCTTCCACCATCGAGCAGAGCTGTGGATCCTGATGATATTCCGGTAGAGTGGCCCGAGGAAAAAGAAGAGGATGATGAGTCCGAGTCAGAGAGTGAGGAGAGCAGTTGATGCATAATACAGGGAGCACTTTTCACCATCTTTTACTATATCATGTTTAGTTGCATTGGGGAAAATACAATATCTATTGTTGGGGGTAGCTTCTTGTAGAACTGCTATAGTTTTATTTTTCTTCTTTATGGATATTTGGCAGATTAGTACTATTTTTTTAATGTGTGGTGGTATTATGTTTAGTACGTAGTTTTCATTAGCTTCTTCATGTTTTTGTTGTTTCTTTTCTTTATTGTTATTTTTTTATTTTATTTTTTATGCTTGATATTAGTGGCGATATCCTTGGTTTTCTTTATACCATGATTCTTTTTCCAAGGATGCCAATATTTTTTTTTCTTTTCTTTTCTTGAACCTGGGTAACAATAGAAATAATTATAGGTAGTTAGTTTTGTGGTTAGATTTGGTTTTTGTTAATTTGAGTAAATAAATGGTTTGAGTTGGGATTTGTGCCCATTTATAGAAATATGACTTGCTTGGTACCAATATATTTTAAACCTTGGAATATGAATTTTTGGTTGGTGAAAAAGATAAGAATTGAAGTAAGAAAATGTCATGACCTTTTAGATTCAATTTTTGGCTCTTTAATTCACTAAATAGCTTCTTGTATGCTATATAACCTTCTTAAGTCATTTGTGTTAATTGGACTGTGGATTTGTATTCCATTTGAGTTTTCATGTGCCGGTGTGGTGAGATTTATTTGTAAGTTCTTTTGTGGTACTTGTGGTCTAGAACTTGCCCGGAATGTGTTTTGAGGAGAAATTATAGACTAATTTAGTTTTAAAAAAATGATATTAGGCCTTCCTTGGATCGCTAGTATATTTTATATTTCCTACGCTTAACTATTTTCCCTAGTCAACCAATTTTGAGCCTTTAACCTTATTCTTTGGCAACCATGTTACATGCTTAAACCATTTGTTCTTAAATGTTATATATTTTGGCACCCTATATAATATATGTTGATAAAAGTTGTAAATAAAGGACTATGTGTGGATTGAAAAGTGAAACAAGGGTGGAAAATATCTTTGAAGGAAGTGGACTTTAATTTTGATATTGTAGTGCTTTGGGAGGTTTTAAGTCATTTTAACCAAAATTTTGCATTACCTTAACCAAATGCCTAAAATACAACCTTTTAAGTCCTAATTGATTTTGAACCAAGTTGTCTACATTAGTGGAGGAATACATAAAGGGCAAGCCTATGGTACTACTTGTATGCATTTGAACATCTTTTTGAGAGTGAGTTAATTCTTTCCATTTGATATCCCAATTTTGATTTAAATTGAGGTTTATGAGTGTTGGATCCTCTCTTGAAGGTAAGGGCATATGAAAATTTAGTTGTGAATCTAATCTCATTTTCAATTGATAAGAATGACCAAAGAAAATTGATTGTGATATAGAGGTAAATTTTGAAGCTTTAGTGTCATGACTTGGTTGCTACTTTGATTTGCATTAGTGTTTGAGCACTTGAAGTATAATGAAGTTTATGTGAAGTGCTCAATAATTCATATGTTTTTGTAATTGTTGGTACCAATCGAAGTCATGTTTTTGAAATTAAAGTAGACTTTCTTATTAATTGGCTTGGTGTGTTGAGGATATGAGGTTGATTTAGTCACTTGTGAGGAGATTTTATCGTTTTCATTGCTTGAGGAAAAGCAATAGTTCAAGTTTGGGGGTGTGATAAGTTGGTAAAATACCAACTTATCTTGCCTTTAAATGGTGACATTTGCTATGTTTGAAGTGATAAAATCATGTATTTAATGCTATTTACTTCTATTCTACAGGACTGAATGTGATTTAGAAGTAATGGTGAAGAAACCCAGTGAAAACAAGGCAAAAGAAGCCAAAAAAGAGAAGAAAATCTGGGCAGTGTATTCATGCCTCGCAAATGCGAACATTTCATGGTAAATGCGAAAAAAGGCTTAAAAATGAAAACTTCACAATTACAAAGAATTATTCGCAATTGCGAACTTAGCAGAAATTGGGATTCCTCGCAAATGCGACATAATGTTCGCAAATGCGAACTGTGCAGGAAATGGGGAAGCTTCACAAATGCGAGAATATGTTCACAAATGCGAACACTGTGTAAGTAAGGGGAACTTCACAAATGCGAAGATTTGTTGGGAATTGCGAACATAGGCTTATCTGGGAATATTTTGTAGTTGTGAATTTTTGTTCGCAAATGCGAGGTACATGCTTCTGGCATGGGCTATTATGGAATTTCACACATTTTGATCCTTAAATAATTTAATACCTGAGGAGGCTCGTTTAACAAGATATCTTTGGCTTACTTTCAGTAGAGAGAACATTTTTGGAAGCTAAGGTTTTGCACACACACTTGGGTCTTGAAGATTGAAGCTTCTGGTTAAGAATATCTTGCCCATTTATGTTTATTTCTTCATCTCCTTATTTTGTATTGATTATTTAAGTGTGTAGTATTTATTTCCAACACTTGAATCTTGTTTATTGATGAGTGGTGATTTTACCACTCATTTTAGCCTCCTTTCCTTAGCTTTTGTGTCGTCTTATGTATGCAATGAGATTGTTTACAGTGGTTATTGTGAGATTTTCAGGTACATGATGCTATGAGGTGTGTTGAAAGGAATTTGGGTTTTTTTTTACTGGAATTTAAAGGAAAAATGACTGTTGGGCGAAGTACTCTATACGATCGCGGACACCATCACGCGATCGCAGAAGACCAGGCAGCAACTCTACGCGATCGCAGACACCATCATGCGATCGCAGAAGACCATGCAACAATACTACGCGATCGCAGAAGCTCTCACGCGATCGCAGAAGTAAAACACCTAAAGCTACGCGATCGCAGAATTGGATCACGCGATCGCAGAAGACACATACCTAAAGCTACGTGATCGCATTAATGGTTCACGCGATCGCGGAGGGTTAGACCACTGCTCTACGTGATCGCTAGCCAAAACACGCGATCGCGATGTGTTGCATCTGGGCCAGATCTGGGCAATTCCGGCATTTCACATATTTTTCACCCCAAATCATTTTTATACTCATCCAAACAGACATTGTAGCATCTCTCGTTAATTTTCTACACTCTTGGACATATTTTTACTCTTTGGCTTAGAGAGAACAAGTTTGAAGGCTAGGGTTTTGCACACACACTTGGGTCTTGAAGATTAAAGCTTGTGGTTAAGGATTTCTTACCCATTTATGTTTATTTCTTCATTTCCTTGCTTTGTATTGTATATCTAAGTGTGTAGTATTTATTTCCAACACTTGAATCTTGTTTATGGGAATATTCATATTTAAAGTGTGGATTAAATACCTTGTTGTTCTTATGTATTGAATGATTTTTATATATTTATGAATTGAGTTATTGTTACTTTAATTATTCTTGTTCTTCAATGTTTCCAAAGAGATTAGCTAACTCTAGGACTCGCCCATTTACTTTGAATTAATTTTGGGAAAGATAATTCGAAGTTGGGAAAGATTAATTAACAAGAACTTGAGGCGTTAACCTTCACTTTATAGATTCAACCGAGGGATAGGATTGACTACTTGTAGCCTATCGGGTGCGCTTAATCTTCTAATTGAGATTAGGGATAATTCAATTAGGAAGTCTTGTTAGTCTTCGGAAGAAGCTAATTAAAAATTATCATCCGTGGCTAATTAACATAAACTCACTCATATTTGTAAAATCATGAAATACATTGGATTGTTACTTGAGTGTAATTCCCGATGCATTCATACTTGTAGCCATTGATCATTTTATTTGCTTTCTAGGTTAGTTTACATTTCCGCATTTAGATATAAACATTTTTCAAAACCCAAAATCTTAAGTGTTTGGCTTAGCGCGACTAGCGATAATTTTCTTGCATTCCTAGTCGCCTACATATTGTTCTCTGTGGGATTCGACCCCGACTCATAGTTGGGTAAATATATTGCATACGACCGTGTCTATTGCTTTTTAGCGGTGGAAATGGACGTTATCAAAAAATGGCGCCGTTGCCGGGGAACAATTTGGCGTAATTTAGGTTGTTTGAGAAGTAAGCGAAAGTGCTTTGGTCCAAACTTGTGAATATTTGTGTAATTATTTTTTTTTTACCTTGGGTCTATTTTTAGTGTTTGTTTCTTGTTTATTTTCTTAATTTTGAAAAATGGTATCATATAACGAAAATTGGTCGGATGGTAGTTGTTTATATTTCGATGATCCTTGTCCTTATTGTGGAGGACCACACTCATGGCAAAATTGTTTAAATTCTCTCGGGGGTGGATTGTGCGCACAATTCCAAACCCATGAGTGGAGTATTTGTGATAAGTGTGGTTTCCAAAATGGTCATTGGGATGATTGTGCTTATTTTTTATTCCCTTCCCCAAGCCCCTACTATGATGATTCTATTTGTTTTGATGAGAATTATAGGGTTATGGAGGTGGAAGAATTTGAGCACGGTCAAAATGGAGAATTCAAGCTCATGTTGGAGTGTTTACTTGAAGAAGGAAACAAGGAAGAAAATGCCTTGGAACATCTTTTGGAGACTAGTCTCCAAAATAGTTTAGCACTGGAAAGGTTACACTCACAAATGGATGAAATGATCAAAGCCTCGGAAGTAAGTGAAAACCAAGAATCCTTCTTAGATGTTGAAAATGAAAATCCTTCCTTGGTAATTGATCAAAACCAAGAAGAATTCTCTAATGCCCAAAATGAGAAAAAAATGCTCATGTTGGAGATCATTCTTGAAAATGAGGAGAAGCGCAACTTTGCACTCGAGGACTTGAAACAATGCATAAATTACAATGGTGAACACATCCGCACTTTGGATGATCAAATGCAAATTTTGGTTGAGGCTCACTATGCCCAACAAATTTCATGTGCGGATGAAAGCCAAGAAGAGTCCAATTCCGAGGAAGAGAGTGAGCTTTACTTTGAGGAGTCAAGAATTGAACATCCGCCAACCAACTCAATGAGTATTGTTGATGCCGGCAAAAACATGGAATTGGAGTCAACTGGTGTAAATGCTAATGTGGTTGTTGTTGACTCTAATCCGGGGGAAAAAGAGAATGTCAACATAGAAGAATTGCAAAGTGTGGGCTTAAAGTCACATTCCAAACATTTTTCAATCTTGGAACTGTGTGGTGACACGGGAGTTGAACCACATGAATCAATGAAGGAATGCAAGGAGGAACAACTTTGGCCATACATTTTACAGTTTGAGGAGGCAAGAAATCAAAACGACATTCCTCACTTGAAAGCCAAGAAGTGCAAAATGAAAATTTTAAGCATTGGCTCGAGCATCCAATTACCACCCCCCATTGCTCGTGGTCATAAGCTTGATTCAAGCTAGGGCCCCAATTCATATCATCCAAGTGGCGAGAAAAGTGGTAATGTTGTTTGCGTCTTGCCACGACGTTAAATGCGGCGCTTGGTGGGTGGGAACCCATCGGTTTTTCAAAATTTTTCATCATTTTGCAAATTTTCTTTTTTAGAATTGCTTAGGATATTATTTTTGATAAATCTGCCAAGTTTGAGAATTTTTGGAGTTGATTTGAGCAGGTCGGGATATCCGGGCAGACACAAACCAGTAGCTGAAGAAATCTGCCAGAAAAGGCAATGCATCGCGATCGCGATAAACCTCACGCGATCGCGTAAGGTATGCTTTTGGCCAATGCATCGCGATCGCAGAAACTAGGACGCGATCGCATGAGTTGGAAATTTTGTGTACTGCGATCGCAGTAATAGCCACGCGATCGCGTAGCATCGCAGCAGTTTCAGACTTGAAATACACTGGAATTGTAAACATTTTGCCCAATCTCATTAAAACAAAAGAACAGACCTCTGCTCCCATTTTTCCTCCGAAAAACTCACCAAGAAATTAAATTGATTTGACTTCAATAGCATAAATCTTGCATTGCTCTCTCAGGTATGTTACTCCCCCACCCCTAAAGCTTGTTTAATTGTAGTTTAATGGTAAATTAGGGTGTGGGCTGCCCTATTTTTCAAAAATTGGGGTTTAAAATTGGTGGTAGTATGAAAAGCCATTGTTTAATCTCTTGTCATGCTTGCTTGTTGTGAGTGATTGGTTGAGAGAAAGGGAGTTTTTGTATGGAAAGTTTTGGGGCAAATCAGCATGTTTTGTTGGTGTAAATTAACTCTTAAAAATCAAGCACATCAGTTGTTCAACGAAATGCCCCAAAGACACTGGTTCTGGGCGAGGAAGAAGACTAACGCGATCGCGATGACCAATTTCGCGATCGCGTAAGTCAAATTATGGACGTTCAAAAAGTTACTCATCGTGATCGCGTGAATGCCTCTGCGATCGCGATGGGTTCCCAGCACTTTACTCTACGCGATCGCGTGACATTGTCTGCGATCGCGTGACTTGAACTGGTTTTCCTCTCTGCGATCGCGTGGCTTCGTCTGCGATTGCGATTCACAATGGCCCAGTGCACTAACTAGTAACTTCGCGTATTCTGCCCCGAAAGCTTTCTAACCTATTTCTTTGGCATAATTACCTCTAAATGCAATGCTGAAAGTCACTATATGTTTGTTTGACACTAAATCTTTTTGTGTAGGTATTTTAAGCTAAAAAATGGATTCGGCGACTAATGAAAACGTGCAACAATATGCCGAACAAGTGGCAGCTGAGGAGTATTATGATGCTACCACATTTTCCTCACGCAGGTGCTATGAACGCTATGACAAACAGCTTTCTAAAAGTATGATAAGGGAAAGAGGCATACAATTGGTCGACCTGGAAGATAGATGGTCTGAATTCCATGGCAGGTTGCTTACTAGTGGATGGATATGCTTCGCAGAAGAGCCCAGGCCAGCCAACTATGAAGTTGTCTGAGAATTCTATGCAAATGCTGTAGAGACAGACTTCAACAATGAGTTGTTGGTCACTGTCAGAGGTTGCAAAGTCCGTTTCAGTCCAGAAAGGATAAATGCTCATTACAACCTTGCAAATGTTGATAATCAGGTGTACTAGGAGAGAGCCAAAGAGTTGGGTAGCCAATGGTTCATCACTCATTTGCACGGTGGTCATGTGCCTAAATGGATCAAAAATCACACCAGGATCGAGTCTTCGGAATTCACTGCGGAGGCCAAGACTTGGCTTTCCGTAATATGTGCTCGCACCATGCCTTCAAAGAATGAAACAGAGGTGACACCTGAGAAGGCAAGAGTGATTTGTGCGCTTCTGGAGGGGATGCAGGTAAATGTAGGAAAACTCATTGTTGATGAGATAGCTGAGGTGGTGGCAGAGCGGACCAAGAGTTTGTTCTTTCTATCATTGATCACCCACCTATGCTATGAGGCTGGGGTACAACCCAAACCTACTGAAAATGAGAAGCAACCGGAGAAGCTTATCCATCCCCTACTAAGGTCAAGAGCAGGAGCGCCACCAAAGAAGAGACGAATTGATGTAGCATCTCCCAGTTTTGGCCGGATTCACAGAAACAGAGATTAATGAAGATACCTCCAGCACTTCCACAGCTATCATTCCACTCGAGGAGGGACCTCTTACTTTCAGGTACATCTCGCGATAGGTTTATGGTATGGACACTCAGGTACGACAGCTTGTAGCTGGTCTTCCGTCTGGACCATCCGGAGAGAGCACCTCTGCAGGCCCAGCTGGCTCAGAAAGGCTCCCTACATTGTCCGACCTTGCAAAGGAGCAACAGAGCATCAAAGCAAAGCTGGGAAAAATTGAAAGAAGGCAACGAAGCATAGAGAGCATGAGAGGAAGAAAAGCAAGTTCCTCAACAAGATCATGAGCACGCTGCGCAAATTCTGTGGACCTGATGAGACAGAGGATGGTGACTTTGAGCTTGAGCCTCCCATTTCCTCCAGTGGAGATTGACACCATTCAGGGAGCACCTCCTTTATTTTTGCTTGAATTGCATAATTGCAATGGGGACATTGCAATATTTTAACTTGGGGGTGGTCCTTGAACATTGAAATATTTTATTAGACATTGAAGCATGAATTAGTTGTGTAGCCTTGAACTTGGGTGGATATGTATTTTGTTAGTAGTAAATCATTGTTAGTTATTATCTTTCTTGTTGATTATATTTTTTAGTAGCTTCTTTAATGTTTGTACCTTTGTAGTAGTTGTTAATTTCCTTGGGTTTTCTTCATGCTACGGTTCTTTCCCAAGGAACAATTTAGTGAACCGGGTGACTTTTCCCGATGAGAGATAGTGTGACAACCTTCTTAAGGGAATTAGTCTTGTTTTATTAGGATGAGGCTTTTTGATTATTTGGTACTAATAAAATTAGTCTCTTGTATGTAAATTATGAATTAAGAATACCCCTCCAAAAATTTGTATTAAAGTGTTAAAAACAAGTAAGTTGCATGGTGTAAAACAATTTTGGTGATAAAAGTTTGGCTCTTTTAGTGACTTCTAGCTCATTAGTTTGATAGAATTGATCCGTCTTCATTAATTCATGTACCATGTGTGTTAGCGAGTGTTGAAATAAATCTTGTGTTTACTTCCATCCTCTAGAACTTGCCCGGTTAGTTTTTCAATGCTAATGATAGTACATTTGGTTGGAGGAATGATCTTAGGCATTCTTTGTTTTCATTTTAAAATCTCTTTAGCCTTTCAAGCCTACTGTTGCATAAATATTGTCACTAGTACCCATTTTGAGCCTTTAAACCTTTTTTGGCCAACTCATTACAAACCTTTCCCTTTTTGTATAATAACTCCCTCTCTTGAACCCGTCCCTCTTTGAGCACTGAGAATGAGGCTAAAAGCCTAAGTTGGGGGTGGTGTCAAATTGGAAATTGGGAAGGTTGTGCATTGAGTATCCACATGCCTCAAAGTATTTGTTTTAAAGTATTCAAGCTCCATATAAAAATAAAATAAAAAATAAAAAAAAAAGTTAGTCTTTACATATACGTGGAAATATGTACATTGTGGAGCCTTGAATAAAAATTGGGTAGGTGTGTAAAGTGGTTCTATATTGGGAACTAGATGCCAATGAGGCTATGTGAGTTAAAGAGAGTCAAAATACAAAAGAATGAAACTTGTGAGTAGTGTTCAAGGAGGATGAAGTCACTTGTACCCAAATGCTTATCCAACCTCCCTTAAACCTACATTACAAGCTTAAAAAGTCCTTATGGGACCTCCAACTAAGCATTCTTGAATAAGCATTGAATTAAAATAAGGGCAAGCTTATGGTATGAGGTGTCGTAACACTTGAAGTTTCTTTGTGAGAGCGAGTGTTGTCGAAAACTTTGTCCCTTGTGTTGTGTTGTAAATATAATGTTCTTTGTTGGGACTTTCTTTCTTGTGAGGGCGCATGAATTAGAGAAGACCGGTGAAATTGTTATAGTGAACTAGTGCCCTTGAGTCACTCATTGAGGCTTGTTTTTGTCACTTGATTGTTTTGGAACTCCATTGCACATTGTTGAAGTTTTTTTTTAGGAGGGAGTTATTTGAAAAAGATATACATATTTGAGCCTAATTTTTAGTACCAACCAAATCCATAAGTAGGGTGTTTAAATGAAAAAATGTGATATGTACATAATAGCAATGCCACTTGTATTTTAAATGATGAATCCTCATTGAAGTTGTGAATTTGATATGCTTGAGGACAAGCAACCGCTTTAAGTTGGGGGTGTTGATGAGTGGTGATTTTACCACTCATTTTAGCCTCCTTTCTTTAGCTTTTGTGTCGTCTTATGTATGCAATGAGATTGTTTACAGTGGTTATTGTGAGATTTTTTGGCACATGATGCTATGAGGTGTGTTGAAAGGAATTTGGGTATTTTTGACTGGAATTTAAAGGAAAAATGACTGTTGGGTGAAGTACTCTACGCGATCGCGGACACCATCACGCGATCGCAGAAGACCAGGCAGCAACTTTACGTGATCGCAGACACCATCATGCGATCGCAGAAGACCATGCAGCAATACTACGCGATCGCAGAAGCTCTCACGCGATCGCAGAAGTAAAACACCTAAAGCTACGCGATCGCAGAATTGGATCACGCGATCGCAGAAGACACATACCTAAAGCTACGCGATCGCGAGCCAAAACACGCGATCGCGATGTGTTGCATCTGGGCCAGATCTGGGCAATTCCGGCATTTCACATATTTTTCACCCCAAATCATTTTTATACTCGTCCAAACAGACATTGTAGCATCTCTCGTTAATTTTCTACACTCTTGGACATATTTTTACTCTTTGGCTTAGAGAGAACAAGTTTGAAGGCTAGGGTTTTGCACACACACTTGGGTCTTGAAGATTAAAGCTTGTGGTTAAGGATTTCTTACCCATTTATGTTTATTTCTTCATTTCCTTGCTTTGTATTGTATATCTAAGTGTGTAGTATTTATTTCCAATACTTGAATCTTGTTTATGGGAATATTCATATTTAAAGTGTGGATTAAATACCTTGTTGTGCTTATGTATTGAATGATTTTTATATATTTATGAATTGAGTTATTGTTACTTTAATTATTCTTGTTCTTCAATGTTTCCAAAGAGATTAGCTAACTCTAGGACTCGCCCATTTACTTTGAATTAATTTTGGGAAAGATAATTCGAAGTTGGGAAAGATTAATTAACAAGAACTTGAGGCGTTAACCTTCACTTTATAGATTCAACCTAGGGATAGGATTGACTACTTGTAGCCTATCGGGTGCGCTTAATCTTCTAATTGAGATTAGGGATAATTCAATTAGGAAGTCTTGTTAGTTTTCGGAAGAAGCTAATTAAGAATTATTATCCGTGGCTAATTAACATAAACTCACTCATATTTGTAAAATCATGAAATACATTGGATCGTTACTTGAGTGTAATTCCCGATGCATTCATACTTGTAGCCATTGATCATTTTATTTTCTTTCTAGGTTAGTTTACATTTCCGCATTTAGATATAAACATTTTTCAAAACCCAAAATCTTAAGTGTTTGGCTTAGCGCGACTAGCGATAATTTTCTTGCACTCCTAATCGCCTACATATTGTTCTCTGTGGGATTCGACCCCGACTCATAGTTGGGTAAATATATTGCATACGACCGTGTCTATTGCTTTTTAGCGGTGGAAATGGACGTTATCATTTATGAGAATATTCATGTTTAAAGTGTGGATTAAATAACTTGTTGTGTTTATGTATTTGTTAGATGATCTTGTTATTTGAATCTTAGATTGAATATATTGAATTTATTGTTGTGGGTTTTTTATTTGATTTTGATCTTAATTATTTTACTGCTCGGCCAACAATGAAATATTATTTACAAACCTTGAATTAAACTTGAAAGAGGAATTTTTGGTTGCATATAAAATCAAATAGAACAAGATTTGAATCCCGGGCATCGGGTGAAGGATTTGCAATTAAGATAGACATATACTTAGTTGCCTTGTTTGGTTGAAGCATAAGAGTTATAAATGCATTCTTGTTAATATTAATACCATTGACATATAGGTATTGATTTAACTTGGATAGATTCATAAGAACTCGAAAGATTCTTATGAATATTATTAACCTTATAATCAACAATCCGAATAGTTCAATAAATCAATTCTAAGTATGAAAAGAAGCATGATTACTAGAAATTTCATGACCACTTCATTGTAATTCCCGAAGCAATCATACGTGTAGACATTGATCATTTTACTTACTTTCTAGTTTAGTTTATAATGTCGCATTTAATTTTAAATACTTTTTCAACCACCATTCTTAGTGTTTGGCTTTGCATAATTAGCAATGATTTTCTTACATACCTAATCGCCTACACATTGTTCTCTGTAGGATTCGACCCCGACTCCTTGTTGGGTAAATTATATTGCTGCGACCGTATCTATTGCTTTTTAGCAGTCGATTTGGACGTCACCAAGGTCTATAACCCAATAAGTTGTGTGCCCTCCAAGCATAAATTCTCAAATGGATGATATTACCAGGATCCTCGTACTTGGTTTAAATTTCTAATTAATCAAGTGACTACATGTCACACCTACACAATATTCTTGTGGGACAAGCTCCCACCATCTTCCAAATAATTAACGGGCGTACACATTCAAACCACCGGCTGCACTAACGTTGAAAAGCGATCAGGAGTCCCTAACCGAGATGCAAAGCCTTTCTCATAGAACACTGATCTCAAGTGATACTGACGTTAATACCCATCTTACTCAAAACACTCTAACTCCTTTCCTGCTCATCCGAGCTCTTTATATCACATGCATTGACCAAACTACGACCTTGGTCCTTACTTCAAATTCCATACCATTTACTGTACCTCACGTGCCAATATACGATAACCACGATTTCCATCACAACTCTAGAACTGATGATAGGATAATACTTCATCATGTAAGACATCTCATTTAACTCACTTCAGGAGAACTATAGCAACACACAGGCGAGTTCTCATAACCGTTGAATATGCCAATCTCTAAGTAGTGGTCCAAGCCACCATAACCCTTTTCTGAGGTCCACCTACTCTTAACAGGCCCTAACAGAAGAATACTTAAGAATGCCATCAATCACTACGGCCGACAAGCCTCAAATGCACCGCCACAATCACATGCATAACTCGATCATGCTGCGTGAACCGATCACTGACACCGATATGCCAACTTGACTATGGCTAATCAATCTACTTCCTTCCAGTCATCCTTGACTGCCTTAGAAATATTAATATCTCCCTTCAATACCTAGCTTATTCCAACCGCACTCACCCCGAGTGACCATAAATCATGAGACCATGCTGTCTCAAAAATGACGATCATTTCATGTCTCTCAAATGCTACACCACAAGTCAAAAACATCATAGAACATTTTGTGCCTTTCTTCATAAGTTGCATCAAAAGCTTGGCTCTCAACTATACCTATAGACTCAGAATCATCAGGCACCACACTTTAACTCTTGAATTTGCCAGGACCGCTATTGAGAGTCATCCGGCCCTAACTTGTCCCAGTATGCGACCAACTCTACTGAATTGTTTTTATAACATATGAATACCCTCTCGATAAAGCACCCAGCAGGATCACTTCCCCCAAAGCCTGCACCTATACGAGGCATAAATCATGAATCTTCCCTCAAGTTTGAACATGAGCTAGTAAGGCTAACCATAACATGCATTCAACAATACATATACTCAAATTACCATTCATGGTCCTTTCCCGTGGCTTGAATAACCCATTAATACGCTAGTATCGAGAATTCACGCATATAATTAACCATGTGACCCAATCGTAAGCGGTGGGACTCTCCCATTTAGCCCAAAGCCACTATTATACGACTTTCGAACACATTAAAACCATTCTCTCAAATCATTTACTCTTATTCAACTGCAATTCACTTGATCCAATGAACATAACCACCTGTGCCCTATTAGCACTCTAACACCATAGGGTATGACCTCATTCCAATACAACTAAATATCTTCCCGCCCCATGCACCGAGCATTCTTTACCACCGGCAGCTTAAGACCTACTGTGATTCTCACACATCTATGAAGCACCACGTAGCATTTGTCGAAGTTTTCCCTGCTGATAATGAAATGTAGAATTACTATGGACATAGGAACATCAAAAGTCCCAACGTCATACCCTACAAATCTCTACTTTTACTCATCAGCAAGTTTCAAAGAACTTTTGAATAGCACTTAAATACATCTCATGCCAAATCTGATATGACACATGACCCATAATTTGGTCGTTGATAGTGAAATTCTTTCACTTGGCACAAAGCCATAAGATACATCCTGCTAATCCATGATACTAACCTTTATCATTTGTACGTCATCAACATAAGACAGCCCAAGACATTCGTTTGGTACATGTCCTTCTTAAGACAGTTAAATTCATTTCCCCTAGTATCTCTGCTGGTTGAATCCTTCGCTAAATAGATATCTCATATGAGTCACATAGTCTTTATTACCACCAACTATCTTTTGATATACATCCACCTTGTGATTCTACCATTACTGTGACGATTTGATAGTTAAGTAAACGTTCTCAAGACCGTACTTATCAACCGAATGTCAGAACCTAGTGCACCCCCATGTGCACAATTGAAGATCTCTCAATTCTCTTGCATTATCGATATGGATGACACGCGGTAACAATGGTTGAGTAAATTCTTGACTCCCTTGAAATCCCTTTGCGGTGTCACGAACCATCGGCGCATACTTGATACCGAGTGCGCAATTTCAATACACGAGTGGATGCAGAAGAATATATGATATAGGCTCCAGCTGAATAAATGGCGTACGATAAGGAATTCAGAGAATTGAAGAGTTTCCTAAACAGTTACATAGCCCCTCGTAGATAAATATAGACGTCTCTGTAACGATCAACGAGAATCTAACGAACCGGTCTGTGTCTTGTGACTCCTACAAACCAAGAGCTCTGATACCTACTTGTAACGACCCTAGTTCACCAATCGTTAAACTGTCATGACGGCACCCAGCCTTCGCAACTAGGTAAGCCTAACACGATGCGAAATACACAATTTCATGAAATAAAAGATAAGTTATAGCGGAAAAATGTAAATGAAATGTAATAAGTGCCGCTCGGCACATACACTTCGCCAAAACACACTAAGCAACATACTACCAAGACCCGAAAACCCACGGGCAACACATACTAAGAAAGAGTACAACTGTGGCTCTACACATCAGGAATGTCTATACGACGAGAGTAAGGGAAATAACTACTATCACTAGTGAGAATAGAAGGGCACTCCCCGGATCCGCGGACGTAGCAGATCATGCCTCGAGTCTCCTGAAGAGCTGCTGGATCACTTGAAATGTGCCTGATCTGATATACCTGGATCTGCACAACGAAAGTGTGCAGAAGAGTAGCATGAGTACACCACGGCGGTACTTAGTAAGTGCCATGCCTAACCTCGATGGAGTAGTGACAAGGAAGGTGAGAGCCCTACCGAGAGACAATAACATGATGATAATAACAATAATAACCAGTTTAAATAAGAATGAATCTGAAATAACAACAATAAGGTAATTACCGCAACCGTCTACAATTAATCTAACAATGAGTAACCAACACAACATAAATTCAAATTAACAAGTCCAGGATCTACGAGAATTGAACCCGCATTCCCTCTCTATATCTAACAACTCAGGATCCCCGGGAATTGAACCCGCATTCCCTACATCAGTATCTTTGTGTCTCCGGGAATCGAACCCGCAGCCCTAGGATCTCCGGGAATTAAACCCGTAGTCCTACCTCAATATCTCAGGATCTCTGGGAATTGAACCTGCAGTGCGTGTCTTAATAGCTCAGGATCTCTGGGAATTGAACCCGTAGTCCGTATCTCAATATCTCAATAAACTCTGGGTCTCCGGGAATCGAACTCGCAGCCCTTGGATCTCCGGGAATCAAACCCGCAGTCCGTATCTCAATATCTCAATAAACTCCGGGTCTTCGGGAATTGAACCCGCAGCCCTTGGATCTCCGGAAATTGAACCCGCAGTCCACAACACACTACAACTTCGGGTCTCTGAGAATCGAACCCGCAGCCCTTGGATCTCCGGGAATTGAACCCGCAGTCCACAAACACAAACAATAAGAGGAAAGCACAGAGAAATATGAAATACATAACTACAATTACACCAAAACTAGTATCAACAAGTTTCAAGAAGTTCAAGTAGGACAAGTAAGCACTTAGACATGTAATCCTATCTAACCATGCCTTTCTAACGAATATCAGGTAAAGGTTACAATTTAATTAGCTAAATAACAAGAATATCACGATTTGAACAGTTCAAGTAGGGTGTATTCCAACAATCTGCGTATGTACGCGCCCGTCACCTCGCGTACAAGGAATTTAAAGTAACACATAATATCCTAGGGCAGAAGGTTCCCCCACGCGAGGTTAAATAAGCCACTTACCTCAATTTCGGTACGAAACCGCTAACAGACAACTCTTTTGCCACGAGTATCGGCCTCCACAGGTGTAGAATCTGATCAAAATAGGCCAAATGGGCATTACCCAATCGAAACAATTCGAATTACACCAAAAACCACAAAGTTGCCAAAACTCGACTTTCAGTACGCATCTCGAAAAATTACAAAAGTTACATTTTCAGGTTCCTTAGCTCAACACGAGTCCATGCATAAAACATTTACCAAAAACGGACCCTGTTTGCCCTTCCAAATCGACGATTAACCATAACCCACGCTTAGGGAAAAAACCCCTTATTTATCCTCCCATTTATAGTGAAATAATTGAAGATTCTAAGATAAATTCACGTATTTGGGACATAAAACTTACCTCTGATGATTACCCGATGAAATCCCTGCAATTTCCCGTCATTTTGCTCTCTAAGAACTCAACAATAGGGTTTTGAGTAAATGGGTCACGGGTGATATGTTTCGAACTTAAACTTACTGCCACGCCTGGATACCCTACGTGATCGCAGCCATAGGCATGCGATCACAGAGTACAAATTTCTGGCGGCCTGATTTTCCTTCTACGTAATCGCAGCCTTTGGACCGCAATCGCAGTGAACATATTAACACCTCTACGCGATCGTAACACATGCCCCGCGATCGCACTACATCCAGACTTGACCTTACATGATCGCGATATTGGCCACGTGATCGCATTGCTTCCGGACTTTACCTTATGCGATCGCAGACGGTCCCTCGCAATTGCGATGTACACCTGCTTCCTCTTACGCAATCGTATGGATCACTTCGCGATCGCGAAGAGCAAAATATGTGCTCTTTTATTGCAGCAGAACAGCAGTGCCTTTTGGCACAAAATGGTCCGTTTGGACCCCCAGATTCATCCCGAGGCCCCCAGGACCCCAACGAAAACCATGAACCTACTCCAAAACATGATACGAACATGTTCCAATCATAAAAACACACCCTTAAACACGAAAATCACAAAATCAAAGCGAATTCAAGCCTAAGTTACATCCAAAACTTCTGAAACCTACATGTTATCAAAAACATGACCAAACGATGTTCGAATGACCTGAAAATTTGTAGACATATCCAAAATCACCTAACGAAGCTACTGCAACTATCAAAATTCCATTCCGACACCCGGATCAAAATCTCACCTATCGATTGGATTTCCAAAAATTTCAAACTTCGGCATTTCAAGCCTAATTGAGCTACAGACCTCCAAAATACATTCTGAATGCGCTCCTAACCCCGAAATCGCCTAACGGAGCTAATGGAACCATCGGATTTCTGTTCCGAGGTCATCCTAACACTGTTCCAATTACGAGCCATTTTTCAACTATAAAGCTCTCATTTAGGGACTAAGTGTCTCAAAACACTCCAAATTCTATAACCGAACCTCCTAGCAAACTATGTTAGCAGAAATGAAATTAGGGGAACAGTTAAATTGGGGATCAGGGCGTAAATTTCAAAAACGACCGGCCGAGTCATTACACATACAGTATAATATACTGGATAACAAGCTTAAACAACGTATATATTCTGTAAAATATACAAAAATCAAACAAAAAGGAATTGACAATATTAAAAAATTCTAGTCTAAAAAGAACTAATCTAATATAACATACTAGAGGAAAAACATAGACAATAGAAACAACAAAACTGTGCACAATAACCTGCTGAATCTTTTCAATAATTTCATGAACATCAAGAGGTGCTTTTTCTTTCAACTTCCTTTCAACTCCTTCAACATTTTCTTTACTTTTTTGGATGCACATTTCAGAAATACTTGCCACACCAGTGTCAGTTTCTCTTTCATTTATTGCAGATGATGTACTCACATTTGCTATAGGAATAACTTGTTCTCCTTCAGGTGAATCCAAAATTATATTTCCTTTTTCAATATCACAAAAAATTGCATCAACATTTGTACCTCATGTTGCAGCATCTGTTTCACTTCCCTGAGAAAATAGATTCCTTATAATATAAACATTCAACACATATTGGATAATCAAGCTTAATTACAACACACTTCCATTAAAAAGATAATAAAAACTAATAAAACATAAGTATTTTTTTGAAGAGCCTAATTAAAAAAATAGACAAATTATAAATAAAAAAAGGAATTGACAAATAAAATAAAATTCCAGTCTGAAAAGAATTAATCTAGTATGACATATAAGAGAAAAAACTTAGACACAGGAAACAACAAAACTATGCAAACTAACCTGCTGAATCTTTCACTAATTTCGTGAACATCAAGAGGTTTTTTTTTTCTTTCAAATTCCTTTCAACTGTTTCAACATTATCTGTCATTACCCAAACCCGGTTGTGATGGCGCCTAACACAATGCTAGGCAAGACCGACCATATCATCTCGTAATCCAGCCAATTATTAATTCCAATTAGTCAAATTAAACTTAACCAGCTAGTGATCATATCAAATGAAAAGTGTGATAGTGAAAGCATACAAAGTACGGTCCCAACCATATCGTGGTGTCACGAGACTGAGCCTCTACAGAATAACATCCTAATCAAACAAGTCTAGGCCAAAATGAGAACAACAAGGTGATAAGGAAGGAGAAAACAGGCTCTGCGGACGCTGGCAGCTACCTCGTAGTCTCCGCAAAAGTAGATAATGATCAGCAGCCACAATATCTCAACTGCACTCAGGCACCTGTGGATCTGCACAGAAAGTGCAGGGGAGTGGGGTGAGTATATTTCAACTCAGTGAGTAACAATAATAAACAATAACTGAAAGTACAAACTCATGTGCTATCACTAAACAGTTCTAAGGCAACTCTCACAGATACGTCATCACTATCGTAAGTACTCTGATCTCCAGTCCACATCTATTTCCACAAGATCCCACAATGATCAAACCCTCACTCGTAACCCTACGGTGTACAACCAGCTCAATATATATAGACATATACATATGTCTATAATGTATAAGTATTTAAGTATGCATAATGATATGAATAAGTATAATGCTGCGGCATGAAGCCCGCTCCAATACATATACCGTTGCGGCGCGCAGCCCGCTCCATTTAACATCGACGGCACTCACTGGGGGTGTATACAGACTTCGGAGGGGCTCCTGAGGCCCAAGCACTATGATGTTGCGGCGTGCAGCCTGATCCACACATATACTGCGGCGTGTAGTCCGATCCAATATATATATACATATATAACTATACTGCTACGGCGTGCAGCCCGATCCCATAATATACACCAGCTCTCACTAAGAATGTGTGCAGACTCAGACTCCGAAGGGGCTCCTACAGCCCAAGCGCAATAATACTGCGGCGTGCAGTCCGATCCCACATATACTACTGCAGCGTGCAACTCGATCCAATATATATACTGTTGCGGCGCGTAGCCCGATCCAACATGGGTATATACATATGTAATACATCATAACGAGTCCTAGACTCTGTCCCAATTAGTATAGGATTTGCCTTCCAGGTCCACCCAGCTAGATCAGGAAATTCCCACCCTAAGTAGACTATCTCTCATAGTACATATCTAGTACTGGTTCTTAGTATGCTATTCAACTAGTTTTGCGGCTGAGTGTAAGTTTCCAACACGATATAAGGGTCACCTAACTCTACAGGTTCCATAATGCTCTACAGATTGGCACAAGGCCCCAAACATGGCTGTTAGACCAATTACACAGTTATAATCTCATTATCAGTCATAGTACATAGTACTCTATTAGCCGGGAAGGACCAAGTCCGAACCCCCAAACACAATGTCACCACGCCCATCACAAGACGCGTATCTCATCTCAACATAGCATTGTGAAGTGCTAGTACGGGGTTCCAAACCCTCAGTACATTATTTACTACTACCACTCACCTCGAACCGGTACAAGCCTCAGTCTGCCTTGCGCTTGCCTCGCAAATCAATCTCCTCGGATGCCAAATCTGCTCAAAATCATAGAGAATGCATCAATATATGCTAATTTCACGCAATTCATTCGAAATAACCCAAATTGTATCAAAACCCACAAAATTGTCAAAACCCGACTTTTGGTGTACTTCTTAGAAAATAATAAAAGTTACATATTCGGAACCCTCGCCTCAATACGAGTCTATGCATATAAAGTTTTCCAAAATTGGACTCCGATTGCCCACTCAAATTGACAATTTACCAAAACCCTAGCTTAGGCTAAATTTCCTCACAATTTGATCCAATTTCAGTGAAATAAAGGAGGATTTCAAGATAAAAACGCGTAAAGGAACCATAAAACTCACCTCCGATGATAACCCGATAATCTCCCAGCAATATCTCGCCCAAATCACCCAATTCGCCTCCAAGAACTGAGCCCAAATGTTTTGCAACGTATGAAATTTTAACCCTTCTGTTATTTTTAACACAGGCCCGATTTCCGCTTCTGCGGACAAAAATCCGCCTCTGCGACCAAATGGTCGCTTCTACGAAAACACACCTAGCCGCCCAGTTCCGCTTCTGCGGCCCAGGTCTCGCTCCTTCGAGACCGCTCCTGCGAACAAGCCTCCGCACTAGCGATTCTCCCCAGTCGCCCGCCTTTCCGCTTCTGCGACCTAGGACTCGGAGAAGCGAGTCCTCTTCTGCGACTAGTCATCCGCTTCTGCGGAACCTCCTGGCCAAGCCCCCTTTCGTATATGCGGTCCAAATTCTGCTTCTGCGGTCCCGCTCCTGCGGTCCCCAATCCGCAGGAGCGAAAACAACAGAACCAGCAAATCCTCAACCTGCAATTTCCATGTTTTCTCCCGTTTAACCTCCCGAATTCACCCCGGACCCCCCGGACCCCAACGAAAGCCACAAACATACTCTATAACACGATACAAACTTGTTTCAATCCTAAAAACACGCCCTCAAACACGGCAAACACCGAATCCAAGCAAATTCAAGCCTAAGATTTCATTCAAACTTTCAAAACCGACATTCGACCAAAAACCCGACCAAACGACCTCCGAATGACCTGAACTTTTACAGGCATATCCAAAATCACCTAACGGAGCTACTGCAATTGTCGGAATTCCATTTCGACTCCTGGATCAAAATCTCACCTATCGATCGGATATCGCCAAAATTCAACTTTAGCCAATTCAAGCCTAAAACTACACCGGACCTCCAAATTCATTTCCGATCGCTCTCCTAGCTCATAAATGACCTCCCGGAGCTGACCGAATCATCAGAATTCGATTCCGAGCTCTCTAACTCACAAGTCAACATCCAGCTAACTTTTCTCAACTATTCCTTCTTCTAAGAGACTATTTGTCTCTATTTCAACCAAACTCAACTCGGATTGACTCAACCTTACCCAACATGCATATTACAACATCAAAAAGCACATAACGGGGATAACGGGGTGATAACTCACATGATGACGGGCCGGGTCATCACATTCTCCCCAACTTAAGAAAATGCTCGTCCTCGAGCGGGTCAAGAAACATACCTGGAGACTCAAATAGCTGAGGGTATCTGCTCCGCATCTCCTGCTCGACCTCCCAAGTAGCCTCTTCCACGGGCCGACCTCTCCATTGCACCTTGACCGAAGCAATCTCCTTGGACCTCAACTTTCGAACCTGTCTACCCAGAATAGCCACTGGCTCCACATCATAAGATAGATCACCATCAAGCTGAATGGTACTGAAGTCTAATACATGAGACGGATCCCCGATGTACTTCCGGAGCATAGACACATGGAATACTGGATGAACGCCGGATAAACTGGGCGGCAAAGCCAACTCATAGGCCACATCTCCAACTCTCCTGAGTATCTCAAAAGGACCAATGTACCTGGGATTCTGCTTCCCCTTCCTCCCGAATCTCATGACGCCCCTCATGGGTGAAACCTTCAGCAATACCCTATCACCAACCATGGAAGACAATTCTCAAACCCTACGATCTACATAACTCTTCCGGCGAGACTGTGCTGTGCGAAGTCTCTCCTGAATCAACTTTTCTCTATCTAGAGCATCCTGAACTAACTCAGTCCCTATCAATCTATCCTCACCAGGCTCAAACCATCCGACGGGAGATCTACACCATCTGCCATACAATGCCTCGTACGGGGCCATCTGAATACTCGACTGATAACTATTGTTGTAGGCAAACTCAGAAAGTGGCAAGAACTCCTCCCACAAACCACCAAAGTCAATCATATATGCTCGCAACATATCCTCCGGGATCTGAATAGTGCGCTCAGACTGCCCGTCTGTCTGGGGGTGAAATGCGGTGCTCAACTCAACCCGCCTACCCATCTCTTGCTGAAATGTTCTCCAAAACTGAGAAGTGAACTGAGTGCCTCTGTTAGATATGGTAGACACTGGGACCCCATGCAACCTGACAATCTCCCGAATAAAGATCGCTGCCAACCGCTCCGATGGGTAAGTAGTACAAATTGGGATGAAATGTGCGGACTTAGTCAGCCGATCAACAATCACCCATACATAATCAAACTTCCTCGCCGTCCGAGGGAGTCCAGTAACAATATCCATGGTGATCCTATCCCATTTCCACTCGGGAATGACCATACGCTGAAGAACGCCACCCGGTCTCTGATGCTCATACTTGACCTGCTGGCAATTGAGGCACTTAGCTACATGCCTAACAATATCCATCTTCATTCTCCTCCACCAGTAGTGCTGTCTCAAGTCTTGGTACATCTTTGCGGCACCTGGGTAAATAGAGTACCGCGAACTGTGTGCCTCCTCAAGTATCAACTCCCGCAAACCATCTACATTGGGCACGCATATACGGCCCCGCATCCTCAGAACACCATCACTGTCGATAGTCACATCTCTAGCATCATTATGCTACACTCTGTCCTTAAGGACAAGCAAATGTGGGTCATCATACTGTCGCTCCCTGATGCGATCATATAAGGAAGATCGAGAAACAACACAAGCCAACACTCGACTCGGCTCCGAAATATCTAATCTCACTAGCCGATTGGCTAGGGCCTAAACATCATAAGCAAATGGCCTCTCCCCAACCGGGATGAAAGCTAGGCTGCCCATACTAACCGCCTTTCGACTCAAAGCATCGGCCACAACATTGGCCTTCCCTGGATGATACAAGATAGTGATGTCATAATCCTTAAGCAACTCCAGCCACCTCCGATGTCTCAAATTAAGGTCCTTCTGTCTGAATAAGTGCTGAAGGCTGCGATGATCCGTGAACACCTCACATGAGACACCATACAGGTAATGCCTCCAAATTTTCAAAGCTTGAACTACGGCTGCTAGCTCCAAATCATGGACAGGGTAGTTCTTCTCATGGGGCTTCAACTAACGAGAAGCATAAGCAATGACCCTACCCTCCTGCATCAACACACAACCAATGCCAACTCCTGAGGCATCACAATACACAGTATAAGGATCTGAAGCTGACGGCAGAATCAAGACTGGTGATGTGGTCAGTGCTGTCTTGAGCTTCTGAAAGCTCTCCTCGCACTCCTCGAACCATATGAAAGGAACACCCTTCTGAGTCAATCTAGTCAAGGGTGAAGCAATAGAAGAGAATCCCTAAATGAAGCGGCGATAATACCCTGCCTATCCTAGAAAGCTACGGATCTTAGTAACTGAGGTCGGTATGGGCCAACTCTGCACTGCCTCGACCTTCCTCGGATCTACCTGAATGCCATCACGGGACACCACGTGTCCTAAGAATGCCACGGACTCAAGCCAGAACTCACATTTGGAGTACTTGGCATACAGTTTCTCCTCTCTCAATCTCTGGAATACAATTCTCAAGTGTCGAGCATGCTCCTCATGGCTACGGGAGTAGACTAGAACGTCCTCAATGAACACAATCACAAATGAATCCAGATAGGGCATGAACACACTGTTCATCTGGTGCATAAATGCTGTTGGGGCGTTGGTCAGCCCAAAAGACATCACCAGGAACTCATAGTGACCATATCTGGTCCTGAATGCAGTCTTCATAATGTTGGGCTCTCTAATCTTCAGCTGGTGATAGCCTGAACGAAGGTCAATCTTCGAGAATACCCTAGATCCCTGGAGCTGATCAAATAAATCATCAATACGAGGCAGAGGATACTTATTCTTCACTGTAACTTTGTTCAGCTGCCTATAGTCAATACACATCCTCACGGATACATCCTTCTTCTTAATAAACATGACCGTTGCACCCCACGGTGACACACTCGGCCGAATGAACCCCTTATCTAGGAGTTCCTAGAGCTGCTCATTCAATTCCTTCAGCTCAGCTGGTGCCATTCGATATGGAGCAATAGAAATAGGCTGAGTGCCTGGCACCAAATCGATCCCAAAATCAGTATCCCTGTCCGGCGGCCTGCCCGGCAGTTCTGAGGGAAACACATCAGGAAAGTCTCGCATAATGGAAACAGAATCAATACTGGGAGTCTGGGCCTCGACCTCCCGCACAAATGCTAAATAAGAGAGACATCCCTTCCCAACCATTCATTGGGCCTTGAGGAAAGATATCACCCTGCTAGGTACATACTCAGTCGTGCCTCGCCACTCGATCCTCTGAATACCCGGCATAGCCAAGGTGACTGTATTAGCATGACAGTCCAGGATAGCATGACATGGAGATAGCCAGTCCATGCCCAATATAACATCAAAATCGATCATACTGAGAAGCAACAGATCCACTCAGGTCTCCAGACCCCCAATAGTGACCAAACAGGATAGGTATACATGGTCCACAACAATAGTATCCCCTACCGGGGTAGATACATGCACTGGTAGCTCAAGACACCCTCGGGTCATGCCCAAATGGGGAGCAAAATATGTAGACACATAAGAATAAGTGGAACCAGGATCGAACAACACTGAGGCATCTTTGTGGCAGACTGAAATAAAACCTGTAATAACTGCATCAGAAGCAACGACCTCAGATCGGCCCTGAAGAGCATAGCATCTAGCCTGTCCGCCTGATCGGCCTCCCCCTCGAGGGCGACCCCTAGCTAACTGACCCTCGCCCCTAGCTGGCGGGGCAGGTGCTGAAGTAGAAGGACCAGATGACGAGGGGTGCCCCCTCTGCTGATAAGATCTAGAAACAAGACGGGGACATTCCCTACGGTGGTGCCCAAACTCTCTACACTCGTAGCAACTCCCCGGTGCTGGGGACTGAGACTGATAAGGACCCCTGGCGCTGGAGTGGCCAGCTGATGAACTAGGCCGAGATGAACCCTGAGCGGATGGGGCCTGTGAAGAACTCTGAGCTGGCATGGCACCGAGAGATGGCTGGCTCTGGTGCGAACCCTGATAACCCTGTCTAGGAGACCATCTGCGACGATCTGAGCGACCCGACCTGCGAAGATCTGAAATAGCGACCTCGGCTCTGCTGACTCTGGCCTCTGGTCTAATTACCACTGGAACTAGCTAAACCTCGTAGCCTCTTGGCCTCCCTCTCATCTCGCTCTCTGCGACGATCTGTCTCTATGTCGCGAGCAATATCCACAGCATCCTCAAATGTACGACTCAAAACCCTCTCCCGAGTCATCAAAATACGAATGGGATAAATGAGGTCGTCCACAAAGCGTTCAATCCTCTCTCTGTCGGAAGGAACCAACCACGGTGCATACCTTGACAACTCTGTAAACCTGATCTCATACTCTGACACTGACATGTCCCCTTGACGGAGACCCTCAAACTGCCTGCACATCTCCTCCCTATGAGATCGAGGCACCCACTTCTCCAAGAACATGGTGGAGAACTATGGCCATGATAGTGGTGCTGCCCCTGCTGGCCTGCGGCGCTCATAAGCCTCCCACCAAGCGAAGGCTGGCCCCTGAAACTGAAAGGTAGTGAAAGATACCCCACCGGACTCCAAGATCCCTGACGTACGAAGTATCCGACGGCACATGTCCAAAAAACCTTGGGCGTCCTCGCCCGGAGTACCAGTGAACACTGGAAGAGATAACCTAGTGAACCTCTCGAGACGACGCCGCTCATCGTCCGTCATAGCTGGGACCCTGTCCCCCTGAACATGATCTGCTGGCTGAGCCGGAACCACAGGCTGAACTGGAGGAGCCTCTGGTGTCTGCAAGCCCTGCACTGCTGGCTCTGGAGTGCGTGCTGCGGGGGTCTGATGACCACCCCCGGTCCCTGATGCAGCTGCTGCAGTAGTAACTGAAACCGCCTGTGCCAGGCCAGTACAAACTGCTAGTATCTGAGCCAGGGTCTCCTGTAGACCCGAAATAACAATGGGCACCACTGGTGCCTGAACTGGTGCTGCTGGCACCTCTGCAACTGGGGGCTGTGTGTCAGCTGGTACTGCATCAGCTACCCGACCTCTTCCACGACCATGGCCGCGTCCACGGCCTCTAGCAGGTGGTAGTAGTGGTCGTCCTCCCCGTCCGGAAGCTCGAGTTCTCGCCATCTGCGAGAGAATAGAATGTCAAAGTTTAGTTCAAGTCAAAGGTAATCGCATGACAAGAATTACAAGAATTGAAACTTTTCCTAAAAGGTTTGCAGGCCTCCCGAGGATAAGTACAGGCGTCCCGTACCGATCCACGAGACTCTACTAAACCGGCTCATGACTCGCGAGACCTGTTAACCTAGGCTCTGATACCAACTTGTCACGACCCAAACCCCAGTCATGATGGCTCCCAACACAATGCTAGGCAAGCCCGACCATATCATCTCGTAATCCAGCCAATTATTAATTCCAATTAGTCAAATTAAACTTAACCAGCTAGTGATCATATCAAATGAAAAGTGTGATAGTGAAAGCATACAAAGTACGGTCCCAACCATATCGTGGTGTCACGAGACTGAGCCTCTACAGAATAACATCTTAATACAAACAAGTCTAGGCCAAAATGAAAACAACAAGGTGATAAGAAAGGAGAAAACAGGCATTGCGGACGCTGGCAGCTACCTCGTAGTCTCCGCAAAAGTAGATAATGATCAGCAGCCACAATATCTCAACTGCTCTCGGGCACCTGTGGATCTGCACAGAAAGTGCAGGGAAGTGGGGTGAGTATATTTCAACTCAGTGAGTAACAATAATAAACAATAACTGGAAGTAAGAACTCCTGTGCTATCACTAAACAGTTCTAAGGCAACTCTCACAGGTACGTCATCACTATCGTAAGTACTCCGATCTCTAGTCCACATCTATCTCCACAAGATCCCACAATGATCAAACCCTCACTCGTACCCCTACGGTGTACAACCAGCTCAATATGTAGACATATACATATGTCTATAATGTATAAGTATTTAAGTATGCATAATGATAAGAATAAGTATATTGTTGCGGCGTGCAGCCCGCTCCAATACATATACCGTTGCGGTGCGCAGCTCACTCCATTTAACGTCGACGGCGCTCACTGGGGTGTATACAGACTTCGGAGGGGCTCCCTAGGCCCAAGCACTATGATGCTGCGGCGTGCAGCCCGATCCACATATATATTGCGGCGTGCAGTCCGATCCAATATATATATATATACATATATAACTATATTGTTGCGGCGTGCAGCCCGATCCCATAATATACACCAGCGGTCACTGAGATGTGTGCAGACTCAGACTCCGAAGGGGCTCCTATAGCCCAAGCGCAATAATACGGCGGCGTGCTGTCCGATCCTACATATACTACTGCGGCGTGCAGCCCGATCCAATATATATACTGCTGCGGCGTGCAACCCGATCCAACATGGGTATATACATATGTAATACCTCATAACGGGTCCTCGACCCTGTCCCAATTAGTATAGGATTGGCCTTCCAAGCCCACTCAGCTAGATCAGGGAATTCCCACCTAAGTAGACTATCTCTCATAGTACACATCTAGTACTGGTTCTTAGTATGCTATTCAACTAGTTTTGCGGCTGAGTGTAAGTTTCCAACACGATATAAGGGTCACCTAACTCTACAGGTTCCCTAATGCTCTACAGATCGGCACAAGGTCCCAAACATGGCTGTTAGCCCAATTACACAGTTATAATCTCATTATCAGTCATAGTACATAGTACTCTATTAGCCGGGAAGGACCAAGTTCGAACCCCCAATCACAATGTCACCACGCCCATCACAAGATGTGTATCTCATCTCAACATAGCACTGTGAAGTGCTAGTACGGGGTTTCAAACCCTCAGTACATTATTTACTACTACCACTCACATCGAACCGGTAGAAGCCTCAGTCCACCTTGCGCTTGCCTCGCAAATCAATCTCCTTGGATGCCAAATCTGCTCAAAATCATAGAGAATGCATCAATATATGCTAATATCATGCAATTCATTTGAAATAACCCAAATTGTATCAAAACCCACAAAGTTGTCAAAACCCGACTTTTGGTACGCTTCTCGGAAAATTATAAAAGTTATATATTTGGAACCCTCGTCTCAATACGAGTATATGCATATAAAGTTTTCCAAAATCGGACTCCGATTGCCCACTCAAATCGACAATTTACCAAAACCCTGGCTTAGGCTAAATTTCCTCACAATTTGATCCAATTTCAGTGAAATAAAGGAGGATTTCAAGATAAGAACGCGTAAAAGAACCATAAAATTCACCTCCGATGATAACCCGATGATCTCCCAGCAATATCTCACCCAAATCACCCAATTCGCCTCCAAGAACCGAGCCCCAAATGTTTTGCAACTTATGAAATTTTAACCCTTCTGTTATTTTTAACACAGGCCCGATTTCCGCTTCTGCGGACAAAAATCCGCCTCTGCGAGGCCGCCTCTGCGACCAAATGGTCGCTTCTGCAAAAACACACCTAGCCGCCCAGTTCCGCTTCTGCGGCCCAGGTCTCGCTTCTGCGAGACCGCTCCTGCGAACAAGCCTCCGCACCAGCGATTCTCCCCAATCGCTCGCCTTTCCGCTTCTGCGACCTAGGACTCGCAGAAGCGAGTTCGCTCCTGCGACTAGTCATCCGCTTCTGCGGAACCTCCTGGCCAAGCCCCCTTTCGCATCTGCGGTCCAAATTCCGCTTCTGCGGTCCCGCTCCTGCGGTCCCCAATCCGCAGGAGCGAAAATGACAGAACCAGCAAATCCTCAACCTGCAATTTCCATATTTTTCTCCCGTTTAACCTCCCGAATTCAACCCGGGCCCCCCGGGACCCCAACGAAAGCCACAAACATACTCCATAACACGATACAAACTTGTTCCAATCCTAAAAACACGCCCTCAAACACGGCAAACACCGAATCCAAGCAAATTCAAGCCTAAGTTTTCATTCAAACTTCTGAAACCGACATTCGACCAAAAACCAGACCAAACGACCTCCGAATGACCTGAAATTTTGCAGGCACATCCAAAATCACCTAACGGAGCTACAGCAACTATCAGAATTCCATTCCGACTCCTAGATAAAAATCTCACCTATCGATCGGATATCGCCAAAATTTAACTTTAGCCAATTCAAGCCTAAAACTACACCAGACCTCCAAATTCACTTCTGATCGCTCTCCTAGCTCATAAATGACCTCGCGAAACTGACCGAATCATCAGAATTCGATTCTGACCTCTCTAACTCATATATCAATATCCAGCTGACTTTTCTCAACTATTCCTTCTTCTAAGAGACTATTTGTCTCAATTTTAACCAAACTCAACCCGGATTGACTCAAACTTACCCAACATTCATATTACAATATCAACAAGCACATAACGGGGATAACGGGGTGATAACTCATTTGATGACGGGCCCGATCATCACATTATCTTTACTTTGTTGGATGCAAATTTCAGAAAGAGTTGCCAGACCACTCTCAGGTTCACTTTCCTTTGCTCCATGTGCTGCATTAACATTTACTATGGCAATAACTTGCTCTACTTTAGGTGAATCCAAAATTATATTTCCTTTCTCAATATCGCAAAAAATGGCTTCAACATCTGTACCTCTTGTTGCAGCATCTGTTTCACTTCCCTGAAAAAATATATTTCTCTTATAATATAATCATTAAACACGTATTGGATAATCAACCTTAAATATGACACACTTCTATTAAAAGATACTAAAATCAAACAAAAATCAAGTATTTTTTTTAATAGCATAATTTAAAAAAAACATGAAACATACTTTAATCTTTTCAATAAAACAAAATTCTACTATAAGCAGAAATAATCCACTATAACATGCTATAGAAAAAACTTAGACACATGAAACAACAAAACTTCGTACACTAACCTGCTGAATCTTTTCAATAATTTCATCAACAACAAAAGGTGCTTTTTCTTTCAACTCTCTTTCATCTCCTTCGAAATTATCTTTACCTTCTTCGATGCACATTTCAGATAGACTTGCCAAACCATTCTCAGGTTCTCTTTCCTTTGCTCTAGATTCTTGATTCACATTAACTTTAGGAATAACTTGTTCCGCTTCAGGTGAATCCAAAATTATATTTCCTTTTTCAATATTATGAAAAATCGCTTCAACTTATGTACATCCTGTTACACAATCTGTTACACTTCCTTGAGAGACTGCAATTATGTTATTTTCAAGAATATTTTGACTACACTATGGCAACCATCTTTCTGTCGGATCAATTATTTTTTTAATTAGAGAATCAATATCTCTACCAGCTGTAAGATCAGTATCATATGGACCACAATTGTTATTTCTTCATTACACATAAGACCTTTCATTACATCTGCACCACTTCGTCCACCTTGATCACTGCATTTGTTATTTTGTGCATCTTTGAGCGATTTAATATACATTGCTGGTATCTTTGATGACACATCTCCACAATTTCCGTTATTATCTTGACTGCATTGTGTTGTTAAAATTTGATATGTCCCATCAGCTACTTTTTGACAGATAGCATCAACATCAGTTCCAGTTGACTGACCTTGATCGGGGGCACTACATTCTACTCTTACTTCATCACAAGGAATTTCCTCTGAATTTGCATCATTTGCTGCTTGCTCATTAGTAGCATCTTCATCAAAACATCCAACATTTACTGCAGCTTCATGTGAGGCTGATTCAACATTCATGGCTGAATGGCTGATGAAATTAATGATCCAGCTGTGGTATTTTGGAAAATCTTTTCATTGGAATGTGCTGTAGAAAGCTCTTGTTTTCCATCGCCTATTTTAACCATCAAACTTTCTATACCTGCTGTCAAAACTGCTTTATTTGTATTACATTCTGGCCTTAATTTATTATTACAAAGATCTTGCAATAAAATTCCAGTGCCTGGTACAGCTTCTTCATTAACTTGTGCTGGATGAACTGTCACGACCCCAATCCCGATCGTGATGGCGCCCAACACTACTGCTAGGCAAGCCCGACCATTTACCGTCTCATCCCGAGCATGAAGCTCAAACCAATTACATAGATATTATTATCAATAATAAAGCTAAACTGAGTAGTCACCCCAAAGATCTAGGGTCACGAGTCTAGAGCCTCTAAACATGATTGGATAACAATATCTAAACCAAATACTCAAGTATGAATAATGTATATACAAAGGAAAAATAGAATAAGAAGAGAAGCCAGGTTCTGCGAGGGCCAGCAGCTACCTCAGCAACTCGGATAAATACTGATAAAAGCTGGAGTTCTCGTCTATCCCTCCTATGTACCTGAATCTGCACACAAAGATAAAGGGAGTAGGGGTGAGTACAAAGTACTCAGTGAGTAATAAATATATAAAAGCAGCTGAAAGTAGGAAATCCACAAAATACCACAATATGAAGCTAAACTATAGTCCGAATCTCCTACGAACTAGCATCAATAGTAAAATATAGCTACCACAGAATAATTTAATAGATAAAGATGCAATGCAATGCACATAACCGCTACGGCGTGTAGCCTGATCCATTTAATGTCGACGGCGCTCACTGGGGGTGTATACAAACTCCGGAGGGGCTCCTACAGCCCAAGCGCAATACCGCTGCGGCGTGAAGCCCAATCCTAATATCAACCGCTACGGCGTGCAGCCCGATCCTCATATCATAATAACCGCTGCGGCGTGCAGCCCGATCCATCCTCAGACCACAATAATCAGATAAGTCACAAAATAGTTCATTTTTCTTAATTCCAGTTTCCAGTTCATAATTTAAGAAAAATACTTTAACTTTTATTTAATTTGCAAAAACCGGTGACTTAGCATTTCAATACTGTGCTTTCAAATTCCAGGACTGAGATCAGTGATTAAGCAAGTATAGCTATCACATAAATACTATCCCCTAGGGATACTACAGATCGGCACAAGGCCCCAAACAAGGCTTACAGCCCACAAATATGTCAAACACAGTGTATTTCCATCACGAATAGCATATTTTCCATATCCGGGATGGACCAAGTCTCAATCCCCAGTCACAATCAGTCCCGCACCTGCCACGGGGTGCGAGCCATGCCCTACTAGCGTCACAATGTGCTAAGCCGGGGTTTCGAACCCTCAGGCTACCATATGCACAAACTACTCACCTTTAGCCAGTCGAAGACTCGTCCGTGATGCCTTTTCCTTTGAATTTCGCCTCCGCGTGCGTAGACTCTAGTCATACCACAATGATTATATCAAATACGGGTCAAAGAAACATAACCCAATTCAATTTACATGAAAAACTCATAATTACGCTAAGTTGGTAAAAACACGACCCCGGGCCCGCTGTCCAAAAAAAATCAGAAAATTATACCAATGCGATCCTCGTCTCGCCACAAGTCCGTGCATGTAAAATTTATCGAAATCGGAGTTTGAATGGCCTATCAAAACTCAAAATCCCGTTTTTAATACCTAGGCCACAATTCTTCACAATTTCTACCCAAATTCATGAAGATTGATGTTAATTCTACCATAAAATCATGTTTTTGAGTCAAGAAACTTACCTCCGATGAATACCCGATGATTTCCCAGTGTTTTCCCGTGATTTCTTCTCTCTAGGGCTCAAAATTGTATTTTGGGTGAATGAACCCGCGACTACACTGTTCTGGATTTTAATTCACTGCCTGACCCAATTACGCGTTCGCGTGACCTCCCACGCGTTCGCGATGCTCAGCTTTAATTTACTCTTCGCAAATGCGACGCTGAACCACGCGTTCGCGATGCATAATCTCCCAGCCGTCGGGTTCTTCTTCTACGCGAACGCGTACACTCCCACGCAAACGCGAAGCTCTCCCCTTTCCTTCTACGCGATCGCGACTCCCAGTCACGCGAACGCGAAGCTTCACCCCACCTTGCCTACGCGAACGCGATGCCCTAGTTGTGAACGCGATGCTTTAGCCCATCTAGCCTTCACGAACGCGACTGCCTTCACGCGAACGCGAAGGCTTATTTCTTGCTGCACAGACCTGCAATTTTCTGCAGGTTTTTCCAAGTTTAAAATGCCCGGATAATGGTCCGAATTCATCCCGAGGCCCCCGGGACATCAACGAAAACCACCAACTTACTCCAAAACATGATACGGACTTGTTCCAATCATAAAAACACCATCCTAAACATCAAAATCACCAGTTACACACGAATTCACGCCTAAGTTTCTTCAAAACTTCCGAAACTAACATTCAATCCAAAACCCGATCAAACGACGTCCGAATAACCTGAAAATTTGCAGACATATCCAAAATCACATAACTAAGCTACAGGAACTGTCGAAATTCCATTCCGACTCCCGGATCAAAATCTCACCTACCGTCCGGTTTTCGCCAAAATTCAACCTTAGCCAATTCAAGCATAAAACTACACCGGACCTCCGAATTCGATTCCGATTGCTCTCCTAAGTCATAAATGATCCCCCGAAACTAGGTGAATCATCAGAATACGATTTCGAGTACTGTAACTCAATAGTCAACTCTAGGTTGACTTCCCACATTCAAGCTTCCTTCAAACATGCTATTTGTTTCATTTTCAACCCGAATTACTCCTAACTCACCCGATATACTCTAATACTGATATAAAAGCATAAAATATGTAAATGCAAGTTAACGGGGTGGAAATTCCCGTAATGACGGGCCGGGTCGTTACATTCTCCCCAACTTAAACAAATGCTCGTCCTCGAGCGTACCCAGAGTTGTACTAGAAGCAACCCAATAGCTGAATGACCTTGCCAAGCATATATTCGGGGTGGTACCACATCTCCCTATCTATCATATGTCCGATAACATAATATAGCTGAACTTCCGCAGTCCATCTGAACCATAGACCGCATTGCACTTTTCGAAATCATATACCAAATCCGACTCCCACGTCTATACTCAGAATACACCCGAACCAACTGTAGTATCCCATACTCGCCACTCCGGGTGAGATCTTACGGTGTACCAAACAACCCAATCACTCGAGACGATGCCCTCTAATCACAACAATTTCCCACAATAACCAAATACCCACTGAAAAACCTTTCTCATTAGTTAACATCCTACCCCCATACCTTCATATCATGCCCACGGCAGCTAAAACACGCGATATATCGAATCCATCTCTCAGGTCATCCATTCATGGATCCATTTCCTTTTTAACTGATACTACGATAGATTTCGGGGCCCAACCCCAATATTACCCTCTTAACCAGCTGAAATCACATATGCCCGCACTCATTAGTGGCTCCAACGATCATTTCGATTATAACACACCACACTGGTGATATGACACCTCAACACCGGTCTAAGCCACGACGAGCACAACACATGCTCCAATAAGAAACGCTTGAACACACTCAAATCATGACAACTAACTCAAACAGAAGATCTGAAATTCCATTCGTTCGTACCATCATAACATAGAACTGAGATCCCATCTCGCATTATAGAAATAGAGTACCTGAATTCTCATCGAAAGGTCATAACATTATATGGCCTTGCCACAACTTATGATCCCATCCAAACACTATTACCCATGAAGTACCTCAAGTCATCTCATCATGCTCAAAACAGTTAGCCACGCACGTATTTAGGCCTGAACTCGAGCAATCAATCACACCTGCGGTGATACATTTAATGTATGCTATCAAATCTTGAATGGATACAACCGATGTGCTATTCCCCGAGCGGTACTCAATACGGACTATTCCTTAGAAGCTTAGAAGTATAGTATATAAGTAACTTATAGGAAAAACTATTCTCCAAATCAGACGGTTGCAGCGTGCAACCTGCTCAGAATAACATACCTGTGGCGGCGTGCCACCCGATCCAGATACCATACCTGTGGCGGTGTGCCACCCGATCCAAATAACCCGTGGCAGCGTGCCACCTGATCCACACAAAACTCTCGCAAAAAGAAATGCACACCGAGTCAAATTACTCATTACAATAAACATATATATATAGCCTCAAGCTCGGCCACACGAAACGCATCCTACAAAGTTCCCCAATAGCGGAACTGAATCAATAGTAGAAACCTCTGCACTGATATCCGCCACGAAGGCCCAATTGACAAAGCAATACCTACCAGCCGTCCGCTAGTCCTGGGTACAACTACCCTGCTGGAGCATACTCCGATGCACTCTGATAAGCAATTTGTGCCATTTCCGACATAGTCCATATCACATTAGTCTATACGACCTGACTTATAACAACCAGTCTGCAATCAGGTATCATAACCCAAATTCATCATATCAAGCTAAGAGAGAGCAACTAGGGCTTCCATTTTCCAATGATCGCTAAACGGTGCTGATACACACGATATACAACCACTGCATAGGCGGATTAACTGCATATAGCACCTGAATCACTATGCCTGATTCCACACTCCACTGTGCGAATACATAACACATATCAAGCATCCATTCATACTACGAAAATCATTCAGAAATGTTTTTCTATGCCATCAACAATTCAATCATCACCATCGATCCAACAAGAGAATACCACCATACCACTAGATATTATCCGTTTACAGCACCTTGTCCCTTTTTGACCATATACCTTGACAAATCACTGGAATAGCAGTATCATTTTTCCTTAATCACCAGAAAGATCGATTCTTAAATCATCCGCAGCTGCCCGCGTTGCTCAATAATTTTAATGACTCCCCATATATTATGACTGATCTCAAAACCTTGAATATGCTATTTGTCAACTTTCCATGACACATCGCATATACCATACCACACTAAGACAACATGGAAATTCATATCCCTTTCCTCCACCGCAAACATCGGCGCACTCAACTAGTCAAGGACTTTCATGATCCCATATAGAGAAAACTCATTACACATTCCAAGCTTTACATCCCAACAGGAAACACACTCATTTTCAAACCACGTTAAAACACATCACACCTCTCTCTTCCAATTACATTGCATAAGTTAAACTGCCAGGACTGAGTCCTTATACCCATATCGAGTTACACAACTGCCAGAACTCAAGAGCTTTATTGCACAATATCCGCAAGACTCATTACTTCAAACATATACCGGGAATTAATCGTATTCCTTATCATACCATTCCGGTTTATTAACAAGTTGTTCCATTTACCCAGTTTCCTTTCTGATTTATCTTTAGTTTAATATTAGCCCTTAATGTAACACCATAATACATCAACTCATGTTACCACACGAGACTCATACATAAGACCACACGGTCTAAGACCCATAGGTCACTTAATACTCTCTCAATGTTTCCCAGAAGTACCACATTCTACGATACTTTATTTTGAAGAACTTCCTGCGATTTTGAATTTGTTATCATTACCTTCCAATACGGATTACATAGAACCCCATCATTCACATAATATAACACAAGTCTTGACCCCTTCTAACGAAACCACCATTTTTAGCCACATGCACAATCTTAAGACACATGACTGTTACAAGCAAAATCTTGAACACCGTAAATAATTCTCGGGCGTTATTCACCCTTATTAAGCTGCACTTCAACTGTCTTATTGAACAGAACCACTCGTGCCTTGCTAGAACCCTGACACCGCAGAACATGATTACATACAGACACAATTAGTTATCTTAACTTTCTATACACCGAACATTCCTTACCAACATTAGTTCAAAACATCCTAGTATTTCTTCACATCTACGAAGCACCATAACCTTTATCAGAATTTTCCCCAACATACTTAGAGATAGAACCAACATAGCACACAACAATGCAATCGGTTGATTAACAACAAACTCCCCAACTTGGCTCGAAGCCAATACATCAAAGCACTTTTAGCCACCTTGTCACGCCCCAAATCGAGGGACATGACCGGCGCCTGACCGGGTTGCCCCAATCAAGCGGACCTGGGTGCCTTTCATTCCCACGAGTTAACCCTGTGTTGATTGTTTTTCATTAACCAAATGTCTTACTAACCATGAATGATTTCACATTAAACAATTAAAACCATACAAGTGATTCATTAACAAGTTTGCAGTTTTTACAACGCCCGACATAACATAATGTATACATAATACTGGAGTCCCACAGTTTACATGTCTACAGAGCCTCTAGGATACGAAAAAGGGGATACAATACTTGCCGGTAACAAGGCTCCGGCTATACCTTACAAAACCAAAATGAAATCTAAACAAAAGTGGCATGAACCACACAGGGCCCCAAGGAAGAAAGGGGCTCACCAAAACGGGCAGTGGAAGGAGAAGGATACTACTGCCGATGAGCTGAAGTGCATGCTACTGATCCACCTACAATCATAACACGAATGTAGCGTCCCCGGCAAAAGGGACGTCAATACACTTGAATTGTACTGGTATGTATGGACAAACTTTGTCCCAAGTAAACTCAAGCCATTAAATTACATCAACAATTAATTAAGCCAGCCAACCATGTTTCCACATTTTCCTTATTTCAAATAATTCTCAACACAAAGCACTTCCTACAATCAACCAATTTAACAATAACCAATCAATCACGTAAAGCACAAGTAGTCAAACAAAGGGGCAATCAGTGCCCCACAGGTTGCAAACTCTCCTGCTGTCTCCTTTCACAATTTCACATTATTGATTTTTGTATCAATTTTCAATAGCGATTTCGATCGCTTTCCATCCTTATTGCCCCCGACCACCCTTATTACCTCGGCCACCCTTATCACCCCAACCCACACCTTATTTCACCACGTTGCGGCGCGCAACACGACCCCGCCTTACAGCTGAAAACACAACAATTTCAAACAGCAGATAAGGTACTACACACAATTTCAACAAGTTCAAATAGGCAACTTACACATTGGTTCATGTTCTCAATTACTTATCAAGCCAATATCACAACCAAGTTACAATATTTCCATAATCAAAAATATTCACACAAGTATGTTCAACAATTTTCCACAATTCAAGTGCTTCGTCTCTTTCCACAATAAACCAATTCTCAAGTGTTTCGTTTCTTTTCCACAAGGTGCCATAAAGGCCATCATAACCATTATTCACAATTCTTCACCAATTCCAATTCCCTTGTTATCTTTCAATTCATATTTCATACCATACCACATGTAGTTTAACATCAATTAGATACCCAACAACAAAATCAACAAATTACATACAATCTCTCAAATTAACACATGCCAAACGAATTGCACACATAAGGGCGATTTCACAAGAATCAAAGTTAGCCATACATACCTCGATTGAGCTTTCCTTAAGTTACTACAACACTCCAAAAACTCTAGCAATTCCAATCTCTTAGATGAAGAACTTGCTATTGGGTTCTTGATTCTTGAAGATTGATGCAAGATTTGGATGATTTAGATGTTGGGTTCCTCCTTCTCTCTCTAAAATACTCTCACCTCTCTCTAAAATCACTAAGAAATGACCCCAAAATGAACCCCAAAGCCTATATATTGAAATGGGGTCGGGCTATAAAAATAGAAGAATTAACTGGCCTTCTCGGGTTCAATTTGCGGTAGAAATGCGACTGCAAAGTTAACAATGCGACAGGAATGCGGTCGCACATTTGACACAAGACAGCATTTTCCAGCCTTTGGTAATTTGATCATAACTTTGTGTAGGAATGTCCAAATGACGAACGGTTTGAAGCGTTGGAAACTAGACTCAAAGGGCTTTCATTTTATATGCTATACACCACATAAAACCTTATACATAATTATATATGATCCTTTGAAGTGGAGCTATATGCGAATCCATTTGGAATTTTGGCCTATTTCGAAAATTTTCCCATTTGGCTTACACTTGGGCTTCCATTTGGACCTCATACCACTTACCATAAGACTCATACTCATATTTATCAAGTCTAATTGATGTCCATCATGTTCATAGCACATAAAATATAATAATTAGCGTACGTGGCACCATAGAATCCTATATTACTTAGCGAAATTTTCTGGGGCCTTACATTCTCCCCCCCTTAGGATCATTCGTCCTCGAATGAGGAGTATAGTCTTTCCCAAACACTTTAACATCATACATCTCTTTTCTAACCTACCTTCAGTCTCAAAATTTTCACTAACTCCTAAACTTTTCAGAAATTTCGGCAGAGTTTCCTTTGTAACTAGGCCTATCCTCCTGCCAGGGAATCACCAAATTCGTCTCAACAACACATCCACAATTATACATAGCACCACAATGTATATATCCACAATCCTAATCCCAGTATTACAAGCACTACATTATCATAAGGATACTAGAACATGGACTGCATCAGTTTTAGATCAAAACACCTATATGGTACATTCCAAGTCAAAACTAACTGGTATTCAATCAAACGAAAGTACTTTCCTTCCACGACACATTTATCCTTCCACACGACATTATGACTTACAATCATTGTCATAACACCTTCTCAAAAATAATATCAACTCCCAAACATACATAATAATGATGACAGATAAACATCTTGCATGAGATAACTACCCTTTGACTTTACCTTTTTATAACTTCCACTGTATAATTTACACTCCACTGGATATTGCAATTCATGATAACAAAAATAACCCACAATTTCATAACTTGGCATCATACCATCAAGGATGTCAGTTCACAGTAAACAAACAATCATGTGTTCATAATAGTCCTTACCAGCCATTAATGTAATCGCAAAGGTGTTCATCAACAAGAATATAATTTCATTTCAATCAACAGTCCATATGAAGCCAAGCCATCATGAGTCTTGCTAGTAGTGCATCATATAGGATATTAACATGATCATATAGTTCAATAAAGTCAATTCATACCCACATTTTTTTTCACTATCTTCTTAGACATAAGCATATGGAAACACAAAGTACATGAGGAACAATTATGGGGAATATCATACACCTATTGCAACCTAATGTGTAATACAGTCATGTTACCTTTATTATCAACTCACATAATATTTTTAGGGGTACACTCACACTAAACCCTTGATGACCCTTAATAATTACCCTAAGATGTGCTTTCATAAACTGACCATAAAATTACCTACCCAATATATATGTGACCACACTGTGAAGCTTCATCTTTGACTCGTCTAAACTTACAATGCTCAATGGATTGGGATCTAATCAATGAGGAACAACAAAGTTCAAGATCAGGCTGGAGTTCTTCAAGAATCCATTAATGCACTGGGTAGAGTACTTTATGAGGTTGTATACTAAGAGACAGAAAATGTTACTACTAACAATACTAACATGGTTAATCATTATGACTACCTCAATTAATACACAAATGACGAATAAGAGTAAGTAGTACATGGGAAATAGGAACCATAAAGGAGGAATACTCAAGTACGTGAACCACTCATTTTCTAAAGTGTAGGGAAAATCCGTCGACCCCGAATAGGAATACTCTAGCACTTTGAATGTGATATGGGATTCAAAATACACGAAGTTAAATTACACTCTTAACATTACTTGATGAACAGAATCCATGCCACAAGCCTATAAGGATGAAAATAATTGAACGCTTATGAGATTACCATATTCTAGACAACTTAACACTTTTTGGTAATTGATCATATATGAGGGAACTAAAAATTAGGACCATTTTTTTTTATTCAAATCAACATGTTCATGATATGTACAAAAATCCTAAGTCATCTAATCTCGACCTTTCACGAGTGAAACTCAATAGCTAGGAAATCTTGATATTGGGGCAAACACTCCAGGGAGAAGGCAAATAATACTCATATCTAGCCAAGAAGGTGAGATACCAAGGGTAGTAAAACTCTCCACACATGACAATGACATAGTCCATGATTCTAGAAGTTGAGGGTGTGAAGAAAACCAAACACAATGAGACAGTGCACAATAATCCCCGAAGGTTTGCAGATGTTCATGATGAGATCTCTATAGGTTTTGACTTGAAAAAGGAAGTGTCATAGTGATACATAGAAGGACATGTTATTTTATGGTTGTCGTACATGTGTAAGGAACTAGCACAATGAATTCACTAAAGAAGGAATAAATTTAACACATTGTGGAGACATAATCAGAAAATAATCATTGGTTATAAGATGGACACACTTCTACTATATTAACTCCCCACTGCAATACATGACCATGCCACGAGCAACCATAATACTAGGACAGAGTGAGCTACTTACTGTGGGATGTTCCCAGTGGGCACAAAAACCATGGCGACACAAGATATCTATGATGGGGATGTGAGGATCTCAATATTTTTTTCCAGAGAGACTTTATGCACACGGTGACCATTTTGATTGATATGAACTCATATGATAGGCACTGAGATGTGCATATATGTTACTAGACAGTGAAAGGGTCTCATGATGATACTCGTAAGAGAGTAGATTGAATGATCAAGCCATATAAGACACACACAACTAAGTAAAAGAGTGACTCGAGAAGGATCACAAATCTTGGATTCTTTGCATGGAACTTGACACCACATGTACAAACTTTACGATGGTGCATGTATAGGCACAAGTGAGCGGATGTTGTCAATTTAAATGAGGCGTTTCTAAAAGAAATTTATCGGGAATAGTCCTTTGTTGAGAATTTAGGAAAAGCAAGTAGGAAGTATCAATAGTGCTATAACTCAATTCTGGAAGATAATTATAGAGCTCAATTCCATAGGAGGTTGTAAACAATAGAACTCTGATAGGGAGACTTTGTAAATAATACGTCTCATTTAAAGAGTAGGTGCATGTGCATGAACTGTTTTGTAATTTAGATTCTTTTTAAGAACATATCTATGCAAGGACAAGGAAATCATAAGGGTTTAACAAAAAATTTAAACAATCGCCACATTACCAAATAAAATGGATCACATAGTTTTTTTTTTTACATAATTTCCATACCTCTAGGTTGCATTTCATAGCCCTTCCATAGGGTTCACACATAAAATTATTCACCTATACGCTTCATACAATAATAAGGAAATCACAATTACGAATCAAACACTTTAAATGATCACCACATTATCAAATAAAAGAATCATGCCATTTTCTCGTATATTTGTCCGTCGGCTCTTGGGGCCATAATTATCACATCAGTCTTGGCACTAGGCCACATTCCATAACACAGTCTCTTCTTCCCCACATTTCACATCATTTCCGCATATTTCACATCAACATCATAATCCGTTTCATATTCTCTCATGTCACAAATATTGCCAGGTACAATTTCATTTCAAGTTCTTGACACATTGTCTATACTCTATTTCTCAAAAACATTTGACTTATTTCAACATCTCTATGCAAATAGGACTTCACACAATTTTATTTAATATATGCTGCTTCAATTTCAATTTAAGGCCTTCACATTTCAATACGTGATTCATACCCCTTGCGCCCATTTTAAGTTGTCAATAATAGCACATTGATCATATTGGAATGCATCTTTCACAAAATCGGGTCACAACACCAATTCATGTAAAGTATCAAACACAGCTAGAGTCCAACATCTAGTCTTACCACATTTCCACAGTCACTTACTTCATTTCCAAACATCTTTGTACATTACCAGCGACTAGACGCAATCAAATAAATACCTTTGGTACACATAACAACATTTTGGAAGAATCAACCATAACAAGTTTTCTCACAAAATTTGGCATCAAAATATCAATTCAAACTTGACTTGAAGTCAAGACATTTTAGCACATAGTTCACATTCTTTACATATCCTCATCTACCAAGAATAATATATTAAACAAATGAAGAAGTACCTCCCACATATATTTTCACAGCAATAATTCGCTTAACATAACAAAACGGGTACTACACAAATTATATTTTAAACCTACAACATTTACGCGGACACCATGGAAGCTTAATTTCTAAGAGACGGGGTTTTAGCCGTACATATTGATGATATACTACATGATCTGGTGGTGCAGTGACATTAGTGGGAACAAGGGTACTCTCCTAAATAACAAGTTCTACCAATCACTCCATGGCTCATCACATTCTTCTAACAAGTCCTTGGGTGATCCACTTGGACTCAATGGTGAGATAAATCTCACCTTACATGCTTCAAATTCACATATTATGGTATCAAAATTACCAATATTGAGGGTAATACTTAGAGAGGAAATTAGCTCCATATCTTGAGCCATATCGCACGATCTGGAATATCAAAGAAATGGGTAAATTCCTAAATGCCCGTGCAGCCCCCAACTTATATGATGTGGTCGACAACACACCGATAAGAAGGGCACTACTAGACACGGCTCCGAGACATCCTAGGACACTTAAAAACCTTAGGCTCTGATACCAAGTTTGTCACGCCCCAAATCGAGGGACATGACCGGTGCCTGACCGGGTTGCCCCAATCAAGCGGACCTGGGTGCCTTTCATTCCCACGAGTTAACCCTGTGTTGATTGTTTTTCATTAACCAAATGTCTTACTAACCATGAATGATTTCACATTAAACAATTAAAACCATACAAGTGATTCATTAACAAGTTTGCGGTTTTTACAACGCCCGACATAACATAATGTATACATAATACTGGAGTCCCACAGTTTACATGTCTACAGAGCCTCTAGGATACGAAAAAGGGGATACAATACTTGCCGGTAACAAGGCTCCGGCTATACCTTACAAAACCAAAATGAAATCTAAACAAAAGTGGCATGAACCACACAGGGCCCCGAGGAAGAAAGGGGCTCACCAAAACGGGCAGTGGAAGGAGAAGGATACTACTGCCGATGAGCTGAAGTGCCTGCTACTGATCCACCTACAATCATAACACGAATGTAGCGCCCCGGCAAAAGGGACGTCAGTACACTTGAATTGTACTGGTATGTATGGACAAACTTTGTCCCAAGTAAACTCAAGCCATTAAATTACATCAACAATTAATTAAGCCAGCCAACCATGTTTCCACATTTTCCTTATTTCAAATAATTCTCAACACAAAGCACTTCCTACAATCAACCAATTTAACAATAACCAATCAATCACGTAAAGCACAAGTAGTCAAACAAAGGGGCAATCGGTGCCCCACAGGTTGCAAACTCTCCTGCTGTCTCCTTTCACAATTTCACATTATTGATTTTTGTATCAATTTTCAATAGCGATTTCGATCGCTTTCCATCCTTATTGCCCCCGACCACCCTTATTACCTCGGCCACCCTTATCACCCCAACCCACACCTTATTTCACCACGTTGCGGCGCGCAACACGACCCCGCCTTACAGCTGAAAACACAACAATTTCAAACAGCAGATAAGGTACTACACACAATTTCAACAAGTTCAAATAGGCAACTTACACATTGGTTCATGTTCTCAATTACTTATCAAGCCAATATCACAACCAAGTTACAATATTTCCATAATCAAAAATATTCACACAAGTATGTTCAACAATTTTCCACAATTCAAGTGCTTCGTCTCTTTCCACAATAAACCAATTCTCAAGTGTTTCGTTTCTTTTCCACAAGGTGCCATAAAGGCCATCATAACCATTATTCACAATTCTTCACCAATTCCAATTCCCTTGTTATCTTTCAATTCATATTTCATACCATACCACATGTAGTTTAACATCAATTAGATACCCAACAACAAAATCAACAAATTACATACAATCTCTCAAATTAACACATGCCAAACGAATTGCACACATAAGGGCGATTTCACAAGAATCAAAGTTAGCCATACATACCTCGATTGAGCTTTCCTTAAGTTACTACAACACTCCAAAAACTCTAGCAATTCCAATCTCTTAGATGAAGAACTTGCTATTGGGTTCTTGATTCTTGAAGATTGATGCAAGATTTGGATGATTTAGATGTTGGGTTCCTCCTTCTCTCTCTAAAACACTCTCACCTCTCTCTAAAATCACTAAGAAATGACCCCAAAATGAATCCCAAAGCCTATATATTGAAATGGGGTCGGGCTATAAAAATAGAAGAATTAACTGGGCTTCTCGGGTTCAATTTGCGGTAGAAATGCGACCGCAAAGTTAACAATGCGACAGGAATGCGGTCGCACATTTGACACAAGACAGCATTTTCCAGCCTTTGGTAATTTGATCATAACTTTGTGTAGGAATGTCCAAATGACGAACGGTTTGAAGCGTTGGAAACTAGACTCAAAGGGCTTTCATTTTATATGCTATACACCACATAAAACCTTATACATAATTATATATGATCCTTGAAGTGGAGCTATATGCGAATCTATTTGGAATTTTGGCCTATTTCGAAAATTTTCCCATTTGGCTTACACTTGGGCTTCCATTTGGACCTCATACCACTTACCATAAGACTCATACTCATATTTATCAAGTCTAATTGATGTCCATCATGTTCATAGCACATAAAATATAATAATTAGCGTACGTGGCACCACAGAATCCTATATTACTTAGCGAAATTTTCTGGGGCCTTACACACCTATGTCATTCTTACTCAAATGATGCCACAATATTATCGTGAGATTAAACTCAAGTCATTTACAAGCCTTGACATAGACTTGAATCATTAGAGACCTTAACTATTCTGCAACTCTTGCATTTATACACACATTATAGTTAAGCCTACTCTCTTTAGGTGACAGAAATCTTTTCTAAGTCCCAAATTTTTCAAAAGTTTCGGCAGAGTTTCCTTTGAAAATTGGCCTATCCACCTGCCAGAGAATCACCAAACCATTCGAACAATACATCCACAACTCAACAAGACATCACAATATATTTCAACAACATTAAATCTCAATACTATATGAATCATATTATCACAATTTATACCTGAACATGCGCTACACCTGCTCGCATCATAACACCTATCAAATACCTTTCAATTACACCTACTTCGCCTCAATTTAGCATTTCGGTACAATACCCTCCACCAGGATACACATAGCATAATCACTTTAGCCTTCCTGAGTCTAAACTCGTTTTACTACACGTAAGGCACTTTACCTTCCAACTAAGAGATATGATAAATATTCACCACACCCATAGTTCGAGGCTACACAACAGATTACAATAAGGATCTAACACCTGATAGCTCGTACATTATTAAGCTTCCATTTCCACGGTTAGGGACAATACCAGTCATATAAGTTTAATACTAGCTCACAAAATCCGCGCCTTGCTGCTCATATCATAGACAAAGATCTGGCCTCAAGTCCTCCCGACTGGCCCAACATGAACTCACAAAGATTATATCTCGTCCTCGATCGAGAAATCACAAGCCGCCAAGGCAATTATATTACTGAGCGCTCGATGCGTACACAAGCGTGTGGAAGGAATTTCAAAAATTATATCTCAAGCTGAATCAAGTACGCACGATAAGAATTCCAAGAAATGTGAAGTGTTTCCTAAAGGTTTGCAGCCTCCCGAGGATAACTACAGGCGTCCCTGTACCGATCCACAAGACTCTACCAACCGGCTCAAGACTCATGAGGCCTAGTTACCTAGGCTCTGATAACAACTTGTCACGACCCCAATCCCGATTGTGATGGCGCCCAACACTACTACTAGGCAAGCCCGACCATTTACCATCTCATCCCGAGCATGAAGCTCAAACCAATTACCTGGATATTATTATCAACAATAAAGCTAAACTGAGTAGTCAACCCAAAGATCTAGGTTCACGAGTCTAGACCTCTAAACATGATCGGCTAACAATATCTAAACCAAATACTCAAGTATGAATAATGTATATACAAAGGAAAAATAGAATAAGAAGAGGAGCCAGGTTCTGCGAACGCCAGCAGCTACCTCAGCAACTCGGATAAATACTGATAAAAGCTGGAGTTCTCGTCTATCCCTCCTATGTACCTGAATCTGCACACAAAGGTGCAGGGAGTAGGGGTGAGTACTAAGTTGTCACGCCCCAAATCGAGGGACATGACCGGCGCCTGACCGGGTTGCCCCAGTCAAGCGGACCTGGGTGCCTTTCATTCCCACGCGTTACCCCTGTGTTGATTGTTTCTCATTAACCAAATATATTACTAATCATAATGACTGATTTCATAATGCATAAACATAACCATGTGATTTGATTCACTAACAAGTTCATAATTTATATTTACAACGCCCCATACATATACATAGGCCACAATCCCACAGTTTACATGTCTATGGAGCCTCTAGGATACAAAAAGGGAAGTACAATACTTGCCGGTAACAAGGCTCCGGCTATACCTTACAAAACCAAAATGAAATCTAAACCGAAGTGGCAAGAACCACACAAGGCCCCGAGGAAGAAGGGGCTCACCAAAACGGGCAGTGGAAGGAGAAGGATACTACTGCCGATGAGCTGAAGTGCCTGCTACCGATCCACCTACAATCATGACACGAATGTAGCGCCCCCGGCAAAAGGGACGTCAGTACACTTAAATTGTACTGGTATGTATGGACAAACTTTGTCCCAAGTAAACTCAAGCCATTAAATTACATCAACAATTAATTAAGCCGACCAACCATGTTTCCACATTTTCCTCATTTCAAATAATTCTCAACTCAAAGCACTTTCTACAATCAACCAATTTAACAATAACCAATCAATCACGTAAAGCACAAGTAGTCAAACAAAGGGGCAATCGGTGCCCCACAGGTTGCAAACTCTCCTGCTGTCTCCTTTCACAATTTCACATTATTGATTTATGTATCAATTTTCAATAGCGATTTCGATCGCTTTCCATCCTTATTGCCCCCGACCACCCTTATTACCTCGGCCACCCTTATCACCCCAACCCACACCTTATTTCACCACGTCGCGGCGCGCGACACGACCCCGCCTTACAGTTGAAAACACAACAATTTCAAACAGCAGATAAGGTACTACACACAATTTCAACAAGTTCAAATAAGCAACTTGCACATTGTTTCATGTTCTCAATTACTTCTCAAGCCAATATCACAACCAAGTTACAATGTTTCCACATTCAAAAATATTCACACATGTATATTCAGCAATTTTCCATAATTCAAGTGTTTCATTTCTTTCCACAATAAACCAATTCTCAAGTGTTTCGATTTCTTTTCCACAAGGTGCCATATAGGCCATCATAATCATTATCCACAAATTCTTTACCCAATTCAACTCTCATTTACCTTTCGGTTCATATTTCTTACCACAACACTCATAGTTCAACAACAACTTTGAATATCCAACAACAACATCAATTAATCACATACAATTTCTCAAATCAACACATGCCAAACAATTTTACACATAAGGGCGATTTCACAAGAATCAAAATTAGCCATACATACCTGGTGATGAGTTTTCTTCCGTTAACTTTCTACTTTATGCTTACCCAAGATATCCTATTCTTGCCCACCTTGTTCTTGAAGACTCTTACTTCTACTTACTTCTTTTGTTTTACTAAAAATCAAGATCAATAATCATGCATGAGTATAAAATTCCATTTTCCAAAAGCTATTATATACAAACCTCTCTTTACCCAATTAAAGACTGAAAATCAAAGAAAATAGTTAGGGTTTTTACCTTGAAAATATTGGGGAAGTTGAATCCTTGCCCTAGAATCACTTTGAATTAAGATGATTGGAACAATCTTTCAAGATGAAGAACTTCTCTCTCTAAAAACCCTCTCTTCTCTCTCTAATTTTTGGTGAGATGATATGATAAAAATGAAGAAGAGGTGTGTTATATTAAAGAAGAGATCGGGTCAAAATGTTACAAAAACTGGGCCGGGGTCAAATATGCGGTCACTATGCGACCGTAGAACACACATGCGGTCCGCAAAGTGACCGCAAAATGGCCTCAAAAATTACTCCAGCTCTGCTACGAAATGCGGCCATTATGCGGTCCGCATTCCCGATCTGCGGTCGCAAATTGGATCGCAGATTCACTATGCGATCGCAATTTCGACCGCATTATTGACACGATTTTGGGCAACTTCTCTGGAACGATTTGCGGTCAGAATGCGGTCCGCATGTCAGGTTTGCGGTCGCATTCTTGACCGCACATTTGACAATTTTTTGGAAAAATTAATTCTCTACATTTTTGAAACTTAAATCATTACCAAGGGTCCGAACCGCGGCTCGCAAGCTCGCCGCGAAGAATTCTACGCATTCCTAACACATTATTCGGACCATGACACCACAGCTACTAGGTTTTATGCACAAAAATTTTACGGGGCCTTACATAAGTACTCAGTGAGTAATAAATATATAAAAGTAGCTGAAAGTAGGAAATCCACAAAATACCACAATATGAAGCTAAACTACAGTCTGAATCTCCTACGAACTAGCATCAACAGTACAATATAGCTACCACGGAATAATTTAACAGATAAAGATGCAATGCAATGCACATAACCCCTACGGCGTGTAGCCCGATCCATTTAACGTCGAGGCGCTCACTGGGGGTATATACAGACTCCGGAGGGGCTCCTACAGCCCAAGCGCAATACCGCTGCGGCGTGAAGCCAGCTCGATCCTCATATCATAATAACCACTGCGGCGTGAAGCCCGATCCATCCTCAGACCACAATAATCAGATAAGTCACAAAACAGTTCATTTTTCTTAATTCCAGTTTTCAGTTCATAATTTATGAAAAATACATTAACTTTTATTTAATTTGCAAAAATCGGTGACTTAGCATTTCAATACTGTGATTTCAAATTCCAGGATTGAGATCAGTGATTAAGCAAGTATAGCTTTCACATAAATACTATCCCCTAGGGATACTACAGGTCGGCACAAGGCTCCAAACAAGGCTTACAGCCCACAAATATGTCAAACACAGTGTATTTCCATCACTAATAGCATATTTTCCATATCCGAGATGGACCAAGTCTCAATCACCAGTCACAATCAGTCCCGCACCTGTCACGGGGTGCGAGCCACGCCCTACTAGCGTTACAATGTGCTAAGCCGGGGTTTCGAACCCTCAAGCTACCATATACACAAACTACTCACCTCTAGCCGGTCGAAGACTCGTCCGCGATGCCTTTTCCTTTGAATTTCACCTCCGCGTGCATAGAATCTAGTCAAACCACAACGATTATATCAAATACGGGTCAAAGAAACATAACCCAATTTAATTTACATGAAAAACTCATAATTACGCTAAGTTGGTAAAAACCCAACCCCGGGCCCGCAGTCCGAAAAATTCAAAAAATTATACCAATGCGATCCTCGTCTCACCACGAGTCCGTGCATACAAAATTTATCGAAATCGGAGTTCGAATGGCCTATCAAAACTCAAAATCTCGTTTTTAATACCTAGGCCACAATTCTTCACAATTTCTACTCAAATTCATCAAGATTGATGTTAATTCTACCATAAAATCATGTTTTTGAATCAAGAAACTTACCTCCGATGAATACCCGATGATTTCCCAGTGTTTTCCCGTGATTTCTTCTCTCTAGGGCTCAAAACTGTATTTGGGTGAATGAACCCGCGACTACATTGTTCTGGATTTTAATTCACTGCCTGACCCAATTACTCTACGCGTTCGCGTGACCTCCCACGCGTTCGCGATGCTCAGCTCCAATTTACTCTCGCAAACGTGACGCTGAACCACACGTTCGCGATACATAATCTCCCAGCCATCGGGTTCTTCTTCTACGCGAACGCGAAGCTCTCCCCTTTCCTTCTATGCGATCGCGACTCCCATTCACGCGAACGCGAAGCTTCGCCCCACCTTGCCTACGTGAACGCGACGCCCTAGTCGCGAACGCGATGCTTTAGCCCATCTAGCCTTCGCGAACGCGACTGCCTTCACGCGAACGCGACGGCTTATTTCTTGCTGCACAGACCTGCAATTTTTTGTAGGTTTTTCCAAGTTTAAAATGCCCGGATAATGGTCCGAATTCATCCCGAGGCCCCCGGAATCTCAACGAAAACCACCAACTTACTCCAAAACATGATACGGACTTGTTGTAATCATAAAAACACCATCCTAAACATCAAAATCACCAGTTCCACACGGATTCAAGCCTAAGTTCCTTCAAAACTTCCGAAACTAACATTCAATCCAAAACCCGATCAAACGACGTCCGAATGACCTGAAAATTTGCAGACATATCCAAAATCACATAACGAAGCTACAGGAACTGTAGGAATTCTATTCCGACCCCCCGGATCAAAATCTCACCTACCGTCCGGTTTTCACCAAAATTCAACCTTAGCCAATTCAAGCCTAAAACTACACCGGACCTCCGAATTCGATTCCGATTGCTCTCCTAAGTCATAAATGATCCCCCGAAACTAGTCGAATCATCAGAATCCGATTCCGAGCACTCTAACTCAATAGTCAACTCTAGCTTGACTTTCCATATTCAAGCTTCCTTCAAACATGCTATTTGTTTCATTTTCAACCCGAATTACTCCTAACTCACCCGATATACTCTAATACTGATATAAAAGCATAAATTATGTAAATGCAAGGTAACAGGGTAGAAATTCCCGTAACGACGGGCCGGGTCGTTACATGAATTGAGTCAATATCTATAGCTAATGGTATTGAATCAACATGTGCTTCACCCTTATTGCCAATCTCCTTATTTGATGCCATTGAAATTGAAGGTCTTACATACTGAAACTCCTTATTTCACAAAGCATGTTGTTCCAGTAACTCACCATCTTCCTCTTTTTCATTCTGTTTGTCTCCCGACAAATTTGTAAAATCTCTATGACAAAAGTTATCTCCATCATAATTCTCTCCGTCAGAATAATTTCTTTGGTCACTGATTTTCTGACTGCTTTCCTCATGCTTTTCATTACTTTCGTCTTCCTCATGCCTTACATTACTTTCCTCATTGTCTTCAGTATTTTCATCCGCCTCATGCTTTTCTTTACATTTCACACTGCTTTTCTCATCGTTTTCATTGCTTTCATCATGATTTTTTAAATCTTTAATAAAATTTAGAACAACATCAAGCTTTTCATTCATTTCCTGCATTAATGAATAAAACATATTATCATAGAAAAAAACAATAGTAGAATAAATTGACAAACTAGTTAATTACCTTAGCAGCGCTCTTAACATACTTCTTCAACTTTTTTCTATTATCTTTAAATTTTTTTTTCATCTTTATTTCAAAGTTATCATTATCTGCACGTACAATCTCTTTAACTTTGTCAAATACCCTATGAAAAGAAAAGAAAAATGGTAAGAATTATAGAATCATAACGATTAAACATTATGATCGACTGTAAAAATAATTCAATAAATAGTAAAATATAATTTTGTAGAGAAAATTATTAAAACTAAAACACATAATGAAATGAAATATTAAACTTATCCAGTAAATTATACTTGACAAAACATCCCACATCAGGCAGTTCTCCAGTATAATAAGCTGAATGAAAAGAATTTAAAGGTGTAAAACTCCAGAAATAATTACTGGGATATAAAAATAATCAAATGATATATTGTAAAATAAAAAGACAAATAATAATTCACAAGGTCATACACACTAGACTACCTGTAAATTATACTAAATGACATGAACCATAAGAAATGAAAACTGACACAGTATAACATACAGGAGGACAAAGTAACACATACTAGACTACCTGTAAATTATACTGGATGACATAAATCAGAATGAACGAAAACTCATTCATGTATAACATACAGGAAAACAAAAACTCATACTAGTATACCTAATGAAAAGCAAGACTAAATAAATAGATGAAACAACTGCTTACATTGACAATGTCATTAACATTAACTTTTGATAAAGATTGTAGAAGATATGATTTATTCACCTTGAAAAGCTTAAATTCCTATTCATCAAATAGAAATATAAATAGTTAGAGAAAAACAAAATATACGACCACAAGAATAAATTAAAAATTCATATACGATTAACTTATAGTTTTATTCTTAAAGAAATCATCGTAAAGTGTCTTATATTTTGGATATCCAATACTTGAGTAAGAAAACATTCTTATTGGCCCCCGATCCTCATATAATGAAAATTGACGTAAATCATTGAATACTTCCATCATCCATACATTAAACAAGAAGTGGAATCCAGGTGACGTATAAAATGCGATCCTACCTGTAGGTTTCTCTTTCACAGATTGAGTTTTCAGAATATGAGACAAATTGTCAATAAGTTCTTTTAATTAACATTAATTCCCCCATAGAAAAGAAGAACAAAGACCTGGATCATCTATGATTTTCATATTACGTTCGCTTATATTTCTTTTAATGTCTACATAAAAGAACAGCTTTTAATATGTATATCTCAGCAAGCTTTACAGCATCTTCATCACATACTTCGATATCATTACATATATCATCTGCTGCACCATCACGGAATCGAGAACGCTTTGTGATAAATTTATACAAATGGTCTATCTTCAAACCTTTTGGCACATCAGAAAAATACCGTTTCTTCAAACGGTTATCTCTATCATCAACAAAACTATAATTTGATGCCTCAATTTTCAATCCAGTTATAGAATGAAAATCTTCTTCTGTCAAAGCTACATCGTTATCAAAAACTCTAAAAACCATTTTACTCTTATCCTTATAAAAAAAACTTGAGAAAGCAACATACAATGGGTCAACTTCCCAGAGTGACCCACGTCATCCAACTCTAAAAATTTACCAAACCTACCATTCTTTAACTTTTCCATTTGACTTCCACACAAAAATTCTAAAATTGTTTTCTTAAATTTTCGATCTCCTTTCAAATAACAATCAACAGTAAACCACTTGTTAAGATCATAATATCGATCTCCCTCCTAAAATTAAAATATCAAACAAATAAGCAACATTTCAGGTACATTTAAGATAAAAACTTCAATATTTTAAAAATACATACCTTCAATATCAAACTTGATGATGCCATTTCTATGAAATCATCAAAAAAAATATATTACAAATCAAATAATAAACACAATAACAATCCCAGATTATATATAACAAATAAAATCAACTTCTCTAATTTAAAACACTGGACAAAAATATTACACACATGTGATGTGCTGTATATTATACTGGATTGAAACAAAACTCAATTATATTCAAGTACAATCTCAACACCACCAGTATAATATAATGGAAAAAAGATTAAAAACATGTGATATATGTATATTATACTGGATTGAAATAAAACTCAATTATATGCTAGCCCAAATTTAACTCCTCCATTATAATATAATAGAAAATAATATTACACAAAAGTGATATCTTGTATGTACATTATGCTGTCATGAAACAAGGCTCAACTATATATTATCATAAACTCAATAACTCCAGTATAATAGACTGGACAAAAAGGTTACACACATGTTATATCTCGTATATTATACTGGATTGAAACAAAACAAAAATTATAAGCTGGATTGAAACAAAACTATATGCTAAACTTAACTCCTCCGGTATAATATAATGGAAGAAAAGATTTAAAACGGATCATATCCTGTATATTATACTAGATTAAAACAAAATAAACTCATCCAGTAAATATACTGGAAAAAATATCACATATGTGATATCCTGTATATTATACTGGATAAAAACAAAACAAAACTATACGCTGGATTCAAACAAAACTATGAAAGAAAAGATTACACACACGATATCCTATATAATATACTGGACAAAAAGATTACACACATATTATCTCTTGTATATTATACTGGATAAAAAGATTACACGCATGTGATATCCTGTATATTATATTGGATTAAAACAAAAGTCAACTTCTCCAATATAAAATACTGGATAAAAAGAATACACACGTGTAATGTCCCGTACGGATTGAAACAAGATTCAACTACTCCAGTATAATATATTGGACAAAAAGATTACACACACGTAATGTCCCATATATTATACTGGATGAAACAATGCTCAACTATATGCTAGCCTAAAGTCAACTCCTCCAGTACAATATACTGGACAAAAAAATTACACACATAAGATGTCCTATATATTATACTGCATTGAAACAAGGCTCAACTACATGCTAGCACAAAGTCAACTCCTCAAGCACAATATACTGGACAAAAAAATTACACACACGAGATGTCGATATTATACTGCATTGAGACAAGGCTCAACTACATGTTAGCCCAAAGTCAACTCCTCCAGCACAATATACTGGACAAAAAGATCACACACACGAGATATCCCGTATATTGTACTCCATTGAAACAATGCTCAACTACATGCTAGCACAAAGTCAACTCCTCCAGTACAATATACTGGACAAAATGATTACACACATGTGATGTCCCGTATATTATACTGCATTGAAACAAGACTGAACTATATGCTAGCCTAAAGTCAACTCCTCGAGTACAATATACTGGACAAAAAGATTACACACATGTGATATCCCGTATATTATACTGCATTGAAACAAGGCTCAACTACATGCTAGCATAAAGTCAACTCCTCCAGTACAATATACTGGACAAAAAGATTACAAACACGTGATGTCCCGTATATTATTCAGTTCTACAAAAATTTTATCAAATTTACTATACAATAAACATAATCAAAACACACACAGTATAATGCAATGAAACAAAACTCAATTTGAAAATTAAATCTAAATATATACTAGAAAAAACTTTAAAAAGAAATTACCAGAAATAAGACAAACTAATGAACAAAGAAAAATCGTAAAAACTTAAACCTAACGCTACAGAAATCAACAATAATAACGAAAATTAAACAAAAAAAAAACAAACAATAATAACAAAAATTCAAATACATTGTCATAAAAAACAAAACTCACCGATAATTTTGAAGAAAATTCGAAATAAAGCAAAGTGGTTTCGCAAAAAACTATTTCTGAGAAAACTGTGTTGAAGTCCGTACAATGCTTCAAAAACAAAGAGAAAGACCATATTAAAAAGGTAAAGGGTACTAATGTCATTTTACAATATATTTCAAATTAATTTGGCTACAAATCGATGACTTTCAAATCGGGTGCTATTTTTCAATAGCCAACCGAATAAATGGCTATGCCATACAATTTCAACTTAAAACACATATAAACTAAGGCTTCGTCACATCTATATTTGAATTAACATTTTTAAGAGTTGTTACAATCCTTTTCTTGTTGAGCCCAACAAACTCTCTTAAGAGAATTAGCACATGCTGAAAGCCATGAGGCTCTAGGTCGAGCCCATAATAGAGTCAAACCCAGCAGTAGTAATCAAGTGAGCCATTGGGCTCGAGACACAGGCCCAAAGTGAATCCCCATTCATGACAAAGAAGTGACAACTAAATAATATGGCAAACACTTAAAACTTTGAAATGGTCATTTGAACTCGAACTGACTAACAAAGATGCACAAAAATTATGATGTGAACACTAGGCTTGGAATGCGGTAAAACCAAATCACATGTCTAAAAGAAATTCAGTAATTGAATTCAATTGAGCTGATGACAAGAAGGTAAAATTTGTGAAGCATTCTTATTTGATGCAATTCCAGACGAGCTGATGACAAAGAACTTTAAGACGTAACCAAAACTTCTTTCATACGGGCAAGGAACAAAAATCTTATAAAATCAACATGTCAACTATCTTAGATCCAGAAATCACCAACCTTCAGCAGAATCAGACAAAGGAGTAAATACAACCATCTTATACCACATCTACAATATAAGAAACACTAACAGACTTGGCATAAAGTTAAATTATTACAAAACACGAGTTAAATGGAGAAACAGGGAAAAAATGATTCAGTAGCACGAATTGTTTTCATATCATATGTCCATATTCACATTGTAGATTACATTTCACAGGTTAACCATGGTTCGAGAAGTACCTAGAGTGCAATAGAAAAAACAAAGAGAAACGAGGTATTGACAACAACAGTAGGAACAGCATAAAACCAGCAATAGAGCAGTGCCAAACAGCAACTCAAACCAAACTTTTAACCCCAAGCTCAAGCAATTTTCCCCACAGATGCACGACTTTAAAGCTTTTTAAAAATTATAGCCCACAAAGGAATCAGAGAACCAAGAACCAAGCCAAATTTAAGCAAATTTCAGTACTCTTTAATTGAAAGAAAACTCAGCAGTTTCTAATGTTTTTTCAGTGTTTTTATTCTCTAAAATATAACTTGAGAGTGAAGTAATCGGCCTTTTATAGAGAAGTTTTAGGGCAGCAGAAATGATTTCAATTTTTGCCATTTGCTCCTTTTTTAATTTTTATTTTTGTTATTCACTCCTTAATTCAAAAACCATTTTTTAAAACAAGTCCCAACCCCACCTTTCTAGCAGCTTACTCAGTCAGTTGTGAGAGATTTCCCTGAACTACCCTTTAGACCCTCTGTTTTTTGCTCCAAGACCAAATATGGGTAAGGTCGAACCAAACAGCAAAACAAAATCCTTGGGCTGTTATTGAAACGGGTCAGAAATAAACCAGGGGCCCAAAACTCCACCCCAACCACATGAGTGTTCTGAACCTTAAAAATCTAGCCCAACCAAATAAAAACTCAAATGATGGCCCCTAAAAATAACTCAATCATATATATATATATATATATATATATATAAAATTGTGGGAAATAAAACTGTGAGGTGGAACTTCTCTTTGGCCAAGAAACTCACTTATCTTTTTTCTCATTTTTCTGAGTCTTCTCATTTTTACATTTTATTTTTAGTAGACCAAAAATCTCTATAAGACTATATACAACCATTTCTTTATTACATATCTTAATAGCTAATTATTGTATCTTTCAAACTTTTCCCCTCCCCTATAAATCCTCTATTAATTATGTTCATAACTCCCAAATATTGTTTAACGATACCTTTTGTATTCATCATACATGTCTATATAAATTCATTAGCTACAACAATCAATATGCTCACAAATTGGTTTATTACAGACTCAAAGAAATTAGCTTGCACTGTTGCACATCAATTGTGCATTTCAACATGGAGGTTTGCTCGGATTCTTTGAAACGTCCACTCACAATTAACGGTACCAACTACCAAATTAGGCTTGGAGTTTTTCTGCATTTTTTCTCTTTTCTCTTTGTCGCAAACGTGCTAGAACGTACATCAATTTGCTTATAAGTAATTGATCTTCACTTTTAGATTATTGACTAATGAGTGTACGACAAATATCAAATGACGGCATCACAACAAAGATAACCAAATTAAGAGTAGCGGTTACATTATTAACATTTGCTTACTTGAGATATTGAAGAAAATCATGGAATCAGCATATATTTTAATGATTCTTCGACTTCTAACTCTTATAGCTACAAACAAATCAACATATACATTGCTTATATTTACAGATATTGATTTGTACCTAAATCATTAGTAGGGAGAAATTTAGAGTGAAAAAAAAAATGTGATAAAGATCAGAGATTGTGATGCTATACTTGTGCAACCAATGACACCACCAAAAGAGCATTTACCGAAGCGTCAAAATTTAGTATAATAGCTAGCTATCAAGAATTAGTCAGCTCTGCAAGTTCTCTATTTTTAGAATATGTACGTCCATTTTGATTGTTATTTTCAACTCTTTATTTTTCATTTTAAAAATTTATGGGGGATAATGGTGGAGTTTTGGGATTGTGAGAATTAAATCTATTGATAAAAAGATCTGATTGTATGAAATATATAGAAGATTAAGAGCAAAGAGAGTAATAGAGTTAAACATTAAGAAGGGGTAAAAATTTTCGATTTTATGAAATAACGGGCAGGGAAAGGGAGAAATTGAAAGACATCACTGATCGAAAATAAATATATATACATATGAAGAAGATAAGGTAAATAGCGGCAGGAGTAGCAACTTGCTGGTGCCATCCTTTTCTTCATTTGTTATTTTCATTCGAATTTCTTCTAATTTAAAAGTTCACATAAAGAGTATTTGGCAAAGCAAAATTTTGTATTGTTAAAATTTTGTATTGTTAATGAAATCTTGTTGGATGCTTGAAAACAATTATCCAAGAATTCTGCAATGTATCCTCTTTTTAAGAAAGAAGAAGTTACACTTCTCTTTAAATGTATGGATTAAGAATTCCACCAAAAAAAAAAATATGGATTAAGAATGTCCAAGCAAGTAGGCACGCTCCTTTCTGATTCTTTCTTCATTTTTTAGGAGAATTTATATTTCGTTTCTTACATCTCAATATTTACAAAAAAATATTATTCCGGTTTATTGATGAATTTTATAACTGCGCAAAGAGTGGTCAAATTCACTAGTTTTTAATACTAACTATGAAAACAAATAGAATTAATTCTAACCTTTTAACAAAATTAGTCCAAGATTAAGCCATGATTACAACTTATTATAATTTTACCTGATTAAAGAGAAAGCAGAAATAGAGAGAAAAGAAAAAAGAAAAAGAAAGAATGAGGATGGAAGAGAAACAAAAGTCAGGAAAGACATGAACAGGGAATACCTAAGGTTGGAGACGGACGGGCTTGAAAAACTTACCCGGCAGATTCCAATTCGAACCAAAATGAGTGTTAATCAGGTTCTTCTCATAAGAACAACTATCTAACACTCGTCTTGGGTCGAAATCCCTTTAACGCTTGGAGAAAAATAAATCGGACCCTTTTGCATGATGGGTCAGAGGCTGGAAAGGACTTAGAGTTCTTTTAGATCTGAAATCAAAGAAATATGGAGAAGATTTCGCGGAAATCGATGGTGGTTTAGTGTTTGAGGGGTTAAAGAGAGTGTGTGATAAAGTTTTTGGGCGGACTTGGAGGTCGCCGCAGGCGAAAATGGCGGAGAGGATGTGAGGGTGACGCTAAGGTTCGAGTCTCTAATCAAGATGGAGAAGTGAAAGTGTTTGGACTAGGTTGTTTGAGGGGGTGTTTGGACACTTTTAAGTAGAATGGGGGAAGCCTTGATCGCCGTTCGATGAAAAGAAATGAATAGCCAGGATTGGCTCAACACAATTAAACTTAAAGCGACGTAGTATCATACCCATACGACGTCGTTTCGAGGGTCTCAACACTTAAAAGAATTGGACCGGGTATACGCTTAGGCTTGGGCCAGATTTGAGCTGTTTCAAGACCAACTTCACTTGGGCATGGGGAGATTGAATTAAAATAGCCCAAACATCAGATTTCTTTATTTCCTTTTCTTTTTTCTCTTTCAATTTCAAATTTTCTTTTCTTTTCAAATAAATATAAAAATCTAAATTAACTGTTAAAAATTAAATTAACCTACCAAATTATATTGAATACTCAACATAATATTTTCAATAATTAATTAAATCCTAAATTTAAAGAAAAACTATAAAATTCAAAATTAAAGATATAAAATGCCAAAAATAAGTTATTTTTTGTGATTTTTCTATTTTTGTAAATCAATTAATTTACTAATTAATCTAAAAATATAATATTAAATCCTAAATGCAAATGCAATGTATATTTTTATTTTTCATGAATTAAATAAAATTAGACATGCACAAAAAAATACAAATAATTAGAAAAATTCTACAATAATTCTAATAACAAACAATTAAAGAAAAATATAATTCTTTGAGATTTAGTCGGAGTAATTCATGAGGGCCAAATATTACATTCCCGGGCCATCGGACCCGGACTACCTAAAGTTTCGTTGGACCATCAAAACTGACCTAAAGAACAATAGTAATTTCCTCGTCATGACCATTCCACCTGTTTTGGCGTTCTAGGACCACAAAACTGGAAATCTGCCTCATTCTCATTTTTTCATGTTCTATACCCCACGCCTTCTATATGGGCACGGGCCACAAGATCCGAACCACCTTAAATTTTGTCGGGCGATAAAAAATGACTTAAGGAGCAATAGTTACTACCTTGACATGTCCATTCCTCATTTTTTGCCTTTTAGGGCCATAAAATTGAAATTCTACCCGGTTATTCAATTTTCACATGCCATAGCCCACGCCTTCTGCAAGGGCCTAGGCCACAGGACCCGAACCGTCTAAAATTTTATCGAACCATAAAAAAAACTTACTGAATAATATTCATTGCATCTCCATGACCGTTCCTCATTTTTTGGCGCTTTAGGCCATAAAATTAGAATTTTGTTCGATTCCTAGATTTTTGTATTCTATAGCCCAGACCTTCTACAAAGGGTCGGGCCACCGGATCTGGACCCTCTTATATTATTTTGGACCATCAAAAATGACCTAGGGATTAATAGTCACTAACTTGACATGAATGCTCCTCATTTTTGGGCGTTATAGGGCCATAAATTGGAATTTCGTCCGATGCTTAGATTTTTGTATGTCATAGCCCACGCCTTCTGCAAAGGCCTAGGCCATATGACATGGACCGTCTAAAATTTACTGGAACATAAAAAATGACCTAAGAAATAATAGTCACTACCTCGCCATGATAGTTCCTCCTCTTTTGGCATTTTAGGGCCATAAACCTAGAATTTTTCTTGATTCCCAAATTTCTTGCGCTATAGCCCATGAGTTCTGCATAGGCTCAGGATACCTAACCCAAATTACCTAATATTTTTTCATACGATTATAAATGAACTAAGGAACAATAGTCATTGCCTTTTCATGAACGTTCCTCATTTTTTGAAGTTTTAGAGTCATAAAACTAGAATTTCGTATGATTCCCACATTATCTTGTGCTATAACCCACGCCTTTTGGATGGGGCGGTGCCACCAGACTGGATCGCCTAAAATTTGTCAGACCATCAAAAATGACCTAAGTAAAAATAGTCATCGCTTCGACCTGACCTTTTTTTTTTTGCGTTTTAGGTCTATAAAATAAGAATTCTGTCATATTCCTGAATTTTCATGTGATATAACCCACATCTTCTGCATGGGACTGGGATAATGGACCCAGACGGCTTAAAATTCTATCGGACCATCAAAAATGACCTAAAGAATAATAGTTACCACCTCTCCATAATCGTTCCTTGGTTTTTCGCATTTTAGGGCCATACAATGTGCTATAACACATGCCTTATGCATCGAACTAGGTAGGCTATAGCACACAAACATCAGGGAATTGGGAAGTATTCCAATTATATGGCCCTAAAATGCTAAAGGACGAGCAACGATCATGGCGAGACTATAACTATAGTTCCTTAGGTTAATTTTTATGGTCCATAAGCATTTTAAGCGGCCCGAGTTCGGTGGCCTGATCCTATGCAGAAGGCATGGGCTTCAGCACAAGAAAATTTAGAATAAGGAGAATTACAATTTTATGGACCTAAAATGCCAAAACCGAGGAACGGTCATGGCAAAGCAGTGACCATTGTTCCTTAGATTGTTTTTTATGGTCCAAATTTTTTTAGACAGTCAGGACAAGGGGCATGGGCCCATGTAGAAGACATGCGCTATAGCACAAGAAAATCTAGGAATCGGGTGAAATTTTAGTTTTATGGCCTAAAACATGAAAACTCCAAGAACGGTCATGTCAAGGCGGTGACTAACATTCCTTACATGATTTTTGATGGTTGGGAAAAAATTTAGACAGACCAGTTCAAGTGGTCGGGCCATGTAGAAGGCATGTAGCACATGCCAAATATCCAAGACCGGTCATGGTGAGGCGTTGACTATTGTTCCTTAGGTCATCTTTGATGGTCTGTAAATTTTTTAAATAAATTGGTTTTGATGGCCTTGGCCTATGTAGAAGGCGTGGATTATAGCACATTAAAATCTAAAAATCGAGCGTAATTCCAATTTTACAGTTCTAAAACGCCAACAAAGAGTAAATGTCATGTTGATGCAGTGACTATTGTTCCTTAGGTCATTTTTGATTGTCCAAAAAAAATTCAGACGGTCCGATTCTAGTGGCTCAGGCCCATACAGAAGGCGGGGGCTATAGCACACGAAAATATGAAAAGTAGGATGTATTCTAATTTTATGGACCTAAAGTGAGAAAAAATAAGGAACGGTCATGGAGAGATGGTGACTATTGTTCCTTTGGTCGTTTATGATGGTATTACATCATTTAAGGCGGTCTGGGTCTAGTGGCCTAGAATCATGCCGAAGACATGGACTATACTGTACATGAAAATCTGGGAATTTGTCAAATTCCAAAAGGCAACCCACCACGTCGCACAAAATGCCATGTGTCTGCAATAGTCCACTGCGGACCGCACAAAATGTAATGCGGCTGCGGTGGCAAACTTCAAAAAGCTGGACTTTTCATCCTTCATTGGTGCGGTCCACACTAAATGTAGTGCATCTTCATTGAAAACGTCAGAGACTTAAAACACTTATTCCATTATGTTCTGCACTGCATCAACACAATCTTGTAGCATCGCACAACTAGTTAGTCCAAAAGTAAATCCTATACTACAATGAAAATCAAATAAAAACAAGAAGAAACACACATGGGTTGTCTCCCAAGAAGCGTTTGATTTAACGACGTAGGTTACCGTCAAGTAATTTGATATGAAGAAGTGCCACCATATCTGTCATTATTTTTTTCGAAGTAATGCTTGACCCTATGCCCATTCACTTTAAAAACTTCCCCACTTTTGTTTTTTAAATCAAGAGTGCCAAACGGGGTCACACACACCAATTCAAATGGTCCACTCCATTTTGACTTGAGCGTTCCCAGGAATAAACATAGCCGAGAGTTGAATAAGAGCACCAGATCCCCCACATTAAAATCTTTGCCCCGAGTATATTTGTCGTGAAGGTATTTCATTTTATCCTTGTACAGGGACGAACTGGAGTAGGCATGGAATCTAAATTCACTAAGTTTATTGAGTTACTCCACCTGAAGGTTAGAATCCCAATCAATGTTCAACTTCCTCAAGGCCTACATGACCTTGTGCTCTAACTCAACTGGTAAATGGCAAGCTTTCCCGAACACCAACCGATATGGATACATACCAATCAGAGTTTTATAAGCAGTCTTATATGCCCATAGAGCATCATCCAACTTCTTAGACCAATCAGTCTTATTTTCATTGAACATTTTAGACAAAATTTTCTTGATTTCTCTATTTGAGACTTCAACTTGGCGACTTGCTTGAAGATGATAATGAGTAGACACTTTATAGTTGACACCATACTTTGCAAGCAAGGTGTCAAAATCTTTATTTCAAAAATGTGACCCCCTCCCCCTTCCATCTCTTATGATTGCACAAGGAGTACCAAACCTAGTAAAATGCTCTTTCTAAGAAATGCAACCATGCTCCTAGCTTCATTGTTAGGCAAAGCCACGGCCTCGACCCATTTTGAAACATAGTCAATCGCCACTAGAATGCAGGTGTTCCCTCACGAGCTAACGAACGGGGCCACAAAATCAATACCCCATACATTAAGGATATCAACCTCAAGAATGGTATTGAGAGGCATCTCATCTTTCTTTGAAATTCCACCCACTCTTTAACATTCGTCACAACTCTTCATAAGATCACTTGCATATTTGTATAAAGTTGTACAATAAAACCCACAACTAAGAACTATGGAAGCAGTCCTTGCCCCGCCATGATGGCCCCATAAGGAGTGGAATGACAATCCATCAAGATACTTAATTGCTCTTCCTTCGGGACACACTTTCAAATCACACCATCTGTGAAAATTTTGAACAAATACATTTCATCCCAATAATTATCCAATATATCCCGTTTGAGCTTCTTCATTTGGTTAGAAGAGAGCTCACACAGGATGATGCTAGTCACGAGGTAATTAGAACATCTGCAAACTATGGAATATCACTCATTGACACATCAAGTAGTTGCTCATCGGGAAATCCATCATTGATCTCTAGGCCATCACATGGCCTTCCTTCCTCCTCCAAGCGGGACAAGTGGTCTGCCACTTGGTTTTCACTACCCTTCCAATCCACAATTTTTGAATCAAACTCTTAAAGTAACAAGACCCATCGCATCAGCCTAGCTTTGGAGTATTTCTTTGTCATTAAGTACCTAAGGGTTCCATGATCGGTGTGCACTATAACCTTGGCCCACATAAGATATGGACAAAACTTTTCCATTACAAACACTATGGACAATAATTCTTTCTCAGTTACTGTGTAGTTCCTTTGAGCCTCATTTATTCTCTTGCATACGTTGTACATCGGATGAAACATTTTGTTAACTTTTTAACCCAAAACTGCCCCAACCGCAATGTGACTCGCGTCACACATGAGCTCGAAAGGCAAACTCTAATTTGGTGCCGTAATGATAGGGGTGGTGGTCAAGTTAAGCTTGAGAAGTTCAAATGCTTGCATACATCCCTCATCGAACACAAACTTGGCATCCTTTTCTAGTAGCTTTCACAAAGGGTTCACTACATTCGAAAAATCTTTTATAAATCTCCGGTAGAACCTCGCGTACCTAAGAAATCTTCTAACCCCCTTGACAGAAGTGGGGTGTGGAACCCTTGAAATCACCTCTATTTTGGCCTTGTCAACTTCTATGCCATTCTTTGAAATTTTATGACCCAACACTATGCCCTCCTCAACCATGAAGTGTCATTTTTCCAATTGAGTACAAAATTGTTGTCTTCACAACGGGCTAACACACTATCCAGATTTTTCAAACACTCATCAAATGAATCACCCACCACACCAAAGACGTCCATGAACACCTCCAAAATATTTTCCACCATATCGGTGAAAATGGACATCATACACCATTGTAATGTCATCGATGCATTACACAACCCAAAAGGCATCCTAGAAAAAGCAAAGGTGCCATATGGACAAGTAAATGTGGTCTTCTCCTGATCCTCCAAAGTGATTAAGATTTGGTTGTACCCATAATATTTGTCCAAGAAATAATAGAAGGCACGCCCAACAAGATGATCAAGCATATTGTCAAGGAAAGGCAATAGGAAATGATCCTTGTGGGTCACCTTGTTCAGTTTGTGATAGTCCATACACACCCTCCATCTGGTAACTGTCTGGGTACGAATTTGTTTATTGTTATCATTGTTCACCACGGTCATACCACCCTTCTTTGGCACACACTACACCGGTGAAGTCCACGAGCTATCAAAGATAAGGTACACAACACCGACATCTAACGACTTGATCACCTCATTTTTTACAATTTCTTGCATTGCCTCGTTCAACCTCCTTTGATGTTCCAATGAGGGTTTTGCATCATATTCAAGAATAATATTGTACATACAAAATGCGGGGCTTATTCTCTGAATATCAGCTAAAGTGCATCCAATAGCTTTCTTTCATTTTTTGAGCACTGCTAATGTGGCATCTACTTGCATGTTAGTAAGATAAGAGAAAAGAATAATTGGTAAAGTTGAATTAGGGCCTAAGAATTAATACCTGAGGTGTGGAGGCAATGGCTTCAAATCCAATACCTGAGGTTCCTCAATTGAAGGCTTTGTTGGAGGAGTCTTTCTATTTTCAAGATCTAAGAAGAGTTTCCTAGGCTCATAAGAATAAGACCCCATTCCATGTAAATAATTCACACACTCCACTTGGCCCTCATCATCATTAACATCAAGGTTTAAAAATACGGCCTCCATAGGGTCCTCCACATTAATTATTGCACTAGTATCATCAATTATCACAATTGTGACGAGACCTGTGATCACTGCCAACTCAATGCTACACCAATGTATGAAGAGTGGGTCGCAATAGATTTTACCCTAATAAAGGTTAGGATCGATTTCCTCATGGAGCTAGTAGCGGAGTTGGATTTTAAGTCTAATCTAGAGATGTGTTTGTACTCCTAATGTCACTTCAAAAATTCTTGGTTTTTGATTTTATAACTACTATTATAAACTATTGATTTTAAGATAAATTATGCTACGAGAATATTGCTAAGTTGTATCTAATTGGAAGAAGGGAACTAGGGTCGTGGCATCACCTAGGTGGCTAATTGACGGGTATATGTTACTAAGGATATATTGACATATTTGGGGCTTATGCTATAACCATTGTACAATTATACGCACTCTCACACATCTCGGTAGAGAGAGTGATTTTGCACAATTGACTCTCACGAGACCAATTGGGTAGGCTAATTAGACCAAGGAACTAGGGTTCAAGTATGGTGATTACTCTCTCGAGATTTAACCCGTTAATTGGGACTATCATTTCTTATAAGTCCATCCCAATTCTTTGTTGGGTCAATTTTGGGGTTACAAACTCTCGTTCTCAAGAAGAGTCAAACCCACAAAGCTTGAATTAGTGTTTGCAACCACCTATTCTTAAATAAAAACATAAAATCAACCCAAATAGCAAACACCCAATAGCAATCCCCTAGATGACAACACCCATCAATTACCCACACTAGGGTTGGGCCACAACCCTAACTAATGGGTTTAGCTACACATGCTTATATAAGAAACTTAAGAAATAGATGAAAAACTAACCATATTAATTAATTTCTAAGAAAAAACTACAATAATCTTTCTTTAATGACAACCAAAAGTGCCAAAACTGGCTTGAATATCGGGTCTCACAAGCTCAACTGCGTTCAGAATTCAAAACATTTTTACAAAAATGGTAAAATATTCTATTTATACTAGGCTAGAAAACTAGACAAAAATACCTTACGGGGTTAGTGTGGACCACGCAAAATAGATCGCGGCCGCACTAGTTCCTGGACTTTTGGTTTATCCTTCTTTAAAGTTGGGGATCGCGAACCGCATGGAATTGCACCGTGGCCGCAGTAGAAATTTGCTCGGCCGCACAGAGACGAATGCAAACCGTATTGCATGGATTTGGAAATTTGTTGACTCTTTGAATCTCTGTTTCGCAGACCGCATAAATGAGTAGTGCGACCGTGAAGCCTGACCGCAGACTGCGTAAATCTTACCGTGGCCACATAGTCTTCCGCTTGAATATACCATGTCTCTGAACCTCCTAGTACGGCCACAGTCACCTTTACACGGTTCGCGCTTGGCCTTCTTCCCTTGGGTTTCTTGGTCTTTGATACATGAGCAGGTTTCACTCCTTTTTGAGCTGAACTTTGACATTTCTTCATTTTATTGCTCAAACCTGCAATCAAGCAGAACCTGTTAGCATTTTGGGACTATTTTGTAGCAATTTATAATCAAAGCATAGGCAAGTAGGGTCATAAAACACGTTAAAATTCTAACTTATCAACTCCCCTAAATTTAAACATTTTCTTGTCCTCATGTAAAGAAAATAAGACCCGCCCCTTAAAGGAAAATCCGAGTAATTCCAGCTATCCTAGAGCCACCTCAACAAGCATCAATTGGGACAAGCAATTGCCCTCAATATGAATGCATCATTAACATATTTAAACTTTGAAAACCCATGGATCAAGGGTGACACAAGAGCATAAAGAGTTGACACATTTCATCAAAGAACTTCTCTTAATTACTTTGGTCATTGTGGAACCCAAACTCACACATCTCAACACTCTCTAAGCGAACCTCAGCTTTTAAAGTATTGACACACAAATCAAGGTTGATGGAATTTCACTCATCTATCTCAAGAAGAAGGTCACAAGTCCGACTTTTGGTACCATATGCTTGCCCCTTATGTAAGTATCCACTAATGTAAGCTCCCTTCAACTCAAGATCACATAGGGCTTTTGTGGAGTCATTGTGAAGGCTTTTGGGCAAGGGTAGGACATGTTTTTAATGAGTTCAATCTTCTCTTGAACACCTTTTGATTCATTTTGGCATAAATCTCTTGACTCATTTTAAGTATTTAACTTCTTTTCAAGGGGTTATACACACACATTGTCACCCTTTCTTATGCAGCTCAAAATATTTCTCCTTTTTCTGCTTTTTCCACACCCTTTTCACTTTTGTTTTCCTTCAATCTCTTTTTATGCTTGTTCACATTGGACTTTCTTTTTGTCTTGCTCTTTTCTTTCTTTTTCATTGCCTTACTTTTTGTTTTTGCTTTTGTACCTTTACCCTTTTTTGTTTCATTTCTTGTCTCTCCCCCAAAACTTAGACTTTGCCATTTCTCAAGGAAAAATGTGGGTTCCAAGAGAGGGTATAATCTAGAATGGGTATAGACTTATAACATTGGTTCATGAACGAAGAAGATTTAAAGCTCAAAAGGGTTAGCTAGGGATTATCTCATTGGTAGTCTATGGAATTGTTCAACTTATCATTTGGATCAAGGAGAGCCTATAATCACTTCTCAAGTCGAATTCCACTCAAAATTTTGCCTTAACAAACATTCGGAGCAAGTTCTAGACTATTGGCTCGGGACTTGGACTCAAGATTCAATTTTTCACCACACACACACAGAAGGATTGCTAAAGACATAGAGTTAAGGGTCCACAACAACCTTAGACATGATTGAGCACACAATAGTCCCGAAAGACCATATGATGTTTGTTTGGTCGACAAAAGAGTTTCAAGGCCACTACTATCACCATCCTATACACAACTACTTGTCTTTGACCATGGGATCAAAGGCAAATGTGTTATACCCAAGTGAAGCTTTGCTTGATGTACCCTTAACTATAACTATCCATAAAAAACAAAAAGAGCAAAAACACACACAAACCGCTAAGAAGGTTGTAACGCCATCTATCATTGGGAAGAGCCACCCGGTTCACACAACACTCCACTCTTGGAAAGAACAGTGGCATTAAGAAAACCAAGGATTTATTGAAAATTCCAAAAAACAAAACAAAAGGCTACGAGCCTATCTACAAAGCTAAAAGCGATTTTTTTTTGCAAAAATGGAAAATAGAATGAATATGTACAATAGGGGAGTGGAATATACAATGGGGAATTAATATATACAGAAATGTAACTTTATACAGACCAAAAGAGAGAATAAAAAGTATGAGAGCAGCTAAATGTAAAGTTATATACAACCCAAAATAGAAAACCAAAGTAAAGCATAAACTATCAATCTATATATACAGTCATCCATGGATAACTAAAAGTAGGTCCCACCCCCACGAATAAAAGTTGGCATTGTCCCCAATGCCAACTAACAAATAAGGATAAAAAACAAAGTAAGAAAGAATATATGGGATCCTTAGGCCTGGTCCATCTGCATGGGATCATTAGTGGTCCCTAAGTCCTTTGTATGTGCAGGAACCTTATATTGGTTCTTGGTCTCCTGCTGCTCAGCTGCTGGGACTGGGGCATGTTCCTGGACCGGCTAGATGTCAGGTGCATCATGTGGAAAACTGGAGGAGGACTCTTGTGGGGATGCCACCTCAATAATCGCATCAGCTATACTGGGAAGCTTCCTCTTCTTCCTTGGAGCTATACTGGGAAGACTCCTTGGAAGCCCGTGATCATCTTCTTGTGATCCTTGGCAAGCTCCTTCAAAGCCTTGCAATGTGACTCCACCACAGTAGACAAGGCAGTCTATGTCTCCATAATCTTTTCCTGGTTCTCTAGGAGCTTCTTCAAAGTGTCCCTAATGGACTGAGGAATTTGAGCTGGCTGAGGTGCTAACTGGGTCTCAATGGTTGTAGACAATGTAGATAACTTGGATGTCATAGCTGACATCCAGTTGTTCAAACTGGCCAATGTCTGGCTCAATTGATGGGCAGTGATGGGATACTTCTGGGAAGATAGGATTCCTGGGTTAGCTGATGTACTGGGACCAGCATTAGAATAAGGTCCTGGAGGCAAGTCCTCAATTATAGTGGCAGCAGGCATGGCAGAAGGCTCTACCACAACTGGCTCCTTAGACTGGCCAGTTGGGGCAGAGGCAGGTGGCTTGTAGTTTTTCTCTTTAGGGTTGTCTAGGACCTTTACACTAAACGATGAGAACAGAGCTACCGGTTTAACTTTGACATCAAAGGGCTTTTCTCCACCTTTAAGTCTTGGAAGTACATTGTCTGGGTGTTGGGGAATGGGTAGTTCCTATCGGCCTCAGTACCGACCAGGGAAATGCATCTGGACATCACGTTCCCCACATTGATGGGGTACCCTGCCATTATCGAAGAAACTAAAATAGCTTGGGTGAAAGGGATAGTATGATCATGGGTAGAGGGGTCAAGCCAACTGCACACAAAAGACAACCAACACCAAGCCTCAAAGTTGAAGGTCTTCCGAAATATTTTTGTTCTTGCTCACACCCACTCTGGAACAATACCCAAAATTGCCAGTTGTGACACTAACCACGTATGAACTTCTTCACCCATTGCCAACTTTTAATTATAAAGGGTCTCATCATTGTCAACGAACCCTAAGTATTCATTGAGTTCCTGCCCAGTAAAGATCACCTTTTTGTTCCGTACTTTGGTTACCTTGATGCCCTTCAAGATGTGTGCCACATTGCTATAAAACTCCTTGACTATGTGCTCATTCACCTGTACACATTCACTCCAAAAATTCTCCCAACCCACTCGAGTTCGAAATTGTCTATGCACATTTGGGAGTAGGGGTAGAAGGTCTCGCTCAATAAAACTCCTTTCCAAAATCAACTCGCTCAATAAAACTCCTTTCCAAAATCAACTTTCGTAGAGGTCACCATTCCTTAAACTTGTGGAATGCTACCTAACTAAAAAATCGATCTTCCCAAACTTCAATTTTTCTTGTTCGCTCAATGCCCCAAACCTGGGGAACACCACTATGAGGTATCTCATCATCATTATCATTCCCACCTTCTTCACTCTCCCCAGATACTGAAGGTGTAGTGGAGGTGGAGTATTCATCGCTGTCGGATACTGAGCCATCAGATGACTCAGAAGATACATGCTTTGGAGCTTGGGTAGTAGGTGAAACTAAGGTTGAGGGAGTTGGCACTGAGTCAGAGAGAGGTCTTGAGATGGCAAGTACTCACTCCCAGATTGTTCATCAATTGTAACAACTTGTTTCCTTGTTTTCAGTCTAGGTTGGGGAGTGAGTTTAACTTGTTTTCCTTTTCCTCCCCGAAAGGGATCACCTCGCCTGGGTTGTTTGGCACCTCCACCTCGTTGTTTTACCATTGTCTGTAAGTAAACAAATCTAACTTTGTTAGCTTAAGCACAGGCATTGAAGTGGGCGAATGAAATGACTTTGCAAACAACAGAAGCAATTATTGCAGATATAGTTGCAGAGTAAGGCCTCGCGGTCTGCACAAGAAGGTGTGCGGTCGGGTTGGAGGCACCGCGGACCGTACTAAGGCGACCGCAGTCCACATTGGACAAAGTCCCATAAATTACCTTCTCTAAATCACCACTCTGCGGTCCGCACAAAATGGGATCGCGACCGCGGTGGGTCAGCGCGGTCCGCGTAAGATGCACCATGGCCGTTCTGGTCACAAGATGACTCTTATTCAATTTGGGCATCACGGCCATGCAGAAGGGTGATGCAAACAGTGCCAGGGCTCCACGGCCACGCAAAGTCAACCACGGGCCGCACTGAGCCTGTCTTCGGGAAATATGCTAGGGTTTCGTGATTTTTTCATTTTTTTGTTTGATTTTTGACTCCTACTTGTCCCTACTCATTTGCCCAATATTGAATCAGATTCAGCACACACAACCCACCATATAACCTCTCCTAACTAACAAATCAAAGAAAAATGGGAAGAAAAAAGAAGTTACAAACTACTGGCAAGTAAATAAAAATGAAAACATGAAATTAATTAAACTCAAATGCATGAAATGTTACCAGATTCATGAAGATTGAATGGAACTAATCCTAGCAAGCAAGAATTTCGATCTCAAGAAAGGATGAATAGTAGCTCAAAGGTTCTGAGTTTTCAAAGTTCGAAAATGGACATTGAGACCCTTAGTTTCTATTTATAGTAAAATAGTGGGCCCCATACTCACCTACCAGTGCCTCCGCGCAAAATGGACCGCAGACCGTGCTGGATTTCACCAAATAAAGTTTCAATAGGTAACCTCGGCATGACCGCATAAAATCATACCGCGGCCGTGATGGTCCATCGTGGACCGCACAAACTGGACCACGGCTGCGGTGGAAAACTTTAGAGAGCATTATATTTGGATCAAGCCAGTGCGAACCATGCAAAAGTGTACCGTAGCCGCACTGGCAAACTTCAAAGACTACACTTCATTCCCACTTGTTTTATACTGCATCAGCACAATCCTAGCAACATCTCACAACCAATTAGCTTATAAATCCTAGACTACACAAAAATCAAAGGAAAAGAAAAAGACATGGGTTGTTTCCCAATAAGCGGCTGACTTAATATTGCGGCATGACACATATTACCACCATATCAATTCAAATGAATGAGTCTCACCACGTGGTTGTCATCAGACTTCGCCAACTACTGCTTAACACGATGTCCATTGACTCTAAATATTTCACCATTCTTGTTCCTTAGATCAAGAGCACAAAATGGGGTCACAAACACAACTTCAAATGGCCCACTCCACTTTGATTTGAGCTTTCCCGGGAACAGACGTAACCCAGAGTTGAAAAGAAGCACCATATCACCAACTTTAAATTCCTTTCCCCGAGCATATTTGTCGTGAAGATACTTCATCTTGTACTTATACAAGGACGAGCTGGAGTTGGCATGAAATATAAACTCATCAAACTCATTAAGTTGCTCAACACGGAGATTCATCGCAATATACCATTCCAAGTTCAACTTTCTCAAGGCCCACATAGCTTTGTACTTCAATTCCACCAGAAGATGGCAAGTTTTCCCAAACACCATCCGGTACGAGGACATACCAATTGGGGTCTTGTAAGCCATATGGTACGCCATAAAGTTTCATCCAACTTTTTCGCCCAATCGGTCCTATTAGCATTGACCGTCTTGAATAAGATACTCTTTATTTCTCGGTTGAAGACTTCCACTTGACCACTAGCTTGAGGATGATAGGGGGGTCACTTCGTTATTTACTACATACTTGGCAAGCAATGAGTAGAAAGACTTGTTGCAAAAGTGAGATCCCCCATCACTAATGATAGCACGAGGGGTGATACTCTTTTTCAAGAATGACACAACACTCCAGGCTTCATTGTTGGGTAAAGCCATGACTTCGACCCACTTTGAGACATAATCCACCGCCACGAGAATATAAGTGTTCCCACAAAAGCTCATGAAAGGACCCATGAAATTGATGCCCCAAACATCAAAAATATCCACCTCTAGAATCATATTGAGAGGCATCTCATCCCTTTTTAAAATTCTGCTGGCTCTTTGGCAGGCATCACATCTCTTTACCAAAGCACTAGTATCCTTAAACAAAGTCGGCCAATAGAAACCGCAACTCAAGACCTTTGAAGCCATCCTCACCCCTCCATGATGGCCACTATAGGGGGGAGTGACAAGTCTCCAATATGCTTAATTGTTCACCTTCCGGGACACATCTTCTAATCATACCATCCGTGCAAATTTTAAAAAAGTACGGGTCTTCCCAATAAAGATCCAAACTCTCCCGCTTGATTTTCTTCTTTTGGTTGGAAGAGAGCTCACACGGGAAAATTCTGGTCACAATGAAGTTGGCGATGTCCGCAAACCATGGAATGTAACACATGGACACGAAAAGAAGTTGCTCGTCAGGGAATGTATCATTTATTTCAAGGCCGTCACATGGAATCCCTTCTTCCTCCAACCGGGACAAATGATCTGCAACTTGATTCTCACTTCCATTTTGATCCACTATTTCCAAGTCAAATTCTTCAAGAAGTAGCACCCATCACATCAATCTTGCCTTCGAATCTTTCTTGGTCATCAAGTACCTAAGGGCAACATGGTCGGAGTTCACAATAACTTTGGCCCCCATAAGGTAAGGACATAACTTTTCCTAGTAAAAACAATAGCCGATAACTCCTTCTCGGTGACTGTGCAATTCCCTTGAGCCTCATTCATGGTCTTGCTTTAGTAGTACACCGGATGGAACATCTTGTTGATCCTTTGGCCTAAAACTGCCCCCATGGCAAGGTCACTAGCATCACACATGATCCCTAATGGTAAGCTCTAATTGGTACGATGATGTTCAGGGTAGTTGTCAACTTGTGTTTCAGGAGCTCAAAAGCCTCCATGCACTTCTCATCGAAAACAAACTTGGCATCTTTCTCTAGAAATTTGCACAATGGGTTAACTACCTTAGAAAAATCTTTGATGAACCCTCGATATAAACCGGCTTACCCAAGGAAACTCCTCACCCCTTCAACAAAAATTGGGGGAGGAAGTATCGAAATGATCTCAATCTTGGCCTTATCAACTTCAATTCCATGCTTCGAGATCTTTTGACCCAACACTATACCTTCTTCTACCATAAAATGACACTTTTCCCAGTTTAGAACTAGGTTAGTATCTTCACACCGAGCCAACACTCTATCCAAGTTTACCAAGCATTCCTCAAAAGAATCCCCAGCCATGCTGAAATCATCCATGAAGACATCCAAGATATCCTCCACCATGTCGCTGAAAATAGCCATCATGCAACATTGGAAGGTTGCCGGATCATTACACAATCTAAATGGCATCCTTGAGAAAGCGAATGTGCCATAAGGACATGTAGAGGTCGTCTTCTCTTGGTCCTCCGGGGCAATTAGAATTTGATTGTACCCCGAGTAACCATCTAGAAAGTAATAGAAAGCCCGTCCCGCAAGGCGGTCAAATATTTGGTTAAGGAATGGCAATAGGAAATGATCTTTTCTAATTACCTTGTTAAGCTTTCGGTAATCCATACAAACTCTCCAACCCATCATTGTCCGAGTCGGAATAAGCTCATTTTTTTCATTGGTCACCACCATCATCCCTCCTTTCTTTGGCACACATTGGATCGGAGAGGTCCATGAGCTATCAAAAATTAGATAAACCACACTGGCGTCAAGCCACTTGATAACCGCTTTCTTTACCACTTATTGCATCGCCTCATTTAGTCTTATTTGATGGTCAAGTAAAGGCTTTTCATCCTCCTTCAAGACAATTTTATGCATGCAAAAGGCAAGGCTTATTCCCCAAATATCAGCCAATGTCCACCCAAGTGCTTTCTATCTCATCTTGAGAACTGCCAATGTGGCGTCTACTTGCAAGTTAGTGAGGTGAGAAGAGACAATGATTGGTAAAGTGGAATTTGAGACCATGAACTCATACTTGAGGTATGGAGGAAGTGGCTTCAACTCCAATATCGGTGGCTCCTCAATAGATGGCTTTCTTGGTGGAGTTTTGTGGTTTTTAAGATCCAAGGATAACTTTCTAGGCTTGTATGAATATTAACCCATACCATGCAATGCATTCACGCACTCCACTCTACTACCATCATCATTGACATATATGTTAAAAAGCATGGCCTCAAGAGGATCTTCAACATTGATCATGGAACTTGTGTCATCCAGTATCACAGCTATGACAATGTCTACAAATGAACACACCTCCGTGCTATTGGGTTGTCTCATTGATTTGCAAACATAGAATACCACTTTCTCATCTCCCATTCGGAATGTCAACTCACTCGCTTCAAAATCGACCAATGCCTTCCCGGTAGCTAGGAAAGGTCTCCCAAGAATAATCGGTACTTCAAAGTCCACCTCACAATCCAATATGACAAAGTCATCCAATAATATGAATTTATCAACACGGACAAGAACATCAACAATTATGCCCAAGGGTCACTTCATTGACCGATCCTCCATTTGAAGTCTCATTGAAGTTGTCCTAGGTTGTCCGATTCCCAAAGTCTTGAAGATCGAATAAGGCATCAATTAATGCTAGCCCCTAAGTCACAAAGGGCCTTAGCGGAATTCGCACTTTCGATATTACAAGGGATAGTAATAGCTCTGAGGTCCTTAAGTTTAGGTGCCATAGCATGTACAATTGCACTCACTTGATGAGTCATTTTAATTGTTTTACACTCCATTGACCTCTTCTTTGTCACCAAATCCTTCATAAATTATGCATACCCCGGCATTTGCTCAAGTGCCTCCACCAAGGCACATTGATTGTAAGGCTCTTCATCATATCTATGAACTTTTTGAATTGGTTGTCACTCTTTTTATTTTCTAATCGTTGAGGGTAAGGTGGAGGTGGCCTAGGCAAAGGTGCCTTGGCTTTGGGCACCACCGGTTCAGGCATATTAATCACATGTACCCTAGACGGGTTCACGACATCTTATGTTTCCTCAGCCTCATCAATATCAGTTTGTACATCATTATTCACATTGGGATCAACTACATCTTCAACTATCAAAGGTACATCATCATCACGCAACTTAACATCATTCTCTACAACTCCCTTTTCTCTCGAGGCATGCACATCACTGCCTCTTCCACTCCTAGTTGTACTACCATAATATGGTTGTTATTCCCACCATTCGGATTCACTATCGTATCACTTGCTAGATCCCCTTTAGGACAAGTATTCAAATCTTGAGAAATTTACCCTAATTGCACCTCCAAGTTCCGGATAGAAGTGTTATGAGAAGACAATTGCGCTTTGGAATCTTGGTTCTTTTTCATCATTTGCTCGAACATGTTCTAATTCCTCACCATATCACCCCGGAAGAACTTGGACCTTGAGATGGGGGCCTTTGAAAGTCTTTCCCCCGGTAGCCTTGATTTCAACTATTATTCCATCTCCCTTGATTATTGTTGTTTCTCCAATTATTATTGTTTCCGTTCCAATTGCCTTGATTGTTACCTTGGTTACCCTAATTGTTGTTTTGATTGTTGCCCCAATTGCTACCACCTTGTTGTTGGTTGTTATTATTCCAATTACCACTGCCTTATTGATTGCCCCAATTTCCTCGGGGATGCCATTGTTGATTCCCTTGATTTCCTCTATTCCCTTGGTAGTTATTGACATATTGACATTCCTCGCTTTGATCATCATAACACTCATTCGAATAACCACCACCATAATTATTGTTGTCAAATTACTCACAATTACCCGGAGGTTGTTGTTGCCCTCTTTGCCTCCTTTTCAACAAAGAAACACCTTCTATTGCATTGACTTGGCGCGAGTTTTGGACTTGTTTCAATTGCGCCTTCGCCAATAGATTCATAGTTGTTGTAAGCTCAGCAATAGCTTGGCTATGATCGTGCAATTCCTTGTGCAAATGGATGAATGTGGCATCACCTTGGGGCTCATTTTCTCGGCTTTGCCATGCCGAAGAGATGTCGCCCATTTCATTAAGTACATCACATGTCTCTTGGTAAGAAAGTTTCATAAAGTTCCCCTCACCAATTGGTTCACAATGCATTGATTTGTGGTGTTGATGCCCTGATAAAAAAGTTTGTTGTATCATCGCCTCAGTCATGTCATTATTGGGGCACTCTTTCACCATTGTTCTATATTTTCCCCATATTTCGTGCAAAAGTTCCATTAGCTCATGCTTGAAAGCTAGAATTTCATCCCAAGAGCTGCCATATGACTTGGAGAAAAGAACTTAGCAATAAATTTGTCCGCCAATTCATCCCATATAGTGATAGAATGCTTTGGGAGCCTTTCTAACCAATCCAACGCTTTACCCCGAAGACAGAACGGGAAAAATCTCAATCTCAACACATCCTCGGACATGTTTGTTTGCTTGCTACTCCAACATGTATCTACGAACCACTTTAAGTGCTTGTAGGCATTTTGATCAGAGGCACCCGTAAAATACCCTCTTTGCTCGAGCAAGGTCAACATAACATTTGTGATTTGAAAGTTCCCCGCTTGAATTTGGGGAGGAACAGTAGAACTGGCGTATCCTTAATTGTGTAGAACTCTAGGAACCACTCTCAGCGGTGGTGGAAGAGGATCTGGAATGTTGTTGTTCTCATTGGCATTTGCATTAGTATTTCGGCCTCTCAGTGGAACTTGAGGTAAGGACTTATCTTTTTCTAGATCTTCTACCTCCTCGCTCGCTATCATACTGTCGAGAGGGTCATTTGCACTAAGAGATATTTGTACCTGAGTAGTCGACATAAACAAAATTAGTTAACAAGAAGGAAAGAGAAGCAAAACACAAATTTAACTAAACATATAGTCAACACCGTATGCTTCCCGGAAATGGTGCCAAATACTGATCGCTGCCAACTCGACGCTACACCAAGGTAGGAAGAGCGGGTCACAATAGCTTTTACCCGAATAAATGTCGGGATCGATTTCCTCGGGGAGCTAGTAGTGGAGTTGGATTTTCTGTCTAGTCTAGAGATGTGTTTGTACTCCTAATATCACTTCAAACATTCTTGGTTTTTGATTTTATAACTACTATTATAAACTATTGATTTTAAGTTGAATTATGCTACGAGAATATTGCTAAGTTGTATCTAATAAGAAGAAGGGAACTAGGGTCGTGGCATCACCTAGGTGGCTAATTGATGTGTATATGTTACTAAGGATAGATTGACATATTTGGGGCTTATGCTATAACCATTGCACAATTATACCCACTTTTACACCTCTCGGTAGAGAGAGTGATTTTGCCCAATTGACTCTCTCGAGACCAATTGGGTAGGCCAATTAGACCAAGCAACTAGGGTTCAAGTAGGGTGATTGCTCTCTCGGGATTTAACATGTTAATTGGGACTATCATTTCCCATGAGTCCATCTCAATTCCTTGTTGGATCAATTTTGGGGTTATAAACTCTCTTTCTCAAGAAGAGTCAAACTCACAAAGCTTGAATCAGTATTTGCAACCACCATTTCTTAAATAAAAACATAAAATCAACCAAAATAGCAAACACCCAATATTTATATAACCCTATATGGCAACACCCATCAATTATCCACATTAGGGTTGGGCCACATACCTAGCTAATGGGTTTAGCTACACATGTTTATAGAATAAAATAAAGAAATAGATGAAGAACTAAGCATATTAATTAATTGCTAAGAAAAAACTTAAATAATCTATCGTTAATGAAAAGCAAAAGTGCCAAAAATGGCTTCAATATTGAGTATAGTGAGCTCAGCTGCATTCAGAATTCAAATTTTTTTTACAAAAAGGTAAAATATTCTATTTATACTAGGTTGGAAAATCTGGACAAAAATACCCATACGGGGTCAGTGCGGACCGTGCGAAATGGACCGCGACCGCACTAGCTCTTGGACTTTTGGTTTCTGCTTCTCTGAAGTTGGGGACCATGTAGAATTGCACCGCGGGCTCAATGAAAGTTGGCGTGGCCATACAGAGATGAATGCAGACCGCATTGCAAGGATATGGAAATTTGTTAACTCTCTGAATCTCTGCTCCGCGGACCGCACAAAAGCGTAGCACGGCTGCGGAGCCTGACCGCGGCTGCATAAATCCTGCCGCGGTCGTGTAGCCTTTAGCCCAAAAATACTATGTCTGTGAACGTCTTAGTGCGGCCGTAGTCACTTTTGTGCGGTCCGCACTAGGCCTCCTTCCCTTGGGTTTCTTTGTCTTTGATACTTGAGTAGGTTTCACTCTTTTTGAGCCCGTCTTTGATATTTCGTCACTTTGTTGCTCAAACCTGAAATCACGTACAACCTATGAGCATTTTGGGATTATTTTGTAGCAATTTATAACCAAAGCATAGGCAAGTAGGGGCATAAAACACGTTAAAATCCTAACTTATCAGTCCACAAATGAGCATACTTCAGGACTATTAGGATGCTTCATTGACTTGCACACATGAAAGACTACATTTTCATCACCCACCTGAAAAGTGAGTTCTCCTACTTACACATTCACTAGAGCCTTCCCTTTATCAAGGAAAGGTCTTTCCAATATGATGGGGACTTCATAGTCTACCTCACAATCCAAGATCACAAAATCAGCTGTGAAAATAAATTTATCCACCCGGATAAGCACACCATCAACAATACCCAATGGTCATTTCATTGATATATCTACCATTTGCAATCTCATGGAAGTTGGCCTCGGTGGCCAAATACCCAAAGTCAAGAAAACTAAGTAGGGCATCAAGTTGGTGTTTGCCCCTAAATCATATAAAGCTTTCGCAAATCTGCACTTCCAATAGTGCAAGGGATAGTGAAAGCACTAGGATCCTCCAACTTTGGAGCCATTGAATGTACTATAACACTAACTTGGTGGGTCATCTTGATAGTAAATCTATGTATATTTTCTTTGTCACCAAATCTTTCATGAATTTAGCATAGCCAGGCATTTGCTCCAAAGCCTCCACCAAAGGTACTTTGATGGATAAGCTCTTCATCATGTCAATGAACCTTTTGAACTGATTCTCATTTTTCTACTTGGATAGCCTTTGAGGATAAGGTGGATGTAGCCTAGGCAAGGATGTCTTGTCTTTTGGCATAACTGGCCTCGACATGTCTATTACGTGTTCCCTAGACGGGTTCACACATTTTGCATTTCCACCTCAGCATCTTGAATATCAATGTCACTTCTTTGTTCACATTTTAATCAACCACATTCTCAACCACCAAAGTAACTTCATCTTCTTGCAACTCAACCTCATCACCTAAAACTTGCTTTTGTTTGGAGGCATTCATATCAGCGCCTCGTCCATTCCTAGTATTTACCACTATAACATGATTGTTCCCACCCTTCGGGTTCACTACCGTATTACTTGGTATAGCACCTTTAGGACGTGTATTCAAGGACTGAGATTTGGCCTAGTTGCACCTACAAATTTCTAATGGAAGTATTATGAGAAGACAACTGATCATCCGAATCCGCATTCTTCTTCATCATTTGTTCGAACATCAATTAAATTCTACACATATCATTTCTAGAAGATCTAGGATCTTAGGATGAAAAAGTTGGTGGATTGCTCGGTTGTTGGTACATTGGGGCCTTTGAAAACCTTGCCTTGATTTACCTAGTTGTTGTTCCATTCACCTTGGTTGTTGTTGTTGGCCCAGTTTCCTTGATTGCTCCGATTGCTGTTTTGATTACCCCAATTTGGATTTTGGTTATTGTGTCCCCAATTGTTGTTTTCTTGTTGATAATTGTTCCCATTGTTGTTACCTTGTTGTTGATTACCCCAATTGCCTTGGGATCTCCATTGTTGCTGTTTGTTGGAAGAATTGCCTCTTTAGCCTTGATAATTATTCACATATTGTACCTCTTTATTTTTCCCATAATATCCATCATCTTGAAATCCACTACCATCATTATCAAATTGATCCGAATTCCTTTGGTTCTGTTGACCACTTTGTCTTCTTTGGTTTACTAGCGTGTTAACACCCTCCATGGCGTTCACTTGCCAAGGGTTTTGGAATTGTTGCAAATGTGCCTTTACTAGTTGATTCATGGTTGTTGTCAACTCAGCTAGCGTCTTCCCATGATCATGTAATTCTTTGTGCAAATGAGTAACTGTAGGGTCACCCTGGGGCACATTGGCTCTACTTTGCCAAGCGGAGGACGTGTCAGCCATCTCGTCAAGAATGGCACAAACTTCATCATCAGTTTTATGAAATTACCCCCATCAAGTTGATTCACTATGCATTTATTTGTTGTGTTAATGCCCTGGTAGAAAGTTCTTGCAACATATTCTCCGTCGTATCATTTTTGGGGCATTCCTTCACCATGGTTCTATATATCTACCAAATCTTAAGCAATGGTTCCGTAGGATCCTGCTTAAAAGCTAAGATTTTATCTCGCAATGCTGCCATATGCCCTGGTGAGAAGAACTTTGTAATGAACTTGTTCGCCAACTCATCCCAAGTAGTGATGGAATGGTTACAAAGTCGCTCAAGCCAATCTAACGCCTTCCTTCTAAGTGAAAATGGGAAGAGTCTCTAACGAAGTGCATCCTCCAACACATTAGTTTGTTTGATCCCCCAATAAGTATTTGTGAACCCCTTGAGTGTTTTGTAAGCATTTTGAGTGGCAGCGCCCGTGAAGTACACGCGCTGCTCCAGCAATGTCAGCATCATATTAGTAATTTGGAAATTGCCACACAAATCTGGGGTGGGACAAGTACACTTGCATAGCCTTAGTTTGGGAGCACTCGAGGAACCTCTCTTGGAGGTGGCGGAGGAGGGTACGAAAATTTTTATTAGCATTAGCCTGGCAGCCTCTTCGTTGTTTTGGAGGTACCAAAGGCACCTCATCCTCTCTATGTCATCAACCCCCTCTCCTGCAATCACGTTTTCAAGACGGTCATTAGCATTAAATTCCATTTTGTACTTGGAGTAGTGACACACACAAATTAGTAATAAAGAAGGAATGAAGAACAAAACACAAAACTACTTAGATAGATAGCCAAAACTGTTAACTCACCAGTAACAATGCCAAAAAGTGATCGAGGATAAACCTGCACTATTATTGAGTAGTGAGAGAGGTCGAAGCATATTTTACCTGATTAAGGTCGGGATCGATTTTCACAAGGAGCTTGATATTGGAGTCGGGTGTCTATCTAAAGCAAAGTTGTGTATTTGTTGTTAATTGCACTTCTACACATTTTTGGTTTTGATTATGATTCTAATTTTATGAAACTAAGATGCTCAATTAAACTAAAGTAAGATAAGGTTAAACTATTGCGAGGTGTTCAAATGATTAAAAGGCACTAGGGTAGTGACTTCTGCCTAGGTGGTCAATTAATGAATTCTTGAGTCTAAAGCTAGATTGTCACAATTGGGGATTAGGATATAACCATTGCTCGATTCTACTCACTCTATACCTTTTGGTAGTCTGAGTGATTTTGCCCGAATTGACTTTCTCAAGAACAATTGGGTATGAAAATTTGCACAAGCAATTAAGGTTCAAGTGGTATTACTATCTCCAGGTTTAACCCTTTAATTGGGGCTATCAACCTCTTGAGTATGCCCAAATTCCTTGTTGGACAAATTTCAAAGACTTAGCCTCTCTTTCTCAAGAAAATCCAAAATCTACTAAACACAAAATCACGTGTGGCCGCACTAGGGCTCTGGACTTGAATAAACGACTCTCTAAACTTAGGAAATGCGGACCGCATAGAGTCGAGTGCGGCCGCGATGGATTCTAGTGCGGTTCGCATGAAATGGAGTGCATACAGCATTGGGATTTAAACTTGGACTTGGCAACTCTCTGAACCTTCTCTCTACGTACCACACTAAATCGAGTGCGGCCATATTGATCCAAGTGTGGATCGCACAAAACCTCGTATGGCATTGCCTTTTTGCCTAAATAACAGCCTCTCTGAACCTCACTTGTGCGGACTGCACAAAATGGTGTGCGGCCGCACTGGCCTTATTTTGCCTGAGCTTTGTCTTGTTTTGGTACTTGTAGAAGTTTCACTCCTTTCTGAGCTCATTTTTTAACACCTTGTCACCTTGTTGATCAAACCTGCAATCAAGCACAACTCGTGAGCCTTTGAGACTATTTTGTACACACTTCTAATCAAAACATGAGCATGAAGGATTGTAAAATACATCATATTCCCTAGTTAGCACTATGCAGAAGACGTAGGCTATGGCACACAAAAATTTAGAAATCATGTAAAATTCCAATTTTATGGCCCTAAAACACGAAAACAATGAGGAACAATCATGGCAAGCCGGTGAATATTGTTACATAGGTCATTTTTTATAATCCAACAAATGTTTAGGCAGTCCGAGTCTGGGGCATGAGCCCATGTAGAATGCATGGGCGGTAGCACACAAAAATTAGGAAATCGGATAGAATTCCAGTTTAAGGCCCAAAAATGCAAAAAGATGGAGAACGGTCATGGCGAGGTGATGACTATTTTTCCTTATGTTAGTTTAGATAAAGGCAGTCCGGATTCGGAAGTCCGGTGCCATACCGAAGGAGTGGGCTATAACACAAGAAAATCAGGCGAAATTCAAGTTTTATTGTCCTAATACGCAAAAAAATAAGGAACAGTCGTGGTGAGGTAGTGACTATTATTTTATAGGTCATTTCTTATGGTACTAAAAACATTTAGGTGGTCTAAGTCTGGTGGACCGGACCCATACTGAAGGCGTGGGCTATAATACATAAAAATTTGGGAATTTGGTAGAATTCCAGTTTTATGGCCCTAAAACACTAAAAATGAGGAACAGTTATGGCGAGGAGGTGACTATTATTTCTTAGATCATTGTTTATGATCTAAAAATATTTTAGGCGGTCTAGGTCTGGTGGTCAAGGCCTATACAGAAGGCGTGGACAATAGCACGCGAAAATTTTGGAATTAGGTAAAATTCCAATTTTATTTCCATAAAAAAAACGATGAATGGTCATGAAGAGGCAATGGATATTGTTCCTTAGTTAATTTTTTATGGTCTAACAAAATTTTAGGCGGTCCGGGTTAGACGGCTTGGGACCATACAAAAGGCGCGGGTTATAGCACACGAAAATCTATGAATCTGGCAGAATTCCAATTTTATGTCTCTAAAATGTCAAAAAAAACTAGGAATGCTCAATATGAAGCGGTGACTATACTTTCTTAGGTCGTATTTGATGCATTGGTAGCTAGGGCCCATACGCGTTTTCTGTAGCACAAGAAAATTTGAGAATTAGGCGGAATTCCAGTTTTATGAACTTAAAAATGCCAAAAAATAGGAACGATTATGGAGAGACGATGACTATTGTTCCTTAGGTCATTTTTGTCCGTCAAAATTTTGGGTGGTCTGGGTCTTATGGATAGGGCTCATGTAGAATGTTTAAGCTATAGCACATAGGAATCGAGCGAAATTTCAGTTTTATGTCCCTAAAAGACATAAAACGAGGAATGGTCATAAATAAGTGGTGACTATTGTTCCTTAAATAGATTTTTCGGTCCAAAACATTTTAGTTGGTCTAGATTGGTGGCTTGGGCCCATGAAGATGACGTGGCCTATAATACACGAAAATTTAGGAATTGGGTGGGATTCTAGTTTTATGACCCTAAAATGCCAATAAATGAGGAATAATCTTGGCGAGATGGTGGCAATTGTTCCTTAGGTCATTTTTATGGTTTGACAAAATTTTAGGCAATCCGTTTCTGGTGGACTGGGCCCATAAAAAAGACGTGGGATATAACATACAAAAATTTAGAAATAGGGCAAAATTTTAATTTTAAAGCCCTAAAACACGAAAAAATGAGGAACGTCATGGCACAGTGGTGAATATTGTTCCTTGTCTGTTTTTGATAGTCCCGAAAAAATTTAAGCGATCTGAGCCCTGTGCTCCTGCACCATACATAAGGTGTGGTCTATAGCACATAAAAATCAGAGAATCAGGCAAAATTCTAATTTTATCGCCCTAAAATGATTTTAAAAAAATGAGTAACGGTCATGAAAAGATGGTGACTATTGTTCCTTAGGTTACTTTTTATTGTTGACAAAATTTAAGGCAGTATGAGTCTGGTGTTCGGGGCCCACACAGAGGTATGGGTTATAGCACGCAAAAATCTAAAAATCAGGCGAAATTCCAGTTTTATGGAGGAACGGTCATGGCTAGGCAGTGACTATTGTACCTTAGATCATTTTTTATGGTCCAGAAAAATTTTAAGAAGTCTGGATCTGGTGGCCTGGGCCCATGTAGGGGGCGTGGGCTATAGCGCATAAAAACTTGGCCACCATGCAAAATTCTAGTTTTATGTCTCTAAAACACCATAAAATGAGGAACAGTCATGGCAAGGTGGTGAAAAATGTTAGTTAGGCTATTTTTGATGGTCCAAAAATATTTTAGGCGATCCGGATCTATTGACCCAGGACCACATAGAAGGCATGGTAATAGAACACAAAAATATGAGAATCAACAGAATTTCATTTTTATGGCCTTAAAACGCAAAAAAAAAAAAAGAAAAAAAAAACAAGGAACGGCTATGGAAAGGCAATGAATATTATTTTTAAGTCATTTTTGATGTTCTGACAAATTTAGTGTTGTTCGGGTTCGATGTCCTGAGTCAATGCTGAAGGCATGGGCTATTTAGCACATGTAAATTTGGAAATCATGTAGAATTCCAGTTTTATGGCCCTAAATTACTAAAAAATAAGGAACAGTCTTTGCGAGGTGGTGGCTATTTTTTCTTAGGTCATTTTTAATGTTCCGACAAAATTTTAGGCAATCTGAGTTTGGTGTCCCAGGCCTATATAAAAGGCATGGGCTATAGAACACAAAACTTAGGGAATCGAGCAAAATTCACGTTTAATGGACCTAAAATGCGAAAAATGAGGATTGATCATGGCGAGGTGGTGACTATTTTTCATTAAGTTATTTTTTATGATCAGATAATATTTTAGGAGATTTAGGTCATGTAGCCGAGCCCATGCAGAAGGCGTGGACAATAGCATACAAAAATATAGGAATAAAGCGGAATTTCAGTTTTATGGCTCTATATCGCCAAAAATGAGGAACGATCATCACGAGGCGGTGACTATTGTTTTTTAGGTCATTTTTTATGGTCCACCATTTTTAGACAACCCGGGTCCGGTGTCTTGAACCCAAGCTGAAGGCGTGTGCTATAGCACATGAAAGACTTAGAATCAGACGAAATTCTAATTTTATGGTCCTAAAACGCCAAAAATGTAAAACGGTCCTGGAAAGACTGTGAATATTATTCCTTAGTTTATTTTTTATTGTCTGAAAAAATTTTAGGTGCTCCGGATTTGGTGGCACCGACCCATACAGAAGGCGTGATCTATGCATAAAAAAATATGGGAAGTGGGCAAATTTCATTTTTATGGCCTTAAAAGCAAAAACAAAATGAGAAACGGTCAATGCGAGATGGTGATTATTGTTGCTTAGGATGTATTTGATTCTCCGACAAAATTTAAAGCGGTCCGGAGTCAGTAGTTTGGGCCCATGCAGAAGGCGTGGCCTAGAGCACACGAAAATCTGGGAATCAGATGAAATACTATTTTTATTTCTCTAAAATGCCAAAAAAGAGGAACATTCATGGCAAATCGGTGAATTTAATTCCTTAGGTTATTTATTTCATTAAAATTTTAGTCGATCCAGGTTTGGTTGCCCAGGTCCGTGCAGAATCTGTGGGCTATAGCACATGAAAATCTGATGGTCTAGAAAATATTTAGGCAGTCCAGGTCTGGTGGCTTGGGCCCATACAGAAGGTGTGGGCTATAGCACACGAAAATCTAAGAATTTGGGCAAAATTTGAGTTTTGTGGCCCTAAAATGCCAAAAAATAGGAACGGTCATGGCGAGCTAGTGACAATTGTTCCTTAAGTCGTGTTTTATAGTCCAAAAAGATTTTAGGTGGTCCGGGCCTATGCTGAAGGCGTGGGTTATAACATATGAAAATCTAGGAATCGTGCGAAATTCTAGCTGTATGGCTCAAAAACCGCATAAACGAGGAATGGTCATGGTGAAGTGGTGATAACTGCTTCTTAGGTCATTTTTGTTGGTCCGAATTTTTTTTGGGAGATTCGGGTCTTGTGTACCCGGCCGATACATAAGGCGTGAGCTATAAAACACAAAAATAAGGGAATTAACGAAATTCCAGTTTTATGGCCCTATATGCGATAAAACAATGAACAATCATGGAGAGGCCCAAACAATTATTCCTTAGATTATTTTTTATGGTCAGACATAATTTAAGGCGGTCCAGATCAGGTGGCCTGGGCCCATGCTAAAGACGTGGGCTATAGCATATGAAAATCTGGGAATCGAGCTGAATTCTAGTTTTAAGGCCCTGAAATGCCAAAATATGAGGAACGCTCGTGGTAAGGCGGTGGATATTATTCTATAGGTTATTTTTTATGGTCCGATAAAATTTAAGAAATCCATGTTTGGTATCCCGGGCCCATATATAAGCGTGGGTTATAGCACACTAAAATCTTAAAATTTAGCCAAAATTTTAATTTTATGGCCCTAGAACATGAAAAAATGAGGTGCGATCATGGAGAGATGGTGAATATTGTTACTTAGGTCTTTTTTTATGCTTAAATATTTTTTTAGGTGGTCAAGGTCCTGTAGCACGGGCCCACGCAGAAGGCGTGGGCTATAATGTACGAAAATCTAAGAATCATGCAAGATTCCTATTTTATGGCCATAAAATGTCAAAAACAAGGAACGCTCAAGGCAAGACGGTGACTATTTTTCCATAGGTTATTTTTTATGGCCCGACAAAATTTTAGGCAGTCCTATTCTAGTGGACCGGGCCCATACATAAGTTTTGTCAATAGTACATGAAAATAAGAAAATCGGCGGGAATTCCAGTTCTATGGCCCTAATACAGGAAAGAATGAGGAACGGTGATGGCGAGGCAGTGACTATTGTTCCTTATGTTACTTTTGATAATCCGAGAAAGTTTTAGGTGGTCTGAGTTCGGTGGTCCTGGTCCATACTGTTGCGACCAAAACACTCACGCAAGTATACGTGATCGGCAAGTAGTATAGTAATAAGTAAAGTATCGTTCCCACGAGGAATTTTTATTAACTTATTGACTGATATTAAATTAACTAATTCTTAATTTATGCTATATAGTTCGAAAATATATAAGAGCCACTTTACAATACACTTAATAATGTCACAATTATTCAAGATGAAATTACTACAACCAATGCACAATATTTTTATAATAATATGGACAAATATATTCCAAGGTCATGGAATTGCTAGTAATCATGCTATTTCTCTACTTAGAATCGATTTATTAAATTATCCGGGTTATTGATTATAAGGTTAAGAATATTCATAAGAATCTTTCGAGTTCTTATGAATCTATCAAAGTTAAATCAATATCTATATGTCTATGATATTAATATTAACAAGAATGCATTTCCAACTCTTATTATTCAACCAAACAAGGCAATTAAGTATATGTCTATCTTAATTGCAAATCCTTCACCCGATGCCCGAGATTCAAATCTTGTTCTATTTGATTTTATATGCAACCAAGAATTTCCTTTGTCAAGTTTAATTCAAAGTTCGTAAATAATATTTCACTATTAGCTACACAGTAAAATAATTAAGATCAAAATCAAATAAACAACCCATATCAATAACTTCAATAAAATCAATCTAAGCTTCAAATAACAAGATCAACTAACATCCATGACCCTAGAATATTAGAATGTTTAGCTACTCATGTTCATACCAAAATCAATAATATTAATGTCTAAAATACTACAAGAAAAATACAAGATGAAAGTTTAGATGAACTCTTTATATTGTTGCTCTTCAAGTTTTGGTCTTCAACTCCTTCCTTTGCTTCAAGAACACTCTCAATGCTTTTTCTCTCAAGATCTTCTCTCTAAGATGAATAGTATAATTCCACTCTACTCAATAATGCATAAAATCTGATCTTCTCCATAATAAAAGGTTGCATTAATTAACTTTGAGTGGAACTATGTGTCTTTCCATTTTTAACCTTAGAAAAATCATTTTAACCGAACTATGTTGCGCGAAATGCTGCGCGAAGTGGTCACTTCGCGCATCTGCAGTCCAATTAAATCTTCATATGCACGAAATGGTGCGCGAAGTGGTCACTTCGCTCACCTGGGAGAATTTCTCATTAATTCTTGTTTCTTGATCGTAAAGACTCAACTCCGAAGGATTGTTCTTGCTCCAAAATTATGACATAACATTTCCAATTGTAGATATAAGCTCCTTTTTCTGCAAAGTGTACAAATCTTAAATTAATAGCTTATAGCTTATCAAATTCATAAATGATGTTATTGGATCATAATTAAATGGACGCATAAATAATGGCTAAACTACTTAGTTTTCGCCTATTGTCAACACCCCACACTTAATTCATTGCTAGTCCTCGAGCAATCACACTATACTTATAAAAGAGTCATCAACTCAACCATTTTACCTTAATGCTTTACACTTAGAACAAGAATCATATCTCACACCTAGTAATATAAAATTCTAGTTTCTGGACTAACTTTCAAGTGCTACACAATATTCACGCTTCTTTGAAGTACTCTATACAAAGATCAAGATTTGTTTATCTGTCACGAATCATATGCCCTCACAATTTTATCAACATTACATATATCAATATGTACAAGAGAGCTCCCTTATTATTTACAACAAGAAAGTTCCACTCACACTCACAAAAGAAGTCACATCCATGCAAGTGGTACCATAAGGTTGCCCTTAATGTAAATCTCTACTAATGCAGGCTTGTTCGATCAAAAATCAATTAGGACTTTTTCTTCTGGTTGTAATGTGGGTTAAGGGGCTGGTAGGATTTATTTTGGGACTAGTGACTAGCACTCCTAAGCACTTTAACACATTACTCAATCATTTTTAGCGTAAATTCTTCAATATTAATAACAATTGCATAAATCAATTCACTCCTAGCAGTGTTCCATCTTTCTTTTATGCACTGCTTTAATTAACACTCCACTGCCAGTAACAAAATAATATACATATATTTATACAGAATTTTTTTTTCTTTTTTTATATACAAATTTCAATGCACCTTTCTCACTTTCATTGGTTCCGTTCACAAACCACCCCACACTTAGTTCCTTTGTACTTCTTTTAGCGCTCATTTTACAATTAAAATGCTTTAAGATGTTAAAGGATTCAAAATATCAATTAAGAACAAAAATGGTATAGGCTTGTAATGTGGGTGCCAAATAAAGGTTTCAAGGCTAGAAATGGTTAACTAGGGATATATTTTATTTGAATTGAGCAATTGAGTTCAAAAAAAATCAAGGAAAGCCTAACATCATTTTTTTTTAAAACTGAGTGTCACCTGAAATTTCGCTTTAATTCACATACTAGGCAAGTTCTAGACACACGTACGCTACATGGACTAATCAAAAACCTCACCACACATGGCATAAGATTCATTAAGATCAACTCATCAAGACACTCTGTTATGAGTATTCATTTCAGTAGTAAATATGCAATAAAATCACTTTCAGTAAAATTCCAGTAAAACTAGCCATTATACTCTAGGATCATGTATGTTCAAGTGTATTAACATTATGGATTACCATAAAATAAAATCTTATCTAAAAAAAAATTTTAAACTAAAATCTATCTATACCCGGTTCAAATTGAAATCCTTGGAAAAGAATTGTGGCCTAAAGAAAAACCAAGGGGAAATTGTCATACTAATTACAAAATTAAGAAAATAGGACAGAACTCTTCACAAATAAAATGACCCTAAAATTTATATTTATTTATTTATTTTTATATATATTATTATTATTATTATTTTTTACAAAAACAAAACAAAACAAAAAATTTAAATAAAACAAAATTTTTAATAACAATGACAACCAAATTTAATTAATCTACTATCCATCAACTTCGAAACAAGCAAAACATAAACATACACAATTCTAATATTCGAAACTATCCAAATATGCTAAACACACCCTCCACTTAAGAATAGGCATGTCCCCATGACTACAAATTTTAAACACAGAGATAAAAATACTTCCCCGACGATCTATTCTTGATCTGACACTGTGTCGGGGTTGACATTACAGGCTCGCCCCAATGCTCTCAGCCATCCCATGAATCTCTTCTCCGACTTGACTTGTCGGTCTGCAATTTCCTCCATACGGGTGCTTAGCGTGTTTACTGTTTGTCGCAATTCGCCTATCTCTTTCTCCCATGTGTTATGGCTCGGCATGCCAGTAGTTCCTGAAGATAATGCTGCTCTCGGCAGTGCAACCGCTGGTGCATTGGGTGGTTGGGCTTGCTCTCCTCTGTATGTGTCCATTGGTTGATTTCCTCCCTCATTCTCTTCATCTTCTGAGCTATCATCACCAGCTCCACCTCTCTTGGGTCTTATGTTCAATGCCTTCCTTACCCCTATATCCACATCAGGATCCTCCGGTACCTTTGCTTGCCTGCAAAGTAGAGTGACTAGTGATGGGAAGAAAAAGCCAAACTCACGATTTGGGCTTCTAATAAACATTTCTTCATGAATGACTTTTTCCACATCAAAAGCAAGATTCTCTACAAAACACCATATCAGTGCAGCTCTGGGACCGTTAACCTCAGTTGTGTTCTTTGAAGGAAGTAGCCTGCTATTGATCACATAAAGCCAAGGTTTTTGCTTCTTGAGTTAGAGATGATGAATGAATTTTTTCACCACTCTCTAACCATTCTATATCAACTCCCGGGATGCAAATCTTTGAAAAGAATCTTTCCCATTTTGCATCATTTGGAGCTTTTCCATACTCATAGAAATCTTGATTTTCTGGCACAACATCAGGTAAATTGTAACTCGCCCTAATTGCCTCAATTGAGGCATTGACAGGTCTTCTTCGCACAGTCACAATGTTATTTTGATGTTCAGGTACATTTCATAGAATTTGCGAACTACTGTTTCATTTGCAGTTCCAGGCTCATTGATAAAGATTTGGAGCCCCCGTTCAATCAACTTTTGGTACATGTTAGGGCAAATTTCCTGAAGGTTTTTAGCATCGATGCCCCTTTCTGGAATTGGTTTCTTTGTTCTTTTGTTGTTGAACCGGGTTTGTGCTTCGGGCGAAGTAAACCTTCTTGAATCATAATTGGTTGCCGAATTTGCTCTTGATCGGCTGGAAGATGCTCCTGCAGTTAATCGTCTTTTTGGTGCCATAATTCCTACAAGACAATGACACATTACTTAGTTTTAGATAGATAATGTGTTTCAATGCGGTTACTCAGACTTCACAAGCAAAATTGAGTACAATTGCTCTATCAAACTTCTTTGAGGACTTTCCTCAAACACATTGTGTGCATGCATATTTCATCCTTATTGTTAATGCTTTGGTTAGGGATTTCCCAACCAAAATTTAGCTATAACCAATTCATGTCCTACCCATCCCATTTATACACAAATTTAACCCCAAAAGTATATCAAACTATGCTAAATTCTATTAACATTGCTCAAATATTCTAAGTTTGAACAAGAACTTCTAATTTATCATAAACAACAGAAATACTACAAAAACATTATACAACCTATAATTTCTAACATATATATCATCTACTTTGACAAATTAAAGTGTTAAGTAGTGCTATACAAAAATGAAAAAAAAGAAAAGAAATTAAAAGTCTAGGGTTCTTACCTTGATGGGGGTAGGATGAAATTTGACAAAGGATGAAGAGCTTTTAATAGTTGTTGAAGAGTTTTAGAGAAAAGAGGAAGAAGAATAATGGTATTTGAGGTTAGGGTTTGGAGAAAAGAGGGGATTTTAGGGTTCTTTGAGAGAAAAATGAGAGGGTTATGTTTAGAATCGGATAGACACAAAATAAACTAAGTAAATACACACCCCGTCTCAGGTGCACGAATAGCTGCGCGAAGTGGTCACTTCACGCACTACTTCGCGCATTTTGCCAAACATTCTGTTTAAGCTTTGCGAAGTGTGCGCGAAGTGATCACTTCGCGAAGGACTTCGCGAAACTGGGAAACCTTTTTTTTTATGCACAATGCAATCATACCTTAGCATCCCTCCTTGTTGTCCTACAAGTATCAACACACAATTAACACCCAAACAAACTAAAAACGAAGAAAATAACACACTAAAAATGACAAATATAGCTACTATTGGGTTGCCTCCCAACAAGCGCCTGATTTACTGTCGCGGCACGACTTCACAATTCATCAAACATCATTTAATTCTATCGAGGTCTTGTGACGATTAATGTCACCACCCCAATAGTGTTTCACCCTTTGTCCATTCACCAGAAAAGTTTCACTTGAGTTTTTGTCCCTTAATTCTATTGCTCCATAGGGACTCACACTTACCACCACAAAAGGTCCTGCCCAACGGGATTTGAGCTTTCCTGGAAAGAGTTTTAACCTAGAATTGAATAACAGAACTTGTTGCCCAGGCTCAAACTCACGATGTTGGATATGCTTATCATGCCATCTCTTGGTCCTTTCTTTATATAACTTGGCATTTTCATAAGCATTCAACCTAAACTCATCAAGTTCGTTGAGTTGTAGCAGCCTTTTTTCACCAGCTAAATCCATATCAACATTTAGCTTTTTGATTGCCCAATAAGCTTTGTGTTCAAGTTCAACAGGTAAATGACATGCCTTTCCATAAACTAACCTGTATGGAGAAGTACCTATTGGAGTCTTGTATGCGGTTCGGTAGGCCCACAAAGCATCTTCTAATTTAACAGACCAATCCTTCCTGTTTGCATTAACTGTTTTCTCCAAAATCTGTTTTATCTCTCGATTAGATACTTCAACTTGACCACTCGTTTGAGGGTGGTACGCAATAGCAACTTTGTGTTTTACCCCATATTTTGATAAAACATTTTTAAACAGTTTGTTGCAAACGTGTGTTCCTCCGTCACTTATCAACACCCTTGGAGTTCCAAAGCGTGTGAAAATGTGTTTCTTAACAAAACTTACCACAACTTTTGCATCATTCGTAGGAAGAGCAATGGCTTCAACCCACTTAGACACATAGTCTACTGCAACCAGAATGTATCTATGACCATTAGAACCTAGAAATGGTCCCATGAAGTCAATTCCCCATACATCAAACAGTTCCACCACCAAAATATTCTGCAAAGGCATCTCATTTCTCTTTGTGATTGTACCTGTTCTTTGACACCTGTCACAAGTTTTAACAAACGCATGAGCATCTTTAAATAAGGATGGCCAGTAAAAACCTGATTGGAGAACCTTTTGTGCTGTTCTATCTCCACCATGATGACCTCCATATGAAGAAGAATGACAGTCATGCAAGATGGCGTTCATTTCTTCTTCAAGTACACACCTTCTTACCAATTGGCCAGCACATTGTTTGTAGAGAAAAAGCTCGTCCCACATATACGATTTCACATCATGGAAGAATCTTCTCCGTTGATCAACTGTGATTTTTGATGGCATCACTCCACTTGCAATATAATTTACAAAGTCAGCATACCATGGAGTTTCATTAGATGTGATGGCTAATAGATGTTCATCTGGGAATGTTTCTTTTATTGAGTCCCTTTCAATTATATGACCTCTGTTTTCCAATCTGGACAAATGATCAGCCACTTGATTCTCAGTATCTTTTCTATCTCGTATCTCCAGGTCAAATTCCTACAATTGAAGAACCCATCGGATTAGTCTTGGCGTTACATCTTTCTTTGTGAATAGATACTTGATAGCCAAGTGGTCAGTATAGACTATGACTTTAGTTCCTACTAAGTAGGATCTAAACTTGTCAAATTCCCATACTACTGTAAGTAATTCTTTCTCTGTGACAGTGTAATTCATTTGAGCGGGATTGAGAGTTCTGCTCGCATAATGAATGGAGAAAAACATTTTCTCCTTCCGCTGTCCCAACACAGCACCAATGGCTATGTCACTTGCATCACACATTAATTCGAAAGGCAATTCCCAATCTGGAGCAACAATGATTGGTGCAGTGACTAATCTTCTTTTAAGCTCTTCAAATGCTTTCAGACTAGCATCATCAAACTTGAATGGTGTATCTTTCTCAAGGAGCATGCAAAGAGGAGATGAAATTTTTGAAAAATCTTTAATGAATCTTCGATAAAATCCTGCATGGCCTAGAAAACTGCGTATGCCCTTAACAGATATGGGCGGGGGCAATTTTTCAATTGCTTCCACCTTTGCCTTGTCTACTTGCAATCCGTTCTTGGACACTTTGTGTCCTAGGACAATACCTTCTCTTACCATGAAATGGCATTTTTCCCAGTTTAGGACAAAGTTGGTCTCTTCACATCCGGCTAGCACTTTATCGAGGTTAGTTAAACATTTATCAAAAGAACATCCGAAAACAGAGAAATCATCCATAAATACTTCTACAAACCTCTCGACCATATCAGTGAAAATGGCCATCATACACCTTTGAAATGTCGCAGGCGCATTGCAAAGACCAAAGGGCATTCTTTTGAACGCATATGTGCCATAAGGACACATAAAAGTGGTCTTCTCTTGGTCCTCTGGGGCTATAGTAATTTGATTGTACCCAGAGTAACCATCCAGGAAGCAGTAGTACTCCTGGCCAGCCAATCGATCAAGCATTTGGTCCATGAATGGGAGAGGAAAGTGGTCCTTCCTGGTGGCATTATTCAGTTTTCTGTAGTCAATGCAAATTCTCCACCCTGTAACAGTTCTTATTGGGATTAAGTCGTTATTATCATTAACTATCACAGTTATTCCTCCTTTCTTAGGAACACACTGAACTGGACTCACCCATTTGCTATCAGAGATAGGGAATACAATACATGCATCAAGCCATTTGATCACCTCTTTCCTTACCACTTCTTTCATCTTGGGATTGAGGCGACGTTGGTGTTCTATACTTGGTTTGTGTCCTTCCTCCATTAGGATTTTGTGCATACAAAAAGCAGGACTAATACCTTTGATGTCTAACATTGTCCACCCAATGGCTCTCTTGTGCTCTCGCAATACTCTCAGCAATTTTTCCTCCTACAATTTAGATAAATCAGAAGAAATGATAACATGCAATGTCTCAGAACTACCCAAATAAGCATAATGCAAGTGAGATGGGAGTGGTTTAAGTTCCAATTTTGGGGCTTCCTCAATTGATGGCTTTGGAGGAGGTCCATGTGGCCTGTTTAACGGTTCAAAAGGATATGTCCCTTGCAAGTATGCACAAGATGTATCAAGGATGTACATTATCTCTTCAATCTCTTCATCAGTTGCCAAATTATCAAACATTGTAAGTTCTTTCTCTAACGAATCGTTGAGATACACACTTGGATCACGATTTTGTTCATCATTCTCAATCACTGATATCATAGAAAGTTCCTCATATTGACAAGGAAGTTGAATTGCTTTGTATACGTTGAACACCGCTTCCTCATCATCTACCCTTAGAATCATCTTTCCTTCTTTCACTTTAATGATCGCATCACCAGTAGCTAATAGAGGCCACCCTAGTATGATTGGAACCAATTCATCTGCTTCATAATCAAGAATAATAAAATCAGTAGGAAAGATGAATTTTCCAATTTGCAGCAATACATCTTCTATCACCCCTTCAAGGTGTGCTATGGACCTGTCTGCTAACTGTAACTTCACAGTGGTTGGTCTAGGAGCTCCAAGACCCAATTGTTTGAATAATGATAAGGGCATTAAATTTATGCTTGCCCCCAAATCACAAAGAGCCCGGGCCTACATCGATATCACCAATACGCATAGGAATTGTAAAGCTACCTGGATCTTTAAGCTTTTATGGAAGCTTGTTTTGTACCCTGGCAGTGCACTCCTCAGTAAGTGCAACTGTCTCATATTCAGTCAATCTTCTTTTGTGAGCCACTATATCTTTAATGTACTTAGCATATTTAGGAATTTCACGAAGTACATCAACAAGTGGAATGTTTAATTGAACCTGGCTCAACATAGACAGAAATTTACTGAACATTCGATCATCATTCTTCGTTTGAAGTCTCTGGGGAAAAGGTGGGGGTGGCCTTGGGACTTTCATTGGTTCAAGACTTTCAGTAGTCTTCTTTGAATCATTTGTCACTTTAGGGATCAACTCTCCCTCAGGCACAGATTTCTCTTTTTTTTTCTTTGAGACTTCCTCAAGTTCTTTCCCGCTTCTAAGTGTTATAGCACTTACCTGTGGGTTCTTTTCTGTATCACTGGGAAGAGCTCCTGTAGGTCTAGTATTCTGGTTCATTGCTATCTGCCCCATCTGCCTTTCAAGATTCCTGACATCAGTCCTGAGCTGCTGTTTGTCAATCAACAACTTTTTCAGCAAATCATTTGTGCTCTCTTCCACTTGCTGAGGTGGTCTCTAGGGTGATTAAAACCCCCTTGCGATCTGTATTGATTTTGATTTTGCTGATTTCCACCCCATGAGAAGTTAGGATGATTCCTCCAATTTGGATTGTAGGAATTTCCATACTGTGCATGCTGATTTGCTGGGCCTCTATTTTGCTGTCCCACATAATAGATAGATTCTGGATTCGCAGGGCACATATCAATTGTATGGCTATCACCACACATTTCACAACAAATAGCCATCTGTTGTACCTGTTGCATGGGCTGAGGTTGTTGCATTGCCATCCTTGTCATCTGGTTGGATAGCCTTGCAATTTCAGCTCTCATTGCCGATACATCATCAAGCTCAAGCAACCCTGCTGATTTTTGTTTCAATGCCTTTCTGGAATCTCCATCACCCTGCCAATTATTGTCATTTGAAGTGAATGTATTCAGCAAATGTTGGATTTCAGTGTAAGATTTTGTCATGCAACTTCCTCCACAAGCGGAATCAAGATTTATTTTTGAAGCTTCATCTAATCCATCAACAAAAGTGTGACCTAACACCTCGTCTGTTTGGCAATGATGAGGACAGTCCCTGAGTAACTTCTTGTACTTTTCCCATGCTTGACAAAGTGTCTCGCTAGAGCGTTGTTCAAACCCAAGAATTTGACTCCTCAACATCTTTGTCTTCTTAGTAGGAAAGAACTTAATTAAGAACTTCCTTGCTAGATCATCCCATGTGCGGATTGAATTTGATGGTTCCTTATTTAACCACTCTTTAGCTTCCCCAAGCAGAGAAAAGGGGGAAAGTGTCAGCTTTACATAGTCCTTGGAAACATTTGGATAATTGTAAATATCCGTAATTTCCAAAAAATTCTGAATATGTCTTTGTGGATCTTCATGAGGTAGACCCACAAATTGCCCTATAGACTGAATCAGCTGCACCATATATTGTTTCAACTCAAAATGCCCAGTAATATCAGGCTTCACAATAGCCTGAGTCATATTAGCCAGACTGGGTCTTGCGGCTTCAATCACCGCTCGTTCCTCATTTCCTGCCATCACCGTTGGCTTTGGTTGAATTTGAATGTTCAACTCTCCTTCGGTTCTATATCGAGCTTCCCACTCTCTCCTTGTTCTATGAATTGTTCTTTCAATTTCAGGATCAAATGAAAAGAGATTGTTTGCTTCTACTCCCCGCATTCAAGAGAAGAACCTGTATAACACAAACAAATAGATGAAAATTTCTTTTTATATTTTCTATTAACAACTACAAAATAGTAAAACAATCAAGGAGCTAATTTCAAATTCCCCGGCAACGGCGCCAAAAACTTGTTGCGACCAAAACACTCACGCAAATATACGTGATCAACAAGTAGTATAGTAATAAATAAAGTATCGTTCCCACGAGGAATTTTGATTAACTTATTGACTGATATTAAATTAACTAATTCTTAATTTGTGCTATATAGTTCGAAAATATATAAGAGCCACTTTACAATACACTTAATAATGTCTCAATTCTTCAAGATGAAATTACTACAATCAATTCACAATATTTTTATAATAATATGGACAAATATATTCTAGGGTCATGGAATTGCTAGTAATCATGCTATTTCTATACTTAGAATCGATTTATTAAATTATCCGGGTTATTGATTATAAGGTTAATAATATTCATAAGAATCTTTCGAGTTCTTATAAATCTATCCAAGTTAAATCAATATCTATATGTCTATGATATTAATATTAACAAGAATGCATTTCCAACTCTTATTATTCAACCAAATAAGGCAATTAAGTATATGTCTATCTTAATTGCAAATCCTTCACCCGATGCCCGAGATTCAAATCTTGTTCTATTTGATTTTATATGCAACCAAGAATTTCCTTTGTCAAGTTTAATTCAAAGTTCATAAATAATATTTCATTGTTAGCAACGCAGTAAAATAATTAAGATCAAAATCAAATAAACAACTCATATCAATAACTTCAAAAATCAATCTAAGCTTCAAATAACAAGATCAACTAACATCCATGACCCTGGAATATTAGAATGTTTAGCTACTCATGTTCATACCAAAATCAATAATATTAATGTCTAAAATACTACAAGAAAAATACAAGATGAAAGTTTAGATGAACTCTTTATATTGTTGCTCTTCAAGTCTTGGTCTTCAACTCCTTCCTTTGCTTCAAGAACACTCTCAATTATTTTTCTCTCAAAATCTTCCTTCTAATATGAATAGTATAATTCCACTCTACTCAATAATGCATAAAATATGATGTTCTCCATAATAAAAGGTTGCATTAATTAACTTTGAGTGGAATTATGTGTCTTTCTATTTTTAACCTTAGAAAAATCATTTTAACCGAACTATGTTGCGCGAAATGCTGCGCGAAGTGGTCACTTCGCGCATCTGCAGTCTAATTAAATCTGCATATGCGCGAAATGGTTTGCGAAGTGGTCACTTCGCGCACCTGGGAGAATTTCTCATTAATTCTTGTTTCTTGATCGTAAAGACTCAACTCCGAAGGATTGTTTTTGCTCCAAAATTGTGCCATAACATTTTTAATTGTAGATATAAGCTCCTTTTTCTGAAAAGTGTACAAATCACAAATTAATAACTTATATCTTATCAAATTCATAAATTATGTTACTGGATCATAATTAAATGGAGGCATAAATAATGGCTAAACTACTTAATTTTCGCCTATTATCACATACTGAAGGTGTGGGCTATAGCATATGAAAATACGGGAATCAGACAAAATTCTAGTTTTATGACCCTAAAACATAAAAAATGAGGAACGTTCAAGGAGAGACAGAGAGTATTGTTTCTTAGGTTGTTTCTGATGGTCCGACAAAATTTAGGTTGTCCGTATCTGGTGGTCGGGGCCCATGCTGAAGGCATGGGCTATAACACATGAAAATTTAAGAATCTGGTGGAGTTATAGTTTTATAATCCTAAGACGCTAAAAAATGAGTTCACAACGAGGCGATGAATATTATTCTTAGGTCATTTTTTATAGTCCAATAAAATTTTCGGCGATCGTCTTAAGGTCCGGGCCCATACAAAAAGCGCGAGCAATAGCATACAAAGATGTGAGAATAGAGCGGTAATCCAGTTTTATGGCTCTAAAATGCAAAAAAAAAAAATGAGGAAAGTTAATGGAGAGATGGCGACTATTTTTTCTTAGGTCATTTTTTATGTTCCGATAAAATTTTAGGCAGCCCGGGTTTTATAGCTGGGGCCCATGCAGAAGACATAATCTATAGCACACGAAAAATTATAAGTTAGGCGCAATTTCGGCTTTTTGTCCCTAGAACGCCAATAAAAGAGTAACTATCATGGGTATGCGGTGAATATCATTCCTAAGTTCATTTTGTTCAGCAAAAGTTTAGGCGGTTTGGGTCCGATTGCTCGGGCCTATGCAGAAGGCGTGGGCTATACCAACAAAAAAAAATATGAAAATTAGATGAAATTTAAATTTTATGGCCCTAAAATATCAAGAAACAAAAAAGATCATTGAGGGATGGTGACTATTGTTCCTTAGGTCAATTTTTATGGTCAGGAAAATTTTTAGGCGATACGTGTCTAGTGGTGTGGGCTCGTATAGAATGCTTGGGCTATAACACACGAAAGTCTAGGAATGAGGCGAATTTTCAGTTTTTCGACCCTGAATGCAAAAAAAAAATGAGGAATGATCATGGAAAGGCTTTGACTATTTTTGATTAGAGCATTTTTATCGCCCCACAAAAGTTTAGGCTGTCCGGATCCAGTAATTCAAATACATGTAGTTGGCATGGACTATAACACATAAAAATCTAGGAATTAGGCGATATTCTAATTTTATGGCCCTAAAATACCAAAATAGAGGAACAGTCATGGCTTAGGCATAATCATTCTTTGCTTTTTGGCCTTTTTGGGCCTAAAGTTGAAATGTCGGTCAATTTCCAAATTTTGGCATGCTATTGTCCACGCTATATACATAAATTTAGATTATCGGATTCGAATCAGCTAAAATTTTGCAGGACTATAAAAAATAACCTAATGAAAAATAGTCATAACTTCGAAATAATCGTTCCTCAATTTTTGGAATTTTAGGGCCAAAAAATAGAATTTCGCCCAATTTTCAGATTTTTTTATATACTACAGTCAGCTAACGAATTCGAATTGCTTAAATGTTTGTGCGACCATAAAAATGACCTAACTATAGTCGTCTTGACCGTTCCTCATTTTTTAATATTTTTGGGCCAAAAATACTAGAATTTGGGTCAATTTCTAATTTTCATGTGTGATAACAGATCTGAATCGTCTAAAATTTTGTGTGGTCTTAAAAGATTACCAAATGAACAATTATTATAGATTCGGCATAAACTTTCCTTATTTATAGGCATTTTGGAGCCAAAAAATGAAATTCGGGCCGATTCCAAATTTTTATATGCTATAATGCATGTCATCTGCATGAATATAGTATATCGGATCTGAGTCGCCTAAAATTTTATGGGACCATAAAAAATGAACCAATTAACAATAACCATGTCTTCGGCACGATCGTTCCTTATTTTTTGACATTTTAGGGCCAAAAATTTAAAATTTGGGCCGATTTCTTAATTTTCGTGTGTTATAATCCACACAATTTGCATGAAATCAAACTACTCGATACAGATCTCTTAGAATTTTATGTGTCCATAAAAAATGATCAAATGAACAATAGGCATGGCTTCGACATTTTCGTTCCTCGTTTTTTGATATTTTAGGGCCAAACATTGGAATTCAGGTTGATTTCTAAATTTTTGTGTTTTATAAAATATTGTCATGGGTTAGGCATGATTTTTTCTCATTTTTATTTTTTAGGCCAAAAAATGGAATTCGATCCGATTTCTAAATATTCATATGTTATAGTCTTCGTCATCTGCATGAATCTGAGCTACCTGATCCAAATCGCCTAAACTTACACGTAAAATAGAAAATTCCTGTTTATTGCCCTAGAATATCAAAAATGAGGAACGGTCAAGATGAAGTGATGACTATTATTCGTTACGCTTTTTTTGATGGACCCACAAAATTTTAGGAGTTTTGAAGCTCGTCGCCTGAATTCATAAAGATGACGCGGGCATTAAAACACAAATTTGAAAATCGTCATAAATTTATGTTTTATGGCCCTAAGACATCAAAAAATTGAGAAACAATCATGGCAAAGTAATAATTATTGTTCATTAGGTCATTTAAAATGCCACAAGTGGTTATTTGGTTCGGAACATGAATATTCCGGGACTACAATATCACATTGTATACGGGATAGATAATACCAAGTTTTTTGTATAAATTCATATTTATTTTGGTTAATATTAATAATCAACAACGATAAATATAATCACATATTTTATATGCCAAAATTTGTATCCTAATGCAAGTAACAAAACAACCCGTTAAATCGTTATACTAAGGAGATCCTATGCTAAATGCTAAGATTGTTATTAGTAATAAGGTGTTCCATGTGTGGACATACATATGCAAATACTGAAATTTTATTTGTAACTCAATATTTGATTTACAATTTTGTATAATATTTCAATTTTACTTTATGTTGGAAAACTGGTTGATTACGGAGAATAAAAAATTTAGCTTGAGGCGTGTCAAAGATATTATTCTTAAGGATATTTTGCCCACACCGAGATGAATAATATTAGGAGTATCCCCCAGGATTCAACAAGCTCTTCTAGTATAACTAGGAGCAGAAACAATAAAGCTTAACAAGAAGAAAATTCAGCACAAAAAATAAGGAAGAAAAGATTTTTAGCTTTTTGATTTTCACTATTTTTTATTATGAAGACCAAGAAGTATTTCTGTATATACTAAACATAAGTAGACGTTCTATTCTATATTAAAGGCTATTCAAGGAAAATAAACTATCAGAAACATTCTACCATAAAGCCAATACGTTAAGTTTTAAAGTCATCAAGATCAATCATTTATTTCCCAAACTAACGTTATTGACTTTTCAATAACGTACAAAATCCATCACAATTCAATTGTCTAATTTATTTTATCCCAAATTGAATTCAAAATCAGTTTTATCATTTCACAATTGTATTGTAAAATCTATTACAAACAGTAAGAGTAATTTGTATAATAAATAGCAATCAATATTATATCAAGAAATAAACATAGATATTTTTTTTGAGATATTAAAAATATTATATTTTAATAATACCTCACATAGATCAAAAAGAATATTACGGAATAAAATAAAATAAGAAAATTTGCTGGATTTTCACAAATGAGCATAATGCGTCGAATCTGGTGTCTCTTGGACTATGAACCAAACCTAGATAAAATAAGATTAAACTTAGAAAAAAAAATGGTGAAGTTTAGAACTTCTATGAACCAAGAATTCTTTTGTAAGTTTAGCGTCTTATCTATCACATTATACCCGCACACACTTTGTTGTTTATCGCGGTTCTGCGCTAATAGGCCATGCGCGCGCCTGGTTTTCATGAGTGCTCTAGAAATTTCATAGGAGCGGCCCCACTCCACCTCATATAGGTCCATCCATCAAGTGTATTCTGCAGTGCAATACACCACCTACAAAAGGCTATGGATTAGCGGATTAAGAGTTTAATAACTCATCCTCACATTCCTTGCAGCCTTGCACTATATACACACAGACACCATAGGAAATGATATAATTTAATAGTGCACATTTGATCAACTAATGACTTGTTATTACCCATAGGAACCTACTTCATGGGATCTCCAATCACATAGGTTGGGTTACCATAATAGTTGATATTACTCAAATTGGCAAAAGTCCCATTCCCCTCGATGTTTCAGATATTAATTTTCTTCCCAAAGGTTTAGTGAGAGGATCGGCCAGATTCACTTCTGACTTCACATAATCTATGAAAATAATTCTATCTTTCAGCAGCTACTTTATCATATTATGTCTCAACCGGATATGTCTACTCTTCCCATTAAAGGATTTATTTTTAGCAATGGCTATTGCAGCCTGGCAATCACAATACATCGACACAGAAGGTGTCGGTTTTATTCCTAGTGGAATACTCGCCAAAAGGTTCTTTAACCACTCAGCCTCATTGCCAGCTAATTCCAATGCCACAAACCCATATTCTATGGTAGATCTAGCTATTATAGTTTGTTTAGCTGATTTTCATGCCACAACACCCTCACCTAGGGTGAACACATAACCGCTAGTGGATTTTATCTTGTCTGAATTAGAGATCCAATTAGTATCACTGTATCCTTCTAGTACAATGAGAATCCACTATATTTAATACCATAGTTCATGGTACCTCTCAAATATTTTATTACTCTTACTAATGCATTCCAATGATATCTACTCATTAGACTACTCAATCTACACATAACGTATGTAATATCAGGTCTAGTAATATTTATCAAATGCATTAGACTACCAATAACTTGAGCATATTTATTTTGATTAACATCTCCCTTATTCTTTTTTAATTGACCACTAGCATCATAAGGAGTGCTTACAGGTACCACATCAAAATTATCAAAATTTTAAGAAATCTTTCAACATAATGTTCTTGAATCAACATCAGACTATCGCTATCTCTTATAATTTTCATGCCTAAAATAACATAGCTTCTCCCATGTCTTTCATCTTAAAATTAGAAGACAGGAAAAATTTGGTTTTATGTACCAAATCAAGGCTAGAACTAATGTACCAAATCAAGGCTGGAACTAAAAATAAGCATGCCATCCACATAAAGATAAATAATAACACATGTACCATCCACACATTTTGTATAAACACATTTATCTACTTCAATTGATAAAAAACCATCATTAATCAATACTTAATCAAATTTTTCATGCAACTATTTAGGTGCTTGCTTTAGACCATACAAAGATTTTAGCAATTTACATACTTTATTTTCTTGGCCAGACACTATACAACCCTCAGGTTGCTCCATGTAAATTTCTGCCTTCAAATCACCATTTTAAAAAGCAGTTTTAACATCCATGTGGTGAATTTAAAGTTTATAAATAGAAGTCAAGCAAGTAAAAGACAAATCGAGGAAATTCTAGTTACAGGAGCATAAGTATCAAAATAATTAATATTTTGCTTTTGGGTAAAATCTTTTACAATAAGTCTAGCTTTGTATTTATTAAAGGAACCATTCAGATTAAGTTTCTTCTTAAAAATATATTTACAACCAATGGGTTTAGCTCCCAGAGGTAAATCAACTAAAATCCAAATTTTATTTTGTAAGACTGAATTTAATTCTACATAAATAGCTTCTTTCCAAAATGATGCATCAGAAGAAGAAACACCATGAGAATATGTTAAAGGATCATTATCCACTAGATAAGTATAAAAATCATTGCCAAAAGATTTTTCTTTCCTTGATCTTTTGCTTATTCTTAAATCCTCACTTTCAAAATTATTTTAATTAATTGGAACATGTGAAAAAATATCACTTGGAATAATAGGAGCATCAGAAATATTCTCAAATTTTAAAGGAAAAATATTTTCGAAAAATTCATCATTTTTTGTTTCAACAACTGTATTATTTTCAAGTACGTCACTGTCACGACCCAAACCCGGTCGTGATGGCGCCAAACCCTTAAGCTAGGCAAGCCAGACCAACAACCGTTTCATATTTAATAACAAGTCCTGAAAATGACAATTTAAGGAGAGTATAAGTGTTTATAATAATGATCCAGTAATAATAATAGAATTGTAATAATGAGAGGTGCAAAAACCAACAATAACACTCTCAAAGATTTGGGGTCACGAGTCTAGAGCCTCTAAGCAAAAACTGGATAATAAGAATATTTGAACGAAATACTCAAGTAATAAAATATATATGTAAATAAAGCTGAAATTAGAAGAGAAGCCAGGTCATGCCAACGCCAACAACTACCTCAGCAACTTGGATAACTCTGAATAAACGAAACTGCTCGGTTAAACCACCGGCGTACCTGAATCTGCACACAAAGGTGCAGGGAGTAGAGGTGAGTACTAAGTACTAAGTGAGTAAAAAGCATAGAAAATAGCTGATGGCAAGAAATCCATGAAATGCCACAAAGTAAAGCTATGTCTAACAGCCCGATACCTCACCACGAACTAACAATAACAGTAAACCACAAATAGCACAAGCACATGACTGCTACGGCGTGTAGCCCAATCCATTTAACAGCGACGACGCTCACTGGGGGTGTGTACAGACTCCGAAGGGGCTCCTTCAGCCCAAGCGCAATATATTCATATCATTCGCTGCGGTGTGTAACCCGATCCATACTCAGTCCACAATATGCATATGAGTCACATAACAGTTTAGTTTATTTATTTTCCAGTTTCCAATTCATTAATAAGGAAAATACTTTAGTTGCTTAATTTTTAAGAAAAGGTGACTTAGCATTTTATAATAGTGAATAAAACCAGGACTGAGATCAATGATTTTACAAATCATGCTATCACAACGATATATACCCCCTAAGGGTACTACATGTCGGCACAAGGCCCCAAATATGGCATAAAGCCCATATATTCAACATATAGTGCGTTTCAATCGCCAATATAGTATTATTCTTATTCGGGATGGACCAAGTCACAATCCCTGGTCATAACCAATCCCGCACCTGCCATGGGATGTGAGTCACACCCTAAATAGCATCATAGTGTGATAAGCCAGGGTTTCAAACCCTCAGGCCATAATATACCAACTACTCACCTCTAACCTGCCGTGGCCTCGTCCGCAATGCCTTTTCTTTTCGTATTGACCTCCTCGTGTGTCGAATCTAGTCAAAACCATAGCGAATACATAAATATGGGTCAAAGAAACATAACTCACTCAAAAATACTCGAAAAGTACAACAATTCACGAAGTTGGTAAAACCCGAGCCCCAAGCCCACTTCTTGAAAAATTCCAAAAATCATACCAACAGATTCCTCATCTTGCCACGAGTCCGTACATATAAAATTTATTGAAAACGGAGTTCGAATGGCCTTTCAAATTCCTAAAATTCATTTTTAAAAACAAAGCTCTAGTTCTTCACAATTTCTACCCAATTTCATGAATTTTAGCGTTGATTCTTGTATAAAACAATGTTTTCTAGCCAAGAGACTTAGCTCCAAGCAATACCCGTTCAAAACCCTTTTCAAATCGCTCAAAAACCTCTCTTGGCGGAGTCAAAATGGTGTAAAATTATAAGGGTTCGCGTCTGAAATTTTAACTTAACTGTTCTGCCCTGACGCCTTCTTCTATGCGATCGCATTAGTCCCATTGCGATTGCATAGAGTAAAATTTCAAGGCCTTGAAATCTTCTTATGCGATCGCAGAACTAGCCACGCGATCGCATACCTTTGCCCCCCTTACACTACGCGATCACATCAACCCTTTACGCGATCACATTGAACAATTTTTATCAACCTATGCAATCACACACTCTTTCACGCGATCGCATAGAACAAAAATTCCACCCCCTTTACAACCTTCTGTGCGATCACAGACCTGTCTATGAGATCGCATAAAGTAAAACTGTCTGCAATTTTTCTGATGCATTAACATGTTCAAAATTTGCCCGTTGGCCATCCAAATTCACCCGAAACCCTCGGGACCTCAGCCAAATTCACAGATATGTTATATTACTTCATTCAAACTTGCTCGCAATATAAAAACATAATCATAAACATCAAAATCATCGGATTCTCGTGGATTCAAGACTAAGTTTTACTAAAACTTACGAAACTTGCATTTGATCTAAAACCCTACCTAAACACCTCTAAACGATCTGAAATTTTGCAGGCATATCCAGAATCACCTAACGGAGCTACTGCAACTCTCGAAATTCCATTCTGACCATCGAATCAAAGTCTCACCTACCATCCACAATTCACCAAAATCCAATCTTAGCCAATTCAAGCCTAAATCTACACCGGACCTCCGAATTTAATTCCGATTGTTCTCCTACGTCGTAAATCACCCCCAAAACTAGTAGAATCATTAGAAATCCATACCGAGCCTTCTAACTCATAGATCAACATTCAATCGACTTTTCCAAACTAACCTTCCCATATATAGGTTTATTGCCTCATTTCTAACCGAATTCTACCCAATTTACTTCAAGTTCTCCAAACACATATAATGAAACATATGAAAGCATAAAACGGGGAAAACGGGGCAGTAAATCCCATAAAGACTGGTCGGGTCATTACATCCTCCCTAACTTAAACAAACGCTCGTCCGCGAGTCGGTCAAGAAACATACGTGGAGGCTCAAATAAGTGTGGATATCTACGCTTCATCTTCTGCTAGGTCTCCCAAGTTTCTTCCTCCACGGGCCGACCTCTCCTCTGCACCTTTACCGAAGCTATGTCTTTGGATCTCAACTTTACCCAAAAATGGCTACCGGCTCCACATCGTAGGTCAAGTCCTCATCCAACAGTATCGTGCTAAAGTCTAATACATAAGACAGGTCTCCAACGTATTTCCGGCGCATAGAAACATGGAACACCGGATGAACTCCTGACAAGCTATGTGGAAAAGCAAGCATATAGGCCACCTCCATAATCTTCTTAAGTACCTCAAAAGGTCCAATGATCCTTGGGCTCAGCTTCCCTTTTTTCCCAAACCTCATAATGCCTTTCATAGGCAAAACTTTCAGCAACACCTTCTCGCCCACTGAAGAAGACACATCTCGGACCTTCCGGTCCGTATAACTCTTCTGACGCGACTGAGATGTGCGAAGTCTCTCCAAAATCACCTTCACCTTGTCTAAGGCATCATGGACTAACTTTGTCCCCAATAATCTAGCCTCGCCGGGCTCAAACCAACCAACTAGAGACCTACACCGTCTCCCATATAAGGCTTCATACGGTGCCATCTGAATGGTGAATTGATAGCTATTGTTATAAGCAAACTCCGCATAAGGCAACTAATTAGCCCAAGAACCTCCAAAATCAATAACTCAGGCACGCAACATATACTCTAATATCTGAATTGTATGCTCGGACTGCCCGTCCATCTGTGGGTGAAATGATGTGCTCAACTCTACCTGTGAACCCAATTCTCGCTGAAACGTCCTCCAGAACTGAGAAGTGAACTGCGTACCTCTATAAGATATAATAGAAACTGGGACCCCATGCAACCGCACAATCTCTCGAATAAAAATCTCTGCTAACCGCTCCGATGAATAGGTAGTGCACATAGGAATGAATTGTGCGGACTTGGTCAGTCGGTCCACGATCACCCAAACTGAATCCAATATCTTCTAGGTACGGGGAAGACCACACAAGAAGTCCATAGTAATCCTCTCCCATTTCCACTCGGGAATATCCATGTGCTGGAACACTCCACCGAGTCTCTGGTGTTCATATTTGACTTGCTGATAGTTAAGACATCAAGCCACATAATTCACAATATCCTTTTTCATCATTCTCCACCAGTTATGCTGTCTCAAATCTTGGTACATCTTCGTGGAGCCCGGATGAATCGAATATCGCAAGCCGTGGGCCTCCTCTAATATCAATTACTCGAGCCCATCTACATTGGGCACACAAATCCGGCCATGCATCCGCAACACACCATCATCTCCGAAAGTCACATCTTTGGCATCACCCTACTGGACCATGTCCTTCAGGACAAGTAAATGCGGATCATCATATTGACGCTCTCGAATACGGTCATACAAGGAATACCGAGATACCACACAAGCCATCACCTGGCTGGGCTGAGAAATATCTAACATCACCATATGATTAGCTAGAGCCTGAACATCAACTGCAAGGGGCCTCTCCCCAAATGGAATGTACGCCAAACTGCCCATACTAATAGTCTTCCGCCTTAACGTATCGGTCACCACATTGGCCTTCCTAGGATGATACAAGATAGTAATGTCATATTCCTTGAGTAATTCAAGCCATCGTCGCTGCCTCAAATTCTAATCTTTCTACTTAAACAAGTGCTGAAGACTGCGGTGGTCTGTATATACCTCACAAGACACGCCATACAGATAATGCCTCCAAATCTTTAAGGCATGAACAAGAGCAGCTAATTCTAAGTCGTGAACATGGTAATTCTTTTCATGGGGCTTTAACTGGAGAGAAGCATATGCAATAATTCTACCGTCCTGCATCAATACACAACCTATCCCAACTCTCGAAGCATCACAATAAACTGCATAAGAACCTGAAGCTGATGGCAATATAAGTACCGGAGCTGTGGTCAAGGCCAACTTGAGCTTTTGTAAGCTCTCATTGCATTCATCAGACCACACAAGTAGAGTATTCTTCTATATCAACTTCGTCAAAGGTGAAGCAATAGACAAAAAGCCCTGAATGAACCTGCGGTAGTAACCTGCCAAACCGAGAAAACTCCAGATCTTAGTAGCTGAGGACAGTCTGGGCCAATTCTGCACCACCTCGACCTTCTGTTGGTCAACCCGAATACAATTACTGGACACTACATGTCCCAGAAAAGTCACAGTATTAAGCCAGAACTCACACTTAGAAAACTTCGCACAAAGCTTTTCCTCTCTCAATCTCTGCAATACTACTCTCAAGTGTCGTGCATGCTCCTCTTGGCTGCGCGAGTACACCAGGACATCATCAATAAGTACTACCACAAAAGAATCCAGACACATTCGAAATACATTGTTCATCAAGTGAATGAATGCAACTGGGGCATTAGTCAGCGGAAAAGACATCACCAGAAATTTGTAGTGCTCATATCTCATTCTGTAAGCCGTTTTCATAATGTCTAAATCCCTAATCTTCAACTGGTGATAACCAGATCGAAGGTCAATTTTAGAGAATACACTTGCTCCCTGAAGTTCATAAAACAAGTCCTCAATACGAGGTAGTGGGTACTTGTTCTTTACTGTCATTGTGAGCACGTGATTTTTACCCCATATATGAGTTATTCCCATAAAATTCAAACAAAACAATTTTCTATTATTTTTACTATTTGTGTGAATTTTGTATTGATTGTTTGCATGTTATTTGCGTATGTTAAACCAAATAAAAAATACAAAATATGCACTTAGGATTTTATTTCATTCTTAGTATTAATTAGGCAGCAATTTGTTTTCGAACAAAATTAAAGGAAATGACAAAAATGGTCTTTGTATATATTTTTTGATTTTTAATAAATTTCTTAGAATTTAAATATAATAGATGAAAACACAAAAGGAAAATACATACAAAAATAAAAAGAAATATAGAAATACAAAACAAATAAAATACAAAATACAAAAAGAACAAATGAAGAAAATGAAAAAAGAAAAAAAAAATTAAGATGCAAAAAATAAGAATTAGGCCATTGAACCCATCAGTTCATCCCAAACGTTCCTGGCCCAAGGGTTGATATACCCGGTCTTGTCATGACCCTAGTTCACCAATCGTGAACATGTCATGATGGCACCTAGTCTCCGCGACCAGGTAATCCTAACACATTGCAGAATATACAAGTTATAAACTATAAACAAGAAATAACAGAAAGACGATATAATTAAGAATGTACTCTATGCCGCTTGGCACATACACTCATCAACACGCTGTATAAAATATACCACCAAGACCCGGAATCCCACGGGAAACACAGACTAAAAGAAATACAACTGTGGCTCTATGTGTAAAAAGTATCTAAAACAACGAAAAGAAGGAAAAACATCTACTAGAACTATAAGAATAGAAGGAGGGCCTCCGGATCCGCGGACGTAGCAGATCATACCTCGAGGTCTCCAATGTGCTGCTGATATCACCTAGTATGGGCATGTCCTGATGTACCTGGATCCGCACAACAAAAGTGTGCGGAAGAGTAGCATGAGTACACCATGGCGATACTCAGTAAGTGCCAAGCCTAACCTCGATGGAGTAGTGATGAGGAAGGTCAGGGCCCTACTGAGAGAAAATAATTACAAAATGATAATAACAATAATAAGCAGTTTAAATGATAATAATTCTGAAATAACAACAATAAAGTGATTACTGCAACCGTCTACAATTAAGCTAACAACAAGTAACAAAACTCAATTATGAAATCTAGGACCTGTGGGAATTGAACCCACAGCCCCTTAACAATATCCCCGGGTCTCCGGGAATCGAACCCGCAGCCCATGTCTCAATACCTCAAGATGTGTCTCAAAGAATCTCAGGATCTCCGGGAATCGAACCCGCAGTCCATATCTCAATAATATATCAATAACTCAGGATCTCCGTGAATCGAACCCACAGTCCATATCTCAATAACTCAGGATCTCCTGGAATCGAACCCGCAGTCCATAAACAATACCACTCCGGGTCTCTGGGAATCGAACCCACAGCCCTGGGATATCCGGGAATCGAACCCGCAGCCCACCAAAACAACAAACAAAGAAAACACACAGAGAGAATATAAATCCTAGCTAATCATGCTTTTCTAACTAATACCGGGTACAAGTAACAATTTGATAAGCTAAGAGCAGGAATATCACTAATCGGACAGTTCAAGTAAAGTGTGTGTTACAACAACCAGCGCATGTACACGCTCGTCACCTCGCGTACAAGGCATTTAAACTATCACATAATATCCTAGGGGTGAAAGTTCCCCCACACGAGGTTAGACAAGCCACTTACCTCGACTCCGGTACAAAACCGCTAAGAGACAACACTCTTGCCATGAATGTCGGCCTCCACAGGTGTAATATCTGATAAAAATCAATAGAATCACATCAAAATAGGCCAATTGGGCATTACCCAATCAAAACAACTCAAAATACACCAAAAACCACAAGTTGCCAAAACCCGAATTTCGGTACGCTTCTCAAAAAATTATGAAAGTTATATATTCGGGTTCCTTATCTCAACACGAGTCCGTGCATATAAAATTTATCGAAATCGGACTCCGTTCACCCATTCAAATCAAAGGTTTTCTAAAATTTAGGCCTCGGGCTCAAACCCACCTTTAATCTTCCATTTTCAGTGAAATAATCAAGGATTTCATGATAAACTAACGAATTAAGGTCAAGAAACTTACCCCCGATGATTTCCCGATGATATCGCAGCGTTTCCCCTTCAATTTCCTCTCTTGGAGCTCAAAAATAGCATTTTAGTGAATGAGGGTCGCGGGTGGACTATTCTGGTTTTAATATCTCTGACTGGAAAATTACCCTTCGCGTTCGCGTCCCCCATCTCGCATTCGCGATGCCTTGCCAAACGAACATTCGCGAACGCGACTACCTTCACGCGTTCGTGCTGAAGAAAAATCCCAGCCCTCCAAAATTGAACTACGCGAAAGCGACCTGGTCATCGCGAACACGATGCCTCTCGAAAATATACCTACGCGAACGCGACCTGGCCATCGCGAACGCGATGGTCTATCAACTGACCTTACGCGAACGCGTCTTAACCATCGCGAACGCGATTCCCCCAGCAGCTGACCCTTCGCGAACGCGGGCCCTGCCACGCGAACGCGTTGACCAAAGGTCTGCTGCACTGCTGCTACATTTTTCTGCAGTTTTCATGCTTCAAAATTGCCCGGATGATGGTCCGGGTTCATCCCGAGGCCCCCGGGGCCCCAACGAAAGCCACCAACATACTCCAAAACAAGATATGAACTTGTTCCAATCATAAAAACACCATCCTAAACATCAAAATCACCAATTACACATGGATTCAAGCCTAAGTTTCTTCAAAACTTCCGAAACTAACATTCAATCAAAAACCCCACCAAACGACGTCCGAATGACCTGAAAATTTGCGGACATATCCAAAATCACATAGCGAAGCTACAAAAATTGTTGGAATTCCATTCCGACCCCCAGATCAAAATCTCACCCATCGTTCGGATTCGCCAAAATTTCGAACTTCGGCATTTCAAGCCTAAATGAGCTACGGAACTCCAAAGTACCTTCCAAACACGCTCCCAACCACGAAATCACCTAACAGAGCTAATGGAACCATCGGATTTCTGTTCCAAGGTCGTCTTAACACTGTTCTGGCTACAGGACATTTTCCAATTATAAAGCTTGTATCTAGGGACTAAGTGTCCCAAAACACTCCGAATTCCAGAACCGACCCTCCCGGCAAACCACAATAGCAGAAATGAACTTAGGGAAACAGTTAAATTAGGGATCGGGGCGTGAATTTCAAAAATGACCGGCCGGGTCGTTACATCTTCCCACACTTAAAATATTCGTTCGTCCTTGAACGAGCATAGAAAACATACCTGGAATGGTGAAGAGATGAGTGTACTGGCTGCGCATATCTTGCTCGGTCTCCCAAGTCGCCTCCTCGACCGGCTGACCCCACCATTGAACCTTTACTAAAGCGATGTTCTTTGACCTTAGCTTCCTGACTTGCCTGTCTAGAATGGCTATTGGCTCCTCAACATAAGACAGACCCTCGTCTAGCTGAACAGAAGTGAAATCCAGCTCATGGGACGGGTCGCCATGGTATCTCCGAAGCATAGAGACATGAAATAAGGGGTGGACTCCGGCTAGGCCTGGGAGGTAAGGCCAACTCATAAGCAACCTCCCCAACACGCCTCAAAATCTCAAAAGGGCCAATAAATCTAGGACTCGGCTTCCCTTTCTTCCCAAACCTCATAACGCCCTTCATGGGCGAGACTCGAAGCAGAGCCCGCTCACTAACCATAAAGCCACATCGCGAACCTTCTTGTCCGCATAACTCTTCTGTCTAGACTGGGCTGCACAAAGTCTGTCCTGAATCACCTTGACCTTGTCCATTGCATCCTGAACCATATCAGTACCTAGCAGCCTGGCCTCGCCCGTCTCGAACCAACCCACGGGAGACTTGCACCTCTTACCATATAGGGCCTCATACGGTGCCATCTGAATACTGGACTGTAGCTGTTGTTATAAGAAAACTCCGCCAGTGGAAAGAAGTGATCCCATGAACCTCCAAACTCAATCACGCATGCACGAAGCATATCCTCCAAAATCTTAATTGTGCGCTCGGACTGACCATCAGTCTAGGGGTGAAACGGTGTGCTCAGCTCCACCATAGTACCTAAATCCTGCTATACGGCTCTCCAGAACCGTGAAGTGAACTGAGTGCCTCTATCTGAAATGATGGAAACTGGAATACCATGTAGCCGAACTATCTCCCTAATATAGATCTCCGCCAATCGCTCGGATGAATAAGTAGTGCTTACTGGTATGAAGTGGGTGGACTTGGTCAGCCGATCCACAATAACCCTAATGGAATCAAACTTCCTAACAGTCCGTGGAAGCCCAGATACAAAGTCCATGGTGATGCGCTCCCATTTCCACTCTGGAATCTCAATCTGCTGCATCAATCCACCTGGATGCTCATACTTCACCTCTAGAATCATAATCAACTATATCCCTCTTCATCCTCTTCGTCCAGTAATGCTGTCTCAAGTCCTGATACATCTTCGAGGCTCCCGGATGGATGGAATACCGCAAGCTATGGGCCTCTGCTAGAATCAGCTCTCGAAGATCATCTACATTGGGCACACAGATACGCCCATGCATCCTCATAACTCCGTCATCCCCGATGGTAACATCTCGAGCATCACCACGCCGAACTCTATCCTGAAGGACAAGCAAATGAGGGTCGTCGAACTGACGCTCCCTGATGCGGTCAAGTAGAGAAGACCGAGAAACCACACAAGCCAAAACCCGGCTGGGCTCCGAGAGATCCAGTCTAACAAACTGCCTGGCTAAAGCCTGAACATCCATCGCCATAGGCCTCTCCGAAGCTGGTAGATATGCCAAACTCCCCAAACTCTCTGCCCGACGACTCAAGGCATCGGCAACCACATTAGCCTTGCCCGAATGATAAAGAATAGTAATATCATAGTCCTTGAGTAGCTCCAACCATCTCCTCTGACACATATTCAGGTCCTTCTGCTTAAGCAAGTGCTGCAAGCTCCGGTGATCAGTGTATATCTCACAAGGAACTCCATACAAATAATGACGCCAAACCTTCAAGGCGTGAACAATGGCAGCTAACTCCAGATCATGAACATGATAGTTCTTCTCATGTATCTTCAACTGCCTGGACGCATAGGCAATCACCCTATCGTCCTGCATCAATACTGCACCGAGACCAACTCGTAAGGCATCACAATATACTGTATAGGACCCCGAACCTGTAGGCAACATCAATATAGGGGCCAAAGTCAAAGCTGTCTTGAGCTTCTGAAAGCTTGCCTCACACTCATCTGTCCACTAAAAAGGGGCACCCTTTTGGGTCAATCTGGTCATTGGTGCTGCAATTGAAGAGAACCCCTATACGAAACGACGATAATAGCCCGCCAAACCAAGGAAGCTGCGAATCTCAGTAGCGGAGGAGGGTCTGGGCCAACTCTGCACGGCCTCCACCTTCCTCGGGTCTACTCGAATACCATCACTCGACACCACGTGGCCTAAAAATGCCACTGAACTCAACCAGAATTCACATTTAGAGAACTTGGCATATAGTTGCCTCTCCCTCAGAATCTGAAGCACTATCCTCAAATGCTGCTCGTGCTCTTCCCGACTCCTTGAATATACTAGAATATCATCAATGAAAATAATCACGAACAAGTCCAGATATGGCCTGAACACACTGTGCATCAAATGCATAAAGGCTGCAGGGGCGTTAGTCAGCCCAAAAGACATCACAAGGAACTCATAGTGACCATACCGAGTCCTGAAGGCAGTCTTCGGGATATCCGGCTCCCGAATCTTCAGCTGATGATATCCAGAGCGCAAATCAATTTTAGAAAACACATGTGCGCCCTATAGCTGGACAAATAAATCATCAATGCGAGGCTAATGATACAGGTTCTTCACTGTAACCTTGTTCAGCTGACGATAGTCAATACACACACGCATAGAACCGTCCTTTTTCTTCACAAACAACACAGGAGCACCCCAAGGCAAAACACTGGGTCGAATGTAACCCTTGCCCAATAACTCCTGTAACTGGTCCTTCAACTCCTTTAAATCAGGAGGAGCCATACGGTATGGTGGAATAGAAATGTACTGAGTGCCCAGCAACAAATCAATAGCAAAATCAATATCTCTGTCGGGAGGCATACCCGGGAGATCCGCTGGAAATAATCAGCAAATTCACGTACCACAGGAACGGAATCAATAAAGGGAGTGTCAATACTGACGTCCCGCACATAAGCTAAATAAGCAGCACACCCCTTCTCAAAACAAGCTCTGGGAGGACACAGTGGCTACAACTGACCGGCCTCACCCCCACTAGTCTTACCCATAGAGGTACCCCGCGGAGGAGGTGCACTAAAAACTGGGGGAGCATAATAAGGCTCCTGAGGTGTTGGAAGAGTTGGAGTGCTACCGGCTGCGGGCAATGCTGAGTGAACTGGTCGGCCGGAATAACCCCTACCAAAACGACCGGCTGATGAAGTGCGGGCACCGGAGAAATGGCCCAACTCACGAGACCTCTTGGCCTCTCTTTCTCTCCGCTCTCTAGGGAGCATACTGTCGATCCTCCTGGCAATATTTACTGCCTGCTGATAAAATATATCGATCTCCAACTCTCTGGCCATGCTGGATCGGATCGGCGGGATCAAGCCCTCAATAAATCTCTGCACCCTCTCCCGGACCGTGGCCAGCAGAGCCGGTGCATGCCTGGCGAGCCGGGTGAAACTAATAGCATACTCTGATACTGACATGGAGCCCTGTTGCAATCTCTCAAACTCCGAGCGCCAAGAATCCCTAAGGCTCTGGGGAACAAACTCCGTCAAAAACAGATTTGAAAACTGCGTCCAGGTCAACGAAGCGGACTCCTCCGGACTATCCAACTCATACGTGCGCCACCAATCATAAGCGGTCCCACGAAACTGAAACGTAGTGAAGGAAACCCCGCTGGTCTCCACAATCCCCATGGTAGAAAGAATACGATGACACTCCTCCAGAAAACCCAATGCATCATCTGAAGCCAAACCACTGAACACTGGAGGGTCATATTTCTTGAACCTCTCCAATCTACGCTGCTCGTCCTCAGAGCCAGCTGGCCCACCTTCGGGCTATGCTGGGGCGGCAAGAGGCATAACCATAATCTCTGGAACCTGTCCCATTGGCACTCTCTACTCAGGTGTAACGGCTGCAGGAGTCTAGACCCCTCCCCCAGCCTGGGATGTAGCTGCAGCGTGAGCTAAAGTGGTATACTTACTCATGAACTGGGCCAGGGTCTCCTGGAGTGCTGGAGTAGTAGTAGCTGTAGTCGGTGTACCAGGTGCCTGCTCTCCAACCTGGTCCACATGTGGCACTTAGCGGAAGCGCGCGCAGGTGATGTGGCTGCACCTCGGGCGCATCCTCATCCTCTACCTCGGCCCCGGCCTCTGACGGCGGCAACAGGGGGCGCGGGTACCTGATCGTCGCGAGTAGCACGTGTCCTCACCATATATGAGAGAATAGAAAACAATAGTTTAGATTTGGTGCCAAAAATGTCGCACGACTAGGAATCCAAAAGAAATGAAGAGTTTCCTAAATAGTTACATAGCCCCTCGTAGATAAATACAGACGTCTCCATATATATCAGTGAGACTCTATGTAACCCGTGTGTGTCCCGTGACTCCTATGAACCTAGAGCTCTAATACCAACTTGTCACGACCCTAGTTCACCAATCGTGAACATGTCATGACGGCACCCAGTCCCCGCGACCAGGTAAGCCTAAAACATTGCGGAATATACAAGTTATGAAATATAAACAAGAAATAACAGAAAGACGATATAATTAAGAATGTACTCCGTGCCGCTTGGCACATACACTCGTCAACACGCTGTATAAAATATACCACCAAGACCCAGAATCCCACGGGTAACACAGACTAAAAGAAATACAACGGTGGCTCTATGTGTAAAGAGTATCTAAAACAACGAAAAGAAGGAAAAAAATATACTAGAACTATAAAAATAGAAGGAGGGCCTCCGGATCCGCGGACGTAGCAGATCATACCTCGAGATCTCCAATGTGCTGCTGATATCACCTAGAATGGGCCTGTCCTGATGTACCTGGATCTGCACAACAAAAGTGTGCAGAAGAGTAGCATGAGTACACCACAGCAGTACTCAGTAAGTGCCAAGCCTAACCTCGATGGAGTAGTGATGAGGAAGGTCAGGGCCCTACTGAGAGAAACAATAACAAAATGATAATAACAATAATAAGTAGTTTAAATGATAATAATTCTAAAATAACAACAATAAAGTGATTACTGCAACCGTCTACAATTAAGCTAACAACAAGTAACAAAACTCAATTAACAAATCCAGGACCTGTGGGAATTGAACCCACAGTCCCATTAACAGTATCCCCGGGTCTCCGGGAATCGAACCCGCAGCCCATGTCTCAATACCTCAAGATGTGTCTCAGTGAATCTCAGGATCTCTGGGAATCGAACCCGTAATTGAACCCGCAGTCCATATCTCAATAACTCAGGATCTCCGGGAATCGAACCCGCAGTCCATATCTCGATAACTCAGGATCTCCGGGAATCGAACCCGCAGTCCATATCTCAATAACTCGGGATCTCCGGGAATCGAACCCGCAGTTCATATCTCAATAACTCAGGATCTTCGGGAATCGAACCCGCAGTCCATAAACATGTCACGACCCTAGTTCACCAATCGTGAACATGTCGTGACGGCACCCAGTCCCCACGACTAGGTAAGCCTAACACTTTGCGGAATGTACAAGTTTATGAACTTTAAACAAGAAATAGCGGAAAAAGATATAAATAGGAATGTAATCCGTGCCGCTTGGCACATACACTCGTCAACACACTGCATAAAAATACCACCAAGACCCGGAATCCCACGGGTAACACAGACTAAAAGAAATACAACTGTGGCTCTATGTGTAAAGAGTATCTAAAACAACGAAATGAAGGAAAACATCTACTAGAACTATCAGAATAGAAGGAGGGCCTCCGGATCCGCGGACGTAGCAGATCATACCTCGAGGTCTCCAAGTGTGCTGCTGATATCACCTAGTATGGGCATGTCCTGATGTACCTGGATCTGCACAACAAAAGTGTGCAGAAGAGTAGCATGAGTACACCACGGCGGTACTCGGTAAGTGCCAAGCCTAACCTCGATGGAGTAGTGACGAGGAAGGTCAGGGCCCTACTGAGAGAACAATAATATAATGATGATAACAATAATAAGCAGTTTAAATAATTATGAATCCGAATGACGACAGTAAAGTGATTTCTGCAACCGTCTACAATGTAAGCTAGCAGCAAGTAAATAACTAAATAAAAACTCAATCGGCAAGTCCAGGACCTGTGGGAATCGAACCCACAGTCCCATTGACAGTACCTCCGGGTCTCCGGGAATCGAACCCGCAGCCCATATCTCAATAAATAATCAATAACTCGGGATCTCCGGGAATCGAACCCGCAGTCCCTACCAATAACTCGGGATCTCGGGAATCGAACCCGTAGTCCCTACCAATAACTCGGGATCTCGGGAATCGAACCCGTAGTCCCTACCAATAACTCGGGATCTCGGGAATCGAACCCGTAGTCCCTACCAATAACTCAGGATCTCGGGAATCGAACCCGTAGTCCCTACCAATATCACGTCGGGTCTCTGGGAATCGAACCCACAGCCCTGGGTCTCCGGGAATCGAACCCGCAGTCCACAAACAATATCACTCCGGGTCTCTGGGAATCGAACCCACAGCCCTGGGATCTCCGGGAATTGAACCCGCAGTCCACCAACACATCAAATAAAGAAAACACACAGAGAGAATATAATATGTTAAATTACAACTTCACCGAAATTAGTGCCAACAATTTATCAAGAGTTCAAGTAAATCAACTAGGCAATTAAACATGTTGAATCCTAGCTAATCATGCTTCTCTAAGTAATACCGGGTAATGGTAACGCTTTTATCAGCTAAGAGCAGGAATATCACTAATCGGACAATTCAAGTAAAGTGTGTGTTACAACAACCAGCGCATGTACACGCCCGTCACCTCGCGTACAAGGCATTTAAACTATCACATAATATCCTAGGGGTAAAGGTTCCCCTACACGAGGTTAGACAAGCCACTTACCTCGATTCCGGTACAAAACCGCTAAGAGACAACCCTCTTGCCGCGAATATCCGACTCCGAGTGGCCCGAATCTAGTCAAACCAATTACACAGTATAAATAACATCGCAAGTAACTAACTACAATGATAAAATTACAGCTACGGCGCGAAAGTGGGTGAAATGACCAAAATACCCCTGAATCCATCGGCTCGGAATTGAAATATTTTTACGTTTTCAGAACCCTCGTACTCTCACGAGTCTAACCATATAAAAATCTCTCAAATCGGACCACAAATGGCCCTTCAAATCCCAAATTTAAAGTTTTTGCTCCAAGCCCTAATTTCTTACAATTTTGCTATGTTTTCATAAATTTCAAGGATGATTCTTCAATAAAATCATGTATTTAGTTCATAGGACTTACCTCTAATCACTTCTTGTCAAAACCCCTTCAATACTCGTCCAAAAGCTCTCAAGAATGACCAAAAATGGTGGAAAAATGGGTTTGGTTCGCGGATGAAATGTTTTTAAACATTATGCCCAGGTATTTTGTTCACTGCGATCGCGGGAAATGCTTCGCGATCGCGGAGAACAAATTCTTGGCCAAAAATTACCCTTCGCGATCGCGGGAAATGCCTCGCGATCGCGGTGAACAAGTTCCAGTTCCTCCGGATAGGCTTCAGTAAAATGGCCATAACTTTTTACACACAACCCCAAATGATGAATGGTTTGATGTTCTGGAAACTAGACACACAGGGCTATAACTTTCATGTGTTGATCATTTCCTGAATCCTTATACATTGCGAGATACAAGCTTCCAAATCCATTTATGTGTTTTAGATATCCTTCTCGGACAGCATAGAGTGTAACGTACATAACTTTTTCTACAAATTTCCAAATGCGAATTTCTTTAGCTTTCTGAAAACTAGACACGATGAGCTACAACTTTCGTTTTTGAATCACCTCAAAATACCTTTTAGATAAAAAGATATGATCTTCCAAAGTAGGGCCTGCGCGACAGAAATCTCTTCTTCGCGATCGCGAAGCCATCTACGCGATCGCGATTCATTAGTTCATTTCTCAGATTTTACTCACCGCGATCGCGACCAATACCCCGCGATCGCGTAGAGCACTGCTGTAGCCAAAAACCAGCAGTGAAAAATGGCCTAGAAATGGTCCGAAACCACCCCGAAACTCACCCGAGGCCCCCGGGACCTCAACCAAAAACACCAACACTTCCTATAACCTTATTCAAACTTGTTCCAATCATCCAAACACGTCCATAAACACAAAAATTATCAATTTACAACGGATTCGAGCCTAAATTTCTTAAAACTTTCCGAATTGCACATTCGATCTAAAACCCGACCAAACGACGTCCGAATGACCTGAAAATTTGCGGACATATCCAAAATCACATAACGAAGCTACAGAAATTGTCGAAATTCCATTCCGACCCCCGGATCAAAATCTCACCTATCGTTCGGATTCGCCAAAATTTCAAACTTCGGCATTTCAAGCCTAATTGAGCTACGAACCTCCAAAATACTTTCCGAACGCGCTCCCAACCCCAAAATCACCTAACGGAGCTAATGGAACCATCGGATTTCCGTTCCGAGGTCGTCTTAACACTGTTCCGGCTACGGGCCATTTTCTAACTTTAAAGCTCTCATTTAGGGACTAAGTGTCCCAAAATACTCCAAATTTCAGAACCGACTCTCCCGGCAAACCACAATAGCATAAATGAAGTTAGGGGAACAGTTAAATTGGGGATTGGGGCGTAATTTTCTAAAACGACCGGCCGGGTCGTTACATCTTCCCACACTTAAAAGATTCGTTCGTCCTCGAACGGGTAGTGAAAAGATGAGGGTACTGGCTGAGCATATCCTGCTCAGTCTCCCAAGTCGCCTCCTCGACCGGCTGGCCCCGCCTGAACCTTTACCAAAGCGATGTTCTTTGACCTTAGCTTTCTGACCTGCCTGTCTAGAATGGCTACCGGCTCCTCAACATAAGACGGATCCTTGTCTAGCTGAACAGAAGTGAAATCCAACACATGCGACAGGTCATCATGGTATCTCCGGAGCATGGAGACATGAAATACGAGATGGACTCCGGCTAGGCTGGGAGGTAAGGCCAACTCATAAGCAACCTCCCCAACATGCCTCAAAATCTCAAAAGGGCCAATAGATCTAGGACTCAGCTGGGCACATTAGCCTGATATAATCTGAAGATATTCCCTCTTGTTCAACAATTAAGTCTTAGAGCCTAATTCCAACATCCGGAATTCTATGTCAAGCTTGTTTTCATCAAGAGATCACTCAATATTCCTCAAACGCCGTCCTCAAACATGACTGCATAACCTTGCTGGATTCTTACCTTGCAACACAAAATCCACAGGACCACGATAATATTTCATGATCAAATTAGCCAAAAATTCAACGAATCGGATGCTCCCATTGCACCTCACGATCTACATAGGTCTCGTTCTAACTTTTACAATACTGACACGACGGAAGAGGTGTGCCGATATCCATAACCAACTACTGAATCAACAATTCATTAGGTCTATACTCCTGACAGGATCCATTACCTTTTCCTAAACTAAAGGATGATCCTTTCCTCTATACTATACTTCATATAATCAGTTTGCACTGAGCCCAAATCACATAATCTCATCTCACCCAGTACGAGCTGCTCAGGCGATAAGCCACATCAGACATAATCAACAGTTCCACAAGATGACACAATGTGCCAGTAGGCTACTAATTCGTACGTGTTACAAAAGGAAGGCGAACACTAGAGAGAACTATTCAACTCTCACACTAACATGTACCTCCTCAGAAAATAGGAAACGGAACACATAAAAGCAATTATAGACACTGAAATAAACATCACACTGTTGCGGCGTGCAACCCGATCCCAACAATATGACCATGGCGGCGTGCCACCCGATCCCAACAATATAACCATGGCGGCGTGTCACCCGATCCCAACAATATAGACTCACACAAAGAGTCATATGTCGAGCTGAATAGCTCATCACATCAAAATACTGAATATCGATCATAAGCACACTAAGGTGCATGATATCGGACTCAATGAAAACATATAGCGCTATAGGCTATGAACTCAAGCACAACTGAGGTGCGACATATGATATGAGCCTCAAGAGCCATCATGCTCATATAACATCACCGCTGAGCGGAACCTCAACACATAAGGAACTTACCAAGCCGTCTCACACTCATACGACGCAATATATCTTTACTTGAATTAACTAACCGCGAAATAAGACCGCGACTATCCCTCCATAAAGGGCGCATTGCTGGAAGAAACATAACTGGCCTGACGCAAGGCTTACTTCCACATTTAAATCTAACCACCGACCTTAAGTCTATCCTGGTCGTGCCAAGCTAAGTCAATAATATTTCACAGGTCTATAACCCACTAAGCAGAGTGCCCTCCGGGCATAAGTTCTCAAATGGATGATATCACCAAAATCCTCATACTTGGTTTAAATTTCTAACCAATCAAGTGACTACAAGTCACACCTATACAATCTTCTTGTGGGTCAAGCTCCCACCATCTTCCGAATAATTAAACGGACCTGCACATTCAACCTACCGGCTGCACTAACACTGAAAAGTGATCAGGAGTCCCTAACCGGGATGCAAAGCCTTTCTTATAGAACACCGATCTCAAATGATACTGATGTTAATACCCATCTTACTCAAAACACTGAAACTCCTTTCCTGCTCATCCGAGCTCTTTATATCACATTCATTGACCAAACTGTGACCCTGGGTCCTTACTTCAAATTTCATACTACTCACTGCATATCACGTGCCGATATACGATAGACACAATTTCCATCATAGCTCTAGAACTGACGATAGGCTAATATTACATCACATAAGACTTTTCATTTAGCTCACTGTAGGAGAACTATAACAACATACGGCGAATTCTCATAACCATTGAATATGCCAATCTCTAAGTAGTGGTCCAAGCCAACATAACCCTTCCCGAGATCTGCCTACTCATAACAAGCCCTTAACAGAAGAATACTTCAGAATTACATCAATCACTGCGACCGACAAGTCTCAAATGCACCGCCACAAATCACATGCATAATTCGATCATGTTGCTTGAATCGACCATTGACACCAATACGCCAACTCAACTATGGCTGATCAATCTACTTCCTTCCAGGTTATCCTTGATTGCCTTATAAATGTTAATATCTTCCTTCAATACCTAACTTATTCCAACCGCACTTACCCCGAGTGACCTTAAATCATGAGGCCATGCTATCTCGAGAACGACGACCATTTCATGTCTCTCAAATACTACACCACAAGTCAAAACATCATAGATCGTTTTGTGCCTTTCTTCATAAGTTGCTTTCAAAGCTTGAGCCTCAACTGTACTTATAGACTCAGAATTATCGGGCACCACACTTTACCTCTTGAATTCACTAGGACCGCTATTGAGAACCATCCGGTTCTAACTTGCCCCAAGTACGCAACCAACTCTACTGAATTTCTTTATAACATATGAATACCCTCTCGATAAAGCACCCAGCGGAATCACTTCCCGCGAAGCTTGCACCTATACGAGGCATAAATCATGAATATTTCCCTCAAGTTTGAACATGAGCCAGTAAGGCTAACCATAACATGCATTCAACAATTCATATACGCTAACATCCAGAATTCACACAGATAATTAACCATGCAACCCAAATCTTAAGTGGTGGGACTCTCCCACTTAGCCCAACGCCACTATTACATGACTCTCGAAAACATTAGAACCATTCTCTCGAGTCATTTACTATTATTCAACTGCAACTGACTTGATCCAACGAATATAACCACATGTGCTCTATTAGCACTCTAACATCATAGGGTATGACCTCATCCCAATACAACCAAACATCTTCTCGCTCCATGCACCGAGCATTCTCTACCAACAACATCTTAAAACATACTATGATTCACACACGCCTACGAAGCACCATGTAGCCTTTGTTAAATATTTCCCTGCTGATAATAAAATGCAGGGTTTATTAGGGACACATGAACATCTAAAGTCCCAACATTATACCATACGAGCCTCAACTCTTGCCCATTCGCAAATTTTCCAGAACTTTTGAATAGCACCTAAATACATCGCATGCCAAATCTGATATGACACATGACCCATAATTACATCGTTGATAGTGAAATCCTTTCACTTGACACGAAGCCTTAAGATACATCTTGCTAATCCATGATACTAGCCCTTAACATTCGTACGTCTTCATCATAAAACAAGCCAAAGGCATTCGTTTGGTACATGTCCTTCTTAAGACAGTTAAACTCATATTCCCTAGTATCTCTGCTGGCTGAATCCTTCGCTAAATAGATATCTCATATGAACCATATAGTCTTTATTACCACCAACTATCTTTAGATCTACATCCACCTTGTGATTCTACCGTTGCTGTGACGATTTGGCAGTTAAGTAAACCTTCTCACGACCGTACTATCAACCGAATGCTAGAACCTAGTGTACCCCCATGTGCACAATTGAAGATCTCTCAATTCTCTTGCATTATCGATATGGATGACACGTGGTAACAATGGTTGAGTAAATTCTTGACTCCCTTGAAATCCCTGTGCAGCGTCACGAACCGTCGGCGCATACTTGATACCGAGTGCGCAATTTCAATACACGAGTGGATGCAAAAGAAGATATGACATAGGCTCCAACTGAATAAATGGCGCACGATAAGGAATTCAAAGAATTGAAGAGTTTCCTAAACAGTTACATAGCCTCTCGTAGATAAATACAGACGTCTCCGTATCGATCAGCGAGAATATAAGTAACCGGTCTGTGCCCCGTGACTCCTACGAACCTAGAGCTCTGATACCAACTTGTCACGACCCTAGTTCACCAATCGTGAACATGTCGTGACGGCACCCGGTCCCCACGACTAGGTAATCCTAACACTTTGCGGAATGTACAAGTTTATGAACTTTAAACAAGAAATAGCGGAAAAAGATATAAATAGGAATGTAATCCGTGCCGCTTGGCACATACACTCGTCAACACACTGCATAAAAATACCACCAAGACCCGGAATCCCACGGGTAACACAGACTAAAAGAAATACAACCTGTGGCTCTATGTGTAAAGAGTATCTAAAACAACGAAATGAAGGAAAACATCTACTAGAACTATCAGAATAGAAGGAGGGCCTCCGGATCCGCGGACGTAGCAGATCATACCTCGAGGTCTCCAAGTGTGCTGCTGATATCACCTAGTATGGGCATGTCCTGATGTACCTGGATCTGCACAACAAAAGTGTGCAGAAGAGTAGCATGAGTACACCACGGCGGTACTCGGTAAGTGCCAAGCCTAACCTCGATGGAGTAGTGACGAGGAAGGTCGGGGCCCTACTGAGAGAACAATAATATAATGATGATAACAATAATAAGCGGTTTAAATAATTATGAATCTGAATGACGACAGTAAAGTGATTTCCGCAACCGTCTACAATGTAAGCTAGCAGAGCAAGTAAATAACTAAATAAAAACTCAATCGGCAAGTCCGGGACTGTGGGAATCGAACCCACGGTCCCATTGACGATACCTGCGGGTCTCCGGGAATCGAACCCGCGGCCCATATCTCGATAAATAATCAATAACTCGGGATCTCCGGGAATCGAACCCGCGGTCCTACCAATAACTCGGGATCTCGGGAATCGAACCCGTAGTCCCTACCGATAACTCGGGATCTCGGGAATCGAACCCGTAGTCCCTACCAATAACTCGGGATCTCGGGAATCGAACCCGTAGTCCCTACCAATAACTCGGGATCTCGGGAATCGAACCCGTAGTCACTACCAATAACTCGGGATCTCGGGAATCGAACCGTAGTCCCTACCAATAACTCGGGATCTCGGGAATCGAACCCGTGGTCCACTACCAATATCACGTCGGGTCTGCGGGAATCGAACCCACGGTCCCATTCTCGGGAATCGAACCGCGGTCCGCCGACACATCAAATAAAGAAAACACACGAGAGAGAATATAATATGTTAAATTACAACTTCACCGAAATTAGTGCCAACAATTTATCAAGAGTTCAAGTAAATCAACTAGGCAATTAAACATGTTGAATCCTAGCTAATCATGCTTCTCTAAGTAATACCGGGTAATGGTAACGCTTTTATCAGCTAAGAGCAGGAATATCACTAATCAGACAATTCAAGTAAAGTGTGTGTTACAACAACCAGCGCATGTACACGCCCGTCACCTCGCGTACAAGGCATTTAAACTATCACATAATATCCTAGGGGTAAAGGTTCCCCTACACGAGGTTAGACAAGCCACTTACCTCGATTCCGGTACAAAACCGCTAAGAGACAACCCTCTTGCCGCGAATATCCGACTCCGAGTGGCCCGAATCTAGTCAAACCAATTACACAGTATAAATAACATCGCAAGTAACTAACTACAATGATAAAATTACAGCTACGGCGCGAAAGTGGGTGAAATGACCAAAATACCCCTGAATCCATCGGCTCGGAATTGAAATATTTTTACGTTTTCAGAACCCTCGTACTCTCACGAGTCTAACCATATAAAAATCTCTCAAATCGGACCACGAAATGGCCCTTCAAATCCCAAATTTAAAGTTTTTGCTCCAAGCCCTAATTTCTTACAATTTTGCTATGTTTTCATAAATTTCAAGGATGATTCTTCAATAAAATCATGTATTTAGTTCATAGGACTTACCTCTAATCACTTCTTGTCAAAACCCCTTCAATACTCGTCCAAAAGCTCTCAAGAATGACCAAAAATGGTGGAAAAATGGGTTTGGTTCGCGGATGAAATGTTTTTAAACATTATGCCCAGGTATTTTGTTCACTGCGATCGCGGGAAATGCTTCGCGATCGCGGAGAACAAATTCTTGGCCAAAAATTACCCTTCGCGATCGCGGGAAATGCCTCGCGATGGCGGTGAACAAGTTCCAGTTCCTCCGGACAGGCTTCAGTAAAATGGCCATAACTTTTTACACACAATCCCAAATGATGAATGGTTTGATGTTCTGGAAACTAGACACACAGGGCTATAACGTTCATTTGTTGATCATTTCCTGAATCCTTATACATTGCGAGATACAAGCTTCCAAATCCATTTATGTGTTTTAGATATCCTTCTCGGACAGCATAGAGTGTAACGTACATAACTTTTTCTACAAATTTCCAAATGCGAATTTCTTTAGCTTTCTGAAAACTAGACACGATGAGCTACAACTTTCGTTTTTGAATCACCTCAAAATACCTTTTAGATAAAAAGATATGATCTTCCAAAGTAGGGCCTGCGCGACAGAAATCTCTTCTTCGCGATCGCGAAGCCATCTACGCGATCGCGATTCATTAGTTCATTTCTCAGATTTTACTCACCGCGATCGCGACCAATACCCCGCGATCGCGTAGAGCACTGCTGTAGCCAAAAACCAGCAGTGAAAAATGGCCTAGAAATGGTCCGAAACCACCCCGAAACTCACCCGAGGGCCCCGGGACCTCAACCAAAAACACCAACACTTCCTATAACCTTATTCAAACTTGTTCCAATCATCCAAACACGTCCATAAACACAAAAATTATCAATTTACAACGGATTCGAGCCTAAATTTCTTAAAACTTTCCGAATTGCACATTCGATCTAAAACCCGACCAAACGACGTCCGAATGACCTGAAAATTTGCGGACATATCCAAAATCACATAACGAAGCTACAGAAATTGTCGGAATTCCATTCCGACCCCCGGATCAAAATCTCACCTATCGTTCGGATTCGCCAAAATTTCAAACTTCGGCATTTCAAGCCTAATTGAGCTACGAACCTCCAAAATACTTTCCGAACGCGCTCCCAACCCCAGAAATCACCTAACGGAGCTAATGGAACCATCGGATTTCCGTTCCGAGGTCGTCTTAACACTGTTTCGGCTACGGGCCATTTTCTAACTTTAAAGCTCTCATTTAGGGACTAAGTGTCCCAAAATACTCCAAATTTCAGAACCGACTCTCCCGGCAAACCACAATAGCATAAATGAAGTTAGGGGAACAGTTAAATTGGGGATTGGGGCGTAATTTTCTAAAACGACCGGCTGGGTCGTTACAAAACAATACCACTCCGAGTCTCTGGGAATCAAACCCACAGCCCTGGGATCTCCGGGAATCGAACCCGCAGTCCACCAACATAACAAACAAAGAAAACACACAGAGAGAATATAATATGCTTAACTACAACTTCACCAAAACTAGTGCCAACAATTATCAAGAAGTTCAAGTAAGACAATTAGGCAATTATGTAGTTAAATCCTAGCTAATCATGCTTTTCTAACTAATACCGGGTACAAGTAACGATTTAATCAGCTAAAAGTAGGAATATTACTAATCGAACAGTTCAAGTAAAGTGTGTGTTACAACAACCAGCGCATGTACACGCTCGTCACCTCGCGTACAAGGCATTTAAACTATCACATAATATCCTAGGGGTGAAAGTTCCCCCACACGAGGTTAGACAAGCCACTTACCTCGACTCCGGTACAAAACCGCTAAGAGACAACTCTCTTGCCGTGAATGTCGGCCTCCACAGGTGTAGTATCTGATAAAAATCAATAGAATCACATCAAAATAGGCCAATTGGGCATTACCCAATCAGAACAACTCAAAATACACCAAAACCCACAAGTTGCCAAAACCCGACTTTCGGTACGCTTCTCAAAAAATTATGAAAGTTCGGGTTCCTTATCTCAACACGAGTCTGTATATATAAAATTTATCGAAATCGGACTCCGTTTGCCCATTCAAATCAAAGGTTTTATAAAATTTAGGCCTCTGGCTCAAACCCACCTTTAATCTTCCATTTTCAGTGAAATAATCAAGGATTTCATGATAAACTAACGAATTAAGGTCAAGAAACTTACCCCCAATGATTTCCCGATGATATCCCAGCGTTTTCCCTTCAATTTCCTCTATTGGAGCTCAAAAATGGTGTTTTAGTGAATGAGGGTCGCGGGTGGACTATTCTGGTTTTAATATCTCTGACTGGAAAATTACCCTTCGCGTTAGCGTCCCCCATCTCGCGTTCGCGATGCCTTGCCAAACGAACCTTTGCAAATGCAACTACCTTCACGCGTTCACACAGAAGAAAAATCCCAGCCCTCCAAAATTGAACTACGCGAACGCGACCTGGCCATCGCGAACGCGATGCCTCTCGAAAATAACGCGAATGCGACCTGGCCATCGCGAACGCGATGGTCTATCAACTGATCTTATGCAAACACGGCTTTACCATCATGAATGCGATGCCCCCAGTAGCTGGCCCTTCGTGAACGCAGGCCCTGCCACGTGAACGCGATGACCAAATGTCTGCTGCACTGCTGCTGCATTTTTCTGCCGTTTTCATGCTTCAAAATTGCCCGGATGATGGTCCGGATTCATCCCGAGGCCCCCAGGGCCCCAATGAAAGCCACCAACATACTCCAAAACATGATACGAACTTGTTCCAATCATAAAAATACCATCCTAAACATCAAAATCACCAATTACACACGGATTCAAGCCTAAGTTTCATCAAAACTTCCGAATCTAACATTCAATCAAAAACCCGACCAAACGACATCGGAATGATCTGAAATTTTGCGGACGTATCCAAAATCACATAACGAAGCTACAAAAATTGTCGGAATTCCATTCCAACCCCCGGATCAAAATCTCACCCATCGTTCGAATTCGCCAAAATTTTGAACTTCGGCATTTCAAGCCTAATTGAGTTACGGAACTCCAAAGTACCTTCCGAACACGCTCCCAACCCTGAAATCACCTAACAGAGCTAATGGAACCATCGGATTTCCGTTCCGAGGTCGTCTTAACACTATTCCGGCTATGGTCCATTTTCCAATTATAAAGCTTCTATCTAGGGACTAAGTTTCCCAAAACACTCTGAAATCCAGAACCGACCCTCCCGACAAACCACAATAGCAGAAATGAACTTAGGGAAATAGTTAAATTGGGGATCGGTGCGTGAATTTCAAAAACGACCGGCCGGGTCGTTACAGGTCTGCCCATTACCAAAAACGACGTTGTATGGCCCCTCACTCATGTTAATCTCGGCCATTAATTGGCCTTGATCTAACTGTCGAAATAGCTTGAGGCATTTTAAGTATAGATATAGACACATTTCATCTCTAATACAATTATGCAAACCCTGTATCACCGGTCACCCCCTGACCCGCCCCTAATTCCTTCCGCCGCCCCGCCGGAACCCTACCAGCGGGAAGCCATTGTTACACCAACCTCCACCCAATTTTCGCCACAGAGCCATTATGACTTCCTCTTCACACCCCCATACTTATTTTTCTTCAAATAAGTCCCTATCACATCAAACAGCTGAATTAAACTCGCCGGAACCCTACCGCTAGCGAGTAACACTTCATCTAACTAGCCCCTATTTGTCACGACCCGGATTTCCCACCATCGGGAGTCATGATTGCGCCTACTAGTGGAAGCTAGGCAAGCCAAATTTTACTTACATTTCCATTAGTTACCACACTATTTTTAAAACTTCAAATAAAATTATGTAATTAAAGAGGAATAAATAAATTTAGCGGAAGACTTAGAAAATTTTACTAGATATGATATAGAAAATAAAAGCATGATACACTAGCCAAGACTGGTGTCATAATACTCATGAACTTCTAAGAATAATACAGATAATACTTCATGAAATTCATGAACCACGGGCACAGAGTCAATAGAAGGCACCTCAGCACTGGAATCACGGACATAGGCCAAATAAGCCAAACACCCTTTTTCAACCATTACGTTGAGCCTTAATATAAGAAATAACATTGCGGCTAGTATGACCTGAAATTCCTTTCCACTCTATATGAGGCAAATTCGGTAGAGATAAAGTCACAGTCTTGGCATGGCAATCTAAAATAGCATGATATGGAGATAGCCAGTCCATGCCTAATATAATATCGAAGTCCACCATATTTAGGAGATTTAAATCAGCACGGGTCTCAAGACCCTCAATCACTACAATACATGACCGATGAACTCGATCAACCACAATAGAATCGCCTACTAGTGTAGACACATGAACATGAACACCCAATGGATCACTAGGCTGAAACAAGTACGGTGCAAAATAGGAAGACACGTACGAATATGTAGACCCAGGGTCAAATAATGCTGATGCCTTTCTATCACAAAACAAAATAATACATGTAATGATGGCATTTGAGGACTCAACCTCCGGTCTGGAAGGAAGTGCATAACATCGGGGCTGGGCCCCACCAACCTGAGCAGTATCTCTGGGACGATCAGCTACTGGCTGGTCTCTACCTCTATCGGTCTGAGCTCCACCTCTATGACCTTTGCCTCAACCTCTATGTCCTCTACTACCGCCTCTAGTTGGCTGGGCAGGTTGTGTGGTAATTGTGGCTTGAACCATAGCACGAGAACCCTGCTGCTGAGAGCTATCATAAGCTCGAGGTAAATACCTTGAAATGTGCCTAAGGTCGCTGCACGTAAAACAAGCCCTCGGCTGCTGAGAATAGTGAAGTGGTGGTGCACTGATAGGCTGCTGATCAGAATAGTATGGCTAAGGATTACGACCACTAGAAATATCGTGAGAAACCTGAAGAGCTAACTAATAAGACCTAGGAGGATGGACTCTAGCAGGAGAGTCTCTACCTACAAACAAGGTACCACTGAATCTGCCAGAATTATGGGGTCTCTTATAAGATCCATGACCTGCTCCCTGTGACAGAGCCATCTCGATCCGGCGGGCTGCATTAGCCGCCTCCTGAAAAGTGATTTCAGTCCCTGCTCCCATAGTCATCTGCAGTCGAATTGGCTGATTCAAACCATTAATAAATCTTCTCACCCTTTCCCGATCTGTGGGAATTATGACAATGGCATGACGAGCCAGGTCCACGAACCTAGTATCGTACTGTGTGATAGACATAGAACCCTGAGGAAGATGCTCAAATTGCCTGCGTAGAGCCTCCCTCTGAGTTGCTCGAAGGAACTTTTCCAAGAACAACTCTGCAAATTGGCCCCAAGTCAAAGATGATGATCCTACTGGCCTAGATAGACAATAATCTCTCCACCAAGTCTTGGTAGAACCAGATAATCAAAAAGTAGAAAAATCCACACCATTAGTCTCCACAATGCCCATAGTACGGAGAACCTCGTGGCAGCTATATAGGAAATCCTGAGGATCCTCTGAAGGAGTGCCACTGAATGTGGTAGTGAACAGCTTGGTAAACCTGTGCAATATCCATAACACGTCAGCAGACATAGCTGCACCATCATTAGCCCGAGTCACTATAACAGGCTGAACTGCCTCAACTGGATGAATCACAGGAACCTACGATTGGGGAATTACTGGCTCCGGAGTGCGCATAGCAGGAGTCTGATTACCTCCTCCAGCCTGAGAAGTGGCTGGTGCTACTGGTAGTAAACCTGCTCTGGTGATGTTGTCCATAAAACCTGATATCCGGACAAAAGCATCTTGAAGATCCGGTGTAAACATAATCCCTCCTGGGACCTGAGTTGGGCCCACTGGAACTATTGGGGCTGGAACCTCATCCTCGATATGAACCTGAGGCTCTGCCACTTGTGCTGTTGCTCGGGGTTGGGCTCTGCCCCTACCTCGGCCTCTAGGACGGCCTCGACCTCGGCCTCTGCCTCTAGCAGGAGCTGCCGCTGCTGGGACCTCGAGCTGCTGGTCAGTAGATGAGGATGCGCGTGTTCTTGCCATCTGCGGAAGAACAGAGTAGAAATTCAATTAGCATTTGAAAGATCAAAGTCGTATGACTGGAAAGAATAAAAGGAAGATTTTCCTAACTCTATAGCCTCTGGGGATAAATACAGACGTCTCCATACCGATCCCTCAGACTCTACTAAGGTTGTTCATGAGTTATGAGACATGTGCAAACTAGAGCTCTGATACCAACTTGTCATGACCCGGATTTCCCACCATCGGGAGTCATGATGGCGCCTACTAGTGGAAGCTAGGCAAGCCAAATGTTACTTACATTTCCATTAGTTACCACACTCTTTGTAAAACTTCAAATAAAATTATGTAATTAAAGAGGAATAAATAAATTTAGCGGAAGACTTAGCAAATTTTACTAGATACGATATAGAAAACCCAAGCATGATACACTACACAAGACTGGTGTCACAATACTCACGAACTTCTAAAAATAATACACATAATTGTTTGAAAGAAATATAAGTTGTTTATCTCGAATACATGAGATAACAGAATGAAAAATATAGATACAACGGGTCCTGCGGACGTGTGCAAGGCTACCTCGAAGTATCAGTAGTCGGAATATCCACAATCGTGCTACTGCCGCTGCTGCTGTCCGTAACCTGTATCTACAAAAAAGAACGTAGAGTGTAGTATCAGCACAACCGACCCCATGTGCTGGTAAGTGCCTGGCCTATCTCGGCAAAGTAGTGACGAGGCTAGGACTCCCAGGTTTAACAATAGGCTAGCGGCAACTATGGCCAATGCCAAGATTCAATTAACTTTGTGGTCGGCGTGCCACACGATCCCATTTTTTTATTATGTAAGTGGTCGGTGTGCCACACGCTCCTAATTCTTTAATATATAAGTGGTCGGCGTGCCACACGATCCCAATTCTTTAATAATGTATATTACTGGCATTGAACCAATAATCTCTGATCAACAATAAGTATATAAAAGTATTACCGGTATTAAACCAATAATCTTCAATTTCAACAATATTTATTTATCGGTGTAAAACCAATAAATGATAATAAATTAACAATATATGTCCGTTACCGGTGTGACACCAATAACCCTTAATCAACAATTTATATATATTACCGGTATCAAAACCAATAATAATTCCCTTTCACATAATCACATAGGATTGATAGGAATTTAATCCATTTAAGACCCACGGTAATGCTCGACCCCCAACGCATAGATACTCATCACCATGCCTATACGTCGGTCTCCACATACAACAATTAACACATAAACTCAATTCTTATTCCCTCAAGCTAGGATAGAGCAAACACTTACCTCGAAAGTTTACGAAGAATTCAATCTGTAGCAATGCCTTTTCCTTTCCAATTTGGCTCCAATCCAATCGTATCTATACACAATTGATTTAATATCATCAATACTACTTAACAAACTGGTTCATATGGCGAAATATAATTTTTACAACACTGCACGGAATAGTAAAAATCAACCCCAGGCCCACATGCTCGAAACTCGAGGTTCGAACCAAAATAAATTCACCCAATCATCCACGAGTTCAAATATACAATTTGTACTTAAGTTCGACCAAAAAACGAGGTCTAGATCGCAAATTCTTTGAAAACTCTAACTATACTCATCTCTCTAATTTTTCTACCCATTTACACATATTTAGGGATAGGAATTCAAATAATATTGATGGAAAACGAAGAAAACGAGTCAAGAATCACTTACCAGGAAGTTTGATGAAGAATTGCTCAAAAATCGCCCAAGAAGCTGCGGAGAAGAGAGAGTTTGTGAAATGGGATGAAAATCCTGATTCTGTTCTGTTTTGGGATTTAATTCACTGGGAGCAATTTGTTCATCACATTCGCGACACCCAGATCGCATTCACGATGAAGGAAAAATGGCAGGCATCGCGTTCGCATAGGGTGAGTCGCGAACGCGAAGGGAAAAATCCTTGGGCTTCAAATTTGGCCTACGCGAATGCAGACTCAGCCACGCGAACGTGTAGAGGAAAAGGCTTGCTTCAATTTTTATACTAGCGAACGCGAGAAGGTGTCCACGATCGTGATGAAGGGAACAAACTAGTCATCATGAACGTGACCAACAAGACGCGAACGCGATGAAGAAATGTTTGCTGCAGATTTTCTGCAATTTTCCTAAGTTCAAAATCAACCCGATACCTATCTGAAACTTACCCGAGCCCTCGGGAATTCCAACCAAATATGTACACTGACTCAAAAATATCATACGAACTTGCTCGCGCGATCAAATTGCCAAAATAACATCAAAATCAATGAATTGAGCCTTAAAACTCAAGAATTCTTCCAAAATTTCGTAACTTCCAAAATTTCCAATTTAAGGCCAAAACACGTCAAATGACGTCCGTTTTCAACCAAACTTTACAGGAAGCGCTTAACCAATATATATGACTTGTACAGGGTATCAGAACTAAAATACGAGCCCGAAACCATCACTTTTTAATTGAATTTCAGTTTCATTTTCCATAAACATTTTCAGAAAACAATTTAACAGAAAAATTCCTTTTAACGGGGCTCTAGACCTCGGATTTCAATTTTGGGCATACACCCGAGTTCTTTATTTTTCCACGGATTTTCTGAGACCGTCAAATCATGGGTCCGGGTCCGGGTCCGTTTACCAAAAATGCTGACCAACGTCAACCATGTCAATATTAATATCAAAATTCTTCAAATTTTTCACATATTTCATATATTTCAACATAAAAATTTTCCAGCTTCGCGGCCTGTCACGACCCTAGTTCACGAATCGTGAATATGTCATGACGGCACCTAGTCTTCGTGACTAGGTAAGCCGAACACAATGCGGAATATACACTTTCATAAAAGAAAAGATAAGATAAGAGCGGAATAATGTAAAAGAAATGTAATAAGTGCCGCTCGGCACATGCACTTCGCCAAATACCAGAAGAAAATACAACTACCAAGACCTAGAAACTCACGGGTAACACAGACAAAGAAAGTGTACAACTATGTGTCACGACCCGGATTTCCCACCATCGGGAGTCATGATGGCGCCTACTAGTGGAAGCTAGGCAAGCCAACTATTACTTACATTTTTCATTAGTTACCAAACTCCTCTTAAGACTTTAAATTAAAAACATATAATTACAGCGGAATAATTAAACTTAGCAGAAGACTTAGTCAATTTCTATCAAATATGATACAGAAACCCAAACATGATACACTACCCAAGACTAGTGTCACATTACTCACGAACTTCTAAGAATAATACACACAATTGTTTGAAAGAAATGTAAGCTATTTATCTCGAATACATGAGATAACAGAATGAAATACATAGATAGAAGAGACAATGGGTCCGGCAGACGCCTGCAAGGCTACCTCGTAGTCTTAGTAGTCGGAATATCCACAATCGTGCTACTACCGCTGCTGTTGTCCGTAACCTGTATCTGCGCAAAAAGAGCGCAGAGTGTAGTATCAGCACAACCGACCCCATGTGCTGGTAAGTGCCTGGCCTATCCCAGCGAAATAGTGACGAGACTAAGGCCAGTCACCCACAAAAACCTGTACAGTTGAAATATATATACATATACAAATGTTTATAAGGAAGGAATCTGCTATGAAATAACAGTCAATAACTCAGAATATCCAGAGTAATCTAGTCAACAGAATAAATCTTACTTTCATGTCTCAATTCATTTTTCATTTCATATCTTGTGGTAGGCGTACCACCCGCTCCCAAATGTAACAATAAGTTATACCTTGTGGTAGGCGTACCACCCGCTCCCAATTATATCAATAAATTATACCTTGTGGTAGGTGTACCACCCACTCCCAAATATATCAATAAATTATATCTTGTGGTAGGCGTACCACCCGCTCCCAAATATATCAATAAATTATATCTTGTGGTAGGCGTACCACCCGCACCCAAATATATTAGTAGGCTACCGGCAACTATGGCCAATGCAAAGATTTAAATCACTTTGTGGTCGGCGTGCCACACAATCCCATTTCTTATCATATAAGTGGTCGGCGCGCCACACGATCCCAATTCATAAATATATATATTACCGGCATTTAACCAATAATCTCTGCATCAACAATAATTATAATTACCGGTTTTGAACTAATAATCGATAATAATTCAACAATTTATCTCCATTACCGGCGTGACACCAATAACTCTTAATCAACAATTCATACATAACTAAATTCCTATTTCTTCAAGCTAGGATAGAACAAACACTTACCTCGAAAGTTTACGAACGATTCAATCCGTAGCAATGCCTTTTCCTTTCGAATTTGGCTCCAATCCAATCGTATCTATACACAATTGATTTAATATCATCAATTCTACTTAACAAACTAGTTCATATTGCTAAATATGATTTTTACAACATTCTGCGCCCGGAATAGTAAAAATCGACCCCGGGCCCACATAATCGAAACTCAAGTTTCGAACCAAAATAAGTTCACCCAATCATGCATGAGTTCAAATATACAATTTGTTCTTTAAGTTCGACACCAAAACGAGGTCTAGATTGCGAATTCTTTGACAACCCTTACTATACTCAATTCTCAATTTTTCTACCCATTTACCTATTTAGGCTTAGGAATTCAAATAATATTGATGGAATATGAAGAAAAAGAGTTAAGAATCACTTACCCAAGAAGTTTGATGAAGAATCGCTCAAAAATCGCCCAAGGAGCTGTGGAGAAGAGAGTTGAAAAGAAATGGGATTTTTATCCCGTTTCTGTTCTGTTTTGGGATTAAATTCACCGGGCAACGATTTTGTTCTACGCGATCGCGTGAACAGGGTCGCGATCGCGGAAGGCAAACGTTCAACACTAAGCGATCGCGTGGTCAGTGCTGCGATCGCGTAGAAGAATTTCGATGGGGTGGCTTGTTTGTACTACGCGATCACGTGAACAGGATTGCGATCGCGTTGAAGGAGAACAGAAAGCTACGCGATCGCGTGCAGACAGCTGCGATCGCGTTGAGTAATTTGACAAGGCGGTGCGATCGCGTGTACAAGGCCGCGATCGCGTAGAGTAAAATGTCTGTGTAAAAATTGCAGAAAATCTGCCAGTTTTCTAAGTCCAAAAACACCCCGAACCACCTCCGAAACACTCCCGAGCCCTCGGGGCTCCAAACCAAATATGCACACTAACTAAAAAACATCATACGAACTTGCTCGCGCGATCAAATCGCTAAAATAACATCAAAATCAATGAATTGAGCCTTAAACTCAAGAATTCTTTCAAATTTCATAATTTCCAAAATTTCCAATTTAAGGCCGAAACACGTCAAACGACGTCCGTTTTCAACCAAACTTTACAGGAAGAGCTTAACCAATATATATGACTTGTACCGGGCGTCGGAACCAAAATACGAGCCCGATACCTGTACTTTTTAATCAAAATACAGTTTCATTTTCCTTAAACATTTTCAGAAAACAATTTAACAGAAAAATTCTTTTACCGGGGTTCTAGACCTCGGATTTCAATTCCGGGCATACGCCCAAGTTCCATATTTTTCTACGGATTTTCTGAGACCGTCAAATTACGGGTCTGGGTCCGTTTAGCAAAAATATTACCAAAGTCAACCATATCAATATTAATATCAAAATTCTTCAAATGTTTCACATATTTCAACATAAAAATTTTCCAGCTTCGCGCCCGAACTGTGCATGCAAATCGAGGCAACTATAAATGATGTTTTCAAGACCTCAGAAGCTCGAAAAGATTAATAAAACAAGTGATGATCCTTTGGGTCGTCACATTCTCCACCTTTAAAACAACCGTTCGTCCTCGAACGGACAAAAGAAAGAAGTACCGAGTCAAGGAATAGATGAGGATATCGGCTCCGCATGTCGGACTCGGACTCCCAGGTCGATGCCTCAGGAGGCTGACCCCTCCACTGAACTCGCACAGAAGGAAAACTCTTCGACCTCAACTATCGAACCTGCCGATCTAGGATAGCTACCGGCTCCTCCTCATAGGACAGATCTTTGTCCAATTGGACAGTGCTGAAATCTAACACGTGCGACGGATCGCCGTGATATTTTTGAAGCATGGACACATGAAACACTGGATGTACAGCTGATAAGCTAGGTGGCAAGGCAAGTTTATATGCCACATCCCCCACACGATCAAGAATCTCGAATGGTCCAATAAACCTAGGGCTAAGTTTGCCCTTCTTTACAAATCTCATCACGCCCTTCACAGGCGATACTCGGAGCAATACTCGCTCCCCTACCATGAAAGCTATATCTCTAACCTTGCGATCTGCATAGCTCTTTTGCCTGGACTGTGCTGTGCGAAGCCTTTCTTGAATAATCTTGACTTTATCTAAGGCCTCCTGAACTATATCCGTGCCCAATAACCGAGCTTCTCCCGGTTCAAACCATCCAACTGGAGAACGACACCACCTACTATACAATGCTTCATAAGGAGCCATCTGGATGCTCGATTGATAACTATTATTATAAGCAAACTCTGCCAAAGGCAGGAATTGATCCCACGAACCTCCAAAATCAATAACGCACGCCCGTAGCATATCTTCCAGTATCTGAATAGTCCTCTCGGACTGACCATCCGTCTGGGATGAAAGGCTGTACTTAGCTGAACTTGCGTGCCTAACTCTCGCTGAACCACATTCCAGAAATGTGAGGTAAACTGTGCACCTTGATCTGAAATAATAGAGATTGGCACGCCATGAAGGCGAACGATCTCCTTGATATAAATCCCGGCTAACCTCTCGGATGAATAGGTAGTGGCAATAGGAACAAAATGAGCTGACTTGGTCAGCCTATCAACAATCACCCAAACAGCATCAAACTTCTTCCGAGTCTTCGGAAGTCCCGAAACAAAATCCATCGTGATTCGCTCCCACTTCCATTCAGGAAGTTCAATTCTCTGAAATAAACCGCCAGGTCTCTGATGTTCATACTTAATATGCTGACAATTAAGGCACCGTGCCACATATGCCACCATATCCTTTTTCATTCTGCGCCACCAATAATGTTGATGCAAATCTCGATACATTTTCGCTGTGCCTGGATGAATAGAATACCGCAAACTGTGAACTTCTTCTAGAATCAATTCTCTAAGCCCGTCAACATTTGGCACACAAATGCGCCCTTGCATCCTTAGGATCCCAGCAGTATCTAAGGTGACCTGTTTAGCACCTCCTCACTGAACTGTATCTCTAAGGTCACATAAATAAGAATCATAATATTGTTGATCACGGATACGCTCCAATAATAAAGAGCGAGCGATCGTGCAAGCTAGTACTCGACTAGGCTTAGAAATATCCAACCTCACAAATTGGTTGGCCAAGGACTGAACATCCAAAGCAAGTGGTCTCTGATTGACTGGAATATAAGCAAGACTTCTCATACTGGCTGACTTCCTACTCAAAGCGTCGGCCACCACATTTGCTTTTCCCGGATGATATAAAATGGTGACATCATAATCTTTTAGCAATTTTAGCCACTTTCTCTGCCTCAAATTCAACTCTTTCTGCTTAAACAAATACTGAAGACTCTTATGATCGATGTATACTTCACATGATACACCATACAAATAATGCCTCCAGATCTTCAATGCGTGAATAATCGCCGCCAATTCTAGATCATGCACTGGATAGTTCTTTTCATGAATCTTCAACTGCCTCGAAGCATAGGCAATAACCTTGCCATCCTGCATTAACGCTGCACCAAGCCCAATACGAGAAGCATCACAATAAACAATATAAGGTCCCGAACCTGTGGGTAAAACCAATATCGGTGATGTGGTCAAGGCTGTCTTGAGCTTTTGAAAGCTCGCCTCACATTCATCGAACCATTCAAATTGAACACCTTTCTGGGTCAATCTGGTCAGTGGGATTGCAATAGATGAAAATCCCTCTACGAATCGGCGATAATAACCCGCTAATCCCTAGAAACTCCGAATATCTGTGGCTGATGTCGGTCTAGGCCAGTTCTTGACTGCCTCAATCTTCTTCGGATCAACCTGAATACCTGCTGCCATCACAATATGACCCAGGAATGCAACTGAACTTAGTCAAAATTCACACTTTGAAAATTTTTCATATAGTTGGCTATCTCTCAGAGTCTGCAAGGCCACTCTGAGATGTTGCACATGCTCCTCCTGACTGCGGGTATATATTAATATGTCATCAATGAAGACTATTACAAACAAGTCTAAATAAGGCCGGAACACCCAATTCATCAATTCCATAAAAGCTGCTGGAGCATTTGTCAACCCAAAAGACATGACCAGAAATTCATAATGTCCATACCGAGTGCGGAACGCTGTCTTAGGGACATCGGATGCCCTAATATTCAGCTGATGATAGCCAGATCTCAAATCTATCTTTGAAAATACCTTGGCACCTTGAAACTTGTCAAATAAATCATCAATTCGCGGAAGTGAATATTTATTTTTGATAGTCACCTTATTTAACTGTCGATAGTCAATGCACATTCTCATCGAACCATCTTTCTTCTTTACAAATAATATTGGTGCACCCCACGGCGAAACACTGGGTGTAATGAAACCCTTTTCAAGTAAATCCTGCAACTACTCCTTCAATTCTTTTAACTCTGGCGGAGCCATACAATATGGGGGAATGGAAATGGGCTGAGTGCCTGGAGCCAAGTTTATGCAAAAATCAATGTCCCTATCGGGCGGAATATCTGGCAAGTCTGAAGGAAATACTTCCAGAAATTCGCGAACCACAGGCACAGAGTCAATAGAAGGAACCTCAGCACTGGAATCACGGACATAGGCCAAATAAGCCAAGCATCCCTTCCCAACCATACGCTAAGTCTTAACATAAGAAATAGCATTGTGACTAGTATGGCCTGAAATTCCTTTCCACTCTATACGAGGTAAATTCGGCAGAGCTAAAGTCACAGTCTTGGCATGGCAATCTAAAATAGCATGATATGGAGATAGCCAGTCCATGCCTAATATAATATCAAAGTCCACCATATTTAGGAGCAATAAATCATCACGGGTCTCGAGACCCTCAATTACTATAATACATGACCGATGAACTCGATCAACCACAATAGAATCGCCTACTAGTGTAGACACATGAACAGGAACACTCAGTGGATCACTAGGCTGAATCAAGTACGGTGCAAAATAGGAAGACACGTACGAATATGTAGACCCAGGGTCAAATAATGCCGATGCCTTTCTATCACAAACCAAAATAATACCTGTAATGACGGCATCAGAAGACTCAGCCTCTGGTCTGGCGGGAAGCGCATAACATCGGGGTTGTGCCCCACCACCCTAAGCAGTATCTATAGAAGGATCAACTGCTGGCTGCTCTCTACCTCTATCGGTCTGAGCTCCACCTCTATGACCTCTACCTCCACCTCTATGTACTTTACCTCCGCCTCTAGCTGGCTGGGCAGGCTGTGGAGGAACTGGGGCCTGAATCATGGCACGAGAACCATGCGGCTGAGATCTGTCAGAAGCTCGAGGGCAATACTTTGCAATGTGCCCAAGATCACCGCACGTAAAACAAGCCCTCGGCTGCTGAAAATAGCGAAGTGGTGGTGCACTGATAGGCTGCTGATTAGAGTAGCGTGGCTAAGAATTACGATCACCTGAAGCATCATGAGAAACCTGAAGAGCTGACTGATAAGGCCTAGGAGGATGGCCTCTATCATGAGAATCTCTACCTCCGGACGAGGTACCACTGAATCTACCCGAATTACGAGATCTTTTATCTGATCCATGTCTTGCTCCCTGTGACAGAGCCATCTCGATCTGGCGGGCTGCATTAGCCGCCTCCTGAAAAGTGATTTCAGTTCCTGCCCCCAAAGCCATCTGTAGTCGAATTGGCTAGTTCAAGCCATCAATAAACCTTCTTACCCTTTCCCGATCTGTAGGAAGTATGATAACAACATGATGAGCCAGGTCCACGAACCTAGTCTCGTCTGTGTGACAGACATAGATTGTCTACGCAGAGCCTCCCACTGAGTTGCTGGAAGGAACTTTTCCAAGAACAATTCTGCAAATTGCCCCCAAGTCAAGGATGATGATCCCGCTGGCCTGGATAGACAATAATCCCTCCACCAAGTCTTGGCAGAACCGGATAATCGAAAAGTAGCAAAGTCCACACCATTAGTCTCCACAATGCCTATAGTACGGAGAACTTCGTGGCAGCTATATAGGAAATCCTGTGGATCCTCTGAAGGAGTGCCATTGAATGTGGTGGTGAACAGCTTGGTAAACATGTCCAATCTCCATAACGCATCAGCGGACATAGCTGCACCTTCATCAGACGGAATCACAATAACAGGTTGAGCTGCCTCAACTGGCTGAATCACAGGAACCTAAGCCTGGGGAATTACTGGCTCCGGGGTGCGCGTAGCAGGAGTCTGATTACCTCCTCCAGCCTGAGAAGTGGCTGGTGCTACTAGTAATAAACCTGCTCTGGTGATATTGTCCATAAAACCTGCTATCCGGACCAAAGCATCCTGAAGATCCGGTGAAAACATAACTCCTCCTGGGACCTGAGCTGGGCCTACTGGAGCTGCTGGGACTGGAACCTCCTCCTCGATATGAGCCTGAGGTTCTGCCACTTGTGCTACTGCTCGGGGCTGAGCTCTGCCCCTACCTTAGCCTCTAGGACGACCTCAATCTCGGCCTTTACCCCTAGCAGGAGCTGCCGCTGCTGGGACCTCGGGCTGCTGGTCGGTAGATGAGGATGCACGTGTTCTTACCATCTGCGGAAGAACATAGTAGAAATTCAATTAACATTTGAAAGATCAAGTCGCACGACTGGAAAGAATAAAGGGAAAATTTTCCTAACTCTGTAGCCTCTGGAGGATAAATACAGACGTCTGCGTATCGATCCTTCAGACTTTACTAAGGTTGTTCGTGAGTTGTGAGACCTATGCAACCTAGTGCTCTGATACCAACTTGTCACGACCCGGATTTCCCACCATCGGGAGTCATGATGGCGCCTACTAGTGGAAGCTAGGCAAGCCAACTATTACTTACATTTTTCATTAGTTACCAAACTCATCTTAAGACTTTAAATTAAAAACATATAATTATAGCGGAATAATTAAACTTAGCGGAAGACTTAGTCAATTTTTATCAATTATGATACAGAAACCCAAACATGATACACTACCCAAGACTGGTGTCACAATACTCACGAACTTCTAAGAATAATACACATAATTGTTTGAAAGAAATATAAGGTGTTTATCTCGAATACATGAGATAACAGAATGAAATACATAGATAGAAGAGACAATGGGTCCTGCGGACGCCTGCAAGGCTACCTCCTAGTCTCAGTAGTCGGAATATCCACAATCGTGCTACTGCCGCTGCTGCTGTCCGTAACCTGTATCTGCGCAAAAAGAGCGCAGAGTGTAGTATCAGCACAACCGACCCCATGTGCTGGTAAGTGCCTGGCCTATCCCAGCGAAATAGTGACGAGACTAAGGCCAGTCACCCACATAAACCTGTACGGTTGAAATATATATACATATACAAACGTTTATAAGGAAAGACTCTGCTCTGAAATAACAGTCAATAACTCATAATATCCAGAGTAATCTAGTCAACAGAATAAATCTTACTTTCATGTCTCAATTCATTTTTCATTTCATATATTGTGGTAGGCATACCACCCGCTCCCAAATGTAACAATAAGTTATACCTTGTGGTAGGCGTACCACCCGCTCCCAATTATATCAATTAATTATACCTTGTGGTAGGCGTACCACCCGCTCCCAAATATATCAATAAATTATATCTTGTGGTAGACGTACCACCCGCTCCCAAATATATCAATAAATTATATCTTGTGGTAGCCATACCACCCGCTCCCAAATATATCAATAGGCTACCGGCAACTATGGCCAATGCCAAGATTTAAATCACTTTGTGGTCGGCGAGCCACACGATCCCATTTCTTATCATATAAGTGGTCGGCGCGCCATACGATCCCAATTCATGAATATATATATTACCGGCATTTAACCAATAATCTCTGCATCAACAATATTTATAATTTCCGGTTTTGAACCAATAATCGATAATAATTCAACAATTTATCTCCATTTCTGGTGTGACACCAATAACTCTTAATCAACAATTCATACATAACTAAATTCCTATTTCTTCAAGCTAGGATAGAACAAACACTTACCTCGAAAGTTTACGAACGATTCAATCCATAGCAATGCCTTTTCCTTTCGAATTTGGCTCCAATCCAATCGTATCTATACACAATTGATTTAATATCATCAATTCTACTTAACAAACTAGTTCATATTGCTAAATATGATTTTTACAACATTCCTGCCCGGAATAGTAAAAATCGACCCCGGGCCCACATAATCGAAACTCAAGTTTCGAACCAAAATAAGTTCACCCGATCATTCATGAGTTCAAATGTACAATTTGTTCTTAAGTTCGACTCCAAAACGAGGTCTAGATCGCAAATTCTTTGAAAACCCTTACTATACTCGATTCTCAATTTTTCTACCCATTTACACCTATTTAGGCTTAGGAATTCAAATAATATTGATGTAAAATGAAGAAAAAGAGTTAAGAATCACTTACCCAAGAAGTTTGATGAAGAGTCGCTCAAAAATTGCCCAAGGAGCTCTGGAGAAGAGAGTTGAACAGAAATGGGATTTTTATCCTGTTTCTGTTCTGTTTTGGGATTAAATTCACTGGGCAACGATTTTGTTCTACGCGATCGCGTGAACAGGGTCATGATCACGGAAGGCAAACATTCAACACTACGCGATCGCGTGGTCAGTACTGCGATCGCGTAGAAGAATTTCGCTGGGGTGGCTTGTTTGTACTACGCGATTGCGTGAACAGGGTTGCGATCGCGTTGAAGGAGAACAGAAAGCTACGCGATCGCGTGCAGACGGCTGCGAACGCGTTGAGTTATTTGACAAGGCAGTGCGATCGCGTGTACAAGGCCGCGATCGCGTAGAGTAAAATGTCTGTGTAAAAATTGCAGAAAATCTGCCAGTTTCCTAAGTCCAAAAACACCCCGAACCACCTCCGAAACACTCCCGAGCCATCGGGGCTCCAAACCAAATATGCACACTAACTCAAAAATATCATACGAACTTGCTCGCGCGATCAAATCGCTAAAATAACATCAAAATCAATGAATTGAGCCTTAAAACACAAGAATTCTTTCAAATTTCATAATTTCAAAAATTTCCAATTTAAGGCCGAAACACGTCAAACGACATCCGTTTTCAACCAAACTTTACAGGAAGCGCTTAACCAATATATATGACTTGTACCGGGCGTCGGAACCAAAATACGAGCCCGATACCAGTACGTTTTAATCAAAATTCAGTTTCAATTTCCTTAAACATTTTCAGACAACAATTTAACATAAAAATTCTTTTACCGGGGTTCTAGACCTCGGATTTCAATTCCGGGCGTACGCCCAAGTTCCATATTTTTCTACGGATTTTCTGAGACCGTCAAATCACAGGTCCGGGTCCGTTTACCAAAAATATTAACCAAAGTCAACCATATCAATATTAATATCAAAATTCTTCAAATATTTCACATATTCAACATAAAAATTTTCCAGCTTTGCGCCTGGGCTGTGCACGCAAATCGAGGCAACTATAAATGAGGTTTTCAAGACCTCAGAAGCTCGAAATGATTAATAAAACAAGTGATGACCATTTGGGTTGTCACACTGTGGCTCTATACTTCAAGAGTTTCTATACAACAAAAAAAAGGAAATAGCTGATATTACTAATAAGAATAAAAGAAAACCCTCTGAATCTACGGACGTAGCAGATCATACCTCGAGTCTCTTGAAGGTGCTCCTAAATCACTTATAGTGCGCCTGATTTGATGTACCTGGATCTGCATAACAAAAGTGTGCAGAAGAGTAGTATGAGTACACCACGGCGGTACTCAGTAAGTGCCAAGCCTAACCTCGATGAAGTAGTGACGAGGAAGGTCAGGGCCCTACCGAGAAATAATAAAAATAATGATAATAATAGTATCGAGCAGTTCAAATAAGAATAAGACTGAAATAACAGCAATGAAGTAAATACTGGAACCGTCTACAATTAAGCTATCAAGGAGAAATCAACACAACAATGTACAAATCAACAAGTCTAGGATCTCCGGGAATTGAACCCACAGTCCTTGTCTCATTATCACAAGAACTCCGGGAATTGAACATGCAGTCCGTATATTAATATCTCTGGGTCTCTGGGAATCGAACCTGCAGCCTGTACCTCAATATCTTAGGACCTCCGAGAATTGACCCCGTAATCCGTATAACAGTATCTCTAGGTCTTCGGGAATCGAATTCACAGCCCGTATCTCAATATCTCAGGATCTCCGGGAATTAAACCCGCAATCCTTTACCTCAGTAGCATCGGATCTCCAAGAATTGAACCCGCAGTCCACAAACACAAACACAATCAATAAGAGGAAAAACACAGAGAAATATGAAGTACATAGCTACAACTTACACCAAATCCAGTCTCAACAAGTTCCAAGAAGTTCAATTAAGACAACTAGGCACTTAGATAGATGATCTTATCTAATCATTGTTCTCTAACTAACATCAGATAAGTCTTACAATTGAATCAATTAAATAACAAGGATATCACGATTTGAACAGTTCAAGTAAGGTGGTTTTTCAACAATCTGCACAAGTACACGCCCGTCACCTCACGTACAAGGAATTTAAATCAACATATAAATATCCTAGGGGAGAAGGTTCCCCCACGCAAGGTTAGACAAGTCACTTACCTCTATTCCGGTACAAAACCGCTATGAAACGACTCCCTTGCCACGAGTATCCGACTCCGAGTGGCCCGACTCTAGTCAAACCAATTTCACAATGTAAATAACATCATAAGTAACTAATTACAATGATAAAATGAAAGTTACGGCGCAAAAGTGGGAAATAACCAAAATACCCCTGCAGCCATCGGCTCAGAATCGAAATATTTTTACTTTTTCAGAACCCTCGTACTCTCACGAGTCTAACCATATAAAATTTATCGAAAATGGAGTTCGTTTGCCCCTCCAAATCATCAAAGTTTCTTCTATGAAACTACCCCAATTTTACACCCCAAATCCAAAATTAAAGGAAAATATTGAGTGTAGATTAGTGAATAATGATCACAAGGGAGTAAGAAATCATTACCCAACAATTATCTCTAAAAAGAACTCGAACAATCCCTTAATACCGAGCTCCCTAGCTTGAGTTTTTGTAAAAATGGTGAAACCCTCGCGGATGAAATTATTATAACTGGTTCTGTCTGCCCAGTGATTTACTCTATGCACGCATTGAACAAAAATTTACTCTCAATATTTGATGCTATGCGATCGCACACCTACAATGCGACCGCATAGAACAATTGTCCAGGCTCCAAAATTACTACTATACGATTGCACTCTTTCCCCCGCGATCGCATAGAAAAAATGACTTCCAGGGACCCAGGGCCACAATACACTAAGCGATCGCACCAATAGCCATGCGATCGCATAAGGTTACAAACCTATGTAATCGCAGCCCAGTCTATGCGATCGCATAGAACAACTCAGAAGCTCAAGTTCATCCTTCTATGCGATCGCATCAACCTTATGCGATCGTATAGAGTATCTGTCTGCAACAAATACCAGCAACCAACATCACTTCTAAAATGCAAGAATTGGCCCGAGTGGACCCTCGGATTCAACTTGAGGCCCCCGGGACCCCAACGAAAACCACCAACCTACCCCAAAACACGATATAAACTTGTTCCAATCATAAAAACATGCCCTTAAACACGGAAATCATCAAATCAAGGCGGATTCAATCCTAAGTTTCAACCAAAACTTCCAAAACCTACATGCTATCAAAAACACGACCAAACGATGTTCGAATGACCTGAAGATTTGTAAACATATCTAAAATCACCTAACGAAGATACTGCAACTGTCAGAATTCCATTCTGACTCACGGATCAAAATCTCACCTATCGATCGGATTTCCAAAAATTCCAAACTTCGGCATTTAAAGCCTAAATGAGCTACAGACCTCCAAAATACATCCCGAACGCGCTCCTAACCCGAAATCTCCTAACGGAGCTAATGGAACAATCAAATATCCGTTCTGAGGTTGTATTAACACTGTTTGGAATACGGGCCATTTTTTAACTATAAAGCTCTCATTTAGGGACTAAGTGTCCCAAAACACTGCAAATTCTAGAATCGAACCTCCCGGCAAACCACAATAGTAGGAATGAACTTAGGGGAAATAATTAATTGGGGATTGGGGCGTAAATTTCAAAAAGAAGCGGTCGAGTCATTACATCTTCCTATACTTAAAGATTTATTCGTCCTTGAACGAGCATACAAAAAATACCTGGATTGGTGAAGAGATAAGGGTACTGGCTGCGCATATGTTGCTCGGTCTCCCAAGTCGCCTCCTCGGCCCGCTGACCCCGCTGTTGGACCTTCACTGAGCGATGTTCTTTTATCTTAGCTTGCTGATTTGCCTGTCCAAAATGGCCACTGGCTCCTCAACATAAGACAGATCCTCGTCTAGCTGAACAGAAGTGAAATCCAAGACGTGCGATGGGTCACCATGGTGTCTCTGGAGCATAAAGACATGAAATATGGGATGGACTCCGGCTAGGCTGGGAGGTAAGGCCATCTCAATAGCAACCTCCCCAACATGCCTCAAAATCTCAAAAGGGCCAATGAATCTCGGACTCAACTTCCCCTTCTTCCCAAAACTCGTGACGCCCTACATGGGTGAGACCCGAAGTAGAACCCGCTCCCAAACCATAAAAGCCACATCGCGGACCCTCTTGTCCCCATAACTCTTCTGTCTGGACTAGGTCGCATGGAGTCTGTCCTGAATTAACTTGACCTTGTCCATTGCATCCTGGACCATCTCAGTACCTAGCAGCCTGGCCTCGCTCGGCTCGAACCAACCCACGGGGGACCTATACCTCCTACCATATAGGGCCTCATACGGTGCCATATGAATGCTGGAGTGATAACTATTATTATAAGCAAACTTTGTCAGTGGCAAGAAATGATCCCATGAACCTCCAAACTCAATCACGCATGCACGGAGCATATCCTCCAAAATCTGAATAGTACGCTCGAACTCGCCATCTATCTGGGGGTGAAACGTTGTGCTCAACTCCACCCGAGTGCCTAACTCCTGCCGCACGACTCTTCAGAACCGTGAAGTGAACTAAGTGCCTCTGTCTGAAATGATGGAAACTGGAATACCATGCGGCCAGACTATCTCCCTGATGTAGATCTCCGCCAGCTGCTCTGATGAGTAAGTGGTGCACACATGTATGAAATGGGCGGACTTGGTCAACCGATCCATAATGACCTGGCTGCGATCCACAATGGTATGTACTAAGTGCTCAGATCCACAATGGGCGGACTTTCTCACAGTCTGTGGAAGTCCTGATACGAAGTTCATGGTGATGCGCTCCCATTTCCACTATGGGATCTCAATCTGCTGCATTAACCCACCCGGACGCTGATACTCATACTTCACCTGCTGGCAGTTGAGGCACCTAGAAACATAGTCAACTATATCCTTCTTCATCCGCCTGCACCAGTAATGGTGCCTCAAGTCCTGATACATCTTCGCGGCACCCAGATGGATGGAATACCGCGAGCTATATGCCTCTGCTAGAACCAGCTCTCGAAGATCATTTACATTGGGCACACAAATACGTCCCTGCATCCTCATCACTCCGTCATCCCCGATGGTGAAATATCGAGCATCACCACGCCGAACCTTGTCCTAAAGATCCTGCAAATAAGGGTCATCAAACTGCCGCTCTCTGATGTGATCAAATAGAGAAGACCGAGAACCCATAGGCCAGGACCCGGCTGGGATCCAAAAGGTCCAATCTAACAAATTGCCTGGCCAAAGCCTGAACATCCATCGCCATAGGCCTCTCTAAAGCTGGTAGATATGCCAAACTCCCCAAACTCTCTGCCCGGCGACTCAAGGCATCGGCAACTACATTGGCCTTGACCGGGTGATAGAGAATAGTAATATCATAGTCCTTCAACAGCTCCAACCATCTCCTCTGATGCATGTTCAGGTCCTTCTGCTTAAGCGAGTGCTGCAAGCTCCGATGATTAGTGTAAATCTCACAAAGAACCCCATACAAATAATGACGACAAGCGAGCTCAAGATCGTGGACAGGGTAGTTCTTTTCATGAACCTTCAGCTGTCGGGATGCGTAGGCAATCACTCTACCGTCCTGCATCAATAATGCACCGAGTCCAACCCATGAGGCATCACAATATACCGTATAGGACCCCGAACGGGTAGGCAACATCAAGATAGGGGCCGAAGTCAAAGTTGTCTTGAGCTTTTGAAAGCTCGCCTCACACTCCTATGTCCTCTGAAAAGGGGAACCCTTTTGGGTCAATCTGTTCATAGGTGTTGCGATCGAAGAGAACCCCTCAACAAAACAACGGTAATAACCCGCCAGGCCAAGGAAGCTACGAATCTCAGTAGCTGAGGAGGGCCTGGGCCAACTCTGCACGGCGCCCACCTTCCTCAGATTCACTCGAATACCCCCCGCTTCCTAGAAATGCCACCGAACTCAGCCAAAATTCACATTTAGAGAACGTTGCATATAATTGCTTCTCCCTCAGAGTCTGAAGCACTATGCTCAGGTGCTGCTCGTGCACTTCCCGACTCCGAGAATATACCAAAATATCATCAATGAAAATAATCACGAATGAGTCAAGGTACGGCCTGAATACACTGTGCATTAATTGCATAAAAGCTGTCGGGGCATTAGTCAGCCCGAAAGACATGATGAGAAACTCGTAGTGACCATACCGAGTCCTGAAGGCAGTCTTCGGGATATCTGGCTCCCGAATCTTCAGTTGATAATAACAAGAGCGCAAATCAATCTTGGAGAACACATGTGCGCCCTGTAGCTAGTCAAATAAGTCATCAATATGTGGCAAAGGATACCAGTTCTTCACTGTAACTTTGTTCAACTGGCGATAGTCAATACACATACGTGTAGAACCGTCCTTTTTCTTCACAAACAACACAGGAGCACCCCAAGGCGAAACACTAGGTCGAATTAAACCCTTACCCAACAACTCATGTAACTGATCCTTCAACTCCTTCAACTCAGGAGGAGCCATGCGGTACGGAGGGATAGAAATGGGCTGAGTACCCGGTAATAAGTCAATACCAAAATCGATATCTCTATCGGGCGGCATGCCCGGAAGATCAGCTAGGAATACATCAGAGAAATCACGTACCACTGGGACGGAATCAATAGAATGAGTGTCAACACTGACATCCCTCACATAAGCTAGATAAGCTGCACACCCCTTCTCAACCATAAGCTGAGCTTTGTGAAAGGAAATAACACGGCTGGGCGTGTGATCTAGAGTACCACTCCACTCAATACGTGACAATCAAGAATAGCATAATGGGGCGACAACTAATCCATGCCCAGAATAATATGGAAATCAACCATACCGAGCAATAAAAGATCAGCTCTGGTCTCAAAACCACAAATAGTGACCAAACATGACTGATACACACGGTCCACAACCTAAGAATCTCCCACTAGAGTAGAGACATAAATGGGGGCACTCAAAGAATCCTGAGGCACACCCAGATGTGAAGTAAAATAAGAGGACACATATGAAAAAATAGAACCAAGATCGAATAGAACCGATGCCACTCTGTGACTAACCAAGATAATACAAGTGATAACAGAATCGAAGGTGACAGCTGCAGCATGATAAGGAATAGCATAAAATCTGGCCTGACCCCTCTCTCAAGGGCATCCTCTAGCACCCTGATCCCCGCCCCTAGCTGGCTGGGTAGGAGGGGCCGCGGCTGGGGCTGGAATGATGGCCTGCTGACCCTGTGAACCATGCTGAGGCTGCAAAGTATGTGGAGCCGCTCCTCTCCTATGACTGGGACACTCCCTAACTAGATGGTGAGTATCCCCGCACTCAAAACAAGCCCTAGGAGGACGCGGTGGCTGTCACTGACCGGCCCTGCTCCTGCTGGACTGACCCCTGGAGGAACCTCGCTCAGGAGGCGCATTGGAAACTGGGGAGCATAATAAGGCTCCTGAGGTGCTGGAAGAGCTGGAGTACTACCAGCTGCTGGCAATGCTGAATGGACTGGGCGACCGTAATAACCCCTGCCAAAATGACCGGCTACTAAAGTACGGGCACCGGAGAAATAACCCGACTCACGAGACCTCTTGGCCTCCCTCTCCTCGCTCTCTAGGGAGCATACTCTCGATCCGCCTGGAAATACTCACCGCCTGCTGATACGGTACATCTGTCTCTAGCTCTCTAGCCATGCTGGACCGGATCAACGAAATAAGGCCCTCAATAAACCTCTGCACTCTCTTCTAGACCGTGGCCACCAAGGCCGATTCATGCTTGGATAACCGGGTGAAACTGATAGCATACTCTGATACTATCACAGAGCCCTGATGTAACCGCTCAAACTCTGATCGCTAAGCATCCCTGGAGAATAAACTCCCTAAAAACCATATTAGAAAAATGTGTCCAGGTCAATGAGGCAGACTCATCTGGACTATCCAACTCATACGTGCGCCATCAATCATAAGCGCCCCCTCGAAGCTAAAGAGCAGTAAAGGATACCCCGTTGGTCTCCACTATCCCCATAGTACGGAAGATACGATGACATTCCTCCAGAAATCCCAATGCATCATCTGAAGCCAAGCCACTGAACACTGGGGGATCATATTTCTTGAACCTCTCTAATCTACGCTGCTCGTCCTCGGAGGTAGTTAGCCCACCTCCGGGCTATACTGGGGCGCTTGGAGGCATAGTAATAATCTCTAGAACCTGCCCCACGGGCACTCGCTGCTCAGGTGTACCGACTGCGGGAGTCTGGGCCCCTCCCCCGGCCTGAGATGTAGCTGCAGTTAGAGGAAGCAACCCCGCCTGAGCTAGAGTAGTATACATGCTCATAAACTGGGCCAGGGTCTCCTGGAGTGCTGGAGTAATAGCAGCTGTAGTCGGTGTACCAAGTGCCTGCGCTCCAACCTGATCCACCGGTAGTGCCTCAGTGGGAGCGCGCGCGGGTGCTGTGGCTGCACCTTGGGCGCGTCCTAGATCTCTATCATGGCCCCGGCCTCTGGTGGCAGCAACAGGGGGCGCATGTGCCTGATCCTCACAAGTATCACGTGTCCTCACTATCTGTGAGAGATTAGAAAACAGAAGTTTAGATTTGGTGCCAAAATATCGCACGACAAGGAATTCAAAAGAAGTGAAGAGTTTCCTAAACAGTTACATAGCCTCTCGTAGATAAATACAGACGTCTTCGTATCGATCAACGAGACTCTAAATAATCGGTCTGTGTCCCGTGACTCCTATGGACCTAGAGCTCTGTTCATGAATCGTGAACATGTCATGACGGCACCAAGTCTTCGCGACTAGGTAAGCCTAACACAATGCGGAATATATACTTTCATTAAAGAAAAGATAAGATAACAGTGGAATGATGTAAAAGAAATGTAATAAGTGCCGCTCGGCACATACACTTCACCAAATACCAGAAGAAAACACAACTACCAAGACCTGGAAATCTCACGGGCAACACAGACTAAGAAAGAGTACAACCGTGGCTCTATACATCAAGAGTGTCTACACAACGAAAATAAGGAAATAACTGATATCACTAAAAAGAATAGAAGAAGACCCTCCGGATCTGCGGACGTAGCAGATCATACCTCGAGTTTCCTGAAGGTGCTCCTAAATCACCTGTAGTGCGCCTGATCTGATGTACCTGGATCTGCACAACAGAAGTGTATAGAAGAGTAGTATGAGTACACCACGGCGATACTTAGTAAGTGTCAAGCCTAACCTCAATGGAGTAGTGACGAGGAAGGTCAGGACCCTACCGAGAAATAATAAAAATAATGATAATAATAGTATCGAGTAGTTCAAATAATAATAAGACTGAAATAACAGCAATGAAGTAAATACTAAAACCGTCTACAATTAAGAATCAAGGAGAAATCAACACAACAATGTACAAATCAACAAGTCCAGGATCTCCAGGAATTGAACTCGCAGTCCCTCTCTATACTTAGCAACTCAGGATCTCCGGGAATCGAACCCGCAATCCATATATCTGTCTCATAGGATCTCCAGGAATTTAACCCGCAGTCCTTGTCTCAGTATCACAGGATCTCCGGGAATTGAACCCGCAGTCCTTTACCTCAGTAGCATCGGATCTCCGGGAATTGAACCCGCAGTCGACAAACACAAACACAATCAATAAGAGGAAAAACACAGAGAAATATGAAGTACATAGCTACAAATTACACCAAATCTAGTCTCAACAAGTTCCAGGAAGTTCAATTAAGACAAGTAGCACTTAGACAGATAATCCTATCTAATCATGCTCCTCTAACTAACATCAGATAAGTCTTACAATTGAATCAATTAAATAACAAGGATTTCACGATTTGAACAGTTCAAGTAAGGTGGTTTTTCAACAACTGCGCAAGTATACACGTGTCACCTCGCGTACAAGGCATTTAAATCAACACATAAATATCCTAGGGGAGAAGGTTCCCCCACGCAAGGTTAGACAAGTCACTTACCTAAATTCCGGTACAAAACTGCTAAGAAACGACTCCCTTGCCACGAGTATCCGACTTCGAGTGGCCTGAATCTAGTCAAACTAACTTCACAGTGTAAATAACATTGAAAGTAACTAATTACAATGATAAAATTAATGCTACAGCGCGAAAGTGGGTGAAATAACAAAAATACCCCTGCAGCCATCGGCTCGGAATCGAAATATTTTTACGTTTTCAGAACTCTCGTACTCTCTCGAGTCTAACCGTATAAAATGTATCGAAATCGGAGTTCGTTTGCCCCTTCAAATCATCAAAGTTTCATCTATGAAACAACCCAATTTTACACCCCAAATCCGAAATTAAAGGAAGAAATTGAGTTTATATTAGTGAATAATGATCACAAGGGAGTAAGAAATTGTTACCCAACAATTATCTCTGAAAAGCACTCGAAAAATCCCTCAAAACCGAGCTCCCTAGCTTGTGTTTTTATAAAAATGGTGAAACCCTCGCGGATGAAATTATTATATCTGGTTCTGTCTGCCCAGTGATTTACTCTATGATCGCGTGCCCACTGTTGTGATCGCATTGAACAAAAATTTACTCTCAATATTTAATGCTATGCGATCGCACACCTACAATGCGATCACATAGAACAATTTTTCAGGCTCCAAAATTACTACTATGCGATCGCGCTCTTTCCCCCGCGATCGCGTAGAACAAATGACTTCCAGGGACCCAGGGCCACAATACACTATGCGATCGCACCAATAGCCATGCGATCGCATAGAGCAAGGTTACAAACATATGCGATCGCAGCCCAGTCTATGCAATCGCATAGAACAACTCAGAAGCTCAAGTTCATCCTTCTATGCTATCGCATCACCCCTATACGATCGCATAGAGTATCCGCCTGCAACAAATACCGGCGACCAAAAGCACTTCTAAAATGCAAGAATTGGTCCGGGTGGACTCCCGGATTCACCCCGAGGCCCCCGGGACCCCAACGAAAACAACCAACCTACCCCAAAACACAATACAAACTTGTTCCAATCATAAAAACATGCCCTTAAACACGAAAATCCTCAAATCAAGGCGGATTCAAGCCTAAGTTTCAACCAAAACTTCTAAAACATACATGCTATAAAAAACCCGACCAAACGATGTCCGAATGACCTGAAAATTTGCTAACATATCCAAAATCACCTAACGAAGCTACTGCAACTATCAGAATTCCATTTCGAATCCCGGATCAAAAATCTCACCAATCAATCGGATTTCCAAAAATTCCAAACTTCGGCATTTCAAGCCTAAATGAGCTACATACCTCCAAAATACATCCCGAACGCGCTCTCAACCCCGAAATCACCTATCGGAGCTAATGGAACCATCAGATTTCCATTCCGAGGTTGTCTTAACACTGTTCCAAATAGCAGAAATAAACTTAGGGGAAACAATTAATTAGGGATCGGGGCGTAAATTTCAAAAATGACCGGCCAGGTCGTTACACATCCGGACTGCGCACATTAATCGAGGTAACTATAAATAAAGTTTTCAAGGCCTCAGAAGCTCGAAATGATTCAGAAAATAAGTGATAATCCTTTGGTTCGTCACACTATTTTACATCGTGGCATCCTCAATACTGTGTTGAAGGTTTCAAGCTTTAGAAGTCGTCGGAAAACTCTCGAAAGTGCAAGAAAGCTTGACAGTATTTCAAGAAAGGCTCAGGACAAACCAAAACTTGGTTTTTAAAATAAATGGAAGAAGAAAAAGGAACCGACAAAAAAAATCGTCAAAAGCTAAGTATCTTTTCTCTTTCTTTCCTTCTTTTTAGATTCCTCGTTAAAATAAATCTGTATGACACTAATCTTAGTTAATTAAGTAGATTTTTAGTAGCCTTTGTTAATCTTCGCTAATTGATACTAAATAGCGTTCTAAGCGTTGGATTTTATTTACTAAGCCTTATAGGTTTTCTATTCTGATTATCATGTTTTGTTTCCAAAATAATTTCGTTAGTTGAATTGTTAATTTTTTTCGGCATTTGTTTCAAATTTTTAGTTTTGGCAATTGGAGTATAATTTTGAATTTTATTGGGTTTGTTTGGATTAAATTAGTATTATGGTAATTGGATTAATACGATAAAATAGTTCATTCGTGTAGTCGTTTGGATATAGCTGAACATTGTAATTTACTATAATAGTTAGGATAAAATAAAAATATTAAATTGATAATGAGGGAAGTGGGGGCATAACTGAAAACCTGAAAAGGTTAGAAGGTAATAAACCTAGGGATTTAAGGGTAGATAGGAAAAAGGAAAATGGTATAACTGTAATAAATATAGAGAAGAAAGGGTATTTTGGGAAATATAAAAGTGTACTTCAGTGAATAAAAAATGCAAATGAGGGTATAATAGGAATTTTAGGGAATAAGAACATGATAGAATTAGCTAGAACCTTCTAGAATGGGTTCTAGAGCAATTTTTAATAAAATAAATGTAGTAATTTGTCTAATTAGCTGAAAAATGAGGGACTCTTAGATAATTACAAATTTTGAAATTTCCTCCAATTCCTAACTCTATAAATAGGCAATTTCAGCCATTATTAAGGGACATATGCCTAGACTTTTGAAAACTGAGAAATTTTTAGAATTTTAGATGTTTTGAACCCTAGAAAATCACCAAAAATATCTGCTCTATCCCAAATCTAGAATTAATATTTCAGATCATATTCTCATCTTCTACAACAAAAAATCCATTTGAAAAACCAAAACAAAAATATTCAGAATCAGCAGAAACAAAAGCAAACATTGTTCCATTCCAACTTTTAGTAATTCAAGTTTTAGTTAATGAATTTGCAGTCTTAGTTCAAGTTCCAATAACATAAGTTTAGCACTTAATTTTGAGCAGATTCTGATTTCAAATCAATCAATTTTTGAATCTATTACTGGATTTTAAGTATTGTTGCATTCCTGAGTGTTTTGGTTCGTTTAGTATTACTTCGAGTTATTGTGTTGATCTCATTTGATTGCTGGATTGGAGTTTGCCTTCTGAGCTGTTATCTGTTGGTTTGGTGTTGGTCCCTGCTGCCTACTACTGTTGATCCATCTTCTCTTTATTTCTATTATTCAGGTACACAGCTAAATTCAAATTCGGGGTAACTCTGAGATGAACACATGAAATAAAAATGGAGCCAGATTTCGGCAATAAATTTTGTCATTATGTTAATGCTATCATAACTATCTGAGATGCTATTTAGCTGCTTCATATAATAATTAGACTGAAATCTACAAATTTATTTGCGTAAATGTGTAACGGACATTTTATAATTACATATGGGTTTAGTTTGCTATAAGTCTAGGTTAGATAAATAGGATTCCTTTCAATTAAGCTATCACTACCATGTGTTGTTCTCCTAAATTGTGAGAGTTTCATACGTGAGGTAGTTAGGTAGTGTATGAATTAGCCTTTTTTTAATTTAGTAATAGCATGGATCTTTTGGAACTAGCATACAATCTGTTCGATTTGTGACCACATGCAAGTTATGTGAGTTTTTCTTTTATTTGAAGCTAGCCGTTTTCTAATTCATATGCGTAAGTACAATAAGTTAATTCTACCAGTCGACCTGTTCAGTTGAACTGTGTTGATTCAAGATCTTTGGTTTTTTTACTGAATTCAAATCTCATATGAGGTGATGGCCAGTCTAGTCTTAGGTGTACGAGGACTCGTATAGTCCACAACGACTTAGCCTCTCAAAATACATGGCTGGATATATTCTAGGAATGGGGCCAAGATTTCTAGGCCCAATTTATTGCTAGCAGACAAAAGTTCTCAAAAGACCTGTCAAAATTACATGAATAATTGGCCGTCTAATTAGGCGGTAAGAAATAGAAATTTAGATATTATAGTTGGACCTTATCAAATAAATGATGCGATGAGCCTTGTCAAATTATAACTTAATCGCGAGGCCCTCACTAATTGTTAAAAGAAAATATTTGACTCGGAAGGACCGTTTAACTAAATTCACGGTCTTTCCCAAAGTAAAAAGAAATAGATACCGTAGGCACAATTTTAATATACATTCTCAAGTACGGGTGCACATTTATGTGACCCAAATCCTACTCTCAACGAAGTCGAAATGTGTCTAAAGTCACAGGCGTACTGGTACGGTGTGACAAATGAATACATTTTCACGACGTTGTAATTCTTAAAAAATTGAAAAGCGGAACATTAATGCACATAATTAAAAACATATAATTTGAATCAGATAAAAGCAAATAGAACAGTTGAGCGACCGTGTTAGAACCACAGAATTCGTAAGTGCCTAACACCTTCTCCTGGGTTAACAGAATTCCTTATCCGGATTTCTAGTTTCGCAGACTGTATTACAGAGTCATAAATTTCCTCGGTTCGGAATTAAATCGGTGACTTGGGACACCATTATTTTCCCAAGTGGTGACTCTGAATTTTAAATAAACATATCCCGTTGCGAGTGTCCTTAAATTGGAAAACTCCTTCCTTTTATTATATCCCTTCCCGGGGTGTAGTAAATAGGCTCCGTTCAATAGCGGGGTGAGTATCAAAAAGAAGGTGTGATAGCTCTGGTGACTCTGCTGGGGATAAGAAACCTAGAACTTTGGTTCAGGATTAACAATTTGAGCTCAGTTAAATTACTGTTTTGTTTATATCTGATTTCCCTATATGTTTTTTTATCAATGTGCTATATGTTTTCTGCTTTGATATTACGTGGATTGTATATAAAAATTATGCCGAAAACCCTTCTCTTCTTACATCCGAGTATGTGCTTACTGGTTGAGACTCCCCTTTCTATTAATTCAATACCAAAGTAAGAAATAGAGGCCGGAAAAGTTACTAAGTCGGACGATCCCGCGGGTCCCCGGTACGTAGCCCCCTCTCGACTCGAGTCGTCTGCTCGGGTACACAGTCTAGAACCAATGAAAAATCAGGATATTGAGCCTAGAGTTAGGATGATTATTTGCATCATATCTCACTTAGGGGACTCAACACAGGGTTTGGGTCCGTCTAGGACAGGTAACCTGAATATGAAACGACCGAGCATGATTATATGTTTTATTAATTTGTCTTGGGCCATTATGCCGACCGGCTAAATAATTGAGAGAAAGAAAGAGAATAGCAATTTTAGAAGAAACCTATCTATAAATACTGACGAAACTCTATCAAAATTATGAGGAAATTATCAAAAAAAAGTTGGAAATAAGTCAATTTTGTCAAAATTAAAATAGTTGGTCTAAAAATAATTTGACCGAACTACGCTGGTTTGATTCTCACCGGATGTGAGATACGTAGGCAACCTTTAACGGGTCCAACCACACCTTTTGCAAAATAGCCAAAAAATGTCAATTTTTTTATTTTATTATAAATAAGCTGGGTGATGTTATTCTTGTTTAAAATAAGCCGAATATCCACTTTAAGTCATTTTAAATAAATTGCAGGCACATCCCTGAAATATTTCATCGCGGAAATGTCGAAAGGCCGTATCCGCAAAATCAAGTTTGATTCATCACTCAACTTTTCAAAAATAATCACTTTGTCAAATAAGCCATTACATGGCCGGTTTTGCTGAAATAGCCACATTTGGCATTAAAACTTCCTCAATCTTGTGTTGGCCGGTGGTGATGCTGAATGATGCCCCATGGGCCCTAGGAGGAGAAATTTTGAATTTGTAATTTCTTAAATAAAAGTTTGCAAAAAATAGCCACTTTGTCAAAATAAGCCATTACATGGCCAATTTTGTAACAATAGTCAATTGACATTAAAAAACTTCTCAATTTTGGGTTGGCTTGTGGCGATGCCGAATGATGCCCCATGAGCTCCAAGATGAGAAAACTTTCGAGTTTATTCTCTTAAACAAAATTTTTCAAAAAATAGCCACTTTGCCGAAATAAGACATAACATGGCCAATCTTGTAAAAATAATTATAATGACACTAAAAATATTCTTAGTCTTGTAGAAATCTGTGGCGATGCTGAATGATGGCCCACGAGCCACAAGATATGGAGTTTTTTTCATCAAGTTTGTAGTTGAAGTCGGCCTCTATAATTTTCCTTCAAAGAAAACAAATTAAAAAAAATCAAAATAAATATCTCTTTATTTTTGCATTAATTTGCAAGAACTACGCTCGGTCTGATTTATGTGCGGTCATGATACGTAGGCTATCCACATAGGATTCGACCATAACTATAATCAAAATAAAAAAAAAAAATAAAGACAAAAAGAAAAAAAAAAGTGGAAAACCAAGAAAGACAAGAAAAACAAATAATACCATAACGCTAACATGGTGGCTTCGTTTTGTTAATTCAAAAAGTTGAGGTGGTTGGTTGTGGTAAACTGGAAAACAAGATCCAAGGAAAATGATAACTGACAGCGAAGCTGTTATGAGCGCTCAAGAGACTCAGGATCAGAGAGTTCAATAAGGGTCTATTGTGGTTGAGAAAAATAGAACACTGAAACAACTAATGACCAAAATGCATCAAGCATGGGCCAATGGACAGGGACAACCTTCTCATGAGTCACAATTTTCTATACAGCAAGAACAGTACCACTTTCCCGAATATCACTCGTACTCATTTGACCTTCCTGCAAACATCGAGAAGCCTACCTGAAAGAGGGTACAGGAAGAAATAGCCCAAAGAGTGAAAAGATTAGAACAACAGCGGAAAAACACACAAGCAGTGGCAGGTCAAAAGAGTGTTGCCTTCAGAGATCTATGTATATTCCCTGATGCCCACTTGTCGCCTGGTTTCAAGGTTCCCAAATTTGAAAAGTACAATGGACTTGGAAACCCCATAGCCCATCTGAAAAGATATTGCAACCAATTGAGAGGTATGGGAAGAAATGAAGAATTACTTATGGCTTATTTTGGCGAAAACCTCTCTGGAGTAGCATCTGAATGGTTTTGGGATCAAGACACAACTATTTGGTACGTCTGGGATGACATGGCATGGGCCTTTATCAAACAGTTTCAATACAATATCGACATCGTCCCAGATCGCATTTCTCTTTCTAAACTGAAAAAGAAACCAACTGAAAGTTTCAGGGAATATGCTATCAAATGGAGAAAGCGGGCAACTAAAGCTAAGCCACCCATGGATGACCACTAGTTAGTCATTGTTTTCATTCAGGCTCAAGATCCGGATTGCTTTCAAAAGATGATGTCCGCAGTTGGTCAATCGTTTGATGAAATAATTATAATGGTAGAAATGGTGGAAGACGATCTTAAGACAGGCATTATTATAAGTCAAGAAGCTCTGATGCAACTCAAGCTGTCCAAAGTGAATTTGGTGATGTAAATGGGAGGGGTAAAGAAATCATGATGATATCAGGGTCGAGAAGAGGTTCTAAGAGAACATCTCGAAGGTGTATGCAACACCATCAGGTTTTCCATGACCCCCTTAAGCATTACTATCCACCTCAAAACCCTCCATACTATGTTGATCCAGTCCAATATGTTGCTCAACCCTCAAATCACTCGAGAAAGCGAGCACGAACATCAAGAAATCTCCACCAACCCCCGCAAAATTTTCAAGTACCTTATAACCCACATCAAAGCTAGGGGTATGGATTGGAACAAAAGTTGAAAGATAATTTTACACCAATAGGAGAGTCCTATGCAAGCTTGTTTGAGAAGTTAAAACAACATTCAATGATTGCACCCATTCCTCCAAATCAGTGGATCGACGTGTGAGAAGCTTTGACTCATCTAAAAGGTGCGAATACCACTCCAATGCTCTGGGGCACAATGTAGAAAATTATCGGGATTTGAAAAGAGAAATAGAAAGGATGATCCAGGAGAATTTAATTCAAGACAATGGCATTCAAAATGTCAAGCTGCATCCATTATATGAGGAGGCACACCTGGTGGGGATGATGCCTGGTGACGTGGGGGATCAGAATCTTCTTGGGAAATTGTCAACTGAAGTCGAAGATATTGAAACAGATAGTAGTCTTGGCAACATCAATGTAGAACTTAGTGGCTAAGATGCCATGCTTGGTAATTGGGAAGATGCTCCATGTTTTGGAGTTTTGGTGATTTATTTTGGTGTCATTTCTGTTGCCCGGGTTATTTCACGTTTGTAATCCGGACATTGTCTTGGGAGTCAAAACCATTCTATCTTTCCACTTTGCTTTGTTTAGTAATAATTTTTTTAGTGTTGTCTAGGTTCGTAATTCCACTCTAGTCTGTTTGTTTTGTTGTTCATCTTGTTGTTTCAACCCATCAGTTTAATACAACTCTCCGTTTCCCATCATTTCTAGTCATTCCATTTCTAATCATTATACAATTCTTTTCATATTGATTTTAGTGATATGACATGCATATAATTCTCGGCCTGGTTTATAAAGTCAATTTGGCAATCAAAAAATGTAAAGGTATTTGGAAGAAATGAAACATATTGGAATATTTTAAAGCCTGAACAAAGCGAAACTAGAAAATAGAACGTAAAGAAATACCGTGGAAATGCATCATGCTTAATAGGTTTAAAGCCAAAGGCAAGAGTACCCCAAGACTAAAGGGACCACTCATGGTATCGAGATTGTTGCCCAAAGGCACTAAGAATTGGCAAATATATAAGGCAAATATGTGGATTAGTCAAAAGGTGTTTAACTGTGTAGTTTGTACTTGGTAGGTTTTGAAGATTGGAGCGACGAAGACATTTTGTTCCGCTATCCAAACACTTTGGGTGTGTTTGGTATGAAGGAAAACATTTTCTGGAAAATATTTTCCAATTTTCCCATGTTTGGTTGCCTTAAATGTTTTGGAAAACATTTTCCTTATCAATTCATTTTCCTCCAATTGGAGGAAAATGTTTTCCTTATCAAAAGAAGGGAAAACATTTTCCAAAGCTCCTTCTCAACCATTCTCACCCTCACCAACCCACCCCACCCCCTCTCCAAAAAACAGTTTTTTTTTTAGAAAAATTTCAGTTTTTCCGTTACCATCCACCCTACTACCCCTCCACCCCACCCCGCAAAAAAATTTCTTCTTTTACCTTAATTTTTTTCTATAATTTTAAATTTCTGTTTTCTTATTTTTTTGCACCACCCACCCCCACCCCATACCCCCTCCCCTCCCCCCACACCCCCCCCCCCGCACAAAAAAAATTACTCCCCCCCCCCCCCCCCCCCCCCCCCCCCCCCCCCCCCCCCCCCCCCCCCCCCCCCCCCCCGAAAAAATTTTAAAATATATTTTTTAGTTTTTAATTTTATTATTTATCATTTAAAGACTCAATATTTTACAAGTTCCAAAATTATGAGTTCGGAAGTTTACGGGTTTAGAAATTATAAATTTACCGATTCGAAAATACGCGATTTTTGCGTTAAAAAGTAAAGCATCACATTAGTTCCTTTAGATTGTGTCAATTTTTAGAGTCTTCGGGAAGGGGAGGGGTGGGGGAGGTGGGAGGGGGAGGGGTAGGAAAGTTGCAAAAAAAATATTTTTTTAAAAAAACTATTTTTTACTCTCTAACCAAACATAGAAAATATTTTCCGGAAAATGTTTTCCACTTCCCAACCAAACAAGAGAAAATAAGTGATAAAATCACTCATTTTCCATGAAAACATTTTCTAGGAAAATATTTTTCATGGAAAATATTTTCCTTCATACCAAACACACCCTTTGTCCATTGCTACCCCTTTGAGCCTTATTATATTTTCTTTCATATCCCTCTTTTGTAGTCAACAATAAAAATCGAGGATTGAGCGGGGAAATCAAGTGGAGAAACAAAAGAAAGGAGAAAAGAACAGAAAAAGAAAGGAGAAAAGAAGAAAAAGAAAAAAAAGAAAAAGAAAAAAAAAAGAAAAAGAAAAAGAAAAAGAAAAGAAAAGAAAAGAAAATGAGAAAAGAAAGAAAGAAAGAAAAGAAAAAGAAGAAGAAATGAAAAAGAAAAGAAAGAAAAGAATGCAAAGAAAAGAAGAAGAATGGGAGGAAGGAAACATCGCAACAATGAAGCGATCTTGTGATCCGAACTACGTTTTGACTTGATCCCAAAGGGTACGTAGGCAGTCTCACTTAGGTTCAGTCACAACAAAAGGAAAACCCAAGAATCCCCAAGAATGAAACTGGGGCATGAAGTTGTGGTTGTTGAAGAAATACGATTCCGAAAGTTGTAATCTTTAATCCACGTTGAAAATATTTTGAGCTTTTATATCCTTCTTTCTAAATCCCATCCAAAAGCCTGCATTACTGTCCAAAGAAAGACCTTCCGATCAATCTTCAAGAAATTCCGAGTCAAACGAGCAAAGGTGAATCACATCAGGGGCAACACTCCAGTCCGAACAAAGGAAAATGAAGAATTCGTGAAATGATGAGAACCACCACAGGACTTATGAGAGAAATCAAAATGAGAGAGTCTTAATAGTGAAAACCCATACGGGCACCGTAAGGCGACAACGAGTTGAGAGAAAAATATAAATGAGAGAGGCTTGATGGTGAAAACCCTATGGCACTACAAGTCGACTAAGGATTACGAATCAGATTGGGCAAATGGAGTATTGAAGAACAGTTTCACGGAAGAACTTGCAACAAGAGATGAACATCATATTTGCTATACAGAAAGGGGTGAAAGTGCATGTCAAGGTCGGTAGATTCAGTATTCACATTCGATGGGTCGTTCCTCTGTAGGTTTCTTTTTAGGAATTGTATCTTTCCATTTTTCCCACTTTGCTTCTTCCTGAGTCTGTCGGGTCATAACAAATAAATAAATGATTTCAAAATTTTTCACCAAGCTTTCCAATTGCACGAAATGGGATTTGGCCAACACATCAATTGTCGTAAGTCAGGAAAAATGTCAGACCTAATTGAGTTGACAACCATCAATGTGCTTTTGGAATCTTCGAAATATGAAGGCTCGATGTGCAAACAGCACGAGAGATAAAGTTGAATAGATCAGAGGAATGTCCCGAGATAGGATTGACAAAGAATGATAAACCAATGACAATCAAATTCTCCCCAAAAGGAAATCAAAGTTATCAGGACTAGTGATGACACAATAAAGACTTCAAAGTCAAGGCCGGAGATTTAAACCAAAGGAGAAACATGTGCAATAAGGTGGGTAACAATTAAAAGTTTTGGGGTTCATGGTAGACACAAGGGTCGACAAAGTGCCAACTCGGGAACAATACAACAAATGGAAATATGGGGTTCGAACGGAGAGGAGGTATACCTTCTTACAAAGCAAGGAGTCAGTCAAGCAACATTCAAGGTCTTCAAATGAAATCATTGAAGGAAAAATAAACTTTAAGATCGGAGTTTGTGGTCCGTCAAGAAAGAAACAACATACAGGTCGTAAGTGAGGCGGGTTTGAACAAAGAAGAAGTGAAAATGGATATTCGAAAGAAATCAGTTATCAGGGGAGTCAAAGAACAATTGCCATCAAAGTTCAAGGCCACAACCAACCACCGCATTTTAAACTGATTGATTTTTCTTTGCTTTGAAACAAGGACAAAAGATATGCTTCAAGAGAATTATCAAACTGGGGAAGAAAATTTTTTGTCATGTTGAAAATTTCTTGAAATCGGGTATTCATCGGAAGAACATGAAGGACAATACAAGTGTTTTTACAAAAAGAAAAGAGAGGGAAGTAGTTTTCAGGAAGGAAACAACAGTTTTAAGGAAAGTAATTTTTCGGAGGATTGAAACACCAGTTTTAGGAAGTAAGTCCTAAAGGCAGACAATTCAAGTTGGAAGGTAGATAAGACAAGTTTCGGAGGAAGATAAGATAAAAGGAAAGAATCTTAGTCTGTTGAATCTTTCACCTAAGATGAAAATCTTAGTCTGATGAATTTTTCACCTAAGATAAAAGGTAAAATCTTAGTCCGTTGAATCTTTCACCTAAGATGAAAATCTTAGTCCGATGAATTTTTCACCTAAGATAAAAGGAAAGAATCTTAGTTTGTTGAATCTTTCACCTAAGATGAAATCTTAGTCTGATGAATTTTTCACCTAAGATAAAAACATAATGTGGAAAAGAGGAAGGCATAATTTGAAAACAAAAGGAAGGCAGAAGTCGGAAAAAGGAAAGCATAATTTGAAAACAAAAGGAAGGCAAAAGCTGGAAAAGGAAAGGAATGCGTAATTTGAAAAGAAAAGGAAGGCATAATTTAGAAAGGGGAAAGGCAGAAGTCGGAAAAAAGAAGGCATAATTTGAAAACAAAAGGAAGGCAGAAGTTGGACAAAGAAAGGAATGCAGAAGTCGAAAAAAAAGATTGTTGAATTCAAAAGATTAAGAAAATCTGAATACAGAAATGGACCTAGTCTGATGAATTAAATCCTGGAGTCATAATCTCAGTCATATGGATCTTCCTCCAGAGACCAAACAGAAAATGGACCTAGTCTGATGAATTATCTCCTAGAGTCAAAATCTCAGTCCGATGGATCTTCCTCATGAGACTACGCAGAATTGGACCTAGTCCAATGAGAGTCAAAATCTTAGTCTGTTGAAACTTTCACATGAAAGTCTTATTATGATGAATTTTTCACCTAATATAAAGGTAAAATCTTAGTCTGTTGAATCTTTCACCTAAGATTAAAATCTTAGTCCGATGAAACTTTCAGCTAAGATAAATTTTAGTCACAAAGTAACACAAAAGTTTTTTTGCAATCAGACGCCCACCTGGATAACAAGGGAATATTTTCTTTTTTTAGTTTTTGCAATCAGGCACCCACCTTGATAACAAGGGAATATTTTTTCAAGTTTTTGCAATCAGGCGCCCATCTGGATAACAAGGAAATATTTTCTTTTTTAGTTTTTTGCAATCAGGCGCCAACCTGGATAACAAGGGAATACATTTTTTAGTTTTTGCAATTAGGCGCCCACCTGGATAACAAGGGAATATTTCTTTTTTTAGTATTTTGCGATCGGGCGCCCACCTGGATAACAAGGGAATATCTTTTTAAAGTTCGCAAGCAGGCGCCCACCTGAAGAACAAGGGAATATCTTTTCAAAGTTCGTAAGCAGGCGCCCACCTGAATAACAAGGGAATATCTTTTCAAAGTTCATAAGAAGGCGTCCACCTGAAGAATAAGAGAATATATTTTAAGTCTAGAAATCAGGCACCCACTAGAATAACAAGGGAATACTTTTCAAGTTTGCAATCAGGTGCCCACATGAATAATATGGGAATACCTTTTCAAATTAAAATTCTTCTTTAAATTCTGACATTTAATAACATGATATGCCCAGTCACCATACTGGGCAGAAAAATTTTCTTTGGTTGTCTATTTTGTCGTAACCAGGCGCCCACCTGGATAACAAGGGAATACATTTTAAAAGGAATCGTAAGCAGGAGTCCACTGGAAAATGGACACATATTTCAAATTGAAGTGGCTGAATATCATCAAGGCAACGACAAGAATGTCGTTAGAAGAATACAAGATACAAGTTCAAGGCAACACAAGAACAAGTTGGAAGGCATAGATAGGATTTTTTGTAATTCATAGACTATAGCTTAGGCTAGTTTCTTTTATTTTTACCATGGTGTAATAAGGGGTCAGTCAGCAGTAACAACGGAGGGATCAGCCCTTATCTTCTACTCCTGTTTCTTCAGCACCAGCACAGTTAGCTAGAAGTGGTGGTTAGGTGCTAGAGGTCGCCCTAGGGGTGAGGACCGTATTGGCGGAGGTCATGCTCATTTTATGCTCTTCCGGATATGAGGGACGCTAGTGCATCAGATGCAGTCATCACATGTATTATCTCAGTCTGCCACATAGATGCTTCTGTCTTATTTGACCGGATCTACCTATTCCTATATGTCTTTATATATTGCGCATCATTTGGGTACGACCCATGATAGTCTTGCCTTACCCGTGTATGTGTCTACCCCGGTGGGTGATACAGTTATTGTAGATCATGTATATCGATCTTGTCTCATTACTATTGGGGGTCTGGAGACCCTAGTTGACTTGTCATTATTGGGTATGGTGGATTTCGACGTGATTCTGGGTATGGATTGGTTATCTCCTTACCATGCTATTCTGGACTGTCATGCCAAGATAGTTACGTTGGTTGTTCCAGGTATTCAGAGGATTGAGTGGCGGGGCGTGACTGATTATGTATCCGACATGGTGATCTCCTTCCTAAAAGCTCAACGAAGGATTGGGAAGGGTTGCTTATCTTATCTGGTGTCACGACCCTAGTTCACCAATCGTGAACCTGTCATGACGGCACCCAGTCTCCGCGACTAGGTAAGCCTAATACGATGCAGAATATACAAGATCATGAACGTTAAATGAGAAGATAGCGGAAAACGATACAAAAAGGAATGTAACAAGTGCCGCTTGGCACATACATTCATCAACCACACCATATATAGAATACTACCAAGACCCGGAATCTCACGGGTAACACAGACTAAAAAGGGAAATTACATTTGTTGCTCTATACATCAAGAGTATCTAAAAACAACGAAATGAGGGAAAATAAATACTATCACTATCAGAATATAAGGAGGGCCTCCGGATCCGCTGACGTAGCAGATCATACCTCGAGGTCTCCGAATGTGCTGCTGAATCACCTAGGATGAGCCTGTCCTGATGTACCTGGATCTGCACAATAAAAGCGTGCAGAAGAGTAGCATGAGTACACTACGACGGTACTCAGTAAGTGCCAAGCCTAACCTCGATGGAGTAGTGACGAGGAAGGTCAGGGCCCTACCGAGAGAATAATAACATAATGATCAAAACAGTAATAAGCAGGAATAAGTAAGAATAAATCTAAAATAAGAAAAACAAAGTAATTACTACAACCAACTAAAATTAACTAACAACATGTAACCAACACAACATAAACTCAAACCAGCAAGCCCAAGACCTGTGGGAATTGAACCCATAGTCCCACTCTATAATCAACAACCAAGGAGCTACGAGAATTTAACCCGCAGTCCCAATATCAGTATCTCTGGGTCTCCGGGAATCGAACCCGCAGCCCGTATATCAATATCTCAGGATGTGTCTTAATATAATCGAACCCGCAGTCCATATCTCAATAATATATCAATAAACTCCGGATTTCCTGGAATCGAACCCGCAGCCCTTGGATCTCCGGGAATCGAACCCGCAGTCCACCAACACAACAAACAAAGAAACGCACAGAGAAAATATAATATGCTTAACTACAACTTCACCAAAAACAGTCTCTTGCCAACAATTATCAAGAAGTTCAAATAAGACAATTGGGCAATTAGACAGATAAATCCTACCTAATCATGCTTTCCTAACGAATATCAGGTAAATGTCACAATTTAATTGACTAAGAACAGGAATCTCAAATTTGGACAATTCAAGTAAAGTAAGTTCCAACAATCTGCGCAGGTACATGCCCGTCACCTCGTGTACAAGGCATTTAAATTATCACATAACATCCTAGGGGTGAAGGTTCCCTCCCACGAGGTTAGACAAGCCACTTACCTCGACTCCGGTACAAAACCGTTAAGATACAACTCTCTTGCCACGAATATCGACCTCCACAGACGTAGTATCTGATAAACATGAATAGAATTACATCAAAATAGGCCAATTGGGCATTACCCAATCAAAATAATTCAAAATACACCCAAAACCACAAGTTGCCAAAACCCGACATTCACTACGCTTCTCGAAAAATTACAAAAGTTACATATTCAGAAACCTCGTCTCAACAAGAGTCTACGCATATAAAGTTTTCCAAAATCGGACTCCGTTTGTCCACTCCAATCGACATTTTTCCAAAACCCTGGCTTAGGCTAAATTCCCCCATTAATTCATCCAATTTCAGTGAAATAGAGGAGGATTTCAAGATAAAAATACATAATTGAACCATAAAACTTACCTCCAATGATAACCCGATGAAATCCCAGCAATTTCCCATCACTTTCTCTCTCTAAGACTCAACAATGGAGGTTTATGAATGATAGGCCGCGTCTGAAATGTTTCGGGACTTAAATTCACTGTCAGGCCTATTCATTCTACGCGATCGCAGCATTGGGCTCGTGATCGCGATGCACAAATCCTGGGCTGCCAACTTTTTCCTCTATGCGATCGCGTGGGACTGGACGCGATCGCAGTGAACAACTTAGCGACCCTACGCGATCGCAATGCTACGAACACGATCGCACTGTACTCGAGCTCGAATCTACGCGATCACATCAATACACCCATGATCGCGATGCACAACCCCTCGAACTTATGCGATCGCATCACTCTTCCCGCGATCGCGAAAAGAAATTTTCCAGCCTCGCTCCGATACGCTACGCGATCGCGTGGCAATGACCGCGATCGCAGAGAACAAATAACCTGCAATTTATTGCAACAATTCCAGCAGTTCATTTTGGCTCAAGATGGTCCGTTTGGACCCCCGAATTCATCCCGAGGCCCCCGGGACCCCAACGAAAACCACCAACATACTCCATAACACGATATGAACTTGTTCAAATCATAAAAACATGTCCTTAAACACAGAAAACTTTGAATTATAGAAGATTCAAGCCTAAGTTTTCATCTAAACTTCCGAAATCAACATTCAATAAAAAGCCTGACCAAACGACGTCCGAATGACCTGAAAATTTGCAGACATATCCAAAATCACATAACAAAGCTACAGAAATTGTCGAAATTTCATTCCGACCCCTAGATTAAAATCTCACCTATCATTCGGATTCGCCAAAATTTCAAACTTCGGCATTTCAAGCCTAATTGAGCTACAGACCTCTAAAATACATTCCAAAAGCGCTCCCAACCCCGAAATCACCTAACAGAGCTAATAGAACCATCAAATTTCCATTCCGAGGTCGTCTTAACACTGTTCCGAATACGGGCCATTTTCCAACTATAAAGCTCTCATTTATGGACTAAGTGTCCCAAAACACTCCAATTTCTAGAACCGACCCTCCCGGCAAATCACAATAGCAGAAATGAACTTAGGGGAACAGTTAAATTGGGGATCGGGGCATAAATTTCAAAAACAACCGGTCGGGTCGCTGCATCTTCCCACACTTAAAAGATTCGTTCGTCCTCGAACGAGCATAGAGAGCATACCTGGAGTAGTGAAGAGATGAAGGTACTGGTTGCGCATATTCTTCTCGGTCTCCCAAGTCGCCTCCTCGACCTGCTGACCCCGCCACTGAACCTTTACTGAAGCGATGTTCTTTGACCTTAGCTTCCTCAAGATAAGACAGATCCTTGTCTAGCTGAACAGAAGTGAAATCCGACACATGCGACGGGTCACCATGGTATCTCCGGAGCATAGAGACATGAAATACGGGATGGACTCCGGCTAGGCTGGGAGGTAAGGCCAACTCATAAGCAACCTCCCCAACACGCCTCAAAATCTCAAAAGGGCCAATAAATCTAGGACTCAGCTTCCCCTTCTTCCCAAACCTCATAACGCCCTTCATGGGAGAGACTCTAAGCAGAACCCGCTCGCCAACCATAAAAGCCACATCGCGGACCTTCTTGTCCGCATAACTCTTTTTTCTAGACTGGGCTGCACGAAGTCTGTCCTGAATCACCTTGACCTTGTCCATTGCATCCTGGACCATATCAGTACCTAGCAGTCTGGCCTCGTCCGGCTCGAACCAACCCACAGGAGACCTGCACCTCCTACTATACAGAGCCTCATACAGTGCCATCTGAATACTGGACTGGTAGTTGTTATTGTAAGCAAACTCCTCTAGTGGCAAGAAATGATCCCATGAACCTCCAAACTGAATCACGCACGCAAGGAGCATTTCCTCCAAAATCTAAATAGTGCGCTCGGACTAGCCATAAGTCTGGGGGTGAAACGCTATGCTTAGCTCCACCGGAGTGCCTAACTCATGCTGTACGGCTCTCCAGAATCGTGAAGTAAACTGAGTACCTCTATCTGAAATGATGGAAACTAGAATACCATGCAGCCAAACTATCTCCCTAATGTAGATCTTCGCCGGTCGCTCCGATGAATAAGTGGTGCTCACCGGTATGAAATGGGTGAACATGGTCAGCCGATCCATAATTACCCAATGGAATCAAACTTCCTAAAGTCTGTGGAAGCCCAGATACGAAAGTCCATGGTGATGAGCTCCCATTTCCACTCTGGAATCTCAATCCGCTGCATCAATCCACCCGGACGCTGATGCTCATACTTCACCTGCTGGCAGTTGAGGCATCTAGCAACATAATCAACTATATCCCTCTTCATCCGCCTCCACCGGTAATGTTGTTTCAAGTCCTGATACATCTTTGCGGCACCCCGATGGATGGAATACCGCGAACTATGGGCCTCTACTAGAATCAGCTCTCGAAGATCATCTACATTGGGCACACAAATACGCCTATGCATCCTCATAACTCCATCATCCCCAATGGTAACATCTCGAGCATGACCACGCCGAACTCTATCCTAGAGGACAAGCAAATGAGGGTCGTCTAACTGACGCTCCCTGATGCGGTAAAATAGAGAAGACCGAGAAACCACACAAGCCAGAACCCGGCTGGGCTCTGAAAGATCCAGTCTAACAAACTGTCTGGCTAACGCCTGAACATCCATTGCCATAGGCCTCTCCAAAGCGAGTAGATATGCCAAACACCCCAAACTCTCTGCCCGGCAACTCAAGGCGTCGGCAACTACATTAGCCTTGCCCGGATGATAGAGAATAGTTATATCATAGTCCTTCAGAAGCTCCAACCATCTCCTCTGATGCATGTTCAGGTCCTTCTGCTTAAGCAAGTGCTGCAAGCTCCGGTGATCAGTGTAGATCTCACAAGGAACCCCATACAAGTAATGACGCCAAATCTTCAACGCGTGAACAATGGCAGCTAGCTCCAGATCATGAATAGGGTAGTTCTTCTCATGTACCTTCAGCTGTCTGGACGCATAGGCAATCACCCAACCGTCCTGCATCAATACTGCAGCGAGTCCAATTCGTAAGGCATCACAATATACTGTATAAGACCCCAAACTTGTAGGCAACATCAATATAGGGGCCAAAGTCAAAGCTGTCTTGACCTTCTGAAAGCTCGCCTCACACTCATCTGTCCACTGGAAAGGGGCACCCTTTTGGGTCAACCTGGTCATAGGTGTTGCGATCGAAGAGAACCCCTCCACGAAACGACGGTAATAACCCGCTAAACCAAGCAAACTGCGAATCTCAGTAGTTGAAGAGGGTCTGGGCCAACTCTGCACGGCCTCCACCTTCCTCGGATCCACTCGAATACCATCGCTTGACACCACGTGGCCTAGAAATGCCACTGAACTCAGCCAAAATTCACATTTAGAGAACTTGGAATATAGCTGTTTCTCCCTCAGAGTCTGAAGCACTATCCTCATATGCTGCTCGTGCTCTTCCCGACTTCGGGAATATACTAGAATATCATCAATGAAAACAATCACGAACGAGTCCGGATATGGCCTGAACACACTGTGCATCAAATGCATAAAGGCTGCTGGGGCATTAGTCAGCCCAAAAGACATCACGATGAACTCATAGTGACCATACCGAGTCCTGAAAGTAGTCTTCGGGATATCTGGCTCCCGAATCTTTAGCTGATGATAACCAGAGCGCAAATCAATCTTAGAGAACACTTGTGCGCCCTGTAGTTGGCCAAACAAATCATCAATACGTGGCAAAGGATACTGGTGCTTCACTGTACCTTTGTTCAACTGACGATAGTCAATACACTTGCCCAATAACTCCTGCAACTGATCCTTCAACTGGGCTGAGTGCCCGACAACAAATCAATAGCAAAATCAATATCTCTGTCGGGCGGCATGCCCGGGAGATCGGCTGGAAATACATCAGCGAAATCACGTACCACTGGAACGGAATCAATAGAAGGAGTGTCAATACTGACATCCCGCACATAAGCTAGATAAGCAGCACACCCCTTCTCAACCATACGCAGAGCTTTGAGAAAGGAAATAACACGGCTAGGGGTGTGATCTAGAGTATCACTCCACTCAATATGTGGAATACCTGGCATAGCCAGCGTCACGATCTTGGCGTGACAATCAAGAATAGCATGATGGGGCGACACCTAGTCCATGACCAGAATAATATCAAAATCGACCATCCCGAGCAATAATAGATCCGTTCTGGTCTCAAAGCCACAAATGGTAACCAAACACGACCGATACACACGGTCCACAACCAAAGCATCTCCCACCGGAGTGGAAACATAAATGGGGGCACTCAAATAATCCCGAGGCACACTCATATGTGAAGCAAAATAAGAGGACACATATGAAAAAGTGGAACCAGGATCGAATAGGACCGACACCTCTCTGTGACTAACCAAGATAATACCTGTGATAACAGAATCAGATGCAACAGCTGCAGCGAGATCAGGAATAGCATAAAATCTGGCCTGACCCCTCTCTCGAGGACGGCCTCGTGCACCCTGATCCCCGCCCATGGCTGGCTGGGGCAGGTGGAGTGGCAGCTGGGGCTGGAATGATGGCCTGTTGACCTTGTGAACCACGGTGAGGCTACAAAGACTGTGGAGGTGCTCCTCTCCTACGCCTGGGGCACTCCTTAACCAGATGGCGAGTGTCCCCACACTCAAAACAAGCTTTGGGAGGACGCGATGGTTGTGACTGATCGGCCTCACCCCCACTAATCTGACCCCTGGAGGTACCTCGCACAGGAGGCGCACTGGAAATTGGGGGAGCATAATAAGGTTCCTGGGGTGTTGGAAGGGCTGGGGTACTACCGGCTACTGGCAATGCTGAATGAACTGGACTACCAGAATAATCCCTGCCAAAATGATAGGCTGCAGAAGTGCGGGCACCAGAGAAATGGCCCGACTCACGAGACCTCTTGGCCTCTCTCTCTCCCCGCTCTCTAGGGAGCATACTCTCGATCCTCCTGGCAATGCTCACTGCCTGCTGATAAGGTATATCCGTCTCCAACTCTCTGGCCATGCTGGACCAGATCGGCGGAATAAGGCCCTCAATAAATCTCCACACTCTCTCCCGGACCGTGGCTACCAAAGGCGGTGCATGCTTGGCTAGACGAGTGAAACTAATAGCATACTCTGATACTAACATGGAGCCGTGTCGCAATCGCTCAAACTCCGATCGCCAAGAATCCCTAAGGCTCTGGGGAACAAACTCCCTCAAAAATAGATCTGAAAACTGCGTCCAGGTCAATGAAGCAAACTCCTCTGGACTATCCAACTCATACGTGCGCCACCAATCATAAGCGGCCCCTCGAAGCTGAAAAGCAGTGAAGGAAACCTCACTGATCTCCACTATCCCCATGGTACGAAGGATACGATGACACTCCTCCAGAAAACCCAATGCATCATCTGTAGCCAAACTATTGAACACTGGAGGATCATATTTCTTGAACCTCTCCAATATACGATGCTCGTCCTCGGAGGCAGCTGGCCCACCTCCGGGCTGTGCTGGGGTGGGATGAGGCATAATAATAATCTTTGGAACCTATCCCACTGGCACTCGCTGCTTAGGTGTAGCGCTGCGGGAGTCTGGGCCCCTCCCCTGACCTGAGATGTAGCTGCCGTGAGAGGAAGCAACCCTGCCTGAGCTAAAGTAGCATACATGCTCATGAACTGGGATAGGGTCTCCTGGAGTGCTGGAGTAGTAGCAGCTGTAGTCGGTGTACCAGGTGCCTGCGCTTCCACCTGATCCACTGGTGGCACCTCAGCGGCAGCGCGTGCGAGGTGCTGTGGCTGCACCTCGGGCGCGTCCTCGTCCTCTACCACGGCCCCGGCCTTTGGCGGCGGCAGTAGGGGGAACGTGTGCCTGATCCTCGCGAGTAGCACGTGTCCTCACCATCTATGAGAGAATAGAAAGCAGAAATTTAGATTTGGTGCCAAAAATGTCGCACGACAAGGAATCCAAAAGAAATGAAGTTCCTAAATAGTTACATAGCCTCTCGTAGATAAATACATACATCTCTAGATCGATCAGCGAGACTCTAAGTAACCGGTCTGTGTCCCGTGACTCCGATGAACCTAGGGATCTAATACCAACTTGTCAAAACCCTAGTTCACCATTCGTGAACCTGTCATGACTGCACTCAGTCTCCGCGACTAGGTAAGCCTAACACGATGCGGAATATACAAGATCATGAATGTTAAATGAGAAGATAGCGGAAAACGATATAAAAAGGAATGTACAGGTGCCGCTTGGCACATACATTCATCAACCACTCCATATATAGAATACTACTAAGACCTGGAATCCCACGGGTAACACAGACTAAAAAAGGAAAGTACAACTGTGTCTCTATACATCAAGAGTATCTAAAAACAACGAAATGATGGAAAATAACTACTATCACTATCAGAATAGAAGGAGGGCCTCCGGATCTGCGGACGTAGCAGATCATACCTCGAGGTCTCCGAATGTGCTGCTGAATTACCTAGGATGAGCCTATACCGATGTACCTGGATCTGCACAACAAAAGTGTGCAGAAGAGTAGCATGAGTACACCATGGAGATACTCAGTAAGTGCCAAGCCTAACCTCGATGGAGTAGTGACGAGGAAGGTCAGGGCCCTACCGAGTGAACAATAACATAATGATCAAAACAGTAATAAGCAGGAATAAGTAAGAATAAATGTGAAATAACAACAATAAAGTAATTACTACAACCAACTACAGTTAACTAACTACAGGTAACCAATACAACATAAACTCAAACCAACAAGCCCAAGACCTGCGGGAATTGAACCCACAATCCCACTCTATAATCCACAACCCAGGAGCTACGGGAATTTAACCCGCAGTCCCAATATCAGTATCTCTGGGTCTCCGGGAATCGAACCCGCAGCCCGTATCTCAATATCTCAGGATGTGTCTCAATATCTCAGGATCTCCGGGAATCGAACCCGCATTCCATATCTCAAAAATATATCAATAAACTCCGGGTCTCCGGGAATCGAACCCGCAGCCCTTGGATCTCCGCGAATCGAACCCGCAGTCCACCAACACAACAAATAAAGAAACGCAAAGAGAAAATATAATATGCTTAACTACAACTTCACCAAAAAAAAAACTAGTGCTAACAATTATTAAGAAGTTCAAATAAGACAATTAGGCAATTAGCCAGATAAATCCTACCTAATCATGCTTTCCTAACGAATCAGGTAAATGTCACAATTTAATCGACTAAGAACAGGAATATCACAAATTTGGACAATTCAAGTAAAGTGAGTTCCAACAATCTGCGCATGTACACGCCCGTCACCTCGCGTACAAGGCATTTAAATTATCACATAACATCCTAGGGGTGAAGGTTCCCCCACACGAGGTTAGACAAGCCACTTACCTCGACTCCAGTACAAAATCGCTAAGAGACAACTCTCTTGCCACAAATATCGAGCTCTACAGGCGTAGTATCTGATAAAAATCAATAGAATTACATTAAAATAGGCCAATTGGGCATTATCCAATCGAAATAATTCAAAATACACCCAAAACCACAAGTTGCCAAAACCCGACTTTCGATACGCTTCTCGAAAAATTACAAAAGTTACATATTTGGAATCCTCGTCGACACGAGTCTATGCATATAAAGTTTTCCAAAATCGGACTCCGTTTGCCCACTCAAATCAACATTTTTCCAAAACCCTGGCTTAGGCTAAATTCCCACATTAATTCATCCAATTTCAGTGAAACAAAGGAGGATTTCAAGATAAAAATACATAATTAAACCATAAAACTTACCTCCGATGATTACCCGATGAAATACCAGCAATTTCCCGTCACTTTTTCTCTCTAAGACTCAACAATGGAGGTTTATGAATGATAGGTCGCGTTTGAAATGTTTCTGGACTTAAATTCACTGCCAGGCCTATTTACTCTACGCGATTGCAGCATTGGGCTCGTGATCGCGATGCACAAATCCTGGGCGGCCAACTTTTTCCTCTATGCGATAGCGTGGGCCTGGACGTGATTGCAGTGAACAACTTAGAGACCCTACGCGATAGCAATGCTACGAACGCGATTGCATTGTACTCGATCTCGACTCTACGCGATCGCATCAATACACCCGCGATCGCGATGCACAACCCCTCGAACTTATGCGATAGCATCACTCTTCCCGCGATCGCGAAGAGCAACTTTCCAGCCTCACTCTGATACACTACGCGGTTGCGTGGCAATGACCGCGATCGCAGAGGAAAAATAACCTACAATTTATTGCAGCAATTCCAGCAGTTCATTTTGGCTCAAGATGGTCCATTTGGACCCCCGAATTCATCTGGAGGCCCCGGGGACCCCAACGAAAACCACCAACATACTCCATAACATGATACGAACTTGTTCCAATCATAAAAACATGTCCTTAAACACAGAAAACATCGAATTATAGCGGATTCAAGCCTATGTTTTCATCTAAACTTCCGAAATCAACATTCAATCAAAAACCCGACCAAATGACGTCCGAATGACCTGAAAATTTGCAGACATATCCAAAATTACTTCACGAAGCTACAAAAATTGTCGGAATTCTACTCCGAACCCCAGATTAAAATCACACCTATCGTTCGGATTCGCCAAAATTTCAAACTTCGGCATTTCAAGCCTAATTGAGCTACGGACCTCCAAAATACATTCCGAACATGCTCCCAACCCCGAAATCACCTAACGGTGCTAATGGAACCATCTGATTTCCATTCCGAGGTCGTCTTAATGCTGTTACGAATACGGGCCATTTTCCAACTATAAAGCTCTCATTTAGGGACTAAGTGTCCCAAAACACTCTAATTTCCTAAACTGACCCTCCCAACAAACCACAATAGCATAAATGAACTTAGGGGAACACTTAAATTGGGGATCGGGGCATAAATTTCAGAAATGACCAGCCGGGTCGTTACATCTGGCTTTCGTTAGAGATGTTGGAGCTGAGGCTCCTAGTCTTGATTCGGTTCCCGTTGTGATGGATTTCCCGGATGTATTTCTAGCAGACCTGTCGGACATGCCGCCGGACAGGGACATCGATTTCGGTATTGACCTAGTGTTGGGCACTCAGCCCATTTATATTCCTCCCTATCGCATGGCACCAGGTGAGTTAAAATTGTTGAAAGAACAACTTCAGGAACTCCTAGATAAGGGGTTCATTCGTCCGAGTGTGTCACCTTGAGGTGCACCGGTATTATTCGTAAAGAAGAAAGATGGAACAATGAGAATATGCATTGATTACAGACACTTGAACAAGGTGACTGTCACACTTCCTTTTTGATACTTACCCCGCTATTGAATGGAGCCTATTTACTACACCCCGGGAAAGGGTATAATAAAATGAAAGAGTTTTTCCAATTTAAGGACAGTCAGAACGAGATTTGTTTATTTAAATTTCAGAGTCTCCACTTGGGAAAATAATGGTGTCCCAACTCACCGGTTTAATTCCAAACCGAGGAGAGTTTAAATCTGTTACAGTCTGCAAACTAGAAATCCGGATAAGGAATTTTGTTAACCTGGGAGAAGGTGTTAGGTACTCTCGAATTCCGTGGTTCTAGCACGGTCGCTCAACTGTTGTATTTGCTTTTATCTGATTCAAATTATATGTTTTTAATTATTTGCATTAATGTTCTGCTTTTCAATTTTTTAATAATTGCAACGTCGTAAAAATGTATTCCTTAGTCACTTCGTACCAGTACGCCTGTGACTTCAGACACATTTCGACTTCGTTGAGAGTAGGATTTTGGTCACATAAATGTGCGCCCGTACTTGAGAATGTATATTAAAATTGTGCCTACTGTATCTATTTCTTGTTACTTTGGGAAAGACCGTGAATTTAGCTAAACGGTCCTTTCGAGTCTAATATTTTCTTTTAATAATTAGTGAGGGCCCAACGATGATGTTGTAATTTGGCGAGGCTCGTCTCGTCATTTATTTGATAAGGTCCAACTATAATATCTAAATTTCTATTTCATACTGCCTAATTAGAAGGCCAATTATTCATGTAATTTTGATCGGTCTTTTGAGAACGTTTGTCAGCCAGCAATAAATTGGGCCTAGCAATCTTCGCCTCATTCCTGGAATATATCCAGCCATGTCTTTTGAGAGGCTAAGTCGTTATGGACTATACAAGTCCTCGTACACCTAAGACTAGACTGGCCTTCACCTAAGATGAGATTTGAATTTAGTAAAAAAACCAAAGATCTTGAATCAACACAGTTCAATTGACCAGGTCGACTGGCAGAATTAACTTATTGTACTTACACATATGAATTAGAAAACGGATAGCTTAAAAAAAAAAACTCACATAACTTGCCTTTGGTCACGAATCGAACAGATTGTATGCTAGTTCCAAAAGATCCATGCTATTACTAAATTAATAAAAGGCTAATTCATAAACATGAGAGTCGAAACTAACAAAAATTAACTGATACCTAACTACCTCACGTATGAAACTCTCACAATTAAGGAGAACAACATATGGTAGTGATAGCTTAACAACAACAACAACAACTACCCAGTATAGTCCCACAAGGTGGGGTCTGGGGAGGGTAATATGTAGACAAGCCTTACCCCTACCCAAAGGGTAGAGAGGCTGTTTCCAATCGAAGGTAGTGATAGCTTAATTGACAGGAATCCTACTGATCTAACCTAGGCTTATAGCAAACTAAACTCATATGTGATTATAAAATGTCCGTTACACATTTACGCGAACAAATTTGTTGATTTCAGTCTAATTATTACAGGAAGCAGCTAAATAACATCTCACATAACTATGATAGCATTAATATAATGACAAAATTTATTGCTGAAATCTGGCTCCATTTTTATCACGTGTTCATCTCATAGCTACACCAAATTTGAATTCAGCCGTGTACCTGAATAATAGAAATAAAGAGAAGATGAATCAGCAGCGGTAGGCAGCAGGGATCAGCACCAAGCCAACAGATAATGGCTCAGAAGGCAAACTCCAACCCAACAACCAAATAAGATCAACACAATAACTCGAAGTAATACCAAACGAACCAAAACACTCAGAAATACCACAGCACTTATAATCCAGTAACAGATTCGAAAGTTGATTGATTCGAATCAAAATCTTCTCAAAATTAAATTCTAAACTTATGTTATTGGAACTTTAACTAAGAGTGCAAATTCATTAACTAAAACTCGAACTACTGAGAGTTGGAATGGAATAGTGTTTGCTTTTGTATCTACTGATTCTGGATGTTTTAGTTTTGGTTTTTGAAATGGATTTTTTGTTGTAGAAGATGAGAATATGATCTGAAATATTAATTCTAGATTTGGCATAGAGCAGATATTTTTGGTGATTTTCTAGGGCTCAAAGCATCTAAAATTTTAAAAATTTCTCAGATTTAAAAAGTCTAGGCATAAGTCCCTTAATAATGGCTGAAATTGCCCATTTACAGAGTTGGAAATTGGAGGAAAATTCAAAATTGGTAATTATCTAAGAGTCCCTCATTTTTCAGCTTATTAGATAAATTACTACATTTATTTTATTGAAAATTGCACTAGAATCCATACTAGAAGGTTCTAGCTAATTCTATCATGTTCTTATTCCCTAAAATTCCTATTATACCCTCACTTGCATTTTTAAATCACTGAAGTACCCTTTTATATTTCCCAAAATACCCATACTTCTCTATATTTATTACAGTTACACCATTTTCCTTTTGCTAATCTATCCTTAAATCCCTAGGTTTATTACCTTCTAACCTTTTCAGGTTTCCAGTTATGCCCCCACTTTCCTCATTATCAATTTAAAATTTTTATTTTATCCTAATTATTATAGTAAATTACAATGTTCAGTTATATCCAAACAACTACATGAATGAAAAATTTTATCTTATTCATCCAATTATCGGAATACTAATTTAATCCAAACAAACCCAATAAAATTCAAAAGTATACTCTAATTGCCAAAACTGAAAATTTGAAACAAATGCCAGAAAAAAAAACTAACAATTCAACTAACGAAATCATTTTGGAATCAATTCATGATAATCAAAATAGAAAACCTATAGGACTAAGTAAATAAAATCCAACACTTAGAACGCTATTTAATATCAATTATCGAAGATTAACAAAGGCTACTGAAAATCTACTTAATTTCCTAAGATTATTGTCATACAGATTTATTTTAACGAGGAATGTAAAAAAAGGAAAGAAAGAGAAAAGATACTTAGCTTTTGATGATTTTTTTCGGTTCCTTTTTCTTCTTCCATTTCTTTTAAAAACCAAGTTTTGGTTTGTCCTGGAGCCTTTCTTGAAATACTGTCAAGCTTTCTTGCACTTTCGAGAGTTTTTCGATGACTTCTAAAGCTAGAAACCTTCAACACAGTGTTGAGGATGCCACGATGTAAAATAGGGGCTAGTTGGATGAAGTGTTACTTGTTGGCGGTAGGGTTCCGGCGAGTTTAATTCGGCTGTTTGACATGATAGGAACTTATTTGAAGAAAAAGAAGTATGGGGTGTGAAGAGGAAGTCATAATGGTTTTGTGGTAAAAATCGGGTGGAGGTTGGTGTAACAATGGCTTCCCGCCGGTAGGGTTCCGGCGGGGTGGCTTAGGGGTGACCGGTGATATAGGGTTTGCATAATTGTATTAGAGATGAAATGTATCTGTATCTAAATTAAAATGCCTCAAGCTAATTTGACTGTTAGATCAAGGCCAATTAATGGCCGAGATTAACACGAGTGAGGGCCTATACGGTGTCGTTTTTGGTTCTGGGCAGACCGGGTATATCAACCCTTGGGTCTGGATCGTTTGGGCTGAACTGATGGGTTCAATGGCCCAAATCTTATTTTTTGCATTATACTTTGTTTTTTTTTCTTTTTTCATTTTCTTCCTTTATTCTTTTTGTATTTTTGTATTTTCTTTTCTTTTGTATTTCTGTATTTCTTTTGATTTTTGTTAGTATTTTCCTTTTGTATTTTTGTCTATTATTTTTAAATTTTAAGAAATTTAATAAAAATTTAAAAATAAATGCAAAGACCATTTTTGTCATAATCTTGTTCTAAACCAAATTGCTGCCTAATTAATAATAAGAATGAAATAAAATCCTAAGCGCATATTTTGTATTTTTTATTTGGTTTAACATACTCAAATAACATGCAAACAATCAAAACAAAATTTACACAAATTGTAAAAATAAGAGAAAATTGTTTTTTTTTTTAAATTTTATGGGAATAACTCATATATAGGGTAAAAATCACGTACTCACAGTGACAGTAAAGAATAAGTATCCACTACCTCGTATTGAGGACTTGTTTTATCAACTTCAGGGAGCAAGAGTATTCTCTAAAATTGACCTTCGATTGGGTTATCACCAGTTGAAGATTAGGGATCCATACAATATGAAAACGGCTTTCAGAACGAGATATGAGCACTACGAATTTCTGGTGATGTCTTTTGGGCTGACTAATGCCCCAGCCGCATTCATGCACTTAAGGAACTGTGTATTCCGGAAGTATCTAGATTCTTTTGTGATCGTATTTATTGATGATGTCCTGGTGTACTCGCATAGCTAGGAGGAGCACGCATGACACTTGAGAGTAGTATGACAGAGATTGAGCGAGGAAAAGCTTTATGCGAAGTTTTTAAGTGTGAGTTTTGGCTTAATACTGTGACTTTTATGGGACATGTAGTGTCCAGTGATGGTATTCGGGTTGACCCACAGAAGGTCGAGGAGGTGCTGAATTGGCCCAGACCGTCCTCAGCTAGTGAGATCCGGAGTTTTCTCGGTTTGGTAGGTTATTACCGCAGGTTCATTCAGGGTTTTTCGTCTATTTCTCATCTTTGACGAAGTTGACACAAAAGAATGCTCCATTTGTATGGTCTGATGAATGCGAGGAGAGCTTCCAGAAGCTCAAGTTGGCCTTGACCACAGCTCCGGTACTTATATTTCCATCAACTTCAGGTTCTTATATGGTGTATTCTGATTCTTTGAGAGTTGGGATCAGTTGTGTATTGATGCAGGACGGTAGAGTTATTGCATATGCTTCTCGCCAGTTCAAGCCCCATGAGAAGAACTACCCTGTTCACGACTTAGAATTAGCTGCTATTGTTCATGTCTTAAAGATTTGGAGGCATTATCTGTATGGAGTGTCTTGTGAGGTATATACAGACTACCACAATCTTCAGCACTTGTTTAAGCAGAAAGATCTCAATTTGAGGCAGTGGAGATGGCTTGAATTACTCAAGGACTATGACATTACTATCTTGAATCATCCTCGGAAGGCTAATGCGGTGGGCGATGTGTTAAGCTGGAAGTCTATTAGTATGGGCAGTTTGGCATACATTCCAGTTGGGGAGAGGCCCCTCGTAGTTGATGTTCAGGCTCTAACTAATCATGTGGTGATGTTAGATATTTCTGAGCCCAGCCAGGTGATGGCTTGTGTGGTATCTTGGTCTTCCTTGTATGACCGTATTCGAGAGCGTCAATATGATGATCGGCATTTGCTTATCCTAAAGGATAGGGTCCAGCAGGGTGATGCCAAAGATGTGACCATCGAAGATGATGGCGTGTTGCGGATGCAGGGTCGGATTTGTGTGCTTAATGTAGATGGGATCCGGGAATTGATATTAGAGAAGGCCCACCTCTCGCGATATTCGATTCATCCGGGCTGCACGAAGATGTACCAAGATTTGAGACAACATTACTGGCGGAGAAGGATGAAAGAGGATATTGTGAATTATGTGGCTCGATGTCTTAACTATAAGAAAGTCAAATATGAACACCAGAGACCAGGTGGAGTGTTCCAGCATGGGAGAGGATTACTATGGACTTTGTGAGAGCTGGAGCCGCCTCAGATACCTGTAAGCCCTGAACTACTGGCTCTGGTATGCGAGTAATGGGGGTCTGATTTCCTCCCCCTGCCTGAGACAAAGCTGCTGCAGTAGAAGCCACAACCACCTGGGCTAAGACAATACACACTGATAGGATATGTGCTAAGGTCTCCTGGAGATCCGATATCTCAATAGGCATTACCAGTGCCTTAACCTGGGTTGCTGGAATTCCTGTAGCTGGAATCTGATCCTGATCCTGATCCATTGGCATTGGGATCTGACCCTGAGTCTGGTCAACTAGTGGATCAGTAGGTGTTGTCCCTGCTGCCTTGCCTCTGCCACGACCACGACCTCTGGGTGCCACTAGTGGTTTTGCACCGCGTGTACGTATCGATCCGCGAGAGCCTACTAAACCGGCTCATGACTCGCGAGGCCTAGTAACCTGGGCTCTGATACCAACTTGTCACGACCCAAACCCGGTTGTAATGATGCCCAACCCTAAAGCTAGGCAAGCCAGACCAACAACCATTTCATACTTAACAACAAGTCCCGAATACAACCATTTAAGGAGAGTATAAGAGTTTATAATAATGATCCAGTAATAATAATAGAATAGTAATAATGAGAGGTGCGAAAACCGACAATAACACCCCCAAAGATCTAGGGTCACAAGTCTAGAGCCTCTAAGCAAAAACTGGATAATAAGAATATCGGAACGAAATACTCAAGTCTGAAAATATATATATAAATAAAACTGAAATAAGAAGAGAATTCAGGTCTTGCGAATGCCAGCAGCTACCTCAGCAACTCGGATAACTCTGAATAAACGGAATTGCTCGGCTAAACCTCTGGCATACCTGCATATGCACACAAAGGTGAAGGGAGTAGGGGTGAGTACTAAGTACTCAGTGAGTAAAGAGAATATTAAATAGCCGATGGCAAGAAATCCACAAAATGTCACAAAGTAAAGCTATGTCTAACAGTCTGATACCTCACTACGAACTGACAATAACAGTAAACCACAAATAGCACAAGTAATTAGCAATGCATGAATGCAATGCAATGCACATGACTGCTACGACATGTAGCCCGATCCATTTAACTCCGACGACGCTCACTGAGGGTGTGTACAGACTTCGGAGGGGATCCTTCAGCCCAAGCACAATATATTCATATCATTCGCTTGGATATGAGTCACATAACAGTTCAATTTATTTATTTTCAGTTTCTAATTCATTAATAAGGAAAATACTTTAGTTACTTAATTTTCAAGAAAAGGTGACTTAGCATTTCATAATAGTGAATAAACCCGGGACTGAAATCAATGATTTTACAAATCATGCTATCACAACGATATCTACAACCTAAGGGTACTATAGGTCGGCGCAAGGCCCCAAACATAGCATAAAGACCATATATATTTAACACAAAGTGCGTTTCAATCGCCAATATAATTTTATTCTTGTTCGGGATGGACCAAGTCACAATCCCCAGTCATAACCAATCCCGCACCTACCATGGGATGCGAGTCACGCCCTAAATATCATCACAGTATGATAAGCCGGGGTTTAAAACCCTCAGGCCATCATATATACCAACTACTGACCTCTAACCGGCCGTGGACTCGTCCACAATGCCTTTTCCTTTTGTATTGACCTCCTCGTACATCAAATCTAGTCAAAACCACAGCGAATACATAAATATGGGTCAAAGAAACATAATCCAATAAAAAATACTCGAAAAGTAAAACAATACATGAAGTTGGTAAAATCCGAGCCCCGGGCCCACTTCTCAAAAACTTCCGAAAATCATACCTACAGATTCCTCATCTCGCCACGAGTTCGTACATATAAAAATTATCAAAAACGGAGTTCGAATGGCCTTTCAAATTCCAAAAATTCATTTTCAAGAATAAAGCTCTAGTTCTTCACAGTTTCTACCCAATTTCATGAATTTTAGCATTGATTATTTTATAAAATAATGTTTTAGTCAAGAGACTTACCTCCAAGCAATACCCGTTGAAAACACTCTTCAAATCGCTGAAAAACCTTTCTTGGTCGAGTAAAAATGGTGTAAAATTATAAGGGTTCGCGTATGAAATTTTAACTTAACTGTTCTGCCCTGACGCCTTCTTCTATGCGATCGCATTAGTCCCATTGCAATCGCATAGAGTAAAATTTCCAGGTCCTGAAATCCTTCTATGTGATCGCAGAACTATCCACGCGATCACATAACTTAGTCCCCCTATACTACGCGATCGCATCAGCCCTTTACACGATCACATTGAACAATTTTTATCAACCTATGCGATCGCACACTCCTTCATGCGATCGCATGGAAAAAAAATTCCACCCCCTTCAGAACCTTCTATGTGATCGTATACCTGTCTATGCGATCGCATAGAGTAAAACTGTCTGCAATTTTTCTATTGCATTAACATGTTCAAAATTTGCCCGTTGGTCATCCGAATTCACCTCGAGACCCTCGGGACCTCAACCAAATGCACAGATATGTTATATTAATTTATTCAAACTTGCATATAAACATCATCATAAACATCAAAATCATCGAATTCTCATGGATTCAAGCCTATGTATCATTAAAACTTCCTAAATTTGCATTTGATCTAAAACCCGACCTAAACACCTCCGAATGATCTGAAATTTTGCAGGCATGTCCAAAATCACCTAACGGAGCGACTGCAACTCTTGGAATTCCATTCCGGCCCTCGAATCAAAATCTCACCTACCATCCGGCAGAAATCCAACCTTAGCCAATTCAAGCCTAAATCTACACCGGACCTCCGAATTCAATTCCGATTGTTCTACTAAGTCATAAATCATCCCCCAAAACTAATCAAATTCTCAGAAATCCGTTATGAGATTTCTAACTCAGAGGTTAACATTCGGTTGACATTTTCAAACTAACCTTCCCATAAAGAGGTTTATTGCCTCATTTCTAACATAATTCCACCCGATTTACTTCATATTCTCCAAATACATATTATGACATATATGAAAGCATAAATAGGGAAACGGGAAGGTAACTCTCGTAACGACGGGTTGGTTCGTTAAATCCACTTTTGACTATTAAAAATCTATATGTTGCACTGTTTTCAGCATACCCAATAAACATACTGTCACACCTCCGTTTTTACTAACTTTTTAGTTTTCCTAAATAAGGAGAATACGTTATAACTCATTAATTACAAATACCACCCCCCCCCCGTAAGGGATATAATAACAACGAGGAAGGAGTTTTTCCAATTTAAGGACAATCGGTTCGGGATTTTCATCTAAAATTTCAGAGTCGCCACTTGGGAAAGTAATGGTGTCCCAAGTCACCGATTAATCCCGAATTCGAGGAAGTTGACTCTGTTTAACAGTACGCGCAACAAGAAATCCGAATAAAGAATTCTGTTAACCCGGAAAAAAGTGTTAGGCACTCCTAGATTCCGTGGTTTCAGCACGGTCGCTCAACTGTCATTTTTGATTTTACTTGATTTCACTATATGCTTTTACAATGTGTGTAATGTTTCGCTTTTAATTTTTTATGACTTGCGACGTCGCGAAAAAGTATTTCGAGTCACATCGCAACCAGTACGCCTGTGACTTTTACCACGTTTCGGCTTCGCCGAGATTTAAGATTTGAGTCACATTAGATGTGAACTCATATTAGGGAAGGTATATTATAAAATCGAGCCAATATCGTCTAATGGATTGTTATTCTTTTGGAAATACTGTGGAATTTACTAAACGGTCTTCCCGATTCTATCACATTATTATTATTTATATGGGGGCCCCGTTTGTTTTGTTCTTATACGAGGCTCATCCCATTCATTTTTAATAGTCCAATCCTAATAAATACTATATTTTCTATTACTGGTTTTACCTTAGTCATTTTAATCATGCTATAATTTCATAAGCATGTCCAGGCCTTAGCATTTATATTTTGGGCCTGGACACTTGTGGCTCAAATTCAATGGACCAGCTTGCATATATGGGTTTTCAGAAACCCAGAATACGCTGAAGTCTTTGTTCAAAAGCCCAAATACAAGTTTAATTGGATCCAGGTCGGCGCTGTTCTTCAAACCCATACCAAACGAGAGAAAGAGAAGGAAACAAAATCGAGAATTCATGATATACACAGATACTTGAAATCAAAAGTAGAATCAACTCAAATTGTATTTATTTCAGAAGAGAAACAAAAGTACAGAATTAACGGTATCAATTTTAAATCACCATTATCTAACACTAATCAAATCTGAATAACGGACTACTTTTCTTCATATTTTCTTTACAACAAATTACTTAACTATTTAAACATGATTATTATTGATTAAAAATAATAGATTATTACTTAACTATGCGAACAAGATTATTACTTATTGCATTATTAATTATAACTCATACTCTTCTGATTGAACTATCAATTACTAATTATATTCAAACAGTATGCTAATTGTGTAACCATTCGGTCAGTCACATGATTCTTAGCTTTGTAATTAACTATTGGTTTTAAGCTTACGCCATTTCCAGTTGTTATTAAACTATCTAAGATGAATAAACAAACTAAAGCTAAACTAATTACCACATTCTAGTTCAGATTATTACTGTGGTTATATGCATGTTACGAATCTATTTTTTAAAAGCTATGTGAGTTATTTTTTAACTAATTAACCTATTTTAAAACTAAGCTAAGTGATTACGGTTACTTCTGCTATAATCTATATCCTATCTATTACATTGTCTTCAGCGTCATTTCATGTTTCATATGTATCAGCTATACAACCATTTCCTATCAAATTACAAAGTATCTACTTATGTGATAAAATAAGAACAGATAACAGAAACAATCTCTAAAATCAACTCATGTCATTTATTTCTTCAAATCAACTGCAATTACATGCTTGAGTAGTAGCTGTGTACCTGATTCAGTAAAAACATATCTATGAGTCTAAGGATGCAAGTGAGGAAGGATAATCAATTGATCACAGCAGCAAAAACACAGCAGCAGAATCGAATCAACAGAGCAAACACAGCAAACACAGTTGAACAACACAGTCGAATAAAGCTTTCAAACTTAGTAGATAAGTAATCCAATAGCAAACTTGAAGAAACCCAATAGAATCCAGCAAATAAGAGTAATAGATGATTCTTAGTTGAGTTTCAGAACTGTGCTCGACCGATACCCAGTAATGCACTCTTAGAATGTGATATTTCACTCTTAATTTCAGAAGTTTTCTCTGAATTTCTAAAATCCAGCATTTTTCCATGCTTAATTACAGCCTATTTATAGGTGTTATTGGTGAAATTTTGAGGGGTAAATTCAAAAATCTTATTCCCAATTCCCTCCCCTTAATTCTTTTATTTACTAAAGTTTAGTACCCATTTTCAGATTTAAAATGCCTTCCAGCCCTTGCTTGAAGGTTCTAGGGTGATCTTTTGGCTTCTATTATGGGCCTATTACTATAGTAGCCTCACTTGCTAAGGATGTTAACAATTAAGCCTTTTTATTGGGTCTGTTTTACCCTTTGTTTTGTGCATTATTACAGAAATACTAGGCCTGAATGTCTAATTTATCCCTATAGGCTCTATTAAATCTACAATTATGCCATTTTCATTCCTTTTTATACCCTTGCTATTACCTATTAATTACCCGACCTATCCAAGGTCTTGGTATTCAGGTTTTAGTTGTTATTTAACTGATGTCCACTAATTATAAGTCATTTGAGACTTAGCCAGCTTTAAACCTTATTCTTTTCAATTTTAACCTCTTTAAGAGGTAACCCTTCTGTTATTACTTATTGAGTTGAATTGCAGGACTAGCCTGCTTTTTATTTGGAATTAAACACTTTACAGAATTAGTCAATCTAGTGTTTGGACTTAGCTTTGCAAAATTAGCCATTCTATTACTTGGACTTATAATATTGGTCATTTTAGACTTAGGCTCAAACTTACAGAACTAGTTATTTAGACTTAGGCTCAGTATTATAGAGTTGGCCACTTTTAGCCTTAAGCTTAACCTTACAGAATTAGCCACTATTTAAGTCATTTCAATTGTAGCCTTTTAGATTATTTTCAATTTTAGCCAATTAAAATACTTTCAACATTAGCCTTTCATCTAATCAATTATCTATTACAGCAATAGCCAATACCCTAAAGCACAATAGGACTAATTATAGTCTAATACATGAATTCATTATAAGTACAACCTAATTATGTCAATTTGCACACATAGCCACAATCAGAAATCATTTATCATTTAATCAACACTCAGAGGGAAATTAGATAATGGTTGAATTTCAATTAAACAACTCATATTTCAGATTGAAGCATAGCTAACAAATCCAACATAAGGAAACATACCCATAACATATTCGTGCACAGACTTATAAGAAACCCTAAAAGGCTCAAATACACCAGTCAAGCATAGTAGACAGGATTGATAACAGGCTAATGATAGCAGGTTTATTAGACTAGAATATCAGAAGATGAACTAGTGAAAGCATGTTATAACAGGAAACATATAAAAGGTAAAATAATCAGAAGATAGAAGATGAAGAGATTCTAACAACTAATCATGCAAACAGACTAATTACGACTAACAAAGAAAGCAAAATAAGCACATAAATCATGATATCAATCAAAACAGAAAAAATAGGAGATGAGGAATTATCTTGCAGGAACTGTCTCCTGAGCTTCCTCGATCTTTTCTTTCTTTTCTTTTTCCTTTCTTGTTTCTTTTTCTTTTATTTTCTTTTCTTTTTTCCAGTTTTTAAGACTTCAAAGATTGAAGTCTTTATTTTCTTCAAGATTTTCTTTAATCGGTTGGTTTCTTGGGGTTTTGTGGTAGAGAGGAGTGTTAGAAGGTAGGGGGTGTTTTGGGGTGGGTATTGTTTGGTGGTTCGCCAGAGTTAGGGTTCCGGCGAACTTTTTTTGAAGATTCGAACGATTCTAGTGAGATTCGAGAGAAATCACTCATCTGGGGTTAAAGATCCCATCATGGCGGTTATATGGTGTAAATTTGGGAGGCTGTCTCAAAGGTTGGTGGTCACCGGAGAAAATTCCAGTGCCCGGAGTTTCAAGAAAGAAGGATTTCTAGATTTCTTTGAAGGTTTCATGGTGGTTTCGTGTGAAGAAGAAAGAAGAGAAAAGTTTTGGGGTTAGGGGTTGCTGGAGACGGCCATTGGAGCCGGCCAGTCTCCATGATCGGAGATGGAGAAGAAGAGACGAAGAAGAAAGGGGTGAGGGCGGCTAGGGTGTTGGGGCTAATGAAGAATGGCTAGTCTCTGAAACCAGGCCTTAAATACCCTGCATTGCCTGATCGATCCTGGCCCTTGGATCATTCTTGATTAACGGCCAGGATTCAAGGATTCTGAAACGGTGCCGTTTGTCATTACTGAAGATGATTTAGTCTCCGTTAGATTATTCAAAACGGACGGCCAAGATTTAATCGATAAAACTATTGTGAGCACGTGATTTTTGCCCTAAGCAATAAATTTCAAAATTAATATAAATAATATTTTTTGTGTGCAATTATATGCTTTGATTGAAATAAGATGCATTTATGTGTGTGCAGAAAATTAGAAGTGAAATTAGAAAATTAAAAAATATAGGTTAAATACAAGTATTACAATTAAAGTAGTTAAAAGGAAAATTAACAAAATAAGGCAACAATGACAGAAATTAGAGAAAAATAGTAGAAAAATATCAAAAAATATCAGAACATTAGAGAAAATAGGAAATTAAATAATTGGAAATAATACAAAAAGAAAATGAAATACAAAAGAAGGCCGTTAAGGCATTAGACTCAGGGGTGAACCCACAGGGGAGGGGAGAGGTTGCTTCCTAAAAAGAACTGGGGTTGGCTCCTTGCCTTTGATTCCTTACCCATAGCATAAGATAAAGAAAGGGTGCGTGCTTCAACATCTAAGTTTCACACAAGGAACCTCCTGCTCTTAAGGATAAACTACGATATTTGATGGACTGGCAGGTCAGCCACGTAATTTATCCCTCAAGCTGAACGAACTTGACCTGCTCCAAAATACCACAAAAAATAATTAAAATACAAAGAAAATACAAAAAATAAATAAAACTGGGCCAAATACTAGCCCAAGTGCATTGGCCCAAACCAGTTAATAGATCCGGTCCAGCACATTTGAGATGAAAATGATCTTAGCCGTCCATCACTCTAAATCCAACGGCTGAGACTTTGTCCGGAATTAATTAATTAACTAAAGTTTGAGATCAAATCTGGACCGTCCACAATTTGAAATCTAACGGACGAGGATAAGTCTCTCATTTAAATGAGACGACACCGTTTTGGGGGAATTAATCCTGGACATTGATCTCACTTGATCTGTCGGCCAGGAACTCACTAAATATAACGAGTATATAAAGGTCCGGTCTCTTCAGAGACCGGCCATTTCCTATCTCTAAACCCTATCCGCCTCTACTTCGTCTTCTTCCTCTTCTCTTCTTAACGCCGGCCATGGAGACTGGCCGCCTCTCATGGCTGTCTCCGGCCAACTCTCAACTCCCAAACCTTTTTCTTCTTCTCCACCATGAAACACCTTGAAAACCACAGAAAACACAAGAAAACCCATCTTCTTGAAATCCCGGTCGTCAGAGTTTCTCTCCGGTGACCAAACCTTTGAGAACCCCTACCAAATTAACACCACTTGACCCTCACACCCTGATCTATCACCCCCCATAAGTGGTTTCCTTTGAATATCTCTCTAAATGCTCGAATATTCCAAAATAGGTCGTCGGAACCCTAACTCCGGTCGACCTAAAAATCAAACCCTGAACAAAACCCTTCCCTTATAATACCCTGAACCCATCTCTACCACTAAAACAATAAAAAGACTTCAACTTGAAGTCTGAAAAAAAGAAAACTGAAAAAGAAAGAAAAGAGTCTAGAAAAAGACTTCAATTTAAAGTCTAAAAGAAAAGAAAGAAAAATAACAAGAAAAGGGGGGATAGCACAGGAGACAGATCCTGCAAAGCTAAGTCCCCTCCTCTCATTGTTTGTTTTTTTATGATTTTTGTTCTTTCTTGTTTTCCTTGTTTACATGACTCATCTTCATCTTCTTTATGTTTTAGTATGCTTTTTGTTTAATTTCTTTTCTTGTTAGTCGTTTAAACTACTGCATGTTTAGGTTACTTTTGTCTTCTGAAATAATCTCTGTTTAGTTATGTTTCTCTGTTAGTATCATGTCTTCTTCGAGCTTCTTTGATAAATTCTGCCTATCTATGCTTAATCAAATACACTCGAGCATGATTAGGGTTTTTAGTAGTCTTTTGACATGAGAAAAGTTCTGACTATGCCTGCTTTATGTTTAAATTGATATACTTTGTCTGGAATCTGGATTATAAGTCTGTTTGATTGAAATTCAACAATATTCAATCTCTTCTCTGAGTTTTGGTTAAATGACAAGTAATTCTAATTTTTATGGCTATGTATGCAATTTAATGTGAAAGGGCTATGTTTGCAATGATTTTTGTGTTAATTGATTGTTGTTAAGCCTAATGTACTTAGGTGATATTGGTTATAGCTGTAATAGTGTAGTAATTTGGGAAGTGGCTAAGTCTGAAAACATGTTTTATGTAGTTAAGTGGTTAAAATTGAAAACAACATAAAAATGGGTCATAATTGAAATAAGTGATAAGAGTGGTCAGTCTTGTAACTGACCAACTTTGAAGTCCAGAATTCAATGGCTAAGTTCTAAATGGGCTAATTTTGTAATAACTTACTTAAGTCCGAAATTAGCTAGACTTGCAAAGTTTTAGTTGGCCTGTGTTAATTTATTGTCTAAAACTGCAAAGTTAAGTCCAAACATTGGACTGGCTAAGCTTTAAATAGAATAGATTTAGATGAATAAGCAGGCTAGCCCTGCAAATTAACTCTAAAAACAGAAAAATGAAACAAAAAGGCTAAAATTGAAATAAGTTGAAGTTCAAATCTGATCAAGTCTTAAATGACTCATTAGTAGTGACCAAAAGTTAAATAGTAACTAAAAAATAGCATACCCTAACCTGGACAAGGTCGGGTAAATAATGAATGCCATTAAGGGCATAAGAGGAATAGAAAATGGCATAATTGCGGATTTAATATAGCCTATGAGGACATTAAAGACATTTAGGCCTATGATTTCTGCAATATTGCACAAAACTAAGGGTATAATAGACCTAAATAAAAGGCAACTTAGTAAATAACCTTAGCAAGTAGGGGTACACTAGTAAAAGACCCCAAAAAGAATCAATTAGAACCTTCCAGCACATGCTGGAAGGCAAATTCAAAACATAAAATGGTAGTTAAGTGTAACAATTGGTAAAATTCATGGAAGGAAACTAGAAATTACTTTCCAGCTTTTTCCCCCAAAATTTTCACCAATCTCACCTATAAATAGACCACATTTGAGCCTGATTAGAGGCTGGATTTTGGAATTAAAAATTCAGAGAATACACATATAGAATTATAGAGTAAAACTGCCTGGATTTTAGTCGAAGTTTATTCCTAAAAGTTGTAGAAGATCTCCTACTGTTTTTGCTGGTTTTCTATTGCTTATTTATTGGGTATTTGCTTCGTTGATTCTCTGGGATTCAATTGACTGCTGGAATTCACTCCTATTGCTGTTGCATTGCCTGTCGTGATGTAACTGCTATTTACGGCCTATTTCCCTTAGACTCATTGGTATTTTTTGCTGAATCAGGTACACACTTGCTATTTGAGCAATGTAATTGAAGTCAATTGATGAAATGAAAAGCCTGGCTCGAGTTTAAAACTTCTTTGTTATTTGTTTTTCTCTCACATTTAGTATAATTAGTTGAATTTGTAATTCGGTAGGTAATGATTGTATAATTAGCATATATGAAGCACAAATTGGTGTTGGATAAACACAATGTAATAAGGTAGATTGTAGTAGTATTAGTAGTAGTCGTAATCACCTAGATAACAAATAGTTTAATAACTGAAATCTGGAATCAAAATGAATCTGTAAATGAATAGGTAATTAACAACATTAGCATGGAAAATTTAGCTTAAAGAAGAAATTAATCAGATTATTTTTTAACGACACTAGTACTTAATGGAATATTGTAATTAGACAAGGTCGTATATAGTGTTAGTTTAATTCCAAGTTTAATCATCTAATTAGTTTCTTCTGAAAACCATGGATTGATTACAACATGTTATTGTTAATATAGATTAGTCTAGACACTAAGTAATTAGAAATCAGCCTGTTAAATCAAAGCTAATTCACGTTGAACGTTTGAAGTTAGAATTCATTAGTGTACTGTGGTACTTCATTTTCTTCTTTGAATAATAAAATATTTCCAGTTACTTTGTCTTCTGAATATCAATTATTTGTGTATATAATGTTTTCAATTTTTTGTTGCCCTGTTATATCGATATCTGATCTGGGCCTAATAGACTGCAAAGGCCCAAAATTGTATAAGTCTGCTATTAGACTTCCGTTGAACGTGAATCCATTCGTTCCTGGGTTTTCAGTACCCAGGAATGAAGTATGATATCTTTTAACCCCAAATCCAGGCCCATGTGTAAATAAATAAGGCCTGGATTCTGATGCTGGAAATAATATGCTGGAAATAATAAATTAAGGAAAAACCAAAAATAGAAACACATAGTCTATATAGGATCAGCCTATTAAACTAAGTCGAGATGAGCCTCGTATAAAAAATGAAACAACGGGGCCCCCAAATAACTAAGTATACATATATATATATATATATATAAATAAAAATATATATATATATATATATATATATATATTAGACTCGGGAAGGTTGCTAGATAACTTCACAACCTTTCCAAAATATTTAAAGCCGTTAGACGATTTAGGCACGATTTAAGAATATACTTTCCTTAATACGGGTGCACATTTGATGTGACTCAAATAGTAAATCCCGGCGAAGCCGAAACGTGTTAATGGTCACAGGCATACCAGTTGCGGTGTGACTCGAAATACATTTTCGCAGCGTCGTAATTCGTAAAAAATGTTAATGTTTGAAACACATACATATTGTTAAAAAGCATATAATAAGTCATATAGAATTGAAAATGACAGTTGAACGACTGTGCTAAAACCACCGAATCCAGGAGTGCCTAACACCTTCTCCCGTGTTAACAAAATTCCTTATCCAGGTTTCTAGTTTCGTAGACTATAATACAAAGTCAATTTCCTCGGATTCGGGATTAACCGGTGACTTGGGACACCATTATCTTCCCAAGTGGCGACTCTAAAATTATAAACAAAATCCCGGACCGATTTTCCTTTATTTGGAAAAACTCCTTCCTCGTTGTTATTATATCCTTCCCGGGGTATTTTGAAACACTGAGGTATACCCTATTCTACTAATCAGGAATTAAAGAAAAAGGGCAGTAAAATGGGAGGTATGACAGCTCTGGCGACTCTGCTGGGGATAAGCAACCCAGAACTTCGATTTCAGGGTTTAAGAATTCGAGCTCATTAGAATTGCCGTTTTTTGGAATTATTTGACTTTGTTATATGCTCTGAACAACATGCTACGTGTTTTACCGCTTTGATATTATGTGAATTGTATATAAATTGTATCGAAAACCCTTCTCTTCTTCACCTCCGGGGATGTGCTTACTGGTTGAGACTCCCCTTTCTGTTAAGTTATACCAAAAATAAGAAACAGAGGCCGGATAAGTTACAAAGCCGAATGACCCCGCGGGTCACCGGTACATAGCCCCCTTCTCGATCCGAGTTGTCCACTCGGGTACACGGTCTAGCACTCTATGAAACTATAAGATATTGAACATAGGTTTAGGAAGATTATTTGCATCATAACTGACTTAGGGGACTCAACACAGGGGTTGGGTCCGTCTAGGACAGGTGACCTGGTAATTAAAGACCGAGCATACTATATGTTGCATTTTCAATTGTCTTTGATCATTATGCGGACCGGCAAATTCCCAAGAAAATAGAAAGAGAATATTCAGAAAAGAAAAAGAGAGAGAGAGATATTGACAAAAGAGTTGTAGAAATTTTGAAAAGAAAAATAGGAAAAATCATCGTTGTTGAAATAATTGGTCAAATAATCTGATCGAACTATGCAGGTTTGATTCTCACCATTAGGTGGGATACATAGGCTACCCTTGAACGGGTCCTACCACCCTTTTAGAAAATGACCAAAAAATATTTTAGTTTCAAAATAATCGAGGTGATCGCTATTTTTGGAAATAGCCGAATGTTCTGAAAGGACGCCAGAAGGCTGTTTTGGCAAAAATGGCCACTTCGAAAGTCATGTCTTTTCCTTTTTAAACCTGAGAAGGTTATAAAACGAAAATTTGCTTTGAAAAAAATATTTTCCTCTTTCTAAATAAAACCGCCTTTAATAAATGTGCAGGATGAGCACGATACAGAATGAACCTTTCACTCTAAGGAATATAATTCCTTTGGAACTAAGATTACGGTGAAACGACATGGGACAGGAAGGACAGAATTGGGTCAAAGGTTATTTGAAAGACCTTACGGGATTAATGGACATAATTCCCCGAGGCAATATAATTCGAGCACTTGTTACATGTTGGGATCCTGCACACAACGTCCTACATTTCTCGAACTTTGAACTCACTCCCACTCTTGATGAAGTTGCTTACTATATAGGAAAAAATAGGTCCCTTTAAAAGAGAAATACCCGGTGGCTCCAAGAGCAATAACGGTGCACCGATTCCTTGACTCTTTGAAGATTGCTCGGAACATCCACAACAAGGATTTGGTTAATGGGTTTTGCTCCTTAAACTTCATCTATAGTAGATATGGACATGTCGGAGGTTTCAATGACCCTACGAACAAACTCTGTAGTAAGTCCAACCGAGCCAAATAGGAGGAACATCGACGATTCGCCTTTCTGGTGGCATTTCTCGGGCAAATCATATTTCCAAGAAAGGATGGGCACATTGATACAAGAGTCACCGGGATGTCCAGCACTTTGCTTGTACAAGATAATTGCACTTTGGCCCCAATGATCATAGCCGATATCTACCATGCCCTGACAACATGTAAAGCAAGGCACAGCTTCTTTGAAGGATGTAACTTGATTCTGCAAATCTGGTTGATAGAACATCTATGCCACCATCCTTCGTTCTCAAGCTATGGGCCGTCTGAAAGAACGTGCCTCGAAGAATTCTATACGAGAACAAAAGAGGTTAAGCTGCTGGAGGGAGTTAAAGGTTGGATTTCATATTTACGATCGTTGATCGATAGCCAAATCGATTGGACATACGGATGGTTGCCCTTCGATGAAGTGATATACATGCCGACGGAAGGGTCACATTTCTTGATCATGGGCTTAAAAAGTATCTAGCCTTATGCACCTTACAGGGTCCTACGACAGCTTGGAAGATATCAAGTTATATCGAAAGATGGGGACCTCAGTTTACAAGCAATAGAGATTAGTCCGAATGGGCAATTCCCGGAAGCAAGGGTCCGACAGATTTGGAATGAGTGTCAAAATTTGAAGGTAGAAACTTGTGTGGAAAACATAGCTCAGGGAGAAGTATCACCAGGGTACGCCGCATGGTATCGATGGGGCATTGAGCATGATAGACCATTGAAAAGGCCTTACATTCAAGATTTGGCCGAGCAGTTTAAGGAATACGGAAATTGGGTAGCCAAAGAAAATGAGTATAAAGCCAAAATCAGCTTGCTAGAAAAATGGTTTCGAGATCTCCAATTCGAGAGCAGTTTACAGGAAGCATCTGACGAAGGAGAAAAGAAGCATCTGAAAAAAGAGAATGAAATCTTAAAGGCTCAAGTTGCAAAAATGAAAGTTGCATCCGAGACCCCAGTTCGCTTAGCCCGAGACGAGAAATTGATTGAAAATCTTCGGCGCAAGGTGAATGACTATAACTTCGATCTTGACAAAGCAGAAAAGGAGTTAGTCAGGGTTCGGAAGCAACTAGCCAAAGATTTCGAGGAAAGGACTAGAATGGTTCAGCAACTACAAGATAAACATGAAGTTGAGGTAGCTAGATTGAGAAAGAAAGTCATTACAGCCACAGTCAAAAGTAACAAAATAATCAAAGAGTTTGAAGAAGAGAGAGAGCATTGTTACACGGCTATGGCTCGATTAGAATTCGAGTTACAACAGCTACAGAAAGAGAACCAACAAACCTTAGACGCTCACGCCAAACAGATTAGCAGGCTACTTGAAGAAAAAAGGGTCATTCGAGAAAGAATTGTCCATATTGCTCAGTACATCGCCAGAAATGCCAATTATGTGAAGATATGTCCCAGACAACATTTGCATCGGCCGTAAAGTTCTTTGTAAAGCAAGTCATGTCCGACCTAGATAAACTCCAAAGTGGATTGGCATATAGGCCTGCGGCAAGACCAAACGACATCTCACAGGCATTAGGAGCGTTAATGTACTCATAGGGCATGGATTTTGCATTTGCATTGTTTTGCATTAGTAGCACAACATCATTTTGTAATCAATGTTTTTAGTATTAATGAAAAGTTCAAAGAAGTTGTTGCTAATCTTTTTCCGCTTTATATCAATTGTCTGGGTGATAGGCAAATATGTAGGAACGAAAATAAAATTGAAAATGAAGAAAGACATAGAAAGAAGAAAAGAAGAAAGAAGAAAAAAAATGAAATGAAAAAAAAAAGAATGAAAAAAGACAGAAAAGAAAGAAAAAAAAATAAAAAGAGAAAAAGAAAAGATGAAGAAAAAAAGATGAGATGAATAAGAGACGGATGTTGATTCTTAATGGAATAAGTGCCGGGATGGTGCATAATGATCAAAGGCAAAAGTTATGATTTTTAATCATTGTATCTTACTCCCTTTATGTACTAACTATTAACAAGTGTTGTTGTTGATGAGAATCAGATTTCATCTGGCAACTGGCATTCTGGCAAATCATCATTACAACACACGATCAAAAACTATGTCTAAGGCTGTGACTCAGGAAATTGAGCCAACTATCATGGACCCGGTACAAGAAGAGGAGGTTGTGGATGTTGCGGGAATGAAAGAAGAGATGTATAAGCTAAAGCAGCAAGTGTCGGAAATGTACCAAGCCTGGTCCAGGGGTCAACCTTTACCCACATATCCAACCAATCCAGCATATATCCATCCCGCCAATCCTAATCCCGAACCACCTACCATAAACTCATCCTCCACGTACCCAGATTACCAACACTACTATGCCACAACTTCACAGGCACCACCACCACTGTCCAAACAGATTCCACCTCAACCACCACAGGTCGCCCCGGTGTATGTGGCACCATCACCTGTTGCTCTGCATAAATCATCAAGTGAACGAGTGTTCCACATGCAAGACGCACATTACTATCCGCTGGAGGTGACGTTTAGGCAACATGACTCCTATACCCCACTGATGGAGACGACGAAAGAAAAGCCTGTCAAGAACTTGGAGCAAGATGAAATGGCACGGAAAATGAGGAGTTTAGAACAATCTTTTCGTAACATACAAGGGCTAGGAGGCCAAGTGAGCGTCGCATACAAAGATTTGTGTTTGTTCTCAGAAGTGCAGCTCCCGGTTGGATTCAAGCTACATAAGTTCGACATGTACGATGGACACGTGGATCCTACATCCCATCTCAGGGGTTATTGTAGCAAGATGCGTGGTGCAGGGGGAAGAGATGAACTTTTGATGGCTTATTTTAGCCAGAGTTTGAGCGGTTCTGCTCTAAAGTGGTATACACATCAGGATCACACCAAATGGTTCATCTGGGACGATCTAGCTCAGTCATTTGCTAACCACTTCCAGTACAACTTGGAGATAATTCCAGACAGGCTGTCGCTTACCAAGATGGAAAAGAAGCCCGGGGAAAGTTTTCGGGAGTATGGCTTTAGATGGAGAGAACAAGCGGCACGAGTAGATCCTCCTATGAAGGAGACAGAAATGGTGGATTATTTTCTATAGGCCTTAGAGCCTACTTACTATCGCCATCTGGTATCGGCTATTGGTAAGGATTTTAATAAAGTAGTGAAAATGGGGAGTTTCGTAGAGGAAGGATTGAAAACCAACAAAATCATGAGCTTTTCTGCTATCAAGGCCACGAATCAGGCGATACAAACCGGAAATGGAGGATCTATTGGTAAAAAGAAGAAGGAAGAGGTTTCAGTTGTTGAAAGTAGACCATGGTCTCGAGGCAAAAATACATACCACCACCCACCTCGTCCATACCAATCATACCCACCAGCACCTTACAACCTACCTCCACCATATTATCCACCCACTACACCACATTACTCCATCCCACAAGCTCAACATTACCCATCGCCTCCACATGTATGGCGAGCCCAAACTCCACAGAACGTCTACCACACACAAAACACCTACCCACCTTCCAGAACCTATAAGAACCCAAATAGACCCAGCTTCCGTTCGGATCCAGAAATGAGAAACAGAGCCCAAACAAAGAAAAGATTCACTCCATTGGGGGAGTCTTACACCAGTCTCTACCATCTTCTGAAAGAGTTGGGGATGCTAAGCCCGATTGAGCCAAAACTTCCAAACCCACCACCCAGAAACATTGACCAGTCAGTCAGATGTGAATATTGCTCCGGGGCACCAGGGCACGATACTGAAAAGTGTTGGCACTTGAAATCTGCTATACAGGAGCTCATTGACACTAGGAGGATCGAGATGCAGGCTCCAGAGACTCCTAATATTACTTAGAATCCATTACCAACTCATCGTGAGATACACATGATAGAGTTAGAACAAGAAGAGAGCAGCAAGAAGCTGCCCCAATCGGTAATGATGATAAAAGGCAATAGCAAAGTGGAGAAAGAGGTTGAGGTAGAGAAAGCGACAGCCGAGTTACCAATGAAAAAGTCGCTAGTAGTTGGAACGATGAAAATTGTGGTGCCAGGGGCTAAATCGTTGTTGATATTAAAAGGGGCATACGTGGAACCGGTAGTCATAAAACCGGTAGTGCAAATGCCGGTGGTAGATACTAAAGCCATACCTTGGAACTACAACAAAGTCACAGTGATGTACAGAGGAAAGGAGGTTACAGGGGAGGTCAATGAAACACATGGCCTCACTCGTTCCGGGCGATGCTTTGCCCCAGAAGAGTTAAGGAAAATGAAAGTGGTAAAGGAGAGTCATGTGAAGAAGCCAATTTTTGAAGAAGAAGCAGAAGAGTTTTTGAAGAAAATAAAAGCTCAAGACTATCCGATAGTAGAGCAGCTGAGAAAGACGCCTGCATAGATTTCATTGCTTTCATTGCAAATTCACTCAGAGGAGCACAAGAAGGTGCTGTTAAAGATTCTGAATGAAGCACATGTCCCCGAAAAAATCTCAGCCTACCATCTTGAAAAGATTACCAACAAAATTTTTGAGATGAACAAGATAACATTCTTGGATAATGAATTTCCCGTTGAAGGGACGAAACACAACAAAGCACTCCATCTCACCGTCAAAAGTGAAGAATTAGTGGTTACTCGGGTCTTAATAGATAACGGGTCGAGTGCAAACATTTGTCCACTCTAGACACTCAGAATATTGAAGATTAATCCTGATAGGATCCGTCGAAATAGTGTGAGTGTTCGGAGGTTTGACGAGAGGAAGCAAAACTACTTTGGGAGACATTGTGCTGGAAGTCACCATTGGACCGTAGACTTTACCATGGAATTCCAGGTGTTGGATGTCACCATTTCTTATAATCTATTGCTGGGACGGCCATGGATCCATGCAGCCAAATCTGTACCATCTCCCTGCACCAAATGGTAAAATTCGAATGGGAACAGCAAGAAATTACAGTGCATGGAGAGGAAGACACTTGTAACACCATAATGCCGTTTGAAGAAATCGAAGGGGACAATGGCCCATGGGTGTATCAGGTGACAGATGTTGTGGCACTTAACAAGATATCTGAAGGGGAGAGTATGCCAATTCCCGCAGTGGCATCTACCGCAGTAATGGTAGCTAAAGAGATGATCAGAAATGGGTTCACACCGAGAAAAGGTTTGGGGATAGCCTTACAGGGAATAACACAGCCTGTCCATCTACATGGAAACAATGATACCTTTGGCTTGGGCTTTAAACCTACCTACACCGACATCCAAAGAGCCAAAAGAACAAAGAAGAAAAGTTGGACCCTCCCGAAACCAGTCCCAAAATTATCCGACACCTTCACTAGGCCTGGTACACAAAGACATTTGACAACTACTGCGTCAAGGTATGCTGAGATAAGGCCAGATGTGGAACTTCTTGCAAGGTTTGAAATGTTGTTCGGGGATGTAAACATGTTGCATATGGGTGAGGGGACTAGTAAGATGGATATCCATTTCGTGGGACCCAGTGCTGCACTTAATAATTGTGAAGCTACTCCTCTTCCAATCAAGAGGGAGTTTTGGTAGTTAGCTTTCAATAATATCTCATTTTTCCCAAAAGTAGTTTTTATTTTGTAGTCCCCACACCCCCACTGAAATCAAATGTATCCAACCTCTATTATCTTTTTGGAAAAAATATCAATGAAATGCAATTTCTTCTTCTTTCTTCATTTTTGCCTTATTTTTATTTTTCTTCTTTTTTATACCGTTCAATATTCGCTGATTCTGATGATATGTCATGCATGAAGGATTCCCGGCCCAGTCTTGACAATCGAATAATTATACAAGAAATTAAAAATGAGAGTGAAATAGAATATGAAGATGAGGAAATATTGGAGGAAATCAAGTAAAGACTTGAATCAATATGAGGAAAAACCCAAACCGAACTTAAGTGAGACAGAATCTATTAATCTGGGGGTGAGGATAATGTCCGGGAAACAAAAATCAGTGTACACCTAGAAGCTTCCCTCAGAGAAGAGCTAATAAAGTTATTACATGAATACAAGGACATCTTTACCTGGTCCAATGATGACATGCCCGGGCTCAACACTGATTTACTGGTACACAAGTTGCCTATTTATCCAGAATGCCGGCCGGTAAAACAGAAGTTGAGAAAGTTCAAAACGGACATCAGCGTGAAAATAAAAGAAGATGTGAATAAGCAGTTTGAGGCGAAGGTCATACGAGTTACTAAGTACCCCATCTGGTTAGCAAATGTTGTGCCAGTTCCAAAGAAAGACGGAAAAACCAGAGTGTGTGTTGATTACAGAGACCTCAACAAAGTTAGTCAGAAGGATGACTTTCCATTGCCAAATATTCATATATTGATCGATAATTGTTCCAAGCATGAAATTGGCTCTTTGGTAGATTGTTATGCGGGTTATCACTATCCTAATGGACGAAGAAGATGCGGAGAAAATAGTTTTTATCACGCCTTGGGGAACATACTGCTATAGAGTGATGCCGTTTGGGCTGAAGAACGCCGGAGCTACTTATATGAGGGCAATGACCACGATGTTTCATGATACGATGCATCGAGAAATTGAAGTGTATGTGGACGATGTCATCATAAAGTCCAAGAAGCAACATGATCATATCAAAGACTTGAGGAAGTTTTTCCAAAGACTCCGAAGACATAATCTTAAACTCAATCCAGCAAAATGTGCTTTTGGAGTACCTTCAGGGAAGCTATTGGGATTTATAGTAAGTCGGCATGGTATTGAACTAGATCCGTCAAAGATAAAAGCAATCCAGAGTTTACCTCCGCCAAAGAACAAGAAGGAAGTAATGAGCTTACTAGGCAGGCTGAACTATATTAGCCGGTTCATCACTCAGTTGACATCAACATGTGAGCCTATTTTCAAGTTGTTAAAGAAAGATGCAGCAGTGAAGTGGACCGATGAATTTCAAGAAGCCTTCGACAAAATAAAGGAATATTTAGCAAATCCTCCAGTGTTAGTTCCTCCGGAGCCGGGAAGACCTTTGATCTTATATTTGACAGTACTAGACAACTCCTTTGGCTATGTAGTGGGCAACACGATGAGACTAGCAAGAAAGAGCAAGCTATATATTACCTTATTAAGAAGTTCACATCCTATGAGGTAAAATATACTCAGTTAGAGAGAACATGCTGTGCATTAACCTGGGCGGCTTAGAAATTGAAGCACTACTTGTCGGCATACACTACATATCTGATATCACGGTTAGATCCTTTGAAGTATATATTCCAAAAGCCCATGCCTACAGGGAGACTTGCTAAATGGCAGATTCTACTCTTAGAATTTGACATTATTTATGTAACACGTACGGCAATGAAGGCGCAAGCAGTTGTAGATCATCTAGCAGAAAACCCAGTGGATGATGAATATGAGCCACTAATGACATAATTTCCGGATGAGAAGGCAATGAATGTTGAAGAAATGGAACAAAATGATAAGCCGGGTTGGAAGATGTACTTCGACGGAGCCTTCAACAGTAAATGAGTTGGGATTGGAGCAGTGCTTATTTTAGAAACGGGTCAACACTATCCCGTTACCGCTCAGCTTCGATTATTCTGTACCAACAATATGGCCAAATATGAAGCGTGTATATTGGGATTGAGGATGGCGATAGATATGGGTGTTCGAGAGATTTTGGTCATGGGTGACTCGGATCTTTTGATACATCAAATTCAGGGAGACCAGGAGACAAGAGATTTAGAGTTGATACCTTATCGGCATTGTCTACGTGAACTGTCCCAAAGATTTCAATCTATAGAGTTCAAACACATCCCAAGGATGCACAATGAAGTAGCAGATGCTCTGGCAACACTATCCTCTATGTTACATCATCCGGACAAAGCCTATATAGACCCACCTCAGATACAGGTGTATGATCAAAATGCTTACTATTTTGCTATGGAAAGAGAGCTAGATGGAGAACCGTGGTATCACGATATCAAGGAATACTTAAAAACAGGAAAGTACCCAGAACAAGCCACCGGAGATCAGAAGAGAGTTGTATGATACTTAGCGAATGGCATTTTCCTCAGTGGAGGAATTATATATAAAAGAACACCAGACTTGGGCTTGCTGAGATGTGTGGATGTGCAACAAGCCGACATGATTATGACAGACATGCATGCTGGAACTTGCAGACCTCATATGAGCGGGTATATCTTAGCAAAGAAGATTTTGAGAGCGGGATATTATTGGCTCACCATGGAGCGGGACTGTATCAGGTATGTGAAGAAATGCCACCAATGCCAAGTACATGGAGATTTAATTCATTCTCCACCTTATGAGTTGCATACGATGTATGCACCTTGGCCATTTGTCGCCTGGGGCATGGATGTTATCAGACCAATAGAGCCTGCAGCTTCTAATGGACATAGATTTAACTTGGTCGCAATTGACTATTTTACTAAATGGGTGGAGGCAAAGACATTCATGGCGGTGATGAAGAAAGCCGTGGTGGATTTCGTGCATGAAAATATTATATGTCGATTTGGAATTCCCAAAGTAATTATCACAGACAATGGGGCAAATCTGAACAGTCACCTCATGGAGGAAGCATGTCAGAGATTTAAGATCCTGCATCGTAATTCTACACCTTACATGCCAAAGGCAAATGGAGCAGTAGAAGCTGCAAATAAGAATATAAAGAAGATTCTCAAGAAAATGGTGGAAGAGTCTAGACAATGGCATGAGAAGCTACATTTCGCTCTTAAGGGTTATCGCACAATAGTACGTACTTCTATTGGTGCCACACCCTATTCATTTGTGTATGGAACAGAGGCTGTTATACCCGCAAAAATTGAGATACCATCGCTTCAAATCATAGCTGAAGCTGAGATCAATGATGATGAATGGGTAAAAGCCCGGTTGGAACAATTGAATCTGATTGATGAGAAGAGGATAGCAGCATTTTGCCATGGGCAGTTATATCAACGGAGAATGGCCAGAGCATATAATAAGAAGGTGCGTCCTTAGAAATTTGAAGTTGGACAACTGGTATTGAGGCGTATCTTACCGCATTGGGCTGAAGCGAAAGGAAAATTTGCACCAAACTGGCAAGGACCGTTCATGGTATCACGGGTGTGTTGTCCAATGGAGCACTAGATCTGACAGATGTTGAAGGGAAATGCGTAGAGACTGCTATCAATTCAGATGCAGTCAAAAGATATTATGTATGATTCCTTTTCATTTGTATAATTGTATTTGTTGTGATTTTGGAATTGAAATGACGAAGGCATTTTATTCTCTATCCAAACATTTTATCCATTGACATCCCCTTTGAGCCTTGTTCGATCTATTCTTTCATATCCCTCTCTCGGAATTATTTATGATACAAAAGGAAAGTGAAAACAAAAAGCAAAAGTAAAATGCAAGCAAAAGAAAAGACAAAGAAATTAGGAAAAAATCAAACGAAACCATGAATATATGGCGTAGTTTAAACTACGTCTGACTTGATCCCGAAAGGGTACATCGGCAGCCTCACTGAGGTTCAGTCACAATAAAGGAAAAATCCAAAAATCCCCCACATATTGAAACTGGGGCAAAAGTTATGTTCTATAATTCCAAGAGTTGTAAATATTTTAAAACCTCATAAATTTTTGAGCCTTTATATCCTTCTTTCTTAACCCATCCAAAAGCCACATTACGGTCCAAAGAAAGACCTTCTAATCAATTTCAAGAAAATAACAAATACGATGAGAATAAAGGAAAAACGGGGCATGGACAACACCGGTGGTTCAGAAAAACAAAAGACAAAAGAAAAATATATATATATATATATATAAAAGAAAAAAATGAGAGAGTCTCATCGATGAAAACCTTAAACGGCACCGTGAAACGACTGTGAAGGAAAACAAAAAATAAGAGAGTCTCATCGGTGAAAACCTTAACCGGCATCATGAGGCGACTGTAAGGATGAGAGAAATAATATGAGAGAGTCTTATCAGTAAAAACCTTTATTGGCACTGTAAGGCGACGGTGAGTTTTGAGAGAAATAAATGAGAGAGTCTTGTTGGTGAATACCTTTTACGGCACCATAAGGCGACTGTAAGGATTGTTCTGGGAAAAGGAAAAAGCAAAAATAAATAAGATAAGTTTAGGTTGAAGGAAAGTTGGAGTTGAAATAATGGCAATTAGATTGAACAGACTGGGTCGGAGTTTAAATACTTGGCATGGTCAAAGGAATCAGCCAACATACCCAGATAAGTTCTAACACTTCTCCAAATCACCCTTACCCCTTTTAAAATTCATTTGTTTCTGCATTTCATTGATTTCGAAAACCAATTCGTCCATTGAAAGCTAACTACCAGCTTTTGATGATAAGAATTGAAATAACACTGGATTAGAAAAAGGAAAAAAAAGAAAGGAGAGAAAGGAATTGAAGAAAGATGGCAATCAGAGCCAAAGAAAAAAATGAAAAAGCAAGGAAAATACAAAAGAGTTTATAAAGGAAGTCAGCAGAAAGACTGCACAGCAGAAGAAAAGCAAAAGAGGAAGACAATAAAAGGCAGGAGGATGCCAGTTGCCAGCAGCTTATAACTAATAAGATTTTATTTTGTGATTTACACAGGAACAAATTGTGACTAATTACTTTAAAGTGAATGTGACCAATGTGAAAAGAAAGAAAACATAAAAAAGAAGTTCAGCAATAAATGGAGGAATCCATAGAGGAGGAATAACTCAATCAAGAAAATACCAAAATAACAGGAAGGTATGATCTTTTTAAGTTCACACCCCAGTTATCAAACTGAGGGAATCTTTTCTGCATTCGCATTTCATGCATCAGGTGCCCACCTGGATAACAAGGGAATATTTTTCTACATTCGCATTTCATGCATCAGGCCCCCACTTGGATAATAAGGGAATATTTTTCTCCATTCGCATTTCATGCATCAGGCGTCCACTAGATAACAAGGGAATATTTTTCTGCATTTGCATTTCATGCATCAGGCGCCCAGCTGGATAACAAGGGGATGTTTTTCTACATTCGCATTTCATGCATCAGGCGCCCACCTGGATAACAAGGGAATATTTTTCTGCATTTGCATTTCATGCATCAGGCGCCCACCTGTATAACAAGGGAATATATTTCAGCATTTTAATGTCTATTCAGGCGCCTACCTGTATAACAAGGGAATACATTTCAGCATTTTTAATTTCTGTTCAGGCGCCCACCGTATAACAAGGGAATACATTTTCGCATTTTAATTTTTGTTCAGGCGCCCACACGTATAACAAGGGAATACATTTCTGCAATTTTAATTTCTGTTCAGGCGCTCACCTGTATAATAAGGGAATACATTTTCTGCAAGTTTTAGTCTCTGCAATTTTGGTTTCTGTTAGCTAACATGAGTAACACAGTAACATGAAAGCCCACACTGGGGCAGAAGAAACGTTTTGTTGTTTTATTTTTGTTTTAAGCAAGTATCAATTTGAAGGCAAGGAGTATCATCGAAAATCACAAAAAAAGGGAAGGAATCAAGAAAAGCAAAATCAACAAAAAAGAGGGATAGCCGCACAGAGAATCAAGGAAAAAGAGACAAGGAAGAATAAGAAGACAAGAAGTAGATAGGAACAATTGTAACTCGTAGCATTATAGCTTAGAATAGCTTCTTCATTTTGCACTTTTATCCCTGGTATAATAAGGAGTAGGTCAGTCAGTCATAGCAGTGTCAATGCAACAGCAAAGTCTTGGTAGTTTTAAACTACCAGACCTTCCCGAACTACACTGACCTGATTCCTGTTTAGCCCAGGATATGTAGGCAACCTCTGAGGCAGGGCGCGGTCAAAAGATTTTTCAAACTGCTTCTCACGAAATATGCAAGTCGGCAAAAATCTCTCATTACCGATCACTTGTCTTTGCACTGAAACTCTTCGTGTTCCCGAGCAAAAAAGGGCAGCTGTGAGCACGTGATTTTTGCCCTAAGCAATAAATTCCAAAATTAAAATAAATAATATTTTCTGTGTGCAATTATATGCTTTGATTGAAATAAGATGCATTTGTGTATGTGCAGACAATTAGAAATGAAATTAGAAAATTAAAAATATAGGTTAAATACAAGTATTACAATTAAAGTAGTTAAAAGAAAAATTAACAAAAAAGGCAATAATGACGGAAATTAGAGAAAAATAGTAGAAAAATGTCAAAAAATATCAGAAAATTAGAGAAAATAGGAAATTATATAATTGGAAATAATACTAAAATAAAAATGAAATACAAAAGAAAATACCACAAAAAATAATTAAAATATAAAGAAAATACAAAAAAAATAAAACTGGGCCAAATACTAGCCCAAGTGCATTGGCCCAAACCAGTTAAGAGATCCGGTCCAGCACATTTGAAATGAAAATGATCTCAGCCGTCCGTCACTCTAAATCCAACGGCTGAGACTTTGTCCGGAATTAATTAATTAACTAAAGTTTGAGATCAAATCTGGACCATCCACAATTTGAAATCTAACGGACGAGGATAAGTCTCTCATTTAAATGAGACGATACCGTTTTGGGTAAATTAATCCTGGCCATTAATCTCACTTGATCTAACGGCCAGGAACTCATGAAACGTAACGAGTATATAAAGGTCCAATCTCTTCAGAGACCGGCCATTTCCTATCTCTAAACCCTAACTGCCTCTACTTCGTCTTTTTCATTTTCTCTTCTTAATGCCGGCCATGGAGACTGGCCGCCTCTCTTGGTCTTCTCCAACCAACTCTCAACTCCCAAACCCTTTTCTTCTTCTCCACCATGAAACACCTTGAAAACCCCGGAAAACACAAGAAAACCCATCTTCTTGAAATTCCGGTCATCGGAGTTTCTCTCCGATGACCAAACCTATGAGAACCCCTCCCAAATTAACACCACTTGACCCTCACACCCTGATCTATCCCCTCCCCCGCAAGTGGTTTCCTTCGAATATCTCTCTAAATGCTCGAATATTCCAAAATAGGTCATCGGAACCCTAACTTCGGTCGACCTAAAAATCAAACCCTGAACAAAACCCTTCCCTTATAATACCCTGAACCCATCTCTACCACTAAAACAATAAAAAGACATCAACTTGAAGTCTGAAAAGAAAAAAAGAAAACTGAAAAAGAAAGAAAAGAGTCTGGAAAAAGACTTCAATTTGAAGTCTCAAAGAAAAGAAAGAAAAATAACAAGAAAAGGGGGGATAGCACAGGAGACAGATCCTGCAAAGCTAAGTCCCCTCCTCTCATTGTCTGTTTTTTTATGATTTTTGTTCTTTCTTGTTTTCCTTGTTTACATGACTCATCTTCATCTTCTTTATGTTTTAGTATGTTTTTTGTTTAATTTCTTTTCTTGTTAGTCGTTTAAACTACTGCATGTTTAGATTACTTTCGTCTTCTGAAATAATCTCTGTTTAGTTATGTTTCTCTGTTAGTATCATGTCTTCTTCGAGCTTCTTTGATAAATTCTGCCTATCTATGCTTAATCAAATACACTTGAGCATGATTAGGGTTTGTTAGTAGTTTTTTGACATGAGAAAAGTTTTGACTATGCCTGCTTTATGTTTAAATTGATATACTTTGTCTGGAATCTTGATTATAAGTTTGTTTGATTGAAATTCAACAATATTTAATCTCTTCTCTGAGTTTTGGTTAAATGACAAGTAATTCTGATTTTTATGGCTATGTATGCAATTTAATGTTAAAGGGCTATGTTTGCAATGATTTTTGTGTTAATTGATTGTTGTTAAGCCTAATGTACTTAGGTGATATTGGTTATAGCTGTAATAGTGTTGTAATTTGGGAAGTGGCTAAGTCTGAAAACATGTTTTAAGTAGTTAAGTGGTTAAAATTAAAAACAACATAAAAAGGGGTCATAATTGAAATAAGTGATAAGTGTGGTCAGTCTTGTAACTGACCAACTCTGAAGTTCTGAATTCAATGGCTACGTTCTAAATGGGCTAATTTTGTAATAACTGACTTAAGTCTGAAATTGGCTAGACTTGCAAAGTTTTAGTTGGACTGTGTTAACTAATTAGCTAAAACTGCAAAGCTAAGTCCAAACATTGGACTGGCTAAGCTTTAAATAGAATAGATTTAGATGAATAAGCAGGCTAGCCCTGCAAATTAAGTCTAAAAACAGAAAAATGAAACAAAAAGGCTAAAATTAAAATAAGTTGAAGTTCAAATCTGGTCAAGTCTTAGATGACTCATTAGTAGTGGCCAGAAGTTGAATAGTAACTAAAAAACAACATACCCAAACCTGGACAAGGTCGGGTAAATAATGAATGCCATTAAGGGCATAAAAGGAATAGAAAATGGCATAATTGTGGATTTAATAGAGCCTATGAGGACATTAAAGACATTTAGGCCTATGATTTCTGCAATATTGCACAAAACTAAGGGTATAATAGACCTAAATAAAAGGCAACTTAGTAAATAACCTTAGCAAGTAGGGTTACACTAGTAAAAGACCCCAAAAAGAATCAATTAGAACCTTCCAGCACATGCTGGAAGGCAAATTCAAAACATAAAATGGTTGTTAAGTGTAACAATTGGTAAAATTCATGGGAGGAAACTAGAAATTACTTTCCAGCTTTTCCCCCCAAAACTTTCACCAATATCACCTATAAATAGACCACATTTGAGCCTGATTAGAGGCTGGATTTTGGAATCAAAAATTCAGAGAATACACATATAGAATTATAGGGTAAAGCTGCCTGGATTTTAGTCGAAGTTTATTCCTAAAAGCTGTAGAAGATCTCCTACTATTTTTGCTGGTTTTCTATTGCTTATTTGCTGGGTATTTGCTTCGTTGATTCTCTGGGATTCAACTGACTGCTGGAATTCACTCCTATTGCCGTTGTATTTCCTGTCATGATCTAACTGCTATTTTCTGCCTATTTCCCTTAGACTCATTGGTATTTTTGCTGAATCAGGTACACACTCCTTATTCGAGCAATGTAATTGAAGTAATTGATGAAATGAAAAGCCTGACTCGAGTTTAAAACTTCTCTGTTAATTGTTTTTCTCTCGCATTTAGTATAATTAGTTGAATTTGTAATTCGGTAGGTAATGATTGTATAATTAGCATCTATGAAGCACAAATTGGTGCTGGAGAAACACAATGTAATATGGTAGATTGTAGTAGTATTAGTAGTAGTCGTAATCACCTAGATAACAAATAGTTTAATAACTAAAATCTGGAATCAAAATGAATCTGCAAATGAATAGGTAATTAACAACATTAGCATGTAAAAGTTAGCTTAAAGCAGAAATTAATCAGGTTAATTTGAAACGACACTAGTAGTTAATGGAATACTGTAATTAGACAAGGTTGTATATAGTGTTATTTTAATTCCAAGTTTAATCATCTAATTAGTTTCTTCTGAAAACCATGGATTGATTACATCATGTTATCGTTAATATAGATTAGTCTAGACACTAAGTAATTAGAAATCAGCATGTTAAATCAAAGCTAATTCACGTTGAACGTTTGAAGTTAGAATTCATTAGTGTACTGTGGTACTTCATTTTCTTCTTTGAATAATAAAATATTTCCAGCTACTTTGTCTTCCGAATATCAATTATTTGTGTATATAATATATTCAATTTTCTATTTCCCTGTTATATCGATATCTGATCTGGGCCTAATAGACTGCAAAGGCCCAGAATTGTATAAGACTACTATTAGACTTCCGTTGAACGTGAATTCATTCGTTCCTGGGTTTTCAGTACCCAGGAATGAAGTCTGATATCTGTTAAGCCCAAATCCAGACCCATGTGTAAATAAATAAGGCCTAGATTCTGATGCTGGAAATAATAAATTAAGGAAAACCAAAAATAGAAACACATAGTCTATATAGGATCAGCCTATTAAAATAAGTCGGGATGAGCCTCGTATAAAAAATGAAACAACGGGGCCCCCAGACAAATAAGTATATATATATTAGACTTGGGAAGGTTGCTAGATAACTTCACAACCATTCCAAAATATTTAAAGCTGTTAGACGATTTAGTCACGATTTAATAATATACTTTCCTTATTACGAGAGCACATTTGATGTGACTCAAATCGTAAATCCCGGCGAAGACGAAACATGTTAAAGGTCACAGGCGTACCGGTTGCGGTGTGACTTGAAATACGTTTTTACAACGTTGTAATTCATAAAATATGTTAAAGTTTGAAACACGTACACATTGTTAAAAAGGATATAATAAGTCATATAAAACCGAAAATGACAGTTGAGCGACCGTGCTAAAACCACGGAATACGGGAGTGCCTAACACCTTCTCCCGGGTTAACAGAATTCCTTATCCAGGTTTCTAGTTTCGCAGACTGTAATACAGAGTCAATTTCCTCGGATTCGAGATTAACCGGTGAATTGGAACACCATTATCTTCCCAAGTGGCGACTCTAAAATTATAAACAAAATCCAGGACCGATTGTCCTTTATTTGGAAAAACACCTTCCTCATTGTTATTATATCCTTCCCGGGATATTTTGAAACACTGAGGTATACCCTATTCTCCTAATCGGGAATTAAACAAAAAGGGTAGTAAAAAGGGAGGTGTAACAACTGTGTCATTTGATTTAATTACAGGGGTTCAAAATCGACCGTTGAATCAATTATACAGACGACCAGGATTAAATTTTATATAAAATTGGACCGGATATTGTAATCTCTTGGGCTGAGGTGTTTTGGGCTTGATACCTTGGCCCCATTATTGTATTTATATGTATTTTTGTGTATTTTAATTATTTTTATGTATTTTTCTTGTTGTATTTCATTTTTCCTTTTTATATTCTTTTTCAATTATTAATTCTCTTTTAATTTCCTATTTTCTCTAATTTTTCTGGTATTTTGACATTTTTTGCTATTTTTCTTTAATTTCCGGTACATTTGTATTTTTTGTTGAATTTCTTTTAATTCCTTTATTTTTGTGACATTTTATAATTAACCTATTTTTTTTAATTTTTCTAATTTTTATTTCTAATTGTTTCAATCACACACATACACTTTATTTAAATCAAACATATAATTGGAAACAAAAAATATTATTTATTTTAATATTGGAATTTATTTGCCTAGGGCAAAAATCACGTGCTCACAACTGCCCTTCTTTGCTCGGGAACACGAAAAGTTTCAGTGCAAAGACAAGTGAGCAGTACTGAGAGATTTTTGCCCACTAGCATATTCCGTGAGAAGCATTTTGAAAAACCTTTTGACCGCACCCTGCCTCAGAGGTTGCCTACATATCCTGGGCTAAACAGGAATCAGGTCAGTGAAGTTCGGGATGGTCTGGTAGTTTGAAACTACCAAGACTTTTCTGCGGCTATTGCTATTGCTATGGCCAATAACTTACTCCTTATACACCAGGGAAAATGCAAATGAAGAAGCTATTCTAAGCTATAATCCTATGAATTACAGTGATTCATATCTACTTCTTGTCTTCTTATTTTCTTGATTTTCCATCTCTTATGCTATCTTCCTTCTTTTTGTTGATTTTTGTTTTTCTTTGTTGCCTCTGATATATTGCATTCTTTTCCTTCAGTGTGACTTCCAATTGTATTCCCTTCTTCCGGGTTGATTTCTACCTAAAACAAACACAAAATAACGAAAACTTTTCCTTTGCCCCAGTGTGGGCTTTTCACATGTTATTGTGTTACTCATGTTAGATAAAACAAAAAAAAAATTGCAGAAATGTATTTCCTTGTTATACAAGTGGGCGCCTGAACATAAATTAAAAATTGCAGAAATGTATTCCCTTGTTATACAGGTGGGCGCCTGAACAGAAATTAAAATTTGCAGAAATGTATTCCCTTGTTATACAGGTGGGCGCCTGAACAGAAATTAAAATTTGCAGAAAAATATTCCCTTGTATCCAGGAGGGCGCCTGATACATGAAAAATGTGAAATTCAGAAAAATATTCCTTTGTTATCCAGGTGGGCGCCTGATGCATGAAAATGAAAATGCAGAAAAATATTCCCTTGTTATCCAGGTGGGCGCCTGATGCATGAAAAATGTAAAATACAGAAAAATATTCTCTTGGTATCCAGGTGGGCGCCTGATGCATGAAAAATGAAAATGCAGAAAAATATTCCTTTGTTATCCAAGTGGACGCCTGATGCATGAAAAATGTAAAATGCAAAAAAATATTCCCTTGTTATCCAGATGGGCACCTGATGCATGAGAATGAAAATACAGAAAAATATTCCCTTGTTATCTAGGTGGGCGCCTGATGCATGAAAATGAAAATGCAGAAAAATATTCCCTTGTTATCCAGGTGGGCGCCTGATGCATGAAAGATGTAAAATGAAGAAAAATATTTGTGACGACCCGACCCGTCGTCTCAGTGTAATCGCCCCGTGTTTCCGACATTGTGTTGCCTTATGTTTCATTATCAGTTTTGGGTGCGTTAGTATTAAATTGGAGTAATTTTGTTAAGAAATGAGAAACTTAGTCTCTTTTAAGAAGACTTAAGTTGGAAAGGTCAACCGTATGTTGACTTATGAGTTAGAGCACTCGGAATCGAATTCTGATGATTCGGTTAGCTCCGGATGATGAAATGTGACTTAGGAGCGCAATCAAAAGTAATTTTGGAGGTCCGGTGAAGAAGTTAGCCTATTTTGGCGAAGTTAGTATTTTGGCGAATTCCGGTTGATAGGTGATATTTTGATCCGGGAGTCGGAATAGAATTTCGAGAGTTGTAGTAGCTTCGTTAGGTGATTTTGGACTTGTCCGCAAAATTTCAAGTCATTCGGACGTCATTTGGTTGGGTTTCGGATAGTATGTGAATTTTTAAAGTTAAAGTTAAACATAAGCTTGAATTTGTTGAAAACGGACGATTTTGATGTTAACGATAGAGTTTTGATGATTGGAACAAGTTTGAATAAGGTTATAGGACGTGTTGGTACTTTTGATTGAGGTCCCGGGGGCCTCGGGTGAGTTTCGGGGCGGTTTCGGACCATTTCTAAGCCATTTTGAACTGCTGGTTTTTGGCTACAGCAGTGCTCTATGCGATCGCAGGGAATAGGTCGCGATCGCGGTGAGTAAAATCTGAGAAAAACCTTAAAGAATCGCGATCGCGTAGCGAAGAAGGAATTTCCGTCGCGCAAGTCCTACTTCAGAAGCTCATATCTTTTTATCTACAAGGAATTTTGAGGTGATTCAAAAACAAAAGTTGTAGAACATCTTGTCTAGTTTGCATAAAGATAAGGAAATAGTGATTTGTATGTTTGTGTCAAGAGTTAAGGATGTTACACTATAGGCTGTCCGAAGAGGATCTTTAATATACATGTATGCATTTGGAAGCATATATCTTAAAATGTATAAGGATTCAGGAAATTAGCAACAAACGAAAGTCATAGCCCAATGTATCTAGTTTCCAGAACATCAAACCATTTGTCATTTGGAGTTGTGTACAAAAAGTTATGACCATTATACTGAAGCCTGTCCGGAAGAACCGGAATTTATGCACCGCAATCGCGAAGCCTTCCCGAGATCGCGAAGGGTAATTTTTGGGCCAGAAATTTGTTCTCCGCGATCGCGATGAACAAAATGCCTGGGCACAATGTTTTAAAACATTCCAGTCGCGAAAATAACCCATTTTTCCACCATTTTTTGTCACTCTTGAGAGATTTTGGACGTGAAATGAAGGGGTTTCGACTGGGAATCGTTGGAGGTAAGTGTTATGAGTTAATTACATGTTTTTATATAAGAATAATCCATGGAATTCATGAATTTATGTCTAAAAATCAAGAAAATAGGGCATGGAGCAAAAATCATAAATTTATGATTTGAAGGGCCATTTGTGGTCCGAATTGAGAGTTCTTGGTATGTACGGACTCGTGGCGAGACGAGGATTCCAGAAATGTGAATTTCATAATTTTCAGAATGTGGGCCCGGGGCTCGGGTTTTGCCAATTTCGTGATTTTGAGTATTTTTCGAGTTCTTTCGATTGGGTTATGTTCCATTAGCCTATTTTGATATATTTGTACTGATTTTGTCTAGTTTTGACGTGCGTGGATGCCGGTTCGAGGAGCTAAGGCGTCGCGGGCATGAGTTTTCGCCGGTTCGAGGTGGGTAATACTTGTAAATGATGTCCTAAGGGTTAGTAAACCCCGGACTTGCACATCTTAGTGCTGTGTTGAGGTGACTTGCACGCCGGATAACGGGCGTAGGGTAGAGCATCATTGGGAATTGTGACTTGGTCCGTCCCGCGTAATAAATAATAACACCTAACTGTTTGAAATGAAATTGACACCTCAATAAAGAAATTAATTATCATGCATTGGACTAATTATCATGTTTGGGCTTTGTGCCGATTATTTGAATCCTTCAGGGATTGGTATCATTATCTTGATAACACTGTGCATATTTTTATCTAAATTTAAGGTTTTAAATGGTATTTTGCTATTCAACATTTTTTTATAAGGTTATGAAAAACATGCACAAGGTCTTAATGACATTTTTAGCTGTGAGCTAATATGATACTGTTACACGAGGGGCTTTCTTCATTATTTGTTAGACCTGATTGGGGCCGAGGGCCATATGTTAGGGCATGACGATTTATGTGAGCATATGCATACACATGCATGGATCGGATTGCACGCCGCAGTGGTATATGGATCGGGCTGCGCGCAGCAGGTGTGATATTGATATTGCGCTTGGGCTGTAGGAGCCCCTCCGGAGTCTGAACCCCCACAGTGAGCGCGGGCGCCTTTGCATGGATCGGGCTATATGCCATAGCGTCATATGCATTGCATGGCATACATACATTGGTTTACGTGTACAACGTGGCATAACATTTAACACTCATACATTACTGGGACACATGCATTATTTGCCTTATTGACCAGATCTCCTGATGGTATTTGTTAAGGAGTGCTAAGCCCGAGGGCCTGATTTGAGTGCAGACCTGCACTGCTTGAGATTGTACCCAGGTATTGGTATGTTATCATGAAAGAAAGAAGCTAAAAATGAGATTTCTAAATAATTTACTCAAATATGCTGAAAGAGGATAAAATGATAGTGTGTTGAAGTTTAAAGGTAGTTCTGTATTGTGTAGCATGAGATAGTGCTTTGCATGATTTCCTTTCCTTCAGCATTATTTACTTTTATTACCACCTGAGTTGGAAGTACTCACACCCGACTCCCTGCACCTTGTGTGCAGATCCAGGTACATCACAGTAGAGCTGATTCTATGGCCGCTCGGGAGTGCATTTGGACAGTCGAGGTAGCTGCCAGCGTCCGCAGGACCTGACTCTCCAGTTTATCCTTATTTTGTTCTGTCTATGCCACACTTGTGCACAGTTGTATACACCATCACAGTTTATAAATTCTGGTAGAGGCTCATGACTTATGACTCTTGATTCGGTGGGAGGTTTATACTAGTTTTGGGATATCTATCCCCGATGTGCTAGACGTCATTTCATTATATTATTGTTGTTTATGCCTACAAAGGGTAAAGTGAGAGCTGATAGCTCTGTATTATGAATGGTTGGTCGGGCTAGCCTAGCAATATGTTGGGCGCCATCACGACCGGGTTTTGGGGTCGTGACAAGTTGGTATCAGAGCCTAGGTTACTAGGCCTCATGAGTCATGAGTCGGTTAGTAGAGTCTCGCGGATCGGTACGGAGACGTCTGTATTTATCCTCGAGAGGCTTCAGGACCTTTAGGAAACACTTCACTTTCTTGGAATTCTTATCGTGCGTACATGATTCAGCTTGAGATATAATTCTTGAAATTCCTTCCACACATTTGTATGCGCACTCGAGCGCTTAGTAATAAATTTGCCTTGATGGCTTGTGACTCCCCGATCAAAGGCGAGATATAATCTCCGTGATTTCATGTTGGACCCGTCTGAAGGACTTGAGGCCGAATCTTCACCTATGGCTTGAGCACCAAGGTGCTAATTTTGCGAGCTGGTATTATGAACTTATATGTTTCAGTATTGTCCCTAATTGTGGGAATGTCGGCTAGATAGCCAGGTGATGTGTATCATGGTGGAAGGTGTGCTGAGATACTAAATTGAGGCGAAGCAGGTGGGTTATCTCTTGCGGAGTGCCCTTAGGTGAGCTGATTCTTATGAGTAATTGAAAGGTATTTGATATGTGTTATGATTCGAGCAGGTTCAACGCATGTCAGTATATCAATTTTGATAATATAATTCGTGTAGTATTGAGATTAATGTTGTTGATATACATTGTGATGTCTTGTCGAGTTGTGGACGTGTTGTTAGGGTGGTTTTGGTGATTCTCTGGCAGGTGGATAGGCCCAATTACAAAGGAAACTCTGCCGAAAGTTTTGAAAAATTTGGGACTTAGTAAAAATTTTGTCGCCTAAAGAGTGGGCTTAACTGTAGTGTGAATGAATGCAAGAATTAGGGAAGAGTTAGAATTTTTGATGATTCGTGTCTCCACAAGCTGGTGAAAGAGTGAGTTTAATCTCACCATGATATTACGACAACAATAAAGTATATGTGTTCTGATAAATATGGCTTAGAGCTAAGATGGGGAGGTTACCATTGATTAGCTGATTGCGCAGTTGTATGCTATGTTGGTTATGTCTTAAATTACACTAACAAACCAGTTTTGGTTGCATAAATTGAGCCGACAATAGCATGAGTGAAGCAAGATTTTGACAAAAGTTATATGGTGCTTTCGTAGATGTGAGAAAATAATAGTATGTCTTGAGTTGTTGTTGGTAAGGAGTGCTCAGTGAATTGACGAGAAGGATGTTTGTTGGTATTTGAATGAGATCATATCCTATGGTGTCAGGGTGCTAATAAGGCACGAGTGGTTCTGTTCGTTAAGTCTGGTAATTTGCAGTTTCGATAAGAGTGGATGACTCTTGGGAATGTTATAATATGTTCTAAGATGGTGTATGTGACTAAAGATAGTGTCTTCATTAGAAAAGATCAAGACTTGTGGTATATTGTGATAACTACGAGACCCTAAGTATCAGTATCAGGAAAGTAGTAGTAACGAATTCAGATTCGCAAGAAGTGCTTCAAAACAAAGTATTATGGAAGGTGATATTTCTGGGAGACATTGGAGAAAGTATTCAGTGGTCTATGAGTATTAAAGAATGTGGCCTTATGTTTGAATCTCCTATGGTGAGCCTGAATTGATGCATTGTAATGCTATAACAAGAGAGAAAAATCAAAATAATGATGTAAACCAAATATGAAGGTTGTGATGGTTGCTCTTGTGCGTTAAAAAAAATGGGAGTTATTATGGACCTTTGAAAGGTTATCAGACTAAGTTCAATGTGATCAGAATCAGCTTGAAGTCGATGGATAGATTTAATGTGAATAATGACTCTATATCAGGCCAGATGTGTGCATTTTGTAATGCAGTCCTCATGAAGGAGTAGTTAGGTTAATGCTTTATTGTCAGATATCTCGCGTAGTGATGCCTTACGCCGTGTGATTTGTGGAAAGGCTCAAGAAATTGTTATGTGTTGAGAATCCGCGTAGGGATGATGTTACCTGAGCAGCTTGGCTATTGAAATTCAATTTCGTATATCGCACATCAGTTGTGCTTGGTCTTGTAGCTATAACGCTAAATACCCCACAGGGATGATATTATGCACTTAGCATGCTTATGATCGATATTTGGTATTTGGTTATGATGAGCACATTTGGCTCGATGTGTATCTCCTTATGTGAGATCTTTGTGTGGATCGGGTGGCGCACTGCCATGGGTATGTTAACTGGATCGGGTTGCACACCGCAACAATGTGATGTTGAGTATAATTTTATATATACTATTTCGTATGCCTTGTTCTTTGTTTTCTAAAGAAAGTCCCCATTAATGCGTGGAATTGATAATTCATTCCAGAGTTTGTTTTCTTTTGTATTGCGTTAGAATCGGTAGCCTATTGGCACTTTGGGGCATCATATGCGATTTATAGTTATGTCTGGAGTGGCTTATTGCCCAGACAGTTCGTACTTGGAAAGACGAGATCATTGAAGTTGAGATCAATGCAATCTGAGTATGTGAAGTGAAATTATAGAACTAAGACCATTGTTTGGCTCAGAATGAGTTGATAGTTCTTGTAAAGAGTATAGAACTAATAAATTGTTGTTTCGGTAGTAGTTATGAATGTGTTTAGGTCTCATCCGCTGTGTCAACATTGTAAGAATTTGAACAAGACCTGTGTATGTCATACAGAGCATGTGATGTATAGAGATTCCTTCCAAGTGATTAGTTAAAGAATCTTCGGATGATTAAAGAAAATGGTATTGCTAAGTGGAAGTGATTTGATGAGAGTATATGTCTCAGAAAAGGGTAATGTGATTAAACTGATTATATATCAGTAGTATTGCGGCATGTTCTTGTTGGGTCCATTAGTGGTATTCGGGTCTGCTCGGCATGTAAACATTGAACATCTGTCATGGGATGAATGATTATCAAATATGTGCGTGTATTGCACGGTGGAAATTGGATTAGGAATGATGATTAGGGTATTATATGGAGTTTTGATGTACATGCTATGTGGTAATATTGAAATTCAGACTAATTGTCTTAGTGTTGGGTGATTTTGAACTATTGCATTAAGGGCAACGTCATAAATGCCACAGGTTAAGTGGTGAAGTGCATTAGAATACATTTTAGCAAAATGATTTATACTTTAAAGAATCAGCGGACAGTTGGGAAGGACCATTTTCTTAATTAGGTATTTGAGATGGATGTTAGTGCGGAGGTTGCTATCATTGATCCTATCCCGATATGGAGGGAATTATTGAATGTGTTTCTTAATGGTGCATGCATTATGCAGGTTATGGTTAGGTCGTATTGATTGTGTCATGTCACCGGGATGGTGTGTTTGGTCAAAGGAGATCATGAGGATCATTAATGAATATAGGCATATTTGATTTCAGCATGTTTGATGGATAAATATCGAGATTTCGGTTCAAAATTTTGTTATGGTAATTGCCAGAGGATAAATGACCTCAGGAATGGGTGACCTGAGGAATGGATATGGTTTATCGCGTGTTTTATTTACCATTGGCAATATATGAAAGTGTTGGAATAAGTCTCTAGATAATAAAAGGGTTTTCCATCGACATCTGGTTATCGTGGGCAGCTGTTGTGAATGGATGCTATTGCTGCATGTGTTTGAGTTATGCGGTATAATATATAATTTCACCTGAGGTTGCAAGTATGGATTATTACAGCTGATTCGAGTTTATTCTGAGTAAAAATGTGAGGTTCTGATCTTGTGTAAGATTACAAAAGGTGAAATGTAGTTCTATAGTTAATGGATCAGATGGATTGAGTAATTTCAGCTAAGTTGTGTTGTCGGACCTATATGAGATAGAGTGATGTGGGATCACCGCGGGTTATATGCGATGTAAAGTTATTCAACTATTGGTGAATTTCTAGAACAACTCTGGGTCCGCTCGAGGACGAGCGTTTGTTTAAGTTGGGGAGAATGTGATGACCCGACCCGTCGTCTCAGGTGTAACTGCCCCGTGTTTCCCACATTGTGTTGCCTTATGTTTCATTATCAGTTTTGGGTGCGTTAGAATTAAATGGAGTAATTTTGTTAAGAAATGAGAAACTTAGTCTCTTTTAAGAAGACTTAAGTTGGAAAGGTCAACCGGATGTTGACTTATGAGTTAGAGTACTCGGAATCAAATTCTGATGATTCGGTTAGCTCCGGATGATGAAATGTGACTTAGGAGCGCAATCAAAGTAATTTTGGAGGTCCAGTGAAGAAGTTAGCCTATTTTGGCGAAGTTAGTATTTTGGCGAATTCCGGTTGATAGGTGATATTTTGATCCGTGAGTCAAAATGGAATTCTGAGAGTTGTAGTAGCTTCGTTAGGTGATTTTGGACTTGTCCGCAAAATTTCAGGTCATTCGGACGTCATTTGGTTGGGTTTCGGATTGAATGTAAATTTTGAAAGTTAAAGTTAAACATAAGCTTGAATTTGTTGAATACGGACGATTTTGATGTTAACGATAGAGTTTTGATGATTGGAACAAGTTTGAATAAGGTTATAGGACGTGTTGGTACTTTTGATTGAGGTCCCGGGGGCCTAGGGTGAGTTTCGGGGTGGTTTCGGACCATTTCTAAGCCATTTTGAATGCTGGTTTTTGGCTACAGCAGTGCTCTATGCGATCGCGGGGAATTGGTCGCGATCGCGGTGAGTAAAATCTGAGAAAAACCTTAATGAATCGCGATCGCGTAAAGCGCTTTGCGATCGCGAAGAAGGAATTTCTGTCGCGCAGGTCCTACTTCGGAAGCTCATATCTTTTTATATACAAGCAATTGTGAGGTGATTAAAAAACGAAAGTTGTAGCTCATCCTGTCTAGGTTTCATAAAGATAAGAAAATAGTGATTTGGATGTCTGTGTAAAAAGTTATGGATGTTACACTATAGGCTGTCCGAGGAGGATCTTTAATACACATGTATGCATTTGGAAGCATATATCTCAAACTGTATAAGGATTCAGGAAATGAGCAACAAATGAAAGTCGTAGCCCTATATGTCTAGTTTCCAGAACATCAAACCATTTGTCATTTGGAGTTGTGTGCAGAAGGTTATGACCATTATACTGAAGCTTGTTCGGAGGAACCGGAAATTATGCACCGCGATGGCGAAGCCCTTCCCGCGATCGCGAAGGGTAATATTTGGGCCAGAAATTTGTTCTCTGCGATCGCGAAGCATTTCCTGCCATCGTGATGAACAAAATGCCTGGGCAGAATGTTTTAAAACATTCCTGTTGCGAAAATAACCCATTTTCCCACCATTTTTGGTCACTCTTGAGAGCTTTTGGACGTGAAATGAAGGGGTTTCGACTGGGAATCCTTGGATGTAAGTTTTATGAGTTAATTACATGTTTTTATACAAGAATAATCCATGGAATTCATGAATTTATGGCTAAAAATCAAGAAAATAGGGCTTGGAGCAAAAATATTAAATTTATGATTTGAAGGACCATTTGTGGTCCGAATTGAGAGTTCTTGGTATGTACGGACTCGTGGCGAGACGAGGATTCCAGAAATGTGAATTTCGTAATTTTTAGAATGTGGGCCCGGGGCTCGGGTTTTGCCAATTTCGTGATTTTGAGTATTTTTCGAGTTCTTTCGATTGCGTTATGTTCCATTAGCCTATTTTGATATATTTGTACTGATTTTGTCTAGTTTTGACGTGCGTGGATGCCGGTTCAAGGAGCTAAGGCGTCGCAGGCATGAGTTTTTGCCGGTTCGAGGTGGATAATACTTGTAAATGATGTCCTAAGGGTTAGTAAACCCCGGACTTGCACATCTTAGTGATGTGTTGAGGTGACTTGCACGCCGGATAACGGGCGTGGGATACAGCATCATTGGGGATTGTGACTTGGTCCATCCCGCGTAATAAATAATAACACCTAATTGTTTGAAATGAAATTGACGCCTCAATAAAGATATTAATTATCATGAATTGGACTAATTATCATGTTTGGGTTTCGTACCGATTATTTGAATCCTTCAAGGATTGGTATCATTGTCTTGATAACACTGTGCATATTTTTATCTAAATTTAAGGTTTTAAATGGTATTTTTTTTGCTATTCAATATTTTTTTATAAGGTTATTAAAAACATGCACAAGGTCTTAATGACATTTTTAGCTGTGAGCTAATATGATACTGTTGTCCGAGGGGCTTTCTTGATTAGTTGTTAGACTGATTGGGGCCGAGGGCCATATGTTAGGGCATGACGATTTATGTGATCATATGCATACACATGCATGGATCGGACTGCACACCGCAGTGGTATATGGATCGGGCTGCGCGCCGCAGCATGTGTGATATTGATATTGCGCTTGGGCTGTAGGAGCCTCTCCGGAGTTTGAACCTCCACAATGAGCGCGGGCGCCTTTGCATGGATCGGGCTGTACGCCACAGCATCATATGCATTGCATGGAATACATACATTGGTTTACGTGTACTACGTGGCATAATATTTAGCACTCATACATTACTGGGACACATGCATTATTTGCCTTATTGACCAGATCTCCTGGTAGTATTTGTTAAGGAGTGCTGAGCCCGAGGGGCTGATTTGAGTGCAGACCTGCACTGCTTGAGATTGTACCCAGGTATTGGTATGTTATCATGAAAGAAAGAAGCTAAAAATGAGATTTCTAAATAGTTTACTTACATATGCTGAAAGGGGATAAAATGATAGTGTATTGAAGTTTAAAGGTAGTTCTGTATTGTGTAGCATGAGATAGTGCTTTGCGTGGTTTCCTTTCCTTCAGCATTATTTACTTTTATTACCACTAAGTTGGAAGTACTCACACCCGACTCCCTGCACCTTGTGTTCAGATCCAGGTACATCACAGTAGAGCTGATTCTATGGCTGCTCGGGAGTGCATTTGGACAGTCGAGGTAGCTGCCAGCGTCCGCAAGACTTGACTCTCCAGTTTATCCTTATTTGTTCTGTCTATGCCACACTTTTGCACAGTTGTATACACTATCACAGTTTATAAATTCTGGTAGAGGCTCATGACTTACGACTCCTGATTCGGTGAGAGGTTTATACTGGTTTTGGGATATCTATCCCCGATGTGCTAGACGTCATTTCATTATATTATTGTTGTTTATGCCTACAAAGGGTAAAGTGAAAGCTGATAGATCTGTGTTATGAATGGTTGGTCGGGCTAGCCTAGCAATATGTTGGGCACCATCACGATCTGGTTTTGGGGTCGTGACAATATTCCCTTAGTTTAATAACTGGGGTATGTGTTTTGAAAAGACAATACCTTCTTGTTGTTTTTGGGTAATTTTTCTTTGGCTTTGATTGCCATCCTGCTTTATTTGTTTTTTTATCTCTTTTTCTCTTTTCTTCTTTTTTTTTTCGACCCAGCGTTATTACACCTCTTAACATGAGAAGATGGTAGTTAGCTTTCATTGGGCAAACTGGTTTTTTTAATCAATTGCAGAAAAATATGAATTTGAAAAAAAAGGGGTAAGGGTAATTTGGAGTAGAGACAAAACTTATCTGGGTATGACGGTTGATTCCTCTGACCATGCCATGTATTTAAACTCCGACCCAGTCTGTCCAATCGAATTGTCATTATCTCAACTCCAACCCAAACCAATCTTATTTTTTGCTGTTTTTCTTTTTCCACAAAAATAGTCCTCACATTCGCCTTACGGTGCCGGTTAAGGTTTTCACCGATAAGACTCTCTCATTTATTCTCTCAATATCACAATCGCCTTACGGTGCCGGTTAAGGTTTTCATCGATAAGACTCTCTCATTTATTCTCTCAATCTTACCGTCGCCTTACGGTGCCGGTTAAGGTTTTCACTAATAAGACTCTCTCATTTTTATTCTCTCAGTCTTGCAATCGCCTCACGGTGCCGGTTAAGGTTTTCACCGATAAGACTCTCTCATTTATTCTCTCAATCTCACAATCACCTTACGGTGCCGGTTAAGGTTTTCACCGATAAGACTCTCTCATTTATTCTCTCAATCTTACCGTCGCCTTATAGTGTCGGTTAAGGTTTTCACTGATAAGACTCTCTCATTTTTATTTTTATTTTGTTTTCTGAACCACCAGAACTGTCCATGCCCTGTTTTCCTTATCCTCACTGTATTATCATTTTCTTAAAATTGATTAGAAGGTCTTTCTTTGGACCGAAATGTGGCTTTTTGATGGGTTCAGCAAGAAGGGTATAAAAAGGCTCAAAATTTAATGAGGGTTAAAAAATATTTACAACTCTCGGAATCATAAACATAACTTCTGCCCCAGTTTCAATATGTGGGGGAATTTTGGATTTTTCCTTTATTGTGACTGAACCTTAGTGAGGCTGCCTACGTACCCTTCCGGGATCAAGACAAACGTAGTTCAGACTACGTCTGTATTTATTGTTGTATCTTGACTTTTCCCGACTTTCTTTTGTCTTTTGTATGCATTTTCTTTTGTTTGCATTTTTTTATCTTTTTTTTTCCTTTTTTTTTCATTTTTTCTCTTGCATCATGGAAAATTCCGAGAGAGGGATATGAAAGAATAGAACATATAAGGCTCAATAGGGATGTCAATGGATAAAGTGTTTGGGTAGAGAATAAAATGCCTTCAACATTTCAATTCCAAAATCATGACAAATACAATTTTACAAATGAAAAAGGAATCATACATAATATCTCATGACTGCATCTGAATTGATAGCAGTCTCTACGCATTTTCCTTCAACATATGTCAGATATAGGGCTCCATTAGACAATACCCGTGATACCATGAACGGTCATTGCCAGTTTGGTGCAAATTTGCCTTTCGCTTCAGCCCATTGCGGCAGCATACACCTCAATACCAATTGTCCTACTTCAAATTTCCGTGGACGTACTTTCTTATTGTATGCTCTGGCCATTCTCCGCTGATATAATTGCCCATGGCAAACCACTGCTAATCTCTTTTAGTCAATCAAATTCAATTGTTCCAACTGGGCCTTTACCCAATCATCATCATTGATTTTAACTTCTGCTATGATTCGAAGAGATGGTATCTCGATTTCTGCCGGAATAATTGCCTATGTTCTATATACCAATGAATAGGGTGTGGCACCGATCGAGGTACGTACGGTTGTACGATAACCCATAAGAGCGAAAGGTAACTTTTCATGCCATTGCCTTGACTCTTCCACCATTTTTCTGAGAATCTTCTTTATGTTCTTATTCGCAGCTTCTACTGCTCCATTTGCTTTAGGCCTGTAAGGTGTAGAGTTACGACGCATGATTTTGAATCTTTTACATTCTTCTGCCATAAGGTGACTATTCAGATTTGCCCCATTGTCTGTGATGATTACTTTAGGAATTCCAGAGCGGCATATGATATTTTCATGCACGAAATCCACCACTGCCTTCTTTATCACTGTCTTAAATGTCTTCACCTCCACCCATTTGGTGAAATAATCAATCGCGACCAAGATAAATCTGTGTCCATTAGATGCTGCAGGCTCTATTGGTCCGATGACATCCATGCCCCAGGCAACGAATAGCCAAGGTGCAGACATTGTATGTAACTCATAGGGTGGAGAGTGAATCAAATCTCTGTGTATTTGACATTGATAGCATTTCCTCACATATCTGATACAATCACGCTCCATGGTGAGCCAATATATCCTGCTCTCAGTATTTTCTTCGCTAAAATATATCCGCTCGTATGAGGTCCGCAAGCTCCCGCATGTACCTAAGTCATAATTGTGTCCGCTTGTTGCGCATCTATGCATCTTAATAGCCCCAAATCTGGTGTTCTTTTATATACAACTCCTCCACTGAGGAAAAATCCATTTGCCAATCGTCTTATAGCCCTCTTTTGATCTCTAGTGGCTTGTTCTGGGTATTTCCCTGTCTTCAAGTATTCTTTGATATCATTGTGAGCACATGATTATTGCCCTAAGCAATAAAATTCCAAAATTAAATATATAATATTTTTGTGTGCAATTACATGTTTTTTGAAATAAAGTGTATTTGTGTGAGTGAACAATTAAATATGAAAATTAGAAAATTAAAGAATAGGTTGAGTATAATTGTTACAAATAAAAGATTTTTAAAAGAAAATTAACAAAATACATTTATATACCGGAAAATAAGAAAAATAGCAAACACTGGCAAAAAATATAAAAAAAATTGGAGAAAACAGGAAATTAAAAGAATTTGAGTAATTGAAAAAGAATATAAAAATAGAGAGTGAAATACAACAAGAAAATACATAAAAATAATAAAAATACATGAAAAAAACAAAAAAATACACAACTGGGCTAAATACACAGGCCTAGATGCATTGGCCCAATCGAATAAAGAGAATCGGTCTGTTTTTTATTAATTAACAATGATCTCAGCAGTCCATTTATCTAATCCAATGGGTGAGTATTAATCCGGAAATCTAATTAATTTAATATAGTTTTGATATTGAATCTGGGACGTTCATTCATTTAATCCAACGGGGGAGAGATCAAGTCCCTACTTAAGCTAAACGATGTTGTCGGAAGGAGTTTAATTCTGGCTGTTGATCAACGGTGATCCAATGGCTAGGAATCACTCACGCGTTACAGGTATAAAAAGCAAGGTCTCTTAGAGACCGGCCATTTCATCCCATTCTCAACCCTAGCCGCATGATGCTTCTTCTTCCTCTCCTCTTGACCTCGCCGACTATGGTGACTGCCCGCCGTTCATGGCAGTCTCCAGCCACTCCCTTACCTCAAAACCTCCCTCATCTCACTCCCCTACCCAAAACCACCATGAAAAACCAAGAAAACCCTAAAAGCCCCAAATCTTGAAAACACGGTCACCGGAGTTCTTCTCCGGTGACCACCATTTTCTGACACTGGTCTCCAAATTAACTCCCCAAAACCCTCTTCTCTTGATCTATAACCCCATATAAACCATTTCCTTCGAATCTTTCTGAAACTGTTCGAATATTCAAAAATAAGTCGCCGGAACCCTAACTCCGGCCGACTCAAACCAAACCCTATACCAATGACCCTCTCTTTTACATCTCTGAACCCATTTCTGTTGTTAAAACCAATAAAAGACTTCAAGCTTGAAGTCTGAAGTCAGAAAGAAAAGAAAAGGAAACTGGAAAAAAGAAGGAAAAAAAAAGAAAATAAAAGAAAGAACAAATAAGGGGAAAGCTCAGGAGACATATCCTTCTAAGCTACGTCCCCGTCCCTTTTAAATTCTTGTTTTGAGCATGATTTTTATGTGTAGTTCTGTTTTTCTTCTTAACCTTTTCTGATTAGATTAGTTGCATGCTTAGATTATCTGCTTAGTTGACCATGTTTCTTGTTTCTTTTGATTTGTTTCCTTCTTTTAAGCATGAATCCCTGATTAGCTGGCTATTACACTTGACTATGTATGCTCGAGCACTTTAGGATTTTCTGTTAGTCTTTAACATGAGAATATTCTGAGTATGCCTCTTATGTCAAATCTGATATACTGTGCATAAAATCTGAATTGTGAAGTTATTTTATTGAAATTCAACAATTCAAATGTGACGACCCAAAGGGTCATCACCTATTTTCCTCACTTGTTTTGCACTTCTGAGGCCTTGAAAACCTCATTCTATGTTACCTCGATTTACGTGCATAATCCGGGCATGTAGCCGGAAAGATTTTGTGATAGAATATGTAAATTCTATGAGAAAATTGAAGAAAAATGATATTAATATTGATATAGTTGACTTCGGTCAACATTTTTGGTAAACGAACCCAGACCAGAGATCGGACGATCCCGGAAGGTCTGTAGGGGGGACTCGGACATGCGTCCGAAGTCAAATTCTGAGGCCTAGAGCCTAAGTTATGGATTTTTCTGTTAAATTGTTTTTGTTGTAATTATTAAAGGGAAATGAATTAAATGACCTTGGTATCGGGCTCATATTTTGGTTCGGACGCCCGGCACAAGTCTTACACATTATATATGTGCTTTCTGCAAAGTTTGGTGACATTTGGATGTCGTTTGATGTGTTTTGAACCTTGAGTTCCAAATTTGAAAGCTATGAAACTAAAGAAAGATAATCATGAACTTGAGGCTTGATTTGATGAAAACGATGTTATATGGGCGATGTGATCGCACGAGCAAGTTTGTAATATGTTTTTGTTGTTGTGTACATGTTTGGGTTGGAGCCCGGGGGGCTCGGGTAATGATTTGATAGGCCGTTGGAGCAATTTCTGAAAATTAACACAGTAGGTTTTTCACCCAGCTGGTGTCTTCGCAAATGCGAAGAAAGTGTCACAATTGCGAAGTGGGCAGACCAAGGCTGTGTTCGCAAATGCGAAGCCTTGATCGCAATTGCGAAGAAGGTCCAGGAACGCTTGGGTTCGCAAATGCGAACCAAACCTCGCAAATGCGAGACCTTCAATAATCCGCCTGGGTTCGCAAATGCGAACACTTTGTCGCAAATGCGAAGACCCAGTATGCTAGCCCAGTTCGCAAATGAGAACCCTGTCTCACAATGGCGAGAGCCACAGACCCCAGACCTGTAGTGTTCGCAATTGTGAACAAATGTTCACGATTGCGATATCCACAGCTATGCAATTTTATACTTAAACAAATTTTTCAGTTCTTTCTTCATTCTTTCAAAAACCCACACACCACACACGAACCCTCAAGAGAAAATTCACTCCAAAGCAATTGTAAGTCACTTTTTAGTTAATTCTTTCAATTCCTAACAACATTAAACATGTTTTTCAGTAGAAATCAAAGGTTTTCATGGTAGAAATTCTTGTTTTTGGGTAGAATATAGGGTTTCCATGAATAGGGTAATTGGACCTCGAATTGAGGTTCGATTTTGAAACAAACCATATATTTGAACTCGTGGGGGAATGGGTAACCGGGTTTTGGTCCGAACCCCGAGTTCCGACCACGTGGGGCCAGGGACATTTTGGGAAATTTTGGGGTAAACTTTGAGAAAACCATTTTAAGCATTCAAAGTAAGTTATATAGTATTTATTAATGTAATGGGATCAATTGTGATTAGATTCGAGCAAGTTGAAAGCGGAAATTTGGGGTAAAGCTATAGTTGAAGGATAATTTGGACTTGAAGGCTAGAGGTAAGTGTTTGTTCTATCCTAGCTTGAGGGAATAGGATTATGTGCTATGTGCTATGTGATCGAGTGCGGTGTATGGGCTGTGGTGACGAGCATCCATACATTGGCATCTAGCATGACCGTGAGTCGTTGTTGATACTTATTGTGAAATGTTTTAAAGATGAATTGTTGAACCCTTGACGGGTTGTGGAATTGTAAATTGTTTTCCCTTGCCGGGACTTGTTGTAAAGTGGATTATTGCTTTCCCTTGCTGGGACCTTGTTGTGATGATTGTTGTGTCCCTTGCTGGGACGGTTCATGTTAATTGTTTTCATTCTTTTCCCTTAACTGTGGTTGTTATTTGGGTGAGGAAGAGTGATAATGCACGAAGGGTGATGTCGTGCCTTGTTTATTGATTTTTGCATGAAGGTTAATGTCGTGCCTTATGTTATTGATTATGCACGAAGGATAATGTCGTGCCTTGTTATTGATTATGCACGAATGATCATGCTGTGCCTTGTGATTGATTATGCACGAAGGGTAATGTCGTGCCTTGTTATTGAACCATGCACGAAGGATCATGTCGTGCCATGGATATGAGGATGAGAGTAAAAGCATGAAAGGTGATGCCGTGCACTTTTATTTGCTTATTTGGTGAGGATGAGAGTAAAAGCAGGAAGGGTGATGCCATGCAACTATTTGCTATTCCTTGTTTGATATTAACTGTTTCCATTATACTCTATTTTCCATTGTTGACTTAATAATTGTTGTTAACTGTTGAGCTTCCCTATTATGATACTTCTTGTTGAATTTTTTACTTGATTATTTCTCGTTATCTTGTGGTGTACATATATATATAGAACTGCACAGGTTTATGTGGGTGTCTGATGAGTGGCAATTTTACCACTCATTTACGCCTCTTTTGCTTAGCTTTTTATGCCTCTTTAATATGAAATGAGGTTGCTTTTGGTGGTTATTGCTAGATTTTCAGGTAAATGATGCTAGTAGATGATTTGGGCTGAAGTGACAAAGAATTGAGCTAAGATGAGAAGAAGCATTGCAAAACTATCAGGCATTTCGCTTCTGCGGATTTTGATCGCAGAAGCGATCTCGCCTCTGCGAGATTTTGGTCGCTTTTGCGAGTCATCTAGAGCCAGCCAGGTTCGCTCATGCAGAACAGAAGACACAGAAGCGGTCACGCTTCTGCGATTAGTGGATCGCGCCTGCGGAGGACTTTCGCTTTTGCGGAAACATATGCGCTTCAGCGCTGTCGCTTCAACGGTCAGACGTCCGCTTCTGCGATGGCTTGGCAGGAGGCCCAGTTGTCGTTTTTGCGGGTAAATTCCGCTTAAGCGGAGCCGCACCTGCGAGGTATTTTCCGCAGGTGCGAAAGTTGAGCATCAGACCTGGGCAGAATGGGCATTTCACAAGTTTTGACCCAAAATCAATTATATACTCGTCCAAACAGACATTGTAGGGGATATCTCTGAATCTCTAACTAATTTCCAGACGCTTGAACATATTTTTACTCTTTGGCTTAGAGAGAAGGCTAGGGTTTTGCACACACACTTGGGTCTTGAAGATTAAAGCTTGTGGTTAAGGATTTCTTACCCATTTATATTTATTTCTTCATTTCCTTGCTTTGTATTGTATATCTAAGTGTGTAGTATTTATTTCCAACACTTGAATCTTGTTTATGGGAATATTCATATTTAAAGTGTGGATTAAATACCTTGTTGTGCTTATGTATTGAATGATTTTTATATATTTATGAATTGAGTTATTGTTACTTTAATTATTCTTGTTCTTCAATGTTTCCAAAGAGATTAGCTAACTCTAGGACTCGCCCATTTACTTTGAATTAATTTTGGAAAAGATAATTCGAAGTTGGGAAAGATTAATTAACAAGAACTTGAGGCGTTAACCTTCACTTTATAAATTCAACCTAGGGATAGGATTGACTACTTGTAGCCTATCGGGTGCGCTAAATCCTCTAATTGAGATTAGGGATAATTCAATTAGGAAGTCTTGTTAGTCTTCGGAAGAAGCTAATTAAGAATTATTATCCGTGGCTAATTAACATAAACTCACTCATATTTATAAAATCATGAAATACATTGGATCGTTACTTGAGTGTAATTCCCGATGCATTCATACTTGTAGCCATTGATCATTTTATTCGCTTTCTAGGTTAGTTTACATTTCCGCATTTAGATATAAACATTTTCCAAAACCCAAAATCTTAAGTGTTTGGCTTAGCGCGACTAGCGATAATTTTCTTGCATTCCTAATCGCCTACATATTGTTCTCTGTGGGATTCGACCCCGACTCATAGTTGGGTAAATATATTGCATACGACCGTGTCTATTGCTTTTTAACGGTGGAAATGGACGTTATCAAAAATGGCGCCGTTGCCGGGGAACAATTTGGCGTAATTTAGGTTGTTTGAGAAGTAAGCGAAAGTGCTTTGGTCCAAACTTGTGAATATTTGTGTAATTATTTTTCGTACTTTGGGTCTATAGTTTCTTAATTTTGAAAAATGGCATCATATAACAAAAATGGGTTGAATGGTAGTTGTTCATATTTTGATGATCCTTGTCCTTATTGTGGAGGACCGCACTCGTGGCAAAATTGTTTAAATTCTCCCGGGGGTGGATTGTGCGCACAATTCCAAACCCATGAGTGGAGTATTTGTGATAAGTGTGGTTTTCAAAATGGTCATTGGGACGATTGTGCTTATTTGTTAATCCCTTCCCCAAGCCCCCACTATGATGATTCTACTCGTTTTGGCAAGAATTATAGGGCTATGGAATTGGAAGAGGTGGAGCATGGCCAAAGTGGAGAGTTCAAACTCATGTTTGAGTGTCTACTTGAAGAAGGAAACAAGGAGCAAAATGTCTTGGAACATCTCTTGGAGACTAGTCTCCAAAATGATTTTGAACTCCAAGGATTGCACTTACAAATGGATGAACATCCGCCAAGAAACTCAATAAGTATTGTTGATGTCGGCAAAAACATGGAATTGGAGTCAACCGGTGTAAATTCTAATGTGGTTGTTGTTGACTCTAATCCGGGGGAAAAAGAGAATGTCAACATAGAAGAATTGCAAAGTGTGGGCTTAAAGTCACATTCCAAACATTTTTCAACCTTGGAACTGTGTGGTGACATGGGAGTTGAACCACATGAATCAATGAGGGAATGCGAGGAGGAATAACTTTGGCCATACATTTTACAATTTGAGGAGGCAAGAAATCAAAACGACATTCCTCACTTGAAAGCCAAGAAGTGCAAAATGAAAATTTTAAGCATTGGCTCGAACATCCAATTACCACCCCCATTGCTCGTGGTCATAAGCTTGATTCCAAGCTAGGGGCCCAATTCATATCATCCAAGTGGCGAAAAAAGTGGTAATGTTGTTTGCGTCTTGCCACGATGTTAAATGCGGCGCTTGGTGGGTGGCAACCCATCGGTTTTTCAAAATTTTTTCATCATTTTGAATTTTTTTTAGAATAGCTTAGAATATTATGTTGAACTAATCTGCCAAGTTTTAGAATTTTTGGAGTTGATTTGAGCAGGTCGGGATGACCCGGAGAGGCCAAACCAGTAGCTGAAGAAAACTGGCAACTCAATTCTGCTAAAACCGCCTCTGCGATAAAACCCACGCACCTGCGGTATCGCATAAGCGACAACAGCATCGCAGAAGCGACACTATCGCAAAGGCAGCTCGTTTTCCGCTTCAGCGACATCGCAGAAGCGAGTTAAGAAAACGCAGAAGCGGCTTTCAGTGTAGAAGCGGTTCCATTACCGTTTAAGCGTGTCCGCAGGGGCGTAAAGCTTTTCGCAGAAGCGGAAATCGCCTAGCTTTTAATTCCAAAACAGAGGGAATTAAATCTTTTAGCTATCCCTCTTGTCTTAACAAAAAAAACCCGTCTCCCCTGCCCTAATATCCCCAAAAATTCCGAATTTTCTTAGAAATTTGTCAAAAGCATCTCGTGTAGTCTCCTTCTCTTCTGCAAATATCAGGTAATTTCTTCCCATTCCATGTGATTTTTATATCCAACAATGTTTATAGGTAATATGTCTTGATTTTTCTTTTCCTTCTTTTGGTTTTTAAATTCTAGATTGTTTTAGGAAGTGAGGAATTGGTTGAGTGTAGATAATGTGTGCTGTTAATTGTAAACAAATTTTGGGAAGTCTAGTACCACAACCATTGTTCAAAGAGAGGTCAAATTAAACTGCCCACAAGATGTTTGTCACATTGTTTCAATGAAGTATTGTGGCTTTACATCGCAAATGGGACTTAATTGAATCATAAATCCTTTTACTGCATGAATACAAGCCAAAAATTTGTTTAGACATTGAAAAATAAGTAAAATTTTTGATGAAAGTGCTGGGAATGAAGAATATGTCGAAGACCGTAGAAGCGAAAATATTTTCGCAGAAGCGAATCCGCTTCTGCGGAGGAAGCCACGCAGAAGCGATTCTCCTCGTAGAAGCGAGCTCCTCTTCGCAGAAACGTAGCCGCTTCTGCGGATCTTTGTTCGCAGAAGCGTAAACAATCGCAGAAGCGAAGAAATTTTCGCAGAAATGGATCCGCTTCAGCGGCTCTATGTTCGCAGAAGTGGAAGCTGGAATTTTTTTGCAAATTCCAGTAGCTTTGCAACTGCTCCTTCCCGGGCCCGTTCAATCCAAACTTTTGGCTAAATTGCAATGTTTTGAAGTTCTTAATCTGTTTCAATTGCCCAATTGACGTTGTGTTGAATTTTTGTAGGTGATTTATTTGAAAATGGACGCAACCACAAGCGGACAACGAAGAGGAATCGAAGAAGAAATCAATGAACCATATGATGATACTCGCTTCATGTCCGCTGAGTGTGAGCGGCGATATTTGGATGACCTCGTCCACAAGAAGATGGTCCTGGATTTCTATGCTCGACTTGAATCATCGGGATGGTCCTGCTTTATCCCCACTCCTTGCAAAGCCAATGAGGAGTGGGTCCGTGAATTCTATGCTAACCTCAGGCGGGTAAATTTTGATAGCCCACAGATAGTCATCCGAGGAAAGTTAGTGAGGTTTGGAATTGAACAAATCAATGATACTCTTGGAATTCCCAACTTTCCGGTGGACCAAGTGCGAGAAAAGGATACTTGTGAAAATGGAGCATGGCTTGTCTCCAAGCTCTTTCCACCACAGCTCAGAGAAAAATGGGGAACCAGAAGAAACGGGTTCAAATCCACCGACTTCACAGCCGAGGCTAAAATGTGGCTATACATCCTCAACAACAGAGTTTCTCCTTGTGGCAACATGACTGATGTTTCCTACACCCGGGCATTGATCATAGCATGCATTCTAGATGGCACACCGGTGAATGTAGGATACTACATTCTACAGGAGATGAGGCAGTACTTGAGAGAGTACTCAAGCAACAAGGATGCAGGTCTGCTATTCCCTTCTCTCATCACAATGCTATGCACCAGGGCAGAGGTTGATGTCCGTAGCACCGATCGGTGGCTACCAGCGGACAAACCTTTTCATCCATTGAGAGTGACGGGAGAGGGGAGTGCGGTTAAAAGCAAGAAGAGGAAAATAACTTTCACAGCCATCGGTTCAGAGTCCTCTTCACAGACAGCTGCTCAGGGGCCATTTATGATCCTTAACTCCGAGCTTCAGACTATAAAGGAGTTAGTATCACAGCTTCCTAGTGGGCCATCCCCCTCACAGCCTGGGTCCTCTTACTTCTCCAGGGACGACATGAAGAGTTACTTGGATGCCCAGACACTCCAAAATGATAACATGAAGAAGATGGCAGCGTCAGTGACTAAACTGGAGGGAGCATACAGAACTCTGGCTAAGGCCCATGCCACCCTTCAGTCCGACTTTGAGGAAGAGAAGAAAAAGAACAAGAAGAAGGGCAAGCTGATGATCAAGATGTGGAGAGGCATCAAGGCAATCTTCAAATGGGGAAACCCAGATAAGAAGATCCTTGTGGCGACCAAGGATGACAGCGAGGAGTACTCTTTCATGACACAGTCTGCTGATGATGATGATGATGATGAGGATGATGCTAGTAGATGATTTGTGCTGAAGTGACAAAGAATTGAGCTAAGATGAGAAGAAACATTGCAAAACTGTCAGGCATTTCGCTTCTGCGGATTTTGATCGCAGAAGCGATCTCGCCTCTGCGAGATTTTGGTCGCTTTTGCGAGTCATCGAGAGCCAGCCAGGTTCGCTCCTGCGGAACAGAAGACGGAAGCGGTCACGCTTCTGCGATTAGTGGATCGCGCCTGCGGAGGACTTTCGCTTTTGCGGAAACATATGCGCTTCAGCGCTGTCGCTTCAGCGGTCAGACGTCCGCTTCTGCGATTGCTTGGCAGGAGGCCCAGTTGTCATTTTTGCGGGTAAATTCCGCTTAAGCGGAGCCGCACCTGCGAGGTATTTTCCGCAGGTGCGAAAGTTGAGCATCAGACCTGGGCAGAATGGGCATTTCACAAGTTTTGACCCAAAATCAATTATATACTCGTCCAAACAGACATTGTAGGGGATATCTCTGAATCTCTAATTAATTTCCAGACGCTTGAACATATTTTTACTCTTTGTCTTAGAGAGAAGGCTAGGGTTTTGCACACACACTTGGGTCTTGAAGATTAAAGCTTGTGGTTAAGGATTTCTTACCCATTTATATTTATTTCTTCATTTCCTTGCTTTGTATTGTATATCTAAGTGTGTAGTATTTATTTCCAACACTTGAATCTTGTTTATGGGAATATTCATATTTAAAGTGTGGATTAAATACCTTGTTGTGCTTATGTATTGAATGATTTTTATATATTTATGAATTGAGTTATTGTTACTTTAATTATTCTTGTTCTTCAATGTTTCCAAAGAGATTAGCTAACTCTAGGACTCGCCCATTTACTTTGAATTAATTTTGGAAAAGATAATTCGAAGTTGGGAAAGATTAATTAACAAGAACTTGAGGCGTTAACCTTCACTTTATAGATTCAACCTAGGGATAGGATTGACTACTTGTAGCCTATCGGGTGCGCTAAATCTTCTTATTGAGATTAGGGATAATTCAATTAGGAAGTCTTGTTAGTCTTCGGAAGAAGCTAATTAAGAATTATTATCCGTGGCTAATTAACATAAACTCACTCATATTTATAAAATCATGAAATACATTGGATCGTTACTTGAGTGTAATTCCCGATGCATTCATACTTGTAGCCATTGATAATTTTATTCGCTTTCTAGGTTAGTTTACATTTCCGCATTTAGATATAAACATTTTCCAAAACTCAAAATCTTAAGTGTTTGGCTTAGCGGGACTAGCGATAATTTTCTTGCATTCCTAATCGCCTACATATTGTTCTCTGTGGGATTCGACCCCGACTGATAGTTGGATAAATATATTGCATACGATCGTGTCTATTGCTTTTTAGCGGTGGAAATGGACGTTATCAGTGTCTGGTCCTAGGCTTGTCACAACTTCGCCGGAATAGGCCAGGCACTTACCAGCACATTGGGTCGGATTGTGCTGATACTGCACATCTGTTCGTTTTTGCACAGGTCCAGGTTTTGATCAGGAGCAGCAGAAGTAGAGTTTTGCGTGGGAGTTGAGCATTCCGAGACTGAGGTAGCTTGCAGGCGTCCGCAAGCCCGGCGTCTCTTCCACTTATTTAGATTATTTGATGTGGTATCCTTGTTCCGAGACAAACAAATTTATGTTATTTTCCTTCAGACCTTTCTGTATAGTATTCAGTAGTAGTTCGTGAGTTGGTGACTCCACATCTTAGGTAGAGGATTTCATTAGTGTTTTGCTCTAGTATGACTTATCTCTATTTTGAAAGTCTTCCGCACTTATTTAATTAATATTATTGTTCTTGTTGATAAAATGAGTATGAAATAATGGTAAAAACAGGTTAATATTGGATGTAGTGGCTTGCCTAGCTACCACGAGTAGGCGCCATCACGATCCCGATGTTGGGGAAAAATCCGGGTTGTGACATCAAATTTCCCTCTGAGTTTTGGTTAAATGGCAAATGATTCTGATTTTGTGGCTATGTGTGCAAATTTGATATGAAAAGGTTATATTTGTAATAGATTCATGTTATTAGACTACAATTAAGCTTAATATGCTCTTAGATGATATTGGTTATATCTGTTTAGACAATTAATTGGGTAAGTTGATTAATTTTGAAAACATAAAAGTAGTTCAATTAGATTAAAAGTGAAAATACCATAAAAAGTTGTTAAAATTGAAATAACAATAGAGTGGTCAGTGTTAAACTGGCTAACTCTGTAAAATTCTAAGTCTGAATCCAAGTGGTTAGTTCTGAAATTAGTTCAACTCTTAGTAATAGATAATAAAAACCTAAGATGGCTAAATTTGTAAGTCTTAAACTAGCCTTAAAGAGGCTATTGAATAACAGTGTCTAACTTTGCAAAAGCCAAGTCCAAATACTAGACTGGCTAAAATTGAAAGGCTTAATCCTTGATAAATACACAGGCTAGTCTTACAAACTAAAATTAACACAGAAATGAAAAGAAAACCTTTTAAAAGAAATCAAAATTGAAATGAAGCTAAGACTCTAATCTGGATAAGTCTTAAAGACTTATATAACCATGACCAAAAGTTAAATAAAGGTTAAAATTGAATACCCAGACCTGGATAAGGTCGGGTAATTAGTAATCAGCAATAAGGGTATAAGAGGAAAATAAAATGGCTTAATTGTGGATTTAATAGAGCCTATAAGGACAATTAAGACATTTAGGCCTAGTATTTCTGCAATATTGCACAAAATAAAGGGTATAATAGACCCAATAAAAAGGCAAATCAGTTAATAACCTTAGCAAATGAGGGTATACTAGTAATACACCTCAATTAGAACCTAATAGAACCTTCCAGCACATGCTGGAAGGCAAATTTGAATCTGAAATAGGTATTAAAGTGTAACAAATAAAAGAATTAAGGGGAGCGAATTAGAAATAACTTTTTCAAATTCCCCCCCCCCCCCCCAAATTTCACCAATACTATCTATAAATATGCTGGAATAGAGCCTGATTAGAGGCTGGATTTTGGAATGAATTCAGAGATACACTGACATACAAATACATAGGGCAATTTTTAGGGTATTAGTCGAAGCTTTGCTCTAAAGCTCTGTATAAACTCCTCTGTTATCTGCTGGTTGTTTGGGTTTTCTATTGGTTTTCTGCAATTGTATTACTGGGTATTGCTTTGCTGATTCTGGAATCCATACTTGACTGCTAAACTTTATTGTGTTGCTGTGATCATTCATCTCCACTGCTGTTGCATTACCGCTGTGATCTACCTGCTTATTTCTCATCTTCATCTCCCTTAGACTCATAAGCTTTCATTGCTGAATCAGGTACACAGCTGAACTCCATGTACTTGTTGTTGAATTGAAGTGGATGAATAAAGCAACTTGAATTTTCAAATAGCTCTGTTTCTGAATTTAATTTTTTATTTAGATGATGATTAGTTGAAACTGTAATTCAGTAGGAATTATTGTATAATGGATTCATGTAAGACACGACTGAAAGCTGGAACAATGTAATAGTGTAGTAAGTAGACTAATGTATTGGTAATGACCGTAATCACCTAGTTAATCAAATAGGTTAATAACTAATCGGGTACATTTAGTCTAAAACATGTGCATAACAAGTTGATTAATAACGACATTAATAGGTGTAGCAATTAGTTTGAACTTAAATAATTGTTAGTTTAATCTGAACAGTTTTCGTGGTAATTGAAATGTATAGCTAGAATTGGTAATCAAATATGAAGTCGTTAATCACATAGTTTGTCGAATAAGTCATATAGTTAGTACAATATTTAATACCATTAATGATTATCTGAGAGTTATGAGTAATCACAATTAGAATATTGCCAAGTAATTTAGTATTAATTGAGTAATAGTTCCGTTAGTGTTTACTGATAAGTAATTAGATTCAGTAGTTTAGAATAATTGTTGAAACATATAGACAAAAATAGTCTGTTAACTTCACTCACACTAGACGAGTAATATTTAAAATCGACACAGTAATTCTGTATTTTTATTTCCCTTTTGTTGAATAAAATAATTTGAGCTTTATTATCTTCTGAATCCGAGCATCTGTGTAAAAGAATGAATTCTGATTTCTGTTTCTTTTATCTGATTCTGTCTAATCTGGGCCTAATAAGTTGCGAAGGCCCATAACTATGTAAACTCATAACTGAGCTTATGCAAAACACTTTTAGCGTGTTCCTGGGTTCTAAGACCCAGATATATGAACTGATACGCTGAAAGGAGTGCAACAGCCCAGGCCCATGTAATATAAAAAATAAGGCCTCACCTGCATTCTGGAAAAAACAATAAACTAGGGAAAAACCAAAAATAGAAAAATATAGTATGAATATAGGATTGGACTATAAAATCAAGTAGGACGAGCCTCGAATTGAAAACAAAGTAGCGGGGCCCCCATACAAATGGATAGTTATACAATAGATTCGAAAGGTTGATAGCTAATTTCACAACCTTTCAAAAGATTAAGAAGCCGATAGATGATTTAGGCACGAATTTTAAAATATACTTTCCCTATTACAAATGCACATTTTATGTGGCTCAAATCGTATATCTCGGCGAAGCTGAAACGTGTTAAAGGTCACAGGCGTACTATGTAAGGCCCCAGAAAATTTCGCTAAGTAATATATGATTCTGTGGTGCCACGTAGGCTAATTATTATATTTTATGTGCTATGAACATGATGGACATCAATTAGACTTGCTAAATATGAGTATGAGTCTTATGGTAAGTGATATGAGGTCCAAATGGAAGCCCAAGTGTATGCCAAATGGGAAAGTTTTCGAAATAGGCCAAAATTCCAAATGGATTCGTACAAGGTTCCACTTCAAAGGATCATATATATTTGTGTATAAGGTTTTATGTGGTGAGTAGCATATCAAATGAAATCCCTATGAGTCTAGTTTCTAACGCTTCAAACCGTTCGTCATTTGGACATTCCTACAGAAAGTTATGGCCAAATTACCAAAGGCTGGAAAATGTTGTCTTGTGTCAAATGTGCGACCGCATTTCCTGTCGCATTGTTAACTCTGCGGTCGCATTTCTGTCGCAGATTGAACCAGTGAAGCCCAGTTTTGGGTACCACTTTTGTGGTGCATTGTGCGGCCAGCATGTTCATTCTGCGGTCCATTCTGCTATAGCATAATTGACATCGCTGGTTTTATTTGTTTTATTTTTATAACCCGACCCCATTTCAATATATAGGCTTTGGGGTTCATTTTGGGGTCATTTCTTACTGATTTTAGAGAGAGGTGAGAGTATTTTAGAGAGAGAAGGAGGAACCCAACATTTAAATCATCCAAATCTTGCATCAATCTTCAAGAATCAAGAACCCAATAGCAAGTTCTTCATCTAAGAGGTAAGATTCTATACCCTAGGGTTTTAATTTTGAGTTTTTGTGTATAAGATGAGTTATTGAGGTATGATTCTTGGGTTTATTAGTATAGTGTATACATGCATGTACAACTTAGGTTTATGTGAAGATTGTTTAACTTAAATAAGTAAGATTGGGTTAGGGAAAGAAGGAAATCTTGAAAAGGGGGTTTAAAATCAAGATGCTCAACTAGTATTTGATAAAATGCTCAAATGAGCTAGTTTCATGAATATCTTTCTAATATATGTTTAATTTTGTTATGTCTCACAGTAGATTGGAATTGCTAGAGTTTTTGGAGTATTGTAGTAACTTAAGGAAAGCTCAATCGAGGTATGTATGGCTAATTTTGACTCTTGTAAAATCGCCCATATGTGTGAAATTGTTTGACATGTGTTAATTTGAGAAATTGTATGTGATTCTTTGATGTCACTGTTGGGTATTCAATTGATGATTGAACTACATATGGTATGGTATTAAATATGAATTGAAAGATTACAAGGGAATTGGAATTGGTAAAGAACTGAGAACAATTGTTGTGGTGGCATATATGGTCTTGTGGAAAGAGATGAAACACTTGAATTGTGGTAAACTATTGAACATACTTGTGTGTGTACTCTTGAATATGGTAACTTGGTTGTGATATCAGTTTGAAAAGTATTTGAGAATGTGAATCGAATTGTAAGTTGCTTATTTGAATTTGTTGTAAGTGTATGTAGTGCCTTATTTGCTGTTTGTGATTGTTGTGTTTGAAACTGTACGGTGGGATCGGGTTGCGAGCCGCAACATGAAGTAATAAGGCGTGGGTTGGGGTGATAAGGGTGGCCGAGGTTATAAGGGTGGACGAGGTAATAAGGATGGAAAGCGATCGAAATCGCTATTGAAATATGATATAAAATCATTGATGTGAAATTGTGAAAGGAGACAGCAGGAGAGTTTGCAACCTGTGGGGCACTGATTGTCCCTTTGTATGACTACTTGTGTTTTACGTGATTGAATTGTTGTTGTTCTACTTGTTGATTTTTAAACGTGCTTTGTGTTGAGAATTATCTGAAATGAGAAAAAATGTGGAAAACATGGTTGGTTGGCTTAATTGATTCTTGATGTAATTTATTTGGCTGTCTTATCATCGTGATTAATTGTTTAATGGCTTGAGTTTACTTGGGACAAAGTTTGCCCATACATACCAGTACAATTCCAGTGTACTGACGTCCCTTTTGCCGAGGACGCTACATTCGTGTTATGATTGTAGGTGAATCAGTAGCAGGCACTTCAGCTCATCGGCAATAGTATCCTTCATCTTCCACTGCCTGTTTTGTGAGCCCTTTCCTTCCTTGGGGCCCTGTGTGGCTCATGTCACGTCACTTTTGTTTTAGACTTTGTTTTGGATTTTTTTTAAGGTATAGTCGGAGCCTTGTTACCGGCAAGTATTGTATCCTCCTTTGTAATCCTAGAGGCTCCGTAGACAGTAAACTGTGGGACTATGGCCTATGTATGTATATGTATATTTCGGGCGTTGTAAATTGTAACTTTTTAGTAATGTTAATAATGTGGTTATGTTTGTACAATGTGAATTTAGTTATAATTGGTAAGATCTTTGGCTTATGAGTAATAAACAACACAGGGGTATCGCGTGGGATAGAAAGGCACCCAGGTCCGCTTGACTGGGTCTACCTAGTCAGGCGCCGGTCATGTCCCTCGAATTGGAGCGTGACAAACTAGTTGCGGTGTGACTCGAAATACATTTTCGTGATGTTGCATTCGTAAAATATTCAAAGTGAAACACATACATATTGTTAAAAGGCATGTAATAAATCATCTAAAATCAAGAACGATAGTTGAGCGACCGTGCTAAAACTACGGAATCCGGGAGTGCCTAACACCTTCTCCCGGGTTAACAGAATTCCTTATCCGGATTTCTTGTTGTGCGGACTATTAAAAACAGATTCAACTTCGTCGGATTCGGGATTAATCGGTGACTTGGGACACCATTATTTTCTCAAGTGGAGACTCTGAAATGTAAATAAAATCCCGAACCGATTGTCCTTTATTTGGAAAAACTCCTTCCTCATTGTTATTATATCCTTTCTCGGGGTACTCATAATATCGAGGTACACCTTGTTCTCTTAATCGGAAAAATCACAAAAAAAGGTAGTAAAAAGGGAGGTGTGACAGCTCTGGCGACTTTGCTGGGGATAAGCAACCCAGAACTTCGATTCAGGGTTTAAGAATTCGAGCTTGTTAGAATTGCCGTTCTTGGTATTATTTGATTTTTGTTATATGCTTTGACTAACATGCTATGTGTTTTATCGCTTTAATATTATGTGGATTATATATATAAAATTGTGCTGAAAACCCTTCTCTTCTTTACCTCTGAGGATGTGCTTACTGGTTGAGACTCCACTTTCTGTTAAGTTATACCCAAAATAAGAAATAGAGGCCAGACAAGTTACAAAGCCGAATGACCCCGCGGGTCATCGGTACGTAGCCTCCTACTCGATCCGAGTTGTCCACTCGGGTGCACGGTGTAGTACCATATGAAACTATAAGATATTGAACATAGGTCTAGGACAATTATTTGCATCATATCTGAATTAGGGGACTCAACACAGGGGTTGGGTCCGTCTAGGATAGGTGACCCGGTAATTAAAGACCGAGCATATTATATGTTTCATTTTAATTATCTTGGATCATTATGCGGACCGGCAAAATTCCCGAGAAAACAAAAGAAAAAGAAATTTTTTGAAAAAAAGACATTGAGATATTAGCAAAAAGTTGTTGGAAAATTTGAAAAGAAAATCTGAAAAAATAGGAAAGAACATTGTTGTTAAAATAATTGGTCAAATAATCTGACCGAACTACACAGGTTTGATTCTCGCCATTAGGTGGGATACGTAGGCAACCCTTGATGGGTCCAATCACCCTTTTAGAAAATGACCAAAAAAATATTTTAGTTTCAAATAATCGAAGTGATTGCAATTTTTGGAAATAGCCGAATATTCCGAAAGGACGCCAGAATGCTGTTTTGGCAAAAATGGCCACTTCGAAATCATGTCTTTTTCTTTTTCAAAATAAAAACCTGAAAAGGTTAATTCTTTCAAGAAAATGAAAATTGTCTTTGAAAAATATTTTTCCTTTTTCTGAATAAAATCGCCTTTAATAAATGTGCAGGATGAGCACAATACAGAATGAATCCTTCACATTAATGAATAAATACCCTTTGGAGTTGAGACTATGGTGGAAAGATATGGGTCAAGAAGGAAAAGATTGGGTTAAATTCTATTTAAAGGACCTTACATAATTCCCGTGGTGATATAATTCGGGCACTCGTCACTTGCTGGGATCCCGCACAAAATATTCTACACTTCTCAGACTTCGAGCTCACTCTTACCTTAGAGGAAATTGCTTACTATATTGGGAAAGATGAGGTTCCCCTGAAAGAGAAATACCCGGTGGCTCCGAGGGCGATAATAGTGCACAGATTCCTCGATTCTCTGAAGATTGCTAGGAACGTCCACAACGAAGACTTTGCTAATGGGTTTTGTTCTTTAAATTTCATCTACAACAGATATGGACATATCGGGGGTTTCAATGACCCTACGAACAAGCTCTGTAGTAAATCTAAATGAGTCAAGTGGGAAGAGCGTAGGCGATTTTCCCTTATAGTGGCGTTCCTTGGGCTAATCATATTCCCAAGAAAAGATGGAATCATTGATACAAGGATCGCCGGGGTGGCCGGCACTCTTCTTGTGTAAGATAATAGCACACTGGCACCAATGATTATAGCTGATATCTTCCGTGCCCTCACATCCTGTAAAGCGGGCATGACTTCTTTGAGGGTTGCAATTTGATTCTACAGATTTGGTTGATAGAACATTTATGTCGTCATCCTCCATTCTCAAGTTATGGGTCGTTTGAGAAGATGTGCCTTGAAGAGTTTTATATGAGAACAAAAGAAGTTATGCTGCCGGAGGGAGCAAAAGGTTGGATTTCGTACTTACGATCGTTGACCGCTAGCCAAATCGATTGGGCATACAGATGGTTGCCCCTCGATGATGTGATGTACATGCCAACAGAAAGGTCGCATTTCTTGATCATGGTCTTAAAAGCATTCAACCTTATGCACCGTACAAGGTACTACGACAGCTTGGGAGATATCAAGTTATACCAAAAGACGGGGACCTAAACTTACAAGCAGTAGAGATTAGTCCGGATGGATAGTTCCCAGAAGCAAAGATCCGAAAGATTTGGAATGAATGTCAAAGCTTGAAGGTAGACACTTGTTTGGGAAACCGAGCTCAAGGAGAAATGTCGCCAAGGTATGCCGCATGGTATCGATGAGATGTCGAGCATGATAGACTACTGAAAAGGCATCACATTCAAGATTAGGCCGAGCAGTCTAAGGAACACATAAATTGGGTGGCCAGAGAAAATGAGTATAGAGCCAAGATTAGCTTGCTAGAGAAACAATTATGAGATCTCCAATTTGAGAGTGGTTTACAAGAAACATCTAATGAAGGAGAAAAGAAGCAGCTGAGAAAAGAGAATGAAATCTTAAAGGCTCAAATTGCAGAAATGAAAATTGCATCCGAGACCCCAGTTCGCCTAGCCCGCGATAAGAAGTTGATTGAAAATCTTCGGCGCAAAGTGAATGACTACAACTTCGATCTTGATAAAGTAGAAAAGGAGTTAGTCAGGGTTCGGAGACATCTGGCCAGAGATGCCGAGGAAAGAGCTAGAATGGTTCAGCAACTACAAGATAAACACGAGGTTGAGGTAGCTCGATTGAGAAAGAAAGTCATTACAGCCGCAGTCAAAAGTAGCAAGATAATCAAAGAGTTTGAAGAAGAGAGAGAGCATTGTTACACGACTATGGCTCAGTTAGAATTTGAGTTACAACAACTACAGAAAGAGAACCAACAAACCTTAGACACTCGCACCAAACAGATCAGCAGGCTGCTTCAAGAAAAAGGGGTCATTCGAGAAAGAATCGTCAATATTGCTCAGTACATCACCAGAAAATCCCAATTGTGTGAAGATATGTCCCACATAACATTCACATCAGCAGTAAAGTTCTTTGTAAAGCAGGTCATGTCTGACCTAGATAAACTCCAAAGTGGATTGGCATATAGGCCCGCGGAAAGACCGAACGACGTCTCGCGGGCATTAGGAGCATTAATGTACTCGTATGGCATGCATTTTGTATCTGTATTCCTTTTACATTAGTAGCACAACATCATTTTGTAATCAATGTTTTTAGTATCATTGAAAAGTTAAAAAGAAGTTGTTATCATTCTTTTTCCGCTTTATACCAATTGTTTGGGCGATAGGCAAATATGTAGGAATGGAAAAGCAAAATTGAAAATGAAATTGAAAAATGAAAAAAGAAAAAATAGAAAGAATGAAAAAAAGGAGGAAAAGAAAAGAAGAAAAAAAAAGATGAATTGAAAAGCAATATAGAAAAGAAAAAAAATGGTGGTTCAAAGAAGAATAAATGCCGAAATGATGCATAATGATCAAGGGAAAAAGTTGTGATTTTTAATCGTTACATTTTACCCCTTATGAACTAACTATTAACGAGTTTTTCATGAGTATCAGATTTCAGCTGGCAACTGGCATTCTAGAATATCATCATTACAATACACATTCAAAAGCTATATCTAAAGCTGTGACTCAGGAGATTGAACCTACCATCATGGATCCAGTACAGGAAGAAGAGGTTGTAGATGATGCGGGTATGAAAGAAGAAATGTATAAGCTAAAGTAGCAAATGTCGGAAATGTACCAAGCCTGGTCCAGGGTTCAACCTTTGCCCATATATCCAGCTAATCCAGCATATGTCCCTCCCGCAAATCCTAATCCTGAACCACCTACCATGAACTCATACTCCACGTACCCAAATTACCAACACTACTATGCCACAACTTCACAGGCACCGCCACCACTATCCAAACAGATTCCACATCAACCACCACAGGTCACCCCGGTATATGTGTGTCACGCCCCAAATCGAGGGACATGACCGGCGCCTGACCGGGTTGCCCCAGTCAAGCGGACCTGGGTGCCTTTCATTCCCACGCGTTACCCCTGTGTTGACTGTTTCTCATTAACCAAATATATTACTAATCATAATGACCGATTTCATAATGCATAAACATAACCATGTGATTGATTCACTAACAAGTTCATAATTTATATTTACAACGCCCCATACATATATATAGGCCACAATCCCACAGTTTACATGTCTATGGAGCCTCTAGGATACAAAAAGGGAAATACAATACTTGCCGGTAACAAGGCTCCGGCTATACCTTTCAAAACCAAAATGAAATCCAAACCGAAGTGGCAAGAACCACTTAAGGCCCCGAGGAAGAAAGGGGCTCACCAAAACGGGCAGTGGAAGGAGAAGGATACTACTGCCGATGAGCTGAAGTGCCTGCTACCGATCCACCTACAATCATGACACGAATGTAGCGCCCCCGGCAAAAGGGACGTCAGTACACTTAAATTGTACTGGTATGTATGGACAAACTTTGTCCCAAGTAAACTCAAGCCATTAAATTACATCAACAATTAATTAAGCCAGCCAACCATATTTCCACATTTTCCTTATTTCAAATAATTCTCAACACGAAGCACTTTCTACAATCAACCAATTTAACAATAACCAATCAATCACGTAAAGCACAAGTAGTCAAACAAAGGGGCAATCAGTGCCCCACAGGTTGCAAACTCTCCTGTTGTCTCCTTTCACAATTTCACATTATTGATTTTTGTATCAATTTTCAATAGCGATTTCGATCGCTTTCCATCCTTATTGCCCCTGACCACCCTTATTACCTCGGCCACCCTTATCACCCCAACCCACACCTTATTTCACCACGTTGCGGCGCGCAACACGACCCCGCCTTACAGTTGAAAACACAACAATTTCAAACAACAGATAAGGTACTACACACAATTTCAACAAGTTCAAATAAGCAACTTACACATTGGTTCATGTTCTCAATTTCTTCTCAATTCAATATCACAACCATGTTACAATATTTCCACAATTCAAGTGTTTCATCTCTTTCCACAATAAACCAATTCTCAAGTGTTTCATTTGTTTTCCACAAGGTACCATATAGGCCATCATAGTCATTATTCACAATTCTTTTGCCAAATTAAACTCTCATTTTACATCACTCATAGCTCGACAACAAACTTTGAATATCCAACAACAACATCAAGAATTTCACATAATTTGTCAATTTAACACGAAACAAACAAACTTCACACATATAGGCGATTTCACAAGAATCAAAATTAGCCATACATACCGGTGATGATTTTTCCTCCTACTTTATGCTTACCCAAGATATCCTACTCTTGCCAACCTTGTTCTTGAAGACTCTTACTCCTACTCACTTCTTTTTACTAGAAATCAAGTTCAATAATCATGCATGAGTGTAAAACTTCTATTTTCAAAAGCTATTATAAGCAAACCTCTCTTTACCCAATTTAAAACTGAAAATCAAAGAAAATAGTTAGGGTTTTTACCTTGAAAAGATTGGGGAAGTTGAATCCTTGCCCTAGGATCCCTTGGAATTAAGTAGTTGGAACAATCTTTGAAGATGAAGAACTTCTCTCTCAAAAACCCTCTCTTCTCTCTCTAATTTTGGTGAGATGATATGATAAAATGAAGAAGAAAGGTGTTATATTAAAGAAGAGATCGGGTCAAAATGTTACAAAAATCTGGGCCGGGGTCAATTATGCGGTGCACTATGCGACCGCAGAATCAACATGCGGTCAGCATAGTGACCGCAGAATTGCCCCAAATTTTATACAGGTTCTGTTAAGGAATGCGGTCACTATGCGGACCGCATGTTGATTCTGCGGTCGCAAAAGTGCACCGCAGATTTGACATGCGATCGCATATCGACCGCACTTTTGACACGATTTTTGGGAAGCTCTCTGGAACGTTTTGCGGCAAGAATGCGGTCCGCATGTCGGGTTTGCGGTCGCATTCTTGACCGCATATTTGACACTTTTTCGGAAAAATTATTTCTCCACATTTTTGAAACTTAAATCACTACATTCCTAACATATCATTCGGACCATGACACCACATCTACTAGGTTTTATGCACAAAAATTTTACGGGGCCTTACAATATGGCACCACCAGCTACTGCTTTACATAAATCGTCAAGTGAACCAGTGTTTCATGTGCAAGACACGTATTATTATCCACCGGAGCCAACATTCAGGTAGTACGATTCTTATACCCCACTTATGGATATGACAGAAGAAAATCCCGTCAGAAACTTAGAGCAAGAAGAGATGGCACGGAAGATGAGAAATTTAGAACAATCTTTCCGTAACATACAAGGGCTAGGAGCCCAAGTGAGCGTCGCATATAAAGATTTATGTTTGTTTCCAGAAGTGCAGCTCCCGGCTGGAGTCATGCTACCGAAGTTTGATATGTACAATGGACATGGGGATCCGGTAGCCCATCTAAGGGATTACTGTAGGAAGATGCGTGGTGCAGGGGGAAGAGATGAATTGTTGATGGCTTATTTTAGCCACAGTTTAAGCGGTTCTGCACTGGAATGGTATACCCGTCAGGATCACACCAGATGGTTCATCTGGGATGATCTAGTTCAGTCATTCACTAACCACTTCTAGTACAATTTGGAGATAATTCCAGATAGGCTGTCGCTAACAAAAATAGAGAAGAAGCCCGGGGAAAGTTTTCGGGAGTACGGTTTTAGATGGAGGGAACAAGCAGCACGAGTGGACCCTCCTATGAAGGAAACAGAAATGGTGGACTGCTTTCTACAGGCCTTAGAGCCTACTTACTGTGGTCATCTGGTATCAGCTATTGGTAAAACTTTCAATGAAGTAGTGAAAATGGGAAGTTTCGTATGTGAGCACATGATTTTTGCACCGGGCAAATAAGTTCCAAAATTAAAAATATGTTTTTGAGTGCAATTGCATGCCTTGTTTGGAATTAGCAACATTTTTGTGTGTTTGAATAATTGGAAATTAGAAAAATTAAAAAAATTAGGTTAAGTATTTACCTTGTTTGAATTAATTAGTTTTAAGAAGAAAATCATCAAAAATAGTTTTAAATAGTGGAAATTAGGAAAAATAGTAGAAAAATTGCAAAAAATATTAGATAATTAGTGTAAGTAGGAAATTAAGTTTTTCTAATAATTTATAAAAGGAAAGAATAAAAAAAATACAAAAGAGGGTGTTTAAATAATTAGGTATCAGAAAATAACAAAAATACATTAGGTATAATGTCTTTGGGCCAAAATGAATTAAATTAATTGGCCCAAACACTTTCAGCCCAAAGAGATGCGGAAGGAATTTGATCTCAGCCGTTCATCAGGTCTAATCTAACGGCTGAGAATCAATCCGGAGTTATTTGATAAATTGAGTTGCGAGATTAAATCTCCACCGTTCATTCAGGATAAATCCAATGGTTGGAATAATTAGCGGAGTTTTTAATTAATTAAGATGTGAGATCGAATCACAGCCGTCCGTTTGAGATGATCTAAGGGTCAAAGGCTTTGGTCTCTTGAGTGACCTAACGGCGTCGTTTAGTAACAATGCTGAGGGCCGTTGATCTTCATCAAACCAACGGCCCGGATCTCCTCAAATCCCCCGACTATATAAAGCATTGGTTTGAAGAGACCAGCCATTCTCAATCCCTCCGAACCCTAGCCACCTTGGCTTTCTTCTTCATCTCTCCCTCTTCTTCCTTCAACCTCCTCTGCAACCCTAGCCGGCCATGGAGGCCACCGCCCTCCACGGTGGTCTCCGGCCACCTCCCTCACCCTTCTTCTCCTCTTTTCCTTATTCTTCTTCTTCTTCTCCGACCAAACCTTAGAAAAACCCTAAAACACACCTTTCTTCTTGAACTCCGGTCACAGGAACCTACCACCGGTGACCACCAAACAATGAGACTCCTCGTCAAACCAATGCCAATCGGACCGCCCTGGTCCGATCTACACCCCACCAGCCGTCAAATCCTTCGAACATACCCAGAACTCCTCCAATATCCCAAAAAGGGTCGCCGGAAACCTAACTTTGGCAACTCAAAACCCAACCCCAATCAAGATCCAGCCTTTACCCTCTCCCAAACACCCCAATCCAAACAAAAACCCAAAAAGACTTCATCTGGAAGTCTAAAAAGGAAAAAATAGAAAGAAAAAAATGAGAAAAAGAAAAAAAAAGAACAAAGGACTGAGAAAAGATGTGAAAGGAAATAAAAAGGGGAAAGCTTAGGGGACAGACCCCGCTAAGCTAACTACCCCTGTCCCTTATCTGTTTCTTTGCTTTCTCTATTTTTATTTATGTTTGCTCTTGCCTTATGTGTTTCTGTTTGTTTTTGTTTTCTTTTTTTAGATCTTGAAATCTTGTCTGTTAGCGTTAGGGTTTTATGCTCATCTTTATGTTATTTTTCTCTTTGCTTTCTCTGATTCAAAAAAGACCTGCATAGTATTAGGGTTCATCTTGCTCATATTTTTTTGACTGTTCTTCTTCTTTTCATTTTTGTTCTTCTGTTCTATCTATCATGTTCTTCTCCTTCTAAGTTAAAAGATCCATCTTTTTTTTGTTTTCTTGACTCGTGGTTTCTGACCTATTAAAAGCATGATTAATCATCTGATTCTTTAAATGTTTAGCCGTTATTTTTCATCTCTTATATATTTGTTCTTCTGTTTATTTGTTTCAAGTCATGTTCTATTTCTGATAAGTCAAAAGTTACTTCTCTCCTCTTCTCTTCTTCATTTTGTGAACCATATGGTCCTTGATCTGTTTTGGCTTTTATAGTATAACTCTTCTTCTTTTGGTCATGCATGCTTTGTTTTCTTTTCATCTTCATACTAACCCGCCTTTGTATATTCTTCACCCTTGGTTATAAGTTTCCCTGTTTGTTTGGTCTTCAACATCACATCTTTAAAATTAGATATTGCTATTGTTTCCATTCATGTTTTAGTTGTTTAACTCTCGATTGGGATCTATTCTATTCAGCTTTTTATGTTTTCACTATTTTCCCTACATGATTCTAAGATTAGCCATTAGATTTTTGTGCCTGTTTAAGAACTATTGTGTCGTGAACCTTGGTGATTTTGAAGTTTTCAAATTGTCATATGACTTGAATTAGGATTAATTAGGTCTGAATTGACATGGATTCATACTTTATCACATGTAGTCTGATAATATGAGTTAATTGACTGAAATTCAACCATATCAATTGTTTCCTATGAGTTTGGGTTGATTAATGCATTTTATTTGATCATATGTGTTCCTGTGTGCAACACATGTTGAGAATGATTAAGTTTTGCTAGTTCTTGTTGAATGTGAGTGTTTGATTAACATTGATTGAACCTTAAGTGATTGGTTATAGCTGTTAGAGTTAGATTCCATGAAATGGCTAGTTTTTAAATAGGCTTAAAACTGAAAATGAACAAAAATAGGCTATTAGGCAATAATTAACCAAAGAGTGGTCAATTTTGCAAAGATTGATCAACTCTGTAAGGTCCAAACACACTAGTCCGCCTCAAAAAGGGCTAGTTGTGCAAAAACTGGTTAAGTCTGCAAATGCAGGCTCACCAAGGCTCATTTGAGCCCTGAATCTCAGGTGGCTAGGTCTGCAAAGACCTTAGCCCAGCCTGTGATCAGTCAAAAGGCTGGATTATGCAAAGATTAGCTAAGTCTACAATACCAGACTTGCCCAGGCTCATTTTTGAGCCCTGAACCACAAGTGGCCAAGCCTGCAAAGGCTTTGGGCCCAATTGGGTTCAGCAAATGAGTTTAATTACCCAAGCCAAGTCTCAACTTGAGACTGGCTAAAATTTAAATAGGGTAAGTACAACAATAAAGCAGGCTAGTCATGCAATTAGTTTTAAAAGGAATTAAATAGGTTAATTAGCTTAAAATGAAATAAAAGTACTTAATTGATAGAAAATGAAACAAAATTGGTCAATTTTGAAATAGTTCTTCAAGTTAAAACTGGCCAGTCCTTAAATACCAATGCAAGGGCTGGCCCTTAGTTAAATAAGTCTAAAAATGTTGAAAACCTGACCTAGGTAGGTCGGGTAATTCAGCAGTGTCCCTAGGGGCATAAAAGGAAGCCAAAAGGTAAATTGGTAAATAGTTTGAACCATGTGGGGTTAAGGGAGTCATTTGTACCCCTAATTTCTGCAATTTTGCAGAAGTTTAAGGGTATAATGGTCTCCCTAAAAAGGAAAATCTGTAAAAATCTTTAACCCCCAAGGTTATATTAGTAAAAGGCCCCAAAAGGGAATCTTTAGAACCTTCCAGCACATGCTGGAAGGGTTTTGATAACAGATTTTAGGGCTTAAGTGTAAGTTATATATTTTTAAAGGTGGAGAAGTGGGATTCAATCCCAAACTTTCTCCCCAAGTCATCAGCCCTTCCCACACTTATAAATACTCTTGAAAAGAGTGAATGAGGGCCTGGCTTTTGAAAGAAAAGTTCAGAGATAATAGCATCAATATAGCAATAGGCTTTTCCTGCATTATTTCGAGTGAGAACTTGTTGATATCCATCTGATCCTTGTGGGTTTTTGTTCGTGTATTTGCTTAGATTTCTATTTGTTGTTGCTGTGGCTTTCTTGTTCGTTGATATTCAATCCGTCTCTGTTGCATTGTTGTTCGAGTTATTGCTGTCGCTTACTTGCTTGAATCCCTTAGACTCATTGGCTTCTCTTATTGATTCAGGTACACTACTGTTCAATCGAAGTTGTAATGTTGATTTGGATGAAATAACATGAAGATTTTAGTTTAATTATTATATTACCATGTATTATGTAGCTTAATATTGTTATTAGCTTTAGTATTAGCTTAGAATTATAGTATTGATGTAGTGTAGTGCATGGTAGCAGAAAAACAAAGACAAAACATGTAATAGCTAGTAATGTAGTAGTAGTATAATCGTAGCAGTAAATCATCTATATTAAATAGGTAAAACCCTAAAGCATAAGTTATTTAATCACAGTTTTCAAACCATTAACTATTTCTTCACAGAAGTTCTCGTAAATCATCATCACTTAGCTAAATGTCATAGATCTACACTCAAACATAGAATAGAAAACGTTAGATCTGACAATGATTCATTCATAATTGGATTAATAATCTGTTAATGAGATAAGTTATAGTGAAATCAGTGGTTTAACTATGATAAAGTCTTCGAGCCATTTAGATAAAAGTATCCGAGTTATAGCTATGAATGTTTGGACCGCTTAAACTATGATCGTGTAGATAGCTTATGTGGAAATCAAGGCTTAGATCTGAGTAGGCTTAAAAGGGAAATAACTAGGTATTGAAGCAACTTAATTAGGATGTATTTGTAATGATAAAGAGGTTTAGCTCGTAATGAAAACAGTGATATAGTTGAGCATCTGTGAATAAGTTGTTTAGTTTTTTTTAGATATTGTAAATAATTAGTTGAATCACCTTAATTTGATCAGACCTCGTAGATAAGTAAGTTGTGTTCCAAAAAATTTTGACTAGTAAGTAATTCGCTTGTTAGCGTAAATTCGTTGTTAGAAATCAAAAACAGAAACAATCTTTTAATTCTCATGTACAGTGGATAGTTTATTAAAAGTTAACAATCACAATTTGTATCACGATTTTTCTCTTTGATGATAAATAAAAAATGCAATTTGGATCTTTGTTGATTTCAAATATATACCCTCATGTATTTACTTCTGTTTGTTATTATTCCTGTTTAATTTGGGCCCAATATAACATGGGCCTGAACTATGGTGCAAGGCCAACTGGGCTGATGAGCAGAAGCTCGAAGACAGCCTAGGCCTTTAAGGCCTAGGCAGGTCAAATGCTCGTTTAAATAAGAGAGTAAAGATCCAGGCCTAATAAACAACAGAAATCACACGGGCCTGGAATATTTACTACCTCGCACGATATTAAACAACGGGGCCCCCTTTAGTAATAAGGTAACATAATTAGATCCGGGAAGACTAATAGTAAATTCCATAGTCTTACCCAAAATAATTCGAAGCCGATAGACCATTTAGGGCACGATTTAATATACTTTCCTATGAACGAGTGTGCACCTGGTGCAACTCAAATCCTAAATCCCGGAAAATATAAAATATACCAAAAAGTCACAGGCGTACTGGTTGCAGTGTGACTCGAGTTGTGTTTTCGCGATGTCGCAATTCTATAAAATATCAAAGTAAAAGCACATATATGTTGTTAAAATCTGTAATGAGTCAAACAAGAGTCAAGAACGACGATTGAGCGACCGTGGTAAAACCACGGAACCCGGGGATGCCTAACACCTTCTCATGGGTTAACAAAGTTCCTTATCCAGATCTTTGTTTCGCGAACATTAATAAAAGAGTCAATTTCCTCGGATTCGGGATTAACCGGTTACTTGGGACACCATTATTATCTCAAGTGGAGACTCTGATAATTCAAAGCAAAATCCCGAACCGATTGTCCTTTAAGTGGAAAAACTCCTTCCTCTATGCTATTATATCCGTCTCGGGTATTTGAACATCGAGGTATACCCTACAAGCACATACATATTTTTGTGTCCTTTCGGGGGGGTAGTAAAAAGGGAGGTGTGACATCGTAGAAGAGGGATTGAAAACCAATAAGATCATGAGCTTTTCGGCTATTAAGGCCACGAATCAAGCAATAAAAATCGGAAATGGGGGATCTATTGGTAAAAAGAAGAAGGAGGAGGTCGCAGTTGTTGAAAGTAGATCGTGGTCTTTGGGCCAAAATACATGCCATCACCCACCTCGCCCATACCAACCATACCCACCAACACCTACAACCCACCTCCACCATATTATCCACCCACCGCTCCACATTATTCTGTCCCACATGCTCAACATTATCCACTGCCTTTACATGTATGGCGAGCCCAAACCCCACAAAATGTCTACTACACACAAAACACCTACCCACCTTCCAGAACATATAAAAATCCAAACAGACCCAGCTTCCGTCCAGATCCGGAAGTGAGAAACAAGAGCCCAAACAAAGAACTCCACTGGGGGAGTCTTAGACCAGTCTTTATCATCGCCTGAAGGAGTTGGGGATGCTAAGCCAATTGAACCAAAACTTCCAAATCCACCACCCAGAAATATTGACCAATCAGTCCGATGTGAATATTGTTCCGGGGCGCCGGGACACGATACTAAAAAGTGTTGGCACTTGAAATCCGCCATATAAGAGCTTATTGATACTAGGAGGATCGAGGTGCAGGCTCCAGAAACTCCTAATATTACACAGAACCCATTACCAGCCCATCATGAGACACACATGATAGAGTTGGAACAAGGAGAAAGCAGTAAAAAATCATCCAATCGGTGATGATGATAAAAGCCAATAGCAAAGTGGAAAAAGAGGTTGATAAAGAGAAAACGACAGTCGAGTTGCCAGTGGAAAAGCCACCAGTGGTTGAAACTATGAAAATAGTAGTGCCAGGAGCTAAGCCGTTGTTGACAGTAAATGGAGCATACATGGAACCTGTAGTCATTAAATCGGTGGTGCAAATGCCAATTGTAGACGCTAAAGCCATACCGTGGAACTATAACAAAGTCACAGTGATGTACAGGGGAAAGGAGGTTACAGGAGAGGTCAATGAAACACATGGCCTAACTCGCTCCGGGCGATGCTTTGCCCCGAAAGAGTTAAGGAAAACAAAAGTGGTGAAAGAATATCCTAATCATATGAAGAAAGTTGTTTCTGAAGAAGAAGCAGAAGAGTTTTTGAAAAAGATGAAAGCTCAAGACTATTCGATAGTAGAGCAGTTGAGAAAGACGCCTGCGCAAATTTCATTGCTTTCATTGCTAATTCATTTAGAAGAGCACAGGAAGGCGTTAATGAAGATTCTGAACAAAGCACATGTCCCCGGGAAAATCTCAGTCTGCCATCTTGAAAAGATCACGAACAAAATCTTTGAGACGAACAAGATAACATTCTCGGATAATGAATTTCCACTTGAAGGGATGGAACACAACAAAACACTTTATCTTACTGTCAAGAGCGAAGAATCTATGGTTACCCGGGTCCTAGTAGACAACGGGTCAAGTGTAAACATTTGTCCACTCTCAACTCTGGGAAAGCTGAAGATTAATCCTGATAGAATGCGTTGAAAAGTGTGTGTGTATGGGGCTTTGACGGAGGAAGCAAGAATACTTTGGGGGACATTGTGATGGAAGTTACCATTGGACCAGTGGACTTCACCATGGAGTTCCAAGTGTTAGATATCACTGTTTCTTATAATCTGTTATTGGGACGTCCGTGGATCCGCGCGGCCAAAGCTGTACCATCTTCTCTGCAGCAGATGGTAAAATTCGAATGGGGATAGCATGAAATCATAGTGCATGGAGATGATGATGTCTGTAACACCATAATGCCTTTCGAAGAAACTAAAGGGGATAAGGGCCCATGGGTATATCAGGTGATGGATGTTGTGGTAGTTAACAAGATATCCAAAAGGGAGAGCATGCCAATTCCTACAGTGGCTCCTACAGCAGTAATGGTGGCTAAAGAAATTATCAGAAATGGGTTCGCACCGAGAAAAGGTTTGGGGATAACTTTACAAGGCATAACACAACATGTCCACTTGCCAAGAAATAATGACACATTTGGCCTGGGTTTTAAGCCTACTTATGCTGACATCCAAAGAGCCAAGAGAATGAAGAAGAAAAGTTGGACCATCCTGAAACCAACTCCAAAATTATCCGACACCTTTACTAGGCCTGGTACACGAAGACATTTAACAACTGTTGTGCCAAGTTATGCTAAAACAAGGGCGGATACGGAGCTCCTCGAAAGGTTTGAAATGTTGTTCGAGGATGTAAACATGTTGGAGATGGGTGAGGGGACGAGTAGGATGGACCCAGCGCAGCACTTAATAATTGGGAAGCTACTCCTCTTCCGATCAGGAGGGAGTTGTGGTAGTTAGTCTTAAAAATATTTCATCTTTCCCAAAGCTGTTTTATTTTGTAATCCCACACCCCACTGAAATCAAATGTATCCAACTTCTGTTATCTTTTTGAAAAAATATCAATGAAATGCAAGTTCTTTCTTTATTCACTTTTGCCTTATTTTATTCTTTTCTTCTTTTTGTACAGTTTAATATTCGCTGATTCCAATGATATGTCATGCATGAAGGATTCCCGGTCCAGTCTTGACAATCGAATAGCTATACAAGAAATTGAAAATGAGAGTCAAATAGAATATAAAGATAAGGAAATACTGGAGGAAATCAGTAAAGATTTGAATCAATATGAGGAAAAACCCAAGCCAAACTTAAATTAGACAGAATCTATTAATCTGGGGAATGAGGATAATGTCCGAGAAACAAAGATCTGTGTACATCTAGAGGTTTCCCTCGGAGAAGATCTAATAAAGTTATTACATGAATGCAAGGACATATTTGCTTGGTCCTATGATGGCATGCCCGGACTCGGCACTAATTTGGTGGTACACAAATTGCCCATTTATCCGGAATGTCGGCCGGTAAAACAGAATCTAAGAAAGTTTAAGACGGACATCAGCGTGAAAATAAAAGAAGAGGTTAATAAGAAATTTAAGGTGAAGGTCATACGAGTCACTAAATATCCCACCTGGTTAGCAAATGTTGTACCAGTTCCGAAGAAAGATGGAAAAACCAGGGTGTGTGTTGACTACAGAGACCTCAACAAGGCTAATCCAAAGGATGATTTTCCATTGCCAAATATCCATTTACTGATTGACAATTGTGCCAAGCATGAAATTGGCTCTTTTGCACATTGCTATGCGAGTTATCATCAGATCCTAATGGACGAAGAAGACGCAAAAAAAATAGCCTTTATCACGCCTTGGGGAACATATTGTTATACAGTGATGTCGTTTGGGTTTAAAAATGCTGGAGCTACATATATGAGGGCAATGACCACTATGTTTCATGATATGATGCACCGGGAGATAGAAGTATATGTGGACGATGTCATCATTAAGTCCAAAAAGCAATGTGATCATGTCAAAGATTTGAGGAAGTTTTTTTAGAGGCTCCGAAGATATAATCTTAAGCTCAATCCAGCAAAATATGCTTTTCGGGTCGGTAAAGTTATTGGGGTTTATAGTAAGCCGGCATGGTATTGAATTAGATCCATCGAAGATAAAAGCATTCCAGAATTTGCCTCTACCGAAGAACAAGAAGGAAGTAATGAGCTTACTAGGCAGGCTGAACTGTATTAGCAGGTTCATTGCTCAGCTGACATCAACATGTGAGCCTATTTTCAAATTGTTAAGGAAAGATGCAGCAGTAAATTTGACTAGTGAATGCCAAGAAGCCTTTGATAAGATTAAAGAATATTTGGCTAATCCTCCAGTGTTAGTTCCTCCGGAACCGGGAAGACCTTTGATCTTGTATTTGACAGTGCTAGTCAACTCTTTTGGCTGCATACTGGGGCAGCATGATGAGACTGGAAAGAAAGAGCAGGCGATATACTACCTCAGTAAAAAGTTCACATCTTATGTGGTAAAATACATTCAGTTGGAAAGAACGTGTTGTGCATTAACCTGGGTTGCTCAGAAATTGAAACACTACTTGTCAGCTTATACCACATATTTGATATCACGGTTAGATCCATTGAAGTATATATTTCAGAAACCCATGCCTACAGGAAGACTTGCTAAATGGCAGATTCTGCTCATAGAATTTGACATTATCTATGTAACACGTACGGTAATGAAGGCGCAAGCAGTTGCAGATCATCTAGCAGAGAATCCAGTAGATGATGAATATGAGCCGCTAAAGACATATTTTCCGGATGATGAGGAAATGAATGTTGAAGAAACAGAACAAAGTGACAAGCTAGGTTGGAGAATGTACTTCGACGGAGCCATCAATAGTAAAGGAGTTGGAATTGGAGCAGTACTTATTTCATAAATGGGTCAGCACTATCCCGTTACCACTCAGCTTCGATTTTTCTGTACCAACAATATGGCCGAATATGAAATGTGTATATTGGGATTGAGGATGGCAATAGATATGGGTGTTCAAGAGATTTTGGTTATGGGTGACTCGGCTCTTTTGATACATCAGATTCAGGGAGAATGGGAGACAAGAGATTTGAAATTAATACCTTATTGGCATTGTCTACAAGAACTATCCAAGAAATTTCAATCAATAGAGTTCAAACATATCCCAAGAATGCACAATGAAGTAGCAGATGCTTTGGCCACATTATCCTCTATGTTGCACGATCCGGATAGAGCCTATATAGATCCACTTCAGATACAGGTGTATGACCAAAATGCTTATTATTTTGTTGTGGAAGAAGAGCTAGATGGAGAACCGTGGTATCATGACATCAAGGAATACTTGAAGACAGGAAAGTACCCAGAACAAGCCACTGGAGATCAGAAAAGGGCTATAAGATGATTAGCAAATGGCATTTTCCTCAGTAGAGGGATTGTATATAAAAGAACACCAGACTTGGGATTGCTGAGATGTGTGGATGTGCAACAAGCTGACATGATTATGACTGAGGTACATGCGGGAGCTTGCGGACCTCATATGAGCGGGTATATTTTAGCAAAGAAGATACTGAGAGCAGGATATTATTGGCTCACCATGGAACAGGATTGTATTAGATATGTGAAGAAATGCCACCAATGTCAAGTACATGGAGATTTGATACATTCCCTACCTTATGAATTGCATACGATGTCTGTACCTTGGCTATTTGTTGCCTGGGGCATGGATGTCATCGGACCGATAGAGCCTGCAGCCTCTAATGGACACAAATTTATCTTGGTCGTGATTGACTATTTTACCAAATGGGTGGAGGCAAAGACGTTTAAGGCAGTGACGAAGAAGGCCGTGGTGGATCGTGCATGAAAATATCATATGCCGCTTCGGAATTCCTAAAGTAATTATCACAGACAATGGGGCAAATCTGAACAGTCACCTCATGGCGGAAGAATGTCAAAGATTTAAAATCTTGCATCGTAACTCTACACCTTACAGACCAAAGGAAAATAGAGCAGTAGAAGCTACAAATAAGAATATAAAGAAGATTCTTAGAAAAATGGTGGAAGGGTCAAGGCAATGGCATGAGAAGTTACCCTTCACTCTTATGGGTTATCGCATAACAGTACGCACTTCTATTGGTGCCACACCCTATTCATTGGTGTATGGAACAGAGGCTGTTATACCCACAGAAATTGAGATACCATCCCTTTGAATCATAGCTGAAGCTGAGATCAATGATGATGAATGGGTAAAAGCCCGATTGGAACAATTGAATCTGATTGATGAAAAGAGGTTAGCCGCAGTTTTTCATAGGCAACTATATCAACGGAGAATGTCTAAAGCATATAATAAGAAGGTACGTCCTTAGAAATTTGAAGTAGGACAATTGGTATTGAGGCGTATCCTGCCACATTGGGCTGAAGCAAAAGGCAAATTTGCACCAAACTGGCAAGGACCATTCATGGTATCACGGGTGTTGTCCAATGGAGCCCTATATCTGACAGATATTGAAGGAAAATGCGTAGAGACTGCCATCAATTCAGATGCAGTCAAGAGATATTATGTATGATTCTTTTTCATTTTTATAATTGTATTTGTTGTGATTTTGGAATTGAAGTGATGAAGGCATTTTGTTCTCTATCCAAACACTTTATCCATTGACATCCCCGCTGAGCCTTGTTCGATCTATTCTTTCATACCCCTCCCTCGGAATTGCTTATGATACAAGAAAAAAGTAGAAAAATGAAAAATGAAAAACAAAAGTAAAATGCAAACAAAAGAAAAAAAGACAAAAGAAATCGGGAAAAAGTCAAACGAAACCATGAATTATTGGCGTAGTTTGAACTACGTCTGACTTGATCCCGAAAGGGTACGTAGGCAGCTTCACTGAGGTTCAGTCACAATAAAGGAAAAATCCAAAAATTCCCCCACATATTGAAAGTGGGGTAGAAGTTATGCTTTATAAATCCGAGAGTTGTAAATATTTTAAACCCTCGTAAATTTTGAGCCTTTATATCCTTCTTTATGAACCCATCCAAAAGCCACATTACGGTCCAAAGAAAGACCTTCTAATCAATTTCAAGAAAATGACAATACAATGAGAATAAAAGAGAACAGGGCATGGACAATATCAGTGGTTCAAAAACAAAAAGACAAAAGAAAATATATAAAAATGAGAGAGTCTCATCGGTGAAAACCTTAACCGGCACTGTGAGGCGATTGTGAGGCTGAGAGAATAAAAATGAGAGAGTATTATCAGTGAACACCTTTACCGGCACTGTAAGACGATTGTTAGTTTTGAGAGAATAAAAATGAGAGAGTCTTATCAGTGAAAACCTTTACCGGCACTGTAAGGCGATTGTGAGTTTTGAGAGAAATAAATGAGAGAGTCTTAATAGTAAAAACCTTTAATGGCACTGTAAGGCGACTGTGAGGACTATTCTGAGAAAAAGGAAAACAACAAAAAATAAGATTGGTTTGGGTTGAATGAAAGTTGGAGTTAAAATAATGGCAATTCTATTGGACAGACTGGGTCGGAGTTTAAATACATGGCATGGTCAAAGGAATCAACCATCATACCCAGATAAGTTCTGTCACTCCTCCAAATCACCCTTACCCTTTTTGAAATTCATTTGTTTCTGCATTTCATTGATTGAAAAACCAATTTGGCCATTGAAAGCTAACTACCAGCTTCTCATGATAAGAGGTGAAATAACGCTGGGTCGGCAAAAAAAAAAAGAGAAAGAGGAAATAAAGAAAGACGACAATCAGAGCCAAAAGAAAAAGAAAAAAAAAGAGAAACAAGGAAAATGCAAAAAGAGTTTACAAAGGAAGTCAACCGAACGGTCGCATAGCGGAAGAAAAGAAAAAAATGAAGGCAATAAAAGGCACAAGTAGCAAATAACAGTTGCCGGCAATTTACAACTAATAAGATTGTTCTTAGATTTAGACAGGAACAAATTGTCACTAATCACTTTAAAGTGAATGTGACCAATGTGAAAAGAAAGAAAACATAAAAAGAAGCACAAGAATAAAAGGAGGAATCTGTAGAGGAGGACTCACTCAATCAAGCAAGAAAATACCAAAAACAACAAGAAAGTATCATCTTTTTAAATTCACACCCCAGTTATCAAACTGAGGGAATACTTTTCTGCATTCGCATTTCATGCTTCAGGCGCCCACCTGGATAACAAGAGAATATTTTTCTGCATTCGCATTTCATGCATCAGGCGCCCACCTAGATAACAAGGGAACATTTTTCTGCATTCACATTTCATGCATCAGGCGCCCACCTGGATAACAAGTGAATACTTTTCTGCATTCGCATTTCATGCATCAGGCGCCCACCTGAATAACAAGGGAATATTTTTCTGCATTCGCATTTCATGCATCAAGCGCCCACCTGGATAACAAGGAAATATTTTTCTGCAATTCGCATTTCATGCATCAGGCGCCCACCTGGATAACAAGGAAATACATTTCTGTAATTTTTAATTTCTGCAAATTTTGATTTGTGCTAGCTAACATGAGTAATACCGTAACATAAGAAAAAGCACACAATGGGGTAGAGGAAAAGTTTTGTTGTTTTGTTTTGTTTTAAGCATGTATCAATTTGAAAGCAAGGAGTACCATTGGAAATTACATCAAAAAGAAAGAAAGCAAGAAAATAAAATCAACAAAAAAAGGATGGTAGCACAGAAATCAAGAAAAGAGACAAGGAAGAATAAGAAGACAAGAAGTAGATAGGAACCATTGTAATTCGTAGCATTATAGCTTAGAATAACTTCTTCATTTTACATTTTTCACCCCTGGTGTAATAAGGAGTAAGTCAGTAGTCGTAGCAATAGCGATGCAACAACAAAGTCTTGGTAGTTTTAAATTACCAGACCTTCCCGAACTACACTGACCTGATTCCTGTTTAGCCAAGGATATGTAGGCAACCTCTGAGGCAAGGTGCGGTCAAAAGGTTTTCAAAATGCTTCTCACGAATATGCCAGTGGGCAACAATCTCTCATTACTCCTCACTTATCTTTGCACTGAAACTCTTCGTGTTCCCGAGCAAAGAGGGGCAGCTGTGAGCACGTGATTTTTACCCTAAGCAATAAAATTCCAAAATTAAATAAATAATATTTTTGTGTGCAATTACATGTTTGTTTGAAATAAAGTGCATTTGTGTGAGTGAACAATTAAATATAAAAATTAGAAAATTAAAAAATAGGTTGAGTATAATTGTTACAAATAAAATATTTTTAAAAGAAAATTAACAAAATATATATATATACCGCAAAATAAGAAAAATAGCAAAAAAATGGCAACAAAATATCAGAAAATTGGAGAAAATAGGAAATTAAAAGAATTTGAGTAACTGAAAAGAATATAAAAAATAGAGAGTGAAATACAAGAAGAAAATACATAAAATAATAAAAATACATGAAAATACCAAAAAAATACACAACTGGGCCAAATACACAAGCCTAGATGCATTGGCCCAATCGAATAAAGAGAACTAGTCCGTTTTTGATTAAGTAACAATGATCTCAGCCATCATTTATCTAATCCAACGGCGGAGGATTAATCCGAAAATCTAATTAATTTAATATAGTTTTGATATTGAATCTGGGCCGTTCATTCATTTAATCAAATGGAGAAGAGATCAAGTCCCTACTTAAGCTAAACAATGTCGTCTGAAGGAGTTTCTTCCTGGCCGTTGATCAATGATAGATCCAATGGCCAGGAATCACTCATGCGTTACAGGTATAAAGGGCCAGGTCTCTTAAAGACCGGCCATTTCATCCCATTCTCAACCCTAGTTTCGCCTGATGCTTCTTCTTCCTCTCCTCTTGACCTCGCCGGCTATGGAGACTGCCCTCCGTTCATGGCAGTCTCCGGCCACTCCCTTACCTCAAAACCTCCCTCATCTCACTCCCCTACCCAAAACCACCATGAAAAACAAAGAAAACCCCAAAAGCCCCAAATCTTGAAAACCCGGTCACCGGAGTTCTTCTCTGGTGACCACCATTTTTTGACACTGGTCTCCAAATTAACACCCCAAAACCCTTTTCTCTTGAACTATAACCCCATATAAACCATTTCCTTCGAATCTTTCTTAAACTGTTCGAATATTCAAAAATTAGTCGCCGGAACCCTAACTCCGGCTGACTCAAACCAAACCCTATACCAAAGACCGTATTTTTTACATCTCTGAACTCATTTACGTTGTTAAAACCAATAAAAGACTTCATGCTTGAAGTCTGATGTCTGAAAGAAAAGAAAAGGTAACTGGAAAAAAGAAAAAAAAACAAAAAGAAAAGAAAATAAAAGAAAAGAAAAGAACAAATAAAGGAAAAGCTCAGGAGACATATCCTACTAAGCTAAGTCCTCGTCTCTTTTAAATTCTTGTTTTGAGCATGATTTTTATGTGTAGTTCTGTTTTTCTTCTTAACCTTCTCTGATTAGATTAGTTGCATGTTTAGATTATCTGCTTAGTTGACCATGTTTCTTGTTTCTTTTGATTTGTTTCCTCCTATTAAGCATGAATCCCTTATTAGCTGGCTATTACACTTGACTATGTATGCTCGAGCACTTTAGGGTTTTCTGTTAGTCTTTAACATGAGAATATTCTGAGTATGCCTCTTATGTCAAATCTGATATATTGTGCATAAAATCTGAATTGTGATGTTATTTGATTGAAATTCAACAATATTCAAATTTCCCTCTGAGTTTTGGTTAAATGGCAAATGATTCTGATTTTGTGACTATGTGTGCAAATTTGATATGAAAAGGTTATTATTTGTAATAGATTCATGTTATTAGACTACAATTAAGCTTAATATGCTCTTAGGTGATATTGGTTATAGCTGTCTAGACAATTAATTGGATAAGTTGATTAATTTTGAAAACATAAAAGTAGTTTTAGATTAAAAGTGAAAATAACATAAAAAGTGGTTAAAATTGAAATAACAATAGAGTGGTCAGTGTTAAAGCTGGCTAACTCTGTAAAATTCTAAGTCTGAATCCAAGTGGTTAGTTCGGAAATTAGTTTAACTCTTAGTAATAGATAATAAAAACCTAAGATGGCTAAATTGCTATGTCTTAAACTAGCCTTAAAGAGGCTATTGAATAACAATGTCTAACTTTGCAAAAGCCAAGTCCAAATACTGGACTGGCTAAAATTGAAAGGCTTAATCCTTGATAAATAAACAGGCTAGTCTTGCAAACTAACAATAACACAAGAAATGAAAAGAAAACCTCTTAAAAGAGGTCAAATTGAAATGAAGCTAAGACTCTAATCTGGCAAAGTCTTAAAGACTTATATAACCATGGCCAGAAGTTAAATAAAGGTTAAAATTGAATACCCAGACCTGGATAATGTCGGTTAATTAGTAATCAGCAATAAGGGTATAAGAGGAAAAGAAAATGGATTAATTGTAGATTTAATAGAGCCTATAAGGACAATTAAGACGTTTAGGCCTGGTATTTCTGCAATATTGTACAAAACAAAGGGTATAATAGACCCAATAAAAAGGCATATCAATTAATAACCTTAGCAAGTGAGGGTATACTAGTAATACACCTCAATTAGAACCTAATAGAACCTTCCAGCACATGCTGGAAGGCAAATTTGAATCTGAAATAGGTATTAAAGTGTAACAAATAAAAGAATTAAGGGGATGGAATTAGAAATAACTTTTTCAAATTCCCCCCCCCCCCTAAATTTCACCAATATTATCTATAAATAGGCTGGAATAGAGCCTGATTAGAGGCTGGATTTTGGAATGAATTCAAAGATACATTGAAATACAAATACATAGGGTAATTTTCTGGGTATTAGTCGAAGCTTTGCTTTGAAGCTCTGTAGAAACTCCTCTGTTATCTGCTGGTTGTTTCGGTTTTCTATTGGTCTTCTGCAATTGTATTACTCGTTATTGCTTTGCTGATTCTGGAATCCATACTTGACTGCTAAACTTTATTGTGTTGCTGTGATTCATTCATCTCCACTGCTGTTGCATTACAGATGTTATCTACCTGCTTATTTCTCATCTTCATCTCCCTTAGACTCATAAGCTTTCATTGCTGAATCAGGTATACAGCTGAACTTCATGTAATTGCTGTAGAATTGAAGTGGATGAATAAAGCAAGTTTAATTTTGAAATAGCTCTGTTTCTGAACTTAATTTTTTTATTTAGATGATGATTAGTTGAAAGTGTAATTCAGTAGGAATTATTGTATAATGGATTCATATAAGACACGACTGAAAGCTGGAACAATGTAATAGTGTAATAAGTAGACTAGTGTAGTGGTAATGACCGTAATCACCTAGTTAATCAAATAGGTTAATAACTAATCTCGTACATTTAGTCTAAAACATGTGCATAACAAGTTGATTAAGAACGACATTAACGCGTGTAGCAATTAGTTTGAACTTAAATAATTGTTAGTTTAGTCTGAACAGTTTTTGTGGTAATTGAAATGTATAGCTAGAATTGGTAATCAAATGTGAAGTCGTTAATCACATAGTTTGTCGAATGAGTCATATAGTTAGTATAATGTTTAATACCATTAATTGATTATCTGAGAGTTATGAGTAATCACAATTAGAATATTGCCAAGTAATTTAATATTAATTGAGTAATAGTTCTGTTAGTGTTAACTGATAAGTAATTAGATTTAGTGGTTTAGAATAATTATTGAAACATATAGACAAAAATAGTCTGTCAATTAGACTTCACTCACACTAGACGAGTAATATTAGAAATCAACACTGTAATTCTGTATTTTTATTTCTCTTCATTGAATAAAATAATTTGAGCTTTATTATCTTCTGAATCCGAGCATATGTGTAAAAGAATGAATTCTGATTTCTATTTCTCTTATCTGATTCTGGCTGATCTGGGCCTAATAAGTTGCGAAGGCCCAGAACTATGTAAACTCGTAACTGAGCTTCTGCTAAACACTTTTAGCGTGTCCTGGGTTCTAAGACCCAGATATATGAACTGATACGCTGAAAGAAGTGCAACAGCCCAGGCCCATGTAATATAAAAAATAAGGCCTGGCCTGCATTCTAGAAAAAACAATAAACTAGGGAAAAAACCAAAATTAGAAAAATATAGTATGAATATAGGATTGGACTATAAATCAAGTGGGACGAGCCTCGCATTTAAAACAAAGCAGCGGGGCCCCCATATAAATGAATAGTTATATAATAGATTTGGAAGGATGATAGCTAATTTCACAACCTTTCAAAAGATTAAGAAGCCGATAGATGATTTAGGCACGACTTTTAAAATATACTTACCCTAATACGAGTGCACATTTGATGTGACTCAAATCGTAAATCTCAGCGAAGCCGAAACGTGTTAAAGGTCACAGGCGTATTGGTTGCGGTGTGACTCGAAATACGTTTTCGCGATGTCGCAGTTCGTAAAATATTCAAAGCGAAACACATACATATTGTTAAAGGGCATGTAATAAATCATCTAAAATCAAGAACGACAGTTGAGCGACCGTGCTAAAACCACGGAATTCGGGAGTGCCTAACACCTTCTCCCGGGTTAACAAAATTCATTATCCAGATTTCTTGTTGCGCGGACTATTAAAAACAGAGTCAACTTCCTCGGATTAGGGATTAATCGCTGACTTGGGACACCATTATTTTCCCAAGTGGTGACTCTGAAATTGTAAATAACATCCCGAACCGTTTGTCATTTATTTGGAAAAACTCCTTCCTCGTTGTTATTATATCCTTTCTCGGGGTACTCATAATATCGAGGTATACCTTATTCTCTTAATCGGGAAAATCACCAAAAAAAAAGTAGTAAAAAGGGAGGTGTGACAATCATGATACCACGGCTCTCCATCAAGTTCTTCTTCCACAGCAAAACAATAAGCATTTTGGTGACGTACCTGTATCTGTAACGGGTCTACATAAGCTTTATCTGGATGATGCAACATGGAGGATAATGTGGCTAAAGCATCTGCTACTTCATTGTGTATTCTTGGGATGTATTTGAACTCTATAGATTGCAATCTCAGGGATAGTTCATGTAGACATTGCTGATAGGGTAATAACTTCAAATCTCTTGTCTCCCATTCTCCCTGAATCTGATGTATCAAGAGATTCGAGTCACCCATGAACAAAATCTCTTGAACACCCATATCTATTGCCATCCTCAATCCCAATATGTATGCTTCATATTCAACCATATTGTTGGTGCAGAAAAATCGAATCTAAGCGGTAACGGGATAATGCTGACCCGTTTCTGAAATAAGTATTGCTCCAATTCCAACTCCCTTTCTATTGACGGCTCCATCGAAGTACATCCTCCAACTTGGCTTATCATCTTTCTCTACTTCTTCAACATTCATTGCCTCTTCATCTGGAAAATATATTTTTAGCGGCTCATATTCATCATCCACTAGGTTCTCTGCTAGATGATCTGCAACTACTTGCACCTTTATTGTCGTACGTGTTACATAGATGATGTCAAATTCTGTGAGCAGAATCTGCCATTTAGCAAGTCCTCCTGTAGGCATAGGCTTCTGAAATATATACTTCAATGGATCCAACCGTGATATCAAATACGTGGTATAAGCTGACATGTAATGTTTCAGTTTCTGAGTGACCCAGGTTAAAGCACAACACGTTCTTTCCAACTGAGTGTATTTTACCTCATAAGATGTGAACTTTTTGCTGAGGTAATATATCGCCCGCTCTTTCTTTCCTGTCTCGTTATGCTGCCCAGTACGCAGCCAAAAGAATTATCTAGCACAGTCAAATACAAGATCAGAGGTCTTCCCGGTTCCAGAGGGACTAATACTGGAGGATTGGCCAAATATTCTTTAATATTGTCAAAGGCTTCTTGGCATTCATCAGTCCAATTTACCACAGCATCTTTCTTCAATAGTTTGAAAATGGGCTCACATGTTGACGTCAGCTGAGCAATGAACCTGCTGATATAATTCAACCTACCTAATAAACTCATCACTTCTTTCTTATTCTTCGGTGGAGGCAAATTCTGGATTGCTTTTATCTTTGATGGATCCAATTCGATACCACGCCGGCTCACTGTAAACCCCAGTAACTTTCCTGAAGGCACCTCGAAAGCACACTTTGCTGGATTGAGCTTGAGATTATATCTTCGGAGCCTCTGGAAAAACTTCCTCAAATCTTTGACATGGTCACATTGCTTTTTGGACTTAATGATGACATCATCCACATATACTTCTATCTCTCGGTGCATCATGTCATGAAACATAGTGGTCATCGCCCTCATATATGTAGCCCCGACATTCTTCAACCCAAACGGCATCACCCTGTAACAATATGCTCCCCAATGCGTGATAAAGGCTGTCTTTTCTGCATCTTCTTCGTCCATCAGGATATGATGATAACCCGCATAGCAGTCTACAAAAGAGCCAATTTCATGCTTGGCGCAATTGTCAATCAGTATATGGATATTTGGCAATGGAAAATCATCCTTTGGACTGGCCTTATTAAGGTCTCTGTAGTCAACACACACCCTAGTTTTTCCATCCTTTTCGGTGCTGGCACAACATTAGCTAACCAGTTGGGATATTTAGTAACCCGTATGACCTTCGCCTTGAATTGCTTGTTAACTTCTTCTTTTATTTTCACACTAATGTTCGTTTTTAAACTTTCTTAGCTTCTGTTTTACCGGCCGGCATTCCGGATAAATGGGCAATTTATGTACTACCAGATCAGTGCTGAGTCCGGGCATGTCATCATAGGACCAAGCAAATATGTCTTTGTACTCATGTAAAAACTTGATTAGATCTTCTCTGTGGGAAGCCTCTAAATGTACATTGATTTTTGTTTCCCGGACATTATCCTCACTCCCCAAATTAATAGATTCTGTCTCGTTTAAGTTCGGTTTGGGTTTTTCCTCATATTGATTCAAATCTTTACCGATTTCCTCCAGTATTTCATCATCCTCATACTCTACTTAACTATTTGATTATCAAGACAGGACCGGGAATCCTTCATGCATGACATATCATTGGAATCAGCAAATATTGAACTGTACAAAAGAAGAAAAATTAAATAAGGAAAAAATGGAAGAAAGAAAGAAATTGCATTTTATTGATTTTTCAAAAAGATAGCAGACATTTGATACATTTGTTTTTGATCGGATGTGGGATTACAAAACAAGACAACTTTTGGGGAAATGAAATATTTAAAGCTAACTACCACAACTCCCTCCTGATCAGAAGAGGAGTAGCTTCCCAGTTATTGAGTGCAATGCAGGGTCCCACGAACTGAACATTCATTTTACTCGTTCCCTCACCCGTCTCCAACATATTCACAACTTCAAATAGCATCTCAAACCTTGCTAGGAGCTCCACATCCGGTTTTATTTCAGCACGACTTGGCATAACAGTCGCCAAATGTCTTCTTGTACCAGGCCTAGTAAAGGAATCGGATAGTTTTGGAATAGGTTTTGGGAGGGACCAACTTTTCTTCTTCATTTTCTTGGCTCTTTGGATATCGGCGACATTAGGCTTAAAACCCAAGCCAAAAGTGTCATTACTTCCTGCCAAGTGGATTGGTTGTGTTATACCTTGTAGAGTTACCCCTAAACCTTTCCCCGGTGCAAACCTATTTCTTATCATATCCTTAGCTACCATCACTGATATAGGAGCCACTGTTGGAATCTGCATGTTCTCCCCTTCGGATATTTTATTAACCACCATAGCATCCATGACTTGATATACCCACGGGCCCTTATCCTCTTCAGTTTCTTCGAACGATGTTATAGTATTACAGACATCATCATCTCTATGCACTATGATCTCCTGTTGTTCCCATTCAAATTTCACCATCTGATGCAGAGAGGATGGTACAGCTTTTGCCGCGTAGATCCACGGACGTCCCAATAACAGATTGTAAGAAACAACAACATCTAGCACTTGGAACTCCATAGTGAAGTCCACCGATCCAACAGTAATTTCCAACACAATGTCCCCTACAGTATTCTTGCCTCCTCCGTCAAATCCCCGTACACACACACTGTTTCGATGAACTCTATCAGGATTGACCTTCAGCTTTCCCAAGGTTGAGAGTGGGCAAATATTGGCAATTGACCTGTTGTCCCCCAAAACACGAGTAACTACAGATTCTTCACACTTGACTGTGAGATATAGTGCTTTGTTATGCTCCGTTCTTCAAGCGGCAATTCATTATCTGAAAATGTTATCTTGTTTGTCTTAAAGATCTTATTCGTGATTTTCTCCAAATGGCATACTAAAATTTTCTCAGGCACATGTGCTTCATTTAGAATTTTCATCAACGCCTTCCTGTGCTCTTCAAAATGAATTAGCAATGATAACAATGAAATCTGCGCAGGCGTTTTTCTCAATTGCGCCACTATCGAATAGTCCTGAGCCTTCATCTTTTTCAAGAACTCTTCCGCTTCTTCTTCAGTAACTGCCTTCTTCACATGATTCGGGTTCTCTTTTACCACTTTTGTCTTCCTCAACTCTTCTGGGGCAAAGCATCGCCCGGAGCGAGTTAGGCCATGTGTTTCATTGACTTCTCCTTTAACCTCCTTCCCCTTGTACATCATTGTAACTTTATTATAGTTTCACGGCATAGCCCTGGTGTTCACGACTGGCATCTGTACCACCGGTTTGATAACCGCCGATTCCACATAAGCTCCTTTCACGGTCAACAAAGGCTTGGCCCCCGGCACTACCGATAATAGGTGAATTTGACTATAATTATGCCATAAATAATCACACTTTATTGTTGAATTGATATTATTTTTGATGAAAAAATGCTTTTATTAGTGTTTATTGGTGTGTTATAGGTACACATGAACCATTGGAGACAAAAGGAGCTATTTTGGAGTCATAGGATGGTAAAAAGGCCAAGTGAATAGTTGAAGTGAAGTTGGCATGAAAACAATTGAAGCATAAATTCCGGAACACTGTTCATTCGCGGTTCACTCGCGACCGCGAATGAACCACGGAAAAACATGCTCGCGGAACCTGTGGAGATTCAGAGGCATTCAGTGTTCGCGGTTCGCTTGCGACCGTGAACGAACCGCGGAGGCTGCCGCAGATTTTAAGGAAAACTTTGTAAAAACTCAATTTTTAAGACCTAAACCCTCTATATAAACCTAGAATTCGCCCAAGAGAGGCAAGCATTGTATTATTACCTACTTTTGCAAGATTATTAGTAAGAGAGAACTCTCTCAACTTATTTCTTTCTTTTATATTAATTCTTTGATTATGAATTCAATTATTATTCTTGTTTCTTTGATTATGAGTAGCTAATTCCTTATCTAAGGTTTTGATGGAACCTATTGGGTGATGAACTTCTCGTTTAGGTGATTACAAATTGTTAGCTAGATTTCTATTTGTTCAACTTCGTTCTTGTTGTAGTTAATTGGTAGAGCTCCCGATTAGCCTGTGCCTATTTAGTGTGCATAACTTGGAAAAGAGTGCATATTTAGGTATATTGTTGAACAACACCACACCTAGGTTATTGGAGGAATATATAACTTTTGGCGTAAAGACGGGATTAGGAATAACGAAATCTTGGGTGCAACCTTAAGTGAACTATTCAAATTAAAGCTAGCTAGGGTAGCTCGGGAGAGTGCACTAGTAAATTATTGTAGTTGCTTGGACGTGAATCAATTTTGGTGTCATTGCCGGGGAGTTAACGGAACTATCAATTGCCATTGACAGAACTACAAGACTCTTGTGTAGTCAGGTTCTTTCTACACTTTACATTGAAATTTTTTACGGTTGTTGAATTGGGTACTCAGGTGCATGCCTAGAAAATCTGCAAGGACTGGAGAACTAATTGAAGGACTCACAGACCTCGAGCAAACTTTTCGGGCACGTAACAGGGCAATCAAACAAATTCATCAATCTCAGCAACCAATCAAACTAGATTTCGACATGGGAGACGTGAATGATCCAAACTAGCAAGCTGGGTTGAACATGCAAGAAGCGCAGGAGGTGCAAGAAGGTGCACTATTTGACTGGGCACAACCCACAGTGGATAATTTGGCAACTGCCATCGTTGTGCCAGCGATTGAAGCTGAGTGTTTCCAGATTACTAACAACATGCTACACTTATTGCAAAACAAGGGATTATTCTCTGGGTCTCAGGTTGAAGATCCACAACAGCACCTGAAGAACTTTCTCTCAATATGCAAGACACAGAGGCAACCGAATGTGACACCGGAAGCCATCAAACTCTTGCTATTTCCGTTCTCGGTTACAGGGGCTGCGCATGTATGGCTAAACTAACTCCCCATAAACTCTATTGCAACTTGGGATGATTTGGTCAAGCAATTTCACAACAAGTTTCATCCACCTAACAAGACAGCTCAGCAAATTGATGAGATTGTGAGCTTCAAGCAGAAACCAATGGAGACATTACATGAAACTTAGGGCAGATTCAAGGGTATGCTTGTTATGTGTCCTCACCATGGGATTCCTGAGCAGATGTTGGGTCAAAGGTTCTACATGGGGCTTTCAGACAGTATGAAAAATATTGTAGATGCTTCAGCAGGTGGGGCTTTTCTAAGCAAGACTTGAAGAGAAGGCCAAAATTTTCTTGACAAGATGGCTCAAAACTCCGGGTGGACGACCAGGAATGCTGCTATCACTCCAGTGGTACACTCTGTACCTATGAATCCATCCAACACTATGGAGGAGAACATGGCAACCTTATTGACACAAATGAGCATCCTGACAAAGAAGGTGGAAGAATCTAGGGTCAAGCAGCAGGTTCACATTGTAGACATTACGGATGGTGGTTTATGCACATCTTGCATTAGCCAACCCATTGGTAATCCATGGGCTGCAGACCAAGAACATCATCATCAGCATGAAGATATGAACTATGTAGCAAATTATGGAGGGAAGCAACAGGGTAACTAGAGTTGGGGTCAGCAGGCTCCACAGCAGTACAGGCCTCCTCAACTACAGTATAATGCAGTAGGTATGAGGCCACCAAACAACATGGCTCCATATCCTAGACCTCAGAATATCAGCAATTAGCAATAGGGATATCTTCCACCTCCACCTCAGCATGGGTTAGACATGACGATGGGTTCACAAGGTTCGAAGCTATGATGCAGCAGGTAATTGGGTCAAATGCCAAAACTAATTAAAGGATGGATGCACATGATGCAACTATCAATAATATGGAAGTTCAAATAGGCCAGATTGCTATGTCACTTAACAATCGACCTCAAGGGACATTGCCTGTAGATACACAAACAAACCCAAAAGACAAAGTCCCAAAGCAGCTGATGGCAGTGACTCTGAGAAGTGGTAGAGATATTGATGCTGAGAAAGAAAGAGAGAAAATAGACACACAGGGTGAGACACTCACTCCAGTGCCCATTGAACTGGATGAGTCCACCAGGTTGACAAATGTTACAGTCCAGCCAGTAGCGAAAATAAAGATATGCAGCAGGGAACGAAGGCAGTAGCCGAACAGGTAGAGCAGCAGGTTGAAGAGAGAGTGATAGAAAAAGAAAAATCCCAAGTGATTGGGAAGAAGAGGCCTCCACCACCATTCCCCCAAAGGTTGGCCAAGCACCAAAAAGAAGAGTAATACCAAAAGTTCTTTGATATGCTCAAGCAAATCCAGGTAAACATTCCTTTAATTGAAGCTTTGAAAGAAATGCCCGGGTATGCTAAGATGATGAAAGACTTGATGTCGCGGAAATTTGATTTCCAAGACTTGGCCACCGTGACTCTTACTCAGACTTGTAGTGCAGTGGTTTCTAGACCCATTGCAGAGAAGCTATCTAACCCATGTAGCTTCACCATTCCATGCACTATAGGAAACTTTGCCTTTGCAAAGGCATTGTGTGATTTGGGGGCAAGCATTATTCTTATGCCCTTGGTGATTTATAAGAGGCTAGGCATTGGAAGAGCCAGGCCTACCTCCATGTTAATACAGCTTGCTGACAGGACGATTAAGCGTCCATTTAGTATATTAGAATGATATGCTCACCCAGGTGGGGAAGTTCGTGTTTCCTGCCGATTTTGTGATTCTTGACTGCAAGGTGGACGAGGAAATTCCTATAATTTTAGGAAGACCATTCCTAGCCATCAGGAGAGCATTGATTGATTGTGAGACTGGGGAACTCAAGATAAGGTTGAATGATGAGGAGATCATATTCAATGTGCAAAAATCCATGAGGCGCCCTAGTTAGTTTTCGAATTGCTCTCTTATTGATGCGGTTGGTGTGATCATGGAGACAGATGATAACTAGGAATTTTGCATGATTTTGAACCCCGATTTACCTTAGCTTTGTGCAATAAATGTGTTTAAGTGGCTCTGAACTACTTACAAATGCGCTAATTTGCAGGTTTGCGCGAATAGAGGATGAATACCATCAAAGCGGCTCAAAAAGGAGTAAAACCGGCATAGTGCCAACAAACAGAGAATGGACTTCAAGGAAGCTTGTGCGGACTGCACTGTTTTGGTGTGCGGCCGCACAGGCTAGTTCAGAGACCCAGGAGAATCAAGCAAGAGCTGCGCGGACTACACTGATTTGTTGTATGGCCGCGCAGGTGAACTTCTGAGAGACCTCAAATACAGATCAGACCCACGTGGACCGCGAGACAAAATAGTGCGGTCCGTGTTACTGTGCTCACGCGGCCGCAGGACATATCAGTGCGGTCCGCGTGTATAAAGGATCAGAGGCCATGCAACAAGAGGATTTGTACAGTGCGGCCGCATGACAAACAAATGCGGCCCGCATCACAGTTCCCACGCGGCCGCATGCCAAAAGTGTGCGGTCTGCGTGCTTGTTCCAGAAGAGACCTTCAACAGCCCAGTAACCATACGAGGCCGCACGACAAAAGTGTGCGGTCCGCGTGAGCCCCGCAGGGGCATTTTTGTCCTGAAATTTCAGGGTAGTATAAATAGCTTCTTTTTCTTTTTTAGGTCAGATTTCATGATACACTGTAGTGGCAGAGCTCGTGAGCAACCTTATTACGCCTATTTTAGGCAATTTTGTACAAGTTTAACCTTGAATCTCATTTCCCTTTAATTATTATGTCATTTTTAGCTTTAATTTCTTCTTCTTCTTCACTTTCCATGTCTAGCTAAACCCATAGCTAGGGTTGTAGCCCAACCCTAGTGTGGGTAATTGATGGGTTAGGAGATTAAATGCATGGATGATTGTGGGTAATTGGTTTTGGGTTGAATGAATGTATTTAATTTGGATTTTGTGGTTGCAAACATGAAGTCTACATTAGTGGGTTTGGTCTCTACTTGAGAAAGAGGGTCTAAAACCTCTCATTCAATCCCAACAAGAACTTAGGATGGACTCATGAGAATGGTAGTCCTAAGTAACAGGTATAAACCTCGAGAGAGTAATTACCCTACTTGAGCCTAGAGTTGCTTGGGCAGATTGGCCTACCCAATTGGTCTCGAGAGAGCCAATTGGGCAAAATTGTTCTCTCTACCGAGAGGTGTGAGAATGAAAGTATAGAGCAACAGTTATCCTAATATCCCATGTATCATCTCCGCATTGAAATTCCATACCCGTTAGTTATTACACCTAGGCGTGAGCTACTTCCCTAGTCCCCTTTATCCCATTAGAAAAATCATACTTAGAAATAGTCTGTAGTATAATTAGACACTTCAATAGTAGAAAACAAAAATAGTTGATACTTCTAAAACACCAAAGATGTTAGAAGCTAATCTAGAAGTCAAGACTCAACTCTAGTGCAACACGATTATCACTCCAAAATTCTAACTCCCTGTGGAAATTGACCCCGTCACTATACGGGTAAGAGTTTGAGTGCCCACTCATACCTTCTGGTTGAGTTTGCCACGATCGCTTTTTGGGTCGTTGCCGGGGAGTTAAACGGTGTTGATTAAATGCGTTGCTAGTGTTGTGTTTTGCTTCTTCTTTCCTTCTTTTACTAATTTTCTTGATTTAATTTTAATAGGTACAAATGGCGGCAAATGCTAATTTTCCCCTTGGTGATGCCATGGCGGGGGAGGAGGTAGAGGATCTTGAGTAAGATGATTTTCCGGTACAAAATGTACCACGAAGGGCTCGAAATGCTAATGCTAATCAACATGACCAAATTCCAGACCCTCCTCCGCCACCGCCAAGGGTTGTACCAAGAGCAATGACAAATCAAGGATATGCTAGTGCCATTGTTCCTCCCCGAATCCGGGCGGGGAACTTCTAAATTACAAATGTGATATTGACACTATTGGAGCAAAGAGGTTATTTCACGGGCGCCTCAAATCAAAATGCCTACAAGCACTTGAAGAGGTTCGTGGATACTTGTTGGGGGACCAAGCAAACCAATGTGTCCGAAGATGCTTTGCAGTTGCGACTTTTCCCTTTCTCATTCAGGGGTAAGGCGCTAGATTGGTTGGAGTGATTGTCGAATCATTCTATCACTACATGGGACGAATTGGCGGATAAGTTCATTGCCAAGTTCTTTTCCCCAACTCATATGGCGACATTGAGAGATGAGATTCAAGCCTTCAAGCAAGAACCAACAGAGCCATTGCATGAAATTTAGGAGAGATATCGGACCATGGTGAAAGAGTGCCCGAACAATGATATGACCGATGCTATGTTTCAACAAACGTTTTATAGGGGGGGTCAACACGGCGAACCAATGCATTGTGAACCAACTAGCGGGAGGCAATTTCATGAAGTTATCTTTAAAGGAAGCATGTGAAGTAATGGATCAAATGGCCAACACTTCTTCAGCATGGCAAAGTCGGGCGAATGTACCTCAAGGAGACCCGAATGTTATTCATCTACATAAAGAGTTGCATGACCATGGACAAGCCATTGCCGAGCTCACTACTACCATGAATCAATTGGCGAAAGCTCAACTTCAACAAGTGCAAAATCCGCGCCAAGTGAATTCTATGGAGAATGTGTCGATGTTGAAAAGAAGGAATAGAGGGCAACAAGCGCAACAAAGCCAATATGATCAAAATGAGAACAACAATGATGGTGGGTTTTCTAATGATGGTTTTGACGATCAAGATGAAGATTGTCAATATGTGAACAATTTTCAAGGCAATAGAGGAAACCAAAACAACCAACAATGGCGTTCCCAAGGCAATTGGGGAAACAATCAAGGAAGAAGCAATTGAAATAATAACAACAATAGGAATGATGGTGGAGAGTGGAACAATCAATGCAATAATTGGAACAATCAAGGAAATAGTGGTGGCAATTGGAGTGGAAACAACAACAATTGGGGGAACAATAACAATCAAGGAGGGTGGAACAATGGTGGTAACAACAACAATCGGGGGCAAGGTTTTCAAAGAGCTCCCATGTACCAACAACCCAACAATCCACCCCCTTTCCATTCACAAGGATCAAGTTCTTCGGGCAATGATATGGGCCGCATTGAAAGCATGTTCGAGCAAATGATGAAAAAGAATCAAGATTCGGATGCCCAATTAGCTTCTCATAATACTTCAATCCGGAACTTGGAGGTGCAAATCGGCTAACTCTCTCAATCTTTGAACTTCTGACCTAAAGGTGCACTACCAACCGACACGGTGGTGAACCCAAAGGGAGGGAACAATCATGTGATGGTCGTGACAACTAGGAGTGGAAGAGGTGGTATTGTAAATGCCTCAAATGAGAATCGAGTTGTGGATGCGGAAGCTTGTTTGAATGATGATGACATGCAAGTGAATGATGACCAGGTGGTTGATGAACCTTTAGCAACAAATGATGTGAGGATTGAAATTGAGGATGGGGCCGGGATTGAGTCCCAAGATACCTTGAACCCATCTAGGGAACACATTATTGATATTCCCGAGCCATCTATTCCTAAGGTCAAGGCACCCTTGCCAAGGCCTCCTCCACCGTATCCTCAAAGATTGGCAAAGCAAAAAGGAGATAATCAATTCAAGAAGTTCATAGAGATGATGAAGAGCTTAACCATTAATGTGCCATTGGTAGAGGTACTTGAACAAATGCCCGGGTATGCGAAGTTTATAAAGGATTTGGTGACGAAGAAGAGGTCAATGGATTGTGAAACAATAACAATGACTCACCAAGTGAGTGCCATAGTTCATTCCATGGTTCCCAAGTTAGAAGATCCCGGAGCCTTTACTATTCCTTGTACTATCGGGTGCACCAATTTTGCCAAGGCACTTTGTGATTTGGGTGCTAGTATTAATCTTATGCCATACTCCGTCTTTAAAACCTTGGGTATTGGACAACCTCGTCCAACATCAATGAGGTTGCAAATGGTAGACCGTTCTATGGAAAGGCCTTTGGGAATCATTGATGATGTGTTAGTGAGAGTTGGCAAGTTTATTCTACCGGCCGACTTTGTCATACTTGATTGTGAAGTTGATTTCGAGGTTCCTATAATTCTTGGTAGGACATTCTTGGCTACCAGGAAAGCTCTTGTGGATGTTGAAGCAGGTGAATTGACATTTAGAGTCGGTGATGAGAAGGTGGTCTTCCATGTGTACAAATCCATGCGCCAACCAAATAGCACCGAAGTGTGCTCGTTTGTGGACATTATCACGGCGGTGATAGTGGATGACACAAATGCCATGATCAATGTCGAGGATCCTCTTGAGGCGGTACTTCTAAACATGGAGACCAACGAAGATGCCAAATGTGTGGCATGTGTAAATGCCTTACATGGTATGGGCTCGTACTCCTATGAGCCAAGGAAGTTATCATTGGATCTTGAGAACCGAAAGACCCCTCCTACAAAGCCATCGATTGAAGAGCTGCCGGTGTTGGAGTTGAAACCACTTCCTCCTCACCTCAGGTATGAGTACTTGGGTCCCAATTTCACTTTGCCAGTCATTCTTTCTTCTTGCTTGACTAACTTGCAGGTTGACGCCACTTTGGCGGTTCTACAAAAGAGGAAGCGAGCGATTGGTTGGACTTTGGAGGACACTCGGGGAATAAGCCCCACGTTTTGCATGCATAAAATTATATTGGAGGAGAATGCTCGCCCATCATTGGAGCATCAAAGAAGATTGAACGAGGCTATGCAAGAGGTCGTCATAAAAGAGATCATAAAATGGTTGGATGCCGGTGTGGTGTACCCAATCTCGGATAGTTCTTGTACTTCCCCGGTCCAATGTGTTCCTAAGAAAGGCGGCATGACCGTGATCACCAATGCAAAGAATGAGCTAATCCCTACTCGTACTATTACGGGTTGGAGAGTTTGTATGGACTATAGAAAGCTAAACAAGGTGATAAGAAAGGATCATTTTCCATTGCCGTTCTTGGACCAAATGTTGGATCGCTTGGCGGGTAGAGCTTATTATTGTTTCTTGGATGGTTATTCGGGGTATAATCAAATCCTCATTGCCCCGGAAGATCAAGAGAAGACTACCTTTACATGTCCATATGGCACTTTCGCCTTCTCTCGAATGCCATTCGGATTGTGTAATGCCCCAGCCACGTTTCAGAGGTGCATGATGGCGATTTTCACCGATATGGTGAAAGATATTCTTGAAATTTTTATGGATGATTTCAGTGTAGTTGGAGATTCCTTTTATGATTGCTTGGCAAATTTGGACCATGTATTGGCTAGGTGTGAAGATACCAACTTGGTGCTTAATTGGGAAAAGTGCCACTTTATGGTGAAAGAAGGAATTGTCTTGGGGCACAAGGTTTCAAAAGATGGTATTGAGGTCGACAAGGAAAATATTGAAGTCATTTCAAGGCTCCCTCCACCCAACTCTATCAAGGGTGTGAGGAGTTTTCTTGGGCACGCCTATTTCTATCGGCGGTTCATCAAAGATTTTTCCAAGATTGTGAACCCGTTGTGTAGACTTTTGGAGAAAGATGCAAAGTTTGTGTTTGATGAGAAATGCATGGAGTCTTTTGAGTTGTTAAAGCATAAATTGATAACTACCCCCATAATCATCGCACCCAATTGGACTTTACCTTTTGAACTAATGTGTGATGCTAGTGATGTGGCGGTAGGTGCGGTACTTGGTCAACGGCTCAACAAGATGTTCCACCCAGTGTACTATTCAAGTAAAACAATGAATGAGGCCCAGTGGAATTATACCGTCACGAAAAAAGAGTTGTTAGCCATTGTGTTTGCCATGGAGAAATTTCGTCCTTATCTCGTGGGGGCGAAGATGATAATCCACACCGATCATGCCGCCCTCCGGTACTTAATGACAAAGAAGGATTCCAAAGCGAGATTGATGAGATGGGTGCTTCTTCTCCAAGAATTTGATCTAGAGATTGTGGACCAAAAAGGGAGTGAAAATCAAGTGGCGGACCACTTGTCTTGTCTAGAGGAGGAGGGGAGGCCTTCCAACGGCCTTGAAATCAATGATTCTTTTTCGGATGAGCAACTTCTTGCGGTGTCAATGAATGATATTCCATGGTTCGCCGATGTAGCTAATTACCTTGTGTCCGGTGTGATTCCATGTGAGCTCTCTTCCAACCAAAGAAAAAAGCTAAAGAGGGAGAGTTTGGACTTTTATTGGGATGATCCGTACTTGTTCAAAATTTGCACGGATGGAGTAATTAGAAGATGTGTCCCGGAGAGCGAACAAATGAGCATCTTGGAAGCTTGACATTTCTCTTCCTATGGTGGTCACCATGGGGGAGTAAGGACGGCCTCCAAAGTCTAGAGTTGTGGATTCTATTGGCCGACAATTTTCAAGGATTCTAGTGATCTAGTGAAGAGATGTGATGCATGTCAAAGAGCTGGTGGAATTTCAAAGAGAAATGAGATGCCCCTAAACACCATTCTAGAAGTTGACATTTTTTATGTGTGGGGAATTGACTTCATGGGACCGTTCGTGAGTTCTTGTGGAAACACATATATTTTGGTAGTAGTGGACTATGTTTCGAAGTGGGTAGAAGCCGTGGCTCTTCCTAACAACGAAGCACGGAGTGTTGTGAACTTCTTGAAGAAATACATCTTTACAAGATTTGGGACCCCCGTGCCATCATTAGTGATGGGGGATCCCATTTTTGTAACAAAGCTTTAGATGCATTGTTGACCAAGTATGGTGTTAATCACAAAGTCACTCCTCATTACCATCCCCAAGCAAGTGGTCAAGTTGAAGTTTCAAATCGGGAAATCAAAAGCATCTTGTCTAAGATGGTCAATGCAAAGAGGACCGGTTGGTCCAAGAAACTAGATGATGCGTTGTGGGCTTATAGGACGGCTTACAAAATGCCAATTGGTATGTCTCCTTACCGATTGGTATTTGGTAAGGCTTGCCATCTTCCGGTAGAGCTTGAACATAAAGCAATGTGGGCCTTGAAAAAGCTTAACTTGGAATGGGATGTAGCGGCTAATCTCCGGGTTGATCATTTGAATGAGCTTGACGAGTTTAGATTTCATGCATACTCCAGCTCGTCTTTATACAAGGACAAGATGAAGTACCTTCACGATAAATATGCTCGAAGCAAGGAGTTCAAGATTGGTGACATGGTTCTTCTCTTCAATTCCCGGTTGAGATTGTTTCCGGGAAAACTCAAGTCAAAGTGGAGTGGCCCTTTTGAGGTAGTAGGTGTGACCCCGTTTGGAGCTCTAGACTTAAAGAACAATAATGGTGAAATCTTTTGAGTAAATGGGCATCGGGTGAAGCACTACTTGGGGAAACCGGATGACAGCCAGGTGGTGGCACTGTTGCACTTGAAGTGATGGTATGGTAATTTGCGTCGTGCCGCGATGTTAAATCAGGCGCTTCTTGGGAGGCAACCCATGTGTTTTTCTTTTTCTTTGTTTTCTTCATCAGTAGGATAGGATTTTTGAGCTAACAGTGTGTGAAGTGTTGCAGGAAGTATGTTGAAATAATGCAGGGAAAAACAGAGTATTTAGCTCTCTGAAGTTTGGGCCACGCGGCCGCACTACAAAACAGTGCGGTCCGCGTGGGTTGAGAAAAGGGAAGTGTTGAGCCAAAGAAGAACCACGCGGTCCGCGTACCAAAGGTGTGTGGTCCGCGTGGGATGGATAAGAAAAAAGGGAAAAATGGCAAGTCTCTGAAGTTTGGCCACGCAACCGCACTACAAATCAGTGCGGTCCACGTGGAAGTTGCTCAAGTTGAGCAAGTCTCTGAAGTTTGCCACTCGGCCGCGAGACAAAACTATGCGGTCCGCGTGGAAACTTAACTGTTGAGAGGTTTCTGAAGATTAGGCACGCAGCCGCACGCCAAAACAGTGCGGTCCGCGTGACCAACCAGGTAAAACATGCACAAGATAAAATCCTGCGCGGTCCGCATGCCAAAAGTGTGTGGCCGCGCAGGTAGGTGAGTTCTGGGTCCCACACCCTTTTCTATAAATAGGGACCTCCCGCCTTCAATAAACCTTTTGGCCAATTTTCATTCTTAGACCAAATTTCACTATTCACTTCCACCATCTGTGCTCAATTACAGCATTCAACCATCCTTGGTAACATTTCATCTTTGAATCATTATATTCTTTATTTTAATTCATGATTCATGTTAGCATAACTTCTTAATTTCCTTATTTTCTTCTTGTATTTGATAATTTTAGGATCAATTAGAAAACTAGGGCTAATCTTAATTGTGAAAATAACTGAGTAGGGACACCTAGGGCATAGGATATTGAACAAAATGGACCCAATTGAACAAAAAGGTACCCTACCAGTTCTGAAATTTTGCCCTACGCGGCCGAACACTTTTGGAGTGCGGTCCGTGTGAATATCTGAGAACAAGTGACACCTACGCGGCTGCGGTCCAAATCAGTGCGGTGAGGTTCAAAGAATGTTGTAAGTGTCAATGTCCTCTGTGCGGACCGCGTGCATTTTTGTGCGGTCCGCGTTGACCTCATGCGGCCGCACCACAAATCAGTGTGGACCGCGTGGGTCAACTTCAGAGAGTCTGTTTGTGGGGTGCTTGACCTGCGCGGACCGCGTGGCAAAAGTGTGCGGTCCATAGTGACATCACGCGGCCGCGAGACAAAACAGTGCGGTCCGCGTGGGTTATCTTCAGAGGATACCACTGGGTGTTGTTAAGTCAGTGCGGACCGCGTGTCAAAAGTATGCGGTCCGCATAGTTCCTGATCTTCACTGTGCTTGTTTTAATTATGATATTTTGTCATTGTATACTGCTCAATTGCTTCGACTAACCAATCTAGATTGTATTTTTGCAGGCAATGAAGAAAATGTTAGCACAACGTGGGGGTAAACAACCCGGGAGGGGTGGACCCTCCCTAGGGGGCAAAGGAAAATGGATAGTCAAACTCACCCCGGAGGCCCGGGAAAATATAAAGAAAACCCGTAAGATCATTCGGGAAGCTGATAGAGCGGCCTTTCATTCCACGGGGAGAGACTACGTGCCTTCAAGAAGTATCACATCGGAATCTGCCCCCTCCCACATAGAAGTTTCAGTGCCTCTCATGCCATCCTCATCCCCAGAGGGAGATCAACCCACAGAGGCTACTTCCAAGGCCACCTCCAAACCAGTCAATGTAATCTCGGACTCGTCTGATGAGTCTCAAGCTGACAAGCCAAACAGTGATAACGAGTACTCCACTTCTCCCACAGCTTCATTATCAGGGGAGAGTGGAGGTCAGGGTGAGGGAGGTGAGCCATAGGTTAGAGGGATAGAGCGGACCAGGGACCCCAATGTGTGGGCGAATAGATTTGTTAGTCAACAAGCATGGCACAGGTTCCGAGAGTGGTGTCCAAAGAGGAAGTTGATCCCAGAGCGGAGGTTTATAGATGTGGACTTGCTTCCGCACAACCCTCATGTGCAAGCACAGTTTCATACGAGAGAGGGTTGGGGTTTTTTCAGAGAACGGGTCGAGAATGCTAATGAACATATGGTGAAGGAGTTCTACGTCAATATTCACCATCTAGTCTGGGACTCCACTGCCACCAAAGTTAGGGACCAGATTGTGTTGTTCGATGGGAAGTCACTGAATGAGTTTCTGGGGTTTGCTGAGGAAGATGAGTCTGAGTATCTTGAGAAGTTAGCCTAGAAGGAGGAGGCACGACCATGGTTAGCAGAGATGCTAGTGGCTCCTGGAACTGTTCCGGTGTGGCTTAAAGCACAAGAGAAGATCTATAGGAACACCCTTAGCTTCGAGGCGAAAGGGTGGTTGACTTTTGTTTGCAACCGGTTGGACCCCACTACTCATGACCATTCTGTGCCAGTTGATAGAGCAGTGTTGGTAGCGTCGATCATGGCAGGCTTCCCACTAAATGTGGGAAATATCATGTACCGAGTCATCTCAAAGGTAGCCAATGAGACCAAGACGAACTACCCCTTCCCCAACACATTGACCATGTACTTCAACGAGATGAAAGTGAAAAAGAAAAAATTTGATGTTTTGGTGCCTCCGGTGGGGGCGTACTCGTGGTATGATCAAAAGGGTCCGGACAACCCTAAGACGGCCAAAAAGGGCCAAGCCACCACCTCCACCATAGCTGGCCAGTCTGAGGAGCCAGCTGTCACCACTACTGAGCAGGCTTCTCCACTACCTCCAGGTCCATCTACAGCACCCTCCTCTTCCACAGCTGATCCGGAGATTCCAGTCTCCAAGACGCACAGGTTCACGACCAACCAGCTGTCTTATACTTTGACTAGTCTGAACAACTGGATGTCAGCTGTGACATCCAAGTTGTCTACCTTGACGACAGTAGTTCAGTCCCACAGTGCACCTGTGACGGTGGAGGTCCCACCTTTTATTGAGGAGACACTGAAGAAAATCATGGACAACCAGGAAATGATGATGAAGAAGCAGGATTCTTTGGAGAAGGCAATTGATTCACATAGTAAGGCACTCAAAAGCCTTGCTAGGGAGCACCAAAAGCTGAGGAAGACCAAGGCCTCGACAAAGTTAGTGGCTGAGATTAAGGAGCAGGTGGACAAACTGGTAGCTGACCAGTTGCCCCTTGACCTCCTATTTGGTGAGCCACCCACAGAGCCACACCTAGAGCAGCCACCGGAGGAGCTTAGGCCACGTAAGAAGAGGAAGCTCCCCAACACTGAGGGAGTGGTCATTAGAGTAGCTCCTGAGCAGCCTGAGCAGCCTGAGGGATCTCCTAGTGCACCCACAGCAGGACCCGTAGCAGCAGATGAGCCTCCTCCAGAGCAGGCACCTGTCCCAGTAGCACCACAGCAGGTTGGGGATCAGTCTGAGGTCCCCACCACCACAGCGGATGAGGGAGCCAGTCAGAGCCACCATGTTTACCAGGCTTGAGGAGCCATCTATATCCTTTATCTTTGCTCTTTACTTGATAGTTAGCATTGGGGACAATGCTAGATTTTATTCGTGGGGGTGTGCCCTACTTTTTATTTTTGGGTTGTATATATTCGATTACCTTTAGTACATCCGTAGATGTAGTATTTGTATGTATTTTAACGCTTTCATTTACTTTGGTTTCATTTTTGAACACTCTTTTGGTTATATATATGGATCCATCTTTGTTCATAGTTCATTTGTTCTTTTTCATCTTTTGATCGTTCTCGTAGAAGCATTAGTTTTTGTTTTAAAGCTTTCAATAAACCCTTGGTTTTCTTGATGCCACGGTTCTTTCCAAGGGTAAAGTGTTGTGTGAACCGGGTGGCTCTTCCCTATGATAGATAGCCTGACAACTTTCTTAAGTGTTGAGTCAGTTTTTTTCTTTTTATTCTTGTTTTTCAAACCTTTTTGTTGGTTAAGGGTACCTCGGGCGAACTTCACTTGGGCCTAGCACATTTGTCTCCGATCTTATGGTCAAAGACATCAAGTTGTGTCTAGATTGGTGAAAGTGGTGGCCTTGAGAGTTTTATGTTGATCGAACAACCATCGATTGGTCATATGGACCAAAGTGTGCTCGAATCTATTCCGTGGTTGTTGTGGGCCTTCGACTCCATGTCTTGGTGATCTCTGAGTGTAAGTGTGGTGAGAAAGTAGAATTGTTAGCCCAAGCACCGTACCGATGGTCTAGAACTTGCCCCGAATGTTTGTTGAGGCGAAATCCTAGGTGAAACTTGACTTGAGAAGTGAATGTAGGCCACCTTTGATCCAAATGAACATAGCATGAATCATTCCTTCCAACCTACCAATAAATGAATCCCTAGTCACCCATTTTGAGCCTAAAGCCTTATTTCTTCATAAACCAAAGTGCAAGCCTATACCCAATTTAGACCTTCTCTTGGCACCCAAAGACCTTCCCTTAAAATGAATACAAAAGAATAAGTTTGGGGGAGGAAAGACAAGATACAAACAAGGAAGGCACCAAAATGGCAAAAAGGCACAAATGCAATAAGAAAAAGAAAAGGCAATGAAAAAAAAGGAAACAAAGAGAAAAACAAGCGAGAAGTTGAAAAAGACCCAAAATGGGAGACCAAAAAGTGTTGATAAGTGAAAAATGAAGAAGGACAAATGAGAATGAATGGATCAAAGAGATAGTGCCAAATTACAAAATGGAAGAGTGCCATGGTGCCTCTCTTTCACCCCTTAAAAGAGGAAATGCCAAAAAGAGTCAAGAAGGCGTTCTATGAATGAATCAAAAGAAATGCTTTAGGGAAGGTTAAAACACTAAACCAAAGTCTTACCCTACCCAAAAAGCTTTCACAATGACTCCCAAAAAGTCCTATATGATCTCAAGTCAAGAATAGCCTACATTAGTGGATACTTACATAAAGGGCAGGCCTATGGTATCTAGTGTCGGGTTTAGGGTCTCTTCCTTGAGAGCGCGAGTGTGAAATTTTCCACATTGATATTGAGTGCAAATACCATAAAAGGTGAGATGCACTTAGGGAGAGCCGAGGGTGTGTGAGTTTGGGGTCCATAATAACCAAAGTGCTTGAGAAAGGCTCCTTGATGGATCGAGTCAACCCTCGAAGCTCTTGTGTCACACTTGAACCAAAATGCTTAGAAGTTTTCAAAAAAGGTGTCAATGATACATTTGCATTAGGGGCAATTGTTAGTCCCAATTGATGTTTGTGAGGTTACCCCCGGACAAGTAGGGGTTAATTGGTGTCTTTTCTCTGAAGGTTAGGACTTAGTTTTGATTTGCTTGAGGACAAGCAAAGGTTTAATTTTGGGGGAGTTCATAACTAGGAATTTTGCATGATTTTGAACCTCGCTTTACCTTAGCTTTGTGCAATAAATGTGTTTAAGTGGCTCTGAACTACTTACAAGTGCACTAATTTGCAGGTTTGCGCGAATAGAGGATGAATACCATCAAAGCGGCTCAAAAAGGAGTGAAACCAGCAAAGTGCCAACAAAAAGAGAATGGACTTCAAGGAAGCCTGTGCGGACCCCACTGTTTTGGTGTGCGGCCACATAGGCTAGTTCAGAGACCCAGGAGAATCAAGCAAGAGCTGCACAGACCGCACTGATTTGGTGTGCGACCGCGCAGGTGAACTTCAGAGAGAACTCAAATGCAGATCAGACCCACGCGGACCGCGAGACAAAACAGTGTGGTCCGCGTTACTGTGCTCACTCGGCCGCAGGACATATCAGTTTGGTCTGCGTGTATAAAGGATCAGAGGCCATGCAACAAGAGGATTTGTACAGTGCGGCCACATGACAAAAGTATGCGGTCCGCGTCACTGTTCCCACGTGGCCGCATGACAAAAGTGTGCGGTCCGCGTTCTTGTTCCAGAAGAGACCTTCAACATCCCAGTTACCTTACGCGGCCGCACGACAAAAGTGTGCGGTCCGCGTGAGCCCTGCAGGGGCATTTTTGTCCGGAAAGTTTAGGGTAGTATAAATAGCTTCTTTATCTTTTTTAGGTCAGATTTCATGATACACTGTAGCGGTAGAGCTCCTGAGCAACCTTATTACGCCTATTTTAGGCAATTTTGTACAAGTTTAACCTTGAATCTCATTTCCCTTTAATTATTATGTCATTTTTAGCTTTAATTTCTTCTTCTTCTTCACTTTCCATGTCTAGCTAAACCCATAGCTAGGGTTGTAGCCCAACCCTAGTGTGGGTAATTGATGGGTTAGGAGATTAAATGCATGGATGATTGTGGGTAATTGGTTTTGGGTTGAATGAATGTATTTAATTTTGATTTTGTGGTTGCAAACATGAAGTCTACATTAGTGGGTTTGGTCTCTACTTGAGAAAGAGGGTCTAAAACCTCTCATTCAATCCCAACAAGAACTTAGGATGGACCTATGAGAATGGTAGTCCTATATAACGGGTATAAACCTCGAGAGAGTAATTACCCTACTTGATCCTAGAGTTTCTTGGGCAAATTGGCCTACCCAATTGGTCTCGAGAGAGCCAATTGGGCAAAATTGTTCTCTCTACCGAGAGGTGTGAGAATGAAAGTATAGAGCAACGGCTATCTTAATATCCCATGTATCATCTCCACATTGAAATTCCATACACGTTAGTTATTCCACCTAGGCGTGAGCTACTTCCCTAGTCCCCTTTATCCCGTTAGAAATATCATACTTAGAAATAGTCTTTAGTATAATTAGACACTTCAATAGTAGAAAACAAAAATAGTTGATACTTTGAAAACACCAAAGATGTTAGAAGCTAATCTAGAAGTCAAGACTCAACTCTAGTGCAACACGATTATCACTCCAAAATTCTAACTCCCTGTGGAAATTGACCCCGTCACTATACGGGTAAGAGTTTGAGTGCCCACTCATACCTTCGGGTTGAGTTTGCCACGATCAACAGACGATTTAGAATTGAACACTGAAGATCTACTTCAAGCATGCCTAATGAACTTAGAAGAGGTAAATGGTGAAAGTCTAGCAGAATGGGTACTATCTCTGGAAGGCAAGGGGTTTTGGGAGAGAGAGCTAGAATTCGAGCCTCTATATCTAGAGAAAAGAGAGGCCCCTCCTGCAAAGCCATCCATAAAAGAGCCACCAAAGCTGGTGCTCAAACCACTACCATCTCATCTCAGGTATGAATTTCTAGGTCCTAACTCCACTTTACCTGTTATTATTTCATCTGGTTTGTTAGATGTGCAGGCTCAAAAGCTTATACAAGTACTGAAAAAATGCAAGACTGCCATTGGGTGGACCATGGCAGACATAAAAGGGATCTGCCTCACATACTGCATGCATAAGATTCTCTTAGAAGTGGGGCACAAACCTTCCAGGGAACATCAAAGAAGGCTGAACCCAAACATGAAGGAAGTGGTGAAGAAAGAGGTAATAGAGTGGCTAGACGCGAGAATTATTTTGCCAATCTCTGATAGTTGCTGGGTTAGCCCAGTTCTATATGTGCCAAAGAAAAGTGGCATGACGGTGGTGAAAAATGAGAATAATGAATTGATCTCAACAAGAACCATCACCGGGTGGAGGATATGCATGGACTATAGGAAGATGAATCTAGCCACCCGCAAGGACCACTTCCCTTCATTGATCAGATGCTTGACAGGTTGGCAGGGAGGTCACACTTTTGCTTCCTGGATGGGAACTCGAGGTACAATCAAATCTCCATAGCCCCCGAAGATACAGAGAAGACCTCCTTCACATGCCCATATGGCATTTTTGCCTTTAGGAGGATGCCATTCGGACTATGCAATTCACCTGCCACATTCCAAAGGTGCATGATGGCTATATTCACCGACATGATGGAAGACATTATGGAGGTGTTCATGGATGATTTCTCGGTGGTAGGGAATTCATTCGATGAATGCCTGGTCAATCTGATAAGAGTGTCGAACCGGTGCATGGAGACAATCTTAGTGCTAAACTGGGAGAAATGCCATTTTATTGTACAAGAAGGTATAGTATTAGGGCACTAAGTTTCAAGCAAAGGTATTGAGGTAGACCGAGCTAAAGTAGATGTCATTGCAAAGTTACCTCCACCAACATCCGTCAAGGCCATTAGAAGCTTTCTTGGACATGCCGGTTTTTACCGGAGGTTCATTAAAGATTTCTCCAAAATATCAAACCCTCTTTGTAAGTTACTTGAAAAAAATCACCCCTTTGTTTTTTCTGATGAATGCAGGATTGCTTTTGAGGAGCTGAAGAAGAGGTTGGTCACAGCACCCATCATTATTGCCCCCGACTGGCAGCAACCATTTGAGCTAATGTGCGATGCAAGTGATTATGCAGTGGGGGCAGTGCTTGGCCAAAGGAAAGACAAGCTGATGCATCCAATCTGCTATTCTAGTAGAATATTGAGTGGAGCACAACTGAACTACACATTGACGAAAAAGGAGATGCTGGCGGTAGTGTTCGCGTTCGACAAATTCAGGTCCTATCTCATAGGATCCAAAGTAATTGTATACAATGACCATGTAGCTTTAAGGTACTTAATTAATAAAAAGGACTCTAAGCCATACCTAATTCGTTGGGTGTTGCTTCTACAATAGTTCGACCTTGAAATACGTGATAGAAAGGGCACCAAAAATCAAGTCGTTGATCATTTGTCACGACTTGAAGGAGTTGAAATTGTCAAAGAGAGTGGAGAAATTCTGGAAACCTTTCCAGATGAGCAGCTGCTTACCACCACTCTCCTTGAAGTGCCATGGTATGCAGATTATGCAAATTACCTAGCCAGCGGTATTGTTCCTCACGACCTATCAGCAGTCTAGAGGAAAAAAAGATTTCGTAAAAGCCAGCTTTATTATTCGGATGAACCCTATTTGTTTAGGATATGTATCGATAACATGATCCAGAGATGCATCCCCGAGATCGAACAATCTTCTATTTTGCAGGCGTGTCATGCTTCCGCATATGGTGGTCACTTTGGAGGAGTGCGAACGGCCGCCAAGATACTTGAGGCAGGTTTTTATTGGCCAACTGTGTTTAAAGATGCACACTTGTGGGTGAAAGGTTGCAACAAATTTCAACGCACCGGGAACATCTTCCGGCATCATGAGATGCCAATGAACCCAATTCAACAAGTGGAAGTGTTTGATGTTTGGGGAATAGACTTCATGGGGCCCTTTGTCAGCTAATACGGCAAAAAATACATACTTGTTACGGTAGACTATGTGTCCAAATGGGTGGAAGTTGTAGCATTACCCACCAATGATGCTAAGGTAGTGGTGGGTTTTCTGAAGAAGAACATTTTCACCCATTTCGGGACTCCAAGGGCAATCATCAGTGATGGGGGTACACACTTTTGCAACCGGGCATTCGAGAAATTGTTGGCCAAATATGATGTGAAACACCGGGATGCAAATCCATATCACCCGCAGACCAGCGGGCAAGTTGAGGTCTCCAACAGGGAGATAAAGAGTGTATTAACAAAAACAGTGAACGCCACAAGGACTGACTGGTCCAGGAAGCTCGATGATGCATTATGGGCATATAGGACAACATTCAAGACACCAATTGGCATGTCACCATACAAATTGTTGTTTGGGAAAGCTTGTCATCTACCTGTGGAACTAGAGCACAAAGCATGGTGGGCACTGAAACAATTAAATCTCAGCTGGGATGAAGCGGGGAAATCTAGAATTATCGGGTTGCACGAGTTGTAAGAATTCCGGTATCCGGCCTTCGAGAGCACAAGACTATACAAAGAACGGATGAAGCGGATTCACGACCAGAACATCATAGAGCGTAGCTTCAAAAACGGGGACAAGGTACTGTTATATAACTCAAGATTATAGTTGTTCTCGCTCAAATTAAAATTAAGGTAGTCAGGCCCTTTTCGGGTGATTGAGGCATTAGATTTAGGCGCTGTGGAAATTCAAACCATTGATGGTTCACGTACATTCAAAGTAAATGGACAACGGTTGAAACCTTGTGTTGCCATGGATGACATCGAGGACAAGGTGGAACTACGGTTAGAGGAACCTCAAAGGCCTAGCGAGCTTTGAAATGCACTAAGTTGAGTCGTGCCGCGATGTTAAATCAGGCACTACGTGGGAGGCAACCCACGAACTTGTTGTAAGTGTACTCATTATAGTTAGTCTATATTAAAACAGATCTGCTGCCAAGCAAAAAATATCAGAGAGGGGAAAAACAACCCCTCTGATTCTCACATGTTCGAGGTCCATCCGCGACCGCGGACGAACCACGAACGACAGCGGTCAGTTCCGCGGCGGACAAGTATAAAAAAAATTCTCTTTTATTCCCCCCCCCCCCTTTCTTTTAATTAACCTAAAACACAAACTCCCCCTTATTCCCCCAAACCAACCGCCACCCCTCCCCATATCTCTCTCTCTCTCTCAAATTCTCTCCTCCTTCTCTCAACCCCCTCTCTTCAATTCTTCTCCCAACAACCCCTCTACATCAATCTTTTTCATCTTCTACACTTCTCCAACACTTCATAGTAAGTTTTCTTCTTTGTTTTTCTTTCTTTTTTCTTTTCTCTCTCTAATTTTTATCATTAGTTGTAGAATTGTACAATACATGCTAGTAGTAGTAGATTCTATTTAAATTAATTTGTTTGTGTAGTGTAGTTCGAGTATGATTTTTATTGTAGCATTGTCGGTATTTTTGTGATTGTTGGTAGTGTTGGTATTGTTGGGTCTCCAATATAGTTAATTGTGTTAATTTTGTTGTTTTGGAGACCCAATGTGATGGGTGATATAGTTGGTGCTTTGGTTAGCCAATGTGGGCAATTGTATGGTTGTAGTATTTGGATGTTGAATTTTTAGGGGAGATATTGCCCAACTTGTTAGTTTTTTGTTGTTGTATAAAATCGGAGATGGTGTAGGTTTAATTGGGTCATGTTAGATTGCCAAAAGAAATAAGTGTGGGTTGCTTGAGGTGACTTGGTGAATTTGTTAGATAAATGGTTAATTGTAGGAGCTATGGGATGATAGCACTAAAGAGAATATTGTGGTAGTCCACGCATGGTGAAGTCTGAGTAGCCAACCGATGTTCTAACATTATGGAAATTTTTTGGTTGTTTCTCTTTTGTGCAGGATTATGGCTCCTAAAAGATCACGGCATGCAGCTAGCTCATCTAGGCAATCAACCTATGACGAGTCTAGATTCAGAAGCGAGGAGGCGGAAGCTGACTTCCATGCCAAGGCTACTAAAGCTTGGCTCCAGGAAATTGAAATTGACAGGCTAGCCATTCTGACTGAAAAGCCCGAGATATATGATGAAATCCGTCGCCGCGAAATGGAGTTCTTGTTCGACGCACCAGCCCTCGTGAACAAGATGCTGGTGAGGGAGTTCTATGCTAATGCTCCCTACGGGATGTCCAGAGAAGTCTTCGTCCGAGGTAAGTACGTTTGGGCTCATGTACAAACTATTAGGCGGGCTTTTAGACTGCCAACTTGTAACGACCCGGCCCGTCGTTACGGTAATTACCACCCCGTTACCTTGCATTTACATATATTATGTTTTTAAAACAGTATTAGAGTATATCGGGTGAGTTAGGAGTGATTTGGATTGAAAATGAAGCAAATAGCATGTTTGAAGGAAGCTTGAATATGAAAAGTCAACCAAGAGTTGACTATTGAGTTAGAGTGCTCGGAACCGGATTCTGATGATTCGGTTAGTTCCGGAAGGTGATTTGTGACTTAGGAGAGCGATCGGAATTGAATTTGGAGGCCCGGTGTAGAAATAGGCTTGAATTGGCTAAGGTTGAATTTTGGCGAAATCCGAACGGTAGGTGAGATTTTGATCCGGGGGTCGGAATGGAATTCCGACAGTGGCAGTAGCTTCGTTAGGTGATTTTGGATATGCCTGCAAATTTTCAGGTCATTCGGACATCGTTTGATCGGGTTTTGGATTGAATGTTAGTTTTGAAAGTTTTGAATAAACATAAGCTTGAATCCGTGTGTAATTGATGATTTTGATGTTTAGGATGGTGTTTTTATGATTGGAACAAGTCCGTATCGTGTTTTGGAGTATGTTGGTGGTTTTCGTTGGGGTCCCGGGGGCCTCGGGGTGAATCCGGACCATCATCCGGCATTTTTGGAGTATGAAAAGTCTGCTGTAAATTGCAGGTTGGTGCAGCAGGCCTTAAGCCTTCGCGTTCGCGAGGGCTAGGCTCGCGTTCGCGTAGGCTGAGGGAAAATGGTCATCGCGTTCGCGAGGGCACTGCCGCGTTCGCGTAGGCTGGGGCCAGTTGGCCATCGCGTTCGCGAGGTAACATGCCGCGTTCGCGAAGGAGAAGGTTGGAACGCATCGCGTTCGCGTGGGTGAAGGACGCGGACGCGTAAGAGGAAAAGACGAAGCATCGCGTTCGCGTGGTATGGGACGCGAACGCGTAGAGGAAAAATCCGGGCTAGGAAGATTGGTCTTCGCGAACGCGTGACTTTACGTCGCGTTCGCGATGAAGGAACGGAGCAAGGCATCGCGTTCGCGTGGAGACCATCGCGAACGCGTAGGGTAAAATCGTCTGGCAGTGAATTAAAATCACAGAACAGAGGGCTCTCGGGTTCATTAACCCAAAACTCAATTTTTGAGCCCTAGAGAGAAGAAATCACGGGAAAACGCTGGGAAATCATCGGGTATTCGTCGGAGGTAAGATTCTTGACTCAAAAACATCAATTTATGGTAGTATTAGCATCAATCTTCATGAAATTGGGTTGAAATCTTGAAGAAATGTGGCTTAAGTATTAAAAACGGGATTTTTGGATTTGGAGGGTCATTTGAACTCCGATTTCGATAAATTTTATATGCACGGACTCGTGGCGAGATAAGGATCGCGTTGGTGCTAATTTCGGAATTTTCCGAGCAGTGGGGCCCGGGGTCGGGTTTTACCAACTTAGTGTAATTATGCTAATTTCATGTAAATTGAAGTGGGTTATGATTATTTGACCCGTAATTGATGTAATTATTGTGGTTTGACTAGATTCCACGCACGAGGGAGCTAAATTCAAAGGAAAGGGCATTGCGGAGTAGTCGTCGCGCCGTATTGAGGTGAGTAATATATGTGGGTGATGACCAGCGGGTTCGAAACCCCGGTATACCACTTTGTGACGCTGTATAGCGGCGAGACACGCACACTCTTGAGAGTGCGGGGTCGATCATGAATTGGAGACTATATATTAGTCCAACCTGTTGATACTGTATTATTGGCTATTCTAGAGCCGTCGAACCTCCTTCTCGGATGGTTGCATATATATATTGTGATAATGGCTACTCTTGAGCCGAGGAACCCCCTTCTTGGGCGGTTGATTATACATGTGGGCCGTGAGCCAGTTATTGGATCCCGCGAGGATCGTTATCATTGTCTTATCATATAGACATGCTAGTTTACTACTAGTCCGCAGCTATTTTTGTTATTATGCTAATTCCAATCTCTGGAACTTGGTATTACTGTTTTCCAACTGAAAAATGATAAAAGAGTTTTCAAAAACTATTTTTGAGCCTGCGAGGTTGTATCTGCATATTAGCTGACTAGTAGTGGATCGGGCTGCGCGCCGCAGCAGGATATATGTTGGATCGGACTGCACGCCGCAGGAATATCTCTATGAGATGTGCTTGGGCTGTAGGAGCCCCTCCGGAGTCTGAACCCCCACGGTGAGCACGGGTACCCAAAATTGGAGTCGGGCTACACGCCGTAGCGGTCATATCATGCATTGCATTGCATTTAGCTACATCTGCTAGCTGTTATACTGTTTTGCTGGTACTTATTGGTACAGGTACAGTTGATATTGATTCTGTGACGGGGTATTCGATTACAGCTTTACATAGTGCTTTATTGCGGATTTCTTATCTGCTGTGTCTTACCCTTGTTTATTACCACTGAGTCTGACAGTACTCATTTTACTCCCTGCACCTTGTGTGCAGATCCAGGTACCTCTCAGCAGTGATCCAGTAGCTGTGCGAGGCGACGTTTGTGGATATTCGAGGTAGCTGCAGAGTCCGCAGGACCCGATAATTCCTTCCTACTGTCTTTCGATTTTGTATTGACATTTCATTCCGCACTTGGTATTTTGTAACCTTTATACACTCATGTTCTGTTAGAGGCTCATGACTCTTGACCCTTGGTCTATGGGAGTTGATGTATTAGGGGACTTGGTTCCCTGTTCTCGTTATTTGTATCGTTATTTCTTGAATTAATTTGCTTAAATGGGCTAAAAGAGAGCGTCTAGCTCCGTTGTTTATATTGATTGGTCAGGCTGGCTTAGCAATGTGCTGGGCGCCATCACGACCGGATTTGGGGTCGTGACAAGTTGGTATCAGAGCCTAGGTTTACTAGGCCTCGTGAGTCTTGAGCCGGTTAGTAGAGTCTTGTGGATCGGTACGGGGACGCCTGTACTTATCCTCGGGAGGCTGCGAACCTTTAGGAAAACTTCACTTTTCTTGAACTCTGTCGTGCGATCTTGTTGTTCTGAGAACTGAACTTCTATATTATATTCTCTCGCAGATGGCGAGAACGCGAGCATCGGGACGAGGTGGACGACCTCCGTTGCCACCTGTTAGAGGCCGTGGGTGCGGTCGTGCTAGAGGTAGAGGTAGGGTGGCTGAGGCAGTGCCAGCTGACCCGCCTGTTGTACCAGTTCAGGAGCAGGCCCCAGTGGTTGAAGCTCCAGCAGCCCCAGTTCAGGGCCAGACTATATCTATTGCTATTCACGGTCGTCGGGAGACTCTTGCCCGGATATTATCGGTGTGTTCCGGTTTGGCTCGGGTAGTTTCGGCTACCGCTACGTAGCGACATCTCGGTCGGGGGTGGTCGACGGACCCCTGCGGCTCGCGCACACCGATCCGGTTGTTCGGGGACTTCGGATGCCGAAGGTCGTCCCCGCTCGGTGGTTGCACCGGTTATTCCTCCGAGCTGCACCGGCTCCGGCTCCAGAGCATATGGTTCGAGTTATGCCCGAGGACGAGCGGCGTCGTCTTGAGAGATTTGGTAGACTTCGGCCACCCCATTTCGGTGGCGTTGAGGGCGAGGATGCCCGGGGTTTCTTGGATAAGTGTCAGAAGATGTTGCGTACGGCTGGTATTCTTGAGTCCGGCGGAGTTTCATTTACTACATTTCAGTTCACCGGTCCCGCATTTGATTGGTGGGAGGAGTTTGAGAGGCGTAGGCTTGCAAGAGCAACACCTCTCACATGGCAGCAGTTCTCTACTCTCTTTCTAGAGAAATATGTACCTCGGTCTCGTCGCGAGGAGCTACGTCGCCGGTTCGAGTGGTTGATTCAGGGCGACATGTCTGTGACCCAGTATGAGCTCGGATTCACACGGTTGGCTAGGCATGCCACATGGATGATCCCTAATGATAGGGAGAGGATCGGGAGGTTCATTGATGGCCTCAACTACTCTATCCGTATTCTTATGACCGGCGAGCGAGTTCTGTCATCATCGTTTGAGCAGGGTTGCTGATATGGCACGCTCCGTTGAGGCGGATCGTCGCCGAGAGAGAGGAGCGGGAGGCCGAGAGGCCTCGTGGTTCAGTGGTAGTTTCGGTGGTGCTCCATCTAGAGGGCATTCCCAGCAGGAGCAGAGGTCGCTCATCTAGACCTTCTCATTCGGGCCGCCCGAGAGCAGAGCGGAGGTTCTCATGGTCGAGGTCGACGAGGATTTCGGCCAGGGTTCTTCTGCGGCGAGGGGTTCCCTTCAGTACCCTTCTCCGGCACCGGGTGCATGTTATGAGTGTGGTGAGTTTGGCCACATGAGGAGACATTGCCCTCGTCTACGTAGGGGCGGGACTCAGCAGAGGGATCAGCCCTCCTCTTCGGCACCATCTCGGTCTAGTAGAGGTGGAGGTCGGTCTTCTCGTGGACGCCCCGGGGGCGAGGAGAGATCCGGTGGAGGCCGAGGCACGGTTCTATGCACTTCCGACGGGCGTGATGCGAGTTGCCTCCGATGCTGTGATTACGGGTATCATTTATGTCTGTCACGGAGATGCCTCTGTTCTATTTGATCCGGGGTCCACATATTCTTACGTGTCCTCTTATTTTGCACATCACTTGGGTGCGACTCGTGGTATTCTTGATTTACTGTTCATGTATCCACCCCGTGGGTGATACGATTGTTGTGGATCATGTCTATAGATCCTGTGTTATATCTATTGGGGGTGTGGACAGGCAGAGTTGTTATTGTTGGGTATGGTGGATTTTGATGTTATATTGGGTATGGAGTGGTTGTCTCCGTACCATGCTGTATTGGACTGTCATGCTAAGACAGAGTTACGTTGGCCATTCCTGGTATTTCTCGGATTGAGTGGCGGGGTTCGACCGATTTCGTCCCTAACCGTGTTATTTCGTTCTTAAAAGCTCGGAAGATGGTTGAAAAAGGGTGTTTATCGTACTTAGCTTTTGTGAGAGATGTGGGAGTCGAGTCTCCTAGCATTGATTATGTACCTATTGTGAGGGATTTTCTAGATGTATTCCCCTCAGACCTGCCGGGCATGCCGTCGGACAGGGATATTGATTTTGGCATTGACTTGGTGCCGGGCACTCAGCCCATATCTATTCCTCCTTATCGTATGACACAGGCTGAGTTGAAAGAACTGAAAGAGCAGCTTCAAGAACTCCTAGATAAGGGGTTTATTCGGCCGAGTGTGTCGCCGTGGGGTGCACCAGTCCTGTTTGTTAAGAAGAAGGACGGATCTATGAGGATGTGTATTGACTATAGGCAGCTAAACAAAGCAACAGTGAAGAATAAGTATCCTCTGCCTCGTATTGATGATTTGTTTGATCAGCTCCAGGGAGCTAGGGTGTTCTCGAAGATTGATCTTCGTTCGGGCTACCATCAGCTGAAGATTAGAGAGTCTGACATTATGAAGACTGCATTCCGGACCAGATATGGTCACTATGAGTTCCTTGTGATGTCTTTTGGGCTGACCAACGCCCCAGCAGCATTTATGCATCTGATGAACAGTGTATTCGGGCCGTATCTTGATTCATTTGTGATCGTATTCATTGATGACATACTTGTCTACTCTCGTAGCCAGGAGGAGCATGCTCGGCACTTGAGTATTGTGTTGCAGAGATTGAGGGAGGAGAAGTTGTATGCCAAGTTCTCCAAATGTGAGTTATGGCTTGAGTCCGTGGCATTCTTAGGGCACGTGGTGTCCTGTGATGGTATTCAGGTAGATCCGAGGAAGGTCGAGGCAGTGCAGAGTTGGCCCAGACCGACCTCAGTTTCTGAGATCCGTAGCTTTATGGGATTGGCAGGGTATTATCGCCGATTCGTCCAGGGATTCTCTTCTATTGCCTCACCCTTGACTAGATTGACTCAGAAGGGTATTCCTTTCTTATGGTCCGAGGAGTGCGAGGAGAGCTTTCAGAAGCTCAAGACAGCACTGACCACAGCACCAGTCTTGATTCTACCGACAGCTTCAGGTTCTTATACTGTATATTGTGATGCCTCGGGAGTGGGCATTGGTTGTGTGTTGATGCAGGAGGGTAGAGTTATTGCATATGCTTCTCGTCAGCTAAAGCCCCACGAGAAGAACTACCCTGTTCATGATTTGGAGTTAGCTGCTATTGTTCATGCCTTGAAGATTTGGAGGCATTATCTATATGGTGTATCTTGTGATGTATATACGGACCACCGCAGCCTTCAGCATTTGTTTAAGCAAAAAGATCTAAATTTGAGGCAGCGGAGATGGCTTGAATTGCTTAAAGACTATGATATTACTATCTTGTATCATCCGGGAAAGCCAATGTAGTGGCTGATGCATTGAGCCGGAAGGCTATTAGTATGGGCAGTTTGGCGTATATTCCGGTTGGGGAGAGACCCCTAGCAGTTGATGTTCAGGCGTTAGCTAACCAGATGGTAAGGCTGGATATTTCTGAGCCCGGTCGGGTGATGGCTTATGTAGTAGCTCGTTCTTCTTTATATGATCGTATTCGAGAGCGCCGGTATGATGATCCACACTTACTTGTCCTTAAGGACAGAGTTCAGCATGATGATGCTAGAGATGTCACTATTGATAGTGATGGTGTATTGCGGATGCAGGGCCGGATATGCGTGCCCAATGTTGATGGCCTTCGTGAGTTGATATTGGAGGAGGCCCATAGCTCGCGGTATTCTATTCATCCAGGAGCCGCGAAGATGTATCAGGATTTGAAGCAGCATTACTGGTGGAGAAAGATGAAGAAAGATATTGTGAGCCATGTGGCTCGGTGTCTAAACTGTCAGCAGGTCAAGTATGAGCATCGGAGACCTGGTGGTGTATTCCAGCGTATTGATATTCCGGAGTGGAAGTGGGAAAGAATAACTATGGACTTTGTTAGTGGACTCCCTCGGACGGCGAGGAAGTTTGATTCAGTTTGGGTGATTGTGGATAGGTTGACTAAGTCAGCTCACTTCATCCCAGTGTGTACTACCTATACCTCGGAGCGGTTGGCAGAGATATTCATCCGTGAGATAGTGAGATTGCATGGAGTTCCTATTTCCATTATATCAGACAGAGGTACCCAGTTCACATCTCAGTTCTGGAGGACATTTCAGCGAGAGTTGGGTTCACAGGTAGAGTTGAGCACAGCATTTCATCCACAGACGGATGGGCAGTCTGAGCGTACTATTCAGATATTGGAGGACATGTTGCGTGCTTGTGTCATTGATTTTGGTGGTTCATGGGCTGATTATTTGCCTTTGGCGGAGTTTGCTTATAATAATAGCTATCAGTCCAGCATTCAGATGGCACCGTATGAAGCTTTATATGGGAGACGGTGTAGATCTCCAGTCGGTTGGTTCGAGCCCGGCGAGGCTAGGTTGTTAGGGACAGAGTTAGTCCAAGATGCTTTAGATAAGGTGAAGGTGATTCAGGAGAGACTTCGCACAGCTCAGTCGCGTCAGAAGAGTTATGCAGACCGAAAGGTCCGAGATGTGTCTTATTCGGTAGGTGAGAAGGTGTTGCTGAAAGTTTCGCCTATGAAGGGTGTTATGAGGTTTGGAAAGAAAGGAAAGTTGAGCCCAAGGTTCATTGGACCTTTTGAGGTGCTTAGGAAAGTTGGGGAGGTGGCTTATATGCTTGCTTTGCCACCCGGTTTGTCGGGAGTTCACCCGGTGTTCCATGTATCTATGCTCCGGAAGTATGTCGGAGACCCGTCTCATGTGTTGGACTTCAGCACGATACAGCTAGATGAGGATTTGACTTATGATGTGGAACCAGTAGCCATTTTGGGTCGACGGGTTCGTAAGCTGAGATCTAAGGATATAGCTTCAGTGAAAGTGCAGTGGAGAGGTCGTCCTGTGGAGGAAGCAACTTGGGAGACCGAGCAGGAAATGCGGAGCAGATATCCACACTTATTTGATGCTCCGGGTATGTTTCTTAACCCGCTCGCGGACGAGCGTTTGTTTAAGTTGGGGAGAATGTAACGACCCGGCCCGTCGTTACGGGAATTATCACACCGTTACCTTGCATTTACATATATTATGTTTTTAAAGCAGTATTAGAGTATATCGGGTGAGTTAGGAGTGATTTGGATTGAAAATGAAGCAAATAGCATGTTTGAAGGAAGCTTGAATATGAAAAGTCAACCAAGAGTTGACTATTGAGTTAGAGTGCTCGGAACCGGATTCTGATGATTCGGTTAGTTCCGGAAGGTGATTTGTGACTTAGGAGAGCGATCGGAATTTAATTTGGAGACCCGGTGTAGAAATAGGCTTGAATTGGCTAAGGTTGAATTTTGGCGAAATCCGAACGGTAGGTGAGATTTTGATCCGGGGGTCGGAATGGGATTCCGACAGAGTTGCAATAGCTTCGTTAGGTGATTTTGGATATGCCTGCAAATTTTCAGGTCATTCGGACATCGTTTGATCGGGTTTTGGATTGAATGTTAGTTTTGAAAGTTTTGAATAAACATAAGCTTGAATCCGTGTGTAATTGATGATTTTGATGTTTAGGATGGTGTTTTTATGATTGGAACAAGTCCGTATCGTGTTTTGGAGTATGTTGGTGGTTTTCGTTGGGGTCCCGGGGGCCTCGGGGTGAATCCGGACCATCATCCGGCATTTTTGGAGTATGAAAAGTCTGCTGTAAATTGCAGGTTGGTGCAGCAGGCCTTAAGCCTTCGCGTTCGCGAGGGCTAGGCTCGCGTTCGCGTAGGCTGAGGGAAAATGGTCATCGCGTTCGCGAGGGCACTGCCGCGTTCGCGTAGGCTGGGGCCAGTTGGCCATCGCGTTCGCGAGGTAACATGCCGCGTTCGCGAAGGAGAAGGTTGGAACGCATCGCGTTCGCGTGGGTGAAGGACGCGGACGCGTAAGAGGAAAAGACGAAGCATCGCGTTCGCGTGGTATGGGACGCGAACGCGTAGAGGAAAAATCCGGGCTAGGAAGATTGGTCTTCGCGAACGCGTGACTTTACGTCGCGTTCGCGATGAAGGAACGGAGCAAGGCATCGCGTTCGCGTGGAGACCATCGCGAACGCGTAGGGTAAAATCGTATGGCAGTGAATTAAAATCACAGAACAGAGGGCTCTCGGGTTCATTAACCCAAAACTCAATTTTTGAGCCCTAGAGAGAAGAAATCACGGGAAAACGCTGGGAAATCATCGGGTATTCGTCGGAGGTAAGATTCTTGACTCAAAAACATCAATTTATGGTAGTATTAGCATCAATCTTCATGAAATTGGGTTGAAATCTTGAAGAAATGTGGCTTAAGTATTAAAAACGGGATTTTTGGATTTGGAGGGTCATTTGAACTCCGATTTCGATAAATTTTATATGCACGGACTCGTGGCGAGATAAGGATCGCGTTGGTGCTAATTTCGGAATTTTCCGAGCAGTGGGGCCGGGGTCGGGTTTTACCAACTTAGTGTAATTATGCTAATTTCATGTAAATTGAAGTGGGTTATGATTATTTGACCCGTAATTGATGTAATTATTGTGGTTTGACTAGATTCCACGCACGAGGGAGCTAAATTCAAAGGAAAGGGCATTGCGGAGTAGTCGTCGCGCCGTATTGAGGTGAGTAATATATGTGGGTGATGACCAGCGGGTTCGAAACCCCGGTATACCACTTTGTGACGCTGTATAGCGGCGAGACACGCACACTCTTGAGAGTGCGGGGTCGATCATGAACTGGAGACTACATATTAGTCCAACTTGTTGATATTGTATTATTGGCTATTCTAGAGCCGTCGAACCTCCTTCTCGGATGGTTGCATATATATATATTGTGATAATGGCTACTCTTGAGCCGAGGAACCCCTTCTTGGGCGGTTGATTATACATGTGGGCCGTGAGCCAGTTATTGGATCCCGCGAGGATCGTTATCATTGTCTTATCATATAGACATGCTAGTTTACTACTAGTCCGCAGCTATTTTTGTTATTATGCTAATTCCAATCTCTGGAACTTGGTATTACTGTTTTCCAACTGAAAAATGATAAAAGAGTTTTCAAAAACTACTTTTGAGCCTGCGAGGCTGTATATGCATATTAGCTGACTAGTAGTGGATCGGGCTGCGCGCCGCAGCAGGATATATGTTGGATCGGACTGCACGCCGCAGGAATATCTCTATGAGATGTGCTTGGGCTGTAGGAGCCCCTCCGGAGTCTGAACCCCCACGGTGAGCACGGGTACCCAAAATTGGAGTCGGGCTACACGCCGTAGCGGTCATATCATGCATTGCATTGCATTTAGCTACATCTGCTAGCTGTTATGCTATTTATTGGTAATTGTTAGTACAGGTACAGTGAATATTGATTCTGTGACAGGGTAGCTGATTATAGCTTTACATAGTGCTTTATTGCGGATTTCTTATCTGCATTGTCTTACCCTTGTTTATTACCACTGAGTCTGGCAGTACTCATTTTACTCCCTGCACCTTGTGTGCAGATCCAGGTACCTCTCAGCAGTGATCCAGTAGCTGTGCGAGGCGACGTTTGTGGATATTCGAGGTAGGTGCAGAGTCCGCAGGACCCGATATTCCTTCTTACTGTCTTGATTTTGTATTGACTTTTCTTTCCGCACTTGGTATCTTTTAAACCTTATACACTCATGTTCAGTAGAGGCTCGTGACTCTTGACCCTTAGTCTATGGGAGTTGATGTATTATGGGACTTGGTTCCCCGTTTTCGTTATATGTATCGCTATTGCTTCGTGATTTAATATGCTTAAATGGGCTAAAGAGAGCGTCTAGCTCCGTTGTTTATATTGATTGGTCAGGCTGGCTTAGCAATGTGCTGGGCGCCATCACGACCGGATTTGGGGTCGTGACACAACTTTTACTAGTGACGTGGAATACTACCACGATAGGCCTGGTGTCACCTGGGACACCTTAATTGAGGCCTTATGTGTTGATGGTATCCCAGTCTGGATAAGAAACAAAACACCCCACTCTAACTATTTCACCCACACTGCTAAATGTTGGTCCACAATCATATGTAACCGGTTCTTGCCCTCAAGCAACACCACTGATGTGAACTTCAATAGGGCACTACTAACATGGTGCTTTATAACCCAGCGGGACGTGGACATCGCCCGCCTGATTAGTGATGAAATGGTGCTGAGGGGATCCCTCTAAGCCAAGGGTATCTATTACCTATCTCTCGTCACTACTCTGTGTCTCGGCCATTGGACTTTGGTCCTTGCCACGAAAGGTAATCTCCCCCCAAAAGCTCCATTCAGAGCTTCTCAAATCCGGGTGGGCCGAGACAATAACCCAATTGACTTGGATGCTAAGGCTGACCCTGTGCCGGTTGTCCGGGCCAGGCATTCCACTGACTCAGCCGGACCTTCTAGGCACGCTTATCATGGAGCGGGCATGTCTAGGTCCGATTCTACTAGACATATGCTTAGGTCTATGGAGGAGGAGGTTGGGGACTTACGCACCTCCGTGGATGGTTTACCCACGCGCTTAGATGTGATGTCTCAGAGGCAAGCTCGGTTGGAAAATAGATTCATGGCATGGTTCTGAGCACTGGGTCGAGCATGTCACGTCGACCCCTCCACCGTCTCCGACTCTGAGTGAGTCATAGGTAAGTTTTCTCGCCCTTCTGAGCTATATTTGTATTATTATGTCATGAGGACATGACATGATTTTAAGTGTGCGGTGGGAAACTTATCTTGTTTATATTGTACATAGCAGTTGTAGTTGTAAATAATATTAGCTGGCTTGGCCCAACGATGGACACTTGCCGACGGGTTTCTTAAGTGTCTAAGTCAGAATAAAAACACAAAAGAAATTTAAAAATTTTGAAAAATCCAAAAATATTAGTAGAGGAATCTTCGTGATGATGGACTATTTAGGACAAGTACTCTTGAGGGAAGTAGTCCACGTAGGAATTTTTCTTTCTTGTATTTTTTTTTCTATGTAGTGTATCACTTCCCCCTTGGTTTTTCTTTAGACCACGGTTCTTTTCCAAGGGTTTTTATTGAACCGGGTTAGGTAGATTTTTCTTTTTTAGGATTAGAGGGCAAAAGTTGACATGTAACCCCAAGTATGCACATTAGGAAAACTTAATTGAACTTGAGAATGTATTATCTAAGCTTGACTGTAGATTATAGGATATGCCTTAAATTGCACAATACAGCTTGCTTGAACATTGATAGGACTTTGTAGATGAACTGGATTCTAAATGAGTTGCATGATATATGTGTGGGAGATTTTACTTACATTATATGTTTTACATGATACCTAGAACTTGCCATGTGTATTTGCAAAGCGAAATAGAAGTTGTTTGGTTGTAGAGATGATACAGGCATTTCATTGTGTAATCCCATAAATCAATAAGACATGGATTCACCTGTAAATAATATCCTAGTTAACCCCTTTGAGCTTAAAGCCTATTCTTTGATAACCCTTGAATGTTCATGAAAAATCGAAATCTTATATTGTTCTACTTTACCTCCTAGAAGCACTTGTGTTGTAATGAATATGCAAAAGTCTAAGTGTAGGGTAAAGGGAAGTTGAAAAAGGGGGAAATCAAGATGAATGGTAGAAAATGGTGAACTGGCAAAATAATGTAAATGCGTTGCAAGGCAATGAGAAAAAAAAGAGCTATATCAATGTATATATGTAAAGTAGAAAGGCCGGTTACACCAACAAAAGAAAATTGGAAATTAAAAGCAAATAAAGTGAAGGAATGTTTATGGGAGACATAAGGAAGAAAACTAAAAGGGAAGTTGTGAAAAAGAAAGAAAGTGCTTAGTGAGGTTAGCCACTATAACCAAAAGTATCCTACCCGTCCCGTAGCCAACATTACAACCCTTAAAGACCTCTTGATCTATGATTAAATAACTCGATTAGTGGAGTACTACACTAGGGGCAAGCCTATGGTGTGTCAGTATGCATATGAATGTTCTTTGTTGAGAGTGAGTGAATTTTTCCTATATCTATAAGTTCCATGTTCTAAATTGTCTATATGTGGGAACTTCTCTCAATAAATTGTGTGAGGGCATGTAACTCAAAAGGAAGATGGTAAATTTGCAAGTTTGTGATAATTATTAGAGTAAGCAATAATGTATTGGCATGTGAGTTTACGGTTAGGTAAGGATTGTGCATGTCTTAGGTTAATCATGAAAGATAGCTTTTGTGACATAATTTGGGGGAGACATTAATAAAATTGGCCTATAGTGTGATTAAGGTTTCTCGAGGACGAGCAAAGGTTTAAGTGTGGGGTATTGATAACAGGTGAATTTGACTATAATTATGCCCTAAATAATCACACTTTATTGTTGAATTGATATTGTTTATGATGACAAAATGCTTTTATTAGTGTTTATTGGTGCGTTATAGGTACACATGAACCATTGGAGACTAAAGGGCTATTTTGGAGTCATAGGATGGTAAAAAGGCCAAGTGAAGAGTTGAAGTGAAGTTGGCATGAAAAAAATTGAAGTATAAATTTCGGAACACTGTTCATTCGCGGTTCACTCGTGACCGTGAATGAACCGCGTAAAAACATGGTCACGGAACCTTTGGAGATTCAGAGGCATTCACTGTTCGCGGTTCGCTCGCGACCGCGAATGAACCGCGGAGGCTGCCGCAGATTTTAAGGACAACTTTGTAAAAACTCAATTTTTAAGACCTAAACCCTCTATATAAACCTAGAATTCGCCCAAGAGAGGCAAGTATTGTATTATTACCTAATTTTCCAAGATTATTAGTAAGAGAAAACTCTCTCAACTTATTTCTTTCTTTTATATTAATTCTTTGATTATGAATTCAATTATTATTCTTGTTTCTTTGATTATGAGTAGCTAATTCCTTATCTAAGGTTTTGATGGAACCTATTGGGTGATGAACTTCTCGTTTAGGTGATTACAAATTGTTAGCTAGATTTCTATTTGTTCAACTTCGTTCTTGTTGTAGTTAATTGGTAGAGCTCCCGATTAGCTGTGCCTATTTAATGTGCATAACTTGGAAAAGAGTGCATATTTAGGTATATTGTTGAACAACACCACACCTAGGTTAGTGGAGGAATCTATAACTTTAGGCGTAAAGACGGGATTAGGAATAACAAAGTCTTGGGTGCAATCTTAAGTGAACTATTCAAATTAAAGCTAGCTAGGGTAGCTCGGGAGAGTGCACTAGTAAATTATTGTAGTTGCCTTGATATGAACCAACTACTAGTTTCACGGGCTCGACCGCTAATGGCTTTTTCATTGGCAACTCAGCTGATGCTTTCTCCTTTTCAACCTCTCCTTCCACTTTGTTATTAGCTTTAATCATCATCACTGATTGAGAAGGTTTCTTACTTCTCTCTCCCTGTTCCAACTCTATCATGTGCGTCTCATGATGAGCTGGCAATGGATTCTGTGTGATATTATGAGTTTCTGGAGCCTGCACCTCGATCCTCCTAGCATCAATAAGCTCCTATATGGCAGATTTTAGGTTCCAACCATTTTCTGTATCATGTCCCAGCTCCCCGGAACTATATTCACATCGGATTGATTGGTCAAGGTTTCTGGGTGGTGGGTTTGGAATTTTTGGCTCAATAGGGCTTAGCATCACTAGCTCCCTCAGGCGGTGAAAAATACTGGTATATGACTCCCCTAACGGAGTGAATGTTTTCTTTTCTTGGGCTATGTTTCCTCTTACTTCCTGATCTGGACGGAAGCTAGGTCTATTTGGATTTTTGTATGTTTTGGAAGACGGGTAGGTGTTTTGTGCATGGTAGACATTTTGTAGGGTTGGGGTTCACCATACATGTGGAGGCGGTGAATAATGTTAAGCATGTGGGACGGAAAAATGTGGAGTGGTGGGAGGATAATATGGTGGAGGTGGGTTGTAGGGTGCTGGTGGATATGGTTGGTATGGACGAGGTGGATGATGATATGTATTTGGGCCCCGAGACCACGATCTACTTTCGACGGCCGCAACTTCCTCCTTCTTCTTTTTGCCAATTGATCCCCAGTTCCTGTTTGTATTGCCTGGTTTGTGGCCTTAATAGCCAAATAACTCATGATCTTATTTGTTTTAATCCCTCTTCTACGAAGCTTCCCATTTTCACCACCTCATTGAAAGTTTTTCCAATTGCCGATACCATGTGACCATAGTAAGTTGGATCTAAAGCCTATAGAAAGTAGTCCACCATTTCTATTTCCTTCATGGGAGGGTCTAGTCGTGCAGCCTTCTCCCTCCATTTGAACCCGTACACCCGGAAACTTTCCTCAGGTTTCTTCTCCATTTTTGTTAGTGACAGCCTGTCAGGGATTATCTCTAGATTGTACCGAAAGTTGTTGGCGAATGACCGAGCTAGGTTATCCCATATGAACCACCTGGTGTGATCCTGTCGGATATACCACTTCAGCGCTGAACCACTCAAGCTCTGGGTAAAATAAGCCATCAATAATTCGTCTCTTCCCCCTGCTCCACGCATTTTACTACAGTAACCCCTCAGATGGGCTACTGGATCTCTGTGTCCGTCGTACATATCAAACTTAGGTAGCTTAAATCCGGCCAGGAGCTGCACCTTCGAAAACAAGCATAAATCTTTATACGCGACGCTCACTTGGCCTCCTAGCCCTTGTATGTTACGGAAGGATTGTTTAAGACTTCCCATCTTTCGTGCCATCTCTTCTTGTTCCAAATTTTTGACAGGCTTTTCTTCTGTCATATCTATGAGTGGTGTGTAGGAGTCATGTTGCCTAAACATTGGCTCCGGTGGAAAATAATGAGTGTCCTGAACATGGAACACTGGTTCACTGGATGATTTATGTAGAGCGGCAGGTGGTGGTGCCACATATACCGGGGCGACCTGAGGTGGTTGTGATGGAACTTGTTTGGATAGTGGTGGTGGTGCTTGTGAAGTAGTGGCATAGTAATGTTGGTAGTTTGGGTATGTGGAGGATGAGTTCATAGTAGGTGGCTCAGGATTTGAATTTGTGCGAGAGACGTGTATGCTGGGTTGGCTGGATAGGAAGGCAAAGGTTGACCCCTAGACCAGGCCTGGTACATCTCAAACATTTGTTGCCTTAACTTATACATCTCCTCTTTCATACCCGCAACGTCTACAACTTCTTCTTCCTATACCGGATCCATAATGGTGGGTTCAATCTCCTGAGTCACCGCTTTAGTCATAGCTTTTGAACGTGTATTGTAGCTGTGATGTGCCAGAATGCCAGTTGCCAGCTGAAAATCTGATACTCATCAACAACAAAACTCGTTAATAGTTAACTCATAAGGGGTAAAATGTAATAATTAAAAACCACAACTTTTGCCTTAATCATTATGCATCATCCCAGCATTTATTCCTCCTTGAACCACCACTTTCTTTTTACCTCTATTTTTCATTGCTTTTTTATTCTTTTTTTTTTCTTGCTTGTTTTCTTCTTTTCCATTTTTTTTATTTTTGTTGTTGCTTTCCGTTCCTACGTGTTTGCCTATCGCCCAGACAATTTGTATAAAAATGGAAGGAAAATAACAACAACTTCTTTTGAATTTTCATTGATACTCAAAACATTGGTTACAAATGATGTTGCACTACAAATACAGAAGAAAGAACAAAAATACAAAATACATGCCCTACGAATGCATTAAAGCTCCTAGTGCCCGCGAGATGTCGTTCAGTCTTGCCGCGGGCCTATATGCTAATTCACTTTGGCGTTTATCCATGTCGGACATTACTGGCTTTACAAAGAACTTTACTGCTGATGTGAATGTTGACTGGGACATATCTTCACACAATTGGCATTTCCTTGTGATGTACCGAGCAATGTTGACGATTCTTTCTCGGATGACCCCTTTTTCCTGAAGCAGCCTACTAATCTGTTTGGCACGAGCGTCTAAGGTTTGTTGGTTCTCCTTTTGTAGTTGTTGTAGCTCAAATTCTAACCGAGCCATATCCATGTAGCAATGTTCTCTCTCTACTTCGAACTCTTTGGTTTGCTTGCTACTTTTCACTTCTGCTGTAATGATTTTTTTTCTCAATCGAGCTACCTCAACCTTGTGTTCATCTTCTAATTGTTGAACCATTCTAACTCTTTCCTCAGCATTTCTGGCCAGTTGTCTCCGAACCCCGACTAACTCATTTTCCACTTTATCAAGATCAATGCTATAGTCATTCACTTTGCGCCGAAGATTTTCAATCAATTTCTCATCTTGGGCTAGGCGAACTGGGTTTCGGTTGCATTTTTCATTTTTGCAATTTAAGCCTCTAAAATTTCATTGTCTTTTCTCAGCTGCTTTTTTTCTCCCTCATCGAATGCTGCTTGTAAGCCACTCTCGAATTTGAGGTCTTGGAATTGTTTCTCTAACAAGTTGATCCTGGCTCTGTACTCATTTTCTTTGGCCACCCAATCTCTGTGCTCATTAGACTGCTCGGCCAAGTTTTGAATGTGAGGCCTTTTTATTGGTCTATCATGCTCGACATCTTGGCGATACCATGTAGCATACCCTGGCGATACTTCTCCTTGAGCTCGATCCCACACAAGTGTCTACCTTCAAGCATTGGCATTCATTCCAAATCTGTCGAATCTTTGCTTACGGGAATTGTCCGTCCGGACTGATTTCTATGGCTTGTAGGCTGAGGTCCCCATCTTTTGGTATAACCTGATATCTCCCAAGCTGTCATAGTACCCTATATGGTGGATAAGGCTGAATGCTTTTAAGACCCATTATCAAGAAATGTGACCCTTCCGCTGGCATGTATATCACCTCGTTGAGGGGCAACTATCCGTATGCCCAATCAATTTGGCTGTCAGTCAACGATCGCAAGTATGAAATCCAACCTTTTGCTCCTTCCGGCAACTTAACTTCTTTTGTTCTCATATAAAACTCTTCAATGCACGTCTTCTCAGATGACCCATAACTCGAGAACAGAGGGTGATGAAACAAATGTTCTATCAACCATATCTGGAGAATCAAATTGCAACCCTCGAAGAAGTCATGCCCCGCTTTACCGGATGTGAGGGCACGGAAGATATCAGATACAATCATCGATGCCAGTCTGCTATTATCTTGTACGAGAAGAGTACTGGCAACCCCGGCGACCCTTATATCAATGTTTCCATCTTTCCTCGGGAATATGACTAATCCGAGGAACGCCACTACAAAGTCAAATAGCCTATGCTCTTTCCACTTGACTTGGTTAGATTTACTGTAGAGCTTGTTCGTAGGGTCGTTAAATCCCCCAATATGACCATATATGCGGTAGATAAAACTTAAAGAACAAAATCCATTAGCCAAGTCTTCGTTATGGACGTTCCTGGCGATTTTTAGGGAATCGAGGAATTTGTGCACCGTTATTGCCCTCGGAGCCACCGGGTATTTATCTTTTAGGGGAACCTCATATTTACCGATATAATAAGCAATTTCTTCTAAGGTAGGAGTGAGCTTGAAATCTGAGAAGTGTAGAACATTATGTGCGGGATCACAACAAGTGACTAGCGCCCGAATAATATCACCACGGGGTATTATGTCCGTCAACCCAGTAAGATCTTTCAAATAGCGTTTGACCCAAACTTGTCCTTCTTGACCCATATCGTTCCACCACAGTCTCAACTCCAAAGGGATTTTATTCATTAAGGTGTAGGGTTCATTTTGTACTATGCTCATCCTGCACATTTATTAAAGGTAATTTTATTCATAAAGGAAAAATAGTTTTTCAAAGACAATTTTCATTTTTTGAAAGAATTAGCCTTTTCAGGCTATTTTATTTGAAAAGAAAAAGACATGACTTCAAAGTGGCCATTTTTGCCAACACAGCCCTCCGGCGTCCTTTCGGAACATTCGGCTATTTCCAAAAACAGCAATCACTTTGATTATCTGAAACTAAAACTCAATATTTTTTGGTTATTTTCTAAAAGGGTGGTTGGACCCGTCACGGGTTGCCTACGTATCCCACATAATGGCGAGAATCAAACCTGCGTAGTTCGGTCAAATTGTTATGTGACCAATTAACAACATTGTTCCTCCTATTTTTTCAGATTTTTCTTTTCAAAATTTTCAATAGCGTTTCGCCAATATTTCAATATTTCTATTCTAAAATTTCTCTTTCTTTTGTTTTTCAAGAATTTTTCCGGTCCGCATAATGATCCAGGATAAATAAATGCAACATATAATATGCTCGGTCTTTAATATTTCGGTTCACCTGTCCTAGACGGACCCAAACCTTGTGTTGAGTCCCCTAAGTCAGTTATGATGCAAATAATCGTCCTAGACCTATGTTAGATATCCTGTTGTTTCATATGGTGCTAGACCGTGTACCCGAGTGGACAACTCAGATCGAGGAGGGGGCTACGTACCGAGGACCCGCGGGGTCGTTTGGCTTTGTAACTTATCCGGCCTCAATTTCTTATTTTTGGTATAACTTAATAGAAAGGGGAGTCTCAACCAGTAAGCACATCCCCGGAGGTAAAGGAGAGAAGGGTTTTCGGCACAATTCTATATATACAATCCATGTAATGTCAAAGCGATAAAACACGTAGCACGTTGATCAAAGCATATAATGAAGTCAAATAACATCAAGAACGACAATTATATCGAGCTCGAACTCTTAAACCCTAAACCGAAGTTCTGGGTTGCTTATCCCCAGCAGAGTCGTCAGAGCTGTCATACCTCCCTTTTTACTACCTTTTTAGTTTTCCCGAATAAGAAGAATAAGGTATACCTCGTTAATTACAAATACCACCGGAAGGGATATAATAACAATGAGGAAGGAGTTTTTCCGATTTCAGGACAATCGGTTCGGGATTTTTATTTAAAATTTTAGAGTCGCCACTTGGGAAAATAATGGTGTCCCAATTCACCGGTTAATCCCGAATCCAAGGAAGTTGACTCTGTTAACAGTCCGCACAACAAGAAATTCGGATAAAGAATTTTGTTAACCTGGGAGAAGGTGTTAGGCGCTCCCGGGTTCCGTGGTTTCAGCATGATCGCTCAACTGTCATTTTTTATTTTACTTAATTTTACTATATGAATTTACAATGTGTGTAATGTTTCGCTTTTAATATTTTATGACTTGCGACATCGCAAAAATGTATTTCGAGTCACACCGCAACCAGTACGCATGTGACTTTTAACATGTTTTGGCTTTGCCGAGATTTAAGATTTGAGTCACATTAGACGTGAACTCATATTAGGGAAGGTATATTTTAAAATTGAGCCAATATCGTCTAACGGCTTGTTATTCATTTGGAAAGACAGTGGAATTTACTAAACGGTCTTCCCGAATCTATCACATTATTATTATTATTTATATGGGGGCCCCGTTTGTTTTGTTCTTATACGAGGCTCATCGCATTCATTTTTAATAGTCCAATCCAAATAAATACTATTTTTTCTATTATTTGTTTTTCCTTAGTCATTTTAATCATGCTATAATTTCATAAGTTTGTCCAGGCCTTAGCATTTATATTTCTGGGCCTGGATGCTTGGGGCTCAAATTCAATGGACCAGCTTGCATATCTGTGTTTCAGAAACCCAGAATACGCTAAAGTCTTTGTTCAAAAGCCCAAATACAAGTTTAATTGGATCCAGACCGGCGATGTTCTTCAGGCCCAAACCAAACGAGAGAAAGAGAAGGAAACAGAATCGAGAATTCATGATATACATAGATACTTGAAATCAAAAGTAGAATCAACTCAAATTGTATTTATTTCAGAAGAGAAACAGAAGTACATAATTAACGGTATCAATTTTAAATCGCCATTATCTAACACTAATCAAATCTGTATAACGGGCCAATTTTCTTTATATTTTTATCAACAAATTACTTAACTATTTAAACGGGATTATTATTGATTAAAAATAACAGATTATTACTTAACTATGCGAACAGGATTATTACTTATTGCATTATAATTATAACTCATACACTTTTGATTGAACTATCAATTACTAATTGTATTCAAATGGTAGGCTAATTGTGTAACCATTTCGGTCAGTCACATGATTCTTAGCTTTGTAATTAACTACTGATTTTAAGCTTACGCCATTTCCAGTTGTTATTAAACTATCTAAGATGAATAAACAGACTAAAGCTAGACTAATTACCACATTCTAGTTCAGATTATTACTGTGGTTATATGCATGTTACGAATCTATTTTTTAAAAGCTATGCGAGTTAGTTTTTAACTAATTAACCTATTTTAAAACTAAGCTAAGTGATTACAGTTACTTCTACTCTAATCTATATCATATCTATTACATTGTCTTTTGCGTCATCTCATGTTTCATATGTATCAGTTATACAACCATTTCCTATCAAATTACAAAGTATCTACTTATGTGATAAAATAAGAACAGATAACAGAACAGTCTCTACAATTAACTCATGTAATTTATTTCTTCAAATCAACTGCAATTACATGCTTGAGTAGTAGTTGTGTACCTGATTCAGCAAAAATAGATCTATGAGTCTAAGGATGCAAGTGAGGAAGGATAATCAATTGATCACAGCAGCAAAAATACAGCAGCAGAATCGAATCAACAGAGCAAACACAACAAACACAGTTGACCAACACAGTCGAATAAAGCTTTCAAACTCAGTAGATAAGCAATCCAATAGCAAACTTGAAGAAACCCAATAGAATCTAGCAAATAAGAGTAATAGATGATTCCTAGTTGAGTTTCAGAACTCTGCTCGACCAATACCCAGTAATTCACTCTTAGAATGTGATATTTCACTCTTAAATTCAGAAGTTTTCTCTGAATTTCTAAAATCCAGCTTTTTTCCAGGCTTAATTACAGCCTATTTATAGGTGTTATTGGTGAAATTTTGAGGGGGAAATTCAAAAATCTTATTCCCAATTCCCTCCTCTTAATTCTTTTATTTACTACAGTTTAGTACCCATTTTCAGATTTAAAATGCCTTCCAGCCCTTGCTGGAAGGTTCTAGGGTGATCTTTTGGCTTCAATTATGGGTCTATTACTATAGTACCCTCACTTGCTAAGGATTTTAACAATTAAGCCTTTTTATTGGGTCTATTTTACCCTTTATTTGTGCATTATTGCAGAAATACTAGGCCTGAATGTCTAATTTTTCCCTATAGGCTCTATTAAATCTATAATTATGTCATTTTCATTCCTTTTTATACCCCTGCTATTACCTATTAATTACCCGACCTATCCAAGGTCTAGGTGTAACGACCCGATCGGTCGTTTTAGAAAATTACGCCCCAATCCCTAATTTAACTGTTCCCCTAAGTTCATTTCTGCTATTGTGGTTTGCCGGGAGAGTCGGTTCTAAAAATTTGAGCATTTTGGGACACTTAGTCCCTAAATGAGAGCTTTAAAGCTAGAAAATGGTCCGTAGCCGGAATAGTGTTAAGACGATCTCGGAAGGGAAATCTGATTGTTCCATTAGCTCCGTTGGGTGATTTCGGGGTTAGGAGCGCGTTCGGAATGTATTTTGGAGGTCCGTAGCTCAATTAGGCTTGAAATGCCGAAGGTTGAAATTTTGGCGAATCCGAACGATAGGTGAGATTTTGATCCGGGGTCGGAATGGAATTCCGACAATTTCTGTAGCTTCGTTATGTGAATTTGGATATGTCCGCAAAGTTCCAGGTCATTCGGACGTCGTTTGGTCGGGTTTTAGATCGAATGAGCAATTCGGAAAGTTTTAAGAAATTTAGGCTTGAATTCAATGTGAATTATGGGTTTTGATGTTGTTAGACGTGTTTTTATGATTTGAACGAGTTCATATCGTGTTTTGGAGTATGTTGGTGGTTTTCGTTGGGGACCCGGGGGCCTCGGAGTGTTTTCGGATGGGTAAACGGAAGGAAAACATGGAAAATTGCAGGTTGGGCCTTCTGTTCTGTCGTTTTCGCCCCTGCGGAAATGGGACCGCAGAGGCGAGTCCGCAGGAGCGGAACTTGGGGCGCAGGAGCGCCTGGGTTCGCAGAGGCGGATCCTCTTCCACTAAGGCGGAGTCGCGGGTGCGGAAGACTCGTCGCAGAAGCGACCTTGGATCGGGGAGTGAGAATCCGCAGGAGCGGAGGGGAATTCGCTTAAGCGAGTCCGCAGAAGCGGACCACTGCTCGCAGAAGCGGAAAGTCTCGCAGGAGCGGTTGTCCAATCGCGGAAGCGGACGCGCGGAAGCGGTCCTTTTCTCGCAGAAGCGGAATGGGCCAGCCAGGCCTGGGCTTCGCAAAAGCGACAAAATGTCGCGGAAGCGGATCCGCAGAAGCGGAATTTTGTCCGCAGAAGCGGAAATCGCAGAGAGTTAATTATATCAGAAGTTAGAAATTTCAGAAACATTTCCAAACATTGAGGGCTCGGCTTAAGGGGCGATTTGGGCGATTTTGAAGGGAGATTCAAGGGGTTTCTTCAGGTAATCAACTATGGACTCAATTATGATTATTGTTGACAATATTATGCAATTATCTCATGAAAATGGAGGAATTTAGGGTGTTTTATGGGGGTTTTCACCCTAGGCTTGAACTTTAGAAAATCAAGGTTTTGAGTAGGCAAATGGAGTCCGAATTTGATAAATTTTATATGCTTAGACTCGTATTGAGACAAGGGTTCCGAAAATATAACTTTCGTGATTTTTCGATAAGCGTACCGAAAGTCGGGTTTTGGCAACTTGTGGGTTATGGTGTATTTTGAGTTATTTTGATTGGGTAATGCCCAATTAGCCTATTTTGATGTGATTCTATTGATTTTTATCAGATTCTACACTTGTGGAGGCCGACATTCGCGGCAAGAGAGTTATTTCATAGCGGTTTTGTACCGGAGTCGAGGTAAGTGGCTTGTCTAACCTCGTGTGGGGGAATTTTCACCCCTAGGATATTATGTGATAGTTTAAATGCCTTGTACGCGAGGTGACGGGCGTGTACATGCGCTGGTTGTTGAACACGCACTTTATTTAAAATGTTCGATGAGCGATATTTCTGCCTTTGGCTGTTAATTTGATATTTTTACCCGGTAGTGGTTAGAAGAGCATGATTAGGTAGCACTTAACTGTTTAGTTGCCAAATTGCCTTATTTGAACTCCTTGTTAATTATTGGCACTATTTTTCGGTGAAGTTATAGTTAAGCATAATTATTCTCTCTGTGGACTCCTTTATTGGCTGTGCTTGTGGACTGCGGGTTCGATTCCCGGAGACCCAGGGCTGTGGGTTCGATTCCCAGAGACCCGGCGTGATATTGGTAGGGACTACGTGTGTATTCCTTTACTTGCTGTGTTTGTGGACTGCGGGTTCAATTCCCGGAGATCCCAGGGCTGTGGGTTCGATTCCCAGAGACCCGGAGTGATAATGGTGTGGACTGCGGGTTCGATTCCCGGAGATCTTGAGATTTATTGGTAGGGACTACGGGTTCGATTCCCGAGATCCCGAGTTATTGGTAGGGACTACGGGTTCGATTCCCGAGATCCTAAGTTATTGGTAGGAACTACGGGTTCAATTCCCGAGATCCTGAGATTATTGAAATATGGACTACGGGTTCGATTCCCGAGATCCTGAGATTATTGAAATTTTTATTAGGACATGGGCTGCAGGTTCGATTCCCGGAGACCCAGAGGTACTGTCAATGGGACTGTGGGTTCGATTCCCACAGGTCCTGGACTGGTTTTATTGAGTTGACTATTTGTTGTTAGCCTAATTGTAGACGATTGCAGTAATCATTTATTGTTGTTAAATTTCGAAAATTATTATCATTTAAACTACTTATTATTTTTATTATCATTATATTATCTGTTTCTCAGTAGGGCCCTGACCTTCCTCGTCACTACTCCATCGAGGTTAGGCTTGGCACTTACCGAGTACCGCCGTGGTGTACTCATGCTACTCTTCTGCACACTTTTGTTGTGCAGATCCAGGTACATCAGGACAGGCTCACACCAGGTGATTCAGCGGCGCTTTGGGAGACCTCGAGGTATGATCTGCTACGTCCGCGGATCTGGAGGCCTTTCTTCTATTCAAGTGCTAGTAGATGTCTTTCCTTCATTCCGTTGTTAGATACTCCTTTTACATAGAGCTACAATTGTATAATCTCTTTTTGTCTGTGTTACCCGTAGGATTCCGGGTCTTGGTAGTATTTTAAAACAGTGTATTTGACTGGTATATGTGCCAAGCGGCACGGATTGCATTCCTTTCATCTTATTTTTCCGCTAACTCTTATTAAATATTCGGACAGAAAATACCATTCTGAACTAACGTCTCTTTCTCTCTCTGTAAGAGCTTCGTCGCCGCCGCCTCTGGTTGCTTCGATTCACCGGTCAAAGTGACATTACAACAACAGTTAACTGTATTCTGCACCTATTTTCGTAAACTAGACAGTAAGGTAAACAGTAAGGTTTGGTTTCCATCTGTTCCTCAGACAGACTTTCAATCTGTAAGTCCTTCAATATTTTCTCTTTCTTGAGATTTTTTCTTATAGTAGCCTTTGTTACAGATCTCCGTTATTAGTGCTTAGGATCTCTATTTCGTCAAACTTTTTTTTCCTGTATTTTCCTGGTAATCTACGCTATTGTGTTTAATTTTCAAATCTTCATTTGATTATTTCTCCTATATGCATATACTTCCTTTTCTCTCCCTTTCTATTTTTATTTTACTTTAATTGGCATATAAGGAAACTCTCCCTCCCTCGTGTACGACACTCAGCATTGCGGCTAGGGTTTCACCAAATATCTTTTTTAGAAATTATCTTCTCTCTCTCTTGTCCCCCCACCCCCCACCCCTTTCCCCTTTTTTGAGTGTGATTTGCAGGTACTAGAGGCGGCGGACGAGGCGAGCTTTTGGCATTTGGAAGCGAGGAGCAAAGCTACATCGGCCAAAACGAGTAGGTTTGGCGGCAGTTGACCCGGGCGCATCAAAGCTTACTTTCAGGTTTTTCCACCGGGAGTTGGTACCTCCCGATCTCTTGTTTATTCTATACGTCCTTTTACGTATTTTAACTAGCATCTTGTGTGTGGTTTACTCTATCGTTAGCTAGCAAGCATCCTTTTGCGTAATTCTATTAAAGTTCGTCTCTTTTACCGTAGTCTGTTGGAGGGATAGTGGCCGCGGCGGAGGATGGTACTGTAAGGTCATGTCCTCGGGGGGTGGGGGTGGAGGTGAGCAGGGGGGCAGGGAGCGGTCCTGTGGGTAGGGCGGGAGGTTTGGGTGGGGAGAGGTTAAAGGACGCGCAGAGATTGAGGATCGGGTCGTGGAACGTAGGCACACTAACGGGTAAGTCCATTGAGTTGGCAAAGATTCTCCAGAAGAGGAGGGTCAACATAGCATGTGTGCAGGAAACTAGGTGGAAAGGGACGAAGGCGAGGGATGCAGATGAGTTTAAGTTGTGGTACTTCGGGGTTGAGAGGGGTAAGAATGGAGTAGGTATCTTGGTAGATAGGAATCTTAGGGAGTCCGTGGTTGAGGTTAGGCGAGTGGATGATAGGTTAATGTCTATTAAACTGGTTATTGGCGGTAGTGTTCTCAATGTCATTAGCGCTTACGCGCCGCATGCGGGCCTAGCTGAGGAGGTTAAAAGGCGTTTTTGGGAGGGCTTGGATGAGTTGGTGAGTAGTATTCCCCAATCCGAGAAGTTAGTTATTGGAGGGGACTTTAATGGTCATATTGGGGCGGAGGCTGGTGGTTACGGTGAGGTGCATGGCGGCTTTGGCTTTGGGGTTAGGAACGGAGGGGCACTTCGCTGCTTGATTTCGCTAGGGCTTCGGAGCTTTTGATCGCGAACTCGTCATTTCAGAAGAGGGAGGAGCATTTGGTTACTTTCAAAAGTTCCACGGCGAGGACTCGGATTGATTACCTCCTCCTCAGAAGGAGCGATAGAGGGTTGTGCAAGGATTGCAAGGTTATTCCGGGAGAGTCCCTTTCAACCCTTCATAGACTCCTAGTGATGGATGTAGGTCTCTGGGTGAAGAGGAAGAAGAGGGGTTCTCGGGGCCAACCGCGGATTAGATGGGGAACTTTGACTAAGGAGAAAGCCCGGGAGCTGGAGAGGAAGCTAGTTGATGGGGGAGCTTGGAGTAGCTCTGGGGAAGCGGACGCAATGTGGTCAGTGACGGCGAACCTGGTTAGGGAGGCTGCGCGGGATGTGCTTGGGGTAGCCAAGGGCTATTCAGGCAGGCACCAAGGTGACTGGTGGTGGAATGAGGTAGTCCAAGGAAAAGTGGAGGCGAAGAAGGCAGCGTTTGCTAAGTTGTCAGGGAGCTCAAGCGAAGAAGAAAGGAGAGCGAACAAGGAGAACTATAAGGTGGCGAGGAAGGAAGCGAAACTGGCGGTCACGGAAGCTAAAAATGCAGCGTTTGGGCGCATGTACGAGGAATTGGAGGAGAAAGGCGGGGACAGAAAGTTATTCCGGTTGGCTAAGGTGAGGGAGAGGAAGGCGTGGGATCTAGACCAAGTTAGGTGCATCAAGGACGAGGATGGTAGGGTTCTGACGGGGGAGTCGCAAGTCAAGCGGAGATGGCAGGAATACTTTCGAGACCTGCTTAACGAAGAGGGGGATCGAGTCTTAGAGCTAGGGGAGCTGGGGCATTCAGAGTGTCCTAGAGACCTCGGGCACTGCGGGCGCATTAAGGAGGAGGAGGTCTTGAGGGCGTTGCGTAGGATGAGTAGGGGTCGAGCGACTGGGCCAGACGAAATTCCGGTGGAGTTTTGGAAATGCATGGGTAGGTCGGGAGTGGAGTGGTTGTCCAGGTTGTTCAATGTGATCTTTAGGACCAAGAGGATGCCGGAGGAGTGGAGATGGAGTACAGTGGTTCCCTTGTACAAAAACAAAGGGGATATCCGGTGTTGCAACAACTATAGGGGTATCAAATTAATAAGTCACACCATGAAGGTCTGGGAGAGGGTGATCGAGGCGAGGGTGAGGGAGATGTCATCTATATCTGTGAACCAGTTTGGTTTCATGCCGGGTCGCTCTACTACAGAAGCTATCCACCTTGTGAGGAGGGTGGTGGAACTGTTCAGGGATAAGAGGAAGGACCCGCATATGGTGTTTATCGACTTGGAGAAGGCGTACGATAAGGTCCCTAGAGAGGTTCTGTGGAGATGCTTGGAGGCGAAGAGCGTGCCAGAAGCCTACATCAGAGTGATCAAAGACATGTATGATGAAGCCAAGACTATGGTTAGGACGGTGGGTGGCGACTCGGACCATTTTCCGGTGGTTATGGGGCTACATCAAGGATCTGCGCTAAGCCCTCTCTTATTTCCCTTGGTAATGGATGCTCTAACTCGCCATATTCAAGGGGATGTGCCATGGTGTATGCTCTTTGCTGACGACATAGTCTTGATAGACGAGACGAGGGCTGGTGTTAATGCGAGGTTGGAGGTCTGGAGACAGACCCTCGAGTCTAAGGGTTTTAAACTAAGCAGGTCTAAGACAGAATATCTAGAGTGCAAGTTTAGCGCCGAGTCGAGCGAAGTAGGCTGGGACGTGAAGTTGGGATCTCAGGTCATAGCCAAGAGGGACAGTTTCAGATATCTTGGATCAGTGATTCAAGGGGACGGAGAGATTGACGGGGATGTCACTCACCGTATAGGAGCGGGGTGGTTGAAGTGGAGGCTCGCATCGGGAGTCTTGTGTGACAAGAAAGTTCCACAGAAACTCAAGGGGAAAGTTTTATAGAGCGGTGGTTAGACCTGCCATGTTGTATGGGGTGGAGTGCTGGCTCGTGAAGAACTCTCATGTCCAGAGAATGAGAGTTGCGGAGATGAGGATGCTCAGGTGGATGTGCGGGCTCACCAGATTAGATAAGATTAAGAATGAAGTTATTCGGGAGAAGGTGGGGGTGGCCCCGGTGGATGAGAAGATGCGAGAAGCGAGACTCAGGTGGTTTGGGCATGTGCGGAGGAGAAGCCCTGATGCACCGGTGAGGAGTTGTGAGCGACCTGGCGGTGGTTGGCGCGAGTCGAGGCAGAGGGAGGCCTAAGAGGTATTGGGGTGAGGTGATTAGGCAGGATATGGCTAGAATGGGGATTTCCGAGGACATGACCCTTGATAGGAAAGTTTGGAGGTCTAGTATTAGGGTTGTAGGGTAGGGCCTTCTAGAATTCTTAGTACTTCTGTTAGGGGCTGAGTGGGGTTTGGTAGCGATCCCTATAGTTAATTAATGTTGTGCCTCTTATGGTAGTAACCGATTGGTATTATTGCATGTCATTCTACTTTTGGTTTTATGTTTAGATAATTATTTATTTGATTTATCCCGGATTTACTAACATTGTTTTGTTTTGTTGTGTTTTGTTTGTTGATTTTCTCTCTCTTTTTCTGAGCCGAGGGTCGGCCGAAAACAGCCTCTCTACCCTTTCGGGTAGGGGTAAGGCCTGTGTACGTATTACCCTCCCCAGACCCCACTTTGTGGGAACATACTGGGTAGTTGTTGTTGTTGTTGTTGTCTTATTAAATATTCATAAACTGGTATATTCCACAACGTGTTAGGCTTACCTAGTCGTGGGGACTGGGTGCCATCACGACATGTTCACGATTGGTAAACTAGGGTCGTGACAAGTTGGTATCAGAGCACTAGGTTCATAGGAGTCACGGGACACAGACCGGTTACTTAGAGTCTCGCTGATCGATACGGAGACGTCTGTATTTATCTGCGAGGGGCTATGTAACTGTTTAGGAAACTCTTCATTTCTTTTGGATTCCTTGTCGTGCGACAGTTTTGGCATCAAAAATCTAAACTATTGATTTCTATTCTCTCACGGATGGTGAGGACACGAGCTACTCGCGACGATCAGGTACCCGTGCCCCCTGTTGCCGCCGTCGGAGGCCGGGGCCGAGGTAGAGGATGAGGACGCGCTCGAGGTGCAGCCACAGCACCCGCGCGCGCTGCCGCCGAGGTGCCACAGGTAGACCAGGTTGGAGCGCGGGCACCTGGTACACCGACTACAGCTGCTACTACTCCGGCACTACAGGAGACCCTGGCTCGGTTCATGAGTATGTATACCACTTTAGCCCAAGTAGGATTGCTTCCTCTTGTTGCGGCTACATCTCGGGCCGGGGAGGGGCCCGGACTCCCGCGGCCGTTACACCAGAGCGGCGTGTGCCGGTGGGACGGGTTCCGGATGTTTTGGTTATGCCTCCGGCCGCCCCCAGCACAACTAGGAGGTGGACCGACTGCCTCGAGGATGAGCGGCGTAGATTGGAGAGGTTCAAGAAATATGACCCTCCGGTGTTTAGTGGTTTGGCTTCGGATGATGCATTGGGTTTTCTAGAGGAGTGTCATCGTATTCTTCGTACTATGGGGATTGTGGAGACCGGCGGGGTTTCCTTCACTGCTTTTCGGTTTCGTGGGGCCGCTTATGATTGGTGGCGCACGTATGAGTTGGATAGTCCAGAGGAGTCTGCTTCATTGACTTGGACGCAGTTTTCAGATCCGTTTTTGAGGGAGTTTGTTCCACAGAGCCTTAGGGATTCTTGGCGCTCGGAGTTTGAGCGGTTGCGACGGGGCTCCATGTCAGTATCGGAGTATGCCATCAGTTTCACCCGTCTAGCCAAGCATGCACCGGCCTTGGTAGCCACGGTTCGGGAGAGAGTGTAGAGATTTATTGAGGGCCTTATTCCGCCGATCCGGTCCGGCATGGCCGGAGAGTTGGAGACGGATATATCTTATCGGCAGGCGGTTAGCATTGCTAGGAGAATCGAGAGTATGCTCCCAGAGAGCGGGGAGAGAGAGGCCGAGAGGTCTTGTGAGTCGGGTCATTTCTCTCGTGCCCGCACTTCAGCCAGCCGGTCGTTTTGGCGAGGGTTATTCCGGCCGACCGGTTCACTCGGCATTGCCCGCGGCCCGGTAGTACTCCGGCTCTTCCCAGCACCTCGGGAGCCTTATTATGCTCCCCGGTTTCCGATGCACCTCTCGCGCGGGGTCTTTCCGGGGTCGGACTAGTGGGGGTGAGGCCGGTCGATCTCAGCCACCGTGTCCTCCCGCAGCTTGCTTTGGGTGCGGAGATACTCGCCATCCGGTTGGGGAGTGCCCCGGGCGTAGGAGGGAGCCCTCATCAGTCTTTGCAGCCTCGGCGTAGTTCTCAAGGCCGGCAGGCTATCATTCCGGCTCCGGCTGCCACTCCACCTGCCCAGCCGGCCGGGGGCGGGGGTCGAGTTCCGGAGGCCGCCCTCGAGAGGGGGACATGCCGGATTCTATGCTATTCCCGATCGCGCCGCGGCTGTTGCTCCGATTTCGTTATCACAGGTATTATTCTGGTTAGTCACGGGGAGGCATCGGTTCTATTCGACCCTGGTTCCACTTTTTCATATGTGTCTTCTTACTTTGCTTCTCATCCGGGTGTGCCTCGGGATTCTTTGAGTGCCCCCATTTATGTTTCCACTCCGGTGGGTGATTATTTGGCTGTGGACCGCGTATATCGGTCGTGTTTGATTACCATTTGTGATTTTGAGACCAGAGCGGATCTATTGTTGCTCGGGATGGTCGATTTTGATATTATTCCGGGCATGGACCGGTTGTCTCCCCATTATGCTATTCTTGATTGTCACGCCAAGACCGTGACGCTGGCTATGCCGGGCATTCCACGTATTGAGTGGAGTGGTACTCTAGATCACACCCCTAGCCGTGTTATTTCTTTTCTCAGAGCTCAGCGTATGGTTGAGAAGGGGTGTGCTGCTTATCTTGCCTATGTGCGGGACGTCAGTATTGACACTCCCTCTATTGATTCGGTTCATGTGGTACGTGACTTTGCTGATGTATTTCCGGCTGATCTTCCGGGCATGCCGCCCGATAGAGATATTGACTTTGCTATTGACTTGTTGCCGGGCACTCAGCCCATTTCTATTCCACCGTACCGTATGGCTCCTCCCGAGTTGAAGGAGTTGAAGGATCAATTACAGGAGTTATTGGGCAAGGGTTTTATTCGACCCAGTGTTTCGCCTTGGGGTGCTCCTTGTATTGTTTGTGAAGAAAAAGGACGGTTCTATGCGTATGTGTATTGACTATCGTCAGCTGAACAAGGTTACGGTGAAGAACCGGTATCCTTTGCCCCGTATTGATGATTTATTTGACCAGCTACAGGGCGCACATGTGTTTTCTAAGATTGATTTGCACTCTGGGTATCACCAAGCTGAAGATTCGGGAGCCAGATATCCCGAAGACTGCCTTCAGGACCCGGTATGGTCACTATGAGTTCCTCGTGATGTCTTTTGGGTCGACTAATGCCCCAGCAGCATTTATGCATTTGATGCACAGTGTGTTCAGGCCTTATCTGGACTCGTTCGTGATTGTCTTCATTGATGATATTCTAGTATATTCCCGGAGCCGGGAAGAGCACGAGCAGCATTTGAGGATAGTGCTTCAGATTCTGAGGGAGAAGCAACTTTATGCCAAGTTCTCTAAATGTGAATTCTGGTTGAGTTCAGTGGCATTTTTGGGCCATGTGGTGTCGAGTGATGGTATTCGAGTAGATCCGAGGAAGGTGGAGGTCGTGTAGAGTTGGCCCAGACCCTCCTCCGCTACTGAGATTCGCAGTTTCCTTGGTTTGGCGGGCTATTACCGTCGTTTCGTAGAGGGGTTCTCTTCGATTGCAGCACCTATGACTAGATTGACCCAAAAGGGTGCCCCTTTTCAGTGGACAGACGAGTGTGAGGCGAGCTTTCAGAAGCTCAAGACAGCTTTGACTTCGGCCCCTATATTGATGTTGCCTACAGGTACGGGGTCCTATACCGTATATTGTGATGCCTCACGAGTTGGACTCGGTGCGGTATTGATGCGGGACGGTAGGGTGATTGCCTACGCGTCGAGACAGCTGAAGGTGCATGAGAAGAATTACCCTGTTCATGATTTGGAGCTAGCCGCCATTGTTCACGCCTTGAAAATTTGGCGTCATTATTTATATGGGGTTCCTTGTGAGATCTACACTGATCACCGGAGCTTGCAGCACTTGCTTAAGCAGAAGGACCTGAATATGCGTCAGAGGAGATGGTTGGAACTACCGAAGGACTATGATATTACTATTCTCTATCATCCGGGCAAGGCTAATGTGGTTGCTGATGCCTTGAGTCGTCGGGCAGAGAGTTTGGGGAGTTTTGACATACCTACCAATTTCGGAGAGGCCTATGGCGATGGATGTTCGAGCTTTATCCATGCAGTTTGTTAGATTGGATCTTTCGGAGCCCAGCCGGGTTCTAGCCTATATGGTCTCTTGGTCTTCTTTATTAGATCGCATCAGAGAGCGACAATTTGATGACCCTTATTTGCGGGATCTTCAGGACAAAGTTCGGCGTGGTGATGCTCGAGATGTTACCATCGGGGATGATGGAGTTATGAGGATGCAGGGGCGTATCTGTGTGCCCAATGTAGATGATCTTCGAGAGCCGATTCTAGCAGAGGCCCATAGTTCGCGGTATTCCATCCATCCGGGTGCCGCGAAGATGTATCAGGACTTGAAATAGCATTACTGGTGGAGGCGGATGAAGAGGGATATAGTTGATTATGTTTCTAGATGCCTCAACTGCCAGCAGGTGAAGTATGAGCATCGGCGTCCGGGTGGATTGATGCAACAGATCGAGATTCCCGAGTGGAAATGGGAGCGCATTACCATGGACTTTGTATCTGGACTTCCACGGACGAGTTAGGAAGTTTGATTCTATTTGGGTCATTGTGGATCGGCTGACCAAGTCCGCCCATTTTATACCGGTGAGCACTACTTATTCATCGGAACGACTGGCGGAGATCTATATCAGGGAGATAGTTCGGCTGCATGGTATTCCAGTTTCCATCATTTCAGATAGAGGCACTCAGTTCACTTCACGGTTCTGGAGAGCCGTACAGCAGGAGTTAGGTACTCGGGTGGAGTTGAGCACAGCGTTTCATCCCCAGACTGATGGTCAGTCCGAGCGCACTATTCAGATTTTGGAGGATATGCTCCGTGCGTGCGTGATTGAGTTTGGAGGTTCGTGGGATCACTTCTTGCCGCTGGCGGAGTTTGCTTATAACAACAGCTACCAGTCTAGTATTCAGATGGCGCCGTATGAGGCCCTATATGGTAGGAGGTGCAGGTCTCCCGTGGGTTGGTTTGAGCCGGGCGAGGCCAGGTTGCTAGGTACTGATATGGTTCAGGAGGCTATGGACAAGGTCAAGGTGATTCGGGACAGACTTCGTGCGGCCCAGTCCAGACAGAAGAGTTATGCGGACAAAAAGGTTCGCGATGTGGCTTTTATGGTTGGTGAGCGGGTTCTGCTTCGAGTCTCGCCCATGAAGGGCGTTATGAGGTTTGGGAAGAAAGGAAAGCCGAGTCCTAGATTTATTGGCCCTTTTGAGATTTTGAGGCGTGTTGGGGAGGTTGCTTATGAGTTGGCCTTACCTCCCAGCCTAGCCGGAGTTCACCCCGTATTTCATGTCTCCATGCTCCGGAGATACCATGGTGACCCGTCGCATGTGTTGGATTTCACATCTGTTCAGCTAGACAAGGATTTGTCTTATGTTGAGGAACCAGTAGCCATTCTAGGCAGGCAAGTCAGAAAGCTAAGGTCAAAGAACATCGCTTCGGTAAAAGTTCAGTGGCGGGGTCAGCCGGTCGAAGAGGCGACTTGGGAGACCGAGCAGGATATGCGCAGCCAGTACCCTCATCTTTTCACTACTCCGGGTATGTTTTCTATGCTCGTTCGAGGACGAACGAATCTTTAAGTGTGGGAAGATGTAACGACCCGACCGGTCGTTTTAGAAAATTACGCCCCAATCCCTAATTTAACTGTTCCCTAAGTTCATTTCTGCTATTGTGGTTTGCCGGGAGAGTCGGTTCTGAAAATTTGAGCATTTTGGGACACTTAGTCCCTAAATGAGAGCTTTAAAGCTAGAAAATGGTCCGTAGCCGGAATAGTGTTAAGACGATCTCGGAACGGAAATCCGATGGTTCCATTAGCTCCGTTGGGTGATTTCGGGGTTAGGAGCGCGTTCGGAATGTATTTTGGAGGTCCGTAGCTCAATTAGGCTTGAAATGCCGAAGGTTGAAATTTTGGCGAATCCGAATGATAGGTGAGATTTTGATCCGGGGGTCGGAATGGAATTCCGACAATTTTTGTAGCTTCGTTATGTGAATTTGGATATGTCCGCAGAGTTCCAGGTCATTCGGACGTCGTTTGGTCGGGTCTTAGATCGAATGAGCAATTCGGAAAGTTTTAAGAAATTTAGGCTTGAATTCGATGTGAATTATGGGTTTTGATGTTGTTAGACGTGTTTTTATGATTTGAACAAGTTCATATCGTGTTTTGGAGTATGTTGGTGGTTTTCGTTGGGGACCCGGGGGCCTCGGAGTGTTTTCGGATGGGTAAACGGAAGGAAAACATGGAAAATTGCAGGTTGGGCCTTCTGTTCTATCGTTTTCGCCCCTGCGGAAATGGGACCGCAGAGGCGAGTCCGCAGGAGCGGAACTTGGGGCGCAGGAGCGCCTGGGTTCGCAGAGGCGGATTCTCTTCCGCTGAGGCGGAGTCGCGGGTGTGGAAGACTCGTCGCAGAAGCGACCTTGGATCGGGGAGTGAGAATCCACAGGAACGGAGGGGAATTCGCTTAAGCGAGTCCGCATAAGCGGACCACTGCTCGCAGAAGCGTAAAGTCTCGCAGGAGCGGTTGTCCAATCGCGGAAGCGGACGCGCGGAATGGGCCAGCCAGGCCTGGGCTTCGCAAAAGCGACAAAATGTCGCGGAAGCAGATCCGCAGAAGCGGAATTTTGTCCGCAGAAGCGGAAATCGCAGAGAGTTAATTACATCAGAAGTTAGAAATTTCAGAAACATTTCCAAACATTGAGGGCTCGGCTTAAGGGGCGATTTGGGCGATTTTGAAGGGATATTCAAGGGGTTTCTTCAGGTAATCAACTATGGACTCAATTATGATTATTGTTGACAATATTATGCAATTATCTCATGAAAATGGAGGAATTTAGGGTGTTTTATGGGGGTTTTCACCCTAGGCTTGAACTTTAGAAAATCAAGGTTTTGAGTAGGCAAATGGAGTCCGAATTTGATAAATTTTATATGCTTAGACTCGTATTGAGACAAGGGTTCCGAAAATATAACTTTCGTGATTTTTCGATAAGCGTACCGAAAGTCGGGTTTTGGCAACTTGTGGGTTATGGTGTATTTTGAGTTATTTTGATTGGGTAATGCCCAATTAGCCTATTTTGATGTGATTCTATTGATTTTTATTAGATTCTACACTTGTGGAGGCCGACATTCGCAGCAAGAGAGTTGTTTCATAGCGGTTTTGTACCGGAGTCGAGGTAAGTGGCTTGTCTAACCTCGTGTGGGGGAATTTTCACCCCTAGGATATTATGTGATAGTTTAAATGCCTTGTACGCGAGGTGACGGGCGTGTACATGCGCTGGTTGTTGAACACGCACTTTATTTAAAATGTTCGATGAGCGATATTTCTGCCTTTGGCTGTTAATTTGATATTTTTACCCGGTAGTGGTTAGAAGAGCATGATTAGGTAGCACTTAACTGTTTAGTTGCCAAATTGCCTTATTTGAACTCCTTGTTAATTATTGGCACTATTTTTCGGTGAAGTTATAGTTAAGCATAATTATTCTCTCTGTGGACTCCTTTATTGGCTGTGCTTGTGGACTGCGGGTTCGATTCCCGGAGACCCAGGGCTGTGGGTTCGATTCCCAGAGACCCGGCGTGATATTGGTAGGGACTACGGGTTCGATTCCCGAGATCCCGAGTTATTGGTAGGGACTACGGGTTCGATTCCCGAGATCCTGAGTTATTGGTAGGGACTACGGGTTCGATTCCCGAGATCCTGAATTATTGGTAGGGACTACGGGTTCGATTCCCGGAGATCCTGAGTTATTGATTATTTATGGAGACATGGGCTGTGGGTTCGATTCCCGGAGACCCAGAGGTACTGTCAATGGGACTGTGGGTTCGATTCCCACAGGTCCTGGACTGGTTTTATTGAGTTGACTATTTGTTGTTAGCTTAATTGTAGACGATTGCAGTTATTGGTAGGGACTACGGGTTCGATTCCCGAGATCCTGAGTTATTGGTAGGGACTGCGGGTTCGATTCCCGGAGATCCTGAGTGTACTGTCAATGGGACTGTGGGTTCGATTCCCACAGGTCCTGGACTGGTTTTATTGAGTTGACTATTTGTTGTTAGCCTAATTGTAGACGATTGTAGTAATCATTTATTGTTGTTAAATTTCAAAAATTATTATCATTTAAACTGCTTATTATTGTTATTATCATTATATTATTTGTTTCTCAGTAGGGCCCTGACCTTCCTCGTCACTACTCCATCGAGGTTAGGCTTGGCACTTACCGAGTACCGCCGTGGTGTACTCATGCTACTCTTATGCACACTTTTGTTGTGCAGATCCAGGTACATCAGGACAGGCTCATCCTAGGTGATTCAGCAGCACATTTTTGGGAGACCTCGAGGTATGATCTGCTACGTCCGCGGATCCGGAGGCCTTCCTTCTATTCTAGTGCTAGTAGATGTCTTTCCTTCATTCCGTTGTTAGATACTCCTTTTACATAGAGCTACAATTGTATAATCTCTTTTAGTCTGTGTTACCCGTGGGATTCCGGGTCTTGGTAGTGTTTTAAAACAGTGTATTTGACTGGTATATGTGCCAAGCGGCACGGATTGCATTCCTTTCATCTTATTTTTCCGCTAACTCTTATTAAATATTCATAAACTGGTATATTCCGCAACGTGTTAGGCTTACCTAGTCGTGGGGACTGGGTGCCATCACGACATGTTTACGATTGGTGAACTAGGGTCGTGACACTAGGTATTCAGGTTTTAGTTGTTATTTAACTGCTGGCCACTAATTATAAGTCATTTAAGACTTAGCCAGCTTTAAATATTATTCTTTTCAATTTTAACCTCTTTAAGATATAACCTTTCTGTTATTACTTATTGAGTTGAATTGCAGGACTAGCTTGCTTCTTATTTAGAATTAAACACTTTACAGAATTAGCCAATCCAGTGTTTGGACTTAGCTTTGCAAAATTAGCCATTCTATTACTTAGACTTATAATATTGGTCATTTTAGACTTAGGCTCAGACTTACAGAACTAGCCATTTAGACTTAGGCTCAGTATTATAGAGTTGGCCACTTTTAGACTTAAGCTTAACCTTACAGAATTAGCCACTCTATAAGTCATTTCAATTGTAGCAGTTTAGATTATTGTCAATTTTAGCCAATTAAAATACTTTCAACATTATCCGTTCATCTCATCAATTATCTATTACAGTTATAACCAATACCCTAAAGCACAATAGGACTAATTATAGTCTAATACATGAATTCATTACAATTACAACCTACTTATGTCAATTTGCACACATAGCCACAATCAGAAATCATTTATCATTTAATCAAAACTCAGAGGGAAATTAGATAATGGTTGAATTTCAATTAAACAACTCGTAATTCAGATTCAAGCATAGCTAACAAATCCAACATAAGGAAACATACCCATAACATATTCGTGCACAGACTTATAAGAAATCCTAAAAGGCTCAAATATACCAGTGAAGCATAATAGACAGGATTGATAACAGGCTAATGATAGCAGGTTTATTAGACTAGAATATCAGAAGATGAACTAGTGAAAGCATGTTATAACATGAAACATATAAAAGGTAAAATAATCAGAAGATAGAAGATGAAGAGATTCTAACAACTAATCATGTAAACAGACTAATTACGACTAACAAAGAAAGCAAAATAAGCACAAAAATCATGCTATCAATCAAAACAGAAAAAACAGGACATGAGGACTTAGCTTGCAAGAACTGTCTCCTGAGCTTCTTCGATCTTTTCTTTCTTTTCTTTTTCCTTTCTTGTTTCTTTGTCTTTTCTTTTCTTTTCTTTTTTCCAGTTTTTCAGACTTCAAAATATTTGAAGTCTTTATTTTCTTCCAGATTTTCTTTAATCGGTTGGTTTCTTGGGTTTTGTGGTAAAGAGGAGTGTTAGAAGGAGGAGGGGTGTGTTTTGGGGTGGGCATTGTTTGGTGGTTCGCTAGAGTTAGGGTTCCAGCGAATTTTATTTGAATTTTCGAACGATTCTAGTGAGATTCGAGGGAAATCACTCATGTGGAGTTAAAGATCCCATCATGGTGGTTATATGGTGTAAATTTGGGAGGCTGTCTCAAAGGTTGGTGGTCACCGGAGAAAATTCCGGTGGCCGGAGTTTCAAGAAAGAAGGATTTCTGGATTTCTTTTAAGGTTTCATGGTGGTTTCGTGTGAAGAAGAAAAAAGAGAAAGGTTTTGGGGTTAGGCGTGGCCGGAGACGGCCATTGGAGCCGGCCAGTCTCCATGATCGGAGATGGAGAAGAAGAGACGAAGAAGAAAAGGGTGAGGGCGACTAGGATTTTGGGGCTAATGAAGAATGGCTGGTCTCTGAAGAGACCAGGCCTTAAATACCCTGCATTGCCTGATTGATCCTGGCCCTTGGATCATTCTTGACAAGATCCAAGGATTCTGAAATGGTGTCGTTTGTCATTACTGAAGACGATTTAGTCTCTGTTAGATTATTTTAAATGGACAGCCAACATTCAGTCGACAAAACTGTGTCGTTTGATTTAATTACAGGGGTTCAAAATCGACCGTTGGATCAATTATACAATCGGCCAGGATTAAATTTTATATAAAATTGGACCGAATATTGTAATCTCTTGGGCTGAGGTGTTTTGGGCTTGAAACCTTGGCCCAATTATTGTATTTTTGTGTATTTTAATTATTTTTATGTATTTTTCTTGTTGTATTTCATTTTTTCTTTTTATATTCTTTTTCAATTATTAATTCTCTTTTAATTTCCTATTTTCTCTAATGTTTCTGGGATTTTGACATTTTTTGCTATTTTTCTTTAATTTCTAGTATATTTGTATTTTTTGTTGATTTTCTTTTAATTCCTTTATTTTTTGTGACATTTTATAATTAACCTATTTTTTTTTAATTTTTCTAATTTTAATTTCTAATTGTTTCGATCACACACATACACTTTATTTCAATCAAACATATAATTGCAAACAAAAATATTATTTACTTTAATATTGGAATTTATTTGCCTAGGGCAAAAATCACGTGCTCACACATACAATCAGATGTTTTAGATCCTATTTTTCTTTTCTTAGGATCAGGCAACATAACTTTAGCAAGGAACCCTCACACTTTCTAATATTTCAAATTAGGTGGATACTCTTTCCATAACTCATAAGGAGTTCTAAAATTTGAAAATATTTTCTGGGTTTTCTTATAAGGAATTCTATTTTGTAAATGACTAGCAGATAAAATGGCTTCACCCCAAAGATTATCCGGAGCACTAGAACTAACAAGCATGCTATTCATCATTTCCTTTAAAGTCCTATTTTTTCTTTTCGCTATACCATTTGATTGTGGATAATATGGCAGAGTTATCTCATAATTATGTCTTCTTTCTCACAATAATCATTCAACAAAATAAATTCATCACCTCTATCAGATCTAACACTTTTAATTTTCTTATTCAATTGATTTTCTACTTCAGCTTTATAAATTAAAAACTTATCAAGCGCTTCATCTTTATTTATAAACAAATAAACTTTTGTATATCTAGAGAAATCGTCTATAAAAACCACATAATATTTTTTCCCTCCTCTAGTTATAGTTTGTTTCAAGTCTCCTAAATCAATATGTATTAAAGTTAACAATTCAGATTCTCTAAATACTGAAGTATATGGCTTCTTAGTTTGTTTAGCTTCTGCACAAACTTCACACTTATCAATATTTGAAAAATTAATATTTGAAATAAGACCTTCAGAATGCCTTTTTTTAATATAAGATAAACTAACATGTTCTAATCTAGCATGCCATAAATTAAAGAATCAATCACGTAAGCAGAAGTACTAACATTTTCATTCATAACATTAAGTACAAACAAGCCATGATTATAATAACCCTTGCCAATAAAATTATTATTCTTGGTCAATACGACCTTATCAGATTCAAAAGCAACCTTCACCCCTATTTTTATAATAATTCCACAGAGACCAAAATTGGCTCGGATACTAGGAGCATGTAACACGTCATTCAATGCGAAAGTTTTGCCAGATGTGAGTTTGACAAGAACTTTACCTTTTCCAAGAACTGGAGCAGTTCTTGAGTCACAAAGATAGACAACTTCTTCTCCCTCCTCAACTTGGGTATAAGACACAAAGTCTTTTTTGTTAGCACATATGTGCCTAGTGGCACCAGAATCTAACACCCAATATTTCACATTGGCCACAAGGTTCACTTGGGAAACAACCACAATAATTATATCATCCACTTTGGCTTCAATCAAATTTACTTTAACCTTAGTGGGATTGTCATTCCCAAATCTTTTCTAGCATTGAGCAACATAGTGGCCAGGTTGATTGTTGGTTTTGGGCTTATAATCATTTCTTTTATCATACCTGTTACTTAATTTTCTCTGACGGTTGTTCTCCTCCACAAGGATGCTTCTAGTAGCAATTTTCTTTCCTTTGTCAACAATACTGTGCTTGCGATTAAAACTATCTCCACCAAAAATAGCAACATAAACAGTTGGTGCATTAGCAGTAGTAGCATCAACAATAACACTAGCACCATTATTCTCCATAATAACAACGTGAAATATCCTTAAGATAGTTGTAAAACTGGATGATTATGGAGAATAAAAGATTTAGCTTGAGGCGTGTCAAGGACACTGTCCTTAAGGATATTTCGCCCACATTGAGATGAATAATATTAGGCGTATCCCCAGGATTTAACAAGTTCTTCTAGTATAACTAGGAGCAAAAACAACAAAGTTTAACAAGAAGAAAACCCATCACAAAGGATAAGGAAGAAAAAAATTTAGCTTTTTGTTTTTCACTACTTTTTATTGTGAAGACCAAGAAGTATATCTATATATACTAAACATAAGTAGACGTTCTATTTTATATTACATGTTATTCAAGGAAAATAAACTATCACAAACATTCTACCATAAAGCCAATACGTTAAGTTTTAAAGTCATTAAAATCAATCATTTATTTCCCAAACTAACGTTATTGACTTTTCAATAACGTACAAATCCATCACAATTCAATTGTCTAATTTATTTTGTCTCAAATTGAATTCAAAATCAGTTTTATCATTTTACAACTATTACAAACTATAAGAGTAATTTGTATAATAAATAGCAGTTAATATTATATCAAGGAATAAACATAGATATTTTTTTTTGAGATATAAAAATATCATTTTTTAACACTTTGAAATAGAGAATTTAAAGTTGGGAAAGATTATTTTAGCCCTTTGTAGAAATAATTTTTATTTGGTAGCCGTAAAAGTATATAAGCTATTTATATTTTGGGAGCGGTTATGAGAAAACTTGTTTGAAGAATACTTTCAAGTTAAAAAACTTTAGTTTTTTTTCCAGACGAAATTCATGTCTTTTTTTAAAAAAATAACGTCAAGTAACTATTACTGTTAAATAGTGTGTAGTGGATGATACTGCTCTTCCCTTAATCAAAGATCTCGAGTTCGAATCCCGAGTATGAAAAAATACTTGGTAGGCAGTGCTTCCTCCCGAATGGGACCTTATGCAGTGCGAATCATAATATAGTTGGGCTTCAATGCGAGCAACAGATACCGGGTATGAAACTAAAAAAAATGGTGTGACTTTACCCTTTTTCTTAAACAAATACTAGTAGTATTATTTTGCATTTACTTCATAAACTCCCAGATCAGTTTTTTGTCAAGCTGAGCTGGATTACGTGTCAATAACTGATTCGTTATGTCGATGTGGCCTCTTCCACATATAAATAAAGCTTTAAAGTCCAAATTATGAAACCAATTAAAAAAAACAGGTCAATTTTTTTCTCTCATTTTCCTCCTTTCAGATCGGGAAGACTTTTCTCCTAATCTCAGCATTCTAAAGGTAAATTTTTTGAATTAATATTTCCTTTTATTTTATGAAATTGTGTTTTTTGCCTTCAGATTTAACTAGATCTATACATGCTTGTGTTAATTGTTGCTTGTGAAATTCAAATTGTTAGTAATTTGATGATTAATACTATTTATTTACTAGAGTTAATTGCTTTCGTATGTTGTGAGATCTGAATATGAAGGATCTAAGCTTCTTTTGAATTGTATTGATGTTTTATGATCTGATTGATGGCTATGATATTTGATCCTTTCGGGTCGGGTCGGGTCCAGATGGCAGCACGTTATTAAAAAAATATCTGATTCTGCCAAGCTGAAAGTTATGGCGGTAATGAGCGAGGAGTTAAATGTTAGGTTAGTCTATTTTTCTCACTGATTTGTGTACAGAGTAAGTTTAATTTATACCCTAGGGCATAGTTAAGTTGAAGAAAGGGGTTCAATTGAATCGCCTTAATAGTAATATTATACTGTGTGAAAAGGGGAAAATGAATATTTATATTTAAATTGTGGAATGCCCTTAATATAAGGAAAAATCTCGTAAAGTAGCAAAGGGGTTGAAAAATTGCTTTAGGTCATAGGTCAGATCCCGGGTGTGATATTGTAGTTTTTTTTTTGGGCCAATCTCCTTATGTAAATTCCTGGTTGCAGAACTGCTTATAGCCATTACCCAAACATTTTCTGATGTTAATTTTCTGGAATCATTGGTTAGTTAGCTTAATTGATGTATAAAAAGTACTTCCTTGAAGAACTAGAAGTTGGCAACCAAAGGTGGCTTAGTGGTCAGTGAAGTGGGTGAAAACCTAGGGGACCCGGGCTCAAATCTCACAGAGTAAAATGTCAGATGATTTTTTCTCATCCACCTAAGACTTGGTGGGCAAGAGTTAACCGGTACCTATGTTGGTGAGAAGTAGCAAGTATTTGTGGGAAAAGTCGAGGTGTCGCAAGTTGAACTGGACACCACCATTGTAAAATAAAATAAAAAGTTCTCTTAAATCTCGAAGCGTTGTATTCGAGTTGTACGCGTCTTATAGAGGTAGTTAACAATTCTAGGCCGAAGGTGCAGTATAGCAGGTTGGAGGGGTGAAAATGATAAATAAATCATTCACCATTTTGATATGTATGTTTTTCTTGCCTTGAAAATATATTCAATTGAACTCGTACTCAGTGGAGGATCCCAAGCTCTGCATTCTTGGCAAAGTAGTAACATATCAGAAGGATATATCAACATCATAGTTATAATATAATGTTACCTTTCTCATAAAAACATCATAGTTGTAATATATTGTCAGAATGCCTGGATGACTGGATGCAGTAGGTACCGTGTTCCCTTTAGTCAATCGATTCTGCAATATTTGGTGTTAGTTGTTTTCTGTCTTTTATATGTTCACTGTGTTTGAGTACTTGCAATATGTTAGTGTGTCACAGATTTTCTAAAATTTTTTAGTATTTTGAAACTGTTATTAGAAATGGCTTTGGGTGGAGGTGGACCACAAAGAGGGACTGCTGCAGCAGCTGCTGCTAACCTGCGTCGAAGGAAGAGCGCGGGTGGTGGTGGAGCTGCAGGAGGAGCAGGTGGTAACATGCTCCAATTCTACACTGATGATTCCCCCGGACTCAAGATATCCCCCAACGTTGTGCTTGTGATGAGTATTGGCTTCATAGCTTTTGTTGCCATCCTTCATGTCATGGGTAAGCTTTACTTTGTCCGCAGAGAGGCCTAGAGAAATTCACATATCTCCTAGGAAATTCAGACATCTCATTGCTGAGTTGGGGAATTTTGTTGGGCAACAGCTTTGTTCATTGAAGGAAAACTGACATTGTAGCTTTATTTTCTTTTTGTTTGTCTATGCTATGAAGTTTATAAAAACGTTTTCTAGTTATGAGTTGACTCTTTCTTGCCTGTGTTCCAGTGTCTGGTGAATAGGACCGCGCCTAATTCTCTTGTTTCTTAAACCTTTAATGGAATCATGTTGCAAGTATAGCTTTAGCGAAATGATTTCGTTAACTTGACGCCTGATGCTTCTAAGCAGCCAGCTAATGCTTGCACTGTGTATTGGCGACGGTGATCAGATGTAATGTGACCTATGACTGTCCTCAGCTGTTATGGGTTCAGAATTGAACTGAGTTGTTCTTTTGCGTTGTTCCTCATCAGCAAAGCCTGGCAAACAGTACTGGGTTTAGAGTTGCATCATTTCGTCAAAGATAATTGACAACGGGTGAAGATTATAATCAGTTATGTTAAATATCTCAAAAGAGTTGAAGAAGACGCTCAAACTTCATATTTAATTTAACTCCTTGACCCTTTAGGGTCAATATTAAATCTCACACGGAGCCTTGGCGTAATTGGTAAAGTTGTTGCCGTGTGATTAGGAGGTCACGAGTTCGAGCTTAGAAATAGCCTCTCGTAAAAATGCGCGGACTGCCCTTTATTAAATTTCATACTTGACCCTACTATTAATTAAAGTTGAAAATGAAAGACAAGCAATTGAGAACTATATGGTACTAATTAAGCATCACCAAATTCAGCCGCAAAGAGTCAAACTCCAGGACTGGAAATTAAAAGTAATTCGCTAATAATAGCCAGGTTGGAAAAAAAGAAGAAATATATGCAGTTTATAATCTATTTATACTATATTAAAAGCACAAAGGCTCTTAGCGAAATATCGTTCGCCTTTTCTATTCTTTAGATATAAATTTCACACTAGACAAAATAGTAATTTAATTATTTTTCTAATATTTTCTTTTTTGGTAATTAAATCTTATATTTACGAGAAAAATATTTACAAGTAAATCAAACCCTTACATAATTGCCTATCATACTAATTTCTCCCCATACCACCTTTTTAATATTTATATGTATTACACTGGATATCAATTTAAGCTATGCAGAATTTCTCTACTTTCATGCTGCTACGACAGTGTATCTCTTGGATTATCAGCTTACAAACTGTCTCCCATCCTCTTGTCTTGCTTTTAAAGATTCGACCATTTCTTTCTTGCCACACATAATATATTGCAGCTGCCAACACCATCTTGTATAATTCAGCTGTTGCATTTCTTTTCTTGGCCCATTTCTCTGCACACTTTAGCTCCGCATCTCATCCTTGTACTGATCTGTCAATGCTTGCCTTTCTAACATTTTACTCCACAATACATTTGCATATGGACATTCAAAGAATAAGTGTTGTATGGTTTCCTTTTCACTGTTGCACATGATACAATCTTGATCAATTGATACTCCCAATCTTTGCAATCCATCCTTTGTATATAATCTTCTATGTGTTGTCATAGTTAGTACAAAGTTCCATCTGGGGCATCCACCATTGTGACATACTACTTTCCTCCAACTTACTTTATCAAACGTACCTTGCAGCCTATGATAAATATGTTTGACGGAACATCTGTTCATATTTGTGATATCATCCTCGCTGAATCCTGCTTCCATCATAGTCTTTTATGCCTTCATGATCTTGACTAACATCCATGAAGCTTGTTTTAACTGTATTTTTCAGATGTTCCTTCCTCTAATGTAATAACTATGTACCGATTGTATCCACAACTTCTTCTTCTCTTTACATAAGTTTCAAAATTGCTTACACATAACAGCTTTGTTCCAGATTGCTATATTTATGGCATTAAATCCACCTGCTAACTTGGAAAGACATATTTTCTCTCATGTTAATAGTGTTTTTCTTGAAACTGTACCTTCTTCAGTCCATAGGAAGCTTCTGTATATTGACTCAATTAGTTTTGTGATCTTCTTTGGTAGGACAAATATTTGAGCCCGGTAGGTTTGAATGGAGAACATAATATTTTTTATGAGTTGAATCCTTACTGTATAGGACAAGAATTTTGCAGTCCGTGAAGTAATTCTTCCCACTATTTTATCAACAAGTGGTTGACACAGCTATGGATATTCTTTTGGAGCTTAGTGGTGCACCAAGGTATCTAACAGGTGGTGAACCTCTCTGAATTCCTAGAAATTCTAGGATCTCCTCCTGCTCTTCATTTGTGACTCCTCCAAAGAAAATTGAGCTTTTATTTTTATTAATCATCAATCTAGAGGCTTTTGAGAACTCCATAAAGCATTAAAATAATATTTTAAATGATCCAATATCTCCCCTGCAAAACAATAAAAGATCGTCAGCAAAATCAGTTGTAAGATTTGCATCTTAGCACACTTGGGGTGGAAGTTGAAATTTGGGATCTCGGCCAGTTTTTTTAGTTTTCTTGTCAAGTATTCCATTGCAAGCACAAATAGAAATGGTGAGAGATGATCCATTGTCTCAATCCTTTCCTAGCCTCAAATGGCTTAGTTAGTGCAACATTAATTGTGATTGTATATGTGACAGTTTCCATACAGTTCATGATCTATCTTACAAACTGCTCTGGGAATGCTAATGCATGTAATATCTTCTCCATAAAAGCTCATTCTATTGAATCATAGGCTTTTTGCATATCCAATTTCATCATACATATAGGTGATACCCCTTTTCTCTCATATCTTTCACAAGCTTATGACTCACAATAATATTATTTGTGATTACTCTGCCAGGAATAAAAGATACATGTGTACTATCAATATGTATGTCCATTACACTTTGTAGTCTTTTGGTAAGAATCTTTGATATCACTTTGTACAATACTGTACAACATAAAATATGCCTATATTCTTTAATGCTTGCATGATTTTTGACTTTAGGAATTAAGGTAATAGCAGTGCAGTTAATAGGCCTGAACATTTTTGCTGAGACAAAAAATTCTAACACAACCTTTGTCACATCCTGTTCAATGATTGACCAGGATTTCTTGAAGAAAACAACATTTAGCCCATCGTATCTAGGGGCTTTTAGAATCACTAATATCCTTCATTACTTCTCATATTTCTTCCTTGGACACGTGCTTGATAAGCTGTGGTTGTTGTTCCCTATTCAATATTGCCCCCATTTTCATATCATTTGGATTAATAGATGGAAGATTATTTTCTCTTGAACCCATTAACTTCGTGTAGTACCCCATGATTTCTACCTCTATATCTTTCTCCAACACAAATTGGCCCCCCATGTCATTAGTTAGTATCTGCATTCCTTTCAAATTACTTCTATTCTTTATATGAGCAAAGAAATAAGCTGAGTTTGAATCCCCTAGCTTCAACCATTGCACACTTGATATTTGTCTATATACGCTTTCCTCAATCAGTACCCATTTTTCTAGATCACCCTTCAATGCCTTTCCTTCTCAATTAGCTCTAGCTTATGTAGATTGGAACTTATTTATTCCTGTATTGACTGAAGCTCCTTCCTGGTCCCTCTTATTCTTTCATCAACTCCTTTGTAATGTTGTGTGTTCATATCTTTAATAGCCTCATTTACCTTCTTGAGCTTATTCCATACTACTTGAATCATACCACCAGTATTCCTTCCTTCCCAGGCTTGTTCAACTTTCTGTATGAATTGACGATTATCAGCTATACAATTGAAGAATCTGAATGGTCTATTGTAACGACCCGGCCGGTTGTTTTCGAAATTTACGCCCCGATTCCCAATTAATTGTGACGACCCAAAGGGTCATCACTTATTTTATTAATCATTTCGAGCTTCTGAGGCCTTGAAAACCTCATTCCATATTGCCTCGATTTACGTGCATGATCCGAGCATGTAGCCGGAAAGATTTTGTGATAGAAAATATGAATTCTATGAGAAATTTGGATAAAAATGATATTAATATTGATACGGTTGACTTCGGTCAACATTTTTGGTAAACGGATCCGGACCCGAGATTGGATGGTCCCGAGAGGTCCGTAGGAAAATATGGGACTTGGACATGCGCCCGGAGTCGAATTCCTGAGGCCTAGAGCCCAAGTTATGAATTTTTCTATGAAATTGTTTTTGATGTAATTGTTAAAGGAAATGAATTAATTGACCTTGGTATCGAGCTCGTATTTTGGTTCCGACGCCCGGTACAAGTCTTAAATATTATATATGTGATTTCTGTAAAGTTTGGTGACATTCGGATGTCGTTTGAGATGTTTTGGACCTTGAGTTCCAAGTTTGAAAGTTTTGAAAACCAAAAGTATGAAAATCATGAATTTGAGGCTTGATTTGATGAAAACGATGTGATATTGGCGATGTGATCGCACGAACAAGTTCATAATGTGTTTTTGAGGTTGTGTACATGTTTGGTTTGGAGCCCGGGGGCTCGGGTAAAGATTTGATAGGCCGTAGGATCAATTTCTGAATTTATGCACTGCTGGTTTTTCACCCAGCTGTTGGCTTCGCATTTGCGAAGAATTTCTCGCAAATGCGAAGAAGGCAGTTCAAGGCTGGGTTCGCAAATGCGAACCCATTATCGCAAATGCGATGCCTGCCAGAACCAGCCAAGTTCGCAAATGCGAACAAAGTGTCGCAAATGCGACACTGGTACACCTGGACCAGAGTTCGCAATTACGAACTTAACCTCGCAAATGCGAGGCATTCAGTAATTGCCTGTCTTCACAATTGCGAAGAATGTGTCGCAATTGCGAAGAAGCCCAGAAGCCTGCTGGTTCGCAAATGCGAACCTTATTTCGCAAATGCGAAATCCCCAGTAACTGCCTAGACTTCGCAAATGCGAACAAATGTTCGCAAATGCGAACTTCCCAGCCTTAGCTTATTTTTCAAACTCCAGAAATTGGCCGGGGTTCGCAATGTTCGCAAATGCAAACACAAAGACCTGTAAAACACGATTTTCAGTTCATTTCTTCACTTTTTACAAACCAAAAACACTCATTTGCGATTCTTCACGGATTCCTTCTTCTTCAAAACAATTGTAAGTCACTTTTTACTTAATTCTTTCAATTCCTAACATCATTAAACATGTTTTTCAATAGAAATCAAAGGTTTTCATGGTAGAATTTCTTGTTTTTGTTAGAATATAGGGTTTTTCATAAATTGGGAAATTGGACCTCGAATTGAGGTCCGATTTTAAAACAAATCATATACATGAACTCGTGGGGGATGGGTAACCGGATTTTGGTCCGAACCCCGAGTTCCGACCATGTGGGCCCGGGGTCGAAATTCACTATTCCGGCAGAATGTTGTAAAAGTTGTATTTGGTCTTAGGAATTAGTTTGTTGAGTAGTATTGATGATATTAAATCAATTGTGTATAGATACGATTGGATTGGAGCCAAAGTTGAAAGAAAAAGACATTTTCACGGATTGAATTGTTCATAAACATTCGAGGTAAGTGTTTGTTTTATCCTAGCTTGAGGGAATAGGATTATGTGCTATGTGTTATGTGATCGAGTGCGGTGTATGGGCTGTGGTGACGAGCATCCATACACTGGCGTCTAGTATGACCGTGAGTCGTTGATAATGCTTATTGTGAGACATATTTGCAGATGAATTGTTGAACCTTTGCCAGGTTGTAGAATTGTATTGTTCTCCCTTGTCGGGACTTGTTGTGGAGATAATTATTGATTGCCCTTGCTGGGACAGTTTATGAATTACTGTTTCTTTCTTTTGCCCTTAACTGTGATTGTTATTTGGGTGAGGAAGAGTGATAATGCACGAAGGGTGATGTTGTGCCTTGATTTATTATTTATGCACGAAGGTTAATGCCGTGCCATGTTTTATTATTTATGCACGAAGGTTAATGTCGTGCCATGTTTCATTATTTATGCACGAAGGTTAATGTTGTGCCATATTTTATTGATTATGCACGAAGGATCATGCCGTGCCCTGTTATTGAACCATGTACGAAGGATCATGCCGTACTATGGATGTGAGGATGAGAGTAAAAGCACGAAGGGTGATGCCGTGTACTTTATTTGCTTATTTGGTGAGGACGAGAGTAAAAGCATGAAGGGTGATGCCGTGCAACTGCTTGTTATTCCTTAACTTGATATTACTTGTGTTTTCCATTTTACCTTATTTTCCTTGTGAACTTATTAAATGTTGTTAATTGTTGAACTCTTTGAGATATTCCTTATTGTGTTATTACTTGGTTATTTCTTGTTATTCTGTGGTATACATATATATTGAACTGCACAGGTTTATGTGGGTGTCTGGTCCTATGCTTGTCACTACTTCGCCGGGATAGGCCAGGCACTTACCAGCACATGGGGTCGGTTGTGCTGATACTACACTTCGTGCGTTTTTGCACAGGTCCAGGTTACGATCAGGAGCAGCAGCAGTAAATCGATTGCGTGGGAGTTGATCACATTTGAGACCGAGGTAGCTTGCGGACGTCCGCAGGCCCGACGTCTCTCTCTTTATTTATGTTACTAGCTACAGTCTCTTTGTTCCGAGACAAACAGAATTATGTTATATTTCCTTCAAACTTTTATGTGTAGTATTCAGTAGTAGTTCGTGAGTTGGTGACTCCACGTCTTGGGTAGAGGATTTCAGTATGATTTTTACCTTGTAACTAGTTATTTCTATTTCGATAAAGTATTCCGCACTTATTTAATTAAGTTTATGGTTTATTGTTAAATAAGTTATGAAATTGTATTAAAAATAGGATAGTATGAATACAGATGGCTTGCCTAGCTACCACGAGTAGGCGCCATCACGATCCCGATGTTGGGGGAAAATCCGGGTCGTGACAAGTTGGTATCAAAGCTCTAGGTTACATAGGTCTCACCACTCACGAACAAGCTTAGTAGAGTTTGAGAGGTAGGTACGGAGACGTCCGTACTTGTCCTCCACAGAGTCTATTGAGTTAGGAAAGAGTCTCTCATTTGTTCTTTCTTGTCGTGCGACCTGTTCCTCAATTACTGATTGAATTTCTATTCTGTCCTTTCACAGATGGTGAGGACACGCGCTTCTTCGTCCGCTGACCAGCAGCCCGAGCCCCAGGCAGCTCCCGTGAGGGGTAGGGGCCAAGGCCGTATCAGAGGCCGTGGTAGGGGTAGAGCTCAGCCCCAGGCAGCTACTCCAGAGGTGGAGCCTCATATTGAGATTGACGAGGAGGTTCCAGTCCCAGCAGCTCCAGTGGGCCCAGCTCAGGTCCCGGGAGAGGCTTTATTTACCCCGGATCTTCGGGATGCTTTGGTCGGAATAGCGGGATTTATGGACAGCATTGCCAGAGCGGGCTTATTATCAGTTGCACCAGCCGCTTCTCAGGCTGGAGGAGGGGCCCGGACTCCTATTGCTCGTACTCCGGAGCCAGTAGCTCCTCAGCCTCAGGCACCAGTAGTTCAGCCAGCTGTGGCCACTCAGTCAAGTACCACGGCTCATGCCGGTGATGGAGCGGCCATGACTTCTGATTCGTTATGGAGGCTTGATCGGTTCTCCAAGCTATTTACCACTACATTCAGTGGAGCCGCATCAGAGGATCCTCAGGATTTCTTATTCAGTTGCCACGAGATTCTCAAGACTATGGGGATAGTGGAGACCAATGGAGTTGACTTCTGTACATTCAGGTTTTCAAGATCCACCAAGACTTGGTGGAGAGATTATTGCTTGACTCGACCGGCAGGGTCCCCGGCTTTATCATGGTATCAGTTTGCAGAGTTATTTCTGGAGAAGTTTCTCCCTGCTACTCAGCGGGATGTACTTCGGAGGCAGTTTGAGCGCCTCCATCAGGGCACTATGACGGTCACACGGTATGAGACGAGATTTGTCGATTTGGCTCGTCATGCAGTGGTGATACTTCCCACAGAGCGGGAGAGGGTCCATAGGTTTATAGATGGGCTTAATCAGCCAATTAGACTCCAGATGGCTATGGGCGTGGGGAGTGACATATCATTTCAGGAGGCAGCTAATGCAGCACGCAGAGTTGAGATGGCTCTTGCTCGGGGAGGCGGTTATTCTTCAGACAAGAGGCCTCGTCATTCAGGCAGGTTTAGTGGTTCTTCTTCTAGTGGCAGAGAATCCTTTGACAGAGGCCAGTCTTCCAGGCCTTTCTATTCCGCCCTTCAGGCTTCACAGGGTGGACCGGGTGATCGTGGTTTTCGGGGGCATTATTCAGACCAGCCTCCTATTAATGCTCAGCCTCTTCAGAGTGTTCGTGGAGGCCACTCAGGTCGTCAGGGCCAGCAACCCTATCAGTCTAAGATTTGCTACGGTTGTGATGACCCAGGTCATTTTATCAGGTATTGCCCTCGAGCAGCGGGCAACTCTCAGCAGCGAGGTCCTCGTCCTATGATTTAGGCCCCAGCTGACCCTCAACCTACCCAGCCAGCCAGAGGTGGGGGTAGAGATTATAGAGGTGGAGGTCGAGGCCGTAGAGATGGAGACCGTCCAACGAGAGGTAGAGGTCAGCCAGTTGATGGTCGTCCTAGAGACGCAGCTCAGAAGGGAGGTGCGGATCCCCGATTCTATGCTTTACTAGCCAGGCCAGAGGCAGAGGCATCAGATGCTGTGATTACAGGTACTATTCTTGTGTGTGGCAGAGGTGCTTCAGTATTATTTGACCCTGGATCTACATATTCCTATGTGTCTTCCTACTTTGCACCGTATTTGGCCGTGCCCAGCTATGCTCTGGATATTCCAGTTTATGTGGCTACACCGGTGGGTGACTCCATTGTAGTCGACCGAGTGCATCGTTCGTGCGTAGTTATATTTGGGGGTCTTGAGACCCGTGTTGATCTGTTGCTTTTGGATATGGTGGATTTTGATGTTATATTGGGGATGGACTGGTTGTCCCCATACCATGCTATTCTAGATTGTCATGCTAAGACTGTGACCTTAGCCTTGCCAGAATCACCCCGACTAGAGTGGAAAGGTACCTCGAGCCACTCCGTTCGCACTGTTATTTCCTATGTTAAGGCTCGACGTATGGTCGAGAAGGGGTGTCTAGCTTATTTGGCTTATGTTCGGGATTCCAGCGCAGAAGTTCCTTCCATTGAGTCGGTCCCTATTGCACGGGAGTTTCTGAAGGTTTTTCCTTCAGACCTGCCGGGCATGCCACCCGACAGGGATATTGATTTCTGTATTGATCTGGCACCGGGCACTCAGCCCATCTCTATTCCACCCTATCGTATGGCCCCACCGGAGCTAAATGAGTTGAAAGATCAGTTGCAAGACCTTCTCGAGAAGGGCTTTATCAGGCCCAGTGTTTCCCCCTGGGGAGCACCTGTATTATTTGTAAAGAAGAAAGATGGCTCGATGCGGATGTGTATTGATTACCGACAATTAAACAAAGTGACAATAAAGAATAAGTATCCACTGCCGAGGATTAATGATTTGTTTGACCAGCTCCAGGGAGCAAGGGTATTCTCTAAGATAGACTTGAGGTCAGGCTACCATCAGCTGAAGATCAGGGCGGCTGACATTCCTAAGACAGCCTTTCGCTCTAGATATGGGTATTATGAGTTCTTGGTCATGTCCTTTGGGTTGACCAATGCCCCAGCAGCATTCATGAAATTGATGAATCGGGTATTCAGGCCTTACTTAGATGTGTTCGTGATAGTCTTTATAGATGACATCCTGGTGTACTCCCGCAGCCAGGAAGAGCACGAGCAGCACCTCAGAGTGGTTCTTCAGACTCTGAAAGATAACCAGCTATATGCCAAATTTTCTAAATGTGAGTTCTGGCTGAGTTCGGTAGCATTTCTGGGTCACATTGTATCAGTGGAAGGTATTCAGGTAGACCCAAAGAAGATTGAGGCGGTCCAGAATTGGCCTCGACCAGCTTCAGTGACTGAGATCCGGAGTTTCTTGGGATTAGCAGGTTACTACCGTCGTTTTGTAGAGGGGTTTTCTTCTATTGCAGCCCCGATGACCAGGTTGACCCAGAAGGGTGTTTAGTTTCAGTGGTCAGAGGAGTGTGAGGCGAGCTTTCAGAAGCTCAAGACAGCCTTGACCACCGCACCAGTGTTGGTACTACCTACAGGTGCAGGGCCTTATACAGTTTATTGTGACGCATCTCGTATAGGGCTTGGAGCGGTATTGATGCAGGATGGTAAGGTTATCGCTTATGCTTCGAGGCAATTAAAAATACATGAGAAGAATTATCCAGTTCATGATCTTGAGTTAGCAGCAGTGGTTCATGCCTTAAAGATCCGGAGGCATTATCTATATGGTATGACATGTGAGGTGTACACTGATCACAAAAGCCTACAGTACTTGTTTAAGCAAAATGAGTTGAATCTACGACATCGGAGATGGTTAGAGTTGCTAAAAGACTATGATGTTACTATCTTATATCACCCGGGTAAGGCCAATGTGGTGGCCGATGCATTGAGTAGAAAGTATGCCAGCATGGGTAGTCTTGCATACATTCCGGTCAGTCAGAGACCATTAGCTCTAGATGTCCAGGCCTTAGCCAACCGGTTCGTGAGATTAGACATTTCTGAGCCTAGCAGGGTGTTAGCCTGCACGGTCGCTCGTTCTTCTTTAATAGAGCATATCCGTGAAAGGCAATTTGATGATCCTCATTTGCGTGAGTTGGGAGATACAGTATAGCGGGGAGGTGGCACACAGGTAAATCTAGATGATGATGGGGTATTGAAATTGCAGGGTCGAGTTTGTGTGCCCAATGTCGAAGGGACTCGAGAGTTGATCTTAGCGGAGGCCCACAGTTCGCGGTATTCTATTCACCCGGGCACCGCAAAGATGTACCAGGACTTACGACAGCACTATTGGTGGCGGAGAATGAAGAAAGATATCGTTGCGTATGTTGCTCGGTGTCTAAATTGTCAGCAGGTGAAATATGAGCACCAGAGACCTGGTGGTGTATTCCAGAGAATTGAAATTCTCGAGTGGAAATGGGAGCGGATCACTATGGACTTCATTACTGGACTTCCTTTGACTCGGAGGAAATTTGATGCTATTTGGGTCATTGTTGATAGGTTGACCAAGTCAGCACACTTTATTCCAGTATCTGTCTCCTACTCGTCGGAGAGGTTAGCGGAGGTTTACATTAGGGAGATTGTTCGTCTCCATGGAGTGCCGGTATCTATTATCTCTGATCGGGGTACGCAGTTTACCTCGCGGTTCTGGAGAGCGGTCCAGCAAGAGTTAGGCACCCAGGTTCAGTTGAGTACAGCATTTCATCCTCAGACGGATGGCCAGTCCGAGAGGACTATTCAGATTCTAGAGGACATGCTTCGAGCTTGTGTTATTGATTTCGGAGGCTCGTGGGACCGGTTTCTGCCATTAGCAGAGTTCGCCTACAACAACAGCTAAAAGTCTAGCATCCAGATGGCCCAGTATGAGGCATTGTATGGTAGGCGATGTCGATCACCAGTTGGATGGTTTGAATCGGGAGAGGCTCGGTTGTTGGGTACAGACTTAGTTCAGGAGGCCTTGGATAAGGTCAAGACTATTCGGGAGAGATTGCGTTCAGCTCAGTCCAGGCGGAAGACTTATGCGGATCGTAAGGTTCGAGATGTAGATTTCATGGTTGGTGAACGAGTATTGCTCCGAGTGTCGCCTATGAAGGGCGTGATGAGGTTCGGGAAGAAGGGCAAGCTCAGCCCTAGGTATATTGGTCAATTTGAGATTCTAGACCGAGTGGGAGGGGTGGCTTACAGACTAGCTCTGCGCCTAGCTTATCAGCCGTGCATCCGGTTTTTCATGTATCTATGCTTCGGAGATACCACGACGATCCCACACATGTGTTAGACTTCAGTACTGTCCAATTGGACAATGATCTATCTTATGAGGAGGAACCGGCGGCCATTCTAGACCGGAAGGTTCGACAGTTCAGGTCGAAGAGTTATCCTTCTGTGCGTGTTTAGTGGAGAGGTCAGCCTCCTGAGGCATCGACCTGGGAGTCCGAGTCTGATATGCGGAGCCGCTACCCACACTTGTTTCCTGACTCAGGTACTTCTTTCTTTTTGTCCGTTCAAGGATGAACGGTAGTTTTAGAGGTGGAGATTGTGACAACCCAAAGGGTCATCACTTATTTTATTAATCATTTCGAGCTTCTGAGGCCTTGAAAACCTCATTCCATGTTGCCTCGATTTACGTGCACTATCCGAGCATGTAGCCGGAAAGATTTTGTGATAGAAAATATGAATTCTATGAGAAATTTGGATAAAAATGATATTAATATTGATACGGTTGACTTCGGTCAACATTTTTGGTAAACGGATCCGGACCCGAGATTGGATGGTCCCGAGAGGTCCGTAGGAAAATATGGGACTTGGACATGCGTCCGGAGTCGAATTCCGAGGCCTAGAGCCCAAGTTATGAATTTTTCTATGAAATTGTTTTTGATGTAATTGTTAAAGGAAATGAATTAATTGACCTTGGTATCGGGCTCGTATTTTGGTTCCGACGCCCGGTACAAGTCTTAAATATTATATATGTGATTTCTATAAAGTTTGGTGACATTCGGATGTCGTTTGAGATGTTTTGGACCTTGAGTTCCAAGTTTGAAAGTTTTGAAAACCAAAAGTATGAAAATCATGAATTTGAGGCTTGATTTGATGAAAATGATGCGATATTGGCGATGTGATCGCGCGAACAAGTTCATAATGTGTTTTTGAGGTTGTGTACATGTTTGGTTTGGAGCTCGGGGGGGGGGGGGGCTCGGGTAAATATTTGATAGGCCGTAGGATCAATTTCTGAATTTATGCACTGCTGGTTTTTTTTCACCTAGCTGTTGGCTTCGCATTTGCGAAGAATTTCTCGCAAATGCGAAGAAGGCAGTTCAAGGCTGGGTTAGCAAATGCGAACCCATTATCGCAAATGCGATGCCTGCCAGAACCAGCCAAGTTCGCAAATGCGAACAAAGTATCGCAAATGCGACACTAGTACACCTGGACCAGAGTTCGCAATTGCGAACTTAACCTCGCAAATGCGAGGCCTTCAGTAATTGCCTGTCTTCGCAATTGCGAAGAAGCCCAGAAGCCTGCTGGTTCGCAAATGCGAACATCCCTTTGTCTGCCAGTGTTCGCAAATGCGAACAAATGTTCGCAAATGCGAACAAATGTTCGCAAATGCGAACTTCCCAACCTTAGCTTATTTTTCAAACTCCGGAAATTGGTCGGGGTTCGCAATTGCGAACCCATGTTCGCAAATGCGAACACAGAGACCTGTAAAACACGATTTTCAGTTCATTTCTTCACTTTTTACAAACCAAAAACACTCATTTGCGATTCTTCACGGATTCCTTCTTCTTCAAAACAATTGTAAGTCACTTTTTACTTAATTCTTTCAATTCCTAACATCATTAAACATGTTTTTCAATAGAAATCAAAGGTTTTCATGGTAGAATTTCTTGTTTTTGTTAGAATATAGGGTTTTTCAAAAATTGGGATATTGGACCTCGAATTGAGGTCCGATTTTGAAACAAATCATATACATGAACTCATGGGGGGATGGGTAACCGGATTTTGGTCCGAACCCCGAGTTCCGACCATGTGGGCCCGGGGTTGAAATTCACTATTCCGGGTAGAATGTTGTAAAAGTTGTATTTGGTCTTAGGAATTAGTTTGTTGAGTAGTATTGATGATATTAAATCAATTGTGTATAGATACGATTGGATTGGAGCCAAATTTGAAAGAAAAAGACATTTCCACGGGTTGAATTGTTCATAAACATTCGAGGTAAGTGTTTGTTCTATCCTAGCTTGAGGGAATATGATTATGTGCTATGTGTTATGTGATCAAGTGCGGTGTATGGGCTGTGGTGACGAGCATCCATACACTGGCGTCTAGTATGACCGTGAGTCGTTGATAATGCTTATTGTGAGACATATTTGCAGATGAATTGTTGAACCTTTGCCAGGTTGTAGAACTGTATTGTTCTCTCTTGTCGGGACTTATTGTGGAGATAATTATTGATTGCCCTTGTTGGGATAGTTTATGAATTACTGTTTCTTTCTTTGCCCTTAACTGTGATTGTTATTTGGGTAAGGAAGAGTGATAATGCACGAAGGGTGATGCCGTGCCTTGATTTATTATTTATGCACGAAGGTTAATGCCGTGCCATGTTTTATTATTTATGCACGAAGGTTAATGCCGTGCCATGTTTCATTATTTATGCACGAAGGTTAATGCCGTGCCATGTTTTATTGATTATGCACGAAGGATCATGCCGTGCCCCCTGTTATTGAACCATGTACGAAGGATCATGCCGTACTATGTATGTGAGGATGAGAGTAAAAGCACGAAGGGTGATGCCGTGTACTTTATTTGCTTATTTGGTGAGGACGAGAGTAAAATCACGAAGGGTGATGCCGTGCAACTGCTTGTTATACCTTAACTTGATATTACTTGTGTTTCCATTTTACCTTGTTTTCCTTGTGAACTTATTAACTGTTGTTAATTGTTGAACTCTTTAAGATATTCCTTATTGTGTTATTACTTGGTTATTTCTTGTTATTCTGTGGTATACATATATATTGAACTGCACAGGTTTATGTGGGTGTCTGGTCCTAGGCTTGTCACTACTTCGCCGGGATAGGCCAGGCACTTACCAGCACATGGGGTCGGTTGTGCTGATACTACACTTTTGTGCATTTTTGCACAGGTCCAGGTTACGATCAGGAGCAGCAGCAGTAAATCGATTGCGTGGAAGTTGATCACATTTGAGACCGAGGTAGCTTGCAGACGTTCGCAGGCCCGACATCTCTTTCTTTATTTATGTTACTAGTTGTAGTCTCTTTGTTCCGAGACAAACAGAATTATGTTATATTTCTTTCAAACTTTTATGTGTAGTATTCAGTAGTAGTTCGTGAGTTGGTGACTCCACGTCTTGGGTAGAGGATTTCAGTATGATTTTTACCTTGTAACTAGTTATTTCTATTTCGATAAAGTATTCCGTACTTATTTAATTAAGTTTATGGTTTATTGTTAAATAAATTATGAAATTGTATTAAAAATAGGATAGTATGAATATAGTGGCTTGCCTAGCTACCACGAGTAGGCGCCATCACGATCCTGATGTTGGGGGAAAATCCGGGTCGTGACATTAACTATTTCCACTAAGTTCATTTATGCTATTGTGGTTTGTCGGGAGGTTCAATTCTAGAATTTGGAGTGTTTTGGGACACTTAGTCCCTAAATGAGAGCTTTATAGTTAAAAAATAGCCCGTATTTAGAACAATATTAAGACGACCTCGAAAAGGAAATCTGATAGTTCCATTAGCTCCGTTAGGTGATTTCGGGTTGGGAGCGCGTTCGAAATGTATTCTGGAGGTCTGTAGCTCATTTAGGCTTGAAATGCCGAAGTTTGGAATTTTTGGAAATCCGATCTGTAGGTGAGATTTAGATTTGAGAGTCGGAATGGAATTTTGTAGTATCTTCGTTAGGTAATTTTGGATATGTCTGCAAATTTTCAGGTCATTCGGACGTCGTTTGGTCGGGTTTTTGATAGCATGTAGGGTTCAGAAGTTTTGGTTGAAACTTAGGCTTGAATCCGCCTTGATTTGATGATTTCTGTGTTTAAGGGCGTGTTTTCATGATTGGAACAAGTTCGTGTCGTGTTTTGGGGTAGGTTGGTGGTTTTCGTTGGGGTCCTGGGGGCCTCGGGGTGAATCCGGGGTCCAATCGGACCAATTCTTACATTTTTGAAGTGCTGTTGGCTGCTAGTATGTGTTGTAGACAAATACCCTACGCGATCGCATAGGGGTGATGCGATCGCATAGAAGGTTTTGGAGGAGACCAAATTTTTGTTCTATGCAATCGTGGAAAGGGCTATGTAATCGCATAGCTTTGGATGGTTGTGCTCTGTGATCGCATATGGGACCATGCGATCGCATAGTGTAAAGAGTAGGGGGTCCCAAGTCCAACATTTTGTTCTATGCGATCGCGGAGTAGGGTACGCGATCGCATAGGCCTATTTGGATGAACCGTGCAATCGCATTGTGTACCATGCGATTGCAAAGGGTAATTTGGTGAGGTAGAAAAATTGTTCTATGCTGTAACACCCCGCCTATGGCCACACATGGACCCCTCGCAGCGGCGGTGCCGGCCGTGCCACACATGGACACGCAGCCTAAGGAATTGTTACCCTTGGGTATAGGAGCATTCCACGCATAGCTGCAGCTATTGGGAATCGAACCTAAGACCCCAAGGCTTTTTAGGGATTTTACTCCCTCACCTCTCACCAGTTGGCTTTTCATTTGTACCTACCTCTCAAACTCTACTAAGCTTGTTCGTGAGTGGTGAGACCTATGTAACCTAGAGCTTTGATACCAACTTGTCACGACCCGGATTTTTCCCCAACATCGGGATCGTGATGGCGCCTACTCGTGGTAGCTAGGCAAGCCACTGTATTCATACTATCCTGTTTTTAACACAATTTTAATCAAATAAATGCGGAATACTTTATCGAAATGGAAATAACAAATCACAAGGTGAAAATCATACTGAAATCCTCTACCCAAGACGTGGAGTCACCAACTCACAAACTACTATGGAATACTACACATAAAAGTCCGAAGAAATATAACACAATTCTGTTTGTCTCGGAACAAAGAGACTCCAGCTAATAATATAGATAAAGAGAGAGACGCCGGGCCTGCGGACGCCTGCAAGCTACCTCGGTCTCAAATATGATCAACTCCCACGCAATCTACTTACTCCTGCCGCTGCTGCTGTCCGTAACCTGTATCTGCGCAAAAAGAGCGCAGAGTGTAGTATCAGCACAACCGACCCCATGTGCTGGTAAGTGCCTGGCCTATCCCGGCGAAGTAGTGACAAGCCTAGGACCAGACACCCACATAAACCTGTGCAGTTGCAATATATATATATATATATATATATATATATATATATATATATATATATATATATATATATATATATCTGTGCAGGTGCAATATATATATATATATGTACATAAACATTTATAAGGAAATACTCTACTCTGCAATAACAATCAATAAACTCATAATGTCCAGATTAATCTAATCCACATAATTAAATCTTACTTTCGTGTATCAATTCTTTATTTTCCTTTTCATATCTCGTGGTAGGCGTACCACCCGCTCCCATCTGTATCAATAAATATTATCTTGTGGTAGGCATACCACCCGATCTCATTGTATCAATAATTATATCTTATGGTAGGCGTACCACCCGATCCCAATTCTTTAATATATATATTACCACAAATAACAAGAATTAACCAAGTAATAACACAATAAGGAATATTTCAAAGAATTCAACAATTAACAACGGTTAATAAGTTCACAAGGAAAACAAGGTATAATGGAAACACAAGTAGTATCAAGTCAAGAAATGATAAATGGTTGCACGACATCACTCAAATAAAATATAATGGAAAAAAAAAACAAGTAATATCAAGTCAAGGAATGATAAATGGTCGCACGACATCACTCAAAATAAAATATAATGGAAAAACAAGTAATATCAAGTCAAGGAACGGCAATTAGTTGCACGGCATCACCCTTCGTGCTTTTACTCTCATCCTCACATCCATAGTACGGCATGATCCTTCGTACATGGTTCAATAACAGAGGGCACGGCATGATCCTTCGTGCATAATCAATAATAGGGCACGGCATGATCCTTCGTGCATAATCAATAAATAAACATGGCACGGCATTAACCTTCGTGCATAAATAAATAAACATGGCACGACATTAACCTTCGTGCATAAATAAATAAACATGGCACGGCATCACCCTTCGTGCATTATCACTCTTCCTCACCCAAATAACCCTTCGTGCATTATCACTCTTCCTCACCCAAATAACAATCACAGTTAAGGGCAAAGAGGAAATAGTAATTCATAAACCGTCCCATCAAGGGCAATCAATGTTTATCTTCACAACAAGTCCCAATAAGGGAGGACAATAACAATTCATCTGTAATATATCTCAAAATAATTATTTTCCAACGACTCACGGTCATACTAGACGCCAATGTATGGATGCTCGTCACCACAGCCCATACACCGCACTCGATCACATAACACATAACACATAATCCTATTCCCTCAAGCTAGGATAGAACAAACACTTACCTCGAATGCTTATGAACAATTCACTCCGTGGAAATGTCTTCTCTTTCAATTTGGCTCCAATCCAACCGTATCTATACACAATTGATTTAATATCATCAATTCTACTCAACAAGCTAATTCCTAATACCAAATACTACTTTTACAACATTCTGCCATGAATAGTGAATTTCAACCCCGGGCCCACATGGTCGGAATTCGGGGTTAGGACCAAAATCCGGTTACCCATTCCCCCACGAGTTCATATATATAATTTGTTTCAAAATCGGACCTCAATTCGAGGTCCAATTCCCCAATTTATGAAAAACCCTATTTTCTAACAAAAACAAGAATTTACCATGAAAATCTTTGATTTCTTATGAAAAACATGTTTAATGATGTTAGGAATTGAAAGAATTAAGTAAAAAGTGACTTACAATCGTTTTGATGAAGAAGAAATCCTTGAAGAATCGCAAATGGGTGTTTTGGTTTTGTAAAATGTGAAGAAATGACTGAAATTCGTGTTTTTCAGTTCTCTGTGTTCGCATTTGCGAACATGGGTTCGCAATTGCGAACCCCGACCAATTTCTGGAGTTTGAAAAATAAGCTAAGGGTGGGAAGTTCGCATTTGCGAACTTTTCTTCGCATTTGCGAAGCCAAGGCAAAATTGGGAAGTTCGCATTTGCGAACTATTGTTCGCAATTGCGAACACAGGCTAAATATGGGGAGGTTCGCATTTGCGAACTATTGTTCGCATTTGCGAACCCAGGCAGAATAGTGGCCAGTTCGCATTTGCGAACTATAGCTCGCATTTGCGAACACAAGCACAGTAGGGTCAAGTTCGCATTTGCGAACTATTGTTCGCATTTGCGAACTCAGGCACAATAGGGGGAGTTCGCATTTGCGAACTATTGTTCGCATTTACGAACTCTGCAGAATAATGGGGAGTTCGCATTTGCGAACTATTGTTCGCATTTGCGAACTCTGCAGACCAGTTGCAGACAACAACTTCTAACATGAAAAATTGACCTCGTGGCCTATCCAAAGTTCACCCGAGCCCTCGGGGCTCCAAACCAAATATGCACATAACCTCAAAAACACATTATGAACTTGTTCGTGCGATCACATCGCCAATATCACCTCGTTTTCATCAAATCAAGCCTCAAATGCATGATTTTCATACCTTTAGTTTTCAAAACTTTCAAACTTGGGACTCAAGGTCCAAAACCTCTCAAACGACATCCAAATGTCACCAAACTTTACAGAAATCACATATATAATATTTAAGACTTGTACCGGGCGTCGGAACCAAAATACGAGCCCGATACCAAGGTCAATTAATTTATTTCCTTTAATAATTGCATCAAAAACAATTTCACATAAAAATTCATAACTTGGGCTCTAGGCCTCAGAATTCGACTCCGGACGCATGTCCAAGTCCCATATTTTCCTACGGACCTCTCGGGACCATCAAATCTCGGGTCCGGATCCGTTTACCAAAAATGTTGACCGAAGTCAACCATATCAATATTAATATCATTTTTATCCAAATTTCTTATAGAATTCATATTTTCTATCACAAAAATCTTTCCGGCTACATGCTCGGATCGTGCACGTAAATCGAGGCAACATAGAATGAGGTTTTCAAGGCCTCCGAAGCTCGAAATGATTAATTAAATAAGTGATGACCCTTTGGGTCGTCACATATGCGATCGCAATAGGGGTCATGCGATCGCATAGAGTAAATACCTGGAGAGACATAATCAGTATAATACTTCATCAGCGAGGGTTTCACCATTTTTACAAAAACTCAAGCTAGGGAGCTCGATTTTGAGTGATTTCTCACGTGCTTTTCAGAGACAATTATTGGGTAATAATTTCTTACTCCCTTGTGATCATTATTCACTAATCTAAACTCAATTTCTTCCTTTAGTCGGATTTGGAAAGTGTAAATTTGAGGTAGTTTCATAGAAGAAACTTTGATGATTTGGAGGGGCAAACGAACTCCGATTTCGATATATTTTATATGGTTAGACTCGTGAGAGTACGAGGGTTCTGAAAACATAAAAATATTTTGATTCCGAGCCGATGGTTGCAGGGGTATTTTGGTCATTTCACCCACTTTCGTGTCATAGCTTTCATTTTATCATTTTAATTAGTTACTTTCGATGTTATTTACACTATGTAATTGGTTTGAGTAGATTCGGACCACTCGAAGTTGGATACTCGTGGCAAGAGAGTCGTTTCTTAGCGGTTTTGTACCGGAATTGAGGTAAGTGACTTGTCTAACCTTGCGTGGGGGAACCTTCTCCCCTAGGATATTATGTGTTGATTTGAATGCCTTGTACGCAAGGTGACGGGCGTGTACTTGTGCAGATTGTTTAAAAACTACCTTACTTGAACTGTTCAAATTGTGATATCCGTGATATTTAATTGATTAAATTGTAAGACTTATCTGATGTCAGTTAGAGAAGCATGATTAGATAGGATTATCTGTCTAAGTACCTACTTGTCTTAATTGAACTTTCTAGAACTTGTTGAGACTGGATTTGGTGTAATTTGTAGCTATGTACTTCATATTTCTCTGTGTTTTTGCTCTTATTGGTTGTGTTTGTGTTTGTGGATTACGGGTTCAATTCCCGGAGATCCGAGGGCTGTGGGTTCGATTCCCGGAGACCCAGAGATATTGATATACAGACTGCGGGTTCAATTCCCAGAGATCCTGAGTTATTGAGATACTGACTGCGGGTTCAATTCCCGGAGATCCTGAGATATTGATATATGGAATGCGGGTTCAATTCCCGGAGATCCGAGGGCTGCGGGTTCAATTTCCAGATACCCACAGATACTGATATACGGACAGCGAGTTCAATTCCCGAAGATCCTGAGATATTGATTTATGAAATACAGGTTCAATTCCCGGAGATCCGAGGGTTGCGGGTTCGATTCCCGGAGACCCAGAGATACTGATATACGGACTACAGGTTTAATTCCCGGAGATCCTGAGTTGCTGAATATAGAGAGGGACTGCGGGTTCAATTCTCAGAGATCCTGGACTTGTTGATTTGTATTTTGTTGTGTTGGTTACTCCTTGTTAGCTTAATTGTAGACAGTTTCAATATTTACTTTATTGACGTTATTTCAGTCTTGTTCTTATTTGAACTGCTCGATATTATTATTATTATTATTATGTCATTATTTCTCAGAAGGGCCCTGACCTTCCTCGTCACTGCTCTATCGAGGTTAGGCTTGGCACTTACTGAGTACCGTCGTGGTGTACTCATATAACTCTTCTGCACACTTTTGTTGTGCAGATCCAGGTATATCATATCAGGCACATTACAGGTGATTTAGGATCACCTTCAGGAGACTTGAGGTATGATCTGCTACATGCGCGGATCCGGAGAGTCCCCTTCTATTCTCATTAGTGATATCAACTATTTCCCTTATTTCCGTTGTATAGACATTCTTGATGTATAGAGCCACAATTGTACTCTTTCTTAGTCTGTGTTGCCCGTGAGTTTCCAGGTCTTGGTAGTGTGTTTTCTTCTAGTATTTGGCGAAGTTTATGTGCCGAGCGGTACTTATTACATTTCTTTTACATTATTTCGCTGTTATAATAAATTTTGTTCATAAGAGTTGTACATTCCGTATCATGGTAGACTTACCTAGTCGCGAAGACTAGGTGCCATCATGACAGGTTCACGATTGATGAACTAGGGTCGTGACATATATTCTTCTTCCTCTGCACTTGTGTTATCATTAGCTTTAAAGGTGATTGATCAAACACTAATGGCTCTAAGACCTGTACTTTCAAATTAGGCAGTATCATCACCCAAGTTGCATTTACTAATCCTTTATCTATTTTACTATAAGTGCGATTGTTAGTCCATGTACAATTCTTTCCCACATATTGTAATTTATGCATCCCTGTATCAAGCATATATTCTCTTCAAATCTCTTATTTTCATATCTTGTACCTCAGTACCATGTTGTCTGTCCTGTGCCTGAAAAACAACATTATAATTCCCCATTGCTAACCAGGGCCCTGTTGTAAACTATGTATCCGTCTCAACTTCTTCCACATACTTTGTCTATCTTTGATGGTATGTAATCCATATATTGCTGAAAACCTACATGTGAATACCTTTGATATGATTCTAATTTGACCATGTATCAACTGCTCATCAACTTCTTCTGGATCAAAATCATAAATTCTAGGATCCCATATTACCCATATTCTATTTTTATTACTTGGACTAGAATTTGATATCCACTGCCAACCAGGTGCTATATTTTTTATTATATCATTGGTTCTGTGCTCCTTTACTCTATATTCAACTAACGTTATTAGAGCTTTATTATTACCTCTTATAAACTCCTTCACTTCCTTTTTCTTATATGTTTTATTCAACCCCTAATATCTCACATTATCACACTCTTATTGGTATAAAAAATTGAGGATTTGATGTAGGTTTAGGAATATATATATTTTTTAAATTAACCAACTAATTCTTTGTAATTATGTTAGGTAAGAAAATAATTAATACTTCATAAATCTTTTAGGTAAACGTTTTGTGCACTTTGACCTCCTTCTAGGTTTAGGAATATTTTAATTTAATTTTTTTTTTGGTAAATTCTCAAGCACTTCTACCTCCTTTTAAGTTTAGGAGTATGTGTTTATGTATAATTCCTAATATTAAGGACTGTAATTCCTTACATGTTTTGTTCATAATTTTTTTTAACTTACAAGATACAAAAGAATTGTGATTGAATCCTAGAGGCGTGCCCTTCCTTTTAGGATTTCTTTTTATTCCTTCAAATTTAATGTCTTTATCTTTCTTTATTAATCTTTTGAGATTTTTGTACAAAAAGTAAATTAATATACCAGTTTAATATTTTCTCAACAAATTCAAGCTTAAATTTTACAACTTATAAAAACATGTCTTGTGGGGAGAAAATGAATTTTGGGCCAAGAATCGAGACCGTACAAGAGATATTATTCTTAAAGATAATTGAAATTTCTCCTCTTCGTTAATGGAAAGGACTCTCTTGTAAGTTATTTTCTTACGAATAATGTGATCCAATAGGTTAAGGCTCATAATTAATATTTAATTAATGAACATATCTCATCCGTCCGATTGGTTACTTGATGGACGTACCAGATTAAGTAAAAATCTCTATAAATTGGTTCTCTCTCCACCCATTAGGGTTACTGCTTTTTCCTCTCTTCCATCTCTAAAGTTGGCGGTAATGAAAGCTAGGGCAAGGGGCGAGAAACCAATTACTGATTAACGCTTCCGCTTAAAAATGATGGCTCATGATTTAGGTATATTTTCTATATGATTACATGTAAGATTATCATGTTCAAGATCCTGGTATGAATTAAAATTTATGCTAACATATGGTATCACAAGCCTGGATTATTTGAACTCATAATTTTCGCAAAAGAAAAATTATATCATTATGTTGATCCATACTATGCGAATTGGATCTATGATAATCTCTTATCTGATTCCAATTCTTTTAATTTGAGGATACACAATAAAGTATGAAATCTCTTTTATGAACTGCTAGTAATAAATAATGCAGAAATTTGTATTTGAACGAAGAAAGGTCGGACTCGTTGTTTAAAGAATTTCCGGCATTATGTTCCTCCCTATATTGTCCTGTCATAAATTTTGCTTTATTGTTGCTCCAGTTAACAAAATGTCACGATCCAAACCCCGGTCGTGATGTCGTCCAACACATTGCTAGGCAAGCCCGACCATCTTCCAGATAACTGGATAGTTATTAATTAATACTGATCCATTTAGAGTTAATAGCCTGTTTTCATAATAGAAACAACAATTGTGAAAACAAAAATATATGAAATATAGCCCAAAGAATTCGGTATCACAAGTCTGAGCCTCTAACAGAAAAAAACACCCTATACAATCCAAGTCTAAGTAGAATGACAAAAGACATAAATAGAAGGACGGAGAGATCGGGTCCTGCGGACGCCGGCAGCTACCTCGATGCCTCCTCAGCTAGTAATAGAAATGGCAACAATGTATAGCTCAACTGCCCTCCTAGATCCCTGTATCTGCACACAAGGTGCAGGGAGTGGGGTGAGTATCTTCCAACTCAGTGAGTAGCAATAATAAATAATAACTGAAAGTAAAAACATCTGCATAATCACTAAACAGTTCTAAGAATAACCGTGCAGGTAAGTCATCTCTATAATGATAAGCCCGGTTCCAGTCCACTACTATCTCACACTAATCCCACACTCACCTAGTCCTGCTGCGGCGTGCAGCCATATATATATATGTATATATATATATATATATATATATATATGTATATATATATATATATATATATATATATATATATATATAGTGTTGCGGCGTGCAGCGCTATCCAATATATAGATATACTGCTGCGGTGCGCAGCCCGATCCAATATATATAGTGCTGCAGTGTGCAACCCGATCAAATATATAGATATACTGTTGCGGCGCGCAGCCCGATCTAATATATATAGTGCGCTCACTGGGGGTGTGTGCAGACTCTGGTGGGGCTCCTTCAGCCCAAGTGCTATGATACTGCAGTCCGATCTACATATATATTACTGTGGCGTGCAGTCCAATCCATATATACATATATATTAATGCGGCGTGCAGTCCAATCCAATATATGTATATTTATATACTGTTGCGGCATGCAGCCCGATACGGTATAGATATCAATACCTCACAATAGGTCTGTCACGACCCTAGTTTACCAATCGTGAACCTGTCATGACGACACCCAGTCTTCGCGACTAGGTAAGCCTAACACGATGCGGAATATACAATTTCATGAACAAAAGATAAGTTAATAGCGGAATACTGAATATGAAATGTAATAAGTGCCGCTCGGCACTTACACTTCGCCAAACACCACTAGGCAACATACGACCAAGACGGAAACCCACGGACAATACAGACTAAGAAGAGTACAACTGTGGCTCTATATATCAAGAATGTCTATACAACAGAAATAAGGGAAATAACTGATATCACTAATGAGAATAGAAGGGGACTCTCTGGATCCGCAGACGTAGAAGATCATACCTCAAATCTCATGAAAGTGCTCCTAAATTACCTGTAATGTGCCTGATCTGATGTACCCGGATATGCACAATAAAAGTATGCAGAAGAGTAGTATCAGTGCACCACGGTGGTACTCAGTAAGTGCCAAGCCTAACCTCGATGGAATAGTGACAAGGAAGGTCAGGGCCCTACCGAGAATTAATAATATAATGATAATAATGATATCGGGCAGTTCAAATAAGAATAAGACTGAAATTACAACAATAAAGTAAATATTGCAACCGTATACAATTAAGCTAACAAAGAGTAACCAACACAACAAAAGTAAACAAATCAACAAGTCCAAGATCTCCGGGAATTGAACTCGCAGTCCACACATCAGTATCTCTGGGTCTCCGGGAATCGAACCCGCAACCCTCGGATCTCCGGGAATTGAACTCACAGTCTGTGTCTCAATATATCAGGATCTCCGGGAACTGAACCCGCAGTCTGTATCTCAATAACTCTGGGTCTCCGGGAATCAAACCCGCAGCCCTTGGATCTCTGGGAATTTAACCCGCAGTCCGTGTCTCAATATATCAGGATCTCCGGGAATTGAACCCGCAGTCCGTAACTCAATAACTCTGGGTCTCCGGGAATCAAACCCGCAGCCCTTGGATCTCCGGGAATTGAACCCGCAGTCCACAAACACAACTCAATCAATAAGAGAAAAAACACAGAGAAGTATGAAATACATAGCTACAATTTACACCAAAACCAGTATCAACAAGTGCCAGGAAAATAAATTAAGACAATTAAGGCAATTAGACAGATAATCCTACATAATCATGCTGCTCTAACTCACACAAGATAAATCTCACAATTGAATCAATTAAATAACAAGGATATCACGATTTGAACAGTTCAAGTAAGGTGGTTTTTCAATAATCTGCGCAAGTACACGCCAAGTAAGGTGGGTTTTCAATAATCTGCGCAAGTACACGCCCGTCACCTCACGTACTAGACATTTAAATCAACACATAATGTCCTAGGGGAAAAGGTTCCCCCACGCAAGGTTAGACAAGTCACTTACCTTAATTCCGGTACAAAACCGCTAAGAAACGACTCTCTTGCCACGAGTATCCGACTCCGAGTCGCTCAAATCAATCAAAGTAATTATACAGTGTAAATAACGTTGTAAGTAACTAATTACAATGAGAAAATTACAGCTACGACATGAAAGTGGGTGAAATGACCAAAATACCCCTGAAGCCATCGACTCAGAATTGAAATATTTTTACGTTTTCAGAACCCTCGTACTCTCACGAGTCAAACCATATAAAATTCTCCCAAATCGGAGGTCAATTGCTCCCTCAAAACCCATTAGTTTGGTCTATGAACTTTCACCCAATTTCACATTAAAAACTAAAATTAAAAGGTAAATTTAAGAGGGGATTCGTGGAAATTGATCAAAACCGAGTGAGAAACACTAACCCAATTTACCCAAGTGAATATCCCTTCAAAAATTACCAAGAAACGAGCTCTAGAAGTCAAAATATGATAATATGAAGAACCGTCGAAATTGGGATTTAATCTTTCTGCCCAGGCAATTTTTCTTCATCGCGATCACGTGAGAAGTATCGCGATCGCGTAGAGTAATTTGTGAAGGCCCAGAAATTGTTCTTCGCGAACGCGATATTAAGGATGCGAACGCGGAGAGGAAGGGACCAGTGCATCGCGATCGCGTAGAGATGGATGCGATCGCGATTAAGAATTATCCAGGGTCCTGAGATTGCCTTACGCGAACACGTGACCAAGAATGTGATCGCCTAGTGAGGAGTTTTAAGCCATCGCGATCGCGTAGGACTTCATGCGATCGCGAAGAAGCAAATGACAAGGCATCGCGATCGCGAGAGTACCATCGCGATCGCATAAAAGAGTGGTAAAGACAGCAGTCGCAGCAGTTCAGCTGTGCTATTTAACAGAAAATGGTCCGTTTGGACCCCCGGATTCATCCCGAGGTCCCCGGGACCCCAAAGAAAACCACCAACCTACTCCAAAACATGATACGAACTTGTTCCGATCCTAAAAACACACCCTTAAACACGGAAATCATCAAATCAAAGCGACTTCAAGCCTAAGTTTCATCTAAAACTTTCAAAACCTACATGCTATCAAAAACCCAACCAAACGATGTCCGAATGACCTGAAAATTTGCAGACATATCCAAAATCACCTAACGAAGCTACTGCAACTGTCAGAATTCCGTTCCGACTCCCGGATCAAAATCTCACCTATCGATCGGATTTCCAAAAATTTTAAACTTCAGCATTTCAAGCCTAATTGAGCTACAGACCTCCAAAATACATTCTGAATGCGCTCCCAACCCCGAAATTACCTAACGAAGCTAATGGAACCATCAAATTTCTGTTCTGAGGTAGTCTTAACACTTTCCCGAATACGGGCCATTTTTCAACTATAAAGCTCTCATTTAGGGACTAAGTGTCCCAAAACACTCCAAATTTTAGAACTGAACCTCCCGACAAACTACAATAGCAGAAATGAACTTAGGAGAATAGTTAAATTGGGGATCGGGGCGTAAATTTTAAAAATGACCGACCGGGTCGTTACAGGGTCCTCGACCCTTCTCAGTCAATATAGACTTGGCCTCTCGGGCCCACTCAGCCAGAACAGGGCATTCAACCCTAGGTAGTCTCACTAAGAGTACACATCTAGTACTTGTTTATCTCATGCTATACAGCTATGAATATGACTGAGGGTATGTGTTCAACATGATATAGGGGCCACTTAGCTCTACAGGCTTCACTAATATTCTACAGATCGGCACTAGGCCCCAAACGTGGCTACTAGCCCAAATACACAGATATAAGCCCAATCTCAGTCATTATACACAGTAAACTATCAATCGGGAAGGACCAAGTCCAAATCCCCAGTCATAATATGACCGCGCTCGTCACATGACATGTGTTTCATCTAAGCATAGCACTGTATAGTGCAAATACTGAGTTTCAAACCCTTAGTACATCATTTATTGCCACCACTCACCTTGAATCGGCAAAAGTCCTAGTTCGCCTTGTGCTTGCCTCGCAAATCAACCTCCTCGGATGCCAAATTTGATCAAAATCAATAATAATACATCATAATAGGCTAAATGAACATTACCCAATCGAAATAACTTGAATTACACCAAAACCTACGAAGTTGTCAAAATCTGACCCTCGGGCCCACTTCTCTAAAAAATACAAAAGTCATATTTTCAGATTTCTTATCTCGCCACAAGTCCATACATATAAAGTTTATCAAAATCGGACTCTATTTGCCCATTCAAATCAATGATTTTCAATAACCCAGGCTTAGAGCAAAAACCTCCATTAATACACTTCCAATCCTTCATTTTCAGGTGTTAATTCCATAATTTAACAATAAAATGACATAAATTTAGTCCATATTTGCTTACCTGATGAATCCTCTCGATTTTCTCCTCGAAATCGCCTAAACCGCCTCTTAGAACAAAGCCCCAAATGTGATATAACTTCTGCAATTCGAAACATTTATTTCCTTTATCACTGACACTATTTCCGCTTTTGCGGTCCTGGACTCGCACCTGCGAGTCTGCTTCTGCGACAATTCACTTAATAGGAATCCTCGCTTCTGCGGCTCAGGTCTCGCACCTGCGAGGCCACTTTTGCGGAGTCCTCTCCGCTTCTGCGAAAATCCCCCAGATACCTACTTCTGCTTCTGCGAACCTGGGCTCGCTTCTGCGAGCCCGCACCAGAGATGATTCATCCACTACTACACAATTTGCCCGGACAGCCCCTGATCGCTTCTACGACCTCCTGGTCACTTCTGCGGGGCCGCTTCCGTGGTTCCCCATCTGTAGAAGCGAAAATCCCTGTTGCAGCACACCAGTAGTCCAAAAACTTCAAAAACTCTTCCGTAGACCCTCCGAAAACATCCCGAGGCTCCCGGGACCTCAACAAAAAATAAAAATTCACTCTAAATCATCACACAAACTTGTTCCAATCATCAAAACATACCCTCAAACACACAAATCATCAAATTAAGGCCGATTCAAGACTAAAATTCAACCAAAACTTCTGAAACCTACATTCTATCAAAAACCCGACCAAACAATGTCTGGCTGACCTGAAAATTTGCAGACATATCCAAAATCACCTAACGAAGCTAATGCAACTGTTGGAATTCCATTCCGACCCCCGGATCAAAATCTCACCTATCGATCAGATTTCGCCAAAATTCCAACTTAGCCAATTCAAGCCTATTTCTACATCGGACCTCCAAATTCATTTTCGATCACTCCCCTAATCCACAAATAACCTCCCGAAGCTAATCAAATTATCAGAATCTGATTTCGAGCCCTCTAACTCCCAAGTCAACATCCGGTTGACTTTTCCAACTATTCCTTCAACAAAGAGACTATTTGCCTCATTTTCCTACCAAACTCGATCCGAATTGACTCAAACTCGCCAAACACATATATTGAAACATGAACAAGCATATAACGGGGAAAAATGGTATGGTAACTCACGTGATGACATATCGAGTCATCACACAAAACCTAATGAAATTTATATTGGGAATGTAGCGTTCTCTTTGAAATAGTAACCTTCAATATTTGATCTTTCTTGTATTAGGTATCCATTTAAATCTGCCATATATATATTTATGTTATCTTGATTTTTCTTTTGGATGCCTTAAGGATATTTTGTTCCAACGTTACTTCTAAGCCATTATGAAAGATTTCTTTTATGAAAGATTAGTTACTGTTTAACATTAGGCCATAAAGAAATTTATTTGATCTATTTAATTTAAGTATTTGGACTATTAAGTTGGTGAAGTCATTTATTATTTATTTTATGTTAATGTTTATATAGTTTGTTAGTCACCAAAGTGATCAAACTAGATTATTTAAAGTATTCACATGCATAAATCTTATGATCTCTATTTTGTGTGTGCACTTATATTATATAGTTTGTTTGTCACCAAAGTGCCCAAACTTTTATTTATGAAAATATGCATACATAAAATTATAGTTTATCCATAAATTAATGAAATGGCTATAATTAAAAATTACGGATAAATTAATTTTCACTATTGCTAGAACTTAAGGATTTACCCAAAGGTGAATCAATTATTCTATGAATAGTGAATATGAAGAGGTAAAATTAATATTCTTAGTCAAATATATATTGTTTGTCCAAAGATGGCATATATATTTGGTTAAAAATATTTAAATACCTATTAAAGACTAAATGACATTTAATTTATGATAGTGTGTCGTATCTATCCAAAGGAGAATTGCGATATGCTTTAATTGTTTTGTTGAATCCATATTGATTTGTGGGCATGTATTATGTATTTTGCAGCTATTCCTTTTCATTCGTTTGCTTCGTCTGTTACTATGTTCAATAGATTGAACTTCTCTGAATGGCGTGAACAAGTCCAATTCCACTTAGGTGTAATGGATCTTGACTTGGCTTTGCTGAATGATAAGCCCGTTGCCATTACTGATTCGAGCAGTGCGGATGAGAAGTCATTCCATAAAGCATGGGAATGCTCTAACAGGCTAAGCCTTATGTTTATGCAAATGAATATTGCCAGCTGTCACACCTCCCTTTTTTTACTACCCCAAACTACTTAAAGCGTATAAATTCACTTGTAGGGTATACCCCGACGCTCAATTACCCGAAACGGATCAAATAACGTAAGGGAAGGAGTTTTTCCAATTTAAGGACAATCGGTTCGGGATTTTATTAGAGATTAATCAGAGTCGCCACTTGGGAATGACAATGGTGTCCCAAGTCACCGGTTAATCCCGAATCCGAGGAATTTTGACTCTTATAAATGTATGCGAAGCAGAGATCCGGATAAGGAACTCTGTTAACCCGGGAGAAGGTGTTAGGCACTCCCGGATTCCGTGGTTTTAGCACGGTCGCTCCACTGTCGTTCTTTGACTTTTGTTAGACTCAGTTATAGATTTTAATAACATAATGTGCTTTTATGTTAAATATCATTTTTAGGAATTTGTGATATCGCGAAAACACGCCTCGAGTCATACCGCAACCAGTACGCCTATGACTTTTGGTGTATTTCAGCTTTACCGAGATTTGGATTTGAGTCGCACCAAGTGCACACTCGTTCAATGGAAGGTATATTAAAATCGTGCCCTAAAATAGTCTATATCGGCTTTTAACTTTGGGAGAGGCTATGAAGTTCACTATTAGCCTTTCCGGGTATACTATGTTATCTTATTACTAAGTGGGGGCCCCGGTATTATTCGGGCGAGGCTCGTCCCAATTTTCATTAAGGGATTCAATACTTGTATTTAACTACATTTTCTACATTTGTTCTTTCCTTAATCGTATTCATTAAGCTTTCCAGGCCCATATGATTTCTGTTATTTAAATGGGGGCCTGGTTCCAATTGAAGCTTTACACAAACATTTCATCGGCCCAGGCCTTAAAGGCCCAGGTAGTTGCTGAACTTTGCTCACTGGCCCAATCGGCTTTCATATAGAGATTTAGGCCCAAATCGAGTGAAACAATAATAAAGGAAAAGTAATGAACTTAAAGTAAATCAGACACATAGAAATAAAATTTAACTACCATTTTTATTAATCAAAAAGTGGAATAACTGTACAGGCATATCATTACTAATCCAATATCACAACTAATTAATGAATAAGTAAATGAACTAACCCCGTTTCTTTGTTTTCTGTTGATGGCTTATATCAATATTTAAAATTACTCAGTAAAAGAGCCATTTCGCCTATGTGATGCAGTGTTTAAACGACCCAATCGCTTATTGACAATAACCATATTATCTAAAGGCTAAACAACTACTTATATACACATTGCTATACTACAATTTTAGGCTTAAACAATGTTACCAATCTAGTTTCAAACGAATCACTACTTCCTTTTCTCTCTTGTGCTTATTGATATCCAAAGACTGATTAACCAAATGATTAACTACTGTTGTTTAATAAGAGCCAAATCTATTTGACGTTATCAAAGCCAGCTTCATTACTCAACTATTTGTTTCCCTTTTAGACTTATTCGAACTCACGATTGACAAAACAGATTAACTAGGTGAGTTTATTAACTTATATGATGGTCTTTTGGTTTCATTTTAGAAATTTTACCTAATTAACTAAGTGTTACACTTCCTATAACTATTCTACTACTACACTACTTCTAATATACTAATTATTACAT